>OY754330.1:161948676-163219349 GCA_963573305.1 Pyrrhosoma nymphula
CCCGCTCGCTGTCCGTCTGGGAGTACGTTGTGTGCGTTGTACTTGGCTATGTTTTGCAGTGCTCACGCGATCCCAGTGTGCGAAGAAGTGCTGGAACCCCCTCACGGTTACACAGCGTGCGAGTCGCGTGATTGAATTTTTTGCTATGCCCTTCCTTAAATCCCTTTCTCTCAAAGGTGCAAGTTCGCTCATTTACCCGTGAAACTAGCGCTCGTAGAGACGTGATGGCAATTAATGGTTCAACTTTTGTGTCGGCATATATTATACTGTTCACCTCAGTAAGTTTTCCTTTGCCTTCCTTGTTTTTGATATGAATGATATTATTGAGCTGCAGGTCGTAGAAGTCTTCGATAAATTCCTTAATCTCTTAGAATATCTTGTTAATTTGGTAATCCGTTTTTTACAATTGCGCCGTGTGTCTGATCTGTCGACGCTACAGGAGCGACTTAGTGGTTCATCATTTTGGATCTATACCAGTTGTGTTTGTAATCTATCATGGGGTAGAGATAATTAGCTGCGGATAAATTCAGTGATTAGCTGTGCAAAACATTATTTAAAATTTCTTTGGCCCTCCCCGGATACAGAAAATAGACATACATTTTCGCAGGGAAAGGATTATTTCCGTAGCTTAGTAATTTCGATTTATCGGAGGGTCGGACGAAATATTTGAAGAAACGTGAAGAATCCTGTTTTGTTATCTTTAAATGAACAATCCTGCTGCAGTTCTTTCTTTTTAACAGATCATTTACGTAACTCCTTTAGAAATACGTTTGCAACAGTAATCTGTTTGTTGCGTAATTATTAGGTTTTTCTACACTTAAAAGTTAAAACATGATTTGCTGAATGGGTCTCACACACTGGTTGTTTAAAAATAGCAATTTGTTTTGTATCTCTTAGACATTATTCTTGTATTTTTGTCGTGATGTCTCCATTTGAAAATTGCGTCGGTATGTGATCCTCTTGAAAATAATTTACTTATAAGTTTTTTCTTCTAGCCTTTTTTATGAAACAATCAAAAGGTTGACCACTAGGGGCTTCGCCACTAGAACTAAGGTATTGGTTCCCAACGTAAAGTGTAAGCCAGTCGTTTACGCATGAAGTAATTTTGACAAAGGTGTGGGCCATTCCCCATTGTTTATTTTTGTAAATTATGGGGAGCTGTTGTTAGCGTATTAAATTTTTATGTAACTGCCGGTAAATGCGTATTCCCGATGACCCCCTGCGAAAGATTTTTCTTTGCAGTTTTTTTATGCTTCGAACCGTCCACGTGATCTTAGCGTCTTTTTGTTACACGAGCTGAAAAGCCTGCTGAAACAGGCTAAAATATTGGCGAAATAGCCAAAAAGTAATGAATAAAGTAAATAAGTAAATAGATATAAATGATTTTTGTATGAAAACAATATATGTAACTATGGTTAACAAAATATAATATCTAAATATCATATATTTCTTCGCATACAAAATTTTTGGTGAAGCAGGCGGAGCTGTTCAAGTTTTTGTACGAAGAAAATAGCATGCCACGTAGTGCCGTAAATGATCCGTTGCCCTGGCTGTTTCTCTTGTGTGTATTTTGAAAAATTCATACGCCCGCGCCATTTGTTAGTTAGTGGAGAACGTATATGGGAACTGGCGTGCCATCTATAGGCACACATATGAATCACTACGTCCAGCAACTGAATCATACGTACTTCCGCGTAGCCTTTTAATTTGTAGATAATGGGCGCCAATAGCGTAAATGCTCATTGGCTTCGTGTGAGACTGAAAAAGAAATTCTACCAAGCGTTAATCGAGAGCAAGCCATCAAGGATGTCTGTCGTGTCATTTTGTTATAATTTCTCGTGTGATTGTTCATTTACGTTGTTGGCCTTAGCGATGTTCAATCAGCGTGTGCTTTCATTGCTTTGATGCACCAGTGGCCGTATTAGCGTGCGGAGTCGTGAACCCTCTCCCTCCTTCTCTCTTCCCCCTTCCACCTCCCTCTCTCTTCCCCCTTCCCCCCCCTCTCTACACCACACCACAACTCTCGGTCTGTTGTTTATTTTCTGTTCCTCCCTTGGTGAGCATTCATTACCGAGGACTTTACGTTAGTGTTTAAGAGGCAATTCACTTGCTAATAATAACCACTATAATGACGGTGAATGACATTCATATTCTGGGTAATTGATAGTTGAGAGGGACTCCCACCCCACATCTCAACGGTGTTTTTTACTTGACACCATCACGTCATGGTTGTAGTTAAAAGGAAGAGGTGGCTGGAAGCGGTAATGAGGGGCGATGGTTTGCTGAAGGCAGTGATAGAGGGAAGGATGTTGGGCAAGTGGGGAAGGGGAAGAAAGAGAATAGGTTTTATGGAAGGTATAAAGAGAGGTAGGAGTTACGCTGAGATGAAGAAAGAAATACTAGAGGTAGATAGGGCACTGCACGTGTAAGAGTGTGTTGAAATTTCTCTGACTTTCATCATAACCTACCTTTAACCGGTAGATTACTCAGATGATGATGATAATAAATGTGGGTCATTCGATTGTGGCGTATCCAGAAGCTATGTAGTTCGTCGTATGAATTGTTTCTTTGTTGATCATTGCGTATGCCATTTCATATGCATAACAAAGACATTTAATACCGATTATCTCATTGCACTCTTGTGGGAGAATTCAACGATGGAACCTATGAAATACGATGACATTTCTTATGGACTTTCTTTGGAATAGAGAAATAAACTTGAACGTATTAAATTCATCGAAATATTTAATGCCGACCCGGCGTTCAGCTATTACAGTATCACTTTGACACCAAATGATTACATAATAGTCATAGTTTATACCCTGGTCGGCGTTAATTTTCTTGTGGACTGTACGATGTACTTAATTTCTTCGTATTTAATGTGCGCTTTATAGTGGGGAACGAAAGGTCGTTGAGGAATTAAAAATTCTAGTTTATTTAGAAAATCCTGTTGATTATTAATGTTGTCAACGTTCAACAAGTTCGTCTGCTTCGCGACCTGTTGGTGGTTGATTTGACTGGCGAACGTATTTTCTACTCTCTGGTATTTTTCTTTTATTCATCAAGCAAAATGTAAATATTCTAATCTCTCTCATTCGTTTGTCCAATTAAGGATTATAGTAACTTGAGGACTCAATATTTTCTTTCACTTACCCACTCCCACGTGCTTTCATTCACTATGCTATTTGTTATGCTATGATTTTTCCTTCTGTAAGTATAATATTGTTTTTTTTCTCTCTTTACAGGTAAGATATGGTATTCTACTCCCAAGGACTTAATTCATGGCAATTGAGAATTTTAATGACGTTGTGTAATGTGAAAGGACAACCCCTTAAGTGGTGAGTAGATACAAAAACCCTTCCTCTTGTCAAATCTGCCTGTTCAATTTTACTTTTTCAGTATGTGCGCTACCAGTAACTACTTTTGTCAGAAGCCTCATTTAGCCAAAAACAAATCCGTGTTTATACCTCATGGTTCCATTCCTTTTTTTGCAATTAAAAAGAAGATTAGTGAGGAGCCTCATAAGCTAAGAATCAGTGAAATTTGTGATTACTTGGCGCTGGTCAATGCTTTCTTCAGGCAACGGAAAGGCGAAATCACCCCAAAGGACATCGTTTTTTTCTGTGTGGGGGGAGTTTTTGGGATTCTTTCTGGAGATATCTTAAGAGGAGTTATGTGAGAATTATTATAAAAATCACGAACCACCGAATGTAATTTTACAGGTATTTGCTGTACACAGCCAACCGCGGTATAAGTTTCTGACATTTGTCGTTAAGATCGTTTTCTGGAATCCATCAATGTCGAAGAACGTTCTTAAGTAATTGCTCTCATTGCCATCAGTTTTGTCATTAAAATGATGGAGCAGCATTTTCCGAAAATGGAAATAACGTTGTAATCGTAGAATAAAGCGGACTGTAAGAAGTCTGTATTTTTTCATGCAGGGAATAATTCGAAGGGCTCGAAATCGAAGGGCTGATTTCTAATATTGTAGGTAGATAGACGAGGGGTTTCGAATGTGCTTCCGCAGCCGCGGTAATTTGCACCCTTTAAAATAACATCATCAGTAGTCGTCTATCCGAAGATTGGTTTGCAGCAGCTCTCCATTCCACTCTCCTCTCTGCTCCATTCGCTTCATTCCTACACAATTTGGTATTTACTTTGACGTCCTTCATGATTTTCTTAGTTTGGAATACCCATTCTTGGTCTTCCTCTGTAAGATTCCTCCTCCATAAGATGCTATCGTTGAATAAGAAGTCTATCGGTCCGGCGAAATATGTTCCCGGAGGTGTTTCATCCTTACCTCGTATGCTCTACTAACTCTTATGGAAGTGATAACAATAATTTTGCTGGTCCACATAAATTGTATTGAATACACTACACCAGATCTGGGCAAAAACTGAAAATATTGTATTTGAAATAGAAAACACTAAAAAAAAGTATTTGAAACACAGAAGACGTAATACTTTCGCAGGATGTATTTGAAATACAAAGAAAATCTTAGTGCAGAAATTTAGGCGAAAGAGGACCATTACTCCTGCCTTTCGTTTAGAATTATCTGAATTGCTCTGAGAAGAGATTCAGCAAGATCTCCCTCAGATATCAGTGACGCTGTTGATCCTGCGTAGCGATTATCGCAGAAAATATATTCGCGGTTCTATTGGCTGATGATCGCCCGAGGCATAGACGCAATGCATTACACCGTAGAGGGGCCTTTGAATGAAATGTTTGCTTCAATTCTGGAGAGGTGTGCTACTCTTCATCTAGAGTTCTGCCCCTGCAGACTATAACAATATGGAGGAGTCCGAGGCTGCCCATATCTGTCAAAAGTTTCTTTTTTATGCGAATAGACTATAATGACGTAATGCCATAATTCAAAATTTATATCTCTGCAATTTGGTTCTACTGAGTAGCGCTGGATACAAAATTCTCTAAGTGGAATTTGAGCTCCAGCTTCAGTACGTATCTCAGAAGTATTTCGAGTATTTTATAAAACTGAAAATACCTCCATTTGTATTGGAAATGCATTGCATTTTTTAAAAAGTGTATGTCCAATGCAAAATACTAAAAGTATTTCAGATGCACATTTGAAATACTGATCAGCCCTGCACGACGCATGACGTAGGAAGTCATTATCAGGTGAGTACGTCCTACGTTGAAACCTATAATCGTGTGTTCCTTAAATTTTATGTGGAACTACAAACTATTGCTTTCATTTTATTATGTTGAGCGGTTTCTATATAGGTTCGCCTGACGCAACGAACTTCTCACCTAACTCGTTTGTGAATCGTTTCAGCGATGAATTCACATTTTCTCGGAGTTCACTCGGAGGCTCGGTGAAATTAACTTAGAATTAAACATTTGACAAAATCTAAAATAATTTAGTAAAAAAGGAAAATAAAGCGTCTCATTTTCTTATTTTGGGAAAAAATATTATTTCTACAAAATAATGTGATTGTTTCATTGCTTACCTTTATTTTGTGAGCCATGTTATTTTGAGACTTTCAAAGGAACGCGAGTTCTCGGGTATCGAATAAAATGATCTCACAGTTCGCTTCCATTCCATCCAGGTAAACGCTGGAATGGACGCGCTCTCGTTCTGAATACACGCCCCGGTCACGACGGTCATTGAGTTAATAGGACGAATAGGAATCCTAAAAGGAGCGGATAAACAAAAGGAGTAACGCACAACGAGTGTCAGATCATATGAAGAGAGAGAGCATGCTTTCATCTGGGCTATCTGTACCCATCAGTAGCCGTGCTCTGAGCGAGGGAGCACATTTTCCGGGCGGAATCATGTGGAGGAAGAAAGGCCTTTTATGAGTTAATTCGCAACCTTTGCTGTGTGCGTCATCTCGTTTCCAAGTTCCTGATATTTGCTTAACCCTTTCCTCTGGTTTCGAGGCCTACATGGTTCACCGCTGGGAATACAAATATTGAATGAAAACACGTTCTCTCGTGTAGTCAGCTTCTCGCGACCGTGCTTACTTGGAATTATTATCCTAGTGACCAGGGTCGGCATTTGAGTAAAATTTGACGCATATTCAGAGGTAATGAGCTCACCTATAATCGGAGTTTTGGAGTTTTTGTTTGAATGACCTTAACAAATGACGGTGTATTATTGTTTATTAGTTGGCATTTAGTTTCATGCATTCTCAGTCGTAAATACTGTGGTTAAGCATTGCCAGATCGGATTTATTTTAGGTATCACTGAAGGCTTATAAAAAGTAGGTTGCATTATGACTTTAATGTTGATATCCTGACTGTCAAATGAAGATCTAGTAGGAATTAATGCAAAATCAGCAGTGCTTTAGTTCGTACTTAAAACAATTTCTATCGCTTTGAGGTAACTTAGCCTATGATCCGTTTCATTAAAAATCTGGCTTTTTAATTACCACCTTATCCCATGTCATTATCTTGGAATTGACTTTGATTTTAGCTACCAATTGTTATACTGTATGTTATCTGAAAGTGAGCTACATATTTGCATAATCATTCTTTTAAAATTTAAGAATGGCTGTTGGTAGCGAAGGACATCCTGGTCATAATTCTGTTTGCTCTTTCTCTTCCTTATTTAGGCCGTTTTATGCGATGAAAGATTTTTTACAAACGAATGTACGTGATATTATACGTTTGTCTCAACGAAATTAGAACAGGTTCTATTTCCCGTGCAGGAATTGAGACATTCGCACAAGCGTTCACACAATTTGCCGCTTTACACGATATATTTTGCCTAATGCAAGAGTTCACGGAAGAGTTTGTACAAACAAATGTACCATGTAAAGCGGCCTTTAGAGCCACTTAAGACTGAAATGTTAATAGGTGCCGTCATTAGTTTAGTTTCAGGCTGTTGTTTTACCTTTGTATTTGCTCAGTTAATATTTTATTTTGGCCAACTATTTTAGAAAAGATTTTTCGTAACTTTTGTAAATAAATTAGCAATTATTTATTCGTTCTTCCGTTCCTTTTACTTCTGCTAAAAAATGCGGATCCTGAGAGAAGTCGTATTTGAATGTACAACTAGTTGCTTATTTTTTAAAAATCGGTGTTCCTTTCTTTTGCTTTTAGTCTCGGTTAACAAACGCATTCTTGTTTACATCATCTTTTGAGGTATATTTTAACCCAGAAGAAGGTATTAGACAGACCGGATCGGAGGACGGAAAGCATGCATAAGTCCATATAATAGAAACGAAGGGGATAGAGCTATGACTTGATGCTTTCCCGCAGATATCGAGTGGTTAAAAAGATAGGGATTTCATTAAAGAAAGCTGTATGTACAGTCGATTTGTCAATATCCTTGTTTGGATGAGATGCGCACGGACATAAGAGCGAAGTTTCTTCGGATAACGCGTTTAAATTACGCGCTTAATAAATTTCCTACGTTCCTCGCTACGAGGATGCTCGTGATTGGTCTTATTATCATTTCTGCTGTCTCCCAGTCCTCTTAGACTTTCAGTTGGTGTTTGCTTGTAGAGTCGGACTACTAGTAAGTTCTTATTGTTAGATGGGGTAAAAGATAAGCCCTTTCTAGCGCTCATCGCAGTGTCAGCGAAGGCTTTCAATGGGCCCGTGTGTGTTGCATTCATCTCGATGTCCGCGATAAGGTTTCCAACGCAGCGTAATCATCTCTCGCCTCCACCCCGAACCGTTTCAGCCGTAATCTGAGGCAACGTATGGCGCTCAAAGTGCATTGTTCTTCCCATGTAGAAAAGTCAGTCTGGGATCTCCCACAACTACCCACCACTCCCAGAGGCTTTCTACTCACGGGGATGAATCACTGTTTCGCGTGCGAACGAGCCCTTCACTTGCGGCCTGTCCTTAGTCGTCATTTTTGCGTGAGCTCGTATCCTTTTGGTTGTGGATCTTCATATTATATCTTTCGAAGTCGAACATGTAGAAATAAATACTTCGCGTTACCGTTAAATCTTACGCTGAAGAGCCGTGGAATGCTAGCATTTGTGCTGGAGGCATGTACATCTACATAAAACCCTGCAAGCCAACTCAAGGGAATATGGCAGGGGTTGAGTTATCACCAACATGCAAAAACCTGCAAATACTTGTCAGGAGGTGATATTTCACCAACATGTTCTATAGGTATGCTATCAATGTTAGAGAGACTTTTTGTATTAATGTATATTCATGCATTTAAGTATTCTACCAGCTGATTGGTAGGTTCTTGGACAGTCCCCATTCAGCATCCCAACCTCATAGACATTGTCTCGCTTTCCCTCCTATGGATGGCCCGCTATTAGATCCCTTTCCAATTCTTCATATCATCTACCTCCTCTTATTTCGTCCAGAATTCCTATCCTCTTCCTTCCTCTTCCACGCTTCTCCATTGTTCTCCCGTCTATCACTCTCTTCAACAAGCACTCTCCTCTCAAAGCCTCCTCCAACCATCTCTTTTGCCTTCTTCGAACCTCCCTTTCCATATCTAACCTAATGGGCCTTATTTATTTACCGTACAGCTCTTCAAAATACTCCTTCCACCTCCTCTGAATCTCTTTCCGTTCTACGATCACCTTTCCCGTATCGTCTGTTATCGTTGTAATTCCCCTTCCCTTATGATCACCCGTTAGTTCCTTTACTTTCCTATATAATGCATCTGCTCTTCCCGTTTTTTGGTATTTCCCTAACGAGTCGATCTGTTCTCACCACCATGCCTCCCTCGCTTTCTTTGTTTCTCTTCTAAGCCTGCTATTAAATTCTCGGTATTTTCTCTTACCTAGCTCTGAGTTTACGATCTTCCATTTTCTTCTCTCCTCCATCTCCCTTATGATCTCCTTCGTGATCCACGGTTTTCTAATTTAAGTTGCACTCACTACTACCTACCGTTGCTTTCGCCGTTTCTACAATTCCATTTTTCAAACTTCTCCATTCATCTTCCAGTGATCTAACTCCATGATTCTCACCCATTATTTCATCCATCTTCTCTCGATACTTCTTCTTCATCGCCTCAGTTAATGCCTCCGTATTCCACTTTCGTACCCTCCTTCCCATCCTTATATTTTTCAGTTTTTCCCGACATTTCATGACTAATAAGTTGTGGTATGTGTCTCCATCCTGGATAAGTACGCGAGTTTTTAACACTTTCTGTATCTGTGACGAACCATTATATAATCTACCTGGAACATATGTGTCTCACGGCTTCTTCCTAGTGTACCTACTTCGACGATGATGTCTGAACCATGTATTTGTAATTACTAGGTTATTTCTACGGCAAAACTCCACAGCTTTCTCGCCGCGGTCGTTTCTTCTTCCTAGCCCGTAATCTCCCACCTCCCGCCCATCTCTTCCTTCGCCCACCACCGCGTTCCAATCCCCCATTAATACGAAGTGCTTACTCCCAGGTATCCTACCAATTATTTCCTCTAGCTGATCGTAAACCCCATCCATCTCCTCCTCTTTATGATTAGAGGTAGGCATATAAACCTGGATTATAACTAAATTCGTTGGATCTGCCTTTAGGACCACGACTATTATCCTATCACTCACCTGTTCTGCATACACTACTTTTCTACCTATTATCCTATTCATTACGAATGCAACCCCGCGCTGACTTTAATTCCCTCCACTATAAATTACTCTGTAGTCATCGCTCCATTAGTTACCGTCATCCTTCCATTTTATTTCCCCCAAACCCATGATTTCTACATCCACCCTCTCCATTTCTTGCTTTATATTCTCTAGCTTCCCCGCCCTCAGCATAGTCATAACATTCCACGTGCCTTTTATGATTGTTTCGTTCATCTTCTTTATTTTCTTTTCCTCTGCTGCTTCTTCGTCTGAGCAAGGATTTCGTGTAATGACGACCGCAGGGGCCTTGCTCCCACCGCTACCGGGCACGACACCCGGCCCTCTGGGCCGAGTCCCTTAGTTGCCAGGATTCATTATCATTTGAGAAATGTCCTTAATTTAAGGTTTTTGTTTTAATTGAGATCGTATTCCGTGGCCTTAGTCAATAGTGTTTTTTACGTGACACCATCACTTCAGAGGCCAACCTACTGGGGTCAGACACCTTTTGCAGCTGCCTCACTGAGGCACAGACGCTGCGCGGACTGCCATTCGTCAGTCTCCTAGCCTTCGACCAGTTTGGAATGGGTGACCCTACCAGGAGCAATGCTCCCGCCAGTGCAGCTCTAGGGGTCATCGGAGCACGCAAGCCCTTCCACCACAACAAAGGTTTGCTATATACATTATCTCTTCCAAGGGAAGAGATTAATGTATATAGCAACCACATAAATCTACAAACATACAATAGTTATTATGGATAAATGGATAAAGGTTTTGTTAGTACTATAAACGAGCATTAGGGAAGATATCAACTAAAAGATACAGTTTCCGGCGTAATTAGTTGGAAATCTTTGATATTAAACATAATGAATTCAGTTGTCTATTTCCACACTTGTTTATTTCAACCGGCCTTGTTTTCGGTACGTTCGGCACGGCAAAAATGGCACTACGTGCCGAAACCATGGTCGTTTGAAATAAGCAAGTGTGGAAATAGATTCATTATGTTTAAGATATCAACTAATTAGCTACATTACCTTTCGACAAACCTAGATAAATGTCTCATTGACAGCTGTTATGGTCTCAAATCGTTCGCGGAAAAAATTACATTTTGTGCCTTTGTGTTCTGCAATCTGATTCCCTTGTTTTACTCTCATGATCGAGTTCACCGTAGTATGTCGGATTTCGTAAAATGTTATTGACGTCTTCAGAAAATAGATCGGCTTGGAACTTGCATAAAATATTATCTAAATATTCATCGGCGGTCTGAAAGCGATTCCCATTCCATTTTTTGCAGAAGGCCTGTGACAATAACTCAATTTTCGTAACGGCCTTTTAAGTTCCATTTCCGATTTTCCCTGCACACGTAAAAAATCACCAAGGCGTCTGTATCATTTGCCTTTGATTTATTCCTTTCCTCCCTTCCCTTTTTGCCGGATGAAGTCCGTTGAGTATATCTTTGTTTACTTGGAATACTCCGTGCTCTTGGTCAGCGATTCTCAAAGCGCCATAAATTTCCATGAGTGGAGAGAATGGAAAGCAAATCGTCGGTAACTGCTGGACGAGAAAACAGCTCGAGGAAAAAAACGCAGGCAAACACGTGAAATCAAACATACATTCACAGATGTAGTATGGTTAGGTCGTGTTTTTGCACCTAAATATGAAATCAATTTACTTTTGCACACTTCATTTAAAACTGCGACAGGTTTCACCTTCACAAGGCATCTTCTGATGCTTCAACCATTCTATACATAGAGATAAATTTATGAAAAAGTTAGAGGTGTTGGTTTGAGATGGGGGAGGGAAGCAAGGCGGTAATAGATTGTAACCAATGCAGTGCTTTCAATCCTTTAATTTTGCATGTGCTGCCGAAAGGTCTAAAAATGAACGCTTTGAAACCTTTAGAAATTTGTGTATCGAAAAATCAAAATGTTAATCTATGTAATGATCATATATTTATGCATTCCTCCCCGTTGTTTTCGTTGTTTCCATGCTCGCAGGAGTCACTATCCCACACCCTATCTTCTCTCCGTCCCTTCCTCTCCTCATTCTCCCGCACCCCACTCTCTGCTGCTAGGGTATCTCCCCCCAACAGCCTTCCGTCCGTTGCCCATTCCTAAACCCACCCGAGGTTTCCACCGGGGGTTCTTTTTCCCAGATCCTCACTTCACGCCCTTTTTTGAACCTTCGTTTCGGCAGATCTTTACCTATACCATCCGTGCCCTTCAGGTAGTTTGAGCGAGATATCACTCCACATATAATTTAATGAATTTGACCTCATTTTAAATACAAAAACTCTACTTTCCAGTGACACCAAAGTATCAACCCCTTTCCGAACTAATTTTCGAGCAATTTGCCTGAAAGTACACGCCGTTGTAAATTTGATAGATAACGGCTGTGCGCTGCTCCAGAGGGAGAATATTGAAAAAATTAGGAATTTATAACACATAGATTTCGTCAAAAAACTAACGCAGTGTAGTTTGAATGTTTTCTCAACTATTTATAAAATATAATCTATTTTTCACCTCAGGATTGTTTACGGAATCGCAAAAAAGACATCTGTTGCGAAGGCATTTTCACCGTACGGCGTGAAAAAATGAGTCAAGTTAGAGACGTGGATATATTCATTTAATTACTGAGAATGTTTGACATATATAACTATATTTTTGCACCATACATTCACCCCTTACAGTAATCTACCAGTTAAATGTAGATTATGATGGAAGTCAGTAATAAGTCAGTGAACAAAAAGCAAAACCAACCAAAGTTTTTGAACCAACACTTATGCTTTGCTAAGTGAGTCGCGTAAAAATATGTTTAACTGAAAACTTTCACTTTAAATGGAGTGAGAGGTAAAAATTATTCATTACGTTATTTCAGAACAGCGTCGAATTAATTTTAAACGCCGCCAGTAATTATGTATTTTTTTCTAAAAATAAAAAGGAGTTATACAAAAATTCCTTTTTTCGTTGGACAAGAGAAGCGTGAAATGTTTAATCCTGATATAAATACAGTTGTTTGTATCAAAATTAATTAAGTTAAAATTTAATTTTAATGGTGTTTCTATAGGAATGCAAACATGAATAAACATTGTCGTTCCAATACAATACGACTAGAAGGAATTTTCTTTCAAAACGAACTGTACAACTGCCCATAAACTAACTAAATTGCCTTAGTTTTACTTAAAGATTTAAAAGAAATACCACATCAAGCTTCCCAATAATTGCGCAAGTATTGCATGGCGTGATTGAAAAAGGCGTGTATAACAATTTTTAGGCCGATAGATGAGATGTTTCGATACATATCAGCATTCCACTCGAGGGCATGTGATTAGCATCAGAATAAACATTTGAAAGTGCTTCGTTAAATATAGCGATGGAATTATGTACTTATTTGAAATAGTATACAGGTTGCCAACGAATTTTTTTTTTCATTCTACATTGCTTCCAGTTGTTGTGCGTCCCCGTTCTAAGGTTAGTAAGGTATACATCGTTGGGACACATAAATATGTCCGCTGTTAAAACATCCGACAGCCTTATTGTTGTGCTGTTTTAAAGTTTACGCTTTCGTTTTACCATTAGGATTCATATTGTTTACACTGTATCTATGCTAATTATCGTGATGATACATTAATCAGAACCCCTTTAGATCTGAATCCAGAATTAATGTTGACAAAGGTTGCGACCCAACTATCCGAAAGACATTCAAGGCGGGTCTGGGAGAACGGACATCGGAGGAGGGTGACCCGCCCCACGGACTGAGGCGTTCATGGGCTGGAGCGAAACTAAAATTCATTTTGAATTTGGGTTCGCTCCGAGCCGAAGCAAAAATGTTTTCATTCCGTCTCGGAACGAAATAGGTGATAATCCGTCGCGGAGCGTATATTTGGGTTCGCGGAGCGAAATCGAAATTCGGTCGAAATCTCGCTCCGGTTCACATCCCAGGGAGTTCAATTTGACGGAAAACACGTAAAAACTACGTGCCCTAAAAATCAGGTTCAAATACTTTTGTAGTTGGAAAAAAATTCCATTGTGTTTATGGCTTTTAAGGGGCCAGAATATAGATTCATTTGTATTTATGTAGGTGCATGCGGAAAGATGATTTGAATCCGGGACATTAAACGCTCCGGATGGTAAACCCTAGCCTGGGCAAGAGGAGAAGACGCCTCATGAGCTAATAGGTGGTGAAGCATTTCCCATAATACCGTACTTGATGCGATCTTTTCCCCACGGATAGGCTAAGCGAATTATCCGGAAGGAGATGTTTAATTACAGATTATTTCGAGCGAGGTGCATAGTATTTTATTGTATTTTATACAAGTAGTGGAGTATTTTACCGGCCTTTGGAGGCGATAGTGAACATGACAAAGGCAGTTATCAAGGCAGTATGCGTTCATAATTAATTACGGTAAGAGTCGTCGCACCTGAATTAATATCACCCATTGGATTTTGAAGTTAATGATTTTGGATTAGCTGTATCTTTTTAAGACCCAAGAAGGGGGCAAATTCTTCTCTCAGGGTTAGAGAAAACGTTGTCCACTTCACTAACGTAAATACTTTGTGAATAGCGGATGAGTCAAAATTTTACATACTTTTTGTATTCAGCTGATATTATTTCTATAATTAACGTCTCTGCATGAACAAATGTCTTAGAAAAATATATCGCTATCTCATGTAGCCAATATGCCAGTCCTCATAGAATTTGCACCTTTTTTCCATCACTGTGATAATTGGAATCTCTATTTAAGCTAAACCACATGACGTACCTATTTGGTGCATAGAACGGTAGAGGAATCTTTTGAAGCATGTAATCTTTATTCAGTTATAAATCACCATAACACTGATGTTGAAATGACGGCGATGTAAAACTTTCCTTTTTCCCCCAACTCTGCTTCAGTTTCCTCCCAGATTCTCTCCTTCAGTCAAAGGTCCTTGTATTCAGGGAAGGATTACAATCGTACCTAGGGATAGAGGGTGCTTCAGGACAATTTGAGGAAATTGTCTGTCGCCAATGCCCACTGGATGTTTCTTCACTGCCATAGCCGCGACCAGTGACATAGAGCCAGGATTTTGGTTTGGGGGGGGGGCTTAATCTGAAGCCTGGGGGGTCCTTGGTACAATTTCATTCGTTATTGCAGTTTATTTATGGATACTTTAATTTTAGAAACCTGCTTTGTGATTACCTTTTTCCCCTCTCGAACCCTTGTATTTTTCATCCTCTACAATGCATGGTAAAACTAACAAACAATATGATTTGAAATTTCAGGGGGGTCTGAAGCCCCTCAAGCCCCCCCCCTCCCTGGCTACGTGCCTAGTCGCGACAGAGGGCTAAGGAACAAAAGATCTGATATAGATCGCGATGATAGCAAAATCCAAGGGAATTCCTTTGGAGAGAAACTGTGAAAAATTTTAAATAATTTAGAATCCTCTCAGGACGTGGGGCTTCAGCGGACTGTTTTGAGTTCTTTGAGGTACCCTAGAGAAAGGAACCAAATAGGCGGTGGCTCACAGTGGACACGATTGTTATTATTATTGATATATATCTACCGATGTTAACAAAGACAGTCGAGGGAATTATCTGAGAAAATGTCCCTAAAATGGGAGGTCTAAAGAAAACGATGATATGTTTAGCGTAAATGTATTTATTTTTGTGAAGATGCCACAAAAGGGTCTCACTTCGTATAAAAATAACGGGTCGTACCGTTCCGTGGGGCTTCTCAGACCAGCCATACAATTTTTCTGCAAGACAGTAAATTACATTCAGGGACTGAGAATATTCGTATGCGTCGCGCGCGACACGCGGCAGAATTCGTGCATTCCGCGACAGGGATATCGTCGCTCGCTGCCTCCACTACTCCTCCGCCCCGACAATGTCGCCGGGGTCTGGGCGCTCACATTTCATTGCCGCGCGGGAAAATACCAAGCACGGATGTTATAAAATGTTATGTACTTATTATATATATTTATTTTCTATACTCCCTGATACCAAGTACCGTTCGCTCCCGTCGCGTCGCGACAGTGTGTGCTTTGCTGCTTGAGTCGGTGTCCTTCTAATCTTTACCCAACTCCAATAGTCCTCCAATGGACCACAACCCTGCTACGTGTGTTAATGAATGCTCTTTCTCCCTCAATTTTTCTCACTCTGCCATTCTCTTACCGCCCTCCTGCTCCTCTCCCCTACCTCAAACCAGTACCCCCTTATTTTGAACAAATTTCTCTCTGTGTGAAGAGAATGGTTGAAGCTTCGAAATGTGCCAAAAGATGCCTTATGAAGGTGTGACCGGTTGCAGTTTTAAATAAAGTGTTGAAAAGTACAAAGTTTTATTATTCAAAATGGATATCTTTCACTTGCACGAAATCGAGCGTGAAACAATCAAATTTGTTTATATGAAATGCTCTGTTCGAATTTGGCAATGGTACATGCATACATTTTCTTCGGAATCCGCAACTGTCCTTATGCCTCGATGAGCGCAGTTCAGCTCTAGTGAGGGATTCTCATTCGTGACAACCTGTTGATAAATATCGGTGTGACGGTACGGTAAACACGTCTCATCAAACTTACGAAGCCCCGAGGAGTCGGTGAAAGCTCTCTTTCTCCGTATCATCGAAATATCAGGAGCTAATTGTGTAATGAGTTAAAAGTGTTTTCCAGAATATTTTAGTTCCGTTTCCCTGCTATTTGTTGGAATGGAAGATTTCATGTAACGTTTTGGAAAATATTAGAGTTCATGTCAGTTTTCATTTTTACTGGCATCGAATCTTCGTAATGAAATATGAAACTGCTGAGAAAAGACGTAAGAGTATTTAATAATTTGTGCGCTATTTCATCTTGCCGTATTCAGTGTATAATTTAGTCGGCTTTCCCTTTCCTAAGTGTGAAGGACCATATGATTGCCCTATTCTGTTTTTTTTGTGTTTTCATTCGGATTATTCCTAATATATTCTATTTGTCACATACTATCACATGGACTATTGTCTGGCCGAGCCTTTGTGTTATCCATTACTTGTCCTTCTTTCCCCTTCTCTGTTTTCACGTCACAAAGTCATCTTTCAGAAACCACCTAACTTGTAATTTCATTAAATGCTTGAGAAATGTCTGAACATTTAAATCATTACACCATTTGAAATGTTTCTCATTAAAAAAGTCTACGATATCATTTTTCGTCGTTTTGCATTTTTTCCGTGTTGAATATTTAATGACACTTGTATCTTTCATTTTTCTGGTTCATTTATCATTGATACTATCTGTTTGCTAAATCGGGCCTGGATCTTATTTTCCATGGAATTTCGGCTACTCTATTCCGTGAAATTACAATAGGTATCTAAAAACTTAAAAAAGCTTTCGAAACCCGTTTCCTCGTCACTTTATACTCGGACCTAATTGGATTAGTATTGTCAGGCTTTAGGGTGTTATTAAATCACAAATAGTTCAGCTTCATTTAGATATGTAGGTTGGCGTCATTTTTGGCGTCATAGCTCAAATTAATTGTTTCCCTTCATTTTTATTCTTACTTAGTTATATTGCCAAGCTTTCGAGTGTGTATATCAATCTTTATGCTCTTCGTTTTACCTGCGTCTAATTGATTTAGTGCATTAGCTGCAGGCTTTGAGTGATTTTACTCACTTGGGTATTTTTGGCAACACGTAGAAATATTGTACTTGCACAATCTCCGAATCCATTTTTCCTCGATTTTTCAGTTTCGAAATAGTTTCACTTCGAGAGAGTCTCCAATATGTTCAAGATGCGTGTCTCGTGTGGACGAGAGTCGCAGCTAAGACTCGTGGCTACGTGTCGCGTGCGTCCTTTCCCTCTGCGCGAAGAGAACGATGCGCGAGAATCCTTGCGCCTTCCTCGGGTCCTGCGCGGGACGCCTTTACCACCTTCAGGGGTCGCCGTCCCTTGATGCCCCCTTCCCTGCTTCCCTTCCATCTTCAGTCTCTTGGGGGGGGGGGGGGGTGGAGAAAGAGTGAGGAGAATGGTCCCAGAGGGGTTGGGGAGAGGGGGGGGTGAGTCCTTGGATCGGAGAAGGGGAACGTGTTCCTGTGGTAGGTTTGGCAACGGCGCGAGACATCTGCTTTGCTCCTGCCACATGTTCATAGGTGGAAGAGGGGAGGGGAAGGAAGGGTGGGAGGTGGAGGACGGGGAGAGATGGACCGTGTGTGCGAGGGTGGGCGCCCTCTCTTGCGGGCAGAAGGCGAGGGGTCGACGCCGGTGTCACGTGCCCTACCTCTCCCCTCCTTGAAGTCGCCTGGAAGGAAGTGGCTTTTAACCTCTTGACCTCCCTCCTCATCCCACCCTCACCCCATCCGGTCATCATCGCCGCCGTCGCGACCCATAATGTCCCGGCAAAAGGGGCCGTGTTTCCTCGCCGGAGGCCTTGGTTTGACCCCGGGAATGCCGTGGGGTGGTTGGTCCAACAAATGGACGTTTCATGTCAACCCACTGTTTCGAAAAAAAACCCACTCTGATTTGAACCGTGACCATTAGCCATCACAATATTTATTTATTCTTATGTGAGTTATTGTTTTCAATATGTGCACGGAGGAAGCAATAAAAGAAATAGAAGAACAAGGAATCAAAGTGTATAGGATTATAAATGAACATGCTACGCATCGCTGAACATATCGCGATCGAGGCAGAAAACGAGGAAGACCTGCAGAACTCACTGAACGCAATTGGAAAAGTGTTCCAGGAATACAACATGAAAGTCAATAAGAAGAAAACCAAGATACTTGTGTGCGGAAGAGAGAAAGTAGTGGCCGACGTCCGCCTCAAAGGAGAAAGATTGGAGCAAGTGGAATCATTCACCTACCTCAAGAGCACCATTACCTGGGATGGAAGAAGCACGACATACATCAAGCGTCGAATAGCCCTAGCTAAGACGGCATTCATGGCCAAAAGGCCGCCACTCTGCTCGAAGAGCATAAGACTGGAGACAAGGAAACAGTGCGTGAAAACATTCGTGTGGGTAGTGGCACTCTACGGATCAGAAGCATGGACCATTGAAAAAACTGACCAGAAAAGAATAGAAGACTTCGAGACATGGTGATGGAGGAGGATGCTAAAGATAAATGGACGGATAGGGTGAGAAACGAGGAGGTATACAGAAGAATTGGAGAAGAAAGGGCACTGTGGAGCACCATACGCCAAAGAAGAACACGGTGGGTTGGCCATGTTATGAGACACAACGATTACATAAGAAGCATAAAGGAGGGAAACATTGAAGGGAAAGTCCCCAGAGGAAGACCAAGAGACAAGTACTTGGGGCAAGTCAAGAGGGATACGGGGAAGAAGAACGATAGGGAACTGGCATGGGATAGGGTGAAATGGAGGGCTGCAGTATACCAATCCTAGGATTGTAATACTATGATGATTGTTTTTAATCAATCCGCATGGGACTACGATTTGGGGATATCTCTCACGACCGACCGTGCGCTTTAACTCCTCTAACTTTCGACTTTAGTTGGCCCGTTTTTTAGTATTGTAGCTATAGTTGCTATGAAATTTGAAGAAATGCGATCCAATAAAACACGTGCATCCGTTTTAATTCAACAGAAATTCTTAAAAGGATTAAGAAAAATTAATGTGTGAAAATTCTACTGAACCACTAGGAGGTTGAAAAACATTTTGCAAACACAAAAAGCGCACGAACCAACATCATAATGCAGCTGATTCAAAGAGAACATCTGAAGCTAATAGCATACAACTTCATCCACGCTGCTCCGTACAGAAAGCTAAAATCTCGGTTTTCGTGAAGAAAAACATTTCTTTTGAGCAATTTCCAAGATAAAACTCGAAAATGGAATCCTGGAAAGGCTTTTAAAGGAAAAATAAGAATTAATGCTTTCCCCCGGCGAACGCTTAGTGTAAATTCTTCTCGGGAATTCCACCAGGTTAAATTGGCAAACTACTACAAACGTAGCAATAATAGCTACGTTTCAACGGTCGACTCATCCATCGTCTTCTGGCTAAATATCGTGGAAATCAAGTACGGCTGGCCGATATGCTGGGTCCAACAACTCAGGGGACTCCTGATTGGTCGGAGGGTGAAATTTGAATAATGCGCCAACGGAAAGGAGTATAGGTTCTCCTTTCGCTGGCGCAAATTTTAACCTCCAACCCATCAGGAGTCACCTGATTTGTTGGACCCAGCTTATCGGCCAGACGTACTTGAATTCCACGACATTTAGCCAAAAGACGATGGACGAGTCGACCGTTGAAACGTAGCTATTTTTTTGCCAATTTAACCCGGTGGCGGCGGGGTAAAGTCCTCGCCTGCTAATCCGAGGGTCGCGGGTCGAATCCCGCCTGGGTCGTTTTTTCACTTGCCCGGGGCATGGGTGTTTGTCAAGTTCTGGTGGTTTGGCCCCTGAGAAAGCTGATGACAAGCCAATGGCTTATCGGGATCGCAGGGGCATACGGACTACCAGAATCGTCGGAGAGCAAAAGAAAATAAAAAATAAAGGAAGGTTGCTAACTTACTTATTTTGGTGAAAATGAAATTTGAAAATCTTGAATATAATGTGAAGCATCCGTCGGTGCCTATATGCCAAACGTCAGTCATTTTCAGAATAGGATTCATTTATCAGAGTTGAGAGGGAATAAGCATATGAAACGTTCGAGTGCATTTCGCCATTCCGAGTGCACTTCAAAATGTTTGTCGCCCGTCTCCGCGTTGGGAATGGTAGAGACTTTCTTTGCGACGTTATCTTTTGCATTAACGGTGATCGTTTAAACGGGAAGGATGGAGATTGCGGAATGTATTTATTTTGTGTATTTGTTTGCGTGCGGATCGTTCGTTTGCGTCTTATGACTTCGTAGCGTTTCATTTTAATTGGCCACGTGATTACTTCCTTCTCGATGTTGTCGTAAAATTATTTCATCCGGAAAAAGTATTCCTGCTGCATGAATAAGTAATCGATGCTCTTTTTATTTTGCCCCGGCAGAACTTGACACCG
Organism: Pyrrhosoma nymphula; assembly: GCA_963573305.1. Lineage (NCBI taxonomy): Eukaryota > Metazoa > Arthropoda > Insecta > Odonata > Coenagrionidae > Pyrrhosoma > Pyrrhosoma nymphula. The sequence continues at coordinate 161,969,142 of OY754330.1, forward strand.
CCTCGATTTGTGCCCGAGGGCGTGGGAAAGTCGCCTGGTGTTCCATCCATCCCTATGGCACCTCAGGCTCCCCTCTCGTGACCTCACTTCCCCCGGGCTCGGTGACCTTAGCCACGAGATGCCTCGTTTAGAGTTCATTTGTCTGGTTTATAAGGCTCAATTTGTCACTTTCGGTGGGAGCCAATCAATTTCGAATGTTTCCTTAAGCCAGACCGGGAACCCCAGCCTAGAGTCTCAGCTGAGAGATGTTCCCTTTCGAAATCCCAAGACACTCTCTCCCCGCGAGACACAGCCTCTGCCTTGCCCTCGTATCCCATGAGCCCTCTCCGCATGCGCCCAATCCCGCACCCCCACCCTCCTCCCCCCCACTCCCCACCCGGTTTACGAATCTCATTTTTATTCCGTTACAGTCACGCGTTCGAAATAAAAAAAATAGTGGTAGCAGCATAAGTTGTAATTGTTTTTTATTTTAGCGGGGCGAAAGTTGCGGCGAGTCCTGTTTTTCATTATTTTGTAATCCCTATTTGTATTTTAGCTCTCAATAAATCCTCTCTCCCCCTCCTCGTGGAGCAGTTCGTCCTTCAACTCCCCCTCCCCCCCCCCCCTCAACGCCTCGTGACAGAATTGATTAAGCATGTCCGAAACTCTTTTCTCCCTCTTTTCTCCCTCTCGTGCGTGCGTTGCGATGGACACGCAAATTACGGCGCGGCTATTATCGCCATTTTTCTCGCGTTCCCGTCGTTCCTGTCTTCCTTTTTTGTGTGTACGGGGCGGAACGAAATGACGGACCGTAGATTCATGTTTTACACTCTCGCGTGGATCAAGTGCACTCGGCATGACGGCCCTCTCAAATGCGAGTTTTTTTCATTTATATAGGGGAGTTGAATTAAAAATCTGCGGACCATTCAGTCAATTTATGTACCCATGATCGTAATCACCGATCTCCATGTTTTATAGGACTGAGATGCATGGGCCAGCACGCTATCGTTAGTGTTCTGTTACTTTATCGCGCTGGAAGCGCCTTTCAATCTTCAGACCAATTACGAAATGCTCCACATTAAATTTTATCGAGCCGTAAATACATAGTTACGCTCTGTGCCTCTCAAAATTGAGAATTTTTTATTTCGTGAAATGTAATAGGCTTAATCGATTTGTGGTTGAAGCTAAGCTGGATGGGACTTCATTCTATCTGGGAATAACCGTCGTATTGTTCCTGTTTTTAATGAACGTCGTTTGCCCTGTTATCATTTTTCTCTCATTTTGCGCAATCCAGTGCTTAATTGGAGGTCTATTTGATTTCCAAGCATAAAACTCACCCGTTTATAATGCTTACACTTTGAAATCACCCTTTTAGGCTCGGGGACAATCTATATAATCACGTCTGTCACTGTGTGTCGGGAAAAGCACTCAGAGAAAAATCCACAACCTTGAGGGAGTCAATAACCAAGCTTGAATCAGAACTCCGTAGCCTCCAGTGTGTAGGTAGCCTCCTCAAGTATTTTCAGTAAGGTTATATAAGAGTGGAGTGGCGTGGGGGAGTAAGGGGTAGGGATCGAGAATGACCGCGGTGAGATGGCAGTTGGATTATGCTGGAGAAATGAATTGTTAGCAACTAACAATTGTTTTTGACGCCACTACAGGCGTAGATAAACTTGGAAAAGACTGGGAGGTATTGCGAAGTATCTAATTGATTATATCGTGGTCAGACAAGAGGCATCGGAACAATGTTAAAAATTCACGCAGCTTTCCGGGTGGGGATTCTGATCATAATCTAGTACTGATGAAATATTAGTTCGATTTAAATACCTAAGGAAGGGTAGGAGGGTGAAGAAGTGTATTGTGGGAGAATTGAAAGGGTCAAAGAGTAGGAAATAAACAGAGCTGGTGGACAGGAGCATAAGAGAAGATGAGGAAATGGGAACAATTGGAGAGAGATTGGAGAGCTTAAAAGTAGGGGTAATGAGAGCGGCAGATATAACTGGTGGATCAATGGAACCGAGAAGGATTGAGAAGCTATGGATCGCCGAAGAAATGATTGTGAAATTAGAAAAGAGAAGGACGTGGGGAAAACGACTTCTCAACGAGGCAGGAGTAGGCACGAGGAATTACTCAAACTTCGACGAGAAACTAATTGAGCGATAGAAAAAAGGTTGAGAAGGCAATGTGATGAAACGGTAAAGCTACTGAAAGATGTGGAAGGGGGGTGCGTTGTACGGTAAGGTGAAGATGTTGTCGGTTATAACAGAGGGCAATCAATACCAAAAAATTATGAACCTGGGAGGGAAGATACTTACTGAACAGAAAAGGATTCAGGAAAGGTTGAAGTAATGCGTGGAAACTCTTTTTGATAGAGAAAATAGGGCTTTAAATTTAGACGTATATAAGGGAAGCACGTTAGAGAAGAATAAACTCGGACCAGGGATGCTTGACGGCGAAATAGAGAAGGCACTACAGAAATGAAGGAAACATGCGGGAGTTGTTAAAATCCCATTAGAATTGTAGAATTTGGTTAATAATGGAAGACGAAGATTTTTCGTACGCAATTAAAGGATTTCGCGTCACGACGACCGTATGGGCGTTGCTTCCACCGCCACCGGTCCCGAGACTCGTTTTAGGGGGCCGAGTCCCGTAGTTGCTAAGATTCATTTTCATAAAAATACTGTCCATGGTTTTATGGTTAATAAATTGAGATGGTATTCCGCGGCCTGCCTCAATAGTATTTTTTACGTGACACCGTCACGTGACAGGCCGTCCCACTGTATCAGACCCGTCGCCTTTTGCAGCCGCATCTCTGAGGTACAGACTACCATTCGTCTGCCTCCTTCGGCCTAACGGGCCAGGGGTGGCCCTCGCCAGTTCAGCTCTAGGGGTCAACGGAGGGCGCAATCCCTTCGCACCACGATAAGGTTGTAGTCCTTAAGAAGAGACATGGACCCTATTGTGGGGTAAAACGCACCTACAAAATATTGGCGATGCTTCGTTAAAGAGAGTAACGTTTAAGAAGGGAATGGTGATAGATTCCTTGGCAAAACGTTAAGTATAAATGCCACTTGAACCCAATCAAGACTCATTTCGGGCACTCAGAATGCTTCGGTGTGCAGTGAGAAAAGATTGAATCCGTGAATTGGATTGAATACCAAGGAAAACCGCGGGTTTCGTTAAAAATACTTGAAAACATCCGTTGGGGTCACTTTTTAATGGACTGAGATGGGAGTCACTAAGGAATATGAGGATACTTGCAAGGCTAGAGCTACTATAGGAACTCGGAGCTATCTTGAGGCTTTGGCTGCCACTCACCGCACGTCGGGAAAATGCGACAAAATAAGAGAGAGGGACTGTCGTGTCACACAGAGTTTCGAGAATTTTGTATCCTCCCTCGCACCATACACGACCAACACAGAAACAGTGCGGACTGTCAGTAAAACACTTAGGCATCTCACCTTTCATCCTATTTCTTTCCCGGTTTCTTTTTCCCGTCCTCATCATTATTTACGGCTGGTGACCCCCCAATGACCATTGCCGCACACCCTTTTGGCGTTGGTGGTATTGTGTATTTCTGTTGCTATCGCCGAGAGGGGTGGTTGGATCGCTATCCGAAGAGGGGCGCTAATGCAAGACGTGAGCACATCGCTCTCATATCCTCCTCCCCCACCTCTCCCCCCCCACCCCTAATGCATGCTTTCGATCGTTCCCAAATCGCCCCCGTCCGCCCCCCCCCCTCCCTCCCTATCCACCCCCTTCCACAACGTCAAATGTAACGAGTCTCCTCTTCGGACTGTGCTTTGTTCGATTTGATCCTTGGAATTGTGCTGTGAATTGTTTATCACAGAGTTATGATTTGGTATCTGAGTGTTATGAGGTAATTACTGAAGAAAAATATATGTTGAAACGTTAATCATGTTCGTAGGGTTCTGAATTTTGATATTTTTTGAAAGAAGAAAAGAATTAGTATTCTTTATTGATATTGGTATAGAGGAAAATCAGGAATTGTGCACCATAAAAAAGACAAACCAAGACTATACTTATGGTAGGAAAACTGAGGGAAGGAAATGTTGGGAAGATGTGAAGATTTGCATACAAGTTTGGTGCTTGTGTTATCGCCTCTGTGCCATTCGTTGGGGATGGAGAATGGTGGGAGATTGATGCGACCCTCATCGTCTTTCTTTCGTGGCGAAATCGAGACCGTCGGGGGCTCTCCTCTCCTAAATGGCCGCCTTCCATCTTCGCTGTAGAGGCGAGTGAGTGCAAGGTACGTACAAGGGGGCGTGGCTGCCGTGTGCTCTCGCGCTGGCGGAGCCGGGGTCATGGGAGTTACTCCCTCTCGGTGCCAACTCGATGAAACATTAACTCGCCCAGCAATCTGAGAAGACCCTGCTAATTACCCACCCCCACGGCCGCCTTCCGTCTGCCCCCGTCCTCCCCTCCCTCACACCCCCCGACCTCTGCCGTCCAACTCAACCGCTTCCCCCTCAGCAACTCGCCAGCGCTTGGAATGGATCCAACTTGATATTTCTCTCTCATCTCCACCGCTCCCTGCACCACTTTTCTTGCCTTTCCATTATTTTCCTCTCCCTCCCAGCTTACGTTCTTTCTTCCTTTCGGATAATGAGGGATGCAGGTGATGCAGGACACCCATAGAAGTCCATTTTTAGCCAAATTCGGCCTCTTAATTCCTCATCATGCTGCGTATTCATTCCACATCATGTTTGCTAATTGCTGTGATAAAACTATTCCAATCCTGATTATTGAATTAAAAAGTAATTATTGATAATCTATGGTATAATTGCAGAAAATCGGATTACGTTAAATCATTTCTCTCCCTCAGCTTGAGGCAAATAGAATTTAATTCTTCATTTGGTCATGTTTACTGAAGCGTATTGAATAAATAATTCGTTGTTTCTTTCCTTTTAATTGTAGTTATTCCTTTCTCAGTGCGAAAATCACACTGACGAAAAATCATTCTCCTTGTCCTGAACTCGAACCCGGATCCCTAGATTCTCCTCTATACTTATTTTTTACTTCAATCTTCCAGCTTATTCCTACATGCATACATACTCATACGCCATTCCCCTTGGGGGGGGGGGTAGCCACAGTCAATGAGCTTATAGTTATTGCTTTAATGCCTACGAAACTGGCTCTCGTTTAAAATTTCCTCTTATCCTTGCGTGCTTATAATTGCTTTTTCATGCAATACTTCATACACGCTATCTTGTTATTCAGAGTCGTTTAATATTCCCTCAAGGGTCTCCTCTTCTACCAGATTCGCCAATGACATTCTTGGTCTACCCCTTCCTCTCATACCATTCACTCCTCTTGTCATAAATCCGTTACCATATTAGAGTCTCATCCATTACCTCGGCATGACCACTCCAACTACTTAGGTAAGTACTTAGTAAGTGCGTGCTCCTTCCATACACATCCACAACTGGAACTTCCAATCCACATTCTTTTGTGAACCGGTCATCCCTGACCCTATCCCACCTGCTTTTACCGCTAACAGTTCTCAGAGACCCCTTTCCCACCGCTCCTTCAGCTTATGCTTGTCATAGTGTACCGAAGTATCACTGCCGTAAATAGTCTTCATTTTAACATCTATCACAATTGGCTGATCCAATCCACCCTCGGACCTTCGGGCTGTTTCTTCCCATTCCCTTGTACCTCGCAGTTTTCATCAAACATCTCTTCTCCTCAACTTTTCGTACTCGGTAAGGTACACCGGGGCCAGTGGTACCACTATTTTCAGTGTCTCAATGTCATTGAGTCAATACAACCTTTCCTGATACTATGTTTTTTTTCTATCCATATTTGAGCATTTATTATTATTTTCTTTGTTTGTTATTTTATTGCTCATTTTATCACTCAACCCTGGATACAATTAAAGAAAGCAATGTTTGCTATTCTCAAGCAAGGTAAAATATAGTGCGTGAGCTATAGGATCTATGTTCTACTTTTTTTCTATGTTTACAAGTACATAGCAAATCATCGTCAAGCAGTGTCAAATTAACTAATACATCTATTATTTTTACTATGTCGATAGTAAAGGCGATTCACAAGGCTGTCAAACATGCTATGAAATAAATGTCATGGGGGAAGTCTTGCTGTTACTACTTAAGAAACAGAAAAGAAATACACAAGAGCCAATGAAAATCAGGCTAAATGTTCGACAAGTAATCACAAAGGCAAACGAGCTTAAGAAAATGTATACGGACCCAGCAGAAACGAGTTCAAATCTCAGTTCCACCTTCATGTACTGTATGTAAATCAAAAAATTAAAGCAGGGTCATCATGGCGGCAAAAATACGCCTAATTTCTTAAAAATCTAAGCAACATTTTAAATACCACAATTCGATGAAATATAGTGGTTTGGCAAAGAAAGTAATGAAAAGTAAGCAATGTGTTGGAAATCATATGATGTAAACAAATGCCACGATCTTGGCTTCTTCGGTTGCGTGATTCGCTTCCCCTGCAGGCATTGAGCGTATTTACTGATGGGCTACGTTTCTGTCAACGGCGATATTATCTTGGACGGACTTAAGCAGTCTCGATCATGGTTCGTGTGGGCTGCTGGACGTGCAAGAGTGGCAGGCTGAGAGACAGGTCTCGGTTGAGGAGATTAAAATGTAATCGAGGAAGAACGGCCGTGAATGCCCATGGGTGAAGTCGAAGCAAGAACGGGGGTGCATGGGAAGGATACCAGTCACAAAACATTATATCATCTCAGGATTTTCACTTAGAATTGACGATATTCAAACGCTACCACCGGAAATGTAAGCCAGACCGGCTTCAAGAATCAAGTGGAATGTCGCCTCCATTTGTTTCTAACCTTGGTCTCGGTCATGGTTTAGTAGGCCATTCGGTGTCGGAATGGGTGTTGGATTTTGACAGCACTATCTTACTGCCGATTAGTTATGGCAGCTTCTTTTCACTTGTTCGTGGTAAGAGTCATCCAAAAAAGACTTCTTCCTTGTTGGGTCGTTTATACGCTCTTTCTTTTACTTTTCCAACTCATTTTTCACACTTCCTTCAAGCCTTATTCCCAATTATTTTGCGAACACTCTCCTTCACCTCAAACTTAGATTATATTTTTGCCTTTCATTGAAGGATACTTACCATTTATGTTTTGGATTTATTTGGTGGCAGTACTGAATGACTAATACGAACATAAACTCTGTACGTAATAATTAAAAGGTGATAGATCCATCGTTTTGATGTTGAGACTCATGGCTTGTTCCGTCTCGGTGCAGCTATAGCTACGCTCTTATTGAATAGCGCGGCTTTATCAAAGCCCCAGAATTCTTAAGCACACTGTGGAATGTCTGGCATCAATGTTTACCTTATAGTGATCGCTCTCTGTGCCGTTTCTTCATCTTCACTCTACCCACTCCTCGCCCTCCAACGTCTTTTCGGGACTTCCCCTAATTTGATGCCTCTCACATGATTCCTTTTGTTTGTAATTAAAGTGGCTTTAACGCCAAATGCGCAACTATTCTATTGCTTTACCAATTGCTTTGTATATTCTTGAATTTGGCCGAAACATCCTTCATAATATTTTCATTTATTTTTATTATTATTAAAGACTTAAATTATAAAATGCACTGGAAACTCTGCCACATTTCAGGTTACGGAATAGAAAATTGTGATCTTAATGGGAACTGAAATTGAAGTTATAAAGTTTTACGATCATTTGCCACCTTGTGCTGAAATTTCTTTTAAAACAAACTAAATTCATGCACATGTGAATTAGTGCTCGCTTACATTTATAAAATAGCAATTTCCCTTCTTTCCATGCGATGTATACGTAAAATATAGGTACTTGTTTATTTAAAAATTGAGCTTCTTTCTTCCGCTTATTTAAGGTCAATCTGGCGGAATATCAAGTTTTCGTCGTCTAGCACTTACTTCAGAGCCCAGGCCTCGTTCCTCTCGTCGCATTCACTTCCCTATCACTTCCCCTTATATCTTCTTCATAGAGCCCCCTCGCATCCGGCCGGAGGAGGTGGGCGGGCGGTCAGATTGCCGTGCCAATCTTCATTGCATTCGGGAGATGGCTGGCTGCATCCAGGTCGAGCTGCAATGCAGTGGAAATCTAGCGGCCTCTGGCGTGTCCTCAGAGGAAGACATATATATAGGTACTACATACATGTGTGTGCATGATCGGGGGGGATTTGGTTTCGGGAATGTGGATGGACCCCTTCCATTATTGGCTTCGCAAGAGAAGAGACAGCGTCTCGAAGGCGATCTCTTTTTTTATTATCTTTATGATGAAATGTATATCTTGCGAAAATAGTCTAGTTCCATAACATCTCTTTTTTGCGGATAATTCTGTGAAGGTTTATACACAATGAGAGTTGTTATCATCAGTAAAAATAATAATTTTTTTCCAGGCACAAAATAGATAATTTTGTACAACGAGGAAGTTAGGTATTCAAAAAAACCCATTAGCCATTGCTTGAGGTCTATTCAGTTAAATACCATGTATACATATCATTTAGTATTCAGTTAAATACCATGTAACATAAGTTACAAATGTTTATGCATGAATAAAAGAAACGATTAAGAGACATCTTCATGAGAAAAATGGTGCTGTAGGAAATAAACCACTTTTTTTACTGGTATGGGAAACGAAAAATTAGAAATCTAACAAACAGGAAAAAATAAAATAAAAAAAGTGCCTGATAAAACAATTTGCCAATATCTGCCCTAGCCAATAGTAAATTTTTCATCAAACTAAAGTAAATTTTTTTAAACCTATGGTAAACATTTCAACGTCATACTTCATTTGTACTTCTTCTTCTTCTTCGAATAACCCATTTGAGGGTGCGATAAATCACTTCTGGATATGCCTTTTTTGATTTAATTTTCTTTCTGTCCATATTTCCTTCATCCTTAGAGAGTGCCTTTCCTTTTGTTCTTGCGTCCATTTTCTTCCATCCCTCGATTTTTTTCTTTCTGGAAATTTTGCTGAGTGAATTACTTCTCTAAAAAGAGTTCGGTCATCTATTGTGTCAATCTTTATTCCCAAGTTTTCCATATCTTTTTGAGTTTCAATGAACCAAGTAGGTTTGGATTTGTAGCTGTTTAGTAGGTTGAAGATCTTCTTGGTTAGTCTGGAGTTACTCATTCGAAATATGTGACCATAAAACTGAATTCGTTTTTTTCTCATTACATCGACTAATTTTTAAACTTTTAGATATAGCTCTCTGTTTGGTCTTAGTTTGTATTCTGCATTGATGTTACTTTTAGGTCCCAATATTTTCCTCAAACTTCATTTGTACTATTTTAAATACAACTTTGGTCCCATAAATAAGAAATATTTTCTATGCTATATCAAATTTGGTTTAGGCCCAGGAACGAAGGTCCTGGGTTAGATCTGCGAAGATTGACCAAATTATGAATACCAATTATTTTCGATGCGCTATCACTAAAAAAATAAACTTATCACTTCTTACCTTATTACGGTACCACGACGATTTTCCAGCAGTTTTTTTTCTTTCTGGTAGTATACTCAACAGCTAATGAACTCCCTGCGGCTAGTTCCCCAGTATTAATCTTCTTCTTAAGTGCACTCTCCCTTCCTGATGATACTTGATATTAAGCTAGTGTGTTGAGAAGAGGAGTAGAATCAGCCTCAGAACTTCGGAAACATCTCGCCATCTCTCGAGGATTTCGTTGTTTTTTTATGACTGGGTGGATGAAAATCGATCTCTCAGTGCACCATAACCCAAATGTGCGCCTTCCTTTTTAAGCCTTTTTTTCTCTTCTACCTTGGGCAAGGATAATTATTTCACGTCTTCTGGTCACGTGGTCAGCGTCCCGAGCGCAGAGGGTTGGTTTCACGGGTGACAGCGGTGAGTTTGATGTGTGGAGGGTCTTAATAACGATTATCCTGTCCAGGGAACGGAAAAAGAAACAACTACGGAAATGGGATTTACTGATCTGCCAACTGTATTCTAAATTTCGTGGCATCTCATGAATATTTAACTTCGGATTCCTATTGCATAATAGGGAATTACAGGATCTCGAAAGCTTATGAATATTAATTACGTATTTTGGCTTTTCCAAAAATGCGTGGGAGTTGGGTAAAATGAGACAAAGAAAACTCAAGAAATGAAACATTTTTTATGAAAACGTTCGGGTTATTGTCTTAATCACTAATGATTCCCTTTGAATAGTAAGTTCCGCTTTCGCGCATTTTCCATCGATCTGTGGTTTCAATACTCAAATATTTTAGGGGAATTCCTGATCAATTCCTAGGCCTTAATGAAATGCAACATTCACAGTGTGTGCTTAGGATGTTAAGTTGAAAGAAAGTTGATTTTGGAGGCAATAAAAAGATACTTCGGAAATGGGTAAATAAAAGGGAGAGCACGGAGAGGGCAGGGGAATGAATGCCATAAAAAGGCTTGAGTGGCGAAATCATATGGGATGAATACAATGTCATGGACCGTCTGAAGAAGTATTTTGAAACTTGATACTTTTAACTAGCAGACCGCCAAACCTCATTTCTCTAGTTCAAAACTTGAGAGAGAAATAAACAAAATGGATACAGAATGACTGACTGACTGACACACTACAAAATTATTATTACATATCGATAATGCAGATGGTGTATAGTATGTCTTATCACTACATGACTGCATCACATTTACATCCACGACTGGTCTCCTGTGATAACTGATTCAAGTGAATTATTTCCGCCATTGGGAAACTAGCATCGGCATGCTCTTGATAAAGCGCCGGGCCCACGTTGAAAATCTACCTTCTTTGGACTCTTTAAACCATCTGTAGACGCTAGACGAGCATGTTCACTATAGGCTTAGCTTTTCATAAATTTCTGAATGCTTCAAACGGAAAGATACTTTTAATTCTGTGTATTGCTCGTCTCGTGTCACCTGCATTCTTGTCAGGTAAAGCACAATATCCTACATTCAAGTATTCTACCAGCTGATTGGTAGGTTCTTGGACAGTCCACATTCTGCATCCTAATTTCATAGATATTGTCTCGCTTTCCCTCCTAAGGATGGCGCGCTATTAGATCCATCTTCAATTCTTCATATATTCTACCTCCTCTTATTTCTTCCAGAATTCCCACCCTCTCCCTTCCTCTTCCACGCTTCCCCAGTGCTCTCCCGTCTATCACTCTCTTCAACATGCCCTCTCCTCTCAAAACCTCCTCCATCCATCTCTTCTGCCTTCTCCGAACCTCTGCCGCAAGCTTCCTCTCTTCGCTCAAACAATGAGTGGCGGAAGAGACTCTGAAGAGAAGGATCAATACGAAACGCCTTTGGGAACAGGAGGGCGTGTGTGAAGCACTGAAGCAAACGAGGCATGCAAGGATTGGGCGGTACGGAAGAAATTATAAAAACTGAGCCAATTTGACAGGCCCTGCACCGATAATTAAGCGCTTTTAAGGGTGAAGACCGCGAAAGGGAACGACGTGAAGAGTATAGATGTACTGATGATAATTCATCAATCATAGTCACCAATGTGAGGCCTGGTTTGCCATGACTTAACTATCCATTGCTTATTCATTCATGAAAATGGTTTGTGTCCGTACCGTTAGTTTATGAGGTGTATTAGTGTGTATTCTAGTGCAACGAACTTGGCTTAATTTTTTCCTATTTATAATAATTGTATAAACACCTTTTATTCCCGCGATATCCAGTCCATTCAGGTAGTATGATTTGTCTAATGCTTCTCATTTTCTTGATATTTTTTACTACCGTTCGGTTTGACCTCAGATGTAATGAAATATAAGATATGATTAAGAAGGAATTTTAATTGGTATATGTGTAATCGAGCACTTCGTGGTCACAAGTATTTTGCTATGTTTGGTATTTGTACGTTTAATTTCCTGTCAAAACTCGCTGTCTGTTCCCATTTTTAGTGCCGATGAGTATTGTAATGTATTCCAATCCTATTCCGAGGCTCGTTGTGAGACAGATGAGTACATGTATAATTTTTCTGACTCAATAAATTAAAACCAATCAAGGAGTGAGACAAGGATTTCCTTTATCTCTCACACTTTTCTATAAGTACATACATGGATGATTTAGTGAGAGAATAGAAGGAAAGCGCACCGCCTGAAATCCAAATAAGCCAAAATGACGTCGTAAGCACCATTCTGTTTGCCGATGACCAAGTTATTATCCAAGACAACGAAAAAAAATGCAATTAGCAGTCTACAAACTACACCTTTTAAGTTTCAAATATAACTTTAAAATCCCTATGCTGAAATTCAAAACCATGACATTCTTGGGGAAGGACCTAACGAGAACAAAATAATAATTGAAAATCAAATACTGGAACAGGTATCACATTTTAAATATCTAGGTTGTAACATAACATATGAAGAAGATAGAGATATAACTAACAGAGTAAATACCTATCAAAGCATATGCGGTACCATAAGAAGAACACTGAATGAAAAAAACCACGAAAGAAACACAGGTTGCATTCAACAACGTGATGGCAGTACCTACATTATTGTATGGGTCCGAGTCATGGGCGCCAAGGCAAAGAGATTGGAGACAAATAGAAACGCCAGAAATGAAGTCTCTCAGATCCGTTAAAGGTTACACAGAACTAGACCATGTAAGGAACTATGACATAAGAAAAGAACTAAACATACGTTCAGTGAAAGACAGAGCAATACATTATAAAGAAAAGTGGAAAGAACATGTCATATATATGTCCCCAGAGAGAATACCGAAGAAGGCAATGCTGTATGTATAACCCCCGGGCAGAAGAAGTGTTGGAAGACCGAGGATACGTTGGGGAGACCGGAACAGGCAGTGGTGCCTAATCCCGGAAAGAATCAAGATGAGTATTGTAATGTAGGATGTGAGAAATCATTAAAATTAATTGATTTTTAGCAAGCTTTTGTGTCGCTATCAGCATTATTCTCACAAGCTATTCCAGGTGTCGCAAGTGCTTACACAATTTCGTGTTGGCGTGCTCTCCCAAACTCTATGGTGACTCCACTATCGCAAAGGACCTGCAACCGCTAAAAATCCTGAATGAATCCTGGCTTCGTGCGCAGAAAGGGCAAGGGATGATGCGAGCCAAGCCGTCCGTGTCGAATCAGTACTTTTGTTGATGATGGATTTCAGTGGTTAAAATATGCTCATGGCGATCAATGTTTGGTTAAGAGTGCACCTTTTTGTGGGCGTTTTTTTCCTGCCACTTTGAATGTACAGCGTTTATTATTTCTCGAACGTGGGAACGTGCTGTGATTTTTGCGTGTGAAGTGATGCAGCCCTCGTCATGCGAGAAATTTCTGTTTCCTCGTTGGCTCGGGACGGACGCGAGTCGAGGTTCGAGTGGGCCTCCACCCCTCTCCTCTCCCACCACCCCTCCCCTGTCCCACCACCCCTCCCCACTCCCACCACCCCTCTCCTCTCCCACCACCCAACCCCCTTCCCTCACCACGCTCAATCTCCCGTTCCAATGCCCCCCCCCCCCACGATTCCTCCTTCAGTCGCAATTATTCCACGCAGAAACTTTTTTCTTTTTCCACCACTCAGAGTCAGTCGTCCGGCGAAATGGGGGTGGACGTCGCTCTATCGTAAAAAACAATCGACGCCGTAAATATTTGAGGCGCTCTCATGTCAGTCTTTTATTTTTCCCGGCGCGCGCGCTTTCGTCGCTTTGATGTCGGATCCTCATTGTTGACCTTTTTCCCGAGCCGAAGCTGTTGTGCGACACGAGTATAGTCGCACGCGTTCGATTGTCTTTTTTTACCCTCGGCCACTCCCCCCACGCATGCTTCGGCTCGTTTGCTTTTTCGCATGCGTCTCCTGCTGCTGCTGTCATCTTTTTTGTATTATTTATAATGCGACAGCTAGTTTTGGCCTTTCTCTCCCATTTTTTCGGAGGAATACCCTGTGGTGGGGAATTGGAAGGTTAATGGAGGGGACAGATCGCCCTCGTAGCTTTGGTCTGCGACGCAAAAATTATTATAATTGATCGTTGGCGGCCGTAAGTTTCCGTTATTGGTTTGCTTGGCCAGCGGAGGGACAGGTTTTTCACAGCCCTCGAGTGGTTAACTTGACTGCTATCATTCCTCTCGTTTAGTATCCCTCGAATACCTGGGCATCTTCAGCGAGATGTAATCGTACTATCGCATTAACACGAAAATAAAACGTGTGTTGTAACGAAAAAATTCCTTTGAATATTTATTACCATTATTTGGCCTCACGTGTATAACGTTTTCTACCAGTAAATTAGTCTTTCCCTTTTTTATTTTCTATGCCAATGGGGCCTGTAGGGATAATGCGGCTTCGTTCTTGTCCAGCCTGGTGTTGATTTTCACGACACTTTGTCGACAAAGCAGATGACCAAAGTCTCTTTTGCTAGAATGGTATGTTTCCGTCAATGGCACTGTTTATTCGAGGAGTGTAATTTTACGCTCGCGCATAATATTAGTTGTTCTTCGTCTCCGTTTGCTCCCAATCGATCAATGCTCGTTGCGAGAGTTCGGAGTGTGTCCATCTCATTTCAGTGTTCTTTGTTTATCTAATGGGATGTGATCCGCCAATTTTGATTTGATGACCGCTTTGAATTGTAACTGTGTAAACTTCTTGTTGTTCTCTATTTATTCGACGATTTTCTTCATTATTTCGTATCGATTTGCTATAGGAAAAAGGTTCCAGTCGATGAAACAAAAACAATAGTTGCTTTAGAAAGCTTTCTGTTAATCTCTGTTTTGTAAAGCAGGGAAATCTCAATGATGTATCATCGTTTAGTTATGGGTGAAATTGTTTGATCGAAATCTTAAGGAATTTTCAGGTTATTTTTCATAGTTTTTCATTCTCGGTAGCTGTAAAACAATTTCAATAGTTGTTACCTTTGGTACTTATCTTTGCAGATGAATGTCGCAACGCACAGTTGTACATTTGGTGAGATTTTAACAGTCAGTCATAGAAGAATGGCAGTTGTCGATATCACGGCGATGTGATGTTCCTATACACGTTTTTAGTTGTGAATCATTTTAAGGGACCTACTTGTGGAGAATCGATGCATATCGTTTATGGGACTTATTGTGGGCAATGTCTATTGAGAGTATCGTGTAATGAAGCGGTTCCGAACTTCGTGTAGGTACCCGTTCGTACCCTCTTCTCGCGTTTCGTCGACGCGAGAAGAGCCGAATGGTAATGGAGATCATTCAAGCTCATTCCCATACTGTGATGGGCCCAGCTCATTGTGGTGCATGCACACATTCTAGGAAAATAAACTGCGAAAGAGTGCGAAAGTCGAGTACGGCAAGTTCTCAGCTTCCGCTGTCCTTATCCCTTCAGATCCGGATACCGGAGGCAAAATAACTCCGCTTAGTACCTACACACAGAGCTGAACTTTATAGGGAAGCTCTCGCAGCATGCAGACCCTTCAGTTTCTCTCCTGTTGACATAAAAACTATTGAACCGCGAATTAAAAGGTAACTAAGAAACTCTATGTAAAGCACATTATAGTTAAAGCATTTCGTTGCAGAGGAAGGTTATCCGAACTCGACGCTTAATTTATGCGAGCCAACTTTTTTGCTGCCCTTTTTAAAAATCCTTTATACATTAGTATTTCATTTTAAATACTCTATACTTTTACATTTTACTCACTCTCTGTTTTTCTTTCTGTGTTATGATTTCTCTTTATGCAATTTCAGTCGAACTTTTTTTTCATACACATTATTTATCTTTGTAATATGACTATTTTTGGGCTTAATTGCATTGTTGTTAGGGCTTTCGCCTATGTTCTCCCCCTCTTCTCTGTGGGGATTTTTTCCTCGAAGACTTTTGCCATGTTCTTCTATGTATGGATTGCCGACAATTTTCGTATTCATCTTCTTGAAGTCCTCGGTTGCTCTCTAAGCAGTTTCTGCTCCATGACAACACCATTATCTCGTCCCTTTCCCCCAACGGTAAGCTGCGAAACTAAGGTGGACGTCGGTCTTCATTTTGCCGGCTTCTATAATACCGACGACAGTGTATTTCGAGTCGTACGATGTGCTATCTGATTGTGATGGTCTGTGATGATATTTCCTATATTCATATATCCACGACTTCTGATAGGTACAGCTCATGCTCGTGGTATAATTTGCATTGCCATCAAGGTCACGTGGTCGTCACGTGGCTTCCTCCTGTCCATCTCTCCAAATGTAAGTGGCTTCCATAGATAATGAAGGATTTTGGAAGGTTAATTCTCTGGATCCATTCAACTAAAATGAAATTAAGGGGGCATTAAATTATGATTGAAGTAAAACCGGAAATAAAAAATGTGATCCACAAAACCCGCAGGGCTTATTACTAACGTCTGACGGTTTTGAAAATTTATTCTAATCATTAGAGCTGTGCAATATTTCTTGACTCCGCGAATAAATTAATAGAAAGGTAATTAAGATATACAGTCATGGTTTTGAGATTTGGGGGAGCAAAGTTGAAAGCCGAGATTTAGTCATCTGACTCAACCTGGCTTTGATAACCTTGAAGATCTGATTCTTGCAGAACTTAAAGCACTTGAAGTCATATTTCTCAGTCGTAAAATTTCCTCCAACTTGTGTTCGTTCGCAGATTTCCGCGGCTTTGATCAGATGATGACAACATTTTTCGGATTGCGTCCGCGTATGTTGTTTTGGGTTCACAACAGTTTCGCCAGCTGCCATGCTGGCATCCTCAGGTGAAGGACGACAGTAGGGTCACTATTGTGATTCCAAACAGCATACGTGGACGCAATCCGAAAAATGTTATTTCCTCCGAGTTGTTTTTGTGTCTTCCCTATTATCAAATCACCTGATAAAGTAGCTATGTAGAAGTATCCGATTTAACATTAGTTTCAAAGCCATACTAAGCGAATGCGTGCATTGGAATAAACAGTACAGAAATCTTCGAAGCTTTTTTATCATTCTATTTTTACTACTTGAGGTTTAGAGCAGTGATAAGGAGTAACAGATTACAAGTAATCCGATTACCGGTAACGATTACATTTGAGTCAATTTTACTTGTATTCTACTCCTAAAGTAATCGTTACTTTCGCGGTAATTTGTAATCGGCGCGTTATCGGTTAGTGATAATGTCGATAACTCCAGTTTTCTGCTGCAAGAGCAGCTGTTTGCAATCTTTTATTCCGACTATTTGTTTTGACCATTGTCCCCTTCAGTGATTTTTCAAGCCGGTTTCCCATCACAAACATTTTCCACGCAGCATGTTTCACGATTTTCGAGAGCTGTATACACGTTATCGTCACATTCTGTTTCGTCCTACAAAATGTATGGGATTTCATAGATGTCTATTTGGTTGGATATAAACACGTCACATTTCCGCGCAGCATCCTCACTTTCAGTCGCAGTCGGTGATGGGATCCGGTCTTCAATCAGCCGAAATGAATTTATTACTGTTAAGGAGACTAGATTGGGGCACTTGTAAAAATAATGAGCTCATGTATTCGTTCCGGAGGACCCGGCAGGAATTTATGAGATTTCAGTACGATCGCGCGCAATCCAAGGCTTAGAGAAAAAAAATTCTCGATCTTTTTCCAAATATCCGTCCACTGTGTTACGCAACTTAGGATCGCATTGGTACATACAGAATGTGCGTGACCTAGACTCTTGGACTTGACTCAGACTCAATAACGTCGGCAAGACATGTTGACTTGACGGGAGCCTGTTATTGACTTCTCTCAAATATTACATGGCATGCTGAAGGGAGCGCAACAAAAACAAAACATCAACTAAAATGGCGCTGGACCTCTTTAACTGCATCTTTAGTCCCCCTCCCATTTCTGGGCTTCAATCTGAGGCTTAGCTAATAAAAACTCGTTCTTCTCCCAAATATCTGTCACCTAAGGATCTCACTCCTTCAATTCCATCCCTAATCCCCCTTCCAATACTGAAACTGATCGTATTTTAATTCCCAGTTAAAAAGTCATTCGATTGCGTTTTAGGGGGAAAATCGTGAACTAACTAATAAGAAAAAGTGGAGGGAAAGAAGAGCAAGCTGTATTCGGAGCTGATGATGATGATATGCCGTGCATTGGAGGAGGGCGATGGGTGACATAGCATCTCACTTACTCAGCTCCATGAAATCAGCACGAATCCGCATTGTGCGTTTCCTTCTGGGTAGGGATGTAACAGTAACATCGGTACGTAGGATTCATCGATGAATTTTCGGCGATACAAGCGGAATATCAAATTCTGTAATGTGTGTGAATATAGACCACAAGTTGTACTGTCGACTGTACCAATTTATTTACGACGCGTTTCAACGTTGCAGCGTCATTTTCAGGTACAAAAGAATTGTACCTGAGCGTTGTACACGAACTTCTTGTGGTTTTTATTCATAAGATGCTGCTCCACCACGTTTCGCCGAATACAGTTGAGCTTATGCTGGAATGTGGTTGAAATTTGAGCCAACGCACATTCGGAACCGCCCTTAAGAAGTGCACTTTCAGATTGGTAGGTGCTTCCTTATCTCCTCCAAAGAGTTTTTATCTGCAGGGCTCATTCCCAAGACCAGTTCAGTTCAAAATTCTAGACTTATCAGACGGAAGTAGCCTATTCTAATGTATTTGCTTGGGTCACTTAAAATTGGAATATTTCACTTGAAAATTAATCCTTGGTGCTTCAAACGCAATGAAGCAATAGTACCACGAATAAAGCAGTGACATGATAAACTTCTTCTTGGTACACTTTCTTATTGGTAAACTTGATTCTTGAAAAATGGGCTATTTGTTTTGGGAGTGCACACTTCATATGAGGCTGAATTATTATGGCTCATTTGAAGGAAGGAAACCTATAGAGGTCACCTGAAGATGACACAACATTTTGAAACCCGGGTTGTGATAATAAATAATTAGTTGAGTTAACTATGTTATTTTAATTCTTCCGTAATGGATAATACTTAGAATTCAGTGCTGTGGTAAAGAATTCGGGTCTAAGAATTGTCTTGAAACTCTCGGGCGAGTTGACGCCATAAGCTTTTTGGACCCCTTATCTATTTACGGCCATAATAGGTATTTAAACTAGTTCAGTTAACCCGTAAATGCTAGGCATGTCATATTTGGTAATGTAAAAAGTTATAAACTAATTAAAAAATACTTTAAATGGTAATTAATTTTGTTTCTTTCACCTCCGTTATGTGATGCTTAGGAGGAAAAAATGTCGCAATGATAAAAAGTTATGCTAATTAATTGCATACCTTCACAACTGATCCACAACGGAAGAGTTGAAAAGTCACCAATGTTTTGCCGTAAGTCCTCTCCGCCGACCGCTGATATGTCGCAGGGATATATCGTCATACTTTAAAGTTCAAGAAAGGAAAGGGACGGAGTAGACGGTGAAGTGCCCCAGTCGGCATCCCTTGCTTCGCTCCTAGCGACTCCTAATCCCAATTTGGCGGCGGCCGAGTGCCACGAAACTCGGATTCGGCCAGCGTCGGAGGAGCGTGTGTGTCTCTCTCTCGTGGTGGTGAGGGAGAGGAGGACACTCGATTTGCAGCCGCTCCTCGGGCGTGCGCGAGAAACTCCTCCGTAATTCCCTCTCCCCTCCAACCCGTCCAGAAGACGCCATCCCGTGTATCAATTACCCGGCCGCGAAGGCCCGTGTTGTCGGAGCGGAAGAGAGAGGCCTCTCTGTCCTCTTGCCATCCCTTAGCTTCCTCTCTGCCGCGGGGCAAACACGATTTGCACGCGAAGCTCTCTGCCCACTCTGGCGGAACCGTTGCATCCCTTCCACTCCTCGGCGTCGTCCCGTCCACCGCAGCCCCTCCCACCACTGCTCCCTCCCGCCAATCCCTTGGCCGCCTGCCACTGACGACGTCTCCTGGGCAATAAATCGAAGGAGAGGACGTGTATCATGGAATGCCACACGGACCCTGCGTGAAAGAAAACGTCTCCGTCGTTTATTTTCTTTAACCCTCACTCAAGTCCTATACCTCTCTCTTATTTCTCTCCTTTCCGTCTTTTGAATCGGCGGCGCAAAGAAGTCACTTCGAAGGAACACTACTCTGGCGTATGTTTCCGTCTCTCCCTCCTCTTTAGTATGGGAAGCTGTGGGTGACCAGGGTTAACTAATCGAATAGGAATATTATTGTCGTTTCCAGTCGGTATTGATCGAGTGTTGGGGTAATGTTTACAAGTCGGAGACGCACCAATTGTTGATTAACGGAAGGATAAGTGCAGTCAGACTGAGAGAGTAATTTTTCTCTGTGGTTTGACATTTTGGCCTCATTTTATTCGGTCGTTCAGTTCGATGCCAAATCTCCAATCAGTGCTCGAAATGTGTCGATGCCCCTGAAGTATACTTCTTGGAAAATGACGTTTGAAGCGCTCAGGGCCGTTCGGTTGCTGCAAGTTTGCGAAAATAAGTGGGATCGACAGAATCACTGCGTGAATCGCGCTCTACTTAGGCGACTGATGTGAATTCATCATTTCATTCGCCGTTGTTAAAAATACATAACATCTGTTTTCAGGGTGGTCACTCCACCGGGAAAACCGAGTAAGTCGGAAAAAACAGGAATTAAAAACTACCGGGAAAAATAATCATTCGTCATCTTTAAAGGAATTGAAGCAAAAATTAAGTTATTGTCTAACTTTCTAGTTTGCAGTTATGTTCATAAACCTTAATGCAATTCTTAAATTTAAGGTAATAGCGTACAATAATAAAAAATAACTTCTGGATGAAAATTTGAACCTCCGAATGAGGAAGAAATCGGGGAGTATATATAACCACCCTTAGGATTGAGACTATATCTTACTTTTAATCAAATCGTGGAGAGAAAATCCCTTGCACTGGTTGAGGAAAAAACCCTCTACGCGGGACTTGAACCCGCGACTCCAGGATTATCAAGCGAGGACCCGCCGCGCCGGCCCCGGTGACGGCTGAGTCCTCGCCTCTGCTGCTTGTCCATGCCTGACGGTGATTTTTCTGAGGGCATGGATGTGAAACATTGTGATTGTGGATTGTGAAACAGTGCATCCAGAGAAACATAAACAAAAGCTTCAGGTTTTACTTTGCGGTCATTCTTAAACCACGGTCGACCTGTTAGAATCTTGTGGAAATACCACGTGTTTTCTTTCTTTTTTCCAGAAAAACGTTCATTTTTTCCCGAAAATATATATTTCAGAAAAACTGCGTATCTCATGAAAATTTGATCTACCTGCTAGTAACGCCCTGAATAATAATTCATTTCCAAAGCTGGTGGCAAAATAACCGGGGCGGAGGGTGAAGGAACAAAGGGATAAAAAATAAAACCGGGAATAAACTGGAAAACTTTTTTGTGTAACTACATTACCTATCTGAGACAAATTTCTTGTTCTGACAAAGCACTTCTTGGTAAGTTCCTATCTTTCCAAGCAGATAATTGCATCTCGAAAAAATCTCATTTTATCTACGCTATTTGCCTTTTCCGTTCTGTTCCGCTATCCGCTCACACGCCACTTGCTAACCATACCACCATATCTAGTTCTGCAATGAATTCCCTTTTGCGAATACATATAGGGACGAAGGGAAGTGAAAATCCACCTGACAGTGAAGTCGGACCAAAGTGTTGTTCCCCTGCCTCGTCAATCGATATTATGAAATAGCCCGCCACCAAAAGGATGGATGGCAGATAGTTTTTTTTTGACACCCTCCCTAAAATCTGGAGAGAATGTGATACTGAAATCGAAAAGAGAAGGGAAGAAGAGTGAGGTCTTTTTTGATGGATTATTGTCTTGTTGTTTTTTATGGTCTTGAGGAGAGGGAGTGGGAGGGAAAGAGTTTATACTCATGTCAGTTCGACTGTGTATCACCTATTCTATCACATTTATCCCACTTTCTAATAAAGTGTGAGATTAAAACTGTCGTCCTGTCGAAAACATATCCTCCGTTTCATCCTGGAACTTACGTAGACCCGGAGATTTGACTTTTTCAGTGCTCCTTGAACATTAGTGGAACAAAAATCCTCTAAATGATATTTTTCTCTTCATTCATTGATTTTTTCTCTACTCAGCCTTTATTTTTGTCAACGCTGTTTAAAAGTGAGTTTCTTCTTCCTTTTTCGTAACTCCTTGTGGTTACTTTGGTGGAATCCCTGCCTCTAAAGCTGTTATTGAGAGAATGATGCGGTGGGTGAGAATAAATAACAATGCGGATGAGAGTTCCCTTGGTCTTCCTTTCAAACTTCCCGTCTTAAGAAAGCGCCATGGTGCCCATAGTTGCCTCGTGCCAGAGAGCATATTTTCTTTTTTTTAACTTCTATTTAAACTAAGTGCCTCCACTAAATCTGATGTCCCGAAACACTCTCCTACTCTTTGAGTTACAACCTGGTCGTCATCGTGTGGAGCGAGTCATTACGAATTGTAATTTTCCGTGCATGTACTCGCGATAATGCTGTCATTGGCTTGAGTGATGTTGCGCATTCCCGCGATGATCAGATCAACTTAAATTTCCATGGTGGATTATTCTAAAGAAAGCGGCAATGCCAATTTGCGCGGGAACAGACTCCTGGACCTCGGCGTGAAAAAAAACAGAACAGAAATTGTTAGAGTCTTGTGTAGGTAAAATGCAGACCTGTGTCTTCAATGTTATGGTTGAACGAAATAAATGAACCTCTCTCTTCCGGCTGTTGGTACTGCTTGTTTCACTCCGCTGCAATCGCCTCTGTTGTAATGAACTAACGATTAAATAGTATGGCTAAAATGAGTGGGCTCCTGACTAGCAGTTGAAGAAACGACCTCCTCTCTTGTATTCCATTTGGATGAAGGACCAGGAGGCTTGCTTTTTGGTGAGTAAATGCTTTACCCATTATCTGGGGTGTTTTTTAATCCCATGTTTTTTTAGAACAAGAGCCCGTTTCCATCGCCTCTCTCTCACTCTCTCTTAGACTCTGAAGTCCTTAAACTTATATTTCCTCCGCGTCCTCTCCTCCCGTCTTCCCCGCCATTTGAGCGTGGGGTCGAATATTGCGTCGGGAGTGTTGAGCATTCGTCGCACTGTCTTCGTACGAGAAAATTAAATATGTAACGCGAACCCATCTCAAAATCATCCCTTTGGCTATATATTGTTCGTTTTGATTCGATTCGTAATGTCGAAGCTGTAACGAAAATAAAAAAAATGGAATTCTTATCAGTTCACCCAAGTGCTTACTGTGCAAATATGGTAAACTTTTTGTTTCACTCCTTAGTGCGGCCTACCTGTGTCTCCCAAGACCGACCCTATGCTAATCTTCTTATACTGTTTATTTGTGCTGTGTTTTACTAAGTTCAAACAAATTTAATATCCAGTAGGTGATTAAGTCACTAATCATTGTGTTACGAGCTATTTCAAGCCAAACGCCGCAGAAACCTTCGCATCTATGAACTAGCTGTTAATTCAATTTACCTTAAAGTGTCCGCTGCTCTACCGAACATGAAACTTGCGACTTCTTTGGCTAGCTGGAGTGATCTTTTGGACGTCTTTGACAACGCCACCCCGTATCAAGTGGTTTAAAACCCTTGGGGAAAGTTTTTTCGGGATATATTCGGTGCAAAAAAACCGGCGGATTCGCGGCGCTTCAGATCGGAAGGAAAGGTTTGAGGATGGGCGTGGAAGGGAGGCGTGGAATGGATGAGTAAAGCCCGTGGCGGCTTATGGCGGCACGCTGGCACCAATTCTCTTTCTTCTCCTTCTCCACTTGCCCAACATCCTCCCTCTGTCACGACCATCTCATTTGTCTTCCTTTCCGTCCTCCGTTCCTTCTCCATCCTCCACATCTCCAACGCCTGCAGCCTATTCTCGTCCTCCTTTCTCAAATTCCACGTTTCTGCTCCATGCAATACTTCACTCCGTGTCAAGCTCTTCACCAGCCTGTCCTTAATATCTTTACCCTATGTCACCGTCATCAGCTCCCTTCTATTGCTATTCGCTTCCTTCGCAAACGCGATTCTCCTATTAATGTCTTTGCTACTATGCCCATTTTCTTCTAGCCTTACTAAATTACTACCAAGTGATTAAATTGCTCTGCTTCCTCCGGTTTGTGCCCTCATACTTTCATGACCAGCTCACTTCTTTTTCCTCGAGAATGTCATCACTTTATATTATTACTGTGGTATTATGATTTAGCGTCATTCCGTATTTCCCGCACTGAAAATCTCATGCATCTACTTACTACCCCAGTGCGAGCCGCCGCATGGGCGTGTGGCAGGGGATGTTAGGACACCAGCCGCGTAAAGGTGTAAAGGATAATTTTGTAGGTTGATGAAAAGGTGAAGTGAATTTCGGGAGTGTTTTCAGCGTATCTCAGTTTTTATTGTGGTCACTTTAGGTGCGTGGGGGGGGGGGGGGGGGGGGCAAGGGCCTAGCCACTTTGAAACACCGTTTCCCGTCAGAACACCGAAGTTAAGCAACGTTGGGCCCGGACGGTGGTTGGATGGGTGGCCCTCCATACCTCCACCGGGCGTGGATGTAGAGGCGATACTCCCTCAGACCACCGGGAGGCCGGAGGGAGATATACCCAGACCGGGAGAGTTAGAGGGAGGACACCTTCCATACCTCTATGCCTCGTGTTATAATTGTGTATAGTAGATCTGGAGGCAAAATTCCCTAGATTGTCCTTCACATAGAGAAGTGCTCTAAATACATATGAGCTATACACCGTCATAATTCCAAGTTGGGAAAAAAGAGGCTTTCAGTGCTCAAGGGGGTGGGAATTAGCAATTATTCTGATTGCTCTTTTTTGTAGCAATAAAATTTGCTTAACGGAAGTTGCATTCCCCAAAATTTCAACCCCATAGTTTATATGGCTATGAAAAGAAGCAAAGTAGAGTGTCCTGAAACACTAAGTAGAAATTAGTGATTTTAGCTTTCTTAGCATGTATATTGTTGCTTGGATTTTATTGCTAAGAAAGCTAAAATACATGCTAAGTTGCTTTGCTTGTTACAGATCCTACTGATATGCTTATCCCATTTTAATTTAAAATCAATCTGAAGTCCTAGTATTTTAACAACATCAGTATCAGTATTATTTATATTGAGACTGCACGTTATTTTGTGAGTTTTGTTAATATTTAGCGCAAGACCATTACTGTTGAACCAATCCAGAGCCTGCCTTTGAATAGTCTCACATTACACCACTACATCGCTTAAGTTTTCACTTTTGTATCAGGGTTGCGTCATCAGCATAGAGAACACATTCTGATGCCATATTAAAAGGCAAATCATAAATCATCATAATAAATAAAAAAGGTCCAAGGACAGTGCCCTGTGGAACTCCATATTTTATTGTGCGAGTCACAGACCTGTTACCATTCAATTCCACCAACTGTTTCCTATCAGTTAAATATGACCCGCATTAGTTTTAATTCTATATCTTCAAACCCATAAAGCTCTAGCTTCCTGAGCAAGGTGGAATGCTCAACACAATCATTATAATAAATAAAATAGGTCCAAAGACAGAGCCCTGTGGTACTCCATATTTTATTGTGCGAGTCACAGACCTGTTACCATTCAATTCCACCAACTGTTTCCTATCAGTTTAATATGACCGCATTAGTTTTAATTCTACATCTTCAAACCCATAAAACTCTAGCTTCCTGAGCAAGGTGGAATGCTCAACACAGTCAAATGCTTTACTGAGGTCGCTTAAAGTCATTGAGACTCAATGCCTATCCTCAAAGGCATTGGCAATAAAAGAATTGATATTTTCTAAAGCCAAAATTGTGGATTTTCCAGAACGAAAACCAAAATGGGATATTGAAAATAAGTTATTAGCTTAAAAAAATTCACAGATTTGATTCTTAATCACAGTTTCAAAAACTTTCCCCAATATTGGTACAATGGAGATGGGTCTATAGTTTGTGAGGTTATCTTTATCTCCTTTTTTATGAATAGGAACTGTTTTAGAGCATTTTAAAGGATTTGGAAACTCACCCCTTTGAAGGCAACAGTTAAAGAGTGCAGTCAAGGGCTGTGCAATGAATTCAATGACTTCTCTTATAAGCGAATTAGAGAGGTCGTAGATATCTCTACAATAAGATTATTTAATATTCTTTACTGTTGTAATAATATCACGTTGAGTAATTAATTTCCATTTAAAACTCAAGTTATGAGGGGGAATATTGTTGATGAAAGTTTCAATCCAATCAGGAATTATGATTACGTTAGACAAAGTTTTCTCTTCAGATTCAACAAAGTAATCATTTGCCTCATCAGAAGTAAACGGGAAAGTTGAATTGCATTTAGTATGGCCCACTTCACGATGAATTACCTTCCACATTGCCTTGTTGTTGTTGGTTGAATTAAGTATATAGCCCTGGTATGCCTTACTTTTAGTAATCCTGATTGAGTTATAATAATTCTTCCTTAGTTTTAAATACCTATGTATCCTCATCCACCTCACATTCACTGGACCTATAGGAATGGTAGGAGGAAACTAATTCCTTCTTGAGCTCAAGTAACTCATCACTGTACCAAGGATTTCTAGATCTTTTAGTAGGTTGCAAATGCATCAACTTTTTAGGAAAACAGTGCTCGAAAATATTTAAGAATTTCTCAAGGAAAGGTGTAAAGTAATTATTGTCTTCTGTTCCCTCAAGGGTACAATTCCAGTCAGTGCCATACAGCAACCACTTGAAAATCTCAAGCCCATGCAGTGTTATAGGTCTGACCATGGAAGTATTAGTTCTATATGCATTCCTTTTGGGTTCAGCTGTTCCCTTAACCATGAAATCTATTGCCAAGTGATCAGATACCAAGTAGTCCACTGTTTTAATAACATACAGTGATGGTTCATAATTAGTAATTACATTGTCCAAACAGGACGTTAATCTGGTAGGTTGAGAGTTGGCAAAATGCAGATTAAAACATATGAGAAGGTTTTCCAAAGTCACTGAGTCCCCCACTTTTAGCAACATATCAATATTAAAATCACCTCATATAATGATATGTACCTTCAAAGCGACAAAAAAGGACAACACCTGTTCCAACTGTTCAAAAAAATGTTCAATTACACCATTAGGTGAACGATACGCAGATGCAACAATAACCTTACATTCATTCAGCAAAATTGCTGATATTTCAAAGTGCATTTCCCTGCAAAATCTATTTCTATTTTAAATCCATTTCTCTAAAGGCTAAACCCTTTGAAATAAAGATACATGTTCCGCCATTTTTAGATGAGGATCGACAGTAACATGGTGCTAAGTGAAAGTTAGCAATATTGTTCAGATCAGTATCATTTTTCGTCAACCAATGTTCATCAAAACATAAAATATTGTAACTAGCACATGCACTAATAGTTTCTAAAATTGAAATTTTATTTCGTAAGCACTGCACATGGAAATAATGGATGGATTATGCGGTAAAGGATCGCGTTGCTAATTAATTGTGGACCCGCAGTCTTTTTTTATTTAATATTTTACTCATCAACTCTTGTTTCCTGTTTGGATGTGAGTGTAGTCATCGTGTTTTTGAGACCAGCTGAGATTACCCTCACACAGCCGTAAGTGCATGCGAACTGCGTGTTGCTAGTAGTCGTTATTCCTAAACTAATCCTCTGTTCTCGCTTTAGTAGTCTGCCGAGGATTAATGGGGATTTACTTTAAATATCTTGGAGGGGAAAATAACGAGAACGCCGCGGAAGAAATTTAAAGAGGCGTAGTGGAATGGAGAGATGTTGTACTCGAATCTCAAAATTATTTAAGTTGCTTTTGTAGTTAGGACAACAGTGTGTCGCTTTGTAATATTGTTTGCGGTATGTTTTAAATCTTCCCGAACCTTCATCTTGGTCTTATAAGAGACTTACGTTATTTTTTTCCTAGCGATCGTTCTTCGCTGCGGGTACAGTGAGCACCGTGTGGGCGCGCAGTTGTCACGCGTGTATTTGCAGACACGCGTGCTTCGGAGTCTTCTCGCTTGGAACGCGGCGAGTTAAAATACCAGTCACACTTCTTTTACTTCCTTTTGGAATGTGAAGAGATGCTCATGACGTCTTGAGTGTAACATGCCATTTCGCGAATGAAACTTGACACCGCCGCAGCAAGCGACACAAAAAAATGGCTCTGATGTAAGGAATGCACTACCTTCAACCTAATGTGTGATAAAGATGGAAATGCTACCAGTTCCAACATTGGTATAGGTACTGCCTCCGTGGAAATGTGTTGACCTTAACCCACTCCCGTGTTATTTATTAGTCTCTTGGCATTAGTGGAACGATTTTTTATCATGACGTCTTCCTACCTATTTCTGCTGTTTAAACACTTTTAATTTTCCTCTCCACGAGCTCAGTGGATGTCTGTTTAGGAATCTATAGTTTCTCCGAGCGTAGTTGTGTTTGCCACCACTCGTCGGCGTAATTCTCTGTGGCGCCTATTTGCATTTATCCCGTGCATTCGAGTGAGAGCAAAGTTACTACGTCCTGCAGTGGTTTTATCAATTCCCCCCGCCGACAAACCCCTCCCATTGGATCATTTGAGTTCATTGTTGGGAGAGGGACTGGGAAGAGGGACGTTCCTTGTAAGAGGGATTGTTGGTTCGGGGGGGGGGAGGAGGGTGTGGACGCGTATGAATGAAAGGGAGGGAGAGGCGGGCGCGTGGATGGGGGTGCGGGTGTGTAATGGTGGAGGGAGGAAAGTAAGGGGGTGGGGCGCGGTCACGTGACCGGAAAAGTCTGACGTGGGGGAGGAGGGTGTGATGCGCCGAGCAGCTGTGCGAGACGTTGCGCGGTCGCGAAGGGGGAAAACTCGTGGCGGCGGTGTTGATGCTCGACTCCTGCACCCTGCCCGTGCACAACCACCACACACCCTCGCCGCAGACTTCCTCCCTCCTTGAGCGTCCTTTGGGTTTGGGAGGTGAACTGTGCCCGCTGGTGTGACGTCCTCATTTCACAATCGTAGTTTTCCGCGGCGTTGATGTGAAGTTTTACTGCGTTTTCGGGTATTCACCGTGTTGGTTGTTCCTGATGACAACAGCTTCGCCCGTGTTCCACCGGGTGTCTTCAGGTCGAAGTGAAGAAAAGTCGCTTAGAATGACCTACCTGCGGCATATGTATAGGTTTCTCACGAAGAAGTCAGAAATTACCGATGCCGTGAATTATGTCGAGTAGTTCGCCGTGAGCGCACTGATTTTGATGAAACTGGTGCCATCACCCCACGCGAGTCCTGTCAGGAAAAGTGTCACATCACATCAGTCCCCAGCAGGGGTGTCCGGCATGGTGTGCAATTTCGCCAAATCACTTGATATGAAAGTTATGGATGGTGGCCACATGTCAGTGAAATCAGTAAAATGGGTTGGCTGACAGGGAAATGTAAGGGATTTTCATGTCTTGTCAGGGAAACTCGCAGCGGTTACGCCTCCGCAAGTGGCCCAGCTCTTCCTTCCGTATGTGTATGCATGTTGTACGTACATACTTCTTTTGTTTACGCCGCAGTCCGACACGTGCCGGGCCACTATCTTCCTCCCTTTCGCTCGCCGCCCGTAAGATGGCTCGTGCCGCCCGCGGTTTCCCGAACACTGCGAACCGCACGAAGGACGAAGTAACTAAGGCAGAGGTATGGCGGTGCCTGTTCGCCGTTTCATCACACCTAAGCATGAGGAGCGCTGGTAATACTACCCTAGTGTTAAAAAAAATCCAGTCAGTTTAATTGCAAGCAAAATGGAGCTAGAAAGTAACTTACAATATTGTGTATGATCTTTCTGCTTAATTACTTACATGATTTAGTCGTATAAGAGGTTTCAGAAGCTGATGCGTTGGTAGTGTTCTTTGATGAGAGTGTAAATAAATTTGCACAGCAGTAACAGATGGACGAAGCTATGAGATTTTGGGACCCAGCTAAAGACGAAGCCACAAGTAGATACTTCTCGTCTGCATTCCTGGATCATAGCAATGCTTCTGATTTGCTGAAAGCGCTTGTCGGTTGTCTGAAGAAACTTATCTTGGGAAAAATGTTGCGGTTATCTATTGATGGGCCAAAATGTGAATCATAAATTAGTAAATGACCTCGAATTGTACCTGAAACAGAAAAATGGTGAATATCTCTCCATTTTTGTCTTAATGGGAGTATTAGGTCTTCATGTGGTGAATAATACATTTACGACGGGGCTTTCTGGGAAAAAACAGGATGGTATGTGTCATTGCTTACCTCAGAGCAGTCTACAATCTTTTAATATATGTGCCCTCCAGAAGAAGTGACCTTGTGAGACATTCTTCATCACCGGTTTATGATCGTTGTTTTCTGCTGTTATTTTACTTCTAAGTTTCGATTGGTTTGCGTTTGACTCAGCTATTAGTATTTATTTTAATATCTGCTTCTTTTGGACTTCTCTCTACTATTTGAACTTTGCACTTACTGGACTAGATACCAGGCCCCGCTCACTCCTTAGATGCAAGAGTTGACTGTATGTGTCACCATGTATCTCGCACACAGCGGTAATTACGGCAGGGACTGAAACGACGACGCGCGCTGTATGAATCCTTACAGGAAATCCCATTTGATGGCCATTGCTTACGGAAATTGAAAACGTTTTGGCACCTTGTTGTCCACAGTTATGGACAATGGCCTATGCAGGTAATAGTTGTGCTGCAGCTTGGTGCAGTAATATTCAGGGAAGTTGCTGTAGACATATATAGTTACTTAGAGTTACTAGTTTTCTCTATTTTCATTAAATGCATGTCCTTGCATTTTCATGCAACTTGTCATATTGTAGAATGAACACTGGAGAAGGGCGTAAAATGTATTAATTACGACCTCATGGATTTCTTGTCACGAGATATTTCTCCGGGATGGTATATGTTATTGACAGACTACCTTAGATTGTTACTATAATTAAATTCGGTTTTTTCTTTAGAAAATCTCTAGATTTGCTTTTATTGCATACACCTTGGATCTACAGCTCTATTATAGCCCTTTCGGTATGTACAACCTCTCTGAATAAGTTGAGTGGATAATTACCAAGTTTGACTACTGGAAATAATGCCTTAAGAGGGATCCTTCAAAGTAGGCTTCACATTTAACTACTGTCAAGCGACAGTTCCCAATTATTTAAGGGCAGATAAATGGGTCAGATTTTCGTGGGAGGATTTAATTGAGAAAGACATTGGGACCCTTCGTAACAGAAGGCAGTGAGAACCGTTTTGAGGAGGACTTCATGGAAAGAAACTCAAGGACCCTTTTGATGAAACAGATCATTCTGTGGTAGGTGTGTATTAAATAATGCAATAATTATGAAGTATGCTTAAATGTATATGGGTGCTCTCTGAAAGAACTCATTGATTAGTCAGCTGCTGTACTACCCCAAGAAGAATTTGTGAAAGCAGGCAAAGTGTTGATAATGGTCCCTGTAGTTCCAGGTTGGGTCATTGGTTAATGATAGCTGAATGAGCATACTCTGAAGGCTGGGTAATCGGTCTGTGCCTTTAATCAAAGCTTCATTCATTCATTTGAATAATCTACCGGTTAGAGGCAGGTCATGATGAAAGTCAGAGAATATCCAACGAACTCTTACACGTGCAGTGCCCTTTCTACCTCTAGTATATATTTCATTATTCATCTCAGCATAAGTCCTACCTTTCTTCATCCCGTCCATAAAACCCATTCTTTTTCTTCCCCTTCCCCGCTTGCCCAACACCCTTCCCTCTATCACAGCCTTCAGCAAACCATCGTCCCTCATTACCCCTTCCAGCCACCTACCCTTTCTTCCCCTAATATCATCTTTAAGTTTCCTCTCCTCGCCCACCATATCAAGCACTTCCTCATTTGTCTTCCTTTCCGTCCAACGCACCTTCTCCATCCTCCTCCACACCCACATCTCAAAAGCCTTCAGCCTACTTTCGTCTTCCTTTCTCAATGTCCACGTTTCTGCCCCATACAACACCGCACTCCATATCAAGCTCTTCACCAGCCTCTTTTTTATATCCTTACTTAGGGTTCCCGTCATCAGCTTCTATTATTGAACGCTTCCTTCGCTAGTGCTATTTTCCTCATAATATCTTTGCTACTATGTCCTGTTTCTTCTAGCGTACTACCCAAGTAATTAAATTGTTCTATTTGCTCCATTTTCTGACTTCCTACTCTTATCACCAGCCTCGCTTTCTTTGTCCTAGAGAATCTCATTACTTTTGTTTTCTTATTATTTATCTTCATCCCGTATTTCTCGCACTGGTTTTCCAGTGCATCTGCTAAAGTTTGCAATCCTTTCGATGACCGACTGACCAACTGGTCGTCTGCGAATCTAACCGACTTTATCCGCTGGCCTCCTACTTTCATTCCCACATCTAGCTCATCCCATGCCTCTCTTACCAGCATAGATGTTAAAAGACGTATTTCCTCAGCATAGATGTTAAAAAGTAAAGGCCACAACGGCCACCCTTGCCGCACCCCGCGACCTATAACTGCCCACCCTGATTCACCCTCACCTGAGCCCTCTGACCCATATATAAGTTTCGGATGAGTCTCCTATCATGCCAATCTGTTCCTATTTTCACCAGTATCTGCATTAGTTTCTCCCAGTTTACTTTGTCAAACCCCTCTTTGAAATCTACAAAGCAAGCTAAAACATCCAGAATATGCTCTGAACATTTTCCAATCACCATAAGTTTCCTTTTATCTCTTACCGACAAGTTTGAGCAGCACAAAGCAGTAATCCATTCCATCGCTTTTTTAGACCCACTTAGTTCCATATAACTTTAGCAAAGGAGCCATTAGGTGTGGCTCGGTAATGCAGGTCGGTTTCATCGGCGTTGTACACGTCATCTGCACAGAATTGAAGTATGGTGGGTAGCCTCTTACATCTCCATTCCTCTGCACTTGCAAATTCAGCACTATGTTCTTCTCCGTGAGCATTTTTGAACTTTATTTTGTTTCTACTCTTCCATCTAGATAGCCAACCATTTGTTGACTTGAAATCAATATGGCCAAGCTTCAAAGCTAAGTTTTCCTACTTCTTTTTTAAAATTGGTCCACTGACGCTAACTTCTTGTCCACTAACAATAGAAAACCATTGATTAAGAGCGTCCTCGACATCAGGATCCTTACCTTGGCGTTGACGTTTTTGTTTAGCACCTTGTTTCCCTTTACTGCTCCAATCTTCTCTAAATTTATTATGCTGCTGTATTAATCGGGCTGTCGTTGATTTTGGCCCTCCTGTTATCTCCGCCAAACGATGAAGACTGGTTTGAGGTGGATGGTCCTTAATTCGGTCCAGTATTGTAATTTTTTCAGCCAGTGAAAAATCCCTACGCGGCATGTTAACCCGAATTAGGAGCTTTTTCTCAACTCTCGGCTGCTTATCTCTGCTGTAATGCTATCTCTACCATTCTCCCCTCTTCTACATCTGCCAGGAAACTTGGAAACCCGCCCCTACATTCTCGCAGATATCGCGGCTTTCCCTCACCGCGGGTGTCGTCCCTCCTCTCATAATCCCTAACGAATTCACCTCCACCCTTCTTTCCTCAAAACATTTTATCTCATGACACGTCGCCTACAGCCTAACCTTCACCGTAATGGTATACTCCGCAAATGAAGCCAAGTTGTGTACCTACGCTTTTTGCAGCTCCGTGACCACAAAACCCAAATCACCTTCTAGCTGAACTACCTGAGAACGAAGGCGAGTGTACAAACAGTGAAGCATTAATTGAAAGATCTTTCGTGACTGACTTCGTTTAGCGACCGTAAATGAGACAGTGAAGGTGGGAATAGATTCCCTTATTGGGGATTGGTTCAAATGCATAAGAAAAATGTAACAAATGATTTACAAGAGAATCAGCTATTTAGTGAATATTTCTGCTTCCTGCACGAAACAGGAATAGCCTGTCTTTATGCACGTTCAAGTCTACATAAAAAACTTAGGTAGGAACCGGAGAAATAATTAAAGATTACCATCGTGTACATGATGCAATGATATGCATTGAATAGCAAATGTTTACACGTGTTTTCAAAACTCCACCGACTTCCTCTCCCGAACGCCCCGAAAATAACTTAATCGATGTTTTTACGATCCATCATGTTGCTAGGAATAACAGTTGAGTTTTTTCAGAAATTATGTTCAATATATATTCACTGGTGTTCTTATCGATTCTCTATTTTAAAAAAAGTGTTTTATTGTACTTTTTCTCAATAGGTAGTACCTCACGTATCATACAGCTAAATTTTAATAAGCTTTTGATCCAATGTATTCGTTCTACTTCAATTATATGATCTTCGAGTTAATAAATATACCTCACGGTGGCCGCAATAGTTCAGGTTAAATAGTAAGCTAGAAATATATGAAAAGGTACTTTGCAAAAATCCATTCGAGTATCTTTCGTCTGAGGAACTACCACTCAGGAAAACGAAGCGGAATTTGAGATAATTACCGCTAAAAATCGGAAGCTGAATTTGAGAAAGTATTGTTTGCTTCATAGTGTGGTAATTGACTATTTGAACGTTTTAATGTTGCGCTTAGGAAAGAGTGAAACCACAGCAATCGCAAATGCGCTACCTACCCAGAAAATTGTCCGAACACATGCGGGGTTTCGTGCACCGTGTAACCACTGATTCATCAATTCGTTCTCGCAAATGTGCATGAAACCGTTCACGAAAATGTACATGAACTCGTAAGTGTTAATGTGTCGTGTAACTAGGCTTTGGTGGGTTAGGGTGGTCTCAAAGCGTCCACTAAATTGAAGATAGAAGTTAGCCAATGATGGAAACTTTTATATTTAACTGAGGGAGCGAATTGCCAATGAGGGACGTCTGCTATCGCAAGTAAAGGTATATTATACATGATCGTGCATCAAATAGCTTTCGGCCGTTCCTCCGCGTGATGTCCATGTTCGACAACACTAGTCAATCAACAAAATTCCCGCCAAAGAGACCAAGGTATCTATATAAGACGGACGAAAAATAGACATCGCCACTTCAGACCTGAAGACGCCAGCAGGATGGCTGGAGAAACTGTTGTCGAAAATGGACATCGCGCGGAGCAACGCCCGAAAGCTGCTCCACTAATCAAACCGCGCGGACACCTTCGTATTAATCCTAACAGGAACTCCTAACCGGTTTCAGGCTTGATTTGGTGGTATTTATTCATCACGGTGAAATTGAAAAATAACTTTGTGGATACCACTTCTTGAGATCTTTTATTGACTCTACCCGGGTCTCGACCTTTCGTATGTCATCTAGACCTGAAGATTTTTATTATTATTATTATAATTTATCAGTTACAAGTAACAATAAGGTGGTAACAATAAAAACTTCCGAGTAAAAAAGAATGAACCTTGATAGACTTCTACTTCTTTAACATATTTTTGAAATAATTAATTTTTTTGGGAAGGGCTCAAATAGTTTTTCTGGTAGGGCGTTCCACTCCCGTATGGTCCTATTCAAGAAGGAGAACTGTTTTACGTTTGTCCTTTGTCATCGGCACTTCATCTTGAACGGGTGATCATTTTTCCCGCAAAGTTTTGCTTTAATATGCCCTTCCCAAATTCATCCCATGCTTTTTATCACTAACTATTTTATACGTCCCACATAGCCTGCTCCTTTTTCTCCTAACCTGTAAACTCTCCCATCCCAGTACCAACTCTAAGCATTTCTGTAACACTCTCTGTTTTATTGTGTTTCCCTAGCACATACCTAGCCACTTTTCTTTGCGCCTTCTCTAAATTCATCACTTCTCCTTTCTTGTGTGGGTCCCATACAAGAGATGCGTACTCTAGTGTTGGTCGAACCAGGGTTTTATAGGTCTTCTCTTTAGTGGTCGTGCTGCTCCCTTTTAGGTTTCTCATTACCCAATGTAACATTATGAAAGCCTTTTTAACAATGTGTTCCACATTTAAACCCCATCCTAAATTCTTAGTTAAATGGACTCCTAAGTATTTACAGGTGTCCGATTTTGGAATTAAATTACCGGAGAATTCGTAATGTATTTTCCTATGTCGTCCCGAAGGGCTTCATGATCAATCTGATTTTCAATCTTCCGATAAAGAATGCAGTCATCCGCGAAAGGCCTTATGTTGGAATTTATTTTTTCAGGAAGATCATTTAGATAAACTAAAAACAATAATGGTCCAAGGACACTTTCTTGAGGAACACCCGACGTTACCCTCGTTGTCTCTGAGCATTCATTTTCTACTTGAACCATCTGTGTCTTGTCTTTGAGGAATTCATTGACCCACAAGATCACTCTTCCATCTATTTGCATTGGTAACTGCCTCATCTTAAGCATAAGCCGTTCGTGGTCAACTGTATCAAAGGCTTTTGACAGATCGACTATTACTGCGTCTAGTTCTATCCCCATTAGTCGGTATACCTTGTTAGATGCTATATAGTCGGCAATTTCATGACAAAAACCTAACAGCTGAGTTTCAGGTGAGTGGCCTATATCCATGTTGACGATTAAACAACCAATTCTCGCGCTCCCATAAATCCCAAAAGTAATTTTCCACTATATTTTCTAACAACTTGCAGACTACGGAAGTCAAGCTTACGATGACACGAAGTGTCGAAACCCGGGTCGTGTCAATAAAAAATCTGAAGAAGTGGTATTCACAAAGTTATTGTTCTCCGAACTCCCATCTAGCGCACGCGTAGCATTTGCTCGCATAAACTCCCAAAGACATGTTGGATAAAGGTTGGTTGGTTGTAGGGTTGGTTCTCTCTCTTGCACTGCGACTGTCTCGCCCCTACTCCAACCTCCACCCCGTGGGGGGGGATTCGGATAGTTAGCCGTGCCCCGTCCATCTTCCAGTGGAATTCCGGACGAATATGGGATCTCGAAAATAGACTCGGGGCGGGTTCGCCGGGCGTCGCCTTGGTGAGGGTGGCTGCGCCGAATCGGATGCGAGCGCCATTTTTTTTCCAGGCGGCCAACACATCCTCTCGAAATCTGCTTGCGCTTGCATTCCTTCCCGCCCCCTCTCGTCGCCTCCCGTTCGCTTTTTGGTTCCTGCCCTCGCGATTAGTATTGGCGTGTATATTGGACTAGGTCGAACCTGGTTACGCGTTGCCATTCCTATGGTTGATTTTAATGTCGGTGAATAGTGGAGCGAGGCATCGTAAGGTAGACCTGAGGAGGGTTGTCGCGAGCTTTTGGACCGTTCGGTCCCAAGCGACCTGACCTCACATCCGAACCGTAATTGCAGCGGATAGGTATTATGTCATCTACTTTGTATTTTTTTTGTTTCTTCCGAAGTCGCATATTTTCACAGATGGAAACGAACCATGTTAGATCGTGTGTCGGATGTTGGCTTATAGCAGCGGTTCCCAAATCTCTAAGACAGGCGGACTCCCTCAAACGGCCCATTCCCCGTTTTTTAACCCATATGGAGAAAAAGTGCTCATAAGTTGCATTGTTCTTATTATTTAAACCTACCTACTCCATCATTCAACTTTTTTCGCGTAACCCTTTGACTACTAAGCGCGTACCTCAGGGTACTCGAACCCCAGCTTGCAGACCGCTGTCTTGGGTATTACGTTATCAGCTTTCTTTTGGCGAAACACACAAACTGATCGCCTATGACAGTTCGAGGCAATGGTGAGAAGCATTTTGAAGCAGATGAGGGGGAAGGTTCCACTGAAGGCGATTGTTGAATACCCTCCCTCGGCCATGTCGTCCGTCCGTTGAAGTGTTCGCACTCCGTGTCAGAGGAGAGTAGTCGTGTACCCAACGAAGAGAATGGCCAAACACAGCATCCCGCCCTTCTTTCCTCGAGAGTTTTGTGTTGTGGGCCTCGACGTGGAAGATGCGGTCAGGTTGAGGGGAGGATCATCTCGTTAGTTGCACCACTTCTTCCCATTAATCATGCCACTGGGGCGGAAAGTCTGAGAAGAAGGGGATCTTAGATTTCCGGGTACGCGGATGTAGCGAAAACCTCCGGTAACCTTGAAAACCTAATTTTATTCTCTCCCGCCCAACTTTCCTCCGTCGCTGACCTACCCCAAGCCAATCGGGACCCTTCGCGTGCCAAGCATCTGCCACGCACTCCTACCTACCCCAAAGGGCTGTGGGTTCGACCTACGGGATGTGCTGGCTTTCTCATCCGAGCGTAATCTCTACATCAAGTTAGCTGTTAAAATTTTCACTTTTCAGACTTAATGTCGAGACATATAAATTACCCAAAATGATGTAAAAAAAATGGTATAGCTTTTGGATACATTTTTGTTGTTTAAAAGTTTTTTTCAACAAAATCGGCTCATATTTACAATGCATATTATAACAGCTTTCGCTGTGTGTGTTACAATTATTTTTCCACTGGTAATAGAAACTGGGTACTTAATATAAACGTGGCTATGTTTTATTCAGCCGTAGTCAGTGTCCATATTGCATTATCAGAGAAAGTCGTATGCTGCATAGAGCAGGTTAAAAATGAGCGAAAGTTAAATACTACCTCAATATCATAAAAATAAACCGGATTGTGATATTCTCTGTTGCTTTTTTAATAAAAACTGTTGTATAAACAGGTTTTTACATTCAATTGATAAGTTAAAAAAAACAGATTAGTCTGTCTCGTCAACAACTTGAAAAAATACACGGCAGTACATACCTTAACCACGATAGTTAAACCATGATGAAATCTTATTATAGACTGTCATTTATCATTAACGTAAAAAGTAGTTCACTCTTTTTATTTGTTGTTTATAATTATTTGAACCTTAGATAAAATGACCACTCTCCATTATTTATCGTGTCCTTTCGTTTGTGAAGTACTTCGAAAATATCTACAGCAATATTCCTGAATTTGTCCAGTGTTTTTTTTTATCCTAACACTTTCATCCACCTCTTACAGGTAGATACTTTATCTATATGGATCTTGATTCGCTTCCTCCCCATTTGCTGAAATTGTCAATGCAGTCAATTTATGTACGCTCCGTCATCTCTGAAAATTCACAGGAATTGTGAATTGCAGGCTTCTAACACAGAAGATTTCCGTTGGTTGCGACAGATTTATTTTAATTGCCACAAACCAAAAGAGGTAAAAATGCATGCACTTACGTAAAATAATATTAACTCAGTATCGTTACCCAACAAGAGCTTAAATTTTAAAAACCGGATGGAAAGTATTGAATATGTTTCTTAAAAATTCACTCCTCACTATTATTTACTGGATTGTGAAGGCATAACTTTGAGCGTTTCGTGGCAAATCGATTCAAAACAGATAGCTTGGAAATATGTCGGTATACCTTGTATGGCCAATCTCATTCAAATCTGCATGTTGAAGTTCATCCACGATTTACGTTAACTACTTAAATTATTTTTAACCAAATGAACCACTTGCCGAATTTCACTGAAATCTGGTAGAAATAAAATAGGACAGCATTCAATGGAATGCTAGTTGTTCACGGAAATATGGGGTTCCGGGGAAGACAGCGTATGTTCCGAAGATTTTCATGTTTAATTTTGCTTTATTGACTCGAGAAGTAAGAAATTAGTGGAGTTATTATGTGTGCTAGATGATAAGTAAAAACCGAGGCCTATAAAGTCAATGCTCTTTTGCTAACGTAGCGTGCTTCTAAATCAGCCCGTGGCATTTATCCTAGAAAAAAAACTCACGAGTTGATAGCGGAAGTCAAATATTATGGAGAACCACTATTGTATTGCAATTAAAAATCATTCCCGAACAAAATGTATCGAGTGACGTAAATTAGAAGTGTGCCAATCATTCTGCGTACCTGGCGTGATGAAATGAGCCCATGATCATTTGTGAGTTTTGTCAATACATAGTCTCATTTGTTTTTAGTAATAGAGGATGATTCCGTGGACGTGGATAGTGACTCTTCCTTGTTTGTGATCTCGCAGGTGTTCCCGGTGGTTCCTCGAAGCCCGCCTCATCGCTCTCCCCGCAGCCGTCGCAGGCACCGCCGCACCCGGCATCCGCCGCCGTCTCGGCCACGTCCCCCCTGCCCCCCAGCGGTGGAGGGCAGATCCTGCCCCCGCCGCCCCCCAGCCAGGCCCCCAAGGCGCCTCTCCACGGACACCACACGCCTCCCCACCCCGCCCTGCCTCAGCACCACCCGCACCTCTCCCACCTGCACCACCACCACCACCAGCAGCAGCCGCCGCCGCACCACGGCCAGCACCCGCCGCAGCCCCCGCACCCCGCCGGCCCCGCGCCCCCCTCGCAGCCCCAGCACCACCGAGGCAACGGCGGCGGCGGCCACACCATCCCCGGGCCCGGCCCCGGCTCGACCGGCGGCGCCCCCCCTGGCGGCGGCAGCGCCGGGGCGGGCGGAGGCGGCGGAGGGGGCCGGTCATTCGCCGCGGCACTGCGCAACTTGGCGAAACAGGCGGTGCCACCCTCGGGTAAGTGGTCGTCGTCGTCTTTGAAAATAACATTTTTCCTCGGGTGTCATCAGGGGTGCGTTCCGAATCACGCATGCTGCGCATCAAGTTGGAGCGCTGCAGCTGTCGTTCCGAATTGCTGACGCGCTTTGAAGCGCTTGTAGCGTGTGCGCGAATCGGAACGGTCTTGACGAAGATGGGGCCAAAATAGCCATTTTCAAATGTGAGTGAGGTAGAAGCGGGTGGAGGACTGACTGATCTGCGGTATAACATGCGATTATCCGTGCCCTTGATTAAGATGTCTCTCTGGTGAATTTTTAAAAGCGTAGATACATATTGACATCACGATAAAACGGAAAATATTAGTATGTATGTAAAAGAACGTGTGTGCATGTACAACTAATATGCTTCACATGCAAGAACGTTGCATACATTGATGTTTTTATTATTAAAAATTATCCCGGATTATAATTATGAAATTCAAACAACATACATATCTCAGGTAAAAATCTGAAATTTCCTAGTCCACTCTCCTGAAACTCCCTTGCCCTCTCCACTGACATTCATGCAATGCAACTGCAATGTTATTGAGAATAAACAAGATTTTTTTCCAATTCCCTCACGTTGCAATCAAGACTGACTGACTAACTGACTTGCGAAAATGTTGAAAGCAGAAAATTGCTGAATGTACCAATAAACACAGAATTAATATATGTATAACGGAAATTAATTACGCAAAGCTCTCAGTGAAGTGTTTATTGGCTAAACTAAAGTCTCTCTGATTCATTTGCAAGTTTCCCATTTTTGCCAACATTTCGGGCGAAGGATAAACCACAGGCGAAACATACCGGGTACATACTTCTTAAAATTCGTTGGCAATTATAATAATGGATCTTGGAACCACATATAAAAAATAATTTCCTTTGTACTAACAAGTGGTTTTGAAGGCTGATTTTATTTCCGTGTAAATTTCACCCATAGCTGTACGATAATGGACAGTGATGGGAAGTAATTGATTGCAAGTAATCCGAGTACCGGTAACGATTACATCTGATTTACTTTTACTACTAATCGTTACTTTTCTCCAATTGTAATTTTACTCGTACTTTACTCCAGGAGAAATCGTTACATTTTTGTAATCGTTATAACTCTCGAGGTAATTTTTAATCTGCGTGTAATTGGTCTTTGATAATGTGGATTACTCTGGTTTTTTTATTGCTTTAGACTGCATGACCAGTTGTTCTCAATAGGTTATTCTGACTATATGTTTCAACCCCTATCCATTCAGCTTATTCTGAAGGCGGATCTCTACTAGAAACATTTTCCGCGTAATATGTTTCACGATTTACGAAAGCTTTATCGCAACCAAACTTCTAAATATCGAGTGTCGCTGCCGATATACCGGCTAGTATACTGATACCGGTTGAGAACCGCAACTGAATAACTTCATTATTATCAACTAAATTATTTTATCACTTTGGAGCGTTTCGCCCAATATATCAGTTGTCACATCGACCGCCTTCCCGGTATTTTAAAAATACGCAAAATATAATTCACTGGGAAAATAAATTCAATTCCGATATTATCGGTTATTTAATGTAAAATTACAGCTGTCGGTCACCTCACTATTTGAAGCTCCGAGAATAATTATATTGGTATATTTTAACACTTTGATATGACTACAATTATGCATACCACGTAAATTTATGAGGGTTTTAAAACTATTTCAAAATAATTTTTAATTTGTTTAAAATAGTTTTAAAATTATTTTCAAAACAAGGTATGAAATAAAATTAACATATTATTTTACTATGAAATGCAAAAAAAAACTTTTCATGCAAAACTTGTCTCAGAACTTCCTATATATGCATAAATATATTAAATCAACAAAAAATATGACAGGAAACGGAACTTTAAAAGAACATTACCTCATACATTGTTTTAAAATCTTGAAAAAGTCATGAGTTTAGCCATCTTATGACATTTTGATTTTAAAATTATTGGAAATAATTATAAAATAATTTTTCAATATTCTTTTGCTACTCTGGAAGCTATAATGTAATTTGTTGACAAAGAAGCAGAGTATGTCAATTAGTAGAAGATTTAACAGTTGTTTATCCATTTCAGAGAAGCATGGAACGCATGGCCAAATCCAGTGAAGTACTATTAGTGGAGGATATGGTTTAATTTATTAATTATTAAATTAATCTGCAATAATCTGTTCTTGTCGTCTGTGCTTCCTCGGGCGTTAATAAAAATTGGATAGCCGTCCACCACCACCTCAATTGTCTCCGTGGTCACTTTCAACTAAATATTATCCTTTCAACTTTCGCGGACTACGGGGTCTACGCATCAACTGCACCAGAAATTTCTGATCCCTTAATGTGCACTTCAGTTTGCCGGAAATGCTCGTTCTGGGGCCGCTTTGAAGCGCTCCAAAGCACGATTCGGAACGACCTGAAGCGCTTTGATTCGCAGCATGCGTGATTCGGAACGCACCCTAGATGAGAGAGCCCCGTGTCCTTTATGTGAAGCCAAGTAGGT
The DNA here is from genome assembly GCA_963573305.1 of Pyrrhosoma nymphula. Lineage (NCBI taxonomy): Eukaryota > Metazoa > Arthropoda > Insecta > Odonata > Coenagrionidae > Pyrrhosoma > Pyrrhosoma nymphula. The sequence goes on from OY754330.1 coordinate 162,011,884, forward strand.
GTGCGTTATCTTGCTAAGACGCCTCTACTCATGTTCTTGAAAGAACCGGTACCTGTGTGTGATTGTGCAAGAAAGTGTGTCATGTGCCTCAGATGGCTTATACTCATTGTGGGAGATATTTTAGCATGTGTTGCCTGTCTGGAGGTATGTGTGAGGCATGTTTTGGAATCTCAAACTTTGTTTTTATAATTGCCTTGGGTTGCAACAAACGTGGATGAAAATTTAATTGATTAAAATATATAGCTGTTACTATTACCTACTTAAGAGAATGACTAAGGCCAACACCAAACACTTTAGATGCAGGAAAATAAAGTGGGGAAATCGTTGAGGGGAAAAATTTATCGTACTGTAAATGAAAACTCATTAGATGCTTTATTTAACTACGAGCGGAAGGTACCCGTTGAAATTCAACGGGTGTGAAAAACGTGAAACTTATTTTATTAGAAAACCGAAAAGCCTGAAGAAAAACTGTATGCGTGGTCATTCTAGGAGTTCGTAACCTATCTTGTTTATCTCGATGATTAAGTGAATGTATCTAAGTTAACTGCACTCTAACACATTTAAACATACGAATAACTCGTGACGTTAATGATGTAGGAATTGGTCTAAAAAACAGTTCGCAATCATAATGAGAGGCATACGGTTTCACTACGTGTAATACATGTGAGTATTAAACGAAAATAAACAACGCCGTGTTTGTTGTAGCAACAGAGGCATTATTACCATTGATATTCACTGCACGTAAATATTCTTGCATATTTAATTGTGTATTCTATTAATTCCTTTATGTGTAACGTTTACTACGTAAGTGTTCTCTCATATACATGCAGTGCCCCTTTGAGAGCTACTTTGAGAATAGACGTTGAAGAGTATACTTGTTAAATATGCATTGACTTTATCGATTACCCCCCGAAGCAATTTATCAGGGGGCCCTTGGGACTCTGGGCTCTTCTTATACGGATTTTGCTTCTACGTACTATCATGGGCCTGCAGGAAAGCGTGATATTTAAATGCTAGAGGCGTGAATATTCTATGAAAATCAAATCTCTGGTTGTCAAGGAAATATGTTATTGTTGATTTCAGGGAATATGTGAGATTTTTCAACTGAAAACATGAATTTCAGAAAAATACGGAGCGTAGAAGAAAATCGATTGATAAAATTAGAAATTATATTGATTCAGCCATCCGATAAAAAAAATTCCAGCCCTATATCTTGAGTGAATGTACTTTTAAAAAGCAAAAAATGAAACCACTGCACCGAACACAATGCTTAGCATGGACCACCACGGGGGACCTTCGGGGGCCTTTGGGGGCCCTTAGGGCTTTTTAATATAGAATATGAAACAACCAGATATTTATTCTATCTACATGCCAAATTTCAGCTCAATCGGTCCAGTAGTTTTTGCGTGATGGAGCAACAGACAGAAAGAGACCATTACATGTTTATACATATTAGTAAGGATCACACCCTTAACCCTGAAAAAATAGGGTTTTGGTTAATTGAACCCTACAGTGTTTGTTGTCTACCAGTAACAAACATGTGTTCCAAATTTCATCAAAATCGGTCCTGTGGTTTAGGAGGAGATGTGGAACATACATACATACATACATACATTGACTTTTATATATATAAAGATGAGAAATATGATTGGTTGCAAAGGAAGAAATGTACAAACCACTAACGAAAAGAGGTGGAAAGCAACCTCACTCAGGGAAAATTGAAACTGCCTGCAGAAATGTTAGAGGTCACTGTAAAGAATGTCCCAGTCAGTGTAGTAACATCCAGTGTGAAGATAATGAAATTGATATTGAAAATTAATAAATTGAGTAGAGATGGAAAGAGTACTAGGTGAGAAAGACTATAGATTGCGAGCCATGTGCTAAGTAGACTTGAACAAAATGAATTTTACCATTCCTATCCCTAAGTAAAAAACAGATGAGAGATGGGAAGACTAGGAATCGTAGTCATACTGTATATTTGCACATGAAATATTCTGATCAAAATTTCTGGATTAAGCCACATTTAGTTTCTGGAGAAGTAGGATAACAATAGAAGCTATTTAAGCCGTGAGACTACTCATGGAGAAGATGACGCTAGAATATCTGCCCACTTATATTACTTAATTGACTTTGGGCCGGTTTTATAATGTCTGGTTAACGCTAACCAGAAGATGATACACCCTTTAACTTTACCTGCAGGTGGCTGAAAGTACAGGTTACCTATCAGTCTGGTCTTATACAGAAGCTAACCAGAACTTTTTGTCATCTCTAGGTAAAGTTAAGGGCTGTATTATCTTCTGGTTAGCGTTTTCAAGACATTATAAAACCGGCCCTTAGAGAAAGAAGAGAGAGGTGCTTTCTCACCCATGATTTTCAATATTCACATTGAAATAGCAATAAATGAAATGAAGGAAAATAAATAAGGAATAAGACCAGTCCTTGAAGAGCACTGACTCTATTAGCACAGTTTTGCATTAACGATGTGAAAAATTAAATACCTGTTCATTTTCATTAATATTTGCTCTCTGAATTAGAGCTCTCCAAAAGTGTCGATGTGTGCAAATAAAACAAGTTCTTGTTAAATCTTGTGGTATTCCAAGATAAGAGAATTTAATGGTTACTTTTATAAAGCCATACGAATTAGGAAATCGCGACCCGGCTTTCGATGCGTATCATCATCGTTAGGTGAAAGGTCATCGCGGGAACTCTCTAATATACAAATCAGAAAGGAGGGGAGGAAGAAAGTAAAATAGGGGTGGGAAGAGAGGGTTTTCAAAAGGAAAAATTTAAATATTCATAAAAATTCATAGCAATTTCTGCACCCAATACGGAAGGTATGATAACTGCAGTCACTACATACTTTGATGTAATATGATCGATCACTAGTGAATGTTTATCATTATCAAAAATTTAGGAAATTGATGACAGAAGCAAAACTCTTGCGGTTTTCCACAAATAAAAATTCATTAGGGGAAAACTGCAAGTTCTGTCATATTATTAGGGGGTGCACTTGCGCCCCCCTTCCTTTGGGGAAATTGGAAAGTCATCATCATCTGAGTAAACGACCGGTTAGAGGTAGGTTATGATGAAATTCATAGAATATTTAACAGACTCTCACACGTGCAGTGACCTATCTACCTCTATTACTTCTTTCTTCATCTCACAATCAGTGTAAGTCCTACCTTTCTTCATCCCGTCCATAAAACCTATTCTCTTCCTTCCCCTTCCCCACTTGCCCATCATCCTTCCCGCTGTCACGGCCTTCAGCAAGCTACCGCTTCCAGCCACTTACCCTGTATTCCCCTAATCTCATCAATAAGTTTCCTCTCCTCGCCCACCATGTCAAGCACTTCGCCATTTGTCTTCCTTTCCGTCCAACGCACCTCCATCCTCCTCCACACCCACATCTCGAATGCCTTCAGCCTACTTTCGTCTCCCTTTCTCAAGCTCCATGTTTCTAACATTTTTCGTGCCCTTTGTCGGGAGCGAACCAGTTTGTGAAACCTCCTTTCTGTTGGCCACAAACCGCCACTGAATGCACCCTCTCTGTACATTTTTCTGCCTGCGCCCATGACCTGAATCTGTATTTTATATTTAGGAAATGCATAGGGTGAGCAATAATAAAAGTTAGTAATCGTATTATTCATTCATTCTGGTTTTTGTGTTATTCATTCTTGCCTTGTGGTTGAACGACTTTATTATAGCCTTAAAGTTATTCCCTTATTTAATAAATATGCATGAAGAGACGCTTTGTTGATGACATTGCAAAACTGGTAGAGGAGGAAGAAATTCTGATTCTTAACTGAGTGGAAAAAAACTGAAGAAATATTGAAGTTATTGGTGGCGGTCGATACTTTGTGGAATTCCATTGTAGGAAAAGGATAAAATATTTTGCACTATTCCACTGGAGAAATTTAATTTAATGAGTCGACATGTTTTACTGCACTGCAGCATCATCAGGACTAAATACAAGATAACCAGTTCTGAATATATAGTCACATGGGGAGGGAGGAAGGAAGGGTAAGGAGGGTGGGGGTGGAGGAAGGGGTGGGGGTTTTGGGCTGAGTGTGGGTCTGAGGAGAGGAGGGGGTGGGGCAGAGGATTAAGAAATATTACTGCATTAATGTTGAGGAAAAAAAGGTTGGAATAAATTCATTCGATAAAGTCACTGTTGAGAATTGGAAAGAACAAACTAGATCTGTTGGAAGATATTTACGATATGGGAAGTAGGATAACCAGCGAACGAATAAATATAGCATTGAAGCTTTGACAATTACTACAGCAGAATAATGAAAGTTGGAGGCAATGTGTTATCAAAGAGTTATGAAGATCAAATGAATAGAGCCAATGAAAACTTTCTTTGATAAGATGGGGAGTTGGGGAGATAAAGATGTTTCATGAAAACTCTTAAAAGTAAAAGAGACACAACAGTTATTGATTACATTCTGAAAGACAGCAGTTTCTTGAAAGCAGTGCAATGCTGGAAGGAGAAATGAACAAGAAGAATTATCGAGGATAATCGGGGGTGAAGTAAGATTAAAGCCACAGTGGCGAGGGACGTTTCAATGAAGTGTTGTGAGGGAATGAAACGGCCAGGAGGGGGGAGTGGATGGGGAGTTGGGGGGGGGGAGTGGAGGGGGGAGAGCTGCAGCCGCGTCAACATAATGTTCGATGGGAATGTAAATCATCAGTTGAGCTGTTTCATCATTGGATGCAGTTGCGTCAGATCTGCACGTTGTAGTTCTCATGCTATGGTTAATTTTGAAAAGAAAGCTATGCACATTCACGTAAGGTGTCGTCATATAGGTACTGCTGATTCCATTAATTACTCGAGACAACTCTGTTTAATTTCTGGCTGGCAGTTGGCATAGATAAATTACTTGATAGATGGGAATCTCCCATGGGTCATTCTGTACTATTTCACCAAATTTAAAAAAAAGTTGTTGCAGCACCATTTCAGAAAAAATTCACATTTTACACACTTGCTTCTACATGTCTGTAAGGCACAAAACCAATTTTTGTTTATTTTTGTTTGTTTTGTTCAGTCTCTGGATCTTTAGAGGTGAAACACCCAATGATGTACATGCAGTATTAATGGCAATCACTTCTTCTTCTAAAGGTACATATGGTTCTTCTTCTTGTAGCGTGTCATATGGTGTTGGTAGTTTTTTTTACACATGCAGGGCACAGAGCCTTACCAGGAATTAAGTTAAGAGAAATGTTGTTCTGGGCACACACGACAGAACCTTCATGCAAACTTTTCTTTATCATTTTCTTGTGAATATTGAATGGATCGCAACAACTTTGTCCATAAGGATGATTATATTTTACCAACACTTTCTTCGGATAGTAATGACACATTATTTATAAGTATTCCCACTCTTAAGTTAATTGATAATTATTCTTGTTCACTAAAATCACTTATTTTTTTAACATGATTAGTAACTGGACCACATATAAGTTTATGGCACTCTTCTAACAAAATTATTCCAACAGAACACTCCATGTTTACAAGTGACCTTCTCCATGAAAAGAGCTTGACTAAATACAAGTTCTCAGATAAAGAGTACAGTGTTGCAGCTCAGTTTATAGCACGGGAATCTCAGCCAGCCAGTCTGCTGATCCCCCAATTGGTCTGCAACAATGTACTCTCTATCTGAGAACTTGTATTTAGTCTAGCTCTTTTCATGGAGAATATCAATTGTTACAAGAACCAATCAGATGGCAGGGTGCCACTTTAGGCAAAGAAATAGAGACATCAGAAAATTCCCGAAGCTACCTACATAAACAAATCACTACCACAAATATATTGGGATATTGTTCAATAAAAAAGGTGTAAACTACACTAATTTTTAAGATTGTTTTCAAATCAGCTTACTGATAACAGAACAATCATATAGAACAAGTTCAGTGGAATAACCAATGCAGGCTAAATAGTTTGCCAATATTCTGCTTATGAGACATTTTTATTCTTGGTGAATCATGAAATCTACAACTATTAACACATTGAATAGGTAACTGGTTTGCTAATTATCAGTCAAAATCAAACTCATTTTTGGCAACATTTAATTATATGCTCCAATCCGTACTTTGCTTCTACCCAGTGGAAGAGAGTAAATTTTTTGCAACTTCAGTATGATGTAACTTCCAAATGAGTCAAAATACATGCTCCAAATTTTTAGTGCATTCTTAATAGAATCATAGCTTATGATACTGAAAATTTCAAACTTTTAAAAAGTCCCCCACCAGAGATACGGGGGCCCAAAAATGGTAAAGTTTCAATTTTTCTTATTTTTCGAAGCTTGAAACAGCTAGAGGCTTTACAAACACTCAACGTTTTTCTTACACACATTTACTATGATACCCAAATACACTATAACAGAAATATAGACTTTGTGATCACAACCCTTCTATAAGAAAAAAAATAGCAAAAGTTGTAAAAAAATAGCGATTTGTATTGAAAGTTTGGACTAATTGTTCTCATATATGTTATACAGTGAAGTTATTGAAAACTATGTCAAATGAAAGCTCAATTTGTGATGATTAATCTGGTATTGGAACCATTATCCTACCACTTGTAGTTTCAGAGTAACTCTAAATACCGATACTCGCTGAAAGTGTCATTTTTACAACGCGCTGCGACCTTCACGTAAGTCCTTGAGGTCATGAAAAAAAATAGACAAAAATTGGTTTTGTGCCTTACAGACATGTAGTAGCAAGTTTGTAAAATTTGAATTTTTTCCTGAAATGGTGCTGCAACAAGTGTTCAGTGAATTGGCATGGAATGACCCCCATGGAATGAACCCCATGTTAACAAATCGATGGATAGATCTTTGCACCGCCAAGCATTTGGACTTGAACTAAAACTTTATCATTCCGGCTCTCCGTACTTATTCCATACATTAGATATGTATACATTTCCGTGCGACCATTACGATTGCTACCTCGGCATTGGTATTTCGCTTCAATGTTTTTGAATGCTTCAAAGACTCGGCTAAACATGGCTTTTTTTATAGCAGTGGAATAATTTACATTTCACCATACGCTGATTGATTAATTGCGTAAAACCTGAACACATTTCATAACATTTAAAATCTGCATTATTGAAGGGAATTATAATTTAAATTAATTATGAACGAAGTAATTATTTTACGGAGTTTTGTAAGGAAAGTAGTTTTTTAAAGAAAACAAAACCCATTCAGTAAATTGAAAACACACAATCTTTTATTTCGGAACTTCAATCAGAATAATAGTAACTCTATTAATTACAAAATGTAGTTTTGGATAAAATGGTACTCCTCCCGTAATACTCCTCTGTAATAACATAACCACATTAGGGGCCATTCAAGTGTTACGTAAGACGTTTTTGGGGGTTGGGATCATCTTACATTGTCTTATCTAAGGTGGGGCAAGGGGTCTGGAACCAATTTACGTAAGATTTTTGTCCGTCTTGAAACGTTGTGTCGTTTCCGAATGAAATTTAGCAGTGAAATGAAGCATCCGCTCATTAATGGCGTATTTTCCGTAATCTCACCGCTACACCAATGCCCCTATTCTGTCGCCTGACTGGCTAGCTACATTACCTCCGTGCTCAATGAATGTTGTACTTCAACACTTCATATGATATCCAGTGCTCAAAGCTGTACGATGGATTCTATGGAAAAATGAAACTGCAGAAAGCGAGCATTTAACGAAGAGTAGATACAAATATCTATCGTATTACGTAAGACTGAGAGGGAGGGGGGGTTGGAAAAATCTTACACTTTCTTACATTATAGGGGAAGGGGGGGGGGGGCAAAAATGACATAAATCGCTTACATAATACTTGAACGGTCGTGTTACGTAATACTTGCCCAACCAGGTTTTAACCTGGCCAAAATACATTAGGTGCTGAAAATTGGCATGTATATAGTTTAAGGCGTTTACCATTTAGAAAAAATTGGTTCGTGGAATTCGGTTATGAGAACCCAAAAATTTTGACTAAAAAAAATGTAGTTTTCCCCATTTTTCTCGGAGAGTATGAAATATTTTCAAAATTGGATTTGACAGGGGGAAGAAGCGTGGAATTCTCGACAAAAAAGGTAGATATGCATTTTTCATTTAAGTACGTTATTTCGTTAGGAAATGGCATTGGGTATATTCATGACGCGCGGGGATTTCGGGGGTTTCGCGCCATTGAAAAATACATGAAATCCCATCGTGCCGGCCCATCCGTCATAACTCGGCAAATAATCATCGGATTTTCAAAAACCAAAGTGCGTGATGTTCATGAAGCCTTAGGCTGTGAATTTTTTCAATCTCTCAAGTCCCAAATACGTATAAATAAATGTTCATAATACGTTGTCAATTTTCATATTTTGCACAAACCCATCCGCCTATTGCATCACCAAAATTGGTAAAGTTTAGTAAACTGGTTAATTTATGAGTCGGTTCCCCCTAGACCCAAAACCTGGCTACGCCACTAGTCATAAACCCTACATCGTACTTCGGGGTTCAGCCGGCCGGTCTCCTAAGGCAGCCATTCGCGAGGAGGGTAATTCTCTGGTGCGCAGCATGAGTGCTGGGTCCATATCTCTGGGCCAGCCCTAATTGCTTCTTCATGCATCAAGCGGAACCTTATCAGTAAAGCAGGGAGGGTGGGTGCTAGGGCATTATCTGTTGGACACTGCTTTCGTGTATCCTCTGTCATTCTTTTCGCTCACTGTTGAAGTTGCTGTGGAAAATCCCAGATACCCAAAACGTGTTTACTTATACACTCCATGTATCAGACAATATCATGTCTGGAATATAATATCTTCTCTTCCCCGCGTTAAATTAAATCCGTGTCGAGCATTCAATCGAAGTGATTGAGTGAAACCGGTGAAATGAGCGATGGCAAGAGCAAAGTCGTCCTGACTCGGGAAGAAAGAAGGAAAGTGATCTTGGAGAGTGAGAAATGAATTTCGGCGAGAAAATTGGCTAATATTTTTAATTGTGGAAGAACCCAAATCAATAATATTCTGAAAAGTAAGAGGGACATTTTAAAAGGCTGGGAGGGAAATAAGGATCGCGGAATGAAGAGACAGGTGATAAGAAAGTGAGTGAAATTTGTACCATTGGTTTACGAGCACGCGAGCGAAGAGATTGCCAATGAGTGGACCGATGATAGAAGAGAAGGCTCATCAGATAGCGGAGGAATTGGTTGTAGATAACTTTGTTGCCAGCAGTGGGTGGCTAGAAAGCTTTAGAAAACGCCACAATATTGGAATCCGTGCAGTGTGTGGAGGAGGCGATGTAATCCCAAAGTATGTCGATTATTGGAGGAAGAGATTGCCATCACTCTTAGAGAGTCCCTACGCCCCTCGTGACATATTTTATGTCGACGAGAGTGGCTTTTTTCATCAGTCAATTCCCAATAAATCACTCGCTCTCGTGAATGAGATGTGCTCAGGTGGAATGATGTCGAAGGAAAGTGTAACGATAATTCTATGCTGTAATGCAGTTGAAGAGAAAGAGATTCCCTTGATGGTAGGGAAATCCCTGAAGCCTCGCTGTTTTAAAATAGTTTATGTCAACCAGTTAGGTGTGAAATGGCATGCACCGTATGCGGTCTGTCTGCGAGGGGTTGGATCGGCAGTTTCAGGAGATTACAAGGGAGCACCTGGAAATATTAATAGACACTCTTGAACTTTGTGCCGCCAAGAAAAAATATTTAAATCTGAAACAGTTATCCTTAACAGATTTTTTTGTAAATGAAAACTGTATTTGTGAATAGCGATGTTGAATAATCCATTAAAATTATACATTTTACAGATATTAGTTCAAATTCATCCATTTCGTGGATTCCTTAGAGTAGAAACCATTTTACCTCCATCCAGTTGTCACCTCTTTAAGCAGTCATTAATGTACCCGATGGTGGCCACTTAATACAGGTTTCACTGTAATTGCTCCTTTCCTCTTCAGATCCAGCTGATAACACTCTGTTGAAAAGAATCAAACGAAGGATGGAGGATCATTACGGAAACTGAATCCAGTGGGTCCAAAAAGACGGGGCTGCCAATATTCTTTTCTTTGTGTTGACTCAAGAGTACGTTGTGATTAAGAAGTCTTGGGAAGAATCACACACAAACACAGAAAATGAGCGTAAGAGGATATTAAAACTGGCAGAGGCAATCATAAAAGAAGACGTATCATCCAAACTGGGAGACCGGGAGTTTTATCCTCCCAAGTGATGATATACTAGATGACGTAGATTCAGATACCCCGAAGTCGTTAAAATTCCTGACACGACAAATAATTTTGAGTAACAAAAAAGGTGATGTAGTTTCCTTCCTCCCAAAGTGCTCCGCTATAAATCATGTTATAATGTGCGCAGTGTGCCCGAGGTCTTTCTATCTCCGTTGCAACTGGCATTAGGGGCGATGCTCAAAAGGAAATTTGCTTCCAGGCGTTTAATTGATATTCTAAACCATCTGGGATTGTGTTCGGCTCATTCTGAAATAGGTTTATACCAAGATAGTCTAATTGTAAGTCCTCCTCCTGTGTTTAAACCAGGGTCTTTTCTTCAATTTGTGTTCCACAATGCTGACATTGATGTCATTATTTTAATATGACAGCTGACTGTGATTTTTGTACTTTTACATGCAAAAGGGCTTTGCCCGTAAATAAAATTATTATTATTAATACCCTGGATGGCAAAAAACACCTTTTACAGCATGGGGGCATCCAAATGGTAACCCCTGATAACTGTTTACGGAAAAGAGATCGTGTAAAACGACTGAAAAAAGACTCACAAGGCAGGAGCTAGGGATAGAAAAGATTGATGATAGAGATGTGATAGAGAAAATTCCTTTCTCTATCCATATTCATCCAGATGGCTACAAGAGTGTAATATTTGAAAATTTACAGTTTCTGATTTCGATTGTGCAAACATTTGTAATCCTGAATTATTTTGGATGTACGGAAAGAATGAAGTTCCAAATATCCCTGGTTGGGATGGCTTTATGACAAATGTTTGTAAATCCCAAACATATTCAAAAAGCTAAATTGTATGCTTACCTTGTATTAACGAATCACCTAGTGATCGAAACACTATTTATACATTGTTGAAGTGGTTGAAGTACACTGCAGTATTGTCTGCAAGGATGCAACAAAGCACGTTTCGTCACTTTCGATCAACCTTTATACCAAAGCTTTAGAAATAACCAAATCATCCCCACAAACGGATGATGTATCAAAAATTTCGGCTAGGTGGCTTCCATTTTTTTGATATTTCCGGATACATCATGGATGGTACGTTAAATATTTGAAGAAACGTTTCAGTGGGAACATACATGTTGTTTTCGTTGGATATACTCTCAACTCCAAGCCCACAAAAGCGCATGAAAGAATGAGACGAGGAGCACTGCTGACTGAGTTGTCGATGAGAATAAGAATGACCCCACAACACAGGAAAAAATTTATCGAATGTCAATAATAAAATTGGGTTAATTTCTCTGTTGAAGCCCTCCTTACAAAATGAAGGGATCGATGTTGATTCCGCGCCGGACGATGCAGACTTGACAATCGTCAAGGTCGCACTTCAACCATGTGAAGGAACGAACAGTATCAGAGGATACGGATGTCTCCTTGTGCTCCTCACGTGCTTGGCTCCATGGGATCGCTCGATATATTTCCTTCGGTTGGCAAAGAAAGTAAAGAGCATACTTTCTTCTCACAGAAAAGCCTAGATATATTTCCCTTCTGCCGTGATAATATTTTATTTATTCACGCTTTCACGGGCTGTGATACGACCTCGTGTTTTTTTTAAGAAGGGGAAAAAGGGTGGTATAAAGGCATTTGACAGCAAGAGTAGAAACCCCAGTTACACGCTAAAGGAAGTCGTAGAAAGTTTGAAAAAATCTGGAGAATCGCACGAAGAAATTTTCAAAAATGGCTGTACAGCTCTGTTGGCTCTGTATAATGCTCCATGCTCTGAAAATGACCTCGATCATTATCGGTATGTAAACTTTACGAAAGCTGTGACGAAGAAAATTGCAGTCAACTTAGCCACTCCACCACCATCGGATGCCGCAAGGCAACACTTTTGCAGAGTTTACTTGCAGGTGCAACAATGGCTCTCAAACTCTTTGAAGCCAGAAGAATGGGGGTGGAACTACCTAGGCAAATGACTCAAGCTCCAGCTCCTGATGACATTTTAAAGTTGGAAATCTGCAAGTGCGAAGGAAACTGCGGAGGAAAAACTTGTTCATGCCGGAAGAACGGATTATTTGGCACTTCATTGTGTGCCTCATGCTAAACAGATTCGTGCACCAATTTCAATAAAGAAATAGCCAGTGAGATCGATGAGTCCGATGATGAAACCGTTGCTCCAGTCAACCATAATGAACTTGAGGAAGACTATGAATTTTTGTAGTATAGAAAAGTATTAAATATGTTTATATAATAAACCGTTTATTTATTCTCAAAAGTCCAAACCCCTTCCATCGATGCCGTAGTTATAATCATTCATCCTGAGGAACTGTTTCCTCAATAATATTGTGAAGGAAACAAAAGTTCACTTGATTTTCATGGATGCATTTCATTAAACAATGTTCTTAATATGTTTACATACTTTCTAATTGTTAATTATGCCAATTTCTTTGTCTCCTTCCGTATTTTTTACATGGGGCAAATTTTCTCTATTTTTTAAATCGAGCAAATCTTGGAAAAAACTCCAAATATACTATTTTTTAGGCGGAATTGCGTGCTCTTTCACCCTGTTAAAAGTTTTTTTAATAGCGCCCATAATTTTCGAGAAAATTGAAAAAAACTGAATTTTTGGATTAAAATACAAATTTTTTTAAAGTTCTGGTAGCCGAATTCCGCAAAACAATTTTTTCCCAATTCTATACACCATAAACTAATAACATGCCAATTTTCATAGTATTAGGAATTATGTCCGGATTTTGGCGAAAATATGACTCGGCGTACTATATTATGTGTGAGAACAAAGCACTTGAAAAATGAAAGTAATGCAATTTTTGTAATGTATAAAATTTTAAATTCATTGGAGTGCCTGAATCTTTTTTTGATCATTTTAAGTTCCCTTAATGCCCATAAAACTGAACTAATGAGAACTTATATGTGTTTGGAGCTCTTTTCTGAAGTCCATGAACTTAGCCATTGACGTGACTTTCAAGAAGTCTGTGTATGTTACTCCAATTTGTTCCAGTGCTTTGTCTTTGTGAACTATGTGCATCTGTTTATTTTTCTTTGTTACTCTTGCCTGTTTTGCAGAACGAGATGGAGGTGATGAAATGTCCTCCAAACGTACTCCTGGAGGCAGTGGCTCGACAGCTTCCCCTTCCTGCCCTCCACCGCCCTTGCTTCGTGGGGGACCCAATGACCCCTCCCCACCACCTCATCTCTCTGCCTCCATCATGGATCCATCTCGAAAGGTTTGACATCAAAGTTTCTTATTTCTACATTCAGAATTTGTTCACTATGGTTATTAACTATTCATAGATTATTTATTTTTTATTTACCATTGACCTAATAACAGCCTCTTGGGCCTTTGCATTGGGTGCGTCATAACGAAAAATATTGAACAGTCACAAACAACCTTGTTCTAGGTGGTGAAAAATCTGCCTCGGTGGGACTCGAACCCATGACCTTAGAGTTGGTAGGCAAGGACTTCACCTCACTGCCACCAGTGCCAACAATAAAGAATTCTTTTCTCATAACGCACCGTACAAGGTGTAAATATCATAATAGAGTATTTGATAAATTTTTGGAAACTACGTTAAATTTTGCTTTGGTGCATAAAAACCATAAATCCAAAATTTTTCAGTCACAACTTTCCTACTTTTTTAACAATAAGCGATTTAAAATCATATTTCGAACCTTGCGCACAAACGGACCGTGGTCATATTGAATCGGCTTTGACGTAATCGCCCTTACTCCACAATCGCTGTTGGGTTTGTTTACATTCGTTCTGTGTTGTATTTACTGCCTCGTGTGGTAAATATCCATTTTTACAGGCTAAATAGTACCAAAAATTGCCATGCAGATGCCTGATGATATCCATGGTTAAATTAATGTGAAAAAGAAGAGCTACAAAGAGTACTGTGTTCGTCAACGTGCCTTGTAACCCTTCATTGCGAAAGTAGTGGCTCTAGAGACTTGAAGCAGATGTCTTTAACTGCATCACCCATTCACGCTGCTGATCCGACCATTTCAATGTAAATAAATTGCACATTTTGTTCCATTCGATAGTAAACCTCCAAATTTATGACCTACGTAGGTGAATATGAATGGTATATGAGGAGGTATTATCATATGAGTACTCTTTCTGGAATATTACGATTAACTAACCGTTGCTTGCAAGACTACAATCATTTCAGAGTTATATTCCATCCTAAGTGGCAACATATTTTAATGTAAACATTCGATTTTTAGAAATAGCACTTACATATGTAGAAATAGCTTGTCATCAGAAGGATTGATGAGTAGAAATGTTATAGTTCACACGATATGGGCCCCATTATTAACTGTTCCACATGCTATTTAACTGTAGATATTGCTGCCAAATCACTGATTGACACACAAAGAATAATTAATAATAAATTAAAAAAATTATTAAGAAGATATTATTGAATAATAGGTATTTAATAGAGTATACGAATCACGCACCAGAACTATCGGTTTTATATTCTGATATAAATAAGCTACCTATTTTTTTGTATTTTTTCATCAATGTTTTTAAATTCCTTCCAGTTAAAATACAAGGCAGAAAATTACATATATGTACTGGAAAATGATGGGAGGCCCTTTAAGGATAAAAAAATTATAATTTTATACAAAACTATAGTTATTCCTCATATTTTTGAATGCCAGTCGAAGAATATTCCTGCTACTTGTGGCCAATCCGTAATAAAGAAGAGATAGATGTTAGAACTGCAGACATTACCACAATGGCTTTGTGGCCTGTTTCTCTGTGTGTAGCATATAATAGACTGTCTAGAAACTTAGATATATTGGCTATTATTGCTGAAGGCCTTTGCGTTGTTATGCACTGTTTTATTAAAATATTGGCATATTCACTGAAGGCATTTTTCGTGATTGAATTCACTAAAAAGCACAAGAAAAGTTATAAAAATAACATAACTTTCCGTGACAGTTTCACACCTCGCTATTCACATCCAACGTAGTCGGGATTACCACTTAGACAATTACCGATCATTATAGTGTCCACAACTGGGAAATTGTTGGAACAAGCTTTGACGAATCCAGCTTCCATTATGCACACAATCCGTACCTGAGCACAAATAATATGTAGCTTCAAAACGGCGAATAAATACTAGCGTCTGCTACTGCAACGTGTTCTTTCAATTATGGTCTGTCAGATGATGTCATGCAAGGAAGAGCCAATAGGTGCACGTTTCGGCCAATATATTATCGATGCTAAAACAATGAACATTAAAAGTTAATTATAAAAATAAGTACGCCAAATATTGTGGTGGTAATTTAACATTGACATTTTGAACACAAACATCGTCCACTCAAATAGATTTCAAGGAAATTCCACACCTGTGCAAATACTCTATTGCATTGAAAAATCTGTGGAAATATGTACATATTTAACCCTCAGATGCTCAAGGTGCCCATGTATTAAACAGCTCAAGGTGCTGATATATCTGCTCATGCAAAAATTTCATTTGTTTAAACTTCATTTTATGCTAACATTAACATTACTCTACTTTGCATTATTTTGGTTATTTGAACAGCATTTTGTTATGAGCATCTGAAAAAATGTTGGCATACTATAGGTACCTACTACATAGTTTACACAGTAGAATCAAAAAAAATTGTCTAAATCAGACCTTCTCAGTCACTTTGCACAACACTGCATCAGTATGCTCTGTGGAAACCAGTGCATGTCACAAATTATAGATTGTTTTCATTGAGTTAACATCCCAAAACACAAGTATGTGAATGGATGATATTTGCGGGACTTGAGCAGAGGTCAAGTTTGGCATCGACTCTTAAATTATTGTTATCACTCGGCCATTCCATTCAAAGTGAGCCCAAATATGGAAAATATAATAAAAGTGTTTTTGTTCTCAATTTAAAATTTCGACTTGGTCAGGTTAAATTGAGGTTCATCAATCAAATATACTGAGCTATTACCAAAATTTGAAATCAAATTGAATTTGACTCATAATGGAAAGCAGAAAGTGTAATTAGGTCACACCCAGAAATTTATCATGTCACACCCGAAACTTATTAAAAAATTCATAACTAGAAAAATAATGCTTTTGGTTACTTCTCTATTATTTTAAACTAAAGAACAATTACTCTTATCTTACTGATACTAATATCAATATTTAATGTTTAAGCTATTCTCAGAGTTTACAGGTTAAAGAAGTCTTATGTTATTGAGTGTCATTTGTGTGAGTCACACTCGGAACCACAGTTTTATTCCAATTACAACGGCGCTAGTCAATTTTTTATATTGCAATTTAAGTTGAAAATTGCCTTCTTTTATGGCTAACTAAATATGTACTCCGAATATATTTTAGTTGATGTATTTGATATGAAAATTTAAAATTAAACACTCATAAGTTACACCCGGAACCAATGGAATGGCTGAGCTGTAAAGATCAACATTCAACTGTCAATATGCTCATTTGTCTCTCTCCCTCTCACATATGTATCCTTCTCCTGCACAGTCCCAGGCCACAGCATCCTCACCCCAAGTGTCATCGGCAGGAGCCACTGCTCCCACCACTGGTGCCGGAGGCTCCTCCTCAAGACCCTCGACCACTCCCGATGAAGTCCTGCTTGCACGTAGCAGTGGCTTCCAGCCATACAGGCCAGAGGCGGAGCCTGGGGCTGGTCAGTCTGGTTCGGGTTGCTCCTCGGGGCCACCAACATCCCAAGCACCTCAGCCACCGCCTCCGCCTGCCGTGCAACCCCGGCTGCCCCCACACTTCGGCTCCTTGGACCCAACGGGGGCAGCAGCTGCGGCTGCGGCGGCTGCAGCAGCCTATGCATCGTACCACCACCACCATGCCCACCCTCATGCTCACCCGCACGGACTCTACCCACCCCCACCACCATCTCACCTACCCCATGCGTACAGGTAAGTTGAAAAGGTCGGTCTTTTTGACTGCATTCCCTCACTCATCCTAAGATAAGGTTTGAATATTTAATTCACTCAATTTTGAGTACCTCTCTGATGTAGGGTAGGTTTGGACCAAATGTTACTTTTGAAGGCTTTGTTGCAGCCATGGCCCTCAGCGTTCACATCTAGCTCCATCCGTCTGCTGTCTCCTTCAAAGATCCCTCTGAGCTATCTTTTGTTCATTTACTACAAACAGCATATCATTCTTTTCGTCACTGTGTGACCATTACATTTTATCTATCTTTCTCTAAACCCACATCTCTATTGCCTGTAATTAGTTATCATCCTCTTTCCTTTCCTATGCTACTGGTTTCAGAGTGGTGCCACACCATGCTCCAGGATAAGCTGTTCACATATTTTTTCATTACATCTTTTTAGGGTCCCTTTCATCATCTTTTTCATGTGATAATAAATTTCACCTAATGCTGTCTTCCTCGTATCATCAACAGTACTAGGCTTACTTTTGTTTAAAAAAATATGCAAGTAGCTAATTTTCTTTGCAAGTCCTAGCTTTTTCCTCCTACTTTAATGATTGACTGGGCTTTCTTCATTCTAGAGATATCTCATGACCTTTGCTTGCTGTCTGATTGTTGATTTACAGCCCTCTCTCTTTTGAGAGCAATTTTATGATGTGGCCTGGGCCAATTCATACTAGTTTTCCCAGTATGTACAATAATTGATTCTGGAATACCTGGGACTGATACCTGTGGTATTATTTGCCAATATTTATTGGAATTTGCCTTTATTGCACCATGAAAAAGTGATGTTATTATTGAAAACTAAACAGAATGATCAGAAGTTTGATGCAAAAATCGTTAATCACAATAATATTTGATGGGGGTAATGGCAGACAGTACAGAATAAAAGTGCATTTAGAAGATCAATACAAAACTTCAAAGGTTTCTGAAAGAAGTAAAAGAAGAAAAGAAATAGAGTAAATTCTTGTTAAGACGTACTTCACCGCAAATCTCACGATAATGCGAAATAAGTTTATGCTCCGGCATGCATGCATGAAGTCTTTCGGAGTAATATTCGTTTAATGCAAATTTTGGTTTACATGAATTTCGAACAAAATCCTCGGGCCCTTGTGTCATTTTGCTCGCTTAAAGTCAACCATTCTTGCCTACTTTAAGGAATCCACACTGTCATTTATTGGCTATGACAAAAGCACAGACCAATTTCTCTCGCTTGGAGTTAATCCTTTCAGCATGGGGAGAACTCATTAACCAGCGTATGGGATCCCAATGGGCTGCACTTTTTTTTATCTTTTGACTGATCTTGGAAGAAATAACATGTTTGAAGGATGAAATAATTCATTTGGGATGAATAAATGAGTTTAGTCATGCATCATATTAGTCACTTCATGACTCTTGTCAAGAGTGAGTGAGCGAGAGATCGAGAGAATCATTCGGTATTGGATAAAAATCTGTGGCCGAAATTAGGTGTCAGATAAGGTGTGTCAGTTGCAATTGAAGCAGTAACAACACAGAAGTCTAAACATTGCAACACTTAAGTGGGTAAGCAAAAGCAAGCAAGCATTGATCTCCAAACGAAGCTCAAAATATTGGGCAAAGTGGATCACAGAGTTAGTACTAAATCTCAGATTGCTCACAAGTTTGGGATTCCGAAATCTGCTTCATCATTAATACTGAAGAATCGTGACAAATTAGATTTTGCCGCTGCATCGGGATGTGTTGTGCACAAAGCAAAGTGTCTATGTGGATCTCATCATAAAGAAGAATGGTTCAATCACATCCGATTAGTGGACTTACCCTTAAGCGGGTCTGTTATTCAATGTGAGCCAGGTTTCATCGTATCCAGTTTGGAAATGAAGGAGGTCCTTTGGCGTATGGGGAGTGTTCCACTGGTTGGCAATGGCGATGTAAAAAATGACATTGAATCTCTTCCCAGTCTTGATTGGTGGAGAAGCAAATAAAGTGGATGAAGCAAGTTCAAATGAATGGCTGGCCAATTTCAAAATTCTATGGAAAAAGTACACCCCTCGTGGCGAGTGTGGATGTAACTGACATTTTTTATGATCTTTGGCCACACTCATTATTGGAAATGAAGGGAGAGAAATGCTGCAGAGGAAGGCGCAAAAAGCAGAGATCGACTGCTGTGCTCACCTGCAATTTGGACGGGAGTGAGAAGCTATGAGTGTGGGTGATTGGAGAATTCAAGAGCATGAGCTATTTTAAGCACATCCATTGTTCTCAGTTGCTCTGTGATTACTTGTATGTAGCTTTTCTAGGATCGGTAATTTTTTAAAACCATTTGGGGATAGACAATGATGTCAACGTTTGTTCATTTCCTTGCGAGGAAAGAAACCAAATAATTCAAGTATGTAGTAGTTGAAAATAATCAATCATTAGAGATTTTATTCCCGTAATTTTTAAAGATTCTTCTCAAAGGCCTGGAAATGGACGCACATGAACAAATAGAAATTATCAGACAGTCCTATAACCTTTGTAATGAATTATTATTTCCCCATCCCTCCCCTCTCCTTTCCGATAAAATTAAACTTTCCCGCCTCACCAACCTTTGATTTACGTGTCTTTCTCAACCCTGCCTCAATATTTGCATTCTTCCCCTCCTCCCCCATAACTACTACGACGATCAGCCTTTATAACAATGTTTCTGTACCTGACGATGCCATAAATTGGTGAAACGCGTCGTACAAATAAAAATTTCTAGAATTGTACTAAGTGTTTTAATTAATCATGAATACTAACATAATGAACTTGTACGAAGTGAAGCCGACCACTGTCAAGTTTAAAATGTGACCACTTACGAGGAGCGAGTGTCCATGAATTCAATCAATGCAAGAAGCTGAACTTCCAGAGCCTTCAGAAGAATACATGTGACTTCTTACTGGGAATTAACGAATCTAAGTAGAAACGGTGGGCTTTCCTATCCTTGCTAAAACTAAGAAGTGAAAACCCCTATCTTGAAGAAAAAGAATTAGTGTGGTGTGATTGGTTAGTGATGTATGTATTGTGTGTGTGTATGATGACAAGCAATGGAGGTTTCATCTTGGTAAAAGGGTTCTGAAACGTCTGCCTGATGTGGTGAGACAAAAACAGAGACAGAGAGTTGTGGTGAAGTTGTGATTGATGGTTTCACAATGAGAATGCACCACCACACAACATCCTAAGTGTGCAAGGATTTTTATTCAAAATTGTCATGAACTCACTTCCTTATCAGCCTTTCCTGGCAAACATTTTGCAGACCAGGAGAGGTGAAGAGAAAAAGGCAGGATGCATTGAAAGGGGTCACATTGACAGAGTTTGAGGACTGCTTTAAAAATGAAAAATACAGTAGTCCGGTGTGTTAATTCAAATGGAGGAGACATTGAAGGTTTTTTTCAATTAGAACATGCCAAAATAAATACATAATCTTATATTACAGAATTCCAGTTATTTTTGGGTCCTCTCTCGTATGCATGAGTAATGCTGAACACAGCTGAAACTGAAGGGATAACAGGAGGATTTGCCTTTCATACATGACTTTTGTGCAACTCAGATTACGCAAGAACAGAAATTGGACTTGTGGTGGCAAACAAATTGGATTTGTTGCAATAGGCATGGAAATGAGACAAAGTTGTCCTAAATTATCACAGGCCTTCAAAATGAATGTGGGCCAAATATTTATGAAGGTGAAGTTTAAGCTTAAGGAAGAAGTAGAACTGCATAAAAAAATTAGTTTGATTTTCTGATGACCAAGTGTTAGTTGGACCGCCGAGGGATTTCTGCCATCGTAAATCATAAGCAAAATTGAGTTGAAATCCAGTTATTTAATGTTCAGTTTTCATGTGATGTCACTTTTCAGCTAAGTTCCAATTTTGGACACCATGAAGCTCCTCAAAAGAATATTAGCCAGCGACACAGTGAAATTGTTTCACATGTTCTAACTTCAATCTACTTCTCAAAAAAAGGAAACTTCTTTGGACAGGTGGGTGGAGTGGCTATGGGGCCCCCATTGTCTCCTGCCATGTATACTTCCTTCATGGAGGGCTTTGAAGAACATGCCCTTCAATTAGCTTTCAGGAGACACAAATCCTTTTACAGATAGGTGGATGATACAAATTTCATCTGGGCTCACATTATAGATGCAGTGACGTCATTTCTTAAGCTAATAAACTACCATCATCCAGATATCCTGTTCACGATGGAGAGAGAAAAACAGCACACTTCACTTTCTGGATATCCTCTTCCAAAGGAAAAGAGATGGGATACTCAGACAGAGTGTGTATAGCAAGTTGAACTACACTGACCTGCACCTGAATGGATAGAGCCACTACCATCCTACCTAACGGTATGCAGTCCTATCCTCGTTAACACACCAAGCCAGATCAATTTCTGACAAGGGAGAGCTTTCCACGTGAACTTAAACATCTTAGGAAGACCTTCCTCCAAAACAATGACTGCAAACAAGAAATTGGCTTGGCCCTTAAAAAGGTCCTTGAGCACCCAAGAAGCTCTTGAAGGGTTGACAGGAAACCTCAAGACATCCTGCATACCATATATCTCCACAATATCAGGAAAAATTGCCAGGCTTCTCAAAAAATATGGCATTGAGGTGATCCAAATGGTGGTGAGTAATGTGAGAGCTGGTTCAAACGAAAGATCCCATCGGTCTGAAGACTTCATGGGTGTACCAGGTCCCCTGTGAGTGCGGAGAGGTCTACATTGGGGAAGCAGGCAGTACTGCTGAAACTAAGTTTTGGTGAAAGTTTCTGCGGAGTGGTTTCTTCACATGGTGGCTTTCAGGATAACTTCCGTGTTGTGTCATTTTTCTGACGATAGTTTCATGAGCTGGAACGCTCGCGAAACTGTCATCAGAAAAATGACACAACACAGAAGTTATCCTGAAAGCTACCATGTGAAGAAATCTAGGCTAGTTCTGTTGAAACCAGACTTGAGGAGCATCAACGACACCTATGGCTGAGGCAACTGGAGAAGTATGCCATTGCTGATCCTAGTTTCAAGCAAAGAGTAGGAAGGTTCTCTGATGAAAAAGTGAAGGAGAGATGCTACTTTGCTCTGCTTAGGCCACATCTCGAGTATGTCACGAGTATTTGGAGCCCTGCACAGTTCAAAGCCTTAATACACAAAGTAAATAAAATGTAAAGGAAAGCCACAAACTTCATTAAAACTGCTGCTAGTGAACTGGAGGTGTTACGTAGCTGATGGAAGGACTAGGTTGGGAGCCATTAGAGACTCAGAGGCTACACGCTATGATTAGGCTTCTTGAAAAATTCAGAACAGGCGAGTTTTATTGTAAAACATAGGATGTTATTTTTACCCCACCCTCTCTGGAACTATGTAGGTAATAGAAGTGGCAAAATAAGAGAGATACACTGCCAAAGTGATGGGTACAAAATTTCCTTCTTTCCCCGCACCATTAGTGACTACGACAAAAACAGTGTGGCACTAGCATGAGACACATTGTTGACACACTATGTATTCACTTCTGTCCTCTCTCCCCTCTTCTCTTCCCTATTCCCTCCCCTTTCATGGCTGGTGTCTGAACATCCCCTGCCACACGCCTCTGAGATAGCTTGCTGGGTAGTACATACGTTGATGAGTATGAAAATTATGTGATTTAATTGATATTTTCTTGCCACATCTTTCCTGGCTATGCCTATGAACCACATGTTAGTATTTACTGACCTGTTACTCCTGCAACACTCATCCGTCTTCTCACTTCCATCTTTTCTTCTTTGCCACCTACGCTAGCCTCCCTCATTTCCATCTCATCGTATTATGCTGCATCTACCATGCTGCAATCTCCAATGAGCATCAAGTGTTTTTTCATTTTTATGTTTCCATTTATATCATGGAGATGTATTCCATAGCTTATGAAATGTTTTGTTCTGAATATTATGGATTACTTTAAAAGTATCCACTTATCCGTTTTTTTTCATTATTAAAGTCTGGATTTTTTACCAAGTGATTTTTCAATATGCATATCCACTTGAAATTTTTAGTGTTGACTACTAGATGTAGTTTTACTAAAAATGAAATGCAACATTGAAGTGGCGTGGTAGTTTCACATTAATGTGTAAAAACCTTGAAGAAAATCTAAAATATGTGCAACCTTACTCCTCCTCTTTTTTATCCTAATATGCATCTTAAGTGTGTTCGTCAAAGAGTATGGTTCCAGTGTGTCATGCAATAAGGGAGGGAATATGACAAAAATATTTCACTCTGAGGAAGGGTACAAGATACCAATATGAATTCCACTCATCTTGAATCATTATTTTGTGTCTTTTTTTATGTTTAGCTTATGTTATGACTAAAATATTAATTTTTTAAATTTAATTAGTATATTATAATCAAATTTCATTGAACATTGCTGCTATATGTATGTATATTAAATTAGGAGACAAAATAATCTCCTCTGAAAATTAGAATAAAAATCAATAAGCCAACTGTTGAATGTGGATCATTTTCTCTGCTATTTGTTATTCTTACAGGTTGGAGGAGCAGTTGTATCTGGAGAGGTGCAACTCTCTGCTCCGTGGCCCACCACCACCACCAATCTTCCCCCTTGCGCCCCAATACCATCCCCTCTACGGCCTTCGTTACTCTCCCACTGACATCCTCCCACCTCCGCCGCCGGCCCCCCTTGCTTCACTCCTGTCTCCAGCGGCATCTGCAGCTGCTGTCATGCATGAGAGGTGCGCCTATTTAGATGACAACAACAGTGGTCACTTATGGTACACATAATTTCTAGACCTGACAGTTACATGTGGACTCCATGTAGAACAGAGCTCTGAATGTGGAATGCTCTAAATATACCCCTTTGGACATGGGTTCGCCACCAGCATTGAATGTCATGGTTTGTTAGTCACATGTTTGGAGGCCTTTATTCCATTTTCCTTTGTATCCAAGGAGGCTTCCACTGTGCTCTGCATCCACCCTGCAATATTTTTGTCATTCCAGAAAATTTTGCTATCTCCCATGATTTGTTTGGTTGACCTGTAACTTGAAATTTTAACTTGTTTGCATGATATGCTAAAGTTTTATGTTGCTGGGATATTTACATGGAAGAAGCTTTTGCCTTTTGAGGTGATTAGAAGTTCCCAAATTTATGTTTTTTTAGGGTGATTACTTGGATTCCTTGATTGCTAATGTTACTGGCACTATTTTAATCAAGAAAGGATCATCGTTATTAGTCCTTTTTGTTCATTTGAGTGTCTCATATTAATTTTGATCTCTTTGTTCCTCTCTTTTCATCCCTTCATACATTTGTTTTTTTCTCTGGTAATCTTTGTATCCTCAAGTTACGTAACATTTTAACTTGGATTAGGAAAATTATAATTCCGTTCACTTACTATCCTATGGTATTCCTTTTTATGCTTTTGAAAGGATAGCATAATTCTTTCTACTCTCTATGAAGCTCGATGAATAATGCCAACGCAATCATATTGTACTGAATGAAATTAATTAGCTACTTTTGTTAGCTTCTCAAGTTTTTCACCTGCCTGATAAAGATCTAGTTATAATTCTGTAAGAGCAGTTATTTTTAATTTCATTCTCCTCCTTTTGATGTTGTAATGCTTCTTCACTTTATGTAGTACATATTCACAGTTTATAGACATTTTATTTTTCCTAGTGTTTTTTTGCTCATATGTATTTGAAATTGAGAAAATTATCTTTATCACACCTCATTTGTCAAATCGCAATATGCCAATTACAGGGTGTGAAATTGAGAAGTTGTGTGTCTAATAGAATGTGAATGATTGTCAGTCAACAATAAACCAGATCTGTGCCTCAAGTGCTGCCATTTTTTGCCTTCTTTATTTCAACTTCTCTTTATCATAATCACCATTTATTGAAAGACTCAATTTAAAAATAAGTGAAATGTATAAAAATAGCGGAGTATTTTTGATCCAATAGTATCATGTGTCAGTCACCCTTGTATCATGATGAATATTAAGTATGCAATTGGTGAGAAAAGTCATCTACATCTTACGTAAAGCATTGTCACCAAGCTAGAGCAGTGTTACTAAACATATTTGTCTCAGTTCCCCTTTTTTTACCTTGATTCCATTACCATAACCACCCTTGAAGGACCTGAAGTGAAATAGTACCCATTTTGCAGTTTCAGTGAGGGTGAAGGAAGGTGGTACAAACCACATTTGATTCGGTGCCAACTATCTCCTATCTGCCCACAAGATGTCTTTTGTGCCCCCCATCATTGCGATGACCTTCATATAATGCCAATCAGAGAACCACTGCATTGGAGTAACTGGTATCACTTTCCTCTACGAAATGCCGAAACATTTGTTTCATATTAATCAGTGTATTAATGTTAATTGGAAATCCCTTTGCTAGAAACAAAAAAAAATAATGCTTCCCTCTGAATCTTTTGATCAGTTCTGCTCCTCACGAGAACTTTATGTAGAAGTAGGCTGCCCCTTTTAAAAGTGGTAGGGGTGAGAGCAAAATTTTTAAGTGGAACATTTTAAAGCTTTTCATTACTTTCACGCACTACTCCTACTATTTCTGCTCCTGTTCCTTCCTTGTGCTTAATTTTGAATGCATCATCTCAGGTACAAGATGGAGGAAGAGCATCGGGCCATGGAGCAAGAGCGGGAGCACGAGAGGGAGAGGGAGCGAGACAAGGAAAAGGAGAAGGAGAGGAGGGCATCGTCGAGTGGCCACAATTCCTCATCTCACTCCGCGATGGCCGTGCCCTCAACCTCACCATCGTCTGCTGCAGCCCAGATGCGGCAACACTCTCCAGCAGAGAACTACAACATGTACCCTGACAAAAAAGGTGAGCAGAATGCGTGAGGTATCAGAAGCTCTCAATTTTGCATCATCTCTTCTTCCATAAGTTGCATTTTTTTGGTCTTGGTGAGTAAGATTTTTGAAGCTCTAGTCTGACAATTGTATACCTATGTTTGAATGAACAAAAATGACAAACGTGCAAATTTCAGATTCATATTATGTATTGAATGTATACTCAGATTGTTTGTATGTATTGATTTGACTATGCAAATTTTGTCATGTTATTTTGTTTAAAGATATGATATGCTTTATATCATGGGACAAATGTACAGTGGTATTAGAAATTAATGGTTTAATTTTTCATGTGCCTAAATGCGACATTTGCAGGAACAACTAGGAACAGCACTACCGGAAAAGACCGACGACACTGAGGAAAGCCTCATGAACCGCAAATGTTGGAAATCCTTTGTACAACTTACTTTATTCAGAGCTGAGAGCTTACTCATAAATTACCTCTTTTTCAAACATACGTCATAAATTCTTCTTGTGTTCTCTCACAGTGTTTCATTGTGTTGATGGCGGCATCTTTCTTACAATTATATTTATCATATTTCAAGAGCAACTGGTTAAAAAAACATTTATTATTCCATCCAACACTGACATAAACTGAAATCTTAATGTTGTTACCTCAAATAAAGGACATTTACTGTGATAAACTTCACAAGGAACAAATGTAGAGCTACTATCAAAGGCAATTATGTATTAAAATAAGCATGAGACATAATGTTTTGAATTCACTATTGTTTGAAAAGCAAGCTCCAAAGCAGAAAGCAGCAGTGCACGTAATACTTTGGTGTCGGACGCAATGCCTCTTCTACCATAGATCAAAATTAGAAGCCCTGTTGATCTGTTCGCTAGAAGGAAGTGGATTTTGACTTCTTCTTCCTACTCACAAGAGTTTGGCTTGGGCCTCAACATTTTTCGAAGCACAACGAGTCCGTCCTCTCCTGTGCAGCAGGTATTCCAAAACCTATTCATCATTCACAACACCAGAACCCTCCAATGCGTTGGGTCTTCACTCATTATCAGACTTATTGGTGACTACTACTTCACTGAGGCTCACATCGATAGACTAGCGTGATTTCTTCTCTGGTTTTCTATTAGTATTAGTAAAGTATTTCTGGCAGATCTCAATATTATATATGCATATTGTGACCTTTCGGATTCCTCCGTGGGAGGAAACGGTCCCCACCCCGATCGTGCCTGGCTAGCAGAGTTTGAGACCCCCCCTCGATGGTGGGTGTATGGGGCTCTACACGGGGTAGACAAAACGAACACGATGAGAATGGCCGGAGAGGGAAAACCACCTTACAAATAAACAATTCAGGAACACAATACCAAGAGTCCTTTATTGGCGGACCAAACAAAATTAATTCCTTGTGGCCAATTGAGCCGACACTACATAAAACACAAAATGAAAATGATAACCAGCCGTTTCCAATAATATAGCGGTGAAAATGAACCCTGTGTACATATACTCGTGGAGGAGTCGAGTGATACAAAGAAACGTCGCTCTGCGCCAGCAAGAATTGAGTGAATTTATGACGCACCCTCTGGGCGTTAGGCACACTGAGACAAATGTTCCTGCCTTCTGCTATTGAGGAGCACTCAGCCTGCCGACACCAGACTACTTGGGACGGATTGGGACCCTAACGGTTTTCTTCCTGCACTGTAGTACAAAGGGAGTGACAGTCTACTTATCTCCGCTGGTCCGAGCGCAGTCTCCTCCGGTGTCTTCTCGGATGGCTCAACCAGATGTCCCCTCCGCTGTATCTCCTGGTGTCTCCTCTGCAGTCTCAACCTGGTGTCCTCTCAATGATGTCCTTGACACCACAATCACCGTCTGCTTCCCTGCCTGCGTGGACAACTTGTTCTCCCTTTTTCACTCGGGGCTTCCCTTTAAATAGCCCCCCATTTTGCGGCGGCAACACATAACACAATCTAAAATTAATTTCGTAATCAAAACATTTCTTTACTCCTGCGTTTGACTTTTAGTCGAACCTCTCAACCCGCGACATTCAAATTGATTACTGGCACATACATAAGTTATGCATATGCTACATACATAACGATTGTATGTAGTTGGCCTTCATGTTTGTGGAACTAAGAGCCATGATTGAAAACTGAAGCTAAGAATTGAACTACACAAAACAAATGGAACAAACTAGGCACGTGACTTATACCTAGAATTTCTTTATGGATGTATCTTTCTTTTAAGTTTGGAAAGGTTATTAATATTACTGTTTTATTTTTCTGTTTTGTATTTACGATTTTACTTTTGTACTTAGTACATATCAAACAAAGTGGTGAGCTTAGCTTGACAGTAGCAATGCTACTAATTTCTCTGACAGAAGCCTTAGACAAAAAATCGTTAATCGCTTGGGAGAACTTTGTTTTATGAACACATAGGTGCAAATAAAGTTTCAGGACAACATGTATAACAAATGTTGTATTTTGATTGGGGATTCTCATTATACATGATGCATAATCAGTCCGTTCAGGGTGTCACTTTAAAGTAAAGCGTTATTTAATGTAAAGTTTTTGCTAGATGTGTATTAGAATAGGGGCAGCTGTTGGTAATCCCTTGATGTGTGTGCATTCATTTTGATGAAAGTAGGTGTACAAATGAGCTGCCTCAATATCTGTGTAAACTTCTGTTAAATTTATACCGTGAAAATCAGTTCATTGCTGCTGACACAAAGCCCTCTTTCTTTTCTGATTGCAGCACGAAAAACATCTGGTGCTGGGAGGGAGAGTTCTGGGAAGAAGGAGATGTCTCCTACACTCAACCACCCCAACCCTCAGGCGCCTTCTTATCCCCATCCATTGTCATCTGCTTCACCCATGCACCACAGCATCTCGAATGCCATCACGACGACCACCTCCATGTGCACCCCTCCCTCGATGATGACGCACCAAGTGCAAAACTCTTCCCAACACGCTCCACCACCCCACCTGTCAGCCCTCCCGCCCCACCTCCCCCAGCACCCCTCTCTGCCTCCGCACCAGGGGGGCCTCCCTCCTCACCCCTCCCACCACTCCATCCCTCCATCCCAGCCCCCATATCCACCACTGGTGCCATCCGGGAGCCCCTCTCTTCCACCAAGTGGCACGACAACTTCGAGACCATCCCAGCAGCCAAGCATGGGGACAGGAGCCTCTGTGAGGCCCACTTGTCCTTCCTCTCCCAGCCGAGTGCAGCCGCAACATCAACAACAACAACAGCAGCAACAACAACAACAAACGCAACATCAGCAGCACTCAAATGCTGCTTCTCCCTCTGCAAAGCACCAGCAGGGACGGACAGTTTCGGGCGGTGGGGTAATTACCAACCAGCAGTCAACTCCCAGGAAGGACCCCCCTGTTTTTGTGCGACCCTTTGAGGACAATTTCCAATCCTGCAAGTCATCTCCCCCTTGTACAGCCCCCCAACCCACGCAACAGCAACACATGCGGACTTCCCCCACTGCCACTCTCCCCAATCCAAGTGCAGTGGTGACAAATGCTTCTTGCCCTTCCTACAGCACCCATGATCACATGCGGATACCGGAAGTTGCCCCGATGTCTCATACC
Source organism: Pyrrhosoma nymphula (assembly GCA_963573305.1). Classification (NCBI taxonomy): domain Eukaryota; kingdom Metazoa; phylum Arthropoda; class Insecta; order Odonata; family Coenagrionidae; genus Pyrrhosoma; species Pyrrhosoma nymphula. The sequence goes on from OY754330.1 coordinate 162,041,404, forward strand.
CACCCCCATATTCAGCCCCCACAGCAACAGCAGTCGCAGCATCCTTCGAGCATCATGGAGCCCCTCAAGGGGGCAGTGCCCGGGACCACAAACCCTGCAGTGACTACATCTGCCCTGAGCTCTGGACCCCATTCTTCTTCCCCCTCCCTTCTGCACTCCCCCCACCACGGGAAGTTCGGGATCAACGGGAATGTGGGCGGCAACTGTTCTGCCCCCAAGGAGTGGAATGGCAGCATACCTCACAGGACAGTTGTCGATGGTTTGGATTCCTCAAGCAATAATAATAAGGGTGAAACCAAAGCAGGGCCATATCCGCTAGCAGGTGCACAGGGCAGCAATGGTGTTCATTCTGTAACACCCAATCACCACTACACGTCCCACCTTGTGCTGCCTACAACCACTGTTACCACAACAACCACGACTTCCACAGCAACCACAACTGTGTCTTCTTCTTCTACTGTAGCCACACCAATAACCACTACTGTGGTAGATTCTTTGGCCAAGCGTAATCATCAGCTGTTGCCTCCAAACCACCAACAGCCCCCTTTCTCCCAGGTTCATCATTTCTATCCACCTCCTCCCCAACATCAAAACCAGCAGCAGAACCACCTACCACCCCCAGTGCCACCTCCTCCTCCCGTACCGCACACAATGCGGTTCAACCATGGGGAGCCCCTCCTGAATGTGCCAGATGCCTCAAAGGTAATGGCTGTTTCAGTGGCTTCGAAGGAAGCAATGTCGTTGGCTGCCAATGCTGCGGCGGCTGCTGCGTCAGCCTCCAACACACAGCCATTAGCCAATGCTCAGGGCACGGCAAATGCTGGAACCCTTTCTTCCTCCTCCCCACCCTCCCTGCCCATCGGAATCCCAACCCCACCATCCAGTTCATCTTCGTTGCTAGCCTTGGGTGGTCAGCAACAGCAAAGACTTCCTGGCCAGCCACAGCAGCAGCCCCTTCCCCCTACACACCCTGCCATTGGCAGTCACCCCATAAGCCAGCAGCAGAGACATCCAACACCCCCTATCATCATACCATCTACCATTGCTAGGGTTCCTTCTCCATCATCACGGACTTCCCCTCCCACCACCACAGCCACCACCACCAACATGACTGCGTGGGATTACCACTTAGTCAGCAGAAATCTCTTCAGTAAAAGGGTGAGAAGGCATTAATTTTTCTTTCAAAGTCGTCATATTGGTATGTAATGGCAATAAAGCTAGTATTGCATATGTTAGGGGTGATAAGGAAAGCTTCAGTTTCCGACATTCCCTGTTGCTGAAAATAAATTGGTTCTTAAATTGAAAGTGCTGTAAAAATGTGATGAATATGGCTTCCCACAGTGCAGATTCAAATTTACAGTTTCAAAATGTGTACCAAGCTTCACCAACTGTTAGATAGTAATTCTGTTTTATGCTGTTTACTCAATGTCCGTTTTAAATACAGTGTGTCCTCATTTAACCTTATCAATTCATTCCTGAAATACTCAACGCTAAGCGAAACAACGTTAAATGATGCAATATTTCCCATAAGAAACAAGGAAAAAAATTGAAATCGGTTCCAAACTTACCAATTCTTCATTTCAGCACAACTAACGACTTCTGCACAGCACAACGATAATAGGTTGGGCACATGGTGTTATTCAATGAAACATGGGAACTTAACTTCTAAAATATTTTATTGGCGAAACTTTTATATTTTCACTGTCACATAAGGAATTTTAACTGCTTTGACTGAATGTTGAGGGTTGGAGTTCAGGGACATTGGTAGCACTCCTGAAGTAATCATTAATGGTTTTCTGGGTGGCGAACTTCTTTTGCTCCTGGTATAGTTCTCTGTAACAAGCCACATCACTCTTAATTGCCCTGCACACTTTTGCCCTCATCTCAAAGTCAGGGTCGCGATCTCTCAAAATGTCCATAGTGCACTCAATTTGTTTCATAGCATCTCTTATGTCTTTCAAAGTGAGTTGTTTCATGGCAGTGACTTTGCTAGCATCTTCCTCAGCATCATCCAGACTCCTCTGCTATTCTAGCTGGAGAAGATCCTCTGTTGGCAGTTCCTGTCCATGGGATGCCAACAGCTCCTCCACATCATCACCATAAATTTCAAGGTCGAGGTCTCTCGCGATCTCGACAATGTCTTTGTTAATGGCTTCTGCAGTATCTTCTAAACCAACAATTGGAAGAACCTTCCTCCACGCCTTGTACATTTCATTTAATTTCATTGCAGGCATGTTCAATATTTTCGATGGCATTTTTAACATTATATGCCCTCCAAAACTCACAAAGAATAATGCCAGACTCACCTTCAGTTGCTGTCATTACCTACGAAAAGTTTCTGCAAAGGTAATATGATTTAAATATCTTTATGACAGCCTGGTCCATGGGTTGCAGGAGTGATGTGGTATTTGGCGGTAAATAAACAACTTTCATATTTTCACTATAATTATTGAGGTTAGGAGGATGACCAAGTTAATTGTCCAACAGAAGAAGTATTTTATTGGCCAGATTCTTTTCTTTGCAGTAGCAATCTACATCGGGACAAAAATGATTGGTAAACCATTCCATGAAGATCTTTTGCGTAACCCAAGCTTTTTTGTTCGCTTTCCAAATTACAGGCAAACGATGTCTGAATAATTCTTAAATTTTCATAGGGTTTTCTGAATGGTACACTAACATTGGTTTTAGTTTAACCCTTTCACAGCAATAGTTGACAAAAGTCGATCTGCATTTATTTGTGCTTTGCTGCGACGATCGACTTTTCTCCACGGTTCTGAAAAAACGTTTACTTTAGCCACAACGGTCAACTAAGGTCTCATACGCTACATGCCTGAATTTGAATAGGACAGTGCTTCTCCCTAGTGGAGAAAAATTGAACCAAGTGTACCCATTCAACGCAGCGTGAGCGCTCTACATGCCGTGAACCCCGTGACCACGCCAAGGTTTGGGCGGGAATATATCTGTTGATTTGGTGCTTAATTCCCATATGGTGATCCCTGATTGGCTCTCTGGTTCTGGCCTTTATGAGAACAATAGAGAAAATGGAGTCATAGCCCCAAAAACGACCTAAAACAATCAGACTACAAATGCCACGATCCCTTACGTGGCAGGGACGACAGAAGATGTCAAGGATCCTTTCCCAGCACGATGGAGGAGATTATACCGGCACCTTAGCGACCCTCAAAAGGGCTAAAACCATAGAGCCAATCAGGGATCACCAGGTGTAAATTATGCGCCAAATCAGCAGATATTCCCGGACAAATCTAGACGGAATCACTTAGACTTGAAGATGTTCCTTGGAACGAGGACGAAACTTGTCGAGCCAAGACACTGGACACGGAGGAGCACCGAAAGCCTTTCAGCATTTCATCAACATCACAGAGTTCACCGACACGTTTTCTTGTCTCTCATTTACATTCAATCAATCGGTAAGTTTTATCTATAATAGTGTTCAGTATTGAAGTGATGGCCACTTGGCCATTGATGATCTGAAGCGGCAAATGACCGTATATTTCTTAAAATCTCTTTTCGATTCGATGATTCTACTTATACTTTTTTTCGTTTTTATTTTCATATGTTCCTTCTACTCTTTTCTCAACGCGTCTTTCGTTTTCTAGTTTCAATGGCTACCAAAAGAAAGAGGTCATTGACTGAATTGGAGATAAATGATGTCATCACAGCATCAGACTCTGAGCACGATGAAGAGTGCAGAATGGGTAAGATGTTCAAATATTTTTTCAAGTTTCGATCTCCTAGAATATGATTTTCTTTTTACATATGCATGAATATTCCTTGCAGCAACCTTCATACAATATAGTTCAGCGATTCCCAAACTGGGGGTCGCAGGCCGTTCAGAAAGGGGTCGCGAGATGAGGATTGTAATTACTTTAAAAACAAAATCATTTGAATGTACGCATTGTTTGTTATTTTTAGGGGGTCGCGGCTAAAACGTATGGGCTAAAATGGGTCGCGGAAAGAAAATGTTTGGGAACCGCTGATATAGTTAATGCATTTTAAATGAAATCAAAGACAATACTTGAGTTTTACACTCAAAATTTACGCACTTTTTCTTTTTAGCCCTTTTGGTATTATCCAGAAATCAGTGCGAGGTCTTTTGTCAATATTTACTGCCGTTTAGTAGCTACAAATACCATGTTTGAATGCAGATTTACTCTTTGGCTCTAATTGAGATTCTGTAAACATTTGTCTGTTCTGTTTTACAGAAATAAATACCATATTACCTAAGGAAGCAATGAGGAAAGTGAAGAGTATTCTGGCGAGTCTACCAAGGAAGTAAATAGTGAAGAAAAATCACATGACTCTTCACCTTCTACGAGCAAGACAGCACAGCCAGTGTGGTCTATGGTTGGAGATGTGCAAGCAGAAATACCAATGAAGGTGAAGGGCGTAAGTGAATTCAAAGGTACACCTGGAGTTTAAGGCATAGAAAACTGTGCGCCCTATCAGTGCTTTGAAAAACTCTTCCCTGAAGATGTCTTCAAACATATTTGCCGAGAAACTAACAACTATGCCAAGGAAATGTTAGAAAAGAAGGGAACGCTATCTCCGAGGTCAAAATTTCACAGATGGGAAGGTGTTACTATTGATGACATCAAGGCATTTGTGGCAGTGGAAATAGGCATGGGCCTACTTCACAAAGGAAACCTGGAGGACTATTTCAGTGATAGCTTTTGGCTAACTCATACTCTAGGGTTTTCTTCCGTTTTTAGTAGGGATCAGTACATACTGATTCGCTCATTCATTCACTTTGCTAACAACTCCAGGCTCAACAACTCAACAACAAAATCAGGCCAGTTATAAATTTGTTAAAGATTTGTACACCAAAATATATGAGCCTCAGAGAAATTACTGTTGATGAAACTATGCTAAAATTCAAAGGTAGGCTTGATTTCAAGCAATATCTACCATCTAAGCCGTCAGCAAAATGGGGAATAAAGTTGTGGTCTTTGTGTGACTCCCAAACATTGTCTTTACTCAAATTTAACATATACACAGGCAAAGAGGCCTCAAATGTAAAAGAAGGTGGGTTAGAGGATCTAGGGTAGTTCATTCGCTACTTGAGGGATATGAAAATAAAGGGACAATTCTTTAATTGGACAATTTTTTTTCAAGTGTTTCCCTATTTGAAACACTGAGACAGAAAAATATAGGTGCATGTGGAACGATTCGTTCCAACAGAATGGGAATACCAACTGGCATAAAATCAGGTAAACAGAAGCATGGTGAACTTCCAATTACATATTTGGAAAAACGCTGAGAGTACCATGACTGTATGCACATGGCAAGATACAGGGAAAGTAAACATGCTATTCACAGTTGGGGATTGTGGCACATCGAAAATAAGAATTAGGTCTAAGAAAGGTGATAGGTTGGTTGAAAAACCAAATATTCAAGTGCTATACAATAAAAATATGGGGGGAGTTGATAAATTTGATCAGCTTTGTATGATGTATCTGTTCAACAGGATAAGTCAAAAATGGTACCATCCAATTTGGCATTTTTTGATAGAGACTGCATTGGTGAATTGTAGGATATGCTACAACTTACAAAACGAAAAAAAATTAACCAGGGGCAATATAGAGAAAAAGTAATTTCTGGACTACTAGAAGGTTATCAGAAGAGAAATACTTTGACAAAGGGTCACCGAACACTTACACCTACCACTGAAAATAGGTTGACCCAAAGGCACTTCCCATCTCAGTTTGAAAACAAAAATCATAAGCCAAACTGTACTGTTTGTTCTATTTTACCCTCAAAAATGCGGTAAAAAAGGAAAAGGTGATTGTAAAAGAAAGCAGACAACATTTTTTGTAATTCCTGTGAAACCAAACCTCCCTTGTGTGTAACTCCATGCTTCGAGATATATCACATGCAAAAAAGATATAAGAAGGTTTGTAAATGCCAATAATATGTATACATGCTAATATTTAAAATCTTGTTAATATTAATTGCTCAATATAATACTAAATCCCCAATGCACCTGAATTTGCATCCTTTCCTGTAAGCCATGGAAAAATAAATTTATTTTGTGATTTCATGGGGTTTTCATTTCTGAAAGCAATGCGTGCAATACATGATGTTGTTATTTGCATAAAGTTTTTAAATATTGTAATAAAATGAAAAATATATTAATTTCTTGAACCTAATCTGTAGATAATACATTTATTCCAAAATCCTTACCTTAAAATGCAGCTATAATATTTAATTGATATTTTCAAAAACATATATGAGAAAAATATATTATTTTTGTAAATAATAATATTTAGCACCAAAAATGAGAAATTTTTAACGATAAATATCTGTTGCAGCCGCCGCATAACAAATTAAGTTTAAAAAAATAAATTAATCAATAGAAATATGACTTATGTTTTTTCATTGTAAAATGACATTTTTTAAGAAAACTGGTTAAAAGATGCATTGCCCCCTATAACAGCGTCATGCAATCTTTGGCCATTTTAAACCTGGGAATGGACTTCACTTCCATTGAAATATAGGTTCTTGTAGTGGGCATGTTCTTCCAAAATAAACCTGTTTCATCCACATTAAATATTTGCTGAGATAGGTAACCTCCCTCCTCGACAATTTCCCTAATATGTATTTTCAATAAATGTATTGGCAGCCTAGCTATCAGCAATGGATGTCTCACCACTCGTTTTCACAACACCACACAAATTTGCACGTTTCATGTATCTGTCGAACCACCCACGACTAGCGGTAAAAGGATCAGGATTAGTTATGTCTTCAGTAAGGTCACCATAAATAGCCAATGCCTTCCTTTGAAATCCAGCCAGGTCAACTGATTGTTTTTTATGGATTTCATTTTCATACCACAGAGTAAACAACCGTTCCATCTCTACTAAAATTATGCTCCTATTGTGTGATAAATGTACGGCACTCAGAGGAGTTGTAACTCTCCCAAATTCCTTAATTTTTTCAGTGTCCTTTAAAATGGCCCTTATTTTTGTCGCCTGAAAACCTAGAACTTGGCCGACTTCCACAGAAGTTGCACCTTGCTCACTTCATTTAATAATAATGGAAGAATTTAATAATAACTTTTTTAACTCCACTAATTATCTATTACCACGACCCAGGTTTCAACACCTGAAGATGGCACCAAGTGTTGAAACCCGGGTCGTGGTGATAAATAATTAGTGGAGTTAACAAAAATATTTTAATTATTCCGTAATGGATAGATTCCACAAGATAAAGCCTACAACCGTTTCCTTTGTCATTTAATAATGTCAACTTTTGTTCCAAGGTTACCATTTTCCATTTTTTTTTTATTTCCGATGATATGCCAGGATCACATATCTTTTTACTGGTCTTATATTAACTTGTTTCGTGAGTTTAATTGCATATCTATTACCCAATTTTTGAACCCCTTCCAGTTGTTCAATCTCTCCCAAATTTTGAATGCGTGTTTAATTTTGATGACAGAATCTTGGTAAATTTTTTCAAATTTTTCACGTTGTCAGATTTAATTTAGTTTAATATTTTTGATATCAGTACATAGAGAAAACATTAATGAATCATTACACATTGAAAGCATTGCAAAACATTGAGGGGGTACACCGCGATAAAAAAGAAGTGTGAAGACTAAAATGTAGAAAATAAAAATATATAAAAAAACACTTTTTAAAACTGATCTTATTTCGAAATGCACTTCATCATTTCAAGGGCCCTGAATGGCCTGAAGTCATGTGAATCTTGCAAAAATTATTTCGTCAAAGATAGAATCCTAACTCTTCCATGTATTTTCATACTTAATATAATTACATTTGTTAAAAAAAACCTCATTTGTACACACCACATCTGAGTTGTCACAAATACCAAACCAGATATCCTAATAATTATAACAGCATATCCCACAAAAAATCATTTTACAAAAAAAGCATACTATACACTGGAATTCAGTATTTCAATAAGGTACCAGATTCAATAAAAACATTAAAAGATTATAAAAAATTCTCCACTTTAGTTAAACAAATTCTTTGTAAAAAGGCTTTCTATTCATTAAATGAATTTGTAAACGACAAAAGTGCCTTCACATTTTAGGCATTATTACAAGCCTGGTATTTTAATATATGTAGGTCAATTTTTTATGTAAGACTGTAATATGTGAACCAATAATGAAGACTGTGTTACGATTGTTGTGTATATGTGCCTTGTTGTATACTATCATTTTATCCATATACTGACTTGACTTGTAAAATTGAAGGCGAATAAAATTATTATTATTATTGAAGTATTCTACCAGCTGATTGGTAGGTTCTTGGACAGTCCCCATTCTGTATCCCAACCTCATAGACATTGACTTGCTTTCACTCCTAAGGATGGCCCACTATTAGATCCCTCTTCAATTCATCATTTCTTCTACCTCCTCTTATTTTGTCCAGAATTCCTATCCTCTTCCTTCCTCTTCCACCCTTCTCCATTGTTCTCCCATCTATCACTCTCTTAACCATGCCCTGTCTCCTCAAAACCTGCTCCATCCATCTCTTCTGCCTTCTCCGAACCTCTGCCACAAGCTTCCTCTCCTCTCCGACCATATCCAATACCTCCTCGTTCGTCTTCCTCGCCATCCAGCTAACTTTCTCCATCCTTCTCCAAACCCACATCTCAAACGCTTCAAGTCTACGCACATCCTCCATTCGCAATGACCAAGTTTCCGACCCATATAGCGCCACGCTCCATATTAAAGTTTTCACCAGCCTCTTCTTTACATCTCTTCTCAGACCCCCCCTCGTCAATTCCCTTCTTTTCGAAACTGCTTCTTTAGCTAGCGCAATTCTGCATCTGATTTCCTTACCACTAAACCCATTCTCCTCCAAAATGCTACCCAGATACGTAAACTGCTCAACCTGATCTATCTTCTGCCCTCCCACCCTTATATTCAGCTCCGCCTTCTTACTTCTAGAAAATCTCATAATTTTTGTTTTCTTGTGATTGATCTTCATCCCATACTTTTTGCACTGCACCTCTAATGCATTCACCAATGACTGTAACCCCTTGGCCGACTGACTAACCAATGCTTGATCATCTGCAAATCTCACTGATTTTATCAGCTCCCCTCCTACCTTTATTCCTACCTCCTCTTCCCCCATGCCTCCCTTACCATTTCATCTGAATACACGTTAAAAAGCAACAGCGATAGTGGGCACCCTTGCCGCACTCCCCGTCCTATCGTGGCCCATCACGATTCTCCATTGGCTACCCTAACCTGCGCCATCTGGTTCATATATAAATTTCGAATCAGACTCCTGTCCCTCCAATCGACCCCTAATTTCTTCAACACTCCCATTAATTTCGTCCATTCCACCCGATCAAACGCTTTCTCGAAATCTACGAAGCATGCAAAAACATCCTGCCTATACTCTACGTTTCTTTCTACTAGCGTCCTCATCACCGCTGCAGTGTCTCGCGTTCCCTTCCCTCTCCTAAACCCGAACTGGTCATCACCCAGGTATTCATTTGCCTACTTCTGTAGCCTTCTGTTTTGAATTCTCAGAACTACTTTGGCCACGTGGGATATTAAGCTTATTGTCCTATAGTCTTCGCACGTTTTTTTCCTTGCTCTTCCTTGGTATAGGAATTAGTACAGTCTTCTCAAAGTCTTCCGGCCACATTCCATCCTCATAAACCCTACGAATAAGCGCAAAAAGTTTTCCTTTTCCGTTCTTCCCCATGCTCTTTAAAGCTCTGCAGGTATGTCATCTATTCCAACCACCTTATTCCTTTCATGTCTCGTAAACTCTTTCGATTTTGATATCTAGGATACTTGGTCTGATGCCATCTCTGTCGATATCGTCTTCCCTTTCTATATCTAACCTATTGGGCCTTATTTCTTTACCATACAGCTCTTCAACATACTCCTACCACCTCTCCTGGATCTCTTTCGGTTCTACGATTACCTTTCCCATCTCGTCTGTTATCGTTGTAATTCCCCTTCCCTTATTACCACCCGTCAGTTCCTTTACTTTCCTATATAATGCATCTGCTCTTCCCTCTTTTTGGTATTTCTCTAACACGTCGATCTGTTCTCTCCACCACGCCTCTCTTGCTTTTTTTGTTTCTCTTATAAGCCTGTTATTAAATTCTCGGTATTTTCTCTTACCTAATTCTGAGTTTACGCTCTTCCATTTCCTTCTCCATCTCTGGTGACAATAGGCTATTCAAAATAGAAAGCAAGGTTATTTGCTCCACCGTTGCATCGTGCGAAAAAATAAAATCACTACAACAAATGCTCTGAGTTTACCCTCTTCCATTTCCTTCTCCATTTCCCTTATCATCTCCTTCATGATCCAAGGTTTTCTAATTTAAGTTGCACTCACTACTACCTACCGTTGCTTTCGCCATTTCTACAATTTCATTTTTCAAACTTCCCCATTCATCTTCCACTGATCTAACTCCATGATCCTCACCCATTATCTCATCCACCTTCTCTCGATACTTCTTCTTCATTGCCCTAGTTAATGCCTCCGTATTCCACTTTCGTACCCTCCATCCCATTCATATCTTTTTCAGTTTTACCCAACTAATAAGTTGTGATCTGTGTCTACATTAGCTCCTGGATAAGTATGCGAGTTTTTAACACTAATTCTGTGTCTGTGACGAACCATCATATAATCTATCTGGAACCTATCTATGACTAACATATTAAAAAAATGATAAATACAAAGTAAGGGCAAAAAATATATTGTTGCCTCCTCACTTTTGCATTCGGAGGTGCAACAAAAAAAAGTGGGGAATGATGGGTGGAGGGCTGGGGGGGGGAAGGAGAAGTTAAGTGATGGGGATATGGGGTGGGGAAGGATGCCAGCTAAGCTCGTCGGAGCTTCTGGGGTGGGGTGGATCCTTGATGGGTGTGCGACCACGATCGTGAGGGTCGGTGAAATGCGACGCGTGTTCACGATCTCCCTTTTGACCTTGGGCGGGACGACGTGGGGAATGGATAGCACAACTTGACAAGTAAACCTGTAACACGAAATTAACAATTTTACAATTTATTCGTTTATGAAAGGCACAAAAGAAACCATTAATCAATTGTAGATAACACTAAGGGGGGGAAAGGGTGTGCTAATCCTAGAACAAGAGATATCAAATTTTTTGAAAAAAGCACAGATAATAAAAATAACTGACACAAAATCGTTCGCCTTTGGACGGTGGGAAAAACATGAAACTCCCTTTTGATTCTATTGACAATTATGACAATTTTGTTTGAGTGCAGCTTCTAATTGTCTGTACTCGTATTCTTTTCATTTAGTTGCACTAACATTTATCTCAATTTACACATTCACATTCACTCAGGTATGGGATAGGGAAAAGGATACGATTAACGGGGCTTCACTCGGTATCTTCTTCTATTTTGGGATCTTCTTAGGGGAATGGCGATTCGTTCAATGGAGAATGGCGAGCTCTTCTTGGTTGGGGCATGGTCACAAATTTGGGCAGTACTTATCGACTTTGTCGGCACCAACTCTCCTGGGCAGTTCTCCCGACGATTTCACTTCCTGCAGCTCTCACAACTAGGATGCCAGCTCAGGATAAGGAACGTCTTTCTTTGTTGGCCGCGATGCTTTTTTCGTCTATTCACCTATGCCATGGTCCCTTCCATAGATCCTCGGTTCCAGCCTTCTCCTCTTGCAGGGGATCGCCCTCCGTACGTCGTCTGCTTGTTCGCCGCTAGCCGTTTCATAAGTCCTCGCCTCGCAAGAATCAGTCTCAAGAAGTCCTCTCAAGAATCAGCTGTCAGAATTCGCCTCAAGAGCGCGTGTGGCTCCCGACTTATATACCTCTCGCCCCGGTTTTTGGTGAGAAGGGGGGGTGAGGGGAGGGGAGGGGGATAAGGGAGGTGAGGGGAAGTAGCTTCACCCAGAATCAAAGATGTCCGGGGTGCACTTCACCTCAGTCCCGAGGTGAAGTGCACCCCGGACTTCTCACTCACGCAGCTTATGCCGGTGGCTTCGGGGGCAGAAGTGGAATTGGGGGGGGGGAATGTAAAAGCACTTAGCGTCTGGCCGTCTCCAAACGCCGGGGTTGCTCGTCAGTTGATGAAGGGGGTAGGGAAAAGACTGAGGAAAGGGGAGGAACACTAACACTCACTCACAAAGAAACACACGCTACAAAAATCTAACAATGAAAAAAAAACAAAACCAGAACCATCCTTTTCGCTTCGGTTGCTCACACCTTGTCACCGCGTCCAAATGGGACCAGTTACAATATAGAGTGTGTAGAGTAATTTAAATATCTTGTATGATGATAAAAAAAGGATACAGCTCTCATTCCGTTCAAGAAGTAAATAATAATGCCACAAAATAGTGCTGCTGGTTGGAAATGGCCTATATTCTTTCTTCTGTTGTTTCTCCGCATATCTTGGCGAAGTATGGGTGGATGCTAAATGTATTTGTGGTGTGATGGTGCTAATGTTATGCAATACATTTTTTCTACTCCTAACAGACAAAAGAATCGACCACGAGGTCTATTCCCACCACCTTATTCATTTTCATGTCTCGAAGAGCTCTTTCGATTTCGCTATCTAGGATACCTGGTCGGATGCCATCTTCTGTCGATATCGTCAAAATGCACTAAAAAGTAAAACATAAAAATGCACTAAAAAGTCAAAAATAAATTTGAGATTGTAATTTGCAAAGTTAAAAGCCCTTCTATTCCAAATTTATAAATATTATTGACAGTGAAAATGAATATTTGATTAATAATAAAATGAATTTACTTTACTGTGCAATTCGTCGAGGATGATGAAGCAAGAACGTATAATCGTTTGTTCAAATTCAGCTTGGTAAATTACTTTGCAGGCTCAAATTCAACTTAGTAAATTACTTTGCACCCTGGTCTTATAATCATGATGATCAACTAGATGATCAATTAGATGTACGATTATACGTTCTTGCCTTATAATCATCGACGAATTGCACCTAGATAAAGTAAACAAATATTCATTTTCACTTTCACCTTTAATATATTTATAAATTTGGAATAGGTCTTTTTACTTTGTAAATTTCAATCTAAAACTTATTTTCTACTTTTTAGTGCATTTTTATTTTTTACATTTTAGTGCATTTTGAAATGAGACCAGTTTTTAAAAAGTGTCTTTTTTTTATTAGGTATAATTTTTGTTTAGACACTCCAAATATAACAGATATAAAACAAATAACACAATAATTATTCGCTCAGGTTAACCTTTTACACACCCTATGGAGAGTAACGGCAATCTCTCCTGCCTAATGGAAATTATGCATCAGACGTGCCAAAGGCCTATTCGCTATTCATTTTTTTTGTTGCACATAATTTGAACAACGTTATCGTGAAGCATCGATGATATTGAATGATTTAGGGTTTTAATTGTTGGACAACGTTATCGCAAAACAATGTTAAATGAGGACACTGTATTTTTCTGAGACATTGAAAAAAAACACCAATTTTTGCAATTGTTTTCTACTCTTTACAAATCTTAGCTAATGTTTTTTATTTCAGCATGGAAATTCAAGGTACTTTTAATCACATTTTCTATGCCATGCGAGAACAAATCTTTGAACACTATCAGTAAAATGCAATTATTCACAATGCCCTCCTCGTAGTACCTAAGATCTACCTTCGAAAAGTGGGGACCCCATTGGGAGCATTTTCTGCCTGATAAATAAAAGCCAGAAATAATTAAACTGAGTCTTAGAGAATAAGGTATTATTTTAAGTGGTAATGTACCTGTTGAAGTAAGTTTGAATGGATATAAAAGCATATAAAAGGATATTCGAGCAATTTGAAATTTTAAGAAGTGTCAAAAATAAGGAAAATATTGTAAATGAAATTTTGTATCCTTCCCACTCCCCCCTTCTAGACCTTCCTTCCTTCCACACCTAAAGAAGGCAAACCCTTTTTCTACCTTACCTCCCCTACTACCTCAGATTACAATGTTTTCACGGACGCACTGGAATTCCCCCTCTTTCCTTCCACCCGACCCACACGTCACCGCCGCTACCTTCCCCCCCCCTTTTAAAGACAATGTAAGTACAGAAATTCCTAACCCTCTCCTTCCTCCTTGACTCTTTGCTCTTAAACTATTCCCCACCTCCTTGGCCAAACTCCGCCACTGGGAATTCCACCCCTTAACCCACACCTCAGACCGTTGCGTTTTTGGGAATTTTGTTTTTGAAATCATTTTGTGCGAGACTATTTATTCTCCACCTTCTATGCAATTGTACCAGATGATGACGTGCCACATCGAAACCTAGGTTGTACATTAAATATTTATGTGGAATTACAAAGTTTTCTTTACTTTTCATTATAAACTTCTGAATCTGGTCTATCCTTATTAACATACTCTAGGGGTTAGGTGGGAGAAGGGACTATTAAAGTCTGAATCTTGCCCCAATAAAGACATGTATTTATCTACTTATCTATCTATATATCCACCTGCTCCTCCCCCTGCTCTGCTATAGCTGACTTGACATTGCTGTTCCTGAATCATTGTATCACCGTTCGTGGTATAAATATGTATGATCTCCTAGGAGCTTGATGTGAATTGCTTTTTTTTCTTAATTGTACTTAGTAATGCATAAAGATGTGCTATCTGTTACTGTTGAGAGGCTAATGAGGTTTGGTCTTCCTTTTATCTCATTCTGGGACTAAATTTTTCAGGTGGGTGAACTCATTCCACCCAGCAACACAGTGGCCCAAGCCCCCTCAGCAGTGCCTGCTGACTCAGCAATAAAAATTGAGCCACCTCAGACTCCACCACCCCTGGTACCAACTAAGCCAGCACAGGTGCACCCACCTGGGAGCAACCAGTCGGGAGGCTCGTGCATGAAGGACCAGCCTCCAATGCAGCAATCACCTCCATCACCCCCACTCATGAGCAAGCTGGACTTGGCAGAGAAGAGGAGGAGGGATCGACGCACGAGGAGGACGTGGAACAGCCTGATTGGTCGTGGCTCAAGTGATGGTGGCAATTCTGGGGGGTGTGCGACGCCCGCCTCGAGGGCAGGAGCTTCCTCGCCCAGCTCCCGCATCAACGGCACTCTCCCTCTCTCTGGCTCTGAATCCGAGTTGGATTGGGACTCTGACGGAGGAGGGGCGGGAGGGGGCTGTGGGGGTGGAGGGAGTGGCGGGGGTGAGTGGGGGGTGAGTGGGGGGAAGAGATGGTGCTCGGGCATGGGGGGCAACGGACTGCGCTCGCTCCTGGCCACGATGGTGCTCACCAAGGGACCCCCTGCAGAGCTGGACGCCTCTCCTCGGAAGCTTGCATTTCTCAAAATATTTGGCCTTACTACCTTGAAAAAGAGAGATGGTGAGTGTAAAAGGAGAGTTATACTTGTATTTATGTCATTTACGTGCAGTCTAACTGAATTGGTACGAGTGGGGCTTGTAGCAAGACCTCCACTAGTACAAGAGATTGCAGGGGCACCTACAATGGCACCTATGATTGTCATGCAAGCAAATATGGCTTTTTGTGAAGATATAGTACTTCTGGCACCTGCCATTGCGAGAGATTCCTTCACCGGTAAAAATATGTGGGACATTGATAACTCCTGCAACCTCTCTCCTTCTGAAATTGTATAGGCAGTGAATAATTCCATAGGAAATGCTTGAGATTAGCAACCACATAAATTTAATAAATGCCCTTTTTTGATGGAAGTAATATGGCATTTGCTGTAGTGATTTTGTTTTTTCGCACAATGCAACAGTGGAGCACATAACCTTGCTATTTGGAATAGCCTATTGTCACCAGCTGTTTCTCGACAGAGACAAGCTTGGCAAATAAAGGACAAAATGCAACCTTTTTGGCAGCCATCTACATATATGAAATATGAACTATGTATGCAAAGAAGAAAATATTTTGTGTGATTTCATTTTTTCATGGCCGATTGCCGAATACTATTGTCAACAGCCAGCTTTCCCCTCTCTAAATGGAGATCACCCATTTTCGTATCCTCCTTTCGAGAGTGTTAAGTGTAAAATTATAATAGGCTAGAATAGTAGCTATTGGTAGCTATTGGTAGAATACTTGAATGAAACATGAAAAGGGATAAGGTGGTGGGAATAGATAACATACCTGCAGAGTTTTTAAGGAGCATGGGGAAGAATGGAAGAAGAAATTTTTTGCGCTTATTCGTTGGATTTATGAGAATGGAGTGTGGCCGTAAGACTTTGAGAAGACTGTACTAATTCCTATACCGAAGAGGAGCAAGGCAAAAATTTGCAAAAACTATAGGACAATAAGCTTAATATCCCACGCGGCCAAAGTAGTTCTGAGAATTATAAATAGAAGGCTAGAGAAGAAGGCTAATGAATACCTGGGTGACGACCAGTTCGGGTTTAGGAGAGGGACGGGAATGCAATATGCTGTAATGGTGATGAGGACGCTAGTAGAAAGAAACCTAGAGTATGGGCAGGATGTTTTTGCTTGCTTCCTAGATTTCAAGAAGGCGTTTGATCGGGTGGACCGGACGAAATTAATGTGAGTGTTGAAGAAATTAGAGGTCAATTGGAGGGACAGGCGTCTGATTTGGAATTTTTATATGAACCAGATGGCGCAGGTTAGGGTAGCCGATGGAGAATTGGGATGAGCCATGATAGGACTGGGAGTGCGGCAGGGGTGCCCACTATCGCCGTTGCTTTTTAACGTGTATTCAGAAGAAATGGTGAGGGATGAATATAAACTACAAGAAAATGAAAGTGATGAGATTTTGTAGTAGTAAGAAGGCAGGGCTGAATATAAGGGTGGCAGGGCAGAAGATAGAGCAGGTCGAGCAGTTTACGTATCTGGGTAGTATTTTGGAGGAGAATGGGTTTAGTGGTAGGGACATCAAATGCAGAGTTGCTAAAGAAGCATTCTCAAAGAGAAGGGACTTGATGAGGGTGGATTTAAAAATAGACGTAAATAAAAGGCTGGTGAAACCTTTAATATGGAGCATGGCGCTGTATTGGTCGGAAACTTGGTCATTGCGAATGGAGGATGTGCGTAGACTTAAGGCGTTTGAGATGTGGGTTTGGAAAAGGATGGAGAGGGTGAGCTGGATGGTGAGAAGACGAACGAAGAGGTATTGGATATGGTTGGAGAGGAGAGGAAGCTTGTGGCAGAGGTTCGGAGAAGGCAGAGGAGATGGATGTAGGAGGTTTTGAGAGGAGAGGGCATGTTGAAGAGAGTGATAGAGGGGAGAACACTGGGGAAGCGTGGAAGAGGATAGGAATTCTGGACGAAATTAGAGGAGGTAGAATATATGAGGGATTTAAGAGGGATCTAATTGCGGGACATCTCTAGGAGGGAAAGCAAGACAATGTCTATGAAATTAGGATGCAGAATGTGGACTCTCCAAGAACCTACCAAGCAGCTGGTAGAATACTTGAATGAATTAATGAAATTCACTTTTGTGGGATGGAATATGATTTAATTGCCAGAGCTAACAGAAATATATAATCTAGTGCAAGCGAGAGTAC
The DNA here is from genome assembly GCA_963573305.1 of Pyrrhosoma nymphula. Taxonomy (NCBI): domain Eukaryota; kingdom Metazoa; phylum Arthropoda; class Insecta; order Odonata; family Coenagrionidae; genus Pyrrhosoma; species Pyrrhosoma nymphula. The sequence continues at coordinate 162,058,876 of OY754330.1, forward strand.
ACCATGCATGCCTGGAGTTCAGGTTCTGACCACTCGAAAAATGTGGCTACCATGGCACTAACTAGCCACATTTTAACAAAACAAATACATAACAGGGAGATGGAGGCCAAGCTTCTAAATGTAAATTGTGGGCCCAAGACAAAATGGGAAATAATACAAATTATAAATACTGGAATGTCTAGGAGAGAATCTGGAATGAGATTTAAATTTTCCCCCTATTTATTGCTGATGATTAAAAATAATCAGTTTGTAATTGTGAGGAGGAATCATATATGCACATTTGCACTGACTAAGTGTGCATATCTATGTTCAGCATTTTTGTATTAGTTATTACTTTGTAGTGATGTCCTTTACTGCATAATAATTGCGACTAATTTGCAGTTGTTGATATTTGAGAACTTTTCATTGCCAATGACCTTTTATATTGGGATCATATTGCACAAACGTATTCAACATGGCGTATCATATGTATTACACTGCGAAATTTGTTAACCCCTGTTGGAGTAACATGCTGCTTGTGCAGTTCACATTATATGGCAGAATATTTCTGATATTTTGTGGTAACGTACTTTTTGCTTAGTATGTAACGTTTAAATCAAATCATTGTCTTTGGAGCATGTAGTATTCAATGGAAATGTGAGTACATATTGGGTCACATAGGTACTGGCCAACTGATTGAGTTGGATGACAAGGTAGTGAGACCTCGGCTACACTTGTTTTAATAGCAATGCTGCATTTTTTACAACTCTAAATTGCTTGTAAATAACAGTTAATTATATACAGATAGGTATTTCAAACCCAGCAAACCCGGTTGTTTTGTCTGCTAAAACAACCATGATACTTAGTTAAAATGGCTGACGAGAAAAATCAAGCAGAATATGGAAATGCAAATTATAAACCTTGCAACCAACCACAACTCAGAATAATGGCAATTAAGTAATAATTAATGATCTAAATTTACATGTGGTCCACAACTAAGTCCTATTTACGCGATGCATGCATCTGCACGAGTAGATGTGTGAACCGTTTCAAGAACAAGATCATTGAATTAGAATGGGCTACTAATGGATGTGTTCATGCTTTTGTGGAGGTTGACGTGTTCACGTGATGCAATTTTGAAGGAGCACTTATCTTACTACGTCACATCTACTAGCTGTTACTACTCTTCATTTCTTGTATACCACCTATGTCATGAAAATATTGGTTTACTGTATGTGAACATGTGGAAAGTGAACTAGAATTCGTTTCATTGCATTTAGATACCTCACACCCACTTTAAGATGATAAGGTGATGGAACGAGTGATTCGCCGAGGTCTTCCTTAATCGAGGTTGCTCTCTACTTTCTTTTGGCAATTTCACTCTTGGTATGGTTGTGTAGAAAAATGTTAAAATATTTTCTGGGAATTAATTTTCTGTACTCAATGCTTTTAAGGATCCTCAAATAATACAAGGAGATTCGGGCATGTTTGTTTAATATGATTTGGTTCCCCATTCCAAGGGAATATATTCATGGATGACGATAGTGAATTTCACTCCGGCAGTTTGATTCCCAGTGTGCTCTGTGTAGAGTGCTTTCATGTATAGTACCCCTTGCATGATGAAACTTATGAGCCCCTTTTCAAGTGCCTTTCACTGCTTTTATAACTGTCTGTTCTGGGTTAATCACCGAGTTTTCTTCCACCTAGAACTCAAAATAATCTTCAAATTCCTCACCTGTCTTTCATTGTGGAGATGACTTCAAGTGTCTGCTTGGAACATGTTTTTCATTATCTTCCCATCCCGATTTGACAGACCTGGAGCTGGCCAAGTGTGAGCGTCGCTTTGCCCGGCACTGGGAGCGTGTGGGTGGTTGCCCACCCCCCGTTGCCTCCAGTTCACCCCCTGCTACGGGAGAGCCTGGAAAAACGAACGAAAGGGATGCAAGTGCTGGTCCACTGCTTCCCTATCCACCAGCCACCCCTGACTCTCTGCTTCGAACGGCTGATTACTCAGCACGGGTGCGATTCCTTACCTCTTTGGAGTTGGAGAGTGTTCCTCGTTCAAAAAGAGAAGGTGGGCTTCTTTACTTTCGTTCATGCTTCCTATGTGGAACATTGGCATTCTTAGATAATTTTTTTTTTTAAATCCACTTGCTACTGAAGTTCTTACGAGTTTTCTAATTTCGATCACTTATATGCTGATTGGTTTTGGACTTGAGGTAGACTGTTCATTCAGTTGCAAAAAGTGCAGTTCATTCTGGTGAATTTCTTCACTCAGGGTCGAATGTTCATTCAGGTGCATTTCTTCAGTTGATTATCCTTTTCATTTAAGGAATTGTGATTATGTTTTCCATTTGGGGGCATTTCTTACAAGGAAAAATTTCTTTTAATTTGTTATTCCCTTCCTGATCTATAAGTACTTAACATGTGCATTCAATATGAATCATTCCCTGAACCTTATTACTCAATCTGTTTGACATTTGGTATTGTGCATAGGTTACTTTAGCTTATGCTTTTTTTTCATTTCAAATGCTATTTATAAAATATTGTGTTTCATTTTAACTTGTATTTAATTAATTTGCTAATATTTTATGACGAAACAATTTTACTTCATAGGAATTAAAATTAGCTAAATAATACTTTATTATTCTAATAATATATTAATGAAGACCAAAAGAGGTTCACTTATACTATCAGCTGAGGCTCATTTTTTCCAATTTTCTTATTAAGTTTCAAGCATGTCATTAGAATCACCACTAATATATTGCCTATGCACGAGGCCATTGTCACAACAATTAGTTCAAACTGGAATACCTAATTCCTGCAGTCGACTGAAGGTCGCGACTCGGAAGTTAGCCACAGTGTACAGAATTAGACACCCAAGAACTACTCGTCACACTACAATAGGCCGTATCAAAGATTTCCAATGGCGATCCAACTAAGCATTGCCCAGACCCCAAGCTGATGAGTGCGAGCAGTAAATTGCCAGATCCATTATAAATCGTCTATTTCAATTGTACAGCACAGCATTTTAACCCACAGGCAATTGGGTGCCGGCTTGCTTAGGCCTTTCGATGAGGCAGAAAGACGTAGTCATTACGTCATCATGGATGGGTAGCAGCCTATGTGATTTTCAAAAATTATTTGTCGATGTCCTATCAATCGATGAAATTTGGTGTTAGATGTCAATTAATACGCGATTAAACCTTGAGAAACTCAACTCTATAAAACAAAGGTTTTTGTTGTGCATTCTACTTTAAAGAACTGATCCACAATTATAGCATGACAAGTTTAATGATTCAGTGTATAACAATGCACTCCAGGGGTGGATCTAGGATTTTGTTGAGGGTGGGGGTACAAGGGGGGGGAGAGGGGGGGGGGGGAGGGGGGGGGGGGCAAGGTGCAAGTTTTGAAGACGCGCCGGAATACCCACCAGCAAAACGGGAACTGTGAACCCTGAATAATTTAGAAAAGGTTGATAGCCAAGCTGAATTCTTTGGCTCAGCTTTTTAATTGACCTTGTAACACTTTATTTTTCACTGGTAAATACCTTACATATGGTAATACTTCTTCGCCGTTCGATTTCTCTTATTGTCCCTTTCCTCTGTTGTCTTGTTTATTGACTCGCCTCCTCGGCGACAGCTCTTGAACTTGTGAGTAACGTTACAACTTTTTCTTCTCTCTTCAGGGGGGAAACATTAATTTTTAAAAATAATTATCACTTATAATAATGACCTGCATAATTTTTTCCATGTTTTTCTGCAGTGTTCTTCATAAAATTCTCCAGCCATTTCGCCCTATTTTTCTCCATGTAGATTCTGTAGATTTGTCTGTAGCAATATATGCAGACACTTTTATATTTTCTGCAGTACAATTATTTGGTATTTGAAAAACATTTTTAAATAATTTGGTGAAAACATGCATAAAATATCCATGAAATAGTTATTTTCTATACAAGTGTGTAAAACGTTTTGCTGGTAAGAGTGTGGGTTTTTTCGCCCAAGCGAAGTGAATCAAGGGTGACAGTTACAAGTCGATAAACATCTTGCCCACGTGTTTCGAACCCCATTTTTCATTATGTGCGTTTTACACATGGAGTGATGAAAAGATTTTTTTTGTAACACCCTGATATTTATTCTTTGTTGTGACTTTGGTTCTAATGTATTGGTATAAGAATTTAGTTTTTAGTTAATATCAATATAATATAATAACAATATTGTTAATAGTGTTGAGTTAATATTCTTAATGTGAAAAATTGAGACATTTAATAATTAAAATGAACTCAAAGTATCGCAAGTAAAACTTAGCTTTTATAAGATAAATTCTAGTCTTCTTTTTGTGATTTTGCAAATCGATTGATTGCATTATCAATGTCTTGTTCAATGTCACGATGAATTAATGTATATTGACCTATTCCAGTAAGTTGAAGGGTCGTCTGGAGTTGAGCTATAATTTGGACATTGAATTTGTTTCCCTACTATACAAGGTAGATGTACTTCAACATTCATTTGGTCCACAGCCAATTTTGCAGCCTCAAAAATCAGGGGTAACATTTCATCACCATAGGTTCTTATTCCTTTAAGACAGTGGTTCTCAACCTGTGGGTCGCAATCCCTTTGGGGGTCGAAACACCCTTTGACAGGGGTCGTCTAAAACCATCAAAAAACATACATTTCTGATGGTGGACAAAAATAATTTTATGGTGTGGGGTCACTACAACATGAGGAACTGTATTCAAGGGTATTTGGAAGATTGAGAACCACTGCTTAAAGAGCTCCTACTGCCTGGTTAACTCCCTCGTAGGCGTGGTTGGTATCTATGTTTCCTGCTTTTAGATACTTGATTAGGATAACTGTACTATTTAATGCATCAGACAAACAGTGAATGGCGACATTAAATTCACAGTTGGTTGCAGCATTGTAGAAACAACTTTCCATGCTAGCCGTGGAACTATCGATCCAAGAGAAGATCAAATGGAGGGCCTCAGCAATTTTGGGTAGATCTGTTTTAAATTCTTTCAATCCAATGTGTTTCACAGCAGCTCCTGACTTGATATACCAACACACTTTTAAGAACATGATTAAGTTTAGCTGACCTACTAAAAATGTTGACAATTCTATCATTTTGCCTATGGCATTTCTCACATTTATTATATACGTAGCTACTTTTTGATAAAGATAAATTTTTGAGTGATTTTTCATACACAAAGATTACTATTTAAAGCTCTTTTTTTTATTCCCCGAGCAGCACCACGAACGTCAGAAACGTTGACGCTGCAGCCGTCATATCCAATTCCAACACAGTTTTCTATAACTATTCCTATGCCCTCAATAGCCTTTATAATAGTCTGTCCTAGAGCCTATGCAGTGATAGTTGGTTAACAAGTTGGGTTGCTAGAATCATATCTTTATGAAGGTCAACAAACTCAATAAAATCTTCTCTTACTGTTGAATTTGTATCAGAGATAGCTTTGTAGACATATCACAGCAAAATACTCAACTTAGAAGTATTCGAAATATATTAGTCTCATCAAATAGAGTCGAGTAGTACTTAGCTATTCTTATCCTTCTTCTCATTGCTGCCTATGTTTCAGAACTCGAGTCGAGATCCATCGTCAGCCCTGAGGATGGATCTCGACTCGAGTTCCGATACATCGGCAGCAATGAGAGGAGTGATCCGGTGGCAAACCCAAATAGCCTTCCATGGCACTATACGCTAGGAAAACATCAGACTTAATTTATCCTTCTTGTCAATTCTTAAACAATTTCATCGCCGCTTCATTTTATAAATTTATTGGTAGTTGTTTTGCTAATATATGTAGCATATATTAGTCTTAGAAGAAGTCAGATGGTCCTTAAGCTGGGTATCTCCACTGTCTACTCTGAATCTCAATAACGCTTGGAAGTTCCCGTCATTTCGTACCTCACCGACATCAACTATATTTCCGTCATCTCTGTGTCCTCTTAATGGTATTTTTTGGTGAACAGTATTGTTTTAATGATTGGGACAAGACGAGCTCTGTTTTCTAGTACTTGACTTTTTCTTCTTTCAGCTAATATGTTATTTATTTGCCAGGAGTTTTTTAAAAAGGACAAATTTGAAACCATTTAACACTTTGTTTAGTCTGCAATAAACCTTTTTTTCCAAACTGGGTTTCAAGTATCATTCCCTGCATACCAACGAACCTCTGTTTACTCTGATCTTGAAAATGGTTACATGATAAGACAAACTCGGTTTGGAAAAAGTAGTGAGGGCTGTATGAAGAGTTAATATTTAGCCTCTTACTCATTGGAGTGTGACAGAGACAACCCTTTGAGGTTTTCCGCTCTACACTCCGCTGTCCCGTCTTCCCCATCGTTGCCTGCAGTATGTGTTTTTATATTGTAGTCAAACTGTTTCACGTGTTGCCTGATGAACTTCAAAATGTTTGCATGTTACACGAGGCCATCCCCTCCACTCTTTCACCTGCCCTTCCCTTTAACTCATCATACAGCCTCACAAGTTTGCGCCGGTAACGCTCGTGGTAGTGGCAGCGGCATTGAATATTGCCCAAAAATCATATCATAGTGTATATTGTGTTAGATGTATAGAACTCGCTGTCCTCTGCACACATAAGTGTTAAGGATAATTTGTCTGCTGTGTTAAACAATCAATGGTACGATGCACTCAAATATTAGAGTTTTAAACTACTGGTGGATTACATCGTACTTGGACATCAATGCAACAGTTGGATTAAAGAAATACATGACGTTAGCCTTGTATGTTAGCTTTCAAAATATTTTTTTAATTTTTACTGAGCCTGAGGAGGGGGCGTGCCCCCTGGCTGGATCCGCGCCTGATGTGCATAGGCATAAAATTGATGTAAAGAACTTGCTTATCCGATCATGCATGTTATTTGTACTTCCAGAATTATGATGATAATATAATAATCATGATCCATAATGTGAGCCCTATCATTGATCATAATTTTTCCGCTAGCTTTTCCATGGTCGCATGTCATGTTTCCCAGATTGGAATTTAAATATTTTTCAGAAGGCATTGCAGACATCTTTGAGCCCTCTTTAAAAATGATTCAGAAACTCTCTTCACCACGCAAATATGACTATGCTCAGACTCATCAGTTCTAATAATTGTAAGTTGGTAGATCATAAAGGAAAAGTAAAGACCTCTCATTGGAATGTTAAATTCGCTTACGAAAGTGAATATCATTTACCGTGAATAGCCTTAAGGAAAACTTTGGCACTACCTTCATGACACAAACAAATTCTTTTGTCTAATGGGCTCGTTATTTTTATTTAAACACGAGACTGAAAATAGTTAACGATATTACCTTACGATTAAGTTAATGTGCCCCTCCGATTACCTGGCACCCTCATAATTGTCTTGTGGGATGTATATGGAATGGGTTGTGATAAGTTCGCTACAAATCCAGTACAAGAGGAAAAAGAACTGATAATTTTGGGGGACAAGCCCAGAGCCACGGTATATCCAAAACCAGTGTATTCTGAAGTGTGTTGTAAACAGATTTTACTCTACTCACCAAGCATGAGGACATTCCTATTCATGCTTATATGTACTTATAACAAGTCATTAATTGACTCAGTATTCTTTCTGGTATTAATACATAATAGCTATGCTAATGCTAAGCAGCTTCTTCAAAAACTTTGAATAGTGTTCCTTTTTGCTGGAAGGAGACTCATGTGTTATATATAATTCAAGCAGTCAAATCCTTTTAAAATTCAGAGAGTAAGAATATATTTGGCCATTCTAATAACCTTATTAAGTCCTTCATTTGCTCAATAGCATATCCTCTTGTAACAATGACTAATTGCTGCTTTCAGTCGGCAGTTTTTTGTGAATCCCTCAAATGTTCCATGGTGATCCCTGCATATAAACATGGAGATGCAAACATTCCCAATAGCTATCATCCAATTTCTATAATTCCTGTATTTGCTAAAGTTTTTGAAGCTATGTATTGCATGAAAACAAATTCTGAATCATTTGGACTCTTTGATGCATTTTACAGAGTTAGTTAAGGAAAACTCCCATGTTCTACCTTATTGCATGGCAATGCTCTCCTCTGCTCCAGAGGGGACCTGCTCTCCTACTTTGTAGCTGAATTTTCCTCATCAGAGCCTCAATGCATGGTTCACGCTCATTTTACCAGCTCACCATCAGCTCTTAAGTTCCTCATACCCTCTGCCTCTCCTTATGTCAGCCGAAATCCCTATCCTATTCCTTCTCTTTCCATGCTTCTCCAGCATTCTCCCCTGTATTACCCACTTCAATATGCCCTTGCCTCTCAAAACATCCTCTATCCACCTTACCTAACTTTTCCTAATCCCCACCACTAGATTCCTTTCCTCTCCCATCATATCTAACTCTTCCTTGTTCAATTTCTTTATAACTTCCATAAAATTAATGATGAAAGTATACTGATGCCCTGATATTTTCCTTTGTATTTTTCCACATGGTAGACTTGGAGATCATCTGGCAGGCCGTTGTGGAGGAAAGGATACGAAGGAACAGTATCAACTCGGTGGTGCTATACAGCAGTGGTTTGATTGCGGAGAATGCTGGGTCCATGAGTCAAACTTTTATGGGGCCATATCTGACGAGGGGAACAAGTCGTGGGAATGGGTGTGTGGGGGACCTAAGGGGGGGCAAGAGTCGTAAAAGGCTCAGGGACGGGAGTTTCCTTGCTCCCAAGGCGAGTTTGATGAGGGGCTACCAACTGCGAAATGGTCCGCAGAGCCCAAGTGAGAGCATGTTGAGTGTAAGTGATGCCACCCTCATCAGCTCCAAGGGATACCTGCATGGTGGTTACAACCACCAGGTGTCAGCAATGAACCACTATCATCGAGTTCCACATGGGCACTCATACCTGCAGTTGGTTGGTGGTTCCTCGTCTACCACCTCGTCGCTTCACCATCTCAACTCCCTCCTCCATTCATCCCAGCAGCATCACCACCCCTCCCACGCCCACGTCCCTCCCACAAAGGTCCCCAAGAACCCTCACCTGCCCCTCCAGGTGCCCATCTCTGCAAACCCCACTGCCAGCCTGCTTCACAATGGACTGAAGGCTGGCCATGAAGAGGTGACCAAAATGGCTGTGAAAAAAGAAGCAATGGAAGAGGATCTGGATGTGGATGAGGAAAACGAAGAGGACTTTGAGGAAGATGATGAAGATGACATTGGGGATGAAGATGAAGAGTGTGAGGGAATGGCTATGAGGGGGGCGAAGAGGGCTGGTGGCAGGTTTCGAGGGGGCAGGGCTGCTTCCAGTGCTGCCAAATCTTTTAAATGGCCAGGGATGGAGGAGGTCATGGAGGCATACCAGCGTTACTCTCAAGGTAATGTATAAATGGTGGGAAAAAGAAGTGCATGAAGTTTTTTTTAATTGAAAAGTTGTTTCACTCAATTCATATAGGTTGAACCTTGCATTTGGCTATGTATACAAGTCTTAATTATTAATGAGAATTATAGTAATAAAATGGGAATGTAAGGAATTTAAGACATTACAATAGAGTGCACCAGGAGTTTGTAGATCAACAAAGCACATAAAAATGGTTACAAAAATGCCAACTTTTTCCTAAAACTGAGGGATTTGTTCTTGTCATCGAAGGCTAAGTCACTGCAACAAGAAACTACTGAAAATGTATATTTAAAGGAAACCCAACATACCGATAAATAAATTCTGAAAATTTCATCAATTCACAGAAACAATAGAGCTTATAGCATCCGGATGTAAAATATTGGTGAGCACTGATTACACCAATAGGCATGATGAAATTGAAAAATGAAACTCACTGAGCTTCTGAAACAATTCAATGTAGCATATCATACTGAACCATATTACAAATACCAACCAAAACAGTAATAGAAATAAAAAATGGGGGATATATTGGGAAAATCCCATTATTACCAATAATCTCATGGTAGCGAAGAGATGGGACATAAAATTAATTTAAAAACAAAGTTAATTGGCATACCTTGTACACATTTCAATTCCAAGTGACAGCAATCTACAGAAAAAATATACTGAAAAAAGTGAGAAATAACAACCCCTAACAATGGAAATAAAATGCAAATGGAAAAAATCACTTTAAAATGTTGCCAAAGGCCACAAAAGTTAGGGGAAACGAAAATAAGTATTTTCTGTGCTTAATCAAAAAGGTTCGAAAGTACGAAACTTGAAAATATTAAGTGCCAATTTTTTTGGTCCTGCTGACTTTGTATTATTAAGTTTCTACTGTAGGTACCTTTAATAATCTCAACCACTGGAGTTCTTCCAAAAGCTATTATGTACTAAACACATGCAGCATTATAATAAAATGTAAAATAATTAACCTATAGCTTAGCTAAGACAAAAAATAAATTACAGTAATGATACAGGGCAGTAATGATACTACTCATTAATTGCTGAACTCATGATTCAGAACATTCTCACTGCTAAATATATATTATCAAGTGCATTCCTGTTTTCATGGCACAGGCTGAATCACTTACAGCATGCATACTGAAGGCCATCATCCTGAGGTCACTCTTGTCTCCTCCGTATACATGACCCAAATGCAGCATAGCCACCTATCAGATGGGTGTCAGATATGGCTGCGAAAACTGCTAAACCCCTCACAGCCATTATGACAGCAATAAAACCGATGCTTGCTGGGGACTCTGAAGGGATGCTATAAATAGTGACAATTAATTAAATAATACATTCACCATATGACAAATTATGCTATTGTACTGGTTTCGCCTGTAGCATTCATAAGAAATGTATGTTGTACATACATGAAGTGTAGATTGTATCCAGATTTAAAGTCAGAATAATTTATCTTGACTTATAACGAAATAAGAAGTATAAACTGAGCACAACATACATATACAGACAGTTCCCAACTTATGTAAATTCGGACTTATCTAGTGCATGCTAATGGGCCAACTGTTTATGTAGCTTTTCTGAGCCTTATCTGTTTGAGGAATTCAGTCATTTAATAAGGGGCTTCTTACAGAAAGTAGAGCGATGTTGTTATCAGGTGGAGGTAGAAATTGTTTCAACCATAAGTTCTCATAAGGAATTAAGTGCTTACGGAACTCATAAAGCCATTGATAAGAAGCACAAAGTAGAAATACATTATTTATCAGCATGTAACACGCATCACTGTATAACATGCACCCTGATTTCATGGAACAAATTTGAATAACAAAACTATAAATTCAAATAAAAGACTTGGGAGCTTTGAGTTTTTTTGAAAAATCCATGCTCACATTTATTAATAATATTTTAAATACTAACAAATAATTAATATAATATACATACATACATTTGAGTATTCTACCAGCTGATTAGTAGGTTCTTGGACAGTCCCCATCCTGCATCCCAAATTCTGAAACATTGTGTAGCTTTCTCTCATAAGGATGTCCATCCATTAGATCCCTCTTAAATTCTTCATATCTTCTAACTCCTCTTATTTTGTCCAGAATTCCTATCCTCTTCCTTCCTCTTCCACGCTTCCCCAGTGTTCTCCCCTCTATCACTCTTTTCAACATGCCCTCTCCTCTCAAAACCTCCTCCATTCATCCATAGCGTATCCAGGGGGGGTTTAGGGGTTGTAACCCCACTGATTGATAAAAAAAATGTAAAAATGATGTATTTAACACATGCTAATAGTACCTATAGATCACCATCCATAACATAATAGCAAATCTTAAAAATGTCATTTTAAGATGTATATTTTTCAAAATTCCCGGACCCCCTCATTTTACATAGGGGGTATTCCACTTCAGAAGGGGGGGGATTGTGACCCCCCCCCCCCCTTCAGACACTTCTAGATACGCCTATGCAGCCATCTCCTTTGCCTTCTCGAACCTCCGCCACAAGCTTCCTCTTCTCTTCGACCATATCCAATACCTCCTCATTCGTCTTCCTCGCCACCCAGCTCACCTTCTCCATCCTTATGCCTAGCTCTGAGTTTACGCTTTTCCATTTCCTTCTCTCCTGCATCTCCATTATCTCATCTCCTTTGTGATCCACAGTTTTCTAGTTTTTAGTCGCACTGACTACGCCTACCTTTTTCTTCTACTTCTTCTTCATTGCCCCAGTTAAAGCCTCTGTATTCCACTTCCGTACCCTCCTTTCCCTTCTTATCTTTTTGAGTTTTACCTGGCATTTCATGACTAATAAGTTGTGATCTGAGTCTGCATCATGTCCTGGATAAGTATGTGAGTTTTTAACACTATTCCTGTATCTGTGACGAGCCATAATGTAACCTTATAATATATATAATATAATAATTACATATTTACTTCCTTGCTTACCAGTATTATTACTGTGCATTGTGTCTTTTGGATGAATAAATAATTAAATTCGTTTGATCTGCCTTTAGTTCGATGACTATTATCCTATCACTCACCTGTTCTGCATACACTACTTTTCTACCATGTTTTCTGTTCTTTATGAATGCAGCCCCGCCCTGCTTTTATTACCTCTGCTGTATTTTACTCTATAGCCATCGCTCCAGTAGTCCCCGTGCCTATTCTGATTGTTGCATTTCTCTTCTTTACCTTCTTTTCTTCTGCTTCTGCTTCTGTATTTACCTCTACTTTTGAGCAAGGATTTCGTGTGATGACGACCGCAGGGGCCTTACTCCCACTGCTTCCGGGAACGACACCCGGTCCACTGGGCCGAGTCCCGTAGTTGCCAGGATTCATTTTCATTTGAGAATTGTCCAAAATTTCAAGATTTTTTGTCAATTGAGATAGTATTCCGTGGCCTTACTCAATAGTGTTTTTTACGTGACACCATCACTTCAGAGGCTGCCCCACTGGGGTCAGATGCCTTTTGCAGCTGACTCACTGAGGTACAGACCCTGCGTGGACTACCATTCGTCTGTCTCCTTACCTTCAACCTCTCTGGCATGGGTGGCCATACATAGAGAATCGCTCCCACTTGTTCAGCTCTAGGGGTCATCAGAGCACGCAAGCCCTTCTACAACAACAAAGTTTTAGTCTAAGGGAAGATATAATATATATGCAAAATTATTTTTACCATTTTGATATAAGTTGTATTTCGTTCACATTTTGTGTCAGTGTAAGAGCGTCCTTATATGAACTTACAAAAATACTCTTTGTGTTCATATCTAGAGGTGTAAATATTTATGTAATTCATTTTTTACTCATATTATTTTTTGTGGTTTTCATCCTTTTTTTTGCTAATGGTGCAACGCAAGCCAATGAAACTTGACGTCACGAGTGAATTGACTGTGATTGGCGGGCGGAAACGAGAGAAAAATGACAACAACCTTAGCCAGTTTGATTAACTTCCAGTAACAGTATTTATATAACTACAAGGCTAATGTGCTGTTGTTTTTCCTAATACGCCCCAGTTATGTTCTATGCCCTACTATTTTTATTATGATTATCACCCGAAAGGCTGCACTCCACTTCGTGCGAGAGCAGGAAATAAATGAGTAAAAGTTGATTTTTGTCGATAATATTGTTTTATCAAATTGTAAATATATTAGTACTGAAGTTATTGAAAGGATTAAACCAAGTCCCACATGGTCCGTCTGTTATTTACTAACCTTTAACTTCGTTTCTCTCGCAGTTTTTTTTATTCCAAGATTATTTAAGGTAGTTTCCTATTTGTACCTCGGCAATTCTAATTGCGAATGTAGTTGTTTGCTGCTTTCGTCTCTTCAGAATTATGAAAATGTAGGTAAAATAAGCAGCTGGTGTAGTTTTGTGTTAGATTGGAGAGTTTATACAGGATTGACAGACTAATAAAAATAACCGATTCATCACCTCAAGTGAATTCATTAGAATGCAAATAAATAGCTTAAGCTATCTGCCATCCAGTAATCCAACCTGTAGTACGGTATGGAGGCAAGTGAAATGAAAATAAAGTGTGTTGAAGTCCTGGTACTAAGTTACATAATTCAGTGGAAAAATCTCTCCTGACCCAATAAAAATGAAAGGGAAAAAAAATGGCTGCCTGAGAGAATTGATCTAGTGACCTTCGCCTCCGAATTGTGGCATGTCACCCAGTACCCCAACTCACATCCTGACAACAAATAAGTTCCCCGTGGGTAGTAATACTCAGCATTCAAGATGGCTAGTCAAAGTATGTAGTTTTCTCTTGTCTGGCAATATAACGTTATTATGTAGTATCTATTAAAGATAAACACTGCACAACATGATACCTTGACATGCAATAATTGTGAATAACGATCATTTCATGTACGAACTTCACTCCATGTGATGAAATATACGACTTTTCCTTGTGGTGTTCAAGTTTTGCAGATGATTCGTTCTAGCTCGGGATATTTTAAGATGAACTGTGAACCAAAAAGAGATATACAAGACAGGTAGATATTTTTGATCTCTTCCAAGTGGAAAAAAAAACTCATATATCCAGGCCAATATGGTAGTTTTATTGATGCCCAATTTAAGCGTTAATTTAAAAGAATGTGAATGTTGTAATTTCAGCAGTAGGTACCTGGATCACAAAAACCCTGTACATGGTCTCCGTGGCTACTATTACAATAAAACCCCCATACAACGAATTTGTTGGGACCAGAAAAATTACTTCGATGTAGGGGGTTTTCGATGTATGGAGGTGGTGTGCGGGTTGCGTCTCCACAGGGGCATCCAAGTGTTCCGCGTGCTTTACGATGCAAGTCGAGTAAATATCTCAATCTTGCTTTATTCACCATTAAAACCTTTCCTAGAGTGATGATAAACAATTTTTATTATTTACCATCAAATACCGTGGTTATCACCGTGTTATTTTCAATCTGCGTATTTCTAATTGAAATTATTGTTTTTTTCGTCGATTCTGCTCTACGCCTCATCGCTTTCTTTAGTTACGGTCTGAAAGTAAAGGAGCGCCAAAATTAATGCCTAAGGATTAGGTATATTTAAAGTGCTCCATAATTTTTCTGAGTATCTAGTCTATATTATTCTTAGAGTGCAATAATTTAAGTCAATATCAAATGGCAGTTTTATGCAGCAATTTTGCTTGAAAGAGCACATATTCCCATTTATACTTCCGAAATGAAACGCACTGTTGGAATCCCATTGAAATACCGGTAAATATCTATGTTCGTGACCAGAATATACTAGATATCGATAAACGACGATGGAATATAGGTGGGGTGAGTTAGTTACCACGAGTAAAAACGTGGCAGTCGGCAATGCATTGAGGTCACAATGGCAATCTCAGATGATAATGCATTGACGATGCCGTTAACGCGTGTAAGAGTCGCACCCCTCTTTTTATGCGTCGAAGTTGAAGAAAAAAAATTTGGGGCTTTTTTTTCCTATTGCGAGGTGTTGCGGGACTAACTTCGAATTTTCGGCCATTATCAAAGCCGCTTGCGATATTCTCTTATAATTTACGCGGCATTTTCCATAGGCATGTATGGACCTCGGAGGCAAGTTTTCACTTGTAGCCTAGGCCCTACAATGCTTGCATTGTTTATTGTCCTTTGGAATGTGTGGAGTAATTGATATTCATTAAAACAAAACAAATCCGACCGCGCTACAATTCGTGTTTAGTTGGTAAGTGCGGACAGTCGCACCGAGCTCTGATTTATAAATCCGAATCCCCCCACCATTTTCCTAATGCACAAGTCATAGTCGCTGTAAGTCGCCTTTTAAAACGTGGTTAACTTTTACAAATTATATTTTGCTGTAAACGATGACGAGTGGGAATGCAAACACGTTAAATTCAAAATACCCCAGCGTCAGCCGCGTAAAAAACGAACGATAAGGCGTAGATACGACATCAAAACTTGAAAAAAGTCAAACTTTGAAAGAAATCATAACTGTCTATGGAATTTAAAGCAATTAATATTTCAATATGGTCCAACAAAAATCTTCAATGAATGACAAAATAAAAAAAATCATGATTTAGGTACATACATAAAAACGGCTGACTTACTAGTGAGACGGGCGTCGCAGTACGGTGGCACGCGCGCGCATGTCCTGTCACAGCTCGTAGATTTTCCCCGAAAAGACCTTCTGTCCCTATTGGTATGAATAGTGCAACCTTATCCTTCCTCCATCTTCTAATGCACGATTCCGGCACATCATGCCTTAGTCCGGCAGCGCGGTTTCCTACATCCTCAGCGTCTTTGATGACTTAAAGCGCTTTAATTTTTTCAACTACCGTGAAAGACCACAACTTTTTGCCCTTGTTCATTTTGGAACAACACTGACCAATATTGACGCATGCACAAATGTTAATAGTCACAGAATTCTCTCAGTTGAGCTTAAGGCAGGTGCATACAGTCACTCAAAGTTGTCTGGTGACAGAAAATGAGAAAGTTAGGGGGGTGGAAAATTCCAGTGCTTGCACTTGTCGCGCGGCCAATCGCTGTCCCCCAATTGCACCCCACACGCTTGCCTTGTCAAACAACACGTTTTTAAAGTTATTAGGCAACTGCATCCCCCGTAAACAAGCGAGCGAATGATACCCTCCCCTTGATGACTCACCCTAAGCACCAAGGTCACTCAGCTCTCGAGGGACTTGCCTCGGGCACGATACGAGCGGCGCGAGCCGCGGCCACGATACGAGCGGTGGTAGGCAAGCGATAGAGTGGCAACGATGAGTTTTATGTTCCTAATGTTTGACATGGACCACACTCGAACCCAGCCATGATTGACGTGAGTGGCATAGGTGCCGCTCGCCACCAATCCCAGATATTAAACATTTCTTGTGCCGTTCTTCTCATTCTGTGGTAAAATGTCGGCCGAGAACGTTCTGTCTTCTGACAGTATGTACTGCCATTTCAGATTCTGAACTTATCTTAGGACGAATCACTGCTCGTTTCGTGGCCACTACCACCCTGTCGCGTTATTTCTCTGCAGCCCACCGCTCATATCGTGACCGAGGATCGAAGGCTGGTAGATAAAAAATTCGTGTCAGAGGCTCACCCTCATTTTCGGCTGCGATTTCTGGGAAAAAAGGTATCCTCAAGCAATCGAGCAAATATTAGGGCGATCTCGAGCAAACTTGCCGGTTAACAGACCACATCCATCAAGGTTAAGACGGCAATATCAATATTTGGATAGAGAAGAGAGGTTACTCCAGATTTTCCTTTGGGATGGGGACAGAGTAGATAAAATTGGCTCTCATTGGTTGAACACCAACCAATGAAGTTTTGAATACTTCGCCCTCCTAACGAGGGGAGTGTCCGATAAACGGGTCGCAGATCTCGATGAAAATTCGTATGCATATAGAACTCCGAATACTTTTCACGAATCACTCCACATATGGGCGTATAAATCCAATAGTTAACAAAAAAGGCGTTTAAACATATATAGATGTTATAAAATCCCTATTTATCAGCCTACGGCATCAAGGGTGTGGTCCATTGATTAGCGCACGGGGCTGCGGTGCAGAGGGACCATGTTCGATTCCCGTCGGCGACAAATTTTTCATGCTTACTTTCTTTGTTTTTCCTTTCTGGAATTCTGTTAAAATCTAATTTTTACTTTTCTATTCAAAGTTTTTTTTAACGAGTGGAAATATTTTTCTTTTGCGAATAACATAGGACTTATTTTTTTTTCTTTCCCGCAAAATGTCTTTGTTTCCCCATTCTTTCACCACGCAAACTTGATTTGTTCCTTCATTTGCAAGACCTCCTGTTGATATCATAATTATACAATAATGAAAATAATCTGCAAGTGGTCACTCGCCATTTAAAACACGAGCCTTTATCGACGAGCCTTATTACAATGTATTTATTTGTACGTCTTTAAATCGCGAAATGGTGATTCGATTACAGAAATTAGTAGATAAGCCGATCACATTTTCCCCTCCTTTTTTCAAAGCACAACAATACAAGAAAACGGGGATCTTTGATCGTGGGTCTTATAAATAATGATGTAACAATTATTTAGACTATTTTATAATTATAATATCAACAGGAGGTCTTGCAAATGAAGGAACAAATGAAGTTTGCGTGCTGAAAGAATGGGGAAACAAAGAAATTACGTTGACTTCGCGGGAAAGAAAAAAAATAAGCCCATTGGTATTCGCGAAAAAAATATTTCCACTCATTAAAAAAAACTTTGAATAGAAAAGTAAAGATTAAATTTTAACATATATAATTCCATGAAGGAAAAACAAAGAAAATAAGCATGAAAAAATTTATCGCCGACTGCCTCTCCCAAAATAAAATCGGATACCGAAAGGTAATTTGAAACCATGGAGCTCCTCCCATTCAGGGGTCCCGGGAATGTAACCCAATATGGGAAAGTAATCTGATACGATTTAAAAAGGGAAAATTGAGCTCCATCCTCACCACCTGCACCTTCGCAAAAGAGGTGGGGCGGATGAGTGAGAGTGGAGAATAGCCCCCCTGATCTGATCTTTTCAGAGTATTTTTCTGTATTGGGTTACGTCTGGCCGGCTGGAACTGACTGGTATTCCCCCTCCCCTCTTGGTGCATTACTCATCCACCCAACTATCACCCGGCTCAGCTAAGGCGGAGCGGAGCTTTGGCTTCCCTTACACGTTTTTTACTGTGGGAACCATCAGAGTTGCTGGTTCCCACCATAATAAACGTGTAATAGAGCCTTCACCGAGCGAGAGCGTCAAGTTTCCTTCATGCCCTCTGCTCTGTAGGTCTCGGATGTAAACATTTTCGAAGCCCGGAGCGGAAGGGTTAAGACGCGGTACTCTCCGCTGCGGTTCAACTTCCTGCTCATTACGTAAATGTCTATGGAAAAATTACCTGTAAATGAAGAATGCTACGTTTTTTTTCTCAATAATTCGTTCTAGAGGGGCACTTTTCATGTTTTGGGCCCAAGCGCAAACTTCGATGTACGGAGTTTTCGTAGTTAGAGAGGTTCGTTACGGGAGGTTTTTTTGCGTGTATTGTCCATTGGAAGGGTCCGGGATCGGGCCAATGACTTCGAAATAGGGAGTTTTCCTTAAAATTTCGCTGTATGGGTGTTCGTTGTATGGGGGTTTTACTGTATCACTTCATATATTAGTGGATTGAGTCTTTGCCTCCAAGATGTACAGGCCTGAACACCTGAATTTCGATCATCATCTGTTTGTAAATACATAGAAGTAGTCCTCTAAAATTTTCAATTCCCTTACTGAGCTAAAGATGAAAATCGAATAGGAGGATAGGATGGCATGTAAGACTTGGCTAGTCCTGTAAACTTTCTTTAAATAAGACAATGAATCGTCAGTGATCGCTGCAGAAATTCTGAATGCACTGTTTACAACTGTATAAGGACACGAAAAATGAGGATGCCTGTTCCTGGAGAAAATATTTTTTTTTACAACTTATTTGGATCACATGCCTCTAAAATAAATAGCACCTTGCTTATCATGAAAGTGGCAGTCGGTTGTGTTGTGGGAAGGGAATAGCTTAAAGAGGTAATTAATAACTTCTCGGCAAATAGGTCACAATTGACTTTTACTGTTTTCAACCAAGAACTTCTACCTCTTCTGAAACTTGAAAATCACATGACAATGAGAAGCCAATTCAAGTCTTAATCATTTAATTTATTATTTTATGTCAAATTGTCCTTTTACTGCATCAAAACTGGTTTCAGAACGTGTTTATCAATCAAGAAAGTGATCAGTTACTAATTTATGAAAAGTTTTCCTAAGAATTGCCAAAAATGCCTCGCTAACATAGGGTTGATGCTTTCCCAAATGCATGTATATTGTTAATAAGAGCAAAGTGGCCCTTAAAATGTGGCACCATTTAAGAAATAATTGCAATGGAAGAAGACAATTGCCTTAATTTTTGGAACCTCACCATAAGAATATCACAGCAAGTGCATTTCCTCAGCTTCTCGTAGGACTACTGTAGTGACCCCCAGCATTGTTACAGCATTCATGTGTATCTTCCCAAAAAATATTATGTTAAATGTGCATTCATAAATGTATTTCTCATCAAACGAAGGCATCAGATTTGACCATAACTGAAAACTGACAATTTGAAGTATAAGTGCTTTTGTGTTACTATTACACATGTATTATTCTTATAAGAAAGTTTCCAGATTTGATAGGTTCAAGAACCTTTCAGGATTTGGATTCGAGAAAATTTAGGATTCGTCCCACATCTAGTTTTCATATTTTCATTGAAAGAAAGAAAAGTTCTCGTTGATGGGCTAGACCATGAATAATGACATTTTACAGATTTTGCAAGGATGATCCTAACTTCAAGTTCAGCAGCACCATGGTACGTCAAGGCTTGGGAAGTTAATCCTGCAACCAAGAACTAATTTGCAAGGTTTACACAGCTAAAAGCCAGAGTTTGGATGTTTTATTTTTTTACAAAATCAAGCCCATTGGTATCGACAAATGCAAGCGATTAGAACTAAAACTAGAATCCTATCCAACTGCAATATTATCAAAATTTCCTCCTTACCAGTCCATTGCAAAGAGAATGTAAATAAGGAATATTTTTACCGATTTAATAGAAGTTGTATTTTGTACATTTCTGTGTAAGAACATCCTCATTGGTACTTACAAAAATGCCATTTCTGTTGATATCTAGAGGTATAAAGGCCGCCACACGCTAAATGCTATGCTAAGCGCACTACCAGCTTTCGCCACGTGTCTTAAGATCCCATATAGCAATTTCCCACTGTCCGTTCACACCAAATGCAAGCCATACCAACTGATGCGAACCTCCCGAGCTCTATGTCGCAGGGCATTGCTTGGCTAGCAATCTCCTCTTTGCTTAGCTTTCATGGTGCATGCACAGTATCTATTGGTGTAAATGAGCACTTTCGCTCTGCCAGCCCAAATTCATTTTCAACCTACTTACAACAGATCTATTTCAACTAATTTACGTACCTTAGTTCTGCACACTTTGCACATTGTAAATATTTGTTCATCATTGCAATTACGCCAGTATTAATGGAATAGTCAAGTGTCAAACCTGAGAAGTGCATTTTACGCTTTCTGCCATCTTGGAAAAAAGTGGAGTTTCACTTTACATAAACACTCCGCCATCTTGCTACATAGCACGGTACGGTTAGCTTCTGGTGTGTGCGCTCACATAGCGGTCGTCCGTTGTGAGAGCAGTCCTCTCGCTTAGCATAGCATTCAGTGTGTGGCGGCCTTAAATATTTACGTATTATATTTTTTACTTGGAT
This sequence comes from Pyrrhosoma nymphula, assembly GCA_963573305.1. Classification (NCBI taxonomy): domain Eukaryota; kingdom Metazoa; phylum Arthropoda; class Insecta; order Odonata; family Coenagrionidae; genus Pyrrhosoma; species Pyrrhosoma nymphula. Next base: position 162,079,993 of record OY754330.1, read on the forward strand.
TATTTTTTGTTGTTTTCATCTTTTTTCACTAATAGCAAAAATGATTTTCATTAGTACAAACTCCAGATATCAGTATCCTATAGATTCACAACCTCAACCTCTAACTACAGAAGTATTGCACATTTTGAGTCTTTTTCAGAGTTTCCCGTGGGCTTCGACACCTTATGCATTTTTTTTTGTATTTTCTACGAATGAGGTTGGGTTTGAGATTAATTTCCCCAAACTCAATGCTTTTGTAATGATGAACAATGTTTGGATTTCCAGAACGGACAATGGAAAGGGAGATCCTGGGTCAGCAGGTTCATCGTTTGATGGTCATGCTCGGAGAGAGGAAGGCAGAAGCAGATGCATTGGAACGACGTTTGCGTGAGCTTTTGGCCAAGAGGACACTGCATGACCAGCAGAGGCATCGAACCCAGGCAGCCCTGGACCACTTGCATGCGTGTTTACGAGCACTGCGGTAGCTGGCCAAGGGGGGGCTCCCTCCCCCTTCTTCTTTCCTATGGTTCTCGAGAATGAGAGACAAGAGCAAGAAGATACCAGTCTCTTGCTGTGGCACAAGTCAATCCTGCACAAGACTTGTGAATATGCTGGCTGAACCATTTATTTTGGTTGTGGCTGAAGCATTGAAGTGATCAGTTTTGTGTTCTAAGCTGTTTAATTGCTAATGACAGTGTTACCATATTTTGTTGTAACCTAACAAAGATATGCTGCCCTGCCTTTTTCTGATCTGATGTTCACAGAAAGAAATCATAATTTTTTTGTGATTAGAATGCTGGTAATTTACCCGTATGTCCTGTTAAGTGATGGTTGAGCAGTAATCTTTCCCAGCACCTGTGGTCTCTTTCTGGTCAAGGCCAATCACAAAATTCAGTGATCCATGAAATACATCTCCATCCATGACAAATATGTCTACAACCCTAAGTTGCTCGGAGAATCCATGGCAGCTAAGTTATTTGCTTGGCCTGAGGACATATTCTAAGGCAAATTTCAGGGATACATGTGAACTGTGTAAATAAATTTGTTTGCCACCTAGTTCAAACCAGAAAGGGATGTGACAAAGGTTTTATTTAATTTTTCATAGCTAATGTTAATTTGGGATATCTGGAGGACTTTTTGGATTCATATACATACAGTTAAAATAGAATCCTGCTAATGGCATTAAACATTCCAAGGCTGTTGGTTGAAAATTTATGTAATGAGGGAGAGCAGTTTGAATGAAATGCTAAGATCATAGTACTGGCCTGGAGAAAAATAAAGCCCCAACAGATAAAGTGAATCAAGCTAGTCTACAAGGTACCACACCTGCCAAGTGCGTTAATTCTTTTATTTTTATTTGTGGCTTTTAGTGTACAACAAATACCCTTTTTATTAACTCTTCTTTCATGTGTTTTCTTCTCTGATTAGTCGAATCAGAAACAGAACTGGAGTTTTTAAAGGGCAGGTGTGCAATTTTGAGAGAAAAACAAAAATTATGTAGGCCACAAAAATGAACAAAGAAAGGGAGAAGAACCCTGATACAATAGTGGCACATTCCAAGGTTTGTGACATGAGCGATTTTTCTGCAATGAGTGGACTCCTTGAATTATGGTGCATGTAAGCAGCGGTGAAGTAGTCAAAAAAGAATTACCCTCATATCCCTTACCCAGAGCTACTGCCATTTATATTTCATTTTGCCTAATGACTCCTGTCCAGTTGTATCTGCTGAGGGTGTAACATAGACTACTAAAAACCACAATGGACTGGCTTTTCAGTGCCTGAGATCATTACCAATAATAATAATAATAATGATAGTAATAACTACTTTGTAAATATTTATGTTTTTATTTTCTACATAAAATATTTTATCCAGTTGTTACTTCCCTATTTCAAGCATGGAAATAGTATGTGTGTATATTGTATGTTTGTAACATGAACTATCTTTGTAATATTTATACATTTACCGTAGGATAGTGAAGTGTTTGCTGGGATGAAACCATTCATTCCAATCTGATTAATGAATAAATGAAATATAGAATGATCCTTATCTGTGTGTTTAATTTTACCTCCAGTGCCGGCCACATTCTTGAGTCAAGGAATTATTGCTTATATTTAAATGAACCACGTGGTTCTGTGGAAACATGGGTTATCTTGTGAGTGTCCAGCTTGTATTCATTGAATTTGATTGCAACTAGTTGGCTGGACACTTGGAGAGAGGTTAAGGAGCATGGTAATTAAATGTGATTATGGTGATGGGGAGAACCTTGCTGTAGAGTCACAATGAGGTGAACAGGAAATGGAGGAGGAATGGATGTGTCGGCTCATGGGTCAAAGTGAAGCAAGAACAAGAGAGCATGAAAGGATTTGTTTCTGCATGTGTGTGGTCTACTGGATACTAAACACTGCTTTGATTGTGGATGTGCATGTTGATACAACAAAAATCTAACACAAACGCCAAAACATAATGCAGAGTAAGAATATGTATCCTTGTTTGACACAATTAGAGCCATAATGTTAGCTCTGGTGGGTTCACCTACTTCGAAGAACACAAATGTGCAAATTTCATAGGGAAAAATAACTGTGATCAGTGATATAGGCTCAAATCATTTTTCTGCACTTGCAATTTCATGGCACACTGCAATTTCACTGCACATGATGAGAGATTAAGAGAGTTAGTGTTAGATACTAGTGGTGCGGGGTGTTGATTGTAGGAAAGACCACTATTTGGTTGTCTCCAGAGTGAGTCAGTACAGAAAGTGGGTTCCACGAAAGAAAAGTGTGCATGAGTAAATCAGAGTGAAAAGGGAAAGTTTATGCAAAGAGGTTAGAGAACAGTTATGAATGCATGCTTGTGGAAGTAATATCCTTAAAGCAGAGTGATTGGGATAAATATGTGTATCAGCAATGGGAGAGTTTGAAAGTTGTGATTGTTGAATGTGGTGTAAGTGTATGTGGGAAAAGGGTGATAGGGAGAATGAACCTGTCCCAAATGAATGGATTTATCGTTGAGATCCTGACTCCTTGACACTCAATTGCATGGTCTACACTGCTGCCAAAATAATGGCTCACCCCCAAAAGAACGTCTCGTAGGAGGACAAAGCAGCAAAAGGGCTGGATCAGGTAGAAGCCGAGATCACAACGGGGGGTGGCGTCAAGAATTCCATGCATGATGGAATACATCACATATGGACAAACTTCCTTATCCAAAGTTTGGTGTATTGCATTGAACCTCAGATTCCACCATCACACACTGAATAAAATGCTGCTTACCATTAAGTAGCACAAGGCCAATGGAATAAGGTCACTTTCCACAGCCAAGAAGAAAACCCCTCAGGAGTACAACCGTGAGGGAGAATTAAACCTTTTTCCTCCACCCATTCCATCTCTTTCGTCCACCTATCATCAAACCTCCACCACCTGTCCAAGTGGTGGAACGTATCTATGAAAAGTCAAAGCCACTCAATAGAGACAGTCCTGCCATAGCCCTCTAATGAATTTTATCACTGCCACCAACAAAATGTGGATAGGCCCCTTTCAGTCACAGTCAGAAGCATAAAGAAAACTTTCTCTGGCAAGAGGAACTTCTAGGGTCCGTGAATGGAAGCAGTGAACAACTTCTAGTGGAAGAAGCTTAACTTCCACCTACCAACACCTTGCCAGAATCTTAACGTCCTTTCCGTCAGGCAGAGAAACAATTCCACCCTGGCTGACTGCAGATTGAATATTTCTCATTCCCAGTGGTGAATATAGGTTATAACTTTGAGGGGGGGGAGCCAAGACTGGCTAGCTAGCGGTGACTGGCTGCAGTTAGGTATCCACGCATGCACCGAGCACCTCTCGCTGTGGCCTTATTTCAGGGGGGCCCAGGCCCCCTGCCCCCCCCCCCCTCTTGTATTTGCCACTGCTCATACTTGTTCAATCCATAGAACTACCGCCTGCCCCATAACCTTCCTCAATACTATATATTAGGTGCTCACCTCCATCTTGAGCGACCTTATCCTCCACCATGTCCAGCCTGTGTGGGAGGTGGTGTACGAGCAGAAGGGTGCAAAGCTGGGAATCATGGAATGCAAGAACCTACTCATTGATAGGTGCTCATGCCAGGATGCCATCCACCATAAACAAAACCCATCAATGGCCTGGGAGGACTATAAAAAGGCATTCGATACCACTTCTCATTAGTGCCATCCCTAGGGCAGTGCGAAAGGTGTCGCTGCACTGGGCCCATGAGGGCCCCACCTAGGCTTGGCTTTTTCAGATGGTGCAGGGAACCCCACACCCACATGTAAGGCATGGGTGCACCTGATCCTGCCAATCTTATGCATACGTTCTATCTAGATATCTCCCGCACTGCCTGAAAGAAGTCAACTGGAGTGGCCCTGTGCTTTCGGGTGTGCATTTGTAAATTTCTTGAAATCATTAGCCAGTTTGTTGGATAATTTCCTACGTTTCATGAAATATGCTTGAAAGATGATACTAAATCAATGAGGGAATGCAAAGTTAAGGGGCCCCTGACTTTCATTTGTTCAGGGCCCCTTAATCCCTGCCCTGCTTTTTATGAGCTACTCATCACCATGATAAGATGATGAAAGTCACCTCAAAGATTCCATCCTGCATCCAATACCTGTTACCAATTTGGAAATGCTTCATCCTGATTACAGACACATGAAAAGTTTCCACAGAGTAGGTAACATGCCACCAAAGGCATTTTTCAAGGCGATAGTTTGAGCCACCTACAGTTCTGTATTGTCCTCCTATCTCTGTCCATTAGGCTGCGACGAGGTAGAGGATACATGTGCGGTATCTCTTGTGACGAAGTTTAAGATAACCAATTTGTTTACATGGATGACTGGTAGCTATATGCTTTCAGTGTGGAAGACCTACATGCTGCCCAGGACACCGTACTAGAATGGAGTAAGGATATAGGGATAGAGTTTGCATTGAACAAGCATGCATAACCCATCCACCTGGCAAGAGGAATATTTTAAAAGAGCAAGAAAGACATGCAACTCAGCGGCAGGAGTACTATTCTTCACCTTGAGGGTGATGAGAGCCATGAATACCTCAGCATTCCCCAGCGCTAAATCCAGGAGGATGCAGCAGAAAAGGAAAACTCACCGCCAAGTACAAACAGACAGAAAAATCTGGAGTTCTGAGCTGCCTGGCAAGAGCAAGGTGTAGGTAGATTGTATGGGTGGGCGAGGGCCCTAATATTCTACGCGGAGATTGCGGATATGAGATGCAGAGCGTGCTGAGGCCAGCCGTAGACCTCGAATCGTCTTCTCTCCGGCTGTAGTTGCCATGCCATATCCGATGGTAGTTGGCCAGGGGCTATGTAACTACAAAAAAGAGAGATAATATTCCAGTCATGGATTCCAGTATTCATTCATTCCATTGTCCTGAACCACATTAGCAAAATTTCTCGTCATTGAATAATTTAATCTCCTAAAGAAAGTTAAAATAAAAGGCCAAGTAGGACAGGGTCTATGCAACTAACAAGGAATGATATTGTAGTAAGCATTCAGTCTATTGCTCTGAAATAAACATGCTAAGTTTCTCTGCTGATTGCATGCTTTCAACGACGAATCTTGTAAAGAAACTTAAAATTACCTCTCCATTCCGCTCATTTACATAGCGAATAACAGCCTTCATTTGTCCTTCGAGCCGGGGAGAAGGCGCTTGATTTTGCCAATTTGTTACTGCATTCGTGGTTACTACTCAAAGCTGTGTGCTTAATCTTCGAAGGTTACCATTACTAACAAAATATTTGTTACGAACCTAATGCCACTGCTTGCAGCAAATGTGGTAACAGTTACCAAGCTCGTCCACCGTGTAAAATCGAGTAGGTAGTGGCAGACCCTAAGGTCTGTCAATCATCAAGAGAACGTTTGTCTCGGTCTATTGAAAATGGAATCTGTTGTGAGTATTCCTATTAGGTTAATGTATGCTTTTGTCCCGCAAACCGAAATTCGTTTTTAACATACTTAGAGCAGCTTTTACTCGCTGTACTCATTTTATTTCAACGTCGTTGTATGTTTTAAAGGGAGCTGAAGGCCTCCTTGCCGGAGCAAGTCTGCTGTCCCGTCCAGCAGAAGAGTTTGGAAATGATGTAAGACTCATTGGGTGATAACATAAGTTTATCATATAATGGTTGAATGAAAAGTATTTTAAAATTATCGTATTGTCACATTTTTAACATTTTTTGTGCCTGAACTGAATTTCAGCCGACAGTGGAAGCCATGTGGGCAATGAAGGCCATGGAACATGCTGAAGTTTACTTCAATGCAAGTACAATTAATTTATATCATTATTAGGGATGTTTTAGGCTCTTTAAGTTGTAATTTATGGCAAGTTGGTGGCCGTGATCTGGAGAGTACAGGTAGAGATGGGAAAATTCCAGTAATTTTCATCTGAGGTAAATTACGAATAAAACTGATGATATCAGGCCTGACCTCGTGGAAATTATGGATATCCATGATGAGAAAACCACCTTTGTTATTTCCACAAAACTTTATTACGCTGGCACGACGCGCGTTCTACCATTCTGTGGCATAGGTTGCATTTAGTGGTAGTTTGGGTGGGAATATATAGAATGGGCTTATGCTGAGGAAATGAGAGGGGGTGGGTGGGGAAGGGGGAGGGGAGGATTTCCATTAAGTTTAAAAATGAGTACCTAAGAGGCTATGGGTTTCTCGTAAGACTTCTAGGCGACTCTGATGCCTGGGGGGGAAGGAGAGGGGTGGAGTGTTTAGAGGGGGTTTTTAGGGGTGTGAGGGGGAGTTGCAAGGGGGGGGTTGAGAAGAGGTGCATGGTGTAGGAGAATTTGGGGACCAAGCGCTTTAAAAACTGCCGTGAGCACCCTCTTAAAGTGGAACGGTCTAATTACTTCTAAAAGATAACATATAATACACACACATTTTTTAAAAAATCACCATCATTACAGTGTCCAACTAAAACTTTACGCAAACAAGTAAAAACTAATTCTTCTTCCTAACCAACAAAATTATCTCGAGTTTATGGCCTAATGGTAATATAAACTACTATTAACTAAATAAACCACACTAGTCACTTGCACACAATATGTACCTCCTGTCCATCAGGAGAATGATGAAAATATAAAAGATTGAAAAACACACATGTTAAATCACCGTCCTTACAGTGTCATACTAAAAATCACACAAACAAGTAAAAACTAATTCTTCTCCCAACCAACAAAATTATCTAGAGTTTATATGGCCTAATTTTAATAGCAACTATTTTATATATTTTTTAATATTAACTATTCTATATTAAACGTATTTATGAAAATAATCATGTTATTGACTTCAATCCAGTGGTTTTACACAAGATAGGCAAAGGTGCAAAACTAGTATGTTAGTGTTTGATAGGGTTTGAGACAAGGCTAAGGGATGGGGGTAGGAGAAGGGGGGGGTAGTGTGTGGGGGAGGGAGGGAGGGGAGGACGGAGACTCAGGAAAATGGACTTGCTACTGTCGGGGTTGACTGTTGAAAGGCATGATGGCGGGGGGAAGGGGGCAGGCAGTTAGGGTAGGGGCAATGTCACCTACATACGGTTCGATCGCGGCACTTTTTGGACTAAGCATGGCGCAAGGAGGGGGGGATGAGTTTTCAACCATATATTCGTTCGCTCATTGTTCAGCCTGTGGTGTGCGATTTATAATTACTCGAGGGCGTCTAGTTTTGCACCTTTGCCTTGCAGGAATGTGAGGACCATGCTAAGATCTGGCAAGCTAGAGAATATAAAGCAAGAAATGGTGAGGGGTGTAGACATCATGGGTCTGGGTGAAGTAAGATGGAAAGATATTGGGGACTACTGGAGCCATGGCTATAGTGTTATATATAGGGAAGAGAATGAAAGCCAGCATGGGGTTGCATTGTTAATGAACAGGAAACTTGGTAGAATAGTAGTATATATGCAGAAGAGGTGAGTGATAGGTTAATAGTCGTGGAACTGAAGGCAGATCCAACGAATTTAGTTATAATCCAGGTTTATATGCCATAGAGAGAAGGAGGTAGATGGTCTATACATTCAGCTAGAGAAAATATGTAATTGGAATTATACCTGGGAGTAAACACTTGGTAGTAATGGGGGATTGCAACATGGTGGTGGGTAAAGGAAGAGATGGGTGGGAGGTGGGCGATTACGGGCTAGGAAGGAGAAACGACCGGGGCGAGAAAGCTGTGGAGTTTTGCCGTAGAAATGACCTAGTAATTACAAATACATGGTTCAGACATCATCTTCGACGTAGGTACACTTGGAAGAAGCCGGGAGACACAGATAGGTTCCAGATAGATTATATAATGGTTCGTCACAGATAGAGGAATAGCGTTAAAAACTCACATACTTATCCTGGAGCTGATGCAGACACAGACCACAACTTATTAGTCATGAAATGTTGGGTAAAACTGAAAAAGATGAGGATGGGAAGGAGGGTATGAAAGTGGAATATGGAGGCATTAACTGGGGCAATGAAGAAGAATATTGAGGGAAGGTTGATGAAATCATGGAGTTAGATCGGTGGAAGATGAATGGGGAAGTTTGAAAAATGGAATTGTAGAAGCAGCGATAGCGAAGCAACGGTAGGTGTAGTCAACGCAACTGAAAGTAAAAAACCATGGATCACGAAGGAGAAGATAATGGAGATGCAGGAGAGAAGGAAATGGAAGACTGTAAACCCAAGAGCTAAGCAAGAGAAAATTCTGGGAATCAAATATTTAACACCCTTAGAAGAGAAACAAAGAAAGCAAGAGAAGCGTGGTGGAGAGAACAGTTCATCTCATGAGAGAAATAGCAAAAAGAGCGAAGATCAGATGCATTTTAAAGGAAAGTAAAGGAACTGAGGGGTGATAGTAAGGAAGGGGAATTATAACGAATACATACAAGACAGGAAAGGTCATTGTAGAACCAAAAGAGATCCAGGAGAAGTGGAAGGAATATGTTGAAGATCTTTATTTTAAGGAAGAAAGGTCCGATGCGTAAGATATAGAGGGGGAAGAAAATATCGACAGAGATGGCATCTGAGTAGGTATCCTAGAAAGCAAAATCGAAAGAGCTCGACGAGATATGAAAAGGAATAAGGCAGTGGGAATAGATGACATACCTGCAGAGTTTTTAAAGAGCATGGGGAAGAACGGAAGAGGAAAGGTTGGGGAAAAGGGGTTTGGTTGGGTTGGGGTTATGGGGAATTGGAATGTGGTTGTTGGTGAAGTGAAAGGTGAAGTAATGGATGTGGACTTGAGAGAAGAGCGATGAAAACCTCGAGAAAGTAGTTGTGTTTTGCCAAAGAAATACATAGTTTAATAAAAACTCATGATAATGCACACAAATGCAGAAATGCAAACCCCTTGGTAATGCCAGGAGAAAGAGGGAGACATCAACTGGATTACATTATTAAAGCTTATGTTTACTTACAGCATAATCAATGTGCATAGTTTCCCTGGGTCAGATTTAGATTCAGAGCCATACTTAGTGGTTGTGAACCAACTTGCTCAATCCAAAAGTGTAAAAAATGATCAAAGAGTGCATAAGTTGAATGCAGAAGAAGGAAAGAGGAATGAGATAGGCAATAAAAGTCAGGGTTATCAGATGAGGAGATCATGTAGCAGGAGTGGGAATGCTTGAAGATGAAATATTTGAAAGCTATAGAAAAGAAATAATGAAAAGGTACTTAGAATGGTCCATAGTAAGTGCAAAGAGAATAAAAAAGCTGTGGATCACGAGAGAGATGATGATAGAAATAGAATATGGTCTTAGAAATAAATACATAATGGTAAATATACTAGCTCTTTGACCAGAGAAAGGTTGTAGACCATGTAGAGGAGAAATACCTAGGTGCATCCCTATTGAATATGTAAAATAGAAATTGGTTTCCTATAGGAATTATGTAAATTCCTATAGGAATTACAATTTCCTACAGGAACGATAAAGGTTCCTATAGGAACAATAAATTTCCTATAGGTACAAGAAAGTTTCCTATAGGAACGAGAAATTTTCCTATAGGAATGATAAATTTTCCTATAGGACGAATATTTTCCTATAGGAACGAGAAATTTTCCTATTGGACGAATATTTTCCTATAGGAACGATAAATTTCCTATAGGAACAAGAAATTTTCCTATAGGAATGAGAGATTTTCCTATAGGACGAATAATTTCCTATATGAACGAGAAATTTTCCTATAGGAACGAGAAATTTTCCTATAGGGATGAGAAATTTTCCTATAGCACGAATATTTTCCTATAGGAATGAGAAATAACCATATAGTTATGAGAAATTTTCCTATAGCATGAATATTTGACAATCGAAAAAGGTTTCCTATAGGAATTAGCAATATTTCTACAGCACAAATATTTATTATAGGTACAAGAACGTTTCCCATCGTGAAACATTCTAATTATGTAATTCGAAATTAAAAAAGAAAACATTTCATTTTATTAATGATTGTGCATTCTCACAAATATAATGCATACATCACCATACATGACAAGTTTTTAAAATATTTCATTTATAATTAAAACATTTGTCAAAAAAAAAATGTTAAGAAAAAGTTAGAAATCCATTAAAAAATGGTTCACCGGTATGGAACTCACATAGTAGGTTCCGTTGCCAAGTTCCATTCCAATTCCAGTGTAACGCAAGCTATCTATATCTGGCATAACACATGAAGTTCTTCTCCCTTTGCCATAGCCCGTTTTACACGGGGCACGTACAATCTGATGTACGTATACGAACGTGCATTTCAATTTGCATGGTGTAAAGCCGTGTTTACACGATGCATTTACTCGTGCAAGTACGTGACTGGACAGATGCGTGAACACATTCACCAAATTAGAACGGGCTATTTTCAGTCCACGCATTTGCGCAATTTTGAGTGTTTACACGGTGACATTTTGATGATTATGTTCACGCATCTACCCGCGCGGGTAAATGCATCGTGTAAACACGGCTTAAAGCCGTGAATTGCAAGAACGCATGCGTGAATGCATGAACGCAAGGTGGCAAAATAGCTTCTGCTCTAATTCGAAAATGATTGCACGCCCGATTGAGAAAAAATGCAGTTTGAAGTTGTGCAATTTCGTGCCCCGAGTAAAACGACCTTATGACTCTGTAGGTGTGCAGCAATCCTCTTTCTCTCTCTCAACTTTGAGTTCATTGGAGTTCTTTTATCACAAAATACACTACCCCTGAAATTGATTCAAGTAATATATATATTGATTATTTGGGCAAATGCACGATATTTGTACTGTAGCGTCCAGTAATTCCCGTCAAGTACTGTACCGCACTTTTTTTCTGCGTCACGCTTAGGATGCCAAATTTATACCTATGAGATCACTGTATCTTCAACACAGTCAGTTGGCGTAGTGGTCAGAGTCGGCGATATAGTATAGGAAAATTATTTCCTATAGGAAATTGTTTGAGTTCCCATTGTCAAATTACTGTGGGAAAAAAATTCCTATAGGGCATTTTCAATAGGGATGAAATTAGTAGTTTTAGTTTAGTTTAAAAATTTATTTAAAGTTATTATGTTTATCTCTTGTTTTACTTTTTCAGATTCTATGCTCTGTTGATCCTAAGTTCTTGAAGTTGACTCCTCATGATGATCAAATATATTCATTATTCAGGGAGAAATTTCCAGATTTCAATGTTGAAAGCATTAAAGAAGATGATTTGAAAAGCGGAGATTCAAAAAAGGTAAGATGTTATTCTCATGAATAGTTAGAATCTCCAAGTTAAAGGAAATATGCCATAAACACTTACTAGTTATATGTATCTTGGTGTACAAAAATTTTTAAAACATTGGATAGGGTGTGGAAACTAGTGTCAAACTGAGAAATAGACTCTGGTCTATGTAAGAGAAGAATTCATAATCATTCACACATTTCACACGTTTGATGCATTATATTTGGCAACGATGATTTGTTTGGTGTCTACGTATGCAAAAAGAGAGTTTTGCTGATGCAGTTTATTGCCGAGTTTTGAAAAAACAAATTTCATTTTTTCCTTGGTACTGGGCCCATGGTTCGTAATTTCATTAATTTCATATTTTTGAAACTTTGTATTTTTGAATAGCGCCATGTATTAAGCATGGGCTTTTGGTCAGGACCGACAGTTTTGCTTCTTACAATTGAAACTTCGTTTTTTCATGTAGTTTGTTGTCACTTAAAGAGAGCCAGTTCTCTATGCCTTACAACAATAACTAACAATAAGTTCTTTGACTTTGCCTAACCTGAAAGGCTCTGCAGGCTGCATGATAACTGGCTCTTTTACAGGTATGTTGTCAAATGGGCAACATTTGGGGGTTGTGGAGCGAAACAATAAATTCAAGGGTTCATGGTGTTGTCTGGGGTAGGAGAGGGTGCTATTTATCCTTTTCACTTAAATTACATTATGGGCCGGTTTTATAATGTCTTGTTAACGCTAACCAGAAGATAATACAGCCTTTAACTTTACCTAGAGGTGGCTGAAAGTTCTGGTTAGCTTCTGTATAAGACCAGACTGATAGGTAACCAGTACTTTCAGCCACCTGCTGGTAAAGTTAAAGGGTGTATCATCTTCTGGTTAGCGTTAACCAGACATTATGTCTATTTAGTCTAATTAATAATTTATCTCTATTTCTTTTGCCCATTTGCTTCAATATTTTAGGAGTGGCGACCGTTTTGTGAGCTGTTCAAGGAAATTGTCGAGGACTATAGCTTTGGAACCCTTTTGAGACTTGAGTGTGGGGAAGATTACTCAGAGGAAAATAGCATCCTTGTCACAAGAATTCAGTTTTATGCCATTGAACTTGCAAGAAACAAAGAAGGATTTAATGGTGTAATAAGAAGCAAATTTTCAGCCAAAAAGAAGAGCTGATGTTGAAGTGGAATATTTTTTCACTTTTGTGAATGAGAGACTTCATACAAAATACTGAAGGTAAAGAATTGAAAAAACTGCTGATGACTTTTTTTATTTAAGTGTCTTTATAATTTTTACTATATGTTTGGGCATTTAATGTTACTTTTGTAAAAATAAAAGCCCTATAGTGAGCTTTTGTTTTCTATTCTTTCTTGGGTTTAAGCAGGAGCCATTGATGGTCATTGTACACTATTTTTGTTTGGCCGTGGACTTTTAGTCAAAAGAACTATGTACTAGGTATATTAAAAAAATATTGAACCTTTAGTCAGCAAAAATACATTTATTCATTCAGAATACATTCACTCATATCTCCTTCAAAATATTCCCCTTGATAATGCATGCACTTCTCCAAGTGGTCCCACCATTGTTGGAAACACTTCTGGAATCATAACATTATCACAACTAAGAAAAAGTACTTCGTAAATTTCCACCCTAAGTTTATTTTAACCGACCTAGGTTTCTGCAAGTGTTGCTATGATTAACCCAGATAGCACAGAATTCACTGTATCCACTTTGCACATAGATACCATCTCATGGCGAGCGGGATACCGTATCGCAATGTCCGCTACCATTAGGTGCCCAATGAGATACGAGATTCCTACGCCAGCGGCGCAAGAATACGGCACCGGTGATATCGAATATATCGATAGTATTACTCGATCGATAATGATCGACCTTGGTTAATTTCGATACCTTATATTTACTATTCTTAATTAATAATGAAACTAATACATTGAAAAATGTGATAGTAACATTGTGAAATGTATTAGTTCCAAGAGCTTGCTGAAGGAAAGCTGAAGACGAACCCAGCATGTGCAATTACATTTTATTACAGCACAAACGTAGAAACTAAGAAAAACATACCTATGCTTATGGGCAGCAAAGAATTTCAGATAGTTGGACTCCTCAAACACATAACAGCGGTTATCCAAATTCCCTGAAGAACCTATTGCTGCGTGAAACGTGAGGAACGTAAAATATAACTTCAGCCTGTAGAGAGGCTCCAGGTTGAACATGAAATGACATATTTAAGCATTCACCTGACATGCAAACAGTAAACAAACTTTTGACATGATCTAGATAGTGAAATATAATCCATTCTTATAACTATTACCAACCCTTTCAAGGAACATTCTCCAAAAAATCAAAATCTGCCTGCAACGAGTAATTTTCAGAGTATACACTTTGTATTGGAGATAATGATGATAAAAATCTTAAGTATCAGCTGTGAAGCCACAAACATGCCAGGGAAAAACAACAAATATCAGGGTAACATAGGGAAAACAGTTAATAAGTATACAAACATATTTATTTTCAATCCAAGTTGAAATTAAATAACAGTCTTAGATACATAGGTATATAAAAATGCGTCAATGCTTAAGCATGAATACATTTAAATTGAAAGTAACATTGATTGGATAACGGTTATTTATATCACTAATGAAACAACTGGCTAAAATACATTCCATTACGATGATAGACTGCCACACATTCAGTAAAATGCCTATATAGGTATTATCTCGTCTCGGTGCAACATATCACGTAGCAAAAGTTTATGAAATATGTGCATGCAGTAATTGCAAGCCACCATATCCACCTGCAATTGAACAATAAATAGCTCATTAAACACTTTTATTATTTATTATCAAAGGATTTCTAATTGAAATCCATTACAGTTGTTAGAGGGAAAGGAGTTCAACTAAAATCATTCTCGCTAGGTACCGTATAACTTTGTACCGTCTATTTTGAAGTATCCAAGCTTGACTATCAACCATATATATTTAGCAGTCTCTCTATCAATCAGCTAGCCTGTTGTAACTACTTCATATTCTATATTATTAGGAGATCCACTTAATTTACAGGTCTTATAATTTATTCTGACAAATCCACATCGTATGTAACAAAAATAAACGTCTTATAGCTTTGCACATTTTTCTGAAATACACTTCCTACATTCACCATATCTTCCTTCCACAAAAAAAACGTTTTGTAAGCATATAAAAAATGCTAACAAACACTGCATTGAAAATTTCACAGGCAATGTATCTTTAATGAGTAAGAGTTCTAAGAAAAGTCGGTAAGGAATAGTGTCAGCAAATATCTAGTCTAGCAATTTTACAAAGAATTCTAAGAATATTACGTTAAATTAACTCCATCCAACGAAAAACATTGATTTATTATAAGGATATAGAAATGCTTTAACACGAGAAC
Organism: Pyrrhosoma nymphula; assembly: GCA_963573305.1. Taxonomy (NCBI): domain Eukaryota; kingdom Metazoa; phylum Arthropoda; class Insecta; order Odonata; family Coenagrionidae; genus Pyrrhosoma; species Pyrrhosoma nymphula. Next base: position 162,095,098 of record OY754330.1, read on the forward strand.
TACACATCGATGGCGATCGCCATTGGGAGAATAACTTCAAGAGACGAGGACAGAACTAAAATAATATTATGGATACAGTAGAAACTCGAAATTACGAAGTTGACGGGACCGGAAAAATCGGCACTTCGTAATATCAAATTTCTTATGAACGAGTATCTTTCAAAAACATCGCGATGAAGCTCTTTTTTGTTTCCTTAGATTAACACGTTCCCTGCCTGGCTTCAATGAAGCTACTATTTCACATGTGCCAAGCAAATTTTTTCGACTATATTATAAAACGGCAATTGCGATTTTGAGCAAACCCCTGCGAAATAGTACATTATCTTTGTATATATATGTATATTACATTATGCTCTACCGATCGTGACTGGAGTCACGTGCAACGCCATATGGCGTCTCGCCACTTTTGTTCATGCCTTAAATTTGATGAGACACCATTTGGCGACTCAGAAATTTTGAACCATAATCAAAAGTTTTAATCTAATTTGCATACAATAAAGTAATTTTTAGAATAAACATTTCTCCACATTTCTGCGTAAAATTATCCTTTTAATCGGTATTTTTTACATAGCCACAATTAATTGCGATGCCAATGAGGGTCATGAAACGTAATTTACAGATTACAATGAGGAGCCAGAAATTGGGTTCGTATCCGGAGATGATTCGTGCAAAGACTTGAAGCACGGAAGGCACAGGTACGGTTGGTCCGGACAGGTCATGCATTTAGTCGAAACTCGTTTGGCTTTGCTGAGGGCGACTCTGCGACTCATCTTACGGATAAGTTCCTTGTAGCATCCACGTCCACGGGCTTTTCTAAAATGAAGAAAAGTTATCTATCTACATAAACGACTAAATATTAACTTTATGTTAAGAATTTCTCGTCGTCTTTAGCACCTACCTTAGAAGTTTTCCTTCTGTGTTCTCTGTGTTCTCCAGGTAATGGGTGGATTTTTTTGATGTCCTATCAATAGAATCCTTGGGAATATGCAGCCATTTCTCAACGATTTCTCGCCGAAACTGCTGCAGAGACATCAATCGAGCCCCTGGAATCCGTGTTTCATTCCAAAGAAGAAAGGCATTTACAATGCAGGTTCCAAAAAGAGCATCATCTGCCACCTTATGGTACCACCTTATAGTTTTTCGGAGAGTACAGTGATAAGATGAGAGAGTGTCTGCTATGTCAATTCCACCCTTTATTTTGTTATACTCTATCACCATCTTTGGTTTTGTAACCATCTCTCCTCTTCGATTTTGCTTTCCCGTTTGCGTCATTGTAGCTGAAAAGGTGGTGGAGATCATAAGCACATCACGCTGATCTTTCCATTTCATGACTGTAGCTCCATTGTTTCTGTTCTCCATTGCATGTATGCCTCCTTTTTGAAGTTTAGCCGTCGTGACTTCTTTTGGTAGCCCTTTCCTATTTTATCTAACGGTTCCCACGAAATGTGTTTTTCTCTCTAAAAGCTTGTTTAGAAGCTCAATGGATGTATAGTAATTGTCTGTGCACACCACACGACCTTGGTCCAAATAAGGATCCATTAAATTCATGACTATCTGCATAGCCATACTGAGATCCGTGCCGGCTGTACAAGTCCCTTTCCCAGCGTAAACAATTACTTTGAAGGTGTAACCTGTAGGGTCACATAGTTTAAATTCTTTTACACCGTACCTTGCTGCCTTGAACGGCATATATTGTCTAAATATTAGACGCCCACGGAAGGGCACCATTGACTCATCGATAACTAGAAACCGCCCAGGTGTTTTCACTTCCTTATACCGCATCTCAAGCATATCCAGGAGAGGCTGAATCTTATGTAGACGCCCTAGGATCGGGTCATTTGGGCCAAAATGCCAAAATTTTAGAACAATCTGAAAGCGATTACGAGACATGGCTTTCTTAGCCACACCATTTTGATAAATAATGGCCTCAGACCAATAATCTGTTATTTGAGGCATTTTGACTAGCCCCATCCATATGCGAATGCCTAAAAATTCTTTCATTTCTTTCCTGCTGATGTCCATCCAAGTCTTTACCCTGCTAGAGCGCTTTAGCTGGTGGGTTGCAATGTAATTATTGGCATTGATATTAGTCTGTTCCACCATGTAATCTATGATGTCATCAGTGACCATCAACTGGTAGGCATCCAAAGGTGTTAGCGAGCTTCTGTCACATCCGAGATTTATCGCCTCTTTCCCAGTGAACGGAGTCACACGCTGCGCACCAACCGTTTGACCCCACCCGTCTAGCGTAATTGTATCATTACCAACATTTGTATTAGGGCTGATTTCATTTTGGGATTCATCTACAAACAAAATGGGAATAATAAAGTATATCAAATTATTCCCAATGGAGTTAGAATCACAGTTCAGCTACTTCATTATTATTATATCATAAGTCCTTTAGCTGACGAAATGATCATGACATAAATAGCTTAAAAATATTTAATTAGATGAATTGTAATCATGAATAAAATTGTGAATTGGTACTAATGAAAATGGCAGAATAATATATATAACATAGAGTTATTGCAATTTAGTACGACAATATTGATATAAAAATAAATTTATGGTGGACAACCAAGTCATGAAAAGAATAAATAAATCCCCACAAACAGTGTAATCATGTTGGGAGAATCACCCGTTTTGACTTAGGTGCTGGAAAATATAGCTAGACTAAAAAAATTCTAATAACTGATAAAACATCGAATGGGAGCACACACCTGTAACAGTTGTTGCATGGTCATCAGATTCCGCTGAGGAGCACGACTCTTCAGAAAACTCTGATTCAGAGGTGTCTTCGTATCCACCGAGGTCATCACTAGAAGACGATTCGTCGGAATTGAACATCCACTCAATTTCCTTTTCACTTATACTTTTTTTTCCGCCACCTTTGCGTCGAAGAGTACTCATGGTACGTCACTTATATAAATAATTGCTTGTGTAATGAAGGCGTAGTAGCGACGACTTTTATGCTGGTGCGTTTCTCACTCAATAAGATCTGAACAAAGACTGACAAAGGGGAAAAGAATACTGGAAATGTAAGTTGAAACGTTGTCACCACGATTGGCAGTTCACCAGCTACACGGTATGAAACATAATTTCAAGTAGCGACTACAAGCTTCATTCCCAAAAGGGATGGGATTACGAGGGGTAAACTCTTGTGACATTCGAGCTAAAATGTGACTCTAGAGGCTTCCCCTCATACAAGAATACATTGTCTCGTCAAATAAAAAAAAACATTTCATAAGTTTCACAATGTAAGCGTCACTTGACGATACAAAGAAAACATTACTATGACGCCAATTGGCGTCTCGCGATTTTTATCCAACAGTACAGCAAGACGCCATATGGCGGCTCACTAACTCGCATTTGAAATCATGTGAGACGCCCTATGGTGGCACGTGGCAGGGAACGTGTTAAGATGTACTCTCGCGATGTACTTGCATGATTTACGAAGTTGTAATTCATGAAAGGATATTTTAAATGTGTATTCATGCCCACAGGGTGCACTCATTGTCAGTTGAACACAACTTATTTGTCAGGGTTTTATTATTCCTATTTTCGGGAATTTCAAATTTGGCGCCACCGGATAAGTTATTTTGCCGTTGCAGCTGGCGGTGCGGCGTGCAGCAACTCGCGGATTGGTACTACCCCTCTTTGCCTTGACGAATTTTAACAATATTATCTGGATATATCAATTGGCAATGTTTATTGTTTACTTGCGTCATAAATTTTCACGGATGATTCGGAAGTAAGACGAAAGCCGCGTTTCAATGGAAATCGACTTCCGTGTGTCAAGCTACCTTCGCATCAAATCGATGCATTATTCCGTTCACTCATTCGTTTTGTGATGACAAATTATTATTACCGGCAATACGAGGCTCGATTCGGGTTATCGTGATGAATGGTAAAATATCCTTTCCAGGGTATTTGGAAACTGCCTGACGAGCAGTCCTTCCATCCAGCTATCCCTCTCAATCACTCAGCCGGAAACATTAAAGCTGTCAGATTTTAGGGTGATACCTCAGTCGGATCTGAACAATTGGCGCGTCTAAACCGGTTTTTCCCAGAAGACCCTTCAAGAAAAAAGTTCTTCGTTCCTTATTCCTAGGCGCGACGACATTCATCTGCGAGGGACTCATTCAGCGAGAAAGAGAAGGGGGTAACCCGAGAGGATCACTCCTTCACCTTATCTGTTATTATCTACCCTCACCCAGTTTCGCTTTTACCCAGGTGGCTTTCACTAGTGGGGGAGGGGTTGGGCCTCCTTTCAGCGGCCTCGGCAGCCAACACTAGGTTGATACGGCCGATGATCGAACGAGGGAGCCGTTATTTCGGTCGATTCAAATTGTAACCTTACCCCGGTGGTAGCTGTGAGGTTGACTTCGCGCTACTTCATGATTTTTCCACAACCTGAAATTATGTTGCGTAAGGCCCGAGAGAGCTTTGAAACGCATCGTCACATCAATGGGATAAATAACGCAGTGCATCGGCGCATGCGAAGATAGAATCGGAACTCTAATCTGTTTTTACTTTCTTTTATAGGAAGCATCATTCACTTTTGGAAGTGGATACCACGCCAGGAAATCCATTTTCATCCAATCCAGTTGACTTTTACATCTCCATGCTAATAGATAAAGAAATTCTGTTTTCACCGTTTCGCGCAGGAAGGATGTTGCTAGAACTTATATCATAGGGCTTGATACATACTTGTGCGTACTTTATATCAACCACATCGGAGAAAAAATTAGTTAACTTGCCTAAAATAGATCATTTCGCGGAAATGCTACTCGGCTATGAGAAGTGATACGAAAATGAGCTTTGATATAAGTTCTAGCTGCATCGTTAATCTTTCAATGCGGATACTCCTCAAGTTGGTGCGCAAGTTTAATACAATTACTGTAGTCGTGTAAAGCAAAGATGTCTAGCACTTTTTTCTAGAGGCATTCGTGCCGAGCATTGGCGCTTCCGGCAGTCCAGCGAACGGCTATGCGTCCTTGGCCTGCCTCTTGCTCTCCCCTCCACCTCTCTTTCTCTCTCCCCCACCCTAGGCTCGGCGCTCATAGTTAGGGGGTCGGAGTAAAGTGATATTTTTTCTCAAGTCCGCATCACATTTCATCTTAAGTATCATATTTCACTCATCGCTTTCCCACGCCCTAACTTCACAAGTGGTTTCCACTAGTTGGGATATCCTTTCGAGGACATCCAATAGACATCCTTTCGAGAGCATCAGCAGCCAACTTCCATGGTTCCAACTAGTTCCTACATCGGCCGCAACACAGGATGACTGTTATTTAGGACGATTTTAAAGGTATCCACTCCCCAGTGTGAGTTTTTTTATTTGATCCAGATCCTATTTTTAAAAATGAATTAGGATCCGATTTCAGTATCCGGAGAAACGTAATACCCGCGGATCTTTAGATCTGATCTGACCATCGCTAAATAGTATTTTCCCAGCGAATCAGCTTGTGTCTTAGAGGACGAACGAACAATTTAAGAGCACATTTTGGAGCAAACAAAGTGCGTCTTATGGGCCAGGAAATACAGTAACTAAAATTTTCGATGCCTGGCTAACGTTCAACTTACGAACAAGTTCTAGGAACGCATCTCGTTCGTATGTCGAGGACTTACTGTACATTGGATGAGTACGTCAGTGACTTCAGACTGCTGGACGGACGCCAGACGCCCCAGCGAAACCACACCTTTACTATTGAAGCATTGAAAAATGAGATATCGTTCAGGTAATACATCCAGTGCATAATGTATTCGGCGACGATCATTAATTCGATGTTTAACTCTGAAAAAGAAACGTTACTGTGATCCATCACTATTCGTATAAACGAGTAACTTTTTCACGTCGGGACCAAGATCCAAGGTTCGTAATTTTAAAACTTCGTTATTTCGTAATATCGCGTACTGTTACATACACTTAGATACCCTTTCGGTCGGGACCGAAGATTTTGCTTCGTAAAATCAAAATTTCGTAATTTCGAAGTTCGTATTTTCGAGTTTCTACTGTAATTGACGGAATTAATTGGAATTACAATAACATTGGCCAAACTAAGAACGATTTGAAATAATTCACTGGTTCATTCTAATAAATTTTAAAAATATCACATTTTTATCATGGGACAAAGATATGAAATGATTAATTTTACTTCAGTTTTAAAATGTTATCCACATCCACGAATTAAGAAGCAACATATTTCTGTCTCCAGCATTAAAATGCTTGTATCAAGGCTCCACAATAGATCTGCGTTACATATTCAACATAATTGAAACCACTCACCTTTCTTTTACAATGAGATTCCTTTCTTTACTGTGATTCTTCTTTTAAGAACTCCGGCAATCTTGAAAACCAACCGACAAGTGGCCATAGCATGTTTTCACAAAGCACTATCACAGTCTTCTAGCCAAATTATGACTTCGAAATGATGAAATCCGTATCTCTCGGCGAAAACACTTAGTTGGTAATTAATCTGGCTATCTAACTAAGTGGAAATCCTCCAGGAAAACTTTGCGTATGCTTAACCTTTAAGAGCCGGATTTAAATATCCAATAGTCGACCTTCACTGCCGGATTTAATTCTAGCTCTTTAATTTGTTCTTGTTCTTGACACGAAAAAAGCCAATATCTCAACAACCATTGAAGATAAATTGTTCAAATAAAAAGCATTATTTAGCTAAATGTTTAATGTAGTTTTAACTTAAATATTTTAGCCGTGATCTAATTTTAAAGGGTTAAAAAAAATATTTTATTTTGGAACTAAGTTGAAGTAAATAATTTTTTATTCAGTAAGGTGAATATATATGATGGAAATTATTTCAATGAATACATACATATTGGTAATTGATAAATTATTAAATTGATACATTCGTATGGTACTCTTGAAAACAATTATATGTGCATAGTCCTACTTCGCACACTCCACACTTCGTAATGGTACGCGTATACAGTCCCTTCTCAGAACACATTCTGCACCTTACGCGGTTCCCTTTCACTGGCCAGTGTGTATTATCTTTCGCCTCTAAGCGACGCAGTGGTCTTCCAACCGTGCTGCTGGGCCTCCCCCTCCTTGAACTGTGAGGAGGAAGGGCAGCGGCCCCTTCCTCGATCATTTGCCTTATCAGCGAAAGCCGAAACTGCCGATGAGTCATCTTGCCCCCGCAAGACGTAAACAGCACGTGGCTGTTTAGGACTGTCACGTTCAATAGGTGAGCGAAGAGCTTTTTCGTCCACTTCCAGCTACGTCGACTAGTATCGTAGCTCGTTCCCATCCTATCCCCTTTGTCTACGTAGCCCATGTGCGCATTGTAGTCCTCTACGATGGCCGGCTTCAAAGCTTTTCCTTGTTCATTGCAGAAATTACCCTCTGCTGGTGAACTGTGTATGTTTGTCAGCATGAATACCTCCCTTTTATCCTTCCATACTAAGGCTATCAAGTCATTTCTCACGCGTACCCGTAAGTCTCCCCGCTTCATTTTAGGTCTCTGAATGTCAAAATTTTGTGGCATGCCTTTGCGGTTTTGTCTTACCGTTCCGCAACAGAAAATTTCTTTAGTCTTCAGGTCGTCAAAAAGTGCTGGAGAGGAAAAAAAGTTGTCCATATACAATTTATGACCAACCCCTTCCACTCTCCTTGTCAGCGCCCTCACAGTCGCGTGCGTTGCTGACATGTCCTGCGTCGCAGTCAGTCGATCCTTTCCTAAGTAGACTTTCATGTCATAAGTGTACCCAGTTTTGTCACACAGTTTATAAATTTTTATTCCAAAACGTTTATGCTTTTTCGGTATATACTGCCGGAATATCACCCGACCTTTGAAAAGCACGATAATTTCGTCTATAGCCAAGTGCTCAGCAGGATTATAATACTTGGCATAGCATTCATTGAGCTTATCGAAAATGGCCCTAATTTTCCAGTCTCATAATTTTCGTCATTTTGGGGTGGTTTTGAATTATCAGCAAAGTGGAGGAATCTCAATATGTGGAGGAATCGGTCTCGTCTCATTATATTACTAAAAAATGGGGTATGAAATTGCTCCTGTGTTGACCAGTAGTCTCTTAGTGTATCTCTCACGTCATGACCCATTTGGAGCCAAATTGCCAGAAAAAGAAATAATTCATGCTTAGTCACGAAAGTCAGTTGAGGTCCCTCGTCCGATTGTTCTCGATACTGATGGTAGTACCGATTCGTTTCATTCACCAAGAGATCAATAATTTCCGCAAAAAACAAAAGGAAAAAGCTCACCGGAGAGGATGCAGCGCATATTCCAGGGGCCTCGTCAGCCTTCAGTCCGCATGGGGCACCTGTGAATGACGGCGTATGAGCCACGTTCCTTGCTTGCTGTCGTGGTCTTGTCCATGAAAGCACATCTTGCGCGGTGCGAGGCAAAGTTTCCGTCTCATCCTCCAGCGCCGGAAGATCTGCATCCTCGTCTTCCGACGAAGTGTCCGACTCCACGGCTTCCGAGTCGGAATCCAAAAAGACTTCCTGCTCTATCTCTATCTCGGATAATTTCCGCTTAGGAGCCATGGCTATGAATAATAAATCACCAAAATGGATATATGTATGTGTGTATGTATACAAGCATAATGCGATAAAGGAAATATAGACTGGATATCTGGAGTAAATGAGTTCTTACCAAAAATGTCACAATTCCTCTCAAAAATTCTATAACTCCAAGTGAAAAGAGCAGACGAACAGACAAGACCGCACTCACCAGAAAACTGAGAAGGAATGAAGTTTCCTTTGAGTCCACTCGAAATACAGTAAAGGAATACAAGGGAACTAATTGTGAGAAAGGGTTCATCTTGCGGTCAGTCCCTTTATTGCACACAAGCGGGCGGCGCCCGGCAGCCGAAAGATAGAGAAGGCTCTTTGGTTTTCCTAATCCCCCCCCTGGCCCGGGATGGGGGCTTTGATCTTCGAAGGCCTTCTTCTCCGCCCATGACGCAGGCCCTTTCTAAGCATCTGGATAGCATTACTGCCCCTGTAAATGGGGCGTTTTCTTTGAAAGAAAATGAGGTCGCAGTGAGCCATCAAACCTTGATCCACCGCCATAGTTTGAAGCTTTGACCGCTATAAACCAAACACTAGACTTGGAGTATTATTTTTTCATTGCCTATGTACGTAGAAAACAAATATGGAAGTAATAATTGAAATACGAAAGGTAAAAAAACAGATTAAGAGCGCATAAAAGGTGAATTCCCGCAATGTTGAATTATGAAAAATGTAAGCACAGCGCGCGATCACTAAAATGCCTAATTATTAAAAAAAGAAATTTTTAAAAATCTAAAAACTATAATTATGTATTAAAAAGAAATATGTCTATTGTCCTAGAAAATTTTGCTCTGCTAAATTAAAATTTAATTAAGTTAGAGCCGATGAAAGTTAGCGTGCCCGTATGGGCACGTTCGGCACCGAGTGGAGCATTTTTACTGTGCCCGTATGGGCACGCTAGGCGTTTAAAGGTTAATGGACGACGAGTTTCGACACAAACATCTACACATAAATTGTACATGAAAACTAACGCCACCGGAGAAAAAATAAACCCATTTTTCGCTCAAATTACCCGAAATACATTTGTAGGCTATACTTAACCAACAGTTTTAAATTAGAGGTAAGTAAATACTACAGATTTCCGACTTAATATATGGGAAAAGAACTCTCACATCAATCACGATGTCAACAAAGCAAACCAATCTGTGACCTCTCAAAAGTGAGCCTCCGCGCCTGCTAAAACAAAAAATAGTCCCGCATACGAGCCATGGCAAAACAAGATACTAGTATTCAATACCGTTCAATATGAGTTGGATACATTGTATACAATGTCTTAATTCAGTGTGTAGTACAAAAATAGATGCACTTGCACATTGATTGTTGTTATACTAAAGATGTGCATGCTTCTTCTTCCAATATATGCCAATTCGTCAGTTAAACAATGCAAAATTATCATTACAATCATAACACAAACATCAAATGTGAGATTTCTTGTATATTAATTGTCGACCATCGTCGCTAGATACAAAAATCGCCCGCACGGGCCCGTGCTATCTGGGAAGGCAATCTTGATAATGGAAACACCTGCTGAACTTGCTACACATGCCATTGCCAATACCTAGGTCAGTAAAAATAAACTTATTGTGGAAATTTACTAAGTATTTTATCAAGTGATTATGTTATCAGTCACTCATATCCACAAATTGTCGCCTGAAACTTGTCAAACTGGGAAAGAAAAGGTTGACCGCTGTCGGTCAGGATGCCGAAGGTGCAGAGGTTGATTTTTGGTGCGGGGTGATTTTGGGTGTCGGATAAAGGATAAGTATGTCATATCTTTTGCTTTGTTTATTTCCTTCAGATAATGTAAGCAGGATAAGGTTTAGGAAAGGAAGGGTATAGGTGAGTGTCCCAAAAAGTCAGGGGGAAGAGCTCGGGCGGGGCATGTTAATTCCCGTGATGGCATCCCGGCAGCTGGTCCTTAGTCCTCCGCTATGAGCGTTGACAGTCTCAGAGCCGTGGTATCAGCGGTGTTTTCTCCGATGTCGATGGCCTCTGTAGTCACACCCTTGGGCAGCCGTGGAGCGGTCCTCGGCGAGAGCGTCCTCCCTCTAGGCCGCTGCTGGCGTTGATGGACTCGGAGCCATGGTATCAGCGGCATTTTCTCCAATGTCGACGGGTGCCTCTGCAGCGGTAGGGAAGGAAGGGTCATGTAGGGTATCTCCCCCGGCTGGGTGTGGGCATCTGCACTTGCTCTTCCCCAGATGGGTGAGAGAGCGGAGAACTGGAGAGGGGGGCAAATGGAGTTTCTCACTCAACTGTTTGCCCCCACTCTTGTTCAGGGCTGGTGGACGTGAGAGAGGGAGTTGCTCACTCAACGTCTCGACGTCCGTCGGGCCCCGGGCACTGTGGAGTCAAGGGGAGTTTCTCACTCAAGCTCCTTGCTCCACCCGCCCCATTCTGTCTTTTCCGGCTCAGGGGCGCTCCTTTTATCCCAAACCCTGAGGGTGCCCACGTGACCGCAGCAGCCAATAAGGGTCCGCAGCCAATAAGGGTCACTGTGGCAGGGTGAGGTGAGATTTTGGAGCTCAGAAATGGGTGGGGGAGGAGGAAAAGTGGCAGTTGGTGCTGGCGCGGTTATTGAGTAGGTAGAAGGGTTTACACCGGGCAGAGCCGGGCGTAACAAGCTTTACATCTGGAATGAATCTTTTTGAATGGTGTTCAGCTGGGCTGTCACATTCCGCACAATGTCTTCTCCTGATTCAAATCAGGCCCCTTACAGTGGTATTTTCAAATTAGCCAAAACCAAAGGGAGCCATGTTGGGGGGAGTAGGGAGGCTGACGAACCATGGGAATGCTGTGTTAGGCCAGAGTGTCAGAATCTGATGCAAAGAATAGGCGGGTGCATTATCGTGATGGAGAGGCCAAGGTCTTACTGCCCACATGTTCAGTTGTTTGCATCGTGCACCATCACAAAAGACCTCCTGTTAGTACTCCTCAGTAGTGTTTGTACTTAGTGGTGTGCACTCATGATGCATCATCCCTAGGGAGTCAAAGAAAATGTCAGCATGACCTTAACATTGCTGCGGACATGCTGTGCTTTTTTTGGCCTCAGGGATGATGGCTGTTTCCATTATAAGGACTGTATACATATTTGATTCTGGGTTGAACCCATAAAACCACAACTCATCACCAGTGATCATGGTATTCAGGAAGTCAGGGTCTCTGTTTACGTTGTCCAGCATGGCCAGTGCCATTTCCAAACTAAGTTACCTCTGCTCCATTGTTAGCATATTTTTGGGAAACTCCTCAAGGCCAAATTCTCAATCAAAATTGAATGTACTGATCCTGCTTAAGGTCGTTTTACACTATCAAATTCACGTCAAACTCCAAGACTCGCTGAACAAGCTTTCTCGAATGGACATTTTGTCTTGAATGCTCTTGAAAGGCTTCATTGCCATCAAATTCCTCTTTGTCTTGAAGGGTTCTAATGTTTCATGAATGGTGTTGAAGCATATATACCAATGGGGTTGGATTTCACGTTACTGGGCATAGGATGGCCAACATGGAGAAAGTTCCATGCGGAAGCACCTCATATTTTATTCTATTTCATAATAATAAAATAATTGTTTTATGTAACATTTACTTTTTAACATGCAAGTGCCTTTCTTCTTTAAATTATGAAAGGTGTAGATACGTAAACTATATGAGGTACATAATGGTCTAAATTGACAATAAAATATTTCTAGTGACGGAAGGAAAACTAGGACAATCTCTCACCTCGTATTTTGAAAGAACTTTCATTAGCATATTTTGGCATACAATAATGATCTCTGCATTGTTATAAACAGGGTGGCGATCGTCAGGGAAAACCGGGAAAACCTGGAATTGCCAGGGAATTTTGAATTTCTGGAAAAGTCAGGGAAATGTCAGGGAATTTTCGTAACAGTCAGGGAGAAATTGGGGTAGGAAATGCTCATTATTTTTCTACCATTACGTTTATCGGCCAGTCTTTCCCACCCTTTATTTCACCAAAACATTTCACCAACTAAAACTAATGTCCGTCGCTGATGTTCATGGAATAAGCCCCATCAATTCGTGGCTCATTCAGTTGTGAATCTTAGTTATTTAGTAGTGTATCAGACGTACAATGTATCCCTTTTGCATATCCGTATTGCGGTATTTGCCTAGTAATGTCAAAATTCATGATCACAATGTATTACGCTAATCACAAGGAATGTGAGGCTATGCTGTTCGGAAAATTTTACCTCGCATTTTTTTTTTAACTTCCGAGGCTTAGCTTGAGAGGTAGCTGGAGCGGCTGGAACATACTAGCTCGTAGTAAATACATGCTTACAGTTGTAAAAATACGAGACAATGATTAATAAAATGGTAATACAAGTACGTGTAAACAAAATCTTACGCAAGATCATCTTCAATTCCCATATCACCCTTCGTGAAACAGTAAGAAGAGCCTTCCTCCCCTCCCCTCCTTTCACGCTCGACGTAATTGTTGAATCCTTAGCCCCCTTAGCTCCCTCTCGAAGCAATTTAGTCAGGTCAAAAACCACCTCAAACATGATATTCCTGAATATGATGCTGCCGTTGCCAATTGCCTCCTGTCTTCGCTCGCAGTGGCGCGCTTACGTTTTGTTTGTTTATCCAAATAGTTTTACATCGCAATTGATTTGCAATACTCTTGCAATCAAGGGGTTATAACCACGTTAATCAAATTGTTATTCGCTTCTGAAAGTCACTCGTGCTATCCGATTTTGATCCAATCCAACAACTTAGCTTTGGTTTGTATTTTTCGCGCACCCTAGTGATACATTTGCCGGAGTCCTACAGTAAATTGGCCATTGACTTTTCCTTCGATGCCTTTTCACTAATTCTCAGCTTCCCAGAACTACCAAGACGCGACTATAATTTGGATGAGAGTTTAGCTCATGAAGATTTGATATATTTTTTTTCATTAGGATGTACATGTAGCTTTTAATGTAATGATTTAAGCTTTTAACATTTTCTGAGTTTTGACGAAAATTTAATTCAGCAGAAATAAAATATTCCAATAATAGGTGACCTTTTGGCGATTGGTCAGGGAAATTGGTAAATCCATCAGGGAATAGTCAGGGAAAAGTCAGGGAATTTAAAAATTGGATATCAGTAGCCACCCTGATAAACCATTGCTATCATGCTTAATATTTATGAAGCGTCAACTGTTGGCACAATAAGAACTTTAGGGAGAAATTTCGCTCACAATTTCCAGGCAAGAAGGGGACACCGTCGAAGAATTTTATCATAATATACGATTTATGTGCTAGTTTTCTCCCAGCAAATGAAGCTTGACTGAATATCGTTAAATAATAATTGTTTTTTTTCGTACAAATAAGACCCTCTGAAGGATGTAGAGAATATTTTGTGCCAAAACATGACTATACCCGGCGACAAGCATGAAAGCCTGCTAGAGGCCATGCCTTAGTACAGAATAGAACAAATTTGTTTTCCATTTCATCAGTAGTCAATCGTAGCCTGGTGGTCATCGTCTTCACCATGCAATGTTGAGTTCTCAGCTTCCAAGTCTCTGTGACAGTATATATAGGCGTTTTTAGTTATAGGGGTTTACCTATGCATAAAGAATACCTTTACATTTTACCTCTACATAAGAGTTTTTTTTTAGTTCTTAATTACTTCCTTAACTCGGGATATAAAATATTTTCATTAGTAGTGCCGGTGAGTCGAAACACTAAATTTTTTCGATCTCTAGTTTCGTCCATTTTTTTGTCGGCAAACCATGTCTCGGCGACTATAGGCGTATGAGGCGAAGTGAGTGAGTGAGCCGGTGAGTCGAAACACTAAATTTTTTCGATCTCTAGTTTCATCCATTTTTTTGTCGGCAAACCATGGCTCGGCGACTATAGGCGTATGATTCCAGATCCTTCGTCTTCCGCTTTATGCGTCCATACAACATAAATGCGTTTTATATTTGACAGAATTTTATACTGATAGTGAGAATCAACCAAAGCCTTAACAAATTATGCTATGGTCATGCTTGTAATTGGAATATGTTGATCCATCAGTTCTTGTAGCTCAAAAATGAATGTTTTCCATCAAGGGCTCCAATGCAATGGGGAAAATTGCAGTATTTCGCTATACCTATACCTTTCGCGAAGACTATGTGCTTAAAATTGACTGAAAAGTCACCATTGAAATATAAATTACGCTAAGGAATTACATTTGCTGATCCATCCCTGATGAAGGATTTTCCCGACTGCACTGATGTGGTTGGATATAACACTACAGATTTTTGGCTAACAGGCCAGAGTTGCGATCCAATTGAAAAAGAGTTCAAACATATTATTACCAATCCTACAGTCGTGGAGGTAGTGAAAACTTTTAACAGAAGGGATCAGAGGCTGGACCATTTCTGGATGAAAATTTTGTCTTATGCATATTCATCTGATCTCCTTGTCAGTTTCCTTCGCAAGGTCCTATTACTGAGCCATAGAAATGCATTTGTGGAGAGGGGCTTTTCAATTGATAAAGAGTTACCTAGTTGTTGAAAATCCGCTGCCTAAATCTCTTGTTGCATAGCGACAAGTCTATGATGCAGTGCAGGATGTTGGTGGTTTAGACTGCATACATTTTACGAAGAAATGATCCTGAGGGTAAGGAATGCCAGGTCTCATTATGCAAATGCATTAGTTGAGGAGAGGAAGAGAATTATTGAGAGAGAAAATGAAAGATACAAGAAGAAACAGGTCGGTGATCAGTTGATAGATCTAACTGAACAGAAACAAAATTTTTTTCTTCAAAGTCAAAGGGAAGTTGATGCAATTGATGACAATATTAGTGTTTTCAAGAGTAACAATCGAGAATAAATTTTCACCTGTTACAGAATTGTCATAAGTATTCGTTCATAGTCAATCCTTGAGGTTATTTTTATCATTCATTGAATGTATTATTTTGAGATTCACTATCCAGAAGTAAAGTCTGTTTCTTTTCCTGGTATCATTGTAATGTAAGGAGTCAATCTTTTAGTCTTAAATTTTTCTCCGTTTCTAATTTCTTATCTTAATGTTATCATTGTTTTTGGGAAAATATTTCTGGACATGCCCATCCCCATAGGCTGTTAGCTGTTGGATAGTCTTCTCATATCATATTTTAGCATGGAATAATAACTACTAATAATATTTAAAAAATTCATTTCATTCATTCATTACAGTAATCTACCGGTTAGAGGAAGGTTGTGATGAAAGTCAGAGAATATCCAACGAACTCTTCCACGTGCCGTGTCCTTTCTACCTCTAGTATTCTTTCTTCATCTCAGCATAAGTCCTACCTTTCTACATCCCGTCCATAAAACCGGTTCTCTTCCTTCCCCTTCCCCGCTTACCCAACATCCTACCCTCTATCACGGCCTTCAGCAAACCATCGTCCCTCATTACCCCTTCCAGCCACCTACCCTGTCTTCCCCTAATCTC
Organism: Pyrrhosoma nymphula; assembly: GCA_963573305.1. Classification (NCBI taxonomy): domain Eukaryota; kingdom Metazoa; phylum Arthropoda; class Insecta; order Odonata; family Coenagrionidae; genus Pyrrhosoma; species Pyrrhosoma nymphula. The sequence continues at coordinate 162,111,076 of OY754330.1, forward strand.
TTCTATGAGTTTCCTCTCCTCGCCCTCCATATCAAGCACTTCCTCATTTGTCTTCCTTTCTCCATCCTCCTCCACACCCACATCTCGAAAGCCTTCAGCCTATTTTCGTCTTCCTTTCTCAAGGTCCACGTTTCTGCCAAATACAACGCCACACTCCATATCAAGCTCTGCCACAGCCTCTCCTTTATATCCTTACTTAAGGTCCCCGTCATCAGCTCCCTTCTATTATAGAACGCTTCCTTCGCTAGCGCTATTCTCCTCCTAATGTCTTTGCTACTATCTCCTGTTTCTTCTAGCGTACTACCCAAGTAATTAAATTGCTCTACTTGCTCCAGTTTGTGACTTCCTACTCTTATCACCAGCTTCGCTTTCTTTGTCCTACAGAATCTCATTACTTTTGTTATCCTATTATTTATCTTCTTTCCGTATTTCTCACTGCTTTTCTAGTGCATCTACTAAAGTTTGCAGTCCTTTCGATGACCGACTGACCAATGCCTGGTCATCTGCGAATCTAACCGACTTTATCCACTGGCCTCCTACTTTCATTCCCACATCTACCTCATCCCATGCCCCTCTTACCATTTCCTCAGCATAGATGTTAAAAGGTAAAGGCGACAACGGGCACCCTTGCCGTACCCCGCGACCTATAACTGCCCACCCTGATTCACCATCAGCTACCCTTACCGGAGCCCTCTGCCCCATATATAGGTTTCGGATGAGTTTCCTATCACGCCAATCTATTCCTATTTTCCCCAGTATCTGCATTAGTTTCTCCCAGTTTACTCTGTCAAACGCCTTTTCGAAATCTACAAAGTAACCGAAAACATCCTGATTACACTCTATGTTTCTAACTATAAGTGTCCTCATTACCGCAATCGCCTCTCTGGTTGCACTCCACTTCCTGAACCCAAATTGGTCATCGCCTAAATAGCAGTTTGCTCTGCTCTCCAACCTTCTATTTAGTATTCTAAGCAAGACTTTTGCCGCGTGCGAAATTAAACTGAATGTTCTATACTCCTCGCATTCTGACGCTTTCTTCTTCTTCGGGATAGGTATTAATACTGTTTTCACGAAATACTCTGGCCATACTTCTTCCTCGTAGATCCTGCGAATAAGTTCGAAAAACCATTTTCTCCCCTTACTACCTAGATTCTTCAGTAAATCCGAAGGTAGGTTATCGGTTCCCACGGCTTTTCTACCCTTCATCTCTCTTAATGCCCTCTCTATTTCGCTGTCAAGTAACTCTGGTCCGAGGTTATTCTTATCTATTGTTCCTTCATCCTCTAGATCTAGCCTCAAGTGTCTATTCTCGCTGTCATATAGCTCCTCTACGTATTCTCTCCATCTTTCTTGGATATCTTCCCGTTCGATTAATATCTTCCCAGTTTTGTCCTTAACCTTTGGTATCGTTTCACCTCTCTTACCACCCGATAACATTTTCACCTTGGCGTACAAAGCGCCCACTTCCCCCTCCTGCATCTTTTCCATTTCCTCACATTGTCCCTTCCACCAGTTTTCTTTTGCCCGATTGGTCACTCGCCTGAGTTTATTATTCAATTCCTTGTTCCTCCTCTTGCCTACGTCGGTGTTCACGTTTTTCCATATCCTTTTCTCCTCCATTTTCTTTATCATTTCTTCAGTAACCCACTGCTTCTTAACCCTCTTCTTTTCCACCGTTCCTATTGTTTTCTCTGCCGCTCCTGCGATGCCTGTTTTTATAACCTCCCATCTTCTCACTATTGTTCCCATCTGCTTCTCTTTACCTATGTTCTTTTCTATCAGCTTTTGGTATTCCCTCCTTTTCAACCCTTTCAATGTTTCTAGGATCCACCTCTTTATCTTCCTACCGTTCAAAAGCCTTTTGAATCTAACTTCACGCTTCATCATCACCAAGTTATGATCTGAGTCTGCATCAGCCCCTGGATAGCTACGAAAGTTTTTTACACTGTTGCTAAATCTATGCCTCACCATTATATAATCAATTTGGTATCTCCCAGTATCACCTGGCATTTTCCATTTCCTGGCCTGGGGTGATGTTTAAACCAAGTGTTTGAAACTACTAATAATAATAATAATATTTATTCCACATGTGGAGTAAACAAAGTATATATATGGGTCATTCCACCTCAATTCAACAAACGTTTGTCCCTTAGGGTCTCAGATTTTGATAAAAATTGGTGTATGGGTACAATATTAACTCCAACTGAATACCCTCAAACCGTTTTGTGAAAAAAACTTTTTGAGTGAATTATGCATATTTTAATTTTTTCGCATTTTTAGCAAAAATCCGAGCCTTAAATCATATTATCACTTATATCTCCGCTTGTAATTGTCATACAACAATGATTAATAGCTTTTATTAAAGCTAAATCTTTATTGAATGCAAATATATCAATAAAAAATGATTTTCTTCTAAACGCTATTGTTTTAAATTACTAATGTTTAAAAAATTGTTAATAAACTTTTCTCAAATACTCCATCTCAGAATCGGCCGAAACTTTTTTTCCGTAATTTAAACATATCCAGTAAACTACTCAAAAATAAAATTTAGTGTAAATTCATAAATGCGTTTTTTATAAATATTTAAACATTTACAATTTTCTCTCGCGCGGCCCGTCGGCTCCCCCATTTGGAATACATGCAGCAGACACGCGATGCAAGCCTAAAATTTTTCTAATTGCTCAAGGTCGTGGCTATATGAGATAAAAATATATTATAAACTATGAATGTTAACAACAATTGTTATTTGTTCTGTTAAATGGATGTTTGCAGAGAAATTTACCATTGAGCCCCACTTTCTCTGTGCTAAAATGTTTCTTACTACTCCGACACAATAGATTGAAAACTAACGAGGAAACAAAATCCTTGTATTTATAACAAATGTAAAATGACTAAGTTAGCATGCTTTCCTTAAACATATGATGTCCTACCTTGTAGGAAGTGGTCCTCTCTGAAATATTTTATTTGAGGATCCTGTTACTCCTGCCTGCAACTACAGCTGAATCCTCGTCCCATGCTTGGACGAAGAGAGTCTCTTCATTAAAACCACTCCATTTGATTCGGGTATTGCTGCATGAAACTCCCTAATGCCTGGTATACTAACTGCCTGACGAAATCTTTTCGCAAGTACATCGGAATGTTTTCCAATTTCTTCTTTCTTTGTGTAGCCAAAATCCACTCCTAAAATATGATCTTATGCCCGTTTAAAGAGTTCTATAGGTGTACGTATTTGTTTTTCGTATGCAAGCTGAAGACTTGCTCTTGCTGCTAGTCTTTTTAAAGTTCCTCCCAGTCCGTCACTTGGCCCTTTACCATGCGATGTAGCAAAGAAATGCCATTCTACAGAGACTGTGAATTCTTTCCTGTGAAGAGATAAGTTATGAATGTTATACTTGTTTTTGTAATGAGCAGCTGCTCCATCTGAATAATATTTTTCTTTTTGAAGCTTCGGAACTTTCAATTTCAAGAATTTAAGGAGGTGTTTTTGAAAAAAATGTACAGTTGATGTTACATGCTTCAGGCTGTCTGATATGATTACGAAGTTCAATGGGATTACATTATCCTGGACTTTAGGGCTGTAATAGCAAGCAAAGAGGTGAACTGTTGCTTGGTCGTTATTCCAGTGCATACCTTGCATGCTGTCCTGTAAAACGAAAGCGTAATTTTCTGAAAAATCTGCAATGACGAGAACCTGCCCCACTTGGATGTAATATGCTTTACATTTCTAATAAAATAGATTGATTTTTAGCAATGTAGTCATGTGGCTGAAGTTTCTGTAACTTTTCAATAAAAGTTTCAAGAAAGTTATCGGTAGATTTTGTAAAAATGTCGAGGGAGCAATGGTTAGCTTGCACCCATTGGTGGTAAGTAATGCTATCAATTAAATGAAACGCGCGAAAGAAAATTGTAAATGTTTAAATATTTATAAAAAGCGCATTTTTAAATTTCCACTTAATTTTATTTTTGGAATAGTTAGCTAGATATGTTTAGATTACGGAAAAAAAGTTTCGGCCGATTCTGAGATGGAGTATTTGAGAAAAGTTTATTAACAATTTTTTAAACACGTGCCGCGCGAGAGAAAATTGTAAATGTTTAAATATTTATAAAAAACGGATTTATGAATTGCCACTAAATTTTATTTTTGGAATAGTTAGCTGGATATGTTTAGATACGGAAAAAAAGTTTCGGCCGATTGTGAGATGGAGTATTTGAGAAAAGTTTATTAACAATTTTTTAAACATTAATAATTTACATCAATAGCGTTTAGAAGAAAATAATTTTTTATTGATATATTTGCATTCAATAAAGATTTAGCTTTAATAAAAGCTATTAATCATTGTTGTATGACAATTACAAGCGGAGATATAAGTGATAATATGATTTAAGGCTCGGATTTTTGCTAAAAATGCGAAAAAATTAAAATATGCATAATTCACTCAAAAAATTTTTTTTCACAAAACAGTGTGAGGGTATTCAGTTTGAGTTAATATTGTACCCATACACCAATTTTTATCAAAATCTGAGACCCTAAGGGACAAACGTTTGTTGAATTGAGGTGGAATGACCCATATACAATATATGAAAAAACAATAAAGTGGAATTTAGGTACCCCATAGGTAAACCTGTTTTGGGGTTACCATCATTAATTAACTTGAAGTGGCTGGTGCATATGTATAATAATTTTTTTTAACCTGATAACAGAAAAACAATTATAGATACCTAATACATATTGTGTGCGGAATTATATAGCAGAGTAAAATAATTTATAAGAATTTTCACTTACAACAATACAAATAAAAATGATTAAGAACAATGGCAATACAGTATAAATAACAAAGTAAAAATCACTAAGACTATACAACAACTTTTAACAATTTTTCGATGTCTTCACTCTCTTGGCAGAGGAGCCATTTTTTTATTTTAACAGAAACATAGCCGTGGACATTTGGTTCAGTAACTCAGCCGGGAGGGAGCAGAACAATTTGGGGGCAATGAAAGCATATGTGTGTTTAAAGGCTTCTTTTTTGGGTTTAGGTACAACAGTACCAAAACCTAATCGATACATGTCTTTTTTCGCCCTTAGTTTACCAGAATATTCAATTGGTTTTGCTCTATTTCCCTTACGAATGTAAAATATCTTGAGCTCCTTAAATACAAATAAATACCTTAGTGGTAGAACATTTAGTTTTTGGAATAGGGGCAACGAGTGCTCAGTTCTCGACTGCCTAAATATCACCCTTATGATTTTTTTGGGCAATCTGTTGAGGATTAATATTAGACATGTAGGCTCCTCCCCAGCAAGATATGCCATATTGTAGTCTAGACTCAACTATGGCACAATACACAGAAGGAACTACTGTTATGGGACATAAATATCTTAAAATAAAAAATTTCCTTAGAATCGATATCATTTCCAATTTTAATTTGTCAACATGTAGTTTCCATGTTAGGTTTTCATCAAGAGTTATTCCAAGATATTTAATAAAATTCACTTGTTAAATTTTAAAACATACAGAACAGGTTTTTTTGTTGTCACACATGAGGCATCTATAATAAACACTCTGTTTCTCGAATAATCTCCTTTTTAAATTAAATATAACATATTTTGTTTTTTTGCTTAATACCAGTTTATTTGAACAAAACCGGAATTTTATTCGATCAAGATCTATTTGTATTTGTGAATATAGATCGCTCATATTGTCAGATGTATAAACCAAAGCTGTATCGTCCGCAAAGGAAGTTACTTTACCGTTTAACATTCCAGTATTGAAGTTGTTCACATATATAAGAAACAAAATAGGCCCAAGGACCGAGCCCTGAGGGACTTCACAGGAAAGCGATGTTTCTTGGCTATGACAATCATGTATTTTCACGTACTGGGTTCTCCCACTTAGGTAACTCCGGAACCATTCATTAGCAACTCCTCTTATTCCAGCTTGCTTTAATCTTTTCAGTAATAATGTATGGTCTATGCAATCGAAGGCTTTTGTAATATCTACACACAAGCCTGCAACTCTCTTATTATTGTTGAGTCCATCAGAGATATCAGAACACAGCTGTAAAATTGCATCTTCAGTGCTTTTACCTTTTAAGAAACCAAATTGCCTAGTGCTAAAGAAGTTGTTGGCGTTCAGGAAATTTAAGAGACGAATTTTAATAACTTTTTCCAATACTTTAGAGAAGACAGGCAAGAGCGATATTGGTCTATAATTGCTAACCTTTGTTTTGTCACCTTTTTTTGAAAATTGGCACTATTACAGCTGTTTTTAATTGCTTTGGAAATTCACTTGTTATCATACTCAAATTTGCTATATGTGTAAAAACCGGTGCAATATGGTCATGTACTGATTTAATAATATTGACACTAATTTTATCGTAACCCATTGAATTTTTAGGCTTCATTTCTTCGATAATTCTACTAACTTCTTTAACATCAGTAGGAAAGAAATACAATGATTGAGGTATTTCATAGTTTGGAAACCACCCCTCGTGATGATTTTCAATGCCAATGTCAAAGTTATTAGATTCACTTGTCAGTCTTGGTACAGCTACACTGAAATAAATGTTAAACTCATTTGCTATATCTTGAGCGCGAAACAACAGACTGCCTTTTTCTTGCGATTGAATCTTCTCAATTTTATTACCAATATGGTCCCTACCTAGGATGTTGTTCAGAGTCCTCCATTGTTTAGCTGAGTCATTACAATTTGAAAAAAGTGTCAAATAATACGCTTCTTTACACTTTGCAATATCATAGTCAAGACGGGCTTTAAAGGATTTGTATTGGCGTTTTAATTTATCGTTATAAGGTTGATTCCTCATTTTTTTATATAAAAAATAAATTTTAGATATTCTAATGCATAATTTCTTTGTTATCCACGGCTTTATCTTCCTGTACTTATTTCTTATTTTAGTAATAAATTTAGCACCTTCGATACCTCGTTCAAATATTTCTAGAAAAACCGCATAAGCTTTGGTGACATTTTTTTGGTTATATACCTCACCCCAGCAACATTGCCGAAAATATTCATTCAAAGAAAGGAGATTGATTTTTTCAAGAGATTCATCAATCACCTTTTCCCGTTTGCTACTTGTATTTAATTTAAGATCACATAAGATTAGGTGGTGATCGGATATACCTAGGTCTAGCACTTTTCCTATGCATTCAAAATTATTTCTACTCCTGTAAAATGCATGGTCAATGCATGACTCAGTGTTTTTTGTAATTCTTGTGGGAGTGAATATTAATTGTTCCAGGCCATAACTCGCCATTAATGTTTGATATTGATAAGTACAATCATTCTGACTCAGAAGACATAAATTTATGTCGCCGATTACAATTACATTTCTAACTACAGATCCATCTAGTACAACTTGCAATTCTCTAAAAAAATCATTAATTGAGTGAGACTGAAGTCTGTAGATAGCTATAACAGTTACTGAAACATTGGATTCCAAAGTCACAGTTATTTTTACGATATCAGCAGATAGCATTTCGGGTAGCTCATTTGAGAGAGAAGAATACGTTTCTAGTACATACACTATCACTCCCCCAGCTCTATAATTATTTTTACATTTAACAAACTGATTATATCCAGTTAATGTATAAGCTAATACTTCATGGTCATTAATCCATATTTCTGACAAAATTATTATATGAGGCTTGTACATACTTTAGATTTTCAAGCTGCAATACGAAATTGTCAAAATTTGCTCGTAAGCTCCTTATGTTCTGATGCATTATCTTAATATTAGTACAAAGATTAACTTCTTCAATTGAACAATACTCTTCACAACTCTGAATCATATCAAAAATAAATATGCAGTAGCCTCACTTAAACTGGAATAAGTCAATTCATCCAACAAATTACCACTATCAACAATGGAAGACATACATGAACAAGCAATACCCAATAATGAAAGATTCATGACATGGTGTTTGCAAGTAAAAACACTTAATTGTAGTACTAATTTTTCCAGATTTTCCCTTAGACTTATAATATTTTGGTGCAATATGTTAATACTGGAACTAATCTTCCAATCATCCAATAAATTGAAATCTTTTGTGATTTTAGACATATTGTATATATAAAAATCAAAATTTATGCAAACAAATTCTTGAGAATATATATGAGGCGAGCACATAGAGAGCTGGAATACTAAACATAACTCTGAAAGAAAGCAAATAATCACCAAGGGAAAATACAAAAACAAATGGTGTAACATTATTGTTGAATGCTTACAATTTCTCCAGGTCCTCATTGGATTTAACCAAAATGACGGGCTCATTCTCTCTTTTTCTCAAGAATATTGACCCGTGACGTAACCATAAGTATTTATACCCTTTTTCTTTCTTCAGTTCTCTCGCGGCAGCAAAGAGTCTTCTCCGCCCAGGGCTTAGTCTTTCGTTAATGTAAACCGGTGTGTCAGTCGCCATGCCCATGTGTCTCGTAGAAAAGGTCCTCTTCACTCGTCGCTTACGGAGGACGTCTTCTTTTGTACACCTGCGGACGAATTTGACCACGATAGCTCTTGACCCATCCCCCTCTCGACTTTTCCCAATACGGTGGCAGGAGTCCACCATATCGTCTGTTATTTCAACATCGAGCGCGGCCCCCACACTCTTAACAACCTGTAGAATATTTTCATTTGGTTTTTGGGGAATCCCATGGATCTCAAGGTCATTTTGGCGAGCATTTTGTTCTTGGTCGTCTATCTGCCTTTCCAAGACACTCGCACGAGATTTCAAGCTCACATTTTCTTGCCTTAACATGTCAATTGTAGCTAAGGATTCACTTACTTGAGCAGAGTTTTCTTGCAGAACTTTCGTGTTTTTGGCTATTCTTTCGTGGGCAAATTCGAGAGCTTTGTTTAACTCGGATTCCATACGCTTTCTATCTTTCTTGGCTTCATCAAGCATATGAATTATCTGAGAAACACTCACTGAATCTAAGTCCTCTGGTGAAGCAGCGATCATGCTTTTTCGTCTTACTTCTCTACAGTTTGGGCACCGCCACTTCTGCTTTTCCTCTTTGAGATATTCAATATCCTGTTTGGACATTTGCACACAGTCTGCGTGGCACTGCGATTCACACTCATCGCAGGTGATTCCCAATTGATGCCTTTGCACAATCGCTTTGCACACACCACACTCTGCCATTGTGGAAGATATGCGAATAAGTATATCACTTTCGAATTGTGAACTAACTAAGATAAGCACACTTATACTGGAGGTTAAACTGCAAACATCACTACAGCACCTGCCTTTCGCAAGAGGAGCACCAGAACACAACCGCCTCGTCTGAATGCCGAACCATGACTGCAAAATTCAACTGCCTTTTCACCGCGATCATTTCTTGTTCCTAGCCCAAACCCTCCCACTTCTAATCCGTCCCTCCCTTCCCCCACCACTGCATTCCAGTCACCCATCACTATCAGGTTTTTCTTTCCCGGCACTTCTCTAATTATTTCTTTTACTTGCTCGTACACCTCTTCCTCCCTATGGTTGCTCGTAGGCATGTATACCTGGATCAGTACAAAATTCGTCGGGCGTACTTTTATTTCTACCACTAGAGTCCTGTCGCTCACCTGTTCAATGTTTACCACCCTCATTCCCAACTTTGTGTTCAGTACCATGCTTACCCCACGTCAACTCACATCTCCCCCACTATAGATTACCCTGTAGCTATCACTCCAATAGTCCCCGCTATCCTTCCACCTCACCTCGCACAATCCCAAAGCATCTATTTTTCCTTTTTCCATTTCCTGCTTAATATTTTCAAGCTTCCTGGCCGTCATCATGGTCCTTACGTTCCAAGTTCCTATTTTTACCATTGTTTTCCTCCTCTTCTTCTCCCTCCTATCCCTTGTATCCGCCGATGATGATGCTGTGCAAGGATTTCGTGTGATGACGACCGCGGAGGCCTTGCCTCCTCCGCTGCCGGGCACGACACCCGCCCTAGTGGGTGGCGTCCTGTAGTTGCCAGGAATCGGTTCTCTGTGAATGACTTCCATATTCTGGGAAATGATAGTCTAGAGGTATTCCCACGCCACTCAACGGTATTTTTAACGTGACACCATCACGGAACTACCTTACGTCTGGCTCCTACCCTTCTACCTATCTGGCATGGGTGGCCCTACCAGGAGCAATGGTACTTGCTCCTGCCAGTCCAGCTCTAGGGGTCATTGGAACGCACAAGCCATTCCACCACGTCAAGGTCGTAGTTCAAGGAAGAGATTTGATCTATAGTTAATGAATAATAATTGTTTACCCTTTCAATAATTTTTCTAGTCTTTAATTTATATCTCTAATCAATAAGCTACATGGTACCTTAAATTGAATGCATTTTCATTCTTAATTATACTTTTAAGTCTTATTTTCGATTAAAAAAAATACATATTAAAGATTAGAGTAAGATTTTCCTTCTCACGTATTGTTGCAATGAATAGATTATTTTTTTTTTTAATTTCACTCAGATCTTACTTGTTCTCTTTAAATCTTATTGTGGTATTTTTTGAAGTCTCTCAGAAAATTCCCAATGTCTTAAAGTTGTGGGAAAGCCTTCTGGAATTTTCACGTTGCCATGTAATTTTAAAATACCTATTATTAAAGAGCAATTTTACCAGTAATCAAGAATTCCTTTTCACTTCAATTTTCCTTTAAAATACTAAGCAGTGATAAAGGCATAAGGAAACATTAGATATGTATGGAGGAAGGTAGTGTCTTGTATCAAAAACACATCTCGTCCCCACAGGAAAATTACTGCTACCTAATTTGTGTTTTACTTATACTATTAATTTTTGAAAAGGTCAGGGAAAAAGTTGCCCAACACCTGGAAAAGTCAGGGAATTAATTCAGATTTTGTAACAACCATGTAAAACCACCTGAATGGTGTATATATTTCATTCATTGAGAAATGCAACCCTCATATTTCCATAAGACTAATGCTTCCTCAAATACAGATTCACTCAATGTGGCGTAACCGTGGAATGTAATCCCTGTGTACGGGGAAGTCTCAATGTAGGTATGTTACCTATTGGTCCCTCCAATTGATTGTACATCCTATTAAAATCCTCTCTGTGATTAGATGTAGGTATAGGTATTGCGAAACTTGGTGGCACTCACCACCGGAGTGTTTATGGTCACTGAGGACGAATTAAGCGTTGATGAGCGGGGAAAGTTATTGAAGGGCTCAGTTTGGGACTTAAAGAGAGAACCTAAGGATGTTTACTCCTCCTCTCTTGTATGATCTCCTCTCCCTGACATCATTTTCTGTAAGAGCAAGTGCCACCAAGTTGAATGTTGAACCCATAACTATATTATGCTTAAATTTGTTGGAACTGCCTGTAACTTGACGAGTAACTATCCTATCAGTCACCTACTCTGCATTGACTACTCATCTATCAAGTATCATTGCTCCATCCAGTTCTGCTTCATATGGGTCATAAGAGCACAACTCCATTGTGTCAAACAATTTTGTGAAATTCACATTGAAAAAATCATTCGCCTGGACTGGGATTCGAACCCAGACCCCCCGATTTCGTGCCGAGTGCTCTACCAGTTAAGCTACCATTACCGAGTGCTCTACCAGTTAAGCTACATTTAAGCTATAATTTCACTGTGAATTTCACACAATTGTGTGACCATCATCGGGTGACTCCGTTAAAAATACTGCGCGGCCAGTTCCGCAGTTATTTGAATCCATTGTGTCAAGTCTATGGGAAGGGGGATAAGTTATAAAAGGATTTGAAGCCCCGTTATTGACGAAATTCAAAGAATTGTAACGGCCCCCACAACAATGGGGCATCTGCAGCTATACATACCCACCAGCATCCTGGTGACGATGGCTGCGTCGAAACGATGTCCGAGTCGAACGACATCGAAATGTAGATGAATTTCAATAATCTTACCTGGTGTAAAACCTGAGAAACCTTTACAGGGTTAAGATACAAAATGAAAAAAGTGCAGAATATATAATAGAAAAGACTAAACTAACTCAATTTACAAAACTGCTTCAATCCTCTTCACACTAGTAATTTTGCATTTTTATGCGAAAGTGTGAATTGAATAAGTAACCAATACTAGGTAGATAATGCTAATTAATGGGGTAATGATGTTGGGGGTTGTTCGGGTTTCGCACCAGGTCGAATTCTCCATTTCTGCCGACGTTTCAATGAACGAGTCGTTTAGAATTCTCATGGTGAACAACCCCCAACATCAATTTATGCTGGGAAAGCCTTAGCCCCTTAAGTGGCGTAAGCGATTATAGTCGCAAATGGAAATAGCTCCCTAGGTGGGGAGCACGACTCTAGTCACGCACTCCCTTAGTATGTTATTCTTGGTGGGGATGACGACTATAGTTGTCCGTTGCAATTCTTTCTGTTTCTACTGGGTATTATATGATTCTAGCCACATATTTTCTCACTTTTGCATCTACTTGATGGATTTACCTTTCGGATATAAATTGTAGCGAATAGTATATTTAAGTCTCATTTTCTGGTTGAAATTTCTGTCTGTTGGAAACATTTGTTTGCAGAATTCACGTTTGACATTTACATCCAGCCAGTAATATCATTTGAATTTATGACCTGCCTATTATTTAATGTATGTACCTACGTTTTGGTTCTGATACATATTGCGAAATTCCAAAAAAATCTTTCTTCACTCTTTCTTTTGTCATACTCAACGGTATATTATTTCAAACGTAATGTATTAGCGATATGCTTTAGACCAATCACTACTAAATTGTTCATCAGAACAATTTTATTTTACCACATCGTAGTTTACAGCTTGTTCATTGAAGTTTTACGCACCTTGTATTCCCATGTAAAACCTTGAATCGTCTGGTTCTTTTTCGGCACGCTCGGACTAAACCGCAACGTGATTTAGCTCAGCTTACAAGCAAGAAAGCAATCTTAATGTGCAATTTACAATATTTTTACTACAGCGTGTTTATCATTGCGTTATGTTTGGATATTCGATGATGGTAAATCAAGTAGAAAAAACTCACAATTGAATTTAAAATTTCTGAATTTTGAATAAATCATCAAAGAAAAACTTTCACAACTGTAAACTTCCATTTGCAAGAACCTCAAAATGCAAGGTCAATGTACTGAGCACTAAGATTTGAAGGAGAGAGCTATGACCTGACCACCCTACACCCGCCACTTCCCGTCGTCATTTTCTGGGCTCCCACTGCCTTGCTCTCTCGGCCCATACCCTCTTTGTTTCGTGAGTAGGGGGATCATCCCAAGGGGTGTGAATTTGCCTAAGGACATCAGCAATTTCTGTTCGGAAATCTCCCCATGTCTTTTACTTTGAAGGGAAAACCATGGTCGACGCCCACGGTCCCTTTGCTAGTCAGTCTGTCTCCTTGGAAGTGGTGAGTAGCTGATTCTTTTCAGACATTGACGCCTTCACCAAGATTTTGGGCTTTCATTCATTCGCTCTGTTTGAGGGTGGTTAGGTGAAGATTGGAACAGAAAAAGGAGCAAAATTATCCCATTACTATTGGCCCTTCCATGCCTGTAATAAAACCTCCCACACTTGGCAGACCGGAAGACCCTAATATTTGGGAAAGGGTTTTTCCCTCAGTGAAAATTCGAGTTCTTTAGCTTATTTGTATTCTAAGCTAGTTTGTATCCTTCCTTGGTGGTGAGAAGACTCATGAGATACGTTCGTTAGCCATTTATAGTTGTTTGTAAATCTTTGGTGAAATAGTTGATAAGTATGGCAAAAAAAAGATTAGCGGAAACTGATATCGCAGAAATGCTAGATCTTAGTCGTGAAAGTGAAGATAGTTTTGAGAGCTGGGAGGAGATTTTAGTGTCTGCTGAAGGAATTGCTGGTTCAAGTACTGTTGATCCTGCTGTCATGTGGAAGGCAGTGGAGCTCCACGAGTCTTCTAGCAGCAAATCGGAAGAGGAGAGCAGTGATGAGAAAAGGGGAGGTTGTTGTGGCCTATCATGGAAAACTAACGGCAATGAAATGGCGTGACAAAAGAGATGTGTGTGTATTGAGCAGCATACATGATGACACGATGGTGAGTGTTCCAAGCAGAGGAGAAGGAACGAAAGTAAAACTTGTCATGCATCGATTACAACGATGGGAGGAGTGGATTTGTCCGATCAATGCATCGTGACTTACAGTGCCATGCGAAAAAGATTGAAAAATTATGATCAAAAGATATTTAGCCACATGTTAGACGTAACTGTGTTCAACTCTTTTATTATTTTCAAAAAACAAGGCGGCGGTCACTCACAACTTGATTTCCGCAAGAATCTTATTGAGGATCTGTTTCTAAAATACGGGAAATCCAAGGCAGATAAGGAAGAAAAAGTTAGAGAAAGAATGGCAGCAATTCAAACTAGGGCTGGGCAAAATTTCAATATATTGAGTATAACTCAATATTTTTTTTATATTGAGTCTCAATAAATATGATATTGATGTGGGTCAATATTCTGTTCCTCAATATTAAATATTGAGGTTGTGTAACTCAATATTCTTTATTGAGGTTTGAGCTTAATATTCTTTATTGAGGTTTGAGCTCAATATTCCTTATTGGGGTTTCATTATATTATATTGAATTTTGAGTTCGTTTTTATATTAACGTTTTCCATCTTTCCGTGGGTGCCAATCGAGCAGTTAACGAGCGCGGCGTTCCCTCCCTTCTCTCGTCCAAGCCAAGTCTCGGCCACCACCGAAACAGTTCATAAGTTCCTAACTATACGCTACTCCACGCCCCCGCAGAGGACAACAATGGCAGTCGCATTGGGTGTTGGAGTGGTAGCAGTGTTCGAGAGTTGGCTCGTGAAACGGCCGGAGACCTGAACACTGCCGAGCGTAAAGATAGGAACTGTCGCGGCGGTGGTGCAGGGCTCAGCTCTGGCTTCATCCCACAACACCGCTTGCTGGTGGAGCACGTTGTTCGTTCAGTCTAGGGGTTCAAGTTAGTTTCAAAGCGTGTCATCATGTTCGTCGCTAAGCGTACAGCAGTAATATGGTGATATTTTAAAGATACTGACCCGCCTGATCGCGAAAAGGTGAAATGCACTTTGTGCCAGAAGATACTGCCATGCAACAACGGTGGCACATCGAATGCTGTGAGTCACTTAAAGTCGAGGCACCCACTGACCAATTCCGCATGGCTACAAGCTAAGTTACAACAACAGAGGAGAGTAAATCAGGAATCTCAAAATGAAGACGATCCTGATCATGGAAGTCCTTGTGGCATCTGCACAGTGGATCGCTTCCGAAGCTGTCACGGTTCGCCCGAAAGTACCTAGTGATTTCTGCATCTAGTGTTCCCTCAGAAAGATTGTTCAGCACCGGGGGAAACATTATTACAGATACAAGAACTTCATTAACTGGACACAACGCCGAAATGCTAATTTTTATCTCCAAAAACATTGAGCACTGCCCTATCCCAATGTAAATACAGCTCAGATATTGTGCTATATCGGCACAACTATTTTTGTTATTGAAGTCACCCTATTTTTCATTTGTATTTTAGTGATATATTTAAGTCGCGACATCTCAACATGCACAAATGCTATGTGTTTTTTTTCGCTTTTTCAATGTCAATATTCAGTTATTGTCATCAATAACTCAATATTGATATTGCGATATTGATATTGAGATACCGACCTCAATATTTATATTGAGATATTGAAGTATTGATTGCTCAATATCTCAACATCAACAATTGACGACTCAATTACCAATATTGACATTGAGGTCAATCTCAATACTTTTGAGTATTGATATTGAGTTTGGTTTAACCGCCCAGGCCTAATTCAAACCTCAGGGAAACTCATAGGGCGACATTTCCCCGATCAAAATCCACCTACAGTGAAGAGAAGACACTGAGTAAAACGATGTGTGGTATGCCTTGCTAAAGGACAGAGGAAGGAAACAATTTTCATGCGTAAAGTGTGTGATGCCCCTCAATGTTTGGCGCCATGTTTTTAAGTGTATCACACTGAATTGGCTATTTTTGTGTAAAAAAACGATTCCAGTGTTTCTTTAATAGTCTAGATAGCTTAGTGGTTCAGAGCATCCGGCGCGACATCGGAAGGTCCGTGGTTCAATTCCCGGTCTAGACGAATTTTTTTCACTTGGAATCGGCCATCATTCCATCTTCACATCACCATTGTGTCGTCCAATTTTATATGTTTCCTATCCTCTTTCTTTCACGACCTGTTTGAACGTAATATTTATTATATATATATATATACATATATGCCTGAATGGGAAAATAATTGATTGGATGCTATAAAAATGCATATTGTTAGTTATACGTAGTTGTAAAGCTAGACTGTAAAATTGTAAATGAAACCATTGTGAAATGTATTTCAGGGCCCTTTGCGGAACTGTTCAACGAAAATACTTCAATGCGAGTTTATTATTTGAATTATGCCCATCTGTGTCTTTTTTAGAGGCATCAAATCTGTATGACGTTTTTGAATCTCTTGAATCTAAACAACTGAATGCTTACAAAAATTGACTATTTCAGTATAAATAATACCCATAAATTGTCTGTTTACAAATTCAAATAATCTACTAGGAAAATTAACACAAATTGTATTATCTGAATGGGAAAAATGATTGATTGGATGCTAGAAAAAATTCTTTTTTTGCTATCGTTGTAAACATTGTAAATGTAAAATTGTAAAACTTATTTAAAGGCCCTTCATAAAAGATTTCTACAGAAAAGCTTCAATGACTAACATATACTTGTGTTTTGCCCATTTACTATTATACATTATATTATGCATACAATATTACATTGAATGCAAGAACATGTCAATTTTTCAGTGGTATAAAAATAGTATCAATATTGTAATTTTTTTATTTATATGATTTTGAAATATATTCCAACACCCTATTTTAATAAATAAACAATTAAAAAGATTAAAATAGCAGCAAATATTTTCAATTAGGCCCATACCGGCGATTGTAGGTATCATCTAAAACTTTACCTTGTTCTAGCCGATGAAAAGTGCATTTTGAAATGAAAAACATGTTTTTTGCAAATTCATGAAAAAAACCTTTGCGTTAACTTCTAAGAGGCATAAGAAAACATGTATATAACTTTTTATTTCATGAAAATCGGTGGATTTGCTCCCCACCAGCTGAAAGATAAGGAAAAATCCGTCCCCAACGAAGGGGTTAAATCTTTCATAATGGGGTAATGATGTTGCCATCATGTAAGTGTGTATATCTGCATTTTTGGCATGGTGGCAGTACATATGAATCTGTGAACCAATTAGAATGCGTTATAAATTTATTTGTGTAGCATATATAAAATATTTAAAGCACTATTAAAAAATTAACCTAATTAGTATTAAACGTAATTACAGAAAATGGAAGTTACAAGGCTTCATTTTCATCATGCATACAGTTATCAAACAAAAGTCAGTTTACAAATGATTAAGCAGATTCAGCCTTTATGTTTGAAGTCATTATGTACAAACCCAACACATTCCTGCTTGATCCTGAAAAATACATATTCAAATAGCAAAGCCTGGAAAATATACAGTTTGGTAATGGTTTCCTTTGGACCATGTAGGTACTAAGGAAATACAAATGAAATAGTTCAAGAAAGAAGTTATATGAAAGCATAATTTCATTTACATTGATTTACGCCAATTAAAATTGTAATAGTTTAAAAAAAATTTGTAACAGAGCACTAATTTGAGATGCAAAATCCATGAGGATCAGTCCAAAATATCCTCATGCAGCTTCCATCCCTACAATATCACAAATGAAATACGATGTACAATCATTTTTGTTGAGGTACAACATGACAGTAAGCATAGTGAGAAGTCAATAAAAAATATGGTCCTTCAAATTTACCATATTTGAGGCTGAGGGAAGAGTAATCAATGAAAATGACATGGCCTTACTTTTCCCAGTTATCTGTTCGCTGCAAATTTCTCAGTGAAAACTCAAATGAACGAAAGTTTAATTTGCATGTTATTAATAATCATTCCACTTAAATTGAAAACTTGCAGAAGACTGGCTCGAGTTAAATATAAGAACAATGCCCGTTAACAAAATATTTTATAGGAGTACCTCTTTGCAGGTTTCATTATGAAGAAAATGATTTATGGGGTTAAAAACAATCAGTGACAGAAAACCATCTCAGTCATTAGTAATAATGTGATGTTGATAACTCAAACTGTTATGCCAAAGAAAATGGTGAAAATAATATCCTCAATACATTACTGACAATGTTCATAAAAATATTAATGCAACAAATTCACCATACAAGTTAAGAAGTTAAGGAAATAATGGGTTGTATCGCGTAATCAGTTGGGATCCTAGCCCAATTACTTAGTACTGTGATACAACTTAGACAAATGATGGTCACTTGAGTTTACCACTAAGTTTCAATGAGAAGTTATTGTGCAATGAAAAACAGATAGAATTGATTCAACAAGCATTACTATAGGAAAGTTTAGAATCAAAACTAGTTATTTCAACTGCAAATGCCATCCAAATGAGTAGGTTGTCATTATTAATTCTCTTAGCTTAGTCACAGTGATGAAAATAATGGCCTTGAAAATATAAAAAATATTGTCTTGAGGAGTGAAGTTAATAGACAACTGTATTTCAAACTTAGATGCCAAAATAACATGCACTTTACACAATGCTGGTTGAAATTTCACACTCATAGTTAAACCTTGCAGCAAGAGTAAAATAATGAATTGATGAACAGGTCCAAGAGCAGGCACAAATTTGCAGAGGCAATACTTAACAAGAATAAGGGCAATAGTGCTTTACAAAGTAATATTTACACTACACACTAATGAGACTCTCGAACAATGTCCTTGACCAAAGCTGCCTTACACAGCCAGCTTTTTACCTTTCACTTATTCAAAAAGAACCACTAGGCATAAGAGACAGTGAAACAATGTTTTAATTATTTCATGTCATCCGAAAGATGAAACTTTAATTCAACAAAACTTCTGTCTCAACACATCATGATAGTTGAGGGAAATTTCTTCCTGGAGTGGAAAAATAAATTAGTTTATAACAAAGTTTTCTATGATTATACAAATTTTGTTCCTCATTTGATCAGTATAAGCATTGAAACAAGATATCTGACATGTAGAAGTACAGAAGACATAGACGGTACCTCTTGATATAACAATCAACTCTAATACTAACACAGCCATATTTGCAGCTTTTTTAAGAAGCCACCATTTCATTTATAATATATGTAGAAGATAGTACATATACACGAAAACACTCTAGGAGAAAATGATTTCTTGCAAAAACTTAACATCACTTCCTGAGTTTCTTCAGAGCAGTCTGAACAGAGATGTCTACCAAAGTTCTTTTCACCCATCCACGAGAAAATCAAGTTCAAATATTTGGGAAAAGAATCATCATCTATCATATCTCAACCCTTAAAACCAACATACTCATTATCCTTCAAAAAATACAAGAAAAATGATAATAGAGGTCATTTTTTCATAGTGGAACAATCTCATGTTAATCAATTTTAATAGACTTGATTTGTTCAAAACTGACTTAAGAGGGTGAGTCTCCTCTCAAAGCAAACTCACTGCTGCACATAATAATTAGTGACGTACAACATGTCCTGGATTTAAAAGATCTAAAACCAGATTCACTACAGAAGACATGGCTTCAGTGAGCTAATTTGGATTGGCATAAATAACATAATGGTGTTCAATGAAAATTGTGAATGCAGACATACACAGCAACATGCATGCCTCTGATTGCATAATTTACCAAGTAACAGAACCTTTGGAATTTAAACAGGTGTACTTTATCAGGGATTTTCTCTTTCCTATCCCATGATTTTCAGACCTTGGGATTTCCTCACATTCCAGTACTCCTCCAAATTCTATATACATGTGCAACCCGGAGTAGTCTTTAGCGTCATGAGGTTTAAGATTCTGCTGATATGCCAGCATCAAAGGGAATTGATAATCATTTTTACTTAGAAAATAATATTACATTACATTAAAAGCGAATTAATTCTTTACCCCTACAGGTCCCAGGCAAACTCACCATTATGTCCAGTGAGGTTATTTAAAAAAAACTGAAAGTTAGCTTTATTCAAATAACTTTTGCAAAATACCAGTTATACTGTCCCACTCATGATACGATTTCCATAAAAATAATATATTCATGTAAGCAGTCTTATTTTTAGGGAGAAAGCTAGATGCATTCATAAAACCCATGCATAAGGGTTATTATGTAGTATGTACTTGCGGATCAATTACAGTAAAACCCATATTTGCATCATCAGAATTGTTTTCTCACAATTTATATCATTTTTATCGCGTTCCATTAAATTCCCTCTTTTTCCTTGGCATGTAAAAACCCGTATTTACATAATTTCAGTTTTCCCACAATTTGCATCACCACGATAGATTTTAAAAAATATTTCACTCTCTAAGGCAGTTACTCACCCCTTTATAAAACACTTTTTGACTTATTTTCACAAATTAACCTAAAAAACAAAGACAGGAGATTATCCGGTCAAGGTAATGTGAGCTGTTTTAGCGAGAAATTTCAATGTGGTGAGGTATTACACAGCACCACTAATAACAGAAATTTGACCTACTTCAACCTGGATATCTCAATCTTCCCAGAAAAGATTCGTACCTTCGAACTATGAAATGAATACACTGTAGGACTAGGAGTTGGCTATGTAATTTATACATTGTAAGAACGCCTGCGGGATAGTTTTCATTTTGTACAGAAGTTTTAAGCCATGAAGAAGAGAAACGACCCCTTCCCAGTTAAGATGGAACATGAAAAATGCAAGAACTTAGTGGAAAAAAACTTATTGATACTTGCTTTATTGCATCTTATTTTAAGCCACATTGAATCGAAAATAATTTTTGACAAAATGTTGAAGTTTGGCTTGAAGAAGTGGGAAGAAGTCCCATTACACTAGTCGAACGGTGAGGTAGCTCCGAGTCTTATGCATTGTTAAGTTTTCCTCTATCATTCTGGAACATAAATTTTATCTCGCTCGGCAATGGAAAAATGAGGTTAAAAAAGGGCATTTTCGATTGAGGACAAAATTTTAGAACAAGTTGATTCTCATGTAAGAACCTCTAATGATTTGCCTTAATGTCAAAGATTGCCAGTCTCTACAACGTAAAAGTGAATATTCTTCTTTTCCCACTACATATTTGCATTTTCCCGCAATTTACAATTTTTTCTAGGGTCCCTTGCAAAGAGCAAATAAGGGGTTTTACTGTATTTGCAAATAAGCATAAGAAACTGCTGCATCCTGAATTGTCTTACGTAATTAGCTCTTAAATTGTTAGTTAAATATGTATGAAGAAATCTTAATCAGCACCATAAAGTTAAGTTTTCCTACAGAGAAACTTGACAATCCAAAAAGGCTAAAACTAAAGAGCCATTAATAGGTGGCATACAAAACTGAACTGTCCCTCTCTTACTGCTTAATATACCCGACACAAAATTTGGCCAACAAAAATTGGAATGTTAGCAGAAATATAACTCAGTCATCTTGTCAAGTTAACTTGACACACTAACTATCCGATAATAGCCTCTCTTTGTAATAGATTCAATTTGAAAGAATGAGTGCATTTCTCTTAAGCAAAAAATTCCATCATTGAAACAATCTAATTAATGGTCACCAATGTGATTAATATGGTTCTTTTTGAAGGGAAAATTTAGACAAGAAAAATAAATTCAGGAGCAGCCTTTTGATCTTTTCAATGTTGAATGACGATGAGCTTGAACTATGGAGAGCTATACATGGAGATTACATGAGGTATAAAAAACCACCTTGAGATCCATTCATTCTCTAGTCAGGTACATGGTGTACATATTAAGTTAACCCTAATGACAGTTCTACTGCTTCCCAACCAAACAATATTTCATCTTTTTTGCACAATTCAATAAACGCCATAATTGGTTTAAAAAGATAAAGTTTGGGTACAGCCCACCGGAAGTGCCATTGGAACATTCAACACAAGAGCTGACATCAACCTTATACTTGCTCTAAAATGAATGCTTAAGATGGATTAATTATGTCTCCAAGGAAGTAACAAAATGAACAGCTGAATTAGGGTTCAATATGACAGTCTCGAACTTTATATCTTCATCACCTTCCTTCACATCAATCACTTCGAAACAGGCATTTTCCTCGGTGATATCACCCAAACTTATACTGCACTCCATCGGAGCTTCTTCTACCACCTGCACAAGCTCCCCTTCTTCTATGACAATGTTCCTCACGTCTTTCTTGTCTTCCAACTCGGAGCTCACAAAAATGTAGGTGGGAAGCATTAGCAAATTGCATAACTCCTGGTTGATGCGACTCTCTTCCTGCTTGGCACTCTCAAGTGACCCTCGCAGTTCCTTCTCCTTTTCCTTAAACTCGGACAGCACCCGCGATAGAGTGGCATGCTGTTCCTTCACCACGCCCAAGCGCTCCCGCAGGAGGGAAGCCTCTCTCTCCCGCTCCTTACCTCTCGCTGCAAACAGACAGTCCGGATTAGATGCAAAATATTTGGTTATTTGAGGCAGGATATCACGTGAGGATCCAAGAGCCAACTTAAAAGGATTTGGTGGAAACCCAGATTGCTGGAGTGGTGAAAACCCACACAGGAGAGAGTGTCCATTGTAATTCAACGTGAAGAAGAAAAATTTAATATATGTAGTTTCATAGGATTAAGATGTGCAAAATATGAATGTGACGATCATATAGGAAGAGGTTTGGGTGAATATTACATAATTAAAACTTTGCAATAAGTCTCAAACTGATCATTTTACCAAAGCTTGTCTGCACTCAGCCAATGCTGCCATTGCCAAGGAAATAAAAATTTCTATCGTTCAACTAGAGGAAAATGGACTACATGCAAATTTTGGATCCAAAATCAATTTTTAGGCTAGAATGAAGATACAGGGAAATTGAATGCAAGAGTTAAGTCAGAATAACAAACATTCATTCCTTCTACCATCCAATAGTGAAAAATTCAACCCGATATCTGGAGTACAAGTAATTTAATAAAGGAAAAAAAATACCAAATTCAATTCTAAGGAATAAACATATAGGGTAAAAAACACCCCTTGAAATTGTGGTCAGCAGTTTTTTTCTCTCTTTTTCCAGTCAGTTTAGGCCACCACCACCACCTATATATTCATGCCATATTTCAACTCCCAAAGTCACCAGGAAGTGCCTCCAACACGCATGATTAACAGACAGACTTCAGTGAATTAGAAATATGCAGAGGGCTCCCGTTTTATGAACATTTCTCATAACTATGGATTCGCTTTACCAATTTCCCAGTGAGGACTATCAGCCATCTTCGGTAAGAAACTCGCATTGCCTATGCGTGGGTCTATTTGGATTTCTCAAGTTAAATGAAAATGCATTATTGATAAATGATAGGTGATACAGTGTCTCACCAATACTTTGGCATAAAAGCGAAGCAGATTATCAATAAATGGAAATTGATAAAGCCTTCAACCAGTTATGCTCTCTCAGAAAATGTTAAATATTTCTGAAGTCTTGAGACCATGTCTAACAACAAGACACTTCACCCTAAGGTTGAAACGTGAAACTGCATCTTAGTCTATATGAAAATACTGAGAATATTGTATATTTTTATTTAGAGCTTCAATTGTACACATAGAAATTAAAAACTCACCGAGATTACTTCTTGAACCAGTTTGGTGACAAGGAAGCATTTGGCGATTGATGAAACAAGCATAATGAATTTTCTTTGTCCTAACTTACTTCAGAATTTTACTGCCCAAATACTCTTGGCATGTAGGATTTCAGGCGTGAGACGTAAATGCTCTTCTTAAAGTGGAGGCCATGTAAACACCCTAGGTGTTTCCATGGGAAGCTCACCTCATTCATGGCATGGATGCTTGTGAGAAGATACTGGTTGCCTTAAGTAAACAACCTTTGATAAATCCCCTACTCTATTGTGTACGTAAACCTTTCTGAGGGATGGACTTTTAGAGGAGGTTTTCCCCTCTGCTGCTAAAGTCGTCGGGGTCAGACCACGAACTGAGGGTAGGAAAAACAGCCAAGTGCAGATATTCAGAACCAGAAGACGGAGGACCCATTCCATTGGGGAGTGACAGTGATTCATTCATAGTTATATCTTCCCATTCTTCTTTCCCAACCCATTTCATTACCGTGCACTACCTCTTAGTGCAGAGGTGATAAGCTTCACTTCGGTCCCCAGGATCACTAAAAACTTTCTTCGCGGTAGCTTGTTTTATGTCAAATTAGGACTAATAATTGTTCCAACTTGAAAGTAACAATTGAAGTTAGAAATAATATGCGTTGACACTGGTGACATATCAAGCGAGTCTCTAGGCAATTTTGGTCTACGATCAATACTCTGCGGCAACTCTACAAGCATCCCTAAAGGAATGTCTCTTGGTTTGGAAAAAGCAGTTGGACCACAGCATGCGGACACTTTCATTAATTTTTTTAAATCCATCTACACGTCTAACCAAGTGATTGATACTTAATATGTACCCCAATCTTAGTAGTGTTTGTACCCATTCTCTTTCCATTTCCCCTGATGAATGCCTTACACTGATTAACTCCCTTAAGATTCACGATGCTACCCAGTCCTGATCATCCCAGGGCTGTATTTCTGAAAAATGCAGCTCCTTCTTTGGCTGTCCCCGTATCATCCTGTCACTTGGACATTGCAACAAGAATGGTTAGGTGACACAAGAATTATTTTTATATTAATTTCTAAACTACTTTTGCCACAGAGTTTTGACTTAATGTCAGGACAAATGGCTACCATCTAAAGCATTATTGCTACTCGATAATGCACCAGGACATCCTCAGAGTTTAGTTCACACCAAAACCCCTTTTTCAGTGACAGTTGTCTTCTTGCCACCCAACATGACATCCATATTACAACCACTGGACAAAGGAGTAATAGCTATGTATAAAGACAGATATTTGGGGCTAACCTATTTCAGCTTTTGATGGTGATTAAAAAGAATCTATCGTACCATTTTGGAACACTTACAACATTAGGTCAGATAGTCAGCAAAATCAAATGGTGGCATCGACAAGTACCAGTAAATAAAATCATATCCAACAGCTATATGTTTTTACAAAATTTCTTACTTAGCAGTTAATTCCATGAAAAGAATGAAAGAATTGAATTATTTTTAAGTTTTTAGTACGTTGAATTTCGTACACACTTGGTCTCGTATAAGAGCATCCTCATTTGTACGTACAAAAATACTACATATGTGTTTACATGTAGAGGCAAGAACATTTACATATTTTATTTTTTACTCTGATGATTTTGTGGTTTTTGTCTTTTTTCGCAAATGGTTAAAAGAATTTAATTTGGGCAAACTCTGGCAATCAGAAACAAACTCAAAAAAGCCATAGAGTAAATAGTTCAACCCATTCGCCGCTACATTTCAGCCCACCAAACTTGTGTCTGGGAGGGATTTTTAAAACTACGCACGAAGAAATATTTTACATGAGAGAAAACGACATGCACCTAATATCTTTTAAGATATGTACTTGTAATAATAAAGAGTCATCACAACAGCACTTTCAAGGTTTTTCATTGAAATATTGGGTGACGAAAAGGTTTCTTTATGTCACCCAATATCTCTGTTGCTGGAAACGCATTCCCATCTTCACAATGAAATGGTTTCATTCAATGCAAAATCGATAAGTTTCAAGACCCCTAGGAATGCATTCCTTGCACCAAATGAGGCATGACGGTACATGGGTGAGTTGCGCCAGATGTTTTTCACCAGGCATATGGTTGGGGTGGCTGGAGATAATGAGCTATTGATGCTGAATGTCAACACACTTTCCCGCTGTCATGCCATAGAAATCAGTGGGTTAGTTTAAGTATACATATCAATTACCATTCATTTTACCTAGCATTTTGTACCCAAACAATATTCGCATGTAGTCTAACATACACTTCCTATAATAATATATAAAACTATCGCTTTGGCACATGGAAAACAGTGGCGTCTGGTAATACATTGGTTCACTTTACGATGAAATTCACTATATGAATGGTCCTTCGGAACCGATTGTGGAGTGGGGGTCCACTGCATTTAGATAGGGGTTGAAAGGAAATGAGAAGATGGTATCATTCGAAACAGTTCTACCACTCACTCTCAACTTCCCTATCTAATACCCTACAGACAATCACCATCTATGATGAATGAATTTGGTACAGTCCTTGCGAGAGCTTACGGCCTTTAGAAGCGCAGAACTGAGGGGGTGAAATGCGTGGGAGGGGAAAAGGAAAGGAACGAAGGGGAACGTGAGCAAGTGGCAGGCAGAATGACCAACATAGCATCTCAGCGTAAAAATGTAATCCTGAGCCATATTGGACAATTCGATTCGTAGTGGAGCCTCCGTTCCGCGGCCCGGGCTGTGGAATAGATGGTCTTATGTGATGACTCACAGCTGGGCATTTCAATTACTTTAAATGCATTAACATTTATTCAACATTAATAAAAAATAACAAATATAGAAATCCCAGTCCCAAAATCGTCTACTGCGCAACGCCATAAGCTTTCGCGAGGACTGTACAAACTACAGAGCACTTATGCCATTGGAATTTGTTCTAGTGCTCATGTGTTCATAAGAGCACTTGCATCCACTCTTCAGCAGTAACATCCCTGCAACTAAGAGCTTTTGAGTCGAGCAAACATAGTGTGCGCTGGAATGCTTTGAGTCAGAAACATCTAAGGGAATAACTGAAGAGCAGCTATCCCATTGTTGAAATTTGCCAAGAAAGTTTACTCCTGTCTTTTACATGAAAAACACAATCAAAGACAAACTACCTTAGACATGCTACAGGCTCCTCAATTTAATCAAAACAAACCTTGGTCCATCACACCTTTCTTAATCTCTCTTCTCTATTAATGATACAGTGGCTGCAGTGCAACTCTTGATACTCTACGGCACAAAGGAGAGGGGGCAAGGAGGAAGAGACTTTTGCATTAAAGGGTCAAACGGTAAAATTTCCAACACCATTTTGCCCAGTAAAAATTTATCATTTTGTAATTTCTACCAATAACATGACTTTTGAAGAAACATGAATGAGATCAACATTTTAAAATGCACATAACCCTTTTCCTATAAGGCTCACCAGCCAATGAAAAATTAAATCAGTGTTTATAAAAAAAATTAAAAATTATCAGAGTACGAGATCATCACCAAGCTTGTGATGCAAACAATTATGTGACATACAGCTTAATAATTGATCACTGAATTGACGACCACAGAAAATGGAGAAAACACCCACAAAGTACATTATGGCAGAGATTACTTTTCAAAGTCACCCAGGATGTTAAAAAATATACATAAGACTAACACCTGCATTGTTTTAGCAAGTGTCTGTTAATTAAAAACAGGTTGAGTCAGACTTAAAACAGCAAACCTGAAGCGACCTCCATGAAGCGAATAATTGCATCAGACAAAGTTGGCAGCCCAGTTGCACCTCCAGAAGTACCACTCATATTTGGTATGTTTTTCATCTGCTTCCGACCCCCAGGCGGTCCATCGAGGCTAGAATCATCAAGCGACGTCGAAAGACTCCCTCTACCACTATCCTGGTCTGCTTGAAGTCGCCCTTTCCGAAAGTCTCCAGCAATTGACTGTATGAGAATTATAGCAACAAATACTCAGTCAGACTCTAACCAAAAGTAAATCAAGCAAGAGCTTTGCATAATCTAAATCTATACATACACACATACCCATCATGCAATTTCCTTTCAAGGTAGGCAAAGTCTAAGGACTTTGCTCTGACCTGTTCGGCCTAGAAAACTCCCCTCTCTTCTAGTAATTTCCTTCATAATGCCCTATCCTTGCAAACCACTATACACTCATGATTGCTTCACACACACTCTCCTATTCTTAAGACTCCTATTATCCCTCCCCTGAAAGAGTCTCTCCTTTAACACATTCACCCGCGACTTTTGCGGCCTACCTCTTCCTCTCACTCTACTATCGTTTATATGTTTTGTTATTTGATTCTTTTCCATTCTCTCAACATGGTGAAATCAACGAAGGACACTCCATTCATACATGTCCATATGGAGCATCCAACATACATTCTTTCATAGACAACTTATTATCCATCCATCCATCCCTATTATCCACCTATCCCCATCCAATATTACCCTATCCATCCTAATTTTTCTGCAAACATTTCACAGGTACCCCATTCCCACTGAATTTACCCTACTCTTAGCTTATCCTGACATACCCATGTTTCGCTGCTATATAAATATGTCAGGAGGAGAATACTTTAGTAGACTAATGTAAGATTTAAGACTTTCCCGGTGAATACTTTTGATGTAGATTTCTTGGGTTTCCATCCGGGTGATATTGGATTGGTGCATTGCACCGACATTTCGAATGCGTAGTCTACCATCGACCTCAGGGTGAATGATTCACCCTGAGGTCGCCATGGTGAAATTCATTCACCCTGAGGATAATGGCAGACTACAATTGTCGAAATGTCAGTGCAACACACCAGCATCACCCAGATGGAAAGCCGAAAAATCTAAACTACTTTAGTAGACAGTTATTTTCGCTTCCCTAGACAAGAAATGAAAGTGATGAGATTTTCTAGAAGTAAGAAGGCGGGGCTGAATATAATGGTCGGAGGGCAGAAGATAGAGCAGGTCGAGCAGTTTACGAATCTGGGTAGTATTTTGGAAGAGAATGGGTTTAGTACAGGGGCCCCCAAACTTTTTATCCTTTCGACTCCTTTATTTGCCTTCTTATCGACCCCCAGATTAAGTATTTAACAAAAACACCAAATCATATTTTACATTTCTGATGTTAAGCAATAAGGAAACATGCATAACAACCCAAAAAAATAATTTATAGTTCCCATGTCTTATAAAAGCCACCCAATAACATTAATAGAACCTAGTGTCTGTGTGTGAAATTTCGACCTTCTTGTATAAATCGACCCCTGGAGAACTCTTATCGACCCCTCCGGGTCGATATCGACCACTATGGGGACCCCTGGTTTAGTAGTAGGGACATCAGATGCAGAATTGCCGTTGCTAAAGAAACATTTTTGAAGAGAAGGGAATTGATGAGGGGGGGTCTAAGAAGAGACGTAAAGAAAAGGCAGGTGATAACTTTAATAGGGAGTGCGTGGCTATATGGGTTGGAAACTTGCGTGCGAAGAGAGGATGTGTGTAGACTTGTGGCGTTTGAGAAGTGGGTTTGGAGAAGGATGGAGAAGGTGAGCTGGGTGGCGAGAAAGACGAACAAGGAAGCTTGTGGCGGAGGTTCGTAGAAGGCAGAAGAGATGGATGGAGGAGGTTTTTAGAGGAGAGGAGATGCTGAAGAGGGTGATGGAGGGGAGAACACTGGGGAAGTGTGGAAGAGGAAGGAAGAGGATAGGAATTCTGGAAGAAATAAGAGGAGGTAGAAGATATGAAGAATTGAAGAGGGATCTAATAGCGCACCATCCTTTGGAGGGAAAGCGAGACAATGTCTATGAAATTTGGATGCAGGATTGGGACTGTCCAAGAACCTACCAATCACCTGGTAGAATACTTAAACAAATAGAACATTGAAATAATTGCTGAAGGGAATCCCTTTAGTATCACAAGGTCATCGCGAGGAAAACACATAAGGCCCTTCATACAGCATGTGATTGTACTCGCAGGTGAACA
Organism: Pyrrhosoma nymphula; assembly: GCA_963573305.1. Lineage (NCBI taxonomy): Eukaryota > Metazoa > Arthropoda > Insecta > Odonata > Coenagrionidae > Pyrrhosoma > Pyrrhosoma nymphula. The sequence goes on from OY754330.1 coordinate 162,140,771, forward strand.
TTCTTTTAGGAATTTTTCAAAGAGAGTCAAAGAGATTATGTTCAGAATTGGGGATGCAGGATGGGGACTGTCCAAGAATCTACCAGCTGCTTGGTAGGTTCTTGGGCCTACCAATCAGCTTGTAGATTACTTAAAAAATGAAAAAGACAAGAATTCATTCCTATATATGCTTCACATACTACCTACAAATTTCCTCCCGGCATTAACACACCTTATAATCTCTCCATCTATCCTTCCATATTTTGCAGACATTCAGCAAAGTTACACAAAATCACCCACTTGTTCATTTATTTCATCATTTACCCTCATCATACAATCATTCTCATATCTTTCCCCATCAAAAACTACTACTTTGGTCCTTCATGCATTCATCCTGAAATCCATTCTCCTATTGCTCCACAAAAGTTATCCAGGAGCCCCTGTAATTCCTGTAGGTTCTCAGACAGCAACACTGTATCATCCTCGTACTCACATATCATCCGACCATTATCCCTTTACACATCTCACTCACATTGAACCCATGAAAACATTTGATAGCCACAGTGTCAGAGCATCCCTGCTTTATTTTGAACCAGTCACTCAAGGCCTCACTGCCCTCACAATTGCCTTACTTTTAATATAAGACACTGTCTCCGGCGTTACTTTGTGGAACTCTTTCATCTTTTTCAATAATAATAAACACTTGGTTGTTATTCCACACTTTATTGGAAACAAAACGACCCGGGTTTCAGCATGTCATGCCATCATCAGGATTACTTTTATTATACGTCGCCTTCATAACATTCAAAACTTCTCATCCACTCCATACGCATTCAAAACCTTTCACAGCTTATTTCTGTGTACACAATTATATGCCTTCCCTTAATCCACAAGCGCACAATATACTTACTGACGAACGTCCAAACATTTCTCAAACACTTGCTGTAGTGCGAACAGCAGATCACTACATCTCCTCCCAAGCACAAACCCCCACCGTACACCCCAGATGCTTTCAATAGTAATCTTCCCCTAATTCTTAAGTGAATACTTACCCAGAACTACTCAATACACTAATTGACCCAGGAATTCCATGAATGGGTTTTCACATTAATTTTTGTAAAAAAAAGTAGTTTTTTTATATGTGTAGTATTCATCATACTAATATATAAAAATGGGGTGGTTTCTTGTGTGTCTGTCACGCAAAAATGGCTTAACTAATTATGTATGTACATACTTTGAAATTTTGCATGTGGGTAATTGAGCGCACTGGGACGAACATAGGCTTTATTATGGCCCAAAGACTTATATTTCGGAAACAATTTTTTCCGAAAGTTTGCCGAAACACCACAGACGGTTAGTGATAAACAATTGTGACACTTATAAGAGCCCAGGTTGTGAATCATTGTCATTTAAGCTTTTTATACTCAACGTGCAGTGTCTGAGGAATAAAATCTTGGACCTGGATTTGTTTTAAACTCTGTTAACTACGACATTTTGTGTTTTACTGAGCACTGGTTACATGAACAGGAAACTCAATTATACCAGCTGCAAGGTTTCTATCTTGCCTCCATTTATTACAGGAAAGAACATAAGAATGGGGGAGCATGTGTGTTTTTAAGGCATAACCTTAAGTGTAAACCGATTGACGTGAATATCTTTTGTTTAGAACTACATTTTGAAGTGGCAGCTGTGTACCTCAGGGATTTGGGAATACATAATAGTTGCCTCTATTTATCGCTCACCCAACGGTGATTTTGAAATATTTTGTTAACGTTTGGAAAGTGTTCTGTGCCATTTTCAGAAATACAAGGCAAAAATTGTTATTGGCACTGATTTAAACGTTGACATGAACTGCCCATCTAGAAACAGCTTGCAGTTAGGTATTCTTCTTAGGTCTTTCGATCTGTACAGTGCCAACTCTGAACCAACAAGGAAACTAGCCTGCCTTGATAATGTAATTACTGGCTTTAATGTGTCTGATTTTAGTATAGATTTTTTTGATCCTCTGCTTTCAGACCATTGTGCAATATCAATGTCCACTAATGTCAAATTTGGGGGCAAACTAATATGGAAAACCTCCAAAACCATCTTAATTAGGCAAATAACACCTCATCAACTTGTAACTCTCAACAATCTTCTGAGTGCAACTGATTGGGACTACTTGGTTGAATATAGTGATGGACAAAGGGGTTTCACTGCTTTTTTTGGACATTTTATCCTGTTATTTGAAATTACATTTCGCCAAAAATCAATTCAAATTTCACATAAGAAATTCCCACGGCACAATTGGTTCACCAATAAGAATGAACAAATGAGGAAGACTTTACTAAATGCTTATCAACATTACAAAATAGCCTGTACCGATGATCTCAAAAAACACTACAGTAAACTTAAAAAGGAATATCATGCTGAACTAATCCTAGCTAAATACAATTCCAACAATAATTACATAGCTAATGCTTTGAATAAAAGCAAGGCAGCTTGGTCTGTCATTAAGAGGGAAACAGGTTTGTCCACCAAGCACAAAGAAATACCAATCGAGGCTCATGTTCTTAATACATCATTTATTAACTCTGTGGAGAGCATTCTTTCTTGTGTCAGCAACAGTAAGGTGACTTCTGTCCAACTCCTTCAGAATTTCCATACCGATAGCATCCCCTTTCAGTGGAAGGAAACTTCACTATTGGAAATAATCAGAGCTGTAAAATCTTTTAAAAACTCCAACAGTAAGGATATATTTGGTCTTTCTAGTAACTTAATCAAGCCAGTTATTCACTCACTAGCATATCCTCTTGCAACAGTCATCAATTCATGCTTTCAATCAGGTAATTTTCCTGACAGCCTCAAATGCTCAAAGGTGATTCCTGTTTATAAGCATGGCGATAGAAATTTGCCTAGTAGCTACCGTCCAATCTCCATCATCCCAGTTTTTGCTAAAACTTTTGAAAGTGTTGCTCACACTCAAATTGTGAACCACCTTGAATCCCTAAATTTAATTACATCAACTCAGTTTGGGTTCAGAGTCCGCAAAAGCACAACTTAAGCAGTTAATTGTATAATTAAGCAAATTATCAATGCATTTGAAGAAAAGCATAGTTTATCACTTACCCTACGTGATCTGTCATCCGCCTTTGACTGTGTTGATCACATAATGCTTCTACAGAAGCTACAGTACTATGGCTTTCAGGGTGCTGAATTTGAATTCATGTCCTCATATCTGTGCAATCGCAAGCAGCTGGTACAGGTCAATGGTACCCAATCAGAATTCCTCAAGGTTAGGCATGGGGTGCCTCAAGGATCTGTACTTGGTCCCCTCCTATTCCTACTGATGATCAATGACCTACCAGCAAATGTATCCACTGATTGTGTCCTGTATGCTGATGAGACAACTTTCTTGCATCAGGGTATCAATCCCACTGAGACAACTAAGATGATATCTGACACGCTAGCTCAACCAAACGATTGGTTCTCAGCTAATAGATTCTTTATGAATCCAATGAAAAACCAATTTTTAACCAGTTCCCTTCAACATGCTACACTAGAAAATGAAGCTATTAAACTTCTTGGCTTTCACCTTTACCCCAAATTAACGTGGAGTTCTCACATTTTTAATATTAGGAAAAAACTTGCCAAATGTGCCAAACAAACTTGCCCTGGAAAAAACTTGCCAAACAAACTTCCCCTGTTCTTAATCAGAAAACTGAAATGGTGTGTGACCAAAGACACTCTTCTCAATGCATACTACACATTTTTTCAATCACACCTTACATATGGTATCAGACTTTGGGGGCATGCCTCAGATGTAAAACTGATATTATTACTTCAGAAGAAGGTTGTTAGGGTAATCACTAACACAGGATTTAATGAACATAGTAAACCACCTTTTATTAGATTAGGCATGACTGTATATAGCCTTTATATATTTCATATTCTGTGGTACATTAAAGAAAATCTGCACATGCACTCAATAAGGGCTGATGTACATAACCACGCCACTAGAGCCAACCACAAACTATACATGCCTCACTGTAGACTGGCTAAATCATTTAAATATGAAAAATTGGCTATTAAGTACTTAAATATGCTGCCCAACTCAGCAAGAATGGTAGGTAACAAAGTTTTCCGCACGGCCCTAGCCCAGAAATGTCTTTTAACAAAACCTTTATACTCTCTATATGAATACTTTGAAATTGACTTCTCTACATAAAGGTTCTAATTTATACTTTTATGTGTTTTGTATTCTATGCTTTGTGTTGTTCCTGTATCCTCACATGTATAATGACTGACAACATCTACCACAACGCCTGTTGTGCAACAGATGAATAAAGATTACGATTAAAATTTCCTCAGGGACCCTACATTTTACTTACATAAGAAAAGCAATGGAATCAGTGCAGACGTTGTTCTAATTTTGCTTTTTAAAATTACTTGCGCTCATGATATAAGATTGAAATTTTGACTATCAGATGGCTGAAAGAACAAAGTATTTAATTCTTGCATTCAATTATGTTTTACGTTTATAAAGACTACATCACCTTGTAATTTTCCACACCTTTAATATAACAGACTGGATTAATAACTGGACTGGTATTAAGAGTCGCACTCTGATGATGACGTTGTAACATCAAAACTGGTTTATACTCGATGCAAATAATCCTTTTTCCAACCACACACTCGCTTAAGTTTTCACTATTATCATTCACTCAAGGGTCACCAAAAGGCCAAACCACTCTCTCAGATGCACCCTGTCCAACACCAACCCAGCCATTCATGTCACCTACTACAATTATTCTCTCACCAGTGAAACATTCATTCAGTACTTCTCTTAGTTTTCCTCAAAACCTCTTTCCTATGTCTCTTTCTCCATCCACTGGTGCTTAAGGACGTTCGGTGGTTTCACTCAACTTAAGGGAATTCGACGAAACTTGCTGAAAGCATTACTTATGTTGTTTTAAATCTACCTGATTTTTTTGAGAATTATTTACCGCAGATTACTTAAGATATTTGATCGAGAATTGGACAAAAAATAACATGCGTTCTTATGGGAACACAAGGCACGAGTAGCTTAATTCATCAAAAAGAACATTTTTCTAGTTTAGAATAAGAAAAACAAAAATAATTTAAATCATCAATAGAATAATCTATCAAAATCATTTGATATAATTTATTTTTATTATTTTTGTTTTTCTGATTCTTAACTAGAAAAAGGTTCTTATTGATGATTTAAGCTACTCGTACCTTGTGTTCCCATAAGAACCCATGTAATTTTTTGTCCACTTTTCGATCAAATATCTTAAGTAATCTGCGGTAAATAATTCGGAAAAAAATCAGGTAGATTTAAGACAACATGAGTAATGCTTCCAGCAAGTTACGTCGAATTCTCTTAAGTTGAGTGAAACCACCGAACCTCCTCAACACGTCAGTCACAACTCTTTGAATACCTATGTTTATAAAAACCTAGAGCAATCTAGGGGATACTAACTCCTATTTCCTTACAATCATCTTAACTCTCTCAATGAAGATCAAGCCTACATCTTGACTGACATCCATACTATATTTAACTCCAGACCACAATGCTAACTCACCGTCATCAGTGGTAACAACGTCCCACCTCTTGCACTTGGTTTCACAAACACACAAAATGCCCACTCGTCTCATTTTCATTTTGTTGATCAAATCATTCTCTTCTTTACACACACCTCTCGTATTCCAAGTACCAATTGCCCAGTTTGTATAGCCATGTCAATCTCTTGATGGGCCAACGTTATACAGCTTCCGCTGCCCATCTTGGCTTTGGCTGTCTGGAGCTATTTTTTTTACAATTAGCAGCAAGTTTGAATAGAGTATGCAAGGCTAACAGCCTTTGCAGTACCCATTCCACGTGCAGATTTCCCTGCTTACGGCTCTCTATTGGTCAGTTTTGGTGCATTTTCACCAGTATGCCTCAAGAGAAACCAAAGCCTAGCGATGCACTAGACCTGATTTCACTCCTCTACTCAAGCTAGGATCCCTTCTAAAAGAGGGGCTCTACCTACCTTGAGAACCAGCACACCAATGCCCGTGACCCACGCATGAGGAGGCGCATGCGGTTTACTGACATACTGGGATGCTAAAAATCTATACACTATAAGAAAAATCATATTTGATCCTAATTAAGTGATTATTAATATACGAACTTCACCTGTAAATGCTGTCGACCATAGAGGTGCTCCTTTTTGTTATGAAGTGTGGTGAACCACTGATCACAAGATCTACAATATAGCTCCTCGTTATCTTCATCCTAGAAGAGATATAACTTTGGTAGAAACCTCACATAAGGACACATAGCTGTTCACATTAAAAGCTGCCCAAGAATCATAAGTTAATGGTCGAAATAATATTTTTGGAGGGATAGCACAAAAATTAGATAACGGATTCACAAGTATGAACGGCAAAAACACTAGACAAAATATTAAATTACAGGCACATATACCTTCTGGTGTTGATATCAACCACAACAGTAATGAAATATTTCCACTGACGCATAAGGGCAGCAGAAAGAAATAATATCATGAGACACTACTGTGACAGGATAAATATAACTGTTTCAGGCTGGACCTGGTGGAAGTTGTCGATATTCATAGTGAATAAAAACACTTAGTAATCTTCCACTGATTTATTTATATGACACAACGCATTTCACCACACTGTGGCATAATCATGTGCAAAGACTCTTCAGTTTTCTCTTGTATCTATAGGTTTTGACCAAGGCGTTAGGGAGTGGGGAGAGGAAGGAGAAGACTAAGGGATGGGGCGGAGAGGGGGGTGGGAAGAAGGAAAGTGAAGCGGTGGGGGGGGGGGGTTAAGGATGTTCCCAAATGGTTCTCAAGTAAAGGAGGCCTCCATCACCACCTAGTCCCAACCCCTGCGTACATTTGTCTTACGTCTTTCCGCCCTCTGTCCACTCAAAACCCTTAGTTCCCCCCCCCCCCCCACCGCTTCACTTTCCTTCTTCCCACTCTTAGTCTTCTCCCTCCTCCCCCCACTCCCTAACGCCTTGGTCAAAACCTATAGATCCAAGAGGAAACGGAAGTCTTTGCACATGACTATGCCAGTGTGGTGAAACACATCGTGCCATATAAATAAATCTGTGGAAGATTACTAAGTGTTTTTTATTCATTATGAATAGTGACAGGATAACTCATATCTCAGGAATTTGAGCTGTTGTTTTCTACTTTGATTTTGTCAACTGCTCATAAAACTTTTCTTTTGGAAACAATAGAGAACAATAAAGGTCTCTAGAAAAGCAACTCTCTCAACAACATGAGGCAGAACAGTTCTGAAGAATCAAGCAATATTGTGAGGATATAAACACTCACTCACTCAGTGATTCAACCTGAAGGTTGGTTTGGATAATTGAGGGTAGAGTTCAACCCGGACTAAGCCACAGGCGTGTGAATTTCACACATTCAGGGTAGGGGGGCCAGTTCCTTTCCCTGGGCCACCTCGCACTCAGAGGATTTTTTGTTCGGGGGCATTCAAAGGTTTCACCCGGATTTGAACCCGGGACCCTTCGATCAGTAGCCAAGTGCTCTACCCACTAAGCCACTACGCTCCCTACACACATATAAACACTATGAATGGATAAAATGATTCACACAAAAATAACAACTTTATTTATGACCCAGTATGTACTTCCAATGTATGTACTTCAAAAGATTGAGTTTATTATGGGGTAGTAATTTAAGTTATCCTTATCTGTGAAAAATTACAATTTTTATCCATCCATAAGACAAGAAACAGACTTAAGTCATGGAATAGATAAGGTATTTATGATCACTCTGCATATCACCACATTAATTTTAAACCTCACAGATGGTGGTAAGGGGGGAGCAAATCTTCAACGATCACGTGAGAGCAGTATTTTGATTTTTGTAGATGTGGTCAATTTTCTAAAAACCTGAAGACTGCAGATTTTTCTCCCTTCCTGGACCTTCTTCCAGATTTTTCACCTAAGCACTTGAGTCCCAGTATTGCACGGTGACTTAGTTGGAAATTTAATCTCATGTTGGGCCTCGATTAACACAAACTCAGAAACACCAATCCTCTCACAATTAACCCTTATACACCCACTCCCCGATTAACGCTGTTCCGATTACCGCTGTTCCGCATTAGCGCTGAAAATATTTTAAGACCCTGTTCCAGTTTAACGCTCTCCGGTTCCGCATTAACGCTCTTGAAAATCCTGCGATGCGCAGTGATCGCTTCGCCCCGTGCGCCCGTCGCAACTATTCTGCTACGCTTTTTTGCTGGAAGAGAGAATCGTTGACGAAAAACTTTCATTACTGAATATTCTGTATAGTACAGTGTATTAAAGTAAGAAAAACGATTTCATCAAGGCTTTCATCCACCTTTCATCATTACCACGTAATGGAATTATTTGATGAATGAACCTTTCGACTGTGCTCTGGGCATGTTTACTAGGAGTATTTTTTGTTTTGTCTTTTCTAAATTACTAATATTGTATTTTCCCCGTAAAAATAGGCAATGAGTGATAATAGGCAGCTGGAGAAGAAGAAAAGAAAAACAATATCACTTGGCGTAAAGTTAGAAGTCTTGTGACGTCTTGATGCTGGACAGCGGCAACATGAAATTTGCAAGACTTTATCTCTCGCTGGTTCCGCTGTAAGAACTATCGTTAAGAATGCAGATAAAATAAAGAAGTATGGGAAAATAGCAACTCCTTCGGCTGCCGTCAGGATAGGAACAAGATATAAATGTGAAACTATTATGGAAATGGAAAGACTTTTAAATGTATGGATAGAAGATTTAGTTGAAAAGCACATACCTGTAAGTCTGATGGCGATTCAAGCAAAAGCTAGGCGTTTGTACGATGAATTGCCCAAAGCTAGTTCTAGTGTAAAAACATTTACCGCCAGCCGTGGCTGGTTTAATCGCTTTAAAGCCCGCTATAAGTTGCATAACATATCTGTTCGCAGAGAGTCAGCTAGTGCGGACGAAAGCGCAGCTGCCACATTTATTGTTGAATTGGCGGCAATGATAGAAAAGGGAAAATATTCGCCTCATCAGATTTTCAATGCTGATGAAACTGGATTGTTCTGGAAAAGGATGCCATCCAGAACATATATTTCAGTGGAGGAAAAATCAATGCCAGGGTTCAAAGTTTCAAAGGATAGACTCACATTATTGTTAGGTAGAAATGCTGCTGGGGATTTTAAGCTTAAACCAATGATTGTTTATCATTCGGAAAACCCTAGGGCTCTTAAAGGTTGCCATAAGCAAAGCTTACCTGTCCTATGGGAAGCTAATAAGAAGGCATGGGTAACCACTGCAGTCTTCGATAAGTAGTTCACGGCCTATTTCTGCCCAGCTGTACGAGAGTACTGCATCAATAAAAATTTAGATTACAAAGCTTTGTTGAAATTAGATAATGCTCCTGGGCATTCAAGAACTTTGGGTGATTTATGCTCGGAGGTTAAGGTTGTTTACTTGCCTCCGAACACAACATCGATTCTACAGCCAATGGACCAGGGCGTGATTTCAACTTTCAAGGCATACTATTTAAAGGAGACTTTCAACCAAGCTGTAAGGGCATCTGAGGGTGAAGCCGGTGTGAGCTTGAAGGAATTTTGGCGCTCTTATAATATCCGACAGGCCATTGAAAACATATCAAAATCTTGGGGTGAGATCTCCGAAAAAACTATGAATGCTGTTTGGAACAATCTTTGGGACGACTGTGCGATTGACTTCCTTGGTTTTGATATACCTGAGGACATCATTAATGAAACAGTTGACCTTGCACGTATGATCGGTTTAGACGAAGTGGAGGCTGAAGACATTCAGGACCTAATTGAGGCTAACAAAGAAGAACTGACTGATATAGATCTATTAGAAATGCAACAGCATTGGAAAATGGAAGAGTGGAGCGAAGATGTGTGTGATGATGAAGAAATCAGAAACAAAACTAAAGTTTTAACTACATCAAATATTAATGAAATCTTAAATCTCGTCGACTGTGCACGTAATCTCGTAAAAGAAAGTGATCTTGATTTCGAAAGAAGCTCGCTAGTTGCTAGAAGTTTAAAAGATTCTGTGAATTGTTACAAGGAACTATTACTAGAAAGAAACAAAACGAAAAAACAACTCTCTTTAGACAGTTATTTCTCTAAAACTCAAAGAAAATCCTCCACCACAACCAAAGACAGCAGCAGCAATGATCGTACTGATGACGTAAATGTGGATCAACTGCAAGAGCCGGAAGAACTTTCGTGACGATGACGCGCCTTCAACTGTTCCTTGTTTTCATGTTTTGCACATTGTCCTTCCTAATATTTTCAGTTTTGTTATTTCCAAAGTTCTCACAAGCATAAAATGCAGTAAGAGGCCTTTACAAGTTATTCGCGTGAATAATTTCCGTCGAGTCAAGACGTCTATCACGCAAGTTCCTTAGTTTTGATTTTCATTTGTGATTTACAGTTTTATCTGTGAATCATAGTTTTTTCATCAATTTTGTTATTTTTAAAAGCATTTAGACAAACTATTGGATTGTTGGATCACAATTTTAAGTTATTACGTATTTTAATGTGTGCGCTTAAGTGTAAATTCGTAATATCTTCATTTGGCTTTAGGTAAATCCCAAAGCTCTCTATTAGTAATTATTTATTCATATTTATCTGTAAATTTTTGAACAAATAGAATAAAAACGTTTATTTAACGTTAAATCATTTTTTAAAGCGATTTTAACCACAGATTATTACTTTTACAGTAGAATATACAAAATTTCTACGGTGAAAGCAGTATCTTGGGGACGAATTAAGTTCCATAACAATAGTCTTTATGGAACTTCATGATTCGAATAGCGCTGTTTCGATTAGCGCTCGCTTTTCATGGAACGAATTAAGAGCGTTAATCGGGGAGTGGGTGTACTCCCAAGCGGCCGATATACAAGGTGTGATCAAAAAAAGACCGGACTGATTTTATTCCGCACAAACCGTTCAACGGATCGAAACGAGACACAGGGCACCATTTAGCTACACATCTGACGACTAAAACGAGAGATGTTTAGTTTGTTTACGTCGAGTCGTTACGCTGCAGCAGCGGTACATGTCTTAACCATGTCGTCGCCCCGTACAACGGCAGAAATGAAGGAGCTAGAGGAACAGCGTGTGTGCGTGAAATTTTGTTTCAAACTTGGCAAAAGTGCTGCGGAGACATTTGGAATGATTCAACAAGCCGGCACAGAGTTTCTTAAAACCATCGTAACCGGTGACGAAACCTGGGTTTACGGTTATGATGTTGAGACAAAGGCCCAGTCTTCTCAGTGGAAGGGTCATCATTCTCCGCGACCAAAGAAAGCTCGCATGTCCCAGTCCAATGTGAAGGTCATGCTGGTGTGTTTCTTCGATTGGCAAGGGCTGATTCATTACGAATACGTCCCTCAAGGTCAAACCGTCAACAAAGATTTCTATTTAGAGGTTATGAAGAGGTTGAGGGTCGCAGTGAGCCGAAAGAGGCCGGACGTGTGGAGAAACAATGCATGGCGTTTCCACCACGATAACGCGCCGGCTCACATGGCGTTGATCGTGACAGAGTTTTTCGCCAAAACCAGAACTTCTGTGATCCTGCAGCCATCCTACTCTCCAGACGTGGCTCCATCAGACTTTTTTTGTTTTCAAAGTTAAAATCAACCTTGAAAGGGCACCGATTCGACTCTATTGCGGACATGAAAACTAATTGTACGGTGGACCTGAAGAGGATCCCTAAGGAGGCTTACCAGGCGGGGTTCGAGAGCTGGAAGAAATGTTGGCAAATGCGTGTCGTCAGCCAAGGCATGTACTTTAAGGGCGACAAGTTCGATTAAGCTGTATCCGTCGAAATAAACAAGTTATAAAATCAGTCCGGTCTTTTTTTGATCACACCTTGTATTTCAGCATCTTTTGTGAATATTTTACGTGCTGCTGTGAAGATTGTACGCTGTTCAATTAACGTATATAGATCTGAACCCTACTTAGTCTCCCTTCAAACCTTTTGGAAAAAAGAACTGGAGATAAGTTTATCGAAAGACATTTTATTTTCTTGTTTATTACGACTAACATTACATCGATATTACTGATCTATTGAATTTTCATTTTATCGCGGAAAATGTCTCCGCGGGTGGCTAAGTCGCAGTGAACCCAAGTTTTCTCAGCGAGATTCTATGCTACCAACTACTTCTTACAGTTTATATCTTTCTTTTCTTATGCGTTCATGCATCTACGTAATTTTCTAGTCCTAAAATATGTAACGAATAGTCCACCTGCACCTGGTATGGTGATAAATTCAGGATATCGTCATTTCAAATGTAATCAAAAGGTATGCGTAAAAATATACTGCATTGGAAATGTATTATATGAGCCTATTACTATAACTGTCAGTAACATACAATGTCCCATTCATTTACATTGAAGATTGTTCTTCTCTCAACATAATGCTGACTGACTAATGCTGCGAGGAATCGCCGTAGAAGCGATGCGTCCGCAGTTTGCTATCGTCAAGTGATACTTTGTTATGGAATCATTTTATCCTTGCTGACTTCGCTTCCTTTAAATGAACGCCTTTTCAGATGGCCTTCAGGCTTTGACTGCGTGTTTCCCTTTGGAGTTCTAACGGCTAAGTTTGCAACCACATGTGTGTCTGAGTGCTGTTCGGATAACTTCTCTTGCGTTAGACGATTCATCCGATGAAAGTGCGACTGATTTCTTTGAAAGTGACAGTGGAACGGGAAATGATAGTGATGAAGATCAACATTCATCACAGCCCTTTGATGAGCAGTGCAGTGATGAAGACAGTTCTAATGGAGAATGGAGGGAAGTAGTGCCACCTGAAGAATCAACTCCCACACGTTACCATTTCCAGGAAATGACCCGCCCCAAGTGTGCGCCTTCCCATATCTCTCCACCAATTCAATATTTTCAACTATTTTTCACAGATTTTTTTATTAGTCTCTTTGTCACAGAAACTAATCGCTACACACAACAGTACATCTCCTCTCAGTCCGGAAGATCATCACCATCAGTGAAGTGGGAAAACATTTCATCTGCAGAAATGAAAGGATTCTTAGCATGCATTTTGAATATGGGAATAATCCGGAAACCTACCATTGCTTCGTACTGGTCGCAATCGACATACGGAAGTACCCCCTAGTTCGGAAAAATGTTTCCGAGGAATCGTTTTCAGCAAATTTTTCCATTTTTTAGGATCTAAAGTGTAAAACGCACAATGATCCCGGTTATGACCCATGTATCCGATACCAACCCCTTTTAGACCATGCCAATAAAGTATTTAGAGATCATTATACCCCTCACGAGAAACTATGTGTGGATGAAAGTCTAGTAGGGACAAAAAACCAATCAAGTTTGCTGAGTACCTGCCAAATAAGCACCATCACCGCTGGGGAATCAAATTTTGGATGCTTTACGATGCGGTGTCAAATTACTGCATGGGTTTCTTTACATATAAAGGTAGAGCAAGTGAGGAAGAAATAGTGGAGATAAAGGAACATGGGCTGGGATACACGGTGGTGATAGAACTTCTTGGGGCGAATAATTATTTGCACAAGGGCTACCATATTTTTGTGGACAATTTTTTCATGTCAGTTCCACTAGTGCATAATATTTATCAAATGGGTACATATATTACAGGCACTGTCGGGAAAAATCAGAAACACCTACCATAACTTTTCAAGAAGAAGTTTTCCGTCGGTGAGAAGATATATTGCCGTGCTGGGTGTGTCTTAGGATGAGCGTTTAGGGAAAAATGTTCTCAAAAAGGACCAGTGATGCTCCTTACGAGCAAGTCAATAGCAGACGATAGAGAAGTTACGAGAGTGAGGCACGGCCGGGAGAATAAAAATGTGAAGCCAGGAATAATATTAGAATACAAAAAGTTCATCGGAGGAGTGGACACATTGGACATGATGCTGTACACATATTTAGATGAAAGAAAAACAGTAAAATATTGGAAAAAGGTAGCATTTAATATTATTGGAAGGATGGTTTTGAATAGCCACATATTATAAAAAGAGAATTTTAGAGAACCTGGAAACTCTTTTGAGACTTTTGTACGTAACAAATGTGATAGAGGCGTTAGGAGCAGAATGGCTGACAATGAGTAGCAGGGAAGATTCCAGAGTGAGTGGACGTTGTTTACCAGGAATTAAGAAATTGGGAGGCCGCAAAGAGTCCAGGTGCTGTCTGCAGCACAAAGAGCAGAGGAGAAGATCAAGGACAGTGTGCATCCGATGCAACCGGGGATTGTACAGCGAATGCTTATCTAAGCATACGTGCTAGAACCAAGTGGGCATGAGTAGCTTACAAATTTTCATTAATATGTGATAAGTGAAGATCATAAGTGCTACTAACCTCATAATTGACATGGAAAATACTTCCGAACAATGTGTAGTAAAAGCAGATGCTTTCATGCAATATGTTATCCTTCAACATTTTACGAAATTTAATTTCTATGCTATGGCACTCTAATTATTTATAGTTAATTAACTAATATATTAACTACGAGAGATATATTTATTAAGACATAGTTATATATCATGTTATTTATCGTATTTTTTTGCTATTCACTAAAATTAACATTTGGATAATTTCAGGTAGGCCTCAATAGTACTAGTTTGCCAAGATTTACTCAATTTTTTATGCCATAAGCTATGGAAAAATATAAACAAAATTTAGCAAAATTATTAATAAAAAATTATACTATGTAAATACATACCTGATAACCCCTACATATGAAAACGGTTTACGGGATAAGCTTTTAAAATACATTATTTATAAAAAATTTAAAAATTAAAGTTGGTTTTTATTTTTTTTAAAACAAAATTAGCAGGAATGAGGATAAATAAAATTGTTAATGTAAACAACCAACATTTTTACATAAGTGTACTTTTTTCATGTTAAAATTTTATAAAATAAAGACAAAGGTGTGTTTTGAAATAAGAGAGAAAATTTCTTTATAATAGGGCTGGTATTTTTGGACATGTATACCGAAAAATGGAGCTTGGGAGCGAAAGGGTTAAGGAGGTTGGGTGGTTTCCATCAACTTAAGAGAATTCGATGAAACTTGCTGGAAACATTACTTTTGTTGTCTTAAAGCTACCTGCTTATTTTCAGAATTATTTGCCACAGATTTCATACGATATTTGAACGAGAAGTGGGCATGAAATTACATGGGTTCTTATGGGAACGCAAGGCTTTATTCATCGGAAAGAACCTTTTCTAGTTATTCAATGTATAATAATTTTTATCATCGATATAAAAATGCATAACACATTTTTCCTCCGAGAACTTGAAGAAATCCCTCGCGTGCGTTGTGGACGATGTGAAATTGACACCACGAGTAAGGTACCTGAACATGGATGCGTAACTTGCAGGATGATAGAAGAAAAGGCATACGAACCCATGTAGTTTCATGCCCAATTCCCGATCAAATATCTTAAGAAACTTGTGGCAAATAATTTTGAAAATTTGCAGGTAGCTTTAGAACAATATTATGAATGCTATCAGGAAGTTTCAATCGAATTCTCTAGAGTGAAACCACCAAACCTTTTTAATGATCACACTGAAAACATGAGGTTGTTTGAGCGAAAATTAATTTCTCTCCAAGGACAAACCATAGAACTTATCCAATAATAAATCCTTCGTGGGGTTTCAAGAGAGCCTAACCAAGGAAACCATGGTACAACTAAAATAGTATTAGTAGTACCATGAAGGAAACAACATTATTTATTTATTTTAACACTCAAGGGAATTCTCCCATTTACAAAAATATTACAGGAAAGTTTATCATGGATTGGTGGACATTCATTATTTGTTTCAAACAAAGAGCAAGACATCCTCTGTATTCAGTAGTAGATTCATTACAGGGTTTTTGGTGATCCTGCTTCAGATACAGTATAATGAGTCAGACACTCTCACTGAGGTTACATATTGGACCTTATTTCCAAACTAGGGAATCCCACTACCTCATAGTTACTTCAATAAGATTTCACTAATACAGTATTTTTTGATACCAGAGGAAGCTTGCTATGTATTATCTAGTTTGAATACTTTTTGATTCACGTCCATCTCCAAAAAGGTACAAAGAACTGTAAGTGAATTAACAATGCAATTTTTATTTCCTCAAAATATCAGTGATTGAACCATGGTTCTGGCCCACTGCAAAGTGTTTTTTCATGGATGATTTCACAAAGTAACCATGAATTGTATTCTTATGAACAGACCATTTTCCCTGACAAGTTCTATAAGCACATGACCTAAGAAACAATAAAATATATTTCCTACTTACATCAATTTCATCAGTAGCATCCATATCAGATTCCTCGGTACCATTGCCCAATTGATCTGGAAGTTTGAAAGACATTAAAAAATGAAAAGAAAAACATTAATTTTCATACATTAATTAACATGCTATTCATGAATTAACATTCATTTGAAAAACATTATAAAACTTCTTACATAACCGCTCCAAGGAAAGGGTTTTCAATAGAAAACTGAATAAACCACTTACTTTTTATCCTTTTCCGGTTCAAGTATGACTGATAAGCATCTGATTGTCTATAAGCCTTAAGCTCCTCCCTGTACCGTTTCTTATCAACTTCTGCTTTATCCAAATACTTCTGCTTCTCTTCTAAACTTAATTTACTCCACTCATGTCCTAATACTTTTGTAACCTGTAAATCAGAAAAATGTAGGTAAGCTATCTTACTGGGCAAAAATAACTCGGAGAATAGATACGCTTATAGAGATATTCGTGTACCTCACTAAATATTTGATCCTTAAATAGCTTCCTTTTCTCGTTTAAATATAAAACATAACCAGTAGCTGGAGCTTTCGGTGGTCTGTTTTCTAACAATTCAGGCTTTCGCTTTCTTCCTTTGGGCCATCCACCACGCTTCTTATGCTAAGGAAATTTATAGGAAAGGAATTATAAACGAATATTCCATTACACAATTACCAGTATTAAGCAAGACCAAAGCCCACCTGAATTGTGACAGTCGGCTCAATACTATTTTCACAAATCACCGGAGGAGCTGCAGGGGTATTCAGTCTTTTGATTGAAGTTATATCCTGAGTAGGACTGCTTTTCGGGGCTGCACAAGGCCTAATAATTTCAAGTTTCTGAGAGGCGCTTAGAGCAACTTCCGTGGTATCCACAACCTTCTGCGGTATCTAACCGAAAAGATAATACCCCACCAATTACGGATGCTTAAATTGTAAAGATACACCACTAAAAAACAATAAGTTATATTACCGATGATTCTTCTTGCACTACATTAAGCATAACATCATTCAAAAGTATAGGCATTGAACCATCCGAGGCAACCATTTTTAATGGGTTCTGCGTGATTAACTGGGCAGCAACATTTTGTAAATCTTCAACAGACAGCTTTAAGTCACCTACACCTGATGTTAATGCATCTTTAAGTGTCATGCAAACGAGCCTGTAATGCGAATATCATCAATAAAGTAACAAACATGCCATAACAGAAAAATAATTTGTGATAAAAGCCCATGAAACACAATCCACAACACTGAACAGATTCTAAAAACATTGCAACAAAGGAATTGCTCATCACACACACCCCTTGTTGGTTTCCACGAATATTCCATTTTCCAACAGGTCGTTTGCTGCTGAAACGGTATAATCCCGGAAATGTGGTCGTTCATCATCTTGAGGAAGGGACAGCGCAGACAAATTCATTTGTTGGGTCTCACCATTCACACAATTAGAAAATCCAACAACGTCAATTTCTTCTTCCATGTCACACTAGGGGGATTAGGGTTTTCACTTCAATTGTTTTTTCATCGAGGCTGGTAGGCTGGTCAAGGCCTCCAGCTCCTCCGTTTTCTCCTCCTCCATCGATCCAATCAGACGATTCGCCTTGGTTGCCATAAATCGATTGTTCATTTCACGCGATTTCATTGGTGAGTACCTTCGATATGTCGTCCAATGACCGTCGACACTAAAAAAAGTGAAGAAGGAAAACATTGAAAACATGAAATTCGTTTAGTGTTGACTGGTGTTGACTGCAAGGTCCGAGAGTTAGGTTGTCTGATTCCGAGAGGGATCGCGGAAGTATTTTTTAAAGTTGAGAGTTCTAGGCTGATATTTTTAATTGACTTTTGTCCATTTTAGTCTTCGTTCTTGTTCTACGTCCGTATTTTATGGATCCAAGAATCTTATGCTGTCGATAACAGTGCATATTGGAACTCTGAAACTAGGGAGTGTTCGTGTATTTATATTTTCCTGTAATCTGCGTTGGTATTGTGTTATCCTTGTCCACGCGATGTCTTCTGCTTTTAGCAGTAATGAAACGGACGCTTTGCAACGAAATGTTTGTTCTGACAACTCCACTTTAACTCCTCAAGACCAAATAAATGTTGTTTATGAGATTGATAAATGTATAGCTTGGATAAAGCGTAAAAGTGTTGACAAGGTAATGGTTTTGCATTTTTTGTTCTTTTATTTGCAGTGTGACGTTAATTTCAAGGAAAATAAAAAAATCAGGTTTTCCGTTTAATTATTTTTTATTCCAGGTTGCTCTACAATTCCCTGATGAAATGTTAAGGGACTCCGCAAATGTTGCCCGCTTAATTGAGAGCTTTCTTGGCAGAAAAGTATATATCTTGGCAGACTCTACCTATGGCAGGTAGGATTCGTAGATTTCTTAACTATAATGCAAAATGAACACCAGGTAATAAAACGCAAGCCGCATGAGTATCGCCGGGGATAAAGTACCTAGTTAAAATGTTGTCACCTATGGTAATTGGAATTAACCATTTAGACAATCACCGATGTGACTTGAAAAATCACTGTAAACCTATGAGCTTTCATCACATTTTTTCCTTGAACTCAAGACCAAGAAATATTAAAATTCTCCCTGATAATATCCCCAAAGTGAATGTACTTGGAACAGATATTGCATACTCCTCTACAATGACTGACCTGCAAGGTTTTTAACACTCTCCATCAAATCAAGCAAAACGAGCTATCCACCCAAATTTGAAAACTTGTTACCTAACTAATATTTCCAATATTTGATTACTGCTGTGTTACTTATAGCACTATTCTGGAAGACCTAAACTTAAAACTTCAAAGGACATTGAATGCATGTGTTATCTTCATTTGTTTGATCACATATCACATTCACGCAAGCTATCAAATTTTCTCACCATGCAAAACCGAAGAAAATACTTCTAAGGATGCTTCCTATTTAAAATCCTCAAGTTCAGAAAATCTATGACTACTTAACGGAGTTCTTTTTATTCACCACGTACGTCTGACAAAGAACTCTGTACACCCCCCGGACATACTTTACATTCCCAGTCACCGAACTACTATACTCCATAACTTCTTCTTAGTTGAAGCTGTAAAACTATGGGTACTACCCTGTGGGTAGGGTATTTATAAATGGGTATTTATCCATGGCCTGGGTAAATACCCAAAATGAGGGTATTTATGATTTTATGAGCTCTACTACTTAGGAGTTTTTTAAATTTTAAGATAAAGATGATATATTGATCACCTCATAATAATTACTATCATGATAAGTATGACTTTATGAGAGTGTTCGTATACTGTGGTACCTTGGTTAACCCTACAATGGTCGCACGTCATCTTAGAGATGACTTTTACCAACACTGTCATGCTATTTTACTAACCCTTAGCTGGAGGAGAGCGGCTCATGCTATCTTTCAGCCCTTTCCTCTTCTAACCAACAATGTATTCAATGATGTGTTGTGCATACATTGTGCTCTAATTTCGACTTTAGAATCTCTTAGATCACTCACAGCTAACTACATTATTCTTTGTAATTCGTCCAGATAACTCGCGACCTCTGGTGTTTTTGAGTTTAGTATTTCTTGAAACCTGTTATCCGAATGTTAAACCAAATATGTTGAACCAAAGTTTTGCAATTTGTTCTTCATATACTATGCCATCTTCTTCAGTGCCAGAATCACCTCATATATATTTCACTTGGACTCTGAACGTGATCTGCAAGTATTTGCTACTGTCCAATGAAGATGAGAGTGATGAGCCTTTTGAAGTAGATAGTGTCACAGGCGCCAGAGATGAGAGAGAGCCAGGAGTTAGAGAGGGAGATTTGGACACAGAACAAAGTGATGAAGACCTCCGTGATGTGGACATTCGCAGTGATCCTAAGTTTTATTTTGGTCATGAGAAAAATTGTGATACAACAAAGCGGAGGCGTGCATCAATCCTAATTTTCAGCAGAAAAACACCGGGCCAAAATATGATTACTTGACTGCCTGGTGTCATTGGGGAAGCAAGAAATGTCACAACACCGCTTGCAACTTGGGAACGTTTTATTATGGAAGAATTGGTCGAAAAAATAGTGACTTACACAAATAAACTCATCAAGTCAATCCATGAAAAGTTCACCAGAGATCGTGACGCAAGCAACACAATAACTATTGAAGTTAGGGCTTTGTTTAGACTGATATATATCTAGCAGGTGTATACCACACTAGTCTATTAAATATAGATAAGCTGAGGGGAACGAAGCATCGTGATGGAGAAATTTCTTCTTGAGATGAACAAGAGAAGATTCCTGTTTCTAATAAGATATGTACCTCATAATTGACGTCAAGGAAAGCCGTTTATAGCGAAAAGAAACAGACAAATTAACAACAATCACAGAATTTTGGGGAAGATTCGTCAATAAATATAGGAAGTATTACTCCTTGGGGTTTAATGTCGCCATAGATGAGATGCTGGCTGCGTTTTGAGGACGATGCAGTTTCCGCCAATTTATTCCATCAAAGCCAGAAAAGTACTGTGTGCAAATTTTTGTGCTAACGGATAACAAATTATTTTACTGCTATATCTTAGAAGTATGTGTGTGGAATCAAACCAGAGTTTTGGGTGAGTAACAAGGCTCGCGATGCTATAATGAGATTAGCTAAACCCATAAACAAATCCGGGAGAAACATAACTGGGGACAACTGGTTTTTTGATATTCAGCTGGTGCCAGACCTAAAAATGGAAAAGCTCACATATGAGGGTACTTTGTGAAAACAGAAAACTTCAATTCCTAAAGAGGTACCCGGTACCAAAGATACAACTCTTTGGTACCAGGCTCTCAATTTCTGTTTGAAGTCACAAGTTTCGCTTCACCCAAAATCATTAGGGTGCATAAATTCCTCTTCAATAAAAAAGACGAATATAAAAATGTTTGTATCATGAGCATATTTTGAAATTATAAACAAATTTTCACAAAATCAAACAATCTCCACGCACTTACTCTGAAATTAAACTCCATGCAAGAGACACCTGCCCACAAGCGATCAGGTTGCAGGCTGCTTCCTATAGGCATGATGGCATCTTGTCCGGCTCAATATCAATGATATGTAACAAACTGTAAAGTTTTGAATCTGACGACTGTGTATGAGTAGTACAATCAGAGCATGTATGACTACAAAGACATAAATAAATATTTATTAGCTCTAGGTACAATACCCCTAAGACCACCAATATTACAAATGCGGTGAGCTTAAACAACCAACATAGTATCAAACATAAACAATGAGTACAAACATATTTGAAAACATATCAGTACAAAAATTATTATGCATATTCATATCACAAAATAACGGAAAAAATAACTTTAAAAAAATACATTTTAATGAAGATTGCACAATAACAAAGTAGGAAGCGGATGGTGATATATAGATATATAACAATGCGAATTAGAGATTTATGTCTATATGTGAAAGGTAAGAATAAAGTTTCGTTTTGAATGACTGCCTGTTTTTACTGTTCTTTAGGTCTATGGGGAGAAAATTCCATAATTTTGTGGATTTGACTAGAAAAGAGTTGTGGTATTTGGTGGTTCTATGGGCAGGGCAATATAAATCAGATACTTCACTCCTTGTATTCATATCATATCCATCAAATATTTAGGTTCTGTAACGGAAAATAAGAAGAACAGGAAGACGCTTAGCAAGTAATTACGCCTGCCCTTGACAGTTAACCAAGATAGTTTTTCCCTATACGAAGAAACATGTTCATCATATCGAAGGTTAAAAATGAATCTGATGCATGAATTTTGAATCCTCTGTAGCTTGTCATTAAGCTCTTCTGATAGGTCACCAAAAACTAGAGAACAGTAATCTAAATGCTAGAGTTGTAACAAGCAGCTTCCTAGTATGAGTCGGTAAGACGCATTTCTGGGTTTTGAGAATACCGTGTAAAGAATAAACATACATACTGTATACTAAACCATAAACAAAGAAAATTTTTGGGCATGAAGTTAATGATGATCGATGATAATGATGATCGATAATAATGATGATGGAGACAACTTTTAATAAAGAGATTCCAACGTTCCATCTTCAAAAGGCTGAAGAGAAACAGGAGCTTTCAAATTTGTGAAGAGGAAAAAATTTGCTACAGGCCAAATTCATTTTGCTGCTGATCTGCTGCACGGGGTTGCAAATTGAGGCCTAAAGAACTACTCGTTGCAATAACTTTGCAACTATAACTAACGTTGCAATTTGTGAAGTTGGTAACCACATGGATTTGAGTTGACCTTCGCAAAGATATAGCACATTACAGACATGAATAGAGGCTTTGGCAAACGATCTTTCATTTGGGAAGGTGTATCAGAGGCAAAGAGAGATATAAGCCCAATATTATGGTGGAGGGGTTTGAGAGGAACTTGTCTGTTGCCTGATGTGGCTGTAAGAATTTTAGGGGCCCCTGTCACGTCAGTCGCCACGGAAAGGACATACAGCTGGATCCATTATAAGGGGAGAAATACTTAGAATATACAAATGGCTGCAAAAATCGCTTATTAAGCACACAACTGGGGACTGCTTGACAGTATCAAAAATCGAAAAGAAAATGAGAAAGAGATAAATCCATCAAAACAATTGGAAGCCAATGAAGTGGACAGTTTGACAGAATAACTGGCGGAGGATTAGTTGGAAACATCATATAACTCTTCTTCTACGACTAGCAACAGCAGTAATGAGGACGATGAGATAGATATTTCAGAGTGATCAAGGTACCCAAGATATTGACTCAAAATAAGATTGTTTAACTTAATAGTTTCTCCTGAAATTGCAAAAATATTAATAAAAATTTTATTGGCACAATTGGCTAAGTTTTTGATCTTTTTAAATACTTTTTATAGATTATAAAAGGTAAAAACTACCAAATAAATGTCTGATGAGGTGTTATTCTAATATGAGTTATGATTATCGTGTAAGTCATAAATCCCCGGGTATTTATGAATTGTGGGTATTTTACATCACTAGTCTAGCATCGTCCATAAATTCATTCCGGTCAAAATTATTTCAATATCTCAACTCATGCTCAAATTGATAGCTCTGATATTGTTTCATGTGTTATATTTCTTGTCATTTTATGTTGATTGATATGTAATGTAATTTTAGAGAAAGGCAATGTTCATTTAATCCTGATATGTTTTTTTTTCTTGTTGGTGATATAATTTATTAAGGTGCCACTCAAGGCCAAATCAATGAATTAACAAATGCAATGATATTTAGTAATTTTTCACCTTTTTTGTATTGTTCCACTTGAACCTGAGGGACATGAGATACCAGGTTCTTGATAATGTTATTATTATGTTACAGTTGTAGCACTACCCTCCGAGAATGAAAATAAAGTTATTACTATTACTGCAATCACGTCACAAGTTGCCCTCCCCTTCCTGAACCCAAACTGATTTCCGCCTAAATAGTAATTTTTTCTACTCTCCAACCTTCTATTCAAATTTCTAAGTAAAACTTATGCCACATGTGAAATTAAACTAGTCGTTCTATAATCCTCGCTTATACTGTTTTCACGAAATCCTCTGGCCAAACTCATTCCTCATAGATCCTACGAATAAGATCGAAGGAGGATTGTCTCCCCTTACTACCTAGATTCCTCAGTAGCTCTGAAGGTAGATTATCAGTTCCCACAGCTTTTCTACCCTTCATCTCCCTTAACACCCTCTCTATTTCGCTGCCAAGTATCTCCAGTCTGAGGTTATCCTTATCTAGTTTTCTTTCATTGTCTATATCTAGGTTCAAGGATCTATTCTCACTGTCATGTAGCTCCTCTACGTATTCTGTAGTTCATAGCCATAGCTCAGGTTGCCAAGGAAATTTGCATTATTAAAATAGGAGAAATACTTATAATTTTGAAATTAAAAACCTAATTTTTAAGCAAAGACAAAATGAACAAAACAAAATCGAATGTAGTAATTAAATACCAAGTCCTTTCAGCTATCCGATTGCAACCCTGTATCATGGGAGCATTTTTTTTAAAGCAAAAAAAAACAAGTTCTGTACTGATTTCAATGCTTTTCCAATGGGAGTGAAATCTAGGGGCCTGTTTAGTGGCCCTTGGGCACTGAGGAACTTTCAATACAGCTTATGTTCATCCCAGTGCACTTTAACCTCTCTAGTCCCATTATTGCAAAATTTCAAAGTAGAATAAGTAAAGAAAAAGTTCTGCCATTGTTGAATGGTTGAGTAACAGATAAAGGCCGACACCATTAGATTTTTATATATAAGTATAGGATAAATGCATTTCTACGTATTTTGATGAAATAAGAAAGACCTTGTAGTGTTTCACTACGCAAAAATATTTAGTTATATATTGAAAAATAGATTGGGAAAAGTATTTAAAATGTGAAAATTTGAATGAATGACAGTAGTCGATCTGATTTTTTTAAATTTTGCTCATATTACCTTGAGTTTGCAGGAGAAATGATGATGAGGATGATGAAAAAAGACTAAGCTTGAAAGAAATTGCTGCATTCACGCTTTTTTTATGTTTTCCAGTTTACACATGTGCAAAACCTTGATATAATTCTTAAATACATTTTATGTAAAACTTTTACAAGCATATAAAAATGAACATGTGGCTAAAAAATTAAAGGCCCAAATGAGAATTTGATACAATCAGGTATAATGACTGCCAAATGTACATCTTTCTTCTATATTAAACATCGTGGACTTAATGCCACCCAGTGAAGAATATAATAGCTTATCCTCGAGATTATAGTTTTATGGTTTCCAGTCCCACCCGGGTTGGTTCTTCTCTGCTGTGGGCATGGGCATTTCTGTCGGGAAACCATTACAAATGATGAGTGACTTCTTGAGATTGCAAGGGCGTAATCACCATGCACTTGTGCTCTCTGTTCCTCAAAAAATCCTGGCATCTATCACTTTCTAGTCCCAAACCTCTACCCCAGCCATTTCTAGGCCTCCTCAACTGTTGCCTTACCTAAATCCATTATTTGACGATGAATAATAGTCCATGTTGTTTAATTGATATAGAATATTGAAAGATTTTGTGTTTGTCAAGTGTGCAAGCGTTTGTCACTACTAATTTATTTTTCCACAAAATTCAACTGCCTTCTCCCCACGATCATTTCTTGTTCCTAGCCGAAATCCTTCCACTCGTAATACGTCCTACCATTCACCGACCTCTGCATTCTAGTCGCCCATCACTATCAGGTTTTTATTTTCTGGCACTTCTCTAATTATTTCTTCTACTTGCTCATACATCTTCCTCCATATGGTTGCTTGTAGGCATGTATGCCTGGACCAGTATGAAATTCATCAGGCACGCCTTTATTTCTACCTCTTGTATCCTGTCCCTCACCTGTTCAATTTTTACTACCCTCAGCCCCAATTTTGTGTGTAGTACCATACCCGCCCCATGTTGACTCTCATCTCCCCCACTATAAATTACCCTGTGACTATAACTCCAATAGTCCCCACTGACCTTCCACCTCACCTCGCTCAATCCCAAAGCATCTCTTTTTCCATTTCCTGCTTAATATTTTCTAGCTTCCCGGCCCTCATAATTGTCCGTACGTTCCAAGTTCCTATTTTTACCACTGCTTTCCTCCTTTTTCTTTTCTTCTTCTTCCTCCTATACCTTATATCCTCTGATGATGATGTTGTGCAAGGACTTCGTGTGATGACGACCCTGAAGGCCTTGCCTCCCCCACTGCCGGGCACGACACCCGCCCTAGTGGGCGGCATCCCGTAGTTGCCAGGAATCAATTCTCTGTGAATGACTTTCATATTCTGGGAAATGATAGTTGAGAGGTACTTCCATGCCACTCAACGTTATTTTTAACATGACACCATCACGGCATGGGTGGCCCTACCAGGAGCAATAGTACTTGCTCCTGCCAGTCCAGCACTAGGGGTCATTGGAACACACAAGCCCTTCCACCACGTCAAGGTTGTGATTCTAGGGGGGTTATACGTAGTACATACCTTGCCTTAATGAGGCACTGGAGCTCTTATTTGTTTAACAATTAATTATGACCCTGAATAAAATTTCAGGGCCTATTCTTTAAAAATATGCTGAGGAAGATGGAGTATTTGTTTTTGTTTCTCAGATTGTGTACAGGTGATTGCTAGCCTTATCCAAGTTATAATTATGTCCGACATGAGTGAGGACATTGTAATAGTATGAGCAGTTCTCTTTGGCCTTTATTTCCCATTTTTGGGAATATTAAGTCTGGAATGTCTGAGCTCCAGGAACCTTACTTCGTAGTTGTGAATAAATTTTGTCTTTGAGAGGTAAAGGAAAATAGGAAATGCAGGAGTTTTTAGAGATGAAAATGGAAGGGAATTCATTACTTCATGAAAAATGAGAAGAGTTGGTTAGATTTAAGTTGTTTTTTATACAACTGAGAATATGTTTCATTCTTTCTGAAATGCACTTCGGAATGAGTTATTATACAAACTGACTATTTCCTGTTAAATCTCAAGTGCGCCTTTATCATCATCATCATTTTCGCAGGTCATCAACCGTAGTGGGATGATTCCTCAGTAGAAAAATCCTATGCCTTCATTGACCCTCCAGCCTGAATCCCTCAATGTCAAGCTGGATGCTTTAACCAGTTAAGCTTCCAAGGCATCCTTATCCCCTGTGGAATTTTGTCAGCTTATAAGGAATTAGATGTTGAAGACTGGTGGACATATGTTGTAACTATGTACAGTAGAAACTCGAAATTAGGAAGTTGATGGGACCGGAAAAATCGTCACTTCGTAATATCAACTTTCGTATGAGCGGGTATCTTTCAAAAACATCGCGATGAAGCTCTTTTTTTGTTTCCTTAAATTAAAATGTACTCTTGCGACGTGCTTGCATGATTTACTAAGTTATAAGTCATGAAAGTATATTTAAATGTGTATTCATGCCCACAGAGTGCACACCGTTGAACACAACTAATTTGCCGTAGTGTGATTCTTCTGCTTGAATCGCGGTGGAACGATGCGGTTGAGGCATTAAACAATAAATGTATAAATAAATACCTGTTGCAAGAAAACGTAAAGTAATGGCCAATCTCACTTCAGGCTCAATGGCATTCTTCATGATGGTGTCTTGCTTGACAATTTTAGGAGAACCTTTTGCCAGTAGATATTGAAAATCCGATGAACACTTTCGGAAAATGTTTTGTTTTTTTTTTCATTCACTGCCCACTCACAAACGAAACTTTCGTAAGCACCAAATTCACTTCTCCGAAGGAGCCATTCACTTGTTGGCTTCTCTTTCTGCCTTCTTTTTCTACATAAAACTATGATCGAAGCAACAACGGCAGTAGCCACACGAGAAGACATCCTGAACTGCGCTGTCCTGCCTACTGTCTCACAGTGCACTCTCTTGGCAGTGAAGTGTCTGAGAGCACCCGTTAAGATGGCTGCGTCATTGCTCTTGCTAGACCTACTCTCCCGACAGTCGCAACTGTGTGTCGGGACACTGCGAGAGCACCTTCTTGTAGACGGTAGTGTCTGGTGTCGCGACACTAGTGTCAAGACATAAATGTCTCATGAAGACCCAGCTTAAGGGAACGCCAGTACACAATGGAAAAGAAGCAGTTCTGCCCCTCAGCTGTCGCTGGGTGTGCATGGTCTGAGCCTGGTCATTCAATATGCTCCAAGGAGACCCAATTTCTGAGTACATAATACCAATACTTCCCTCAATTGATACGAGAAGCTACCGAGATAGCAACATGCCCAGTCAACTTTAGCAGAGACTATGGGTACAACCTCGCTACAACTTAGAAGAGAGTTTTGTGGCACCACAGAGTGAGCAGAAAGAAAAATGGCATGCAGTGTTTCTGGTGCCAAAATTGGCAGCCATATACTTTGCCATATTATTTGCCATATGCAAACATACCCTCTGCTATATGGTTTGGCCAAAATTACAGAAAGAACATCTTGTACATGAAGACGTCTCCAGGATAGGAGGAGAAATGTTGTCTTGATAAACAACGACGTGACCAGAATCCCGGAAGAAGGAGATGGAAAACCTTGCTTCATTAGTAATAGGTAGGGATAGGAAAATTTCGCGATCGCGAATTTAGGCAAAAATGTCCTAGGAGTGGTAATTAGTTACAACATACTCCATACTGACTGGGGAAATGACTTTTGAACTCGCGAAATGTAGCGAATTGTGCCCCAAAACGCGAATTTTCATTTTATATGAGAAAATGGTTGGAAGTACATTTAAAACGCAAGAAAACATTAAAATTTCAAGCAAATGTTCTCAATTCGATTTAAACGAACTCGCGTGCAAATATTCCTGAGGTATGCGGAAGTTTGCAGTTCATCGTAGCATAACCGGTGTTACGATAACAATCGCGGGAGGATGACATCGGGTGCTTGCGATTTACGGCGCTAACCGGCAATACACAGCTAGTCGCGCCGCGGTGCTTTCTATTTACAATTAGTGGAATAACCATCTATCGGCATCTATGATCGGTGGCTCTCCGCTCCGAGGTGAGTCGAACAAAGGAAAAGCAATATGCGCATTTATTCTAAGTAATCTGCTACAGCAGGGTTTCCCAAACTTTTCCTGCGATGGAACACTTCGTAAATCCTGAATCTTTAACGTAACACCTTGTGGACTTCACATATATTAAACCATAGCGTTTAGGTAGCAGCATATAAAGCCATTATAGGTTACTCTGAACACCCATTAGCCTTCCGCGGAACATAGTTTGGGAATCCCTGTGCTACTGATTTGAAGACGAGACGGACTGCGCACGTGTTAATAGCCGCTTTGAGTTGTTTCATTTCAATGGGATCGCTCACAAAGAGATTTTTAATGCAAATTGTAGTTTGAAAACTAAAGGGACACGTATTGTTCCGATTTTTTATTTTGGGTCTGCTTTGTTCATAACAGTCTACCACGGATTTGAAGATGAGACGGACTGCGCATGCGTGAATAGCCGCTTTGAGTTGTTTCATTTCAATGGGATCGTTCACAAAGAGATTTTTAATGCTAATTATAGTTTTGAAACAAAAGAGACACGCATTTTTCCGATTTTTTTATTTTTTCTGAATTGTTCATTAGACTCTACTGCCGATTTGAAGACGAGACGGACTGCGCATACGTGAATAGCCGCTCGATTTTAAATGCTATTTATAGTTTTGAAACTAAAGAGACACGTATTTTTACGATTTTTTTGTTCTGATTTGTTCATTAGACTCTACTACGGATTTGAAGACGAGACGGACTGTGCATGCGTGAATAGCCGCGTTGAGTTTTCATTTTAATGGGCTCGTTCGTCAAGAGTTTTTTAAATGCCAATTCTGATAGTTTGAAAAATAAAGAGAGACCTATTTTTCCGTTTTTTGATCCGTCGCCTGCTTTTCGAATTATCGGCGGCGAAATATCGGGGTTCTTAACCCTTTCAAGTAAAACAACCAACATGAAAAGTTTTGAAGTCACTCGCTGCTCCGTCCAATCACTCTGGGTGCTATGCAGCATTCCCCTTCCCTCGCTTTCCAGCGAGCGAATTACAAATTGAACCGGATCTCTGATGTTGTCACGAACTTTTTGAGTGGGCGGCAAGTTTCACGAATTTTTGTTTTTGAATTAAGAGTGATTGGCTGAATGTAGAAGAATTTTGTCTCCACCGAAAATATATTTTCCAATCCATCTCTCGAATTCGTGAATTAAATTGCAATTTTGCATCATAGTGAACGACCTTAATGCAATGGGGTTGTTCCATTACAATGGTTGCGTAGCTAGCTTTAAAGCACCAATCAAGGCCAACTATGACATCAATATAATTGTCGACATATTTATTTATTGCGTGGCACCAAGATTGATTTTATTGTTTGAATCTCTAGTTTTTGGCCATTTCCGTCAAATGACTGTTTGTTTTCCAGTGACAACTGTTAAGTATCCTAGTTTTATTCATGGTTTCTGTGCTTCAAGTGATTTTGACGATTTTTTGAAATGCCGAATGCAAAATTAAGCGCAAGAGACCGGGCTTACCAGTATCAAAAAGATTGATTTTATTGTATCGATAGAAGTACGGTCATGTACATATTCTACAATTGTCAGGTTACTTGGGAAAGACTCACTTGGAAAAATTTAAAATCTTTGAAGCACGTAACTGCAGCAAATTTTCACAAGGATGGAAATTCTCTAAAGTTACATGTCAATACACGAAATATATTAAATTTTATTTTTAAATTTAGTGCCACTTTTCCAGGTTCCGCCACCGAGGTGATTGTCTTCAGTCATAACATGGCTAGAAGGGGAAATAACCTAGATCATATTGGGTTAAACTATAGTATAAGTGACCCTTTTCTAGACTTTTAAATAATCTGTATTTTATGTGTATATATATAAATTTGTGGTCACTGTGAAAACACCGAAATGTCTTGTTGAAAGTACAGAATTCCTAATTTCGAAGTACCGCTTTTCTCCCTCTCAAACCACCAAAAAATTCCTATCCCTAGTAATAGGTCTAGATCTGATCATTGCCACTTGGTCTTTATCAAGGCTGTAGATGTATCTACTGCCTTTGTAAGTTACTCTTCTATCCTTCAGAATACTGAGTTTGTATTTTATTCCAGTCCTCACTGTCTAATGCCTTCTCGAGGTTAAACAAAAGCAATAATGGTTGATTGCTCCTTTTCCGTTTTTATTTTTTGTGGGGATAATGAGGGTCAAAATAACCTCTTGTGCTCTTACTTCTCTGGTAACCAAAATGATCTTCATCCAGCAATTTTTATGCTTCACATTACATCCTTTCATTGATGATTCCTTTTGATATTTGAAGAAGGACCAATACCCTCTTCTCTGCTTATTTTCCTTGACTCCTTGTGCGACACAGTTATAGATGGTTATTTTGCAACCAAGCTGAAGGTTGACCTACCATATGCCACCCGGTATACACCATTGGTAGAAGAAGCATAGCCCAGAGTGTGCCTTCATGCTGATGCAAATGTGACCCATGGATGTGAATGTCATGTACTAATCAGAATTTGGTAGTATGCTGTCCAGGGGAATATTAAGTGGGAGTGCAGCGGGGGGCGGTCACCCTCCCACTCCTGTTTTTCCTGGGAAAATAGATGAACTTGGCAATTAATTCCATAAACCCCAAAGCTCCCAAAAAGTAGCATTCCACCACCCCACAAAAAAATAACCTTAATCCATCCCTGTTTTTGTCACAATGCAATGGTGATGCATCACCACTGTTGTGATATTGAAATAAAAGCTGCTTTCATCACCATAAGTCACATATGCTCTCTGTTTTGCTTTCCTTTCCTTGCACCCACATTTTAGTGCACGCTTATCAAAGAACTGATGTTTTAAACTGGAAAAATTCAAATTTTGGCCTGGAAAACCTGGAAATGTTCTGGAATTTCATATTTTCTGGTCTTTATCAATCCTGATTAAATTCCTATTAACCAGAGGTCAAAAATGTTGATGTCATCCATGCTCTCCTATGTGTATGCCATTGCACTCCTAATTGGTTAACATATATTCTTTTTAAACAGAGAGACTTCAGGGTTTCCTTTTGTGTCAAGAATGCCCCTTTTTCTCGAACTTTGTTGCTGCAAAGCATTATCTCTATCAGTAAAATTACCTTTGGCATCAGCTGGCCTCTGAAGGAGGGGAAATTTACATTGCTTACGTGGGAAATTAGTTCTGGTCCCAAAGATACTACATATGTACTTGTTGATCTCTTATATTTTTTATTGGTTCCCACGTTAGTATCATAAAAAATTTCTATATAACATGAGTTTTAAGTCTTTGGTACCTTTTAGATAACAAAAATATATTTCCCTTCCTTCCAATCCTTTATATTTGGCTTTTGATACTTTTGACTCACATAATTGACTGCCATAATACATAGCGATAAATAGGAGTCTACAAAAGGGGATATTATATCTTGGTGGGAAGTGGGTTTATTTTTCCCCAAAAGTGGTGTTTATTTTTCATTTTACCGGGGAATCCACATTACGCAAACAGTGTCCAGAACTAATTCATGGATAATATTGCCACTGAAGTCAGTTGAAATCTACAACTGTAATAATACTCCAAGAAGTGGTGAAAGTATTTTATGAATGCAATTCCATGAAGTTCACTCTACCCTTTCCCATCTTAACCCGAAGTTGCCCGTAGGGTGTTTGTACCTCTAATGGTCGATTTAAATTAGAAGAAATCCTTGATTGACAATGCTTACACAAGAACCTCTTTATGAGCAAAGAAAATATATTCCACAAATCCAACTACTCTTGCAACTTCTCCGAGTCTTATTTTAGACCTTGAGCTCATTATGTACATCATTAGGTACTTGTTGAATCACACTCCCATAGTTGTGGCAAAACGCAAAGAAAGATGAATATGTGATATGGACATTGTGATCAAATATGGGTTTGGGCCCATGGTTGACGACTTTAAAAGGCCATTGCAGCTGATACAAGGGAAAAGACTTTGTGAGCAACCACATGACTAATGTCACTGAAGCTAAAAGCTGTGATTCAGCATAATTAAAGCCAGAATTATTCGCCAGATCTCATTAAACCAACCGACCTATGAAGTTACGCTGAAGGTAATGCATACATAAATAACCCACTCAGTCTTCATATATGTAACACTAATGGAAACACTGGGTATCCCTAGGTTGCAATGGTCTAGGCAAACGGAAATTCAAGTGTATGACACTCACTCCCGTGAAAACTTAAAAAATTGAGAAGTGGATGTTTCGGCTTATGCTGTTGGGAGCCATTCAGGTATCACCGTGGGTGATTTTGGAAGCTTTTTAACCCATCACCCCCATATGTGATAATGTTAGATTTGATGAGCACCCCTCCCCTATCAATTTTATGTGTGTTGTCATACATTTTTTTATTCTCATGCATGGCTTAACTTTTTCATGAATGTTTTTATCAAGCCTATAAATTGTGATGCAAAAGAGATTAGGTAGGTGCGATCTTTGCGACCCCGAAAAAAATTATTTTTCTAATATGTTGATGATTCTGACTCAGGCTGCCGGCAGCTTGGTGTATGGTGATGTGTCAAGTTTCATGATCCGCTACAGGCAAGCAACCTTCCCCATGCTGATATTGAAATTAGGTATGTTGAAAAGGAATGCCTTAGGTGTTAAAATCAATATTTAGGAGGAAATTGCTGCATATTTATGCAATTGAGCAGCCTTGAGCCTAGGTGGCGCCAAGACTGCTTACTCTGGATACGATGCACAAATTAAATGTGGAAGTCCATGTGAATATTTCAGGTTTTGGAAGGTCCACCAATCGTAGGCATCGTGCAAACAAGAGCACTCTATTCTGAGGACACGGAGATGTAGTTTGTGTTGCTTGCTGCCCCTCGAACCTCTGCTCCATTTAATATGGCATGCAAAAATTGTCAATTGTTTTTGTATTTGTTTTTGTTACTATTTTCGGATGCACTTCTCTAATGATGTACAAGTAGAATGCATGTGTGAATTGCAGTTATATTTCGTGTGGGGAAAAGAACTTCCATTTTTGTAATTTTGTTGATCAGCTGCTACTTCTTTTGGGATTTTGCTGGTCAAGCCTCTCAAATCTCCCATTCTCTGGCCACTTTTATTTCATTTCACTTTGCGTACTGCATAAAATATGGGTATTTCATAAATTTCTCTTTCATTTTACCCTATTGCTTTTATAATAGATTCCAGTTTTTATATTATTTCTAGCCTAACTTGTGAAATGATTCTGTAGTAATGCAGTCGTTTTTATTTTTCCCTTGAATAGTCTCATTCCTTGACAGGTTTTGCGCCAATTTCGCCATTGTGCTTTTATGTTATATAATATGATATTACAACTGTGTTAGGATAGGTACGTGACTTAGGTTGGCGTTTTTCGTCTTGACCCAAATTTGGGTTATGTCACTGTCAAAGGAAGAGAACTGTGTTGTAGCTCGAGGACCCCCTGTATTAATACTATGCTTAAACATTTTTTTATGTAGCCTGAGTTAATAAATAGCCATTACTAATCATTCTGCTAAAATAGGTTAAAAAAACAAGTGTTAAATGCTTTGCAAGTATTGACTAACTTACTCTTACTCCTGTGACCATTGGAAACCTAAATGGTCCTTGGCCTCGCCTTGGCATTTCGTAACTATAATATTTTTCCGGTGCAAGGTAGTTAGCCTTGCACCCAACCCCAACCTCGAGGACCAGGAGTTATTGTTCAGAGTTGTCTTCTCCTTGGCCAATTGCTTTCACTACAGCTCAAAGATCTCGACCTGACCTCGGTGTTATGTCAGAGTGACCTTCTCCTAGCCTTTGGGGTCCTCCCCTTACTCGTACCAGGCAGAACGGGGCAGTGCATATTTAATGGCGGCACTTACTCACCATGACACAGCACTGTTGTTGGGTTTATGTAGTTTTTAACGAGTATGACCATGCCACAGGTCATCCTTACCACACCCTC
This sequence comes from Pyrrhosoma nymphula, assembly GCA_963573305.1. NCBI lineage: Eukaryota > Metazoa > Arthropoda > Insecta > Odonata > Coenagrionidae > Pyrrhosoma > Pyrrhosoma nymphula. The sequence goes on from OY754330.1 coordinate 162,175,528, forward strand.
AAGATGCTGCTGCCTCGGTCTGGGGCTGCTTATTTGGGTTGCCCCATATTCACAGCTGTCCACTATATCTGATGGAACATCCGCTATCCGCCACCTGCGACCCGCCCTATACCTGAGGCTTGGTTCCTCTTACAAGGGGGTTCCAAGTATTGACTAAATTTTCACAAAAGTTATTATCTGCAGAATTTGCTAATTGTATTTTGTATTTATTTAATTTTATGCTATAACAGTTGGTGGTGACTGTTAATGCTCAGCAGGGAAAGGGAAAATGTGCAAACATATTTCAGCAGTTGTATGCTTTATTACTTGGAAGTAACTGATTCTTACCAATGAAATCCTGAGCAAGTGCTGATGGGCTCTGAACCTCAAAAACTGTGCTACATTGTCACAGGTTTCATACGAAAATTCTTATTTACTTGGAACTGAAATCCAAGTTTTATGTATCAGCTAACTACCCATCACACATTAAATTAAAATCATCCTCTTCAAAATCCAGCTAACACTAAATGAATTCAGACACTTTATCGGAAGGAGGTGGCACTGGAATAATTCTTGCCTCACTTTTATCAATTGCAAGAAGTAGAAAATTACCTTTGCCTCATCCGGTCAAATTTGCCATACTTTTTACTGAGGCTGGATTTGGAGGTTGATACCTTTAACTCAGCTGAAGATATTGATGGAACAATGGCTGAATGGTCTTTTGTTTTTCTCTTACATCCTCCAATGAAATGAGGACTGCAAATTTTAGTTTCTAGAGGCTCCTATGGTGTCCTGTCACAACTGGGGAAGCTTTGTGTAATTCATATAATTACGCTTACATTTTTCCATAACATTTGCATTACAAATAGTATGAATTAATGAGGAATTGAAAAGTTTCAAAGTGTTTACCAAAGCAACAGAAATAGATCTTGGGCTTAGATCCATGAATAGAATGTGGGCTTAGAGCCATGAATCAGCAGTTTCAATCAGTCAGCACAGTTAAAATGTAAGTATGATTTTATTAACCTATGTACATTAAACCTGAACAATCCTACAATTAAAGGATTTGGCAATCAGTTACTGTATAGTGGAATGCCATAAATAGTTAAATGCAATACATTCAATGAAAAATGACTGCTTGTTACATTCGAAACCCGTGGATAAAGTGAAAATAATACTTTTGATAAACTCTCTTCAGATTCACCTTATAATAACTACCTTTTGCCTGTTCCAATCCACTGCTCCTTTACTTATTACATGTAAGATAGGATAGAGAAAGAATAACATTCTTTTTCTCTGCCTGTAATGCCTGATGTGTTGGTGCACCCAACCAGACAGCAGTTACCATTCAGCACATCACCTACAAAGATTTTATAAACTACTTACATCTACTTGGCAATGACAAACCAAATAAACTGCACCCTCCTTTCAATGAAAATCTGTCCTCAGGTCCACAAAATCACAATTTCACAACACCATCACCAAGCTCCCTTACTCTTGGCCTCCTCGCATTTCTGTCAAAAGTGGCCTCTCGTGGTGCTATTTTTTGTCATGCACGGATCCTATAGTTCCATTGACAATAGTAGATAGATGGCACTTATGTAGGTCTACAAATGTTGAAAATGTGAATTAAAAATTGTTTACATTTAACCCTCCTATCTGAAGTAACTGTGAAATGTATGATTATATTTTGAGTGCTAAGTTGTTACTCCCACTCCACCTAACCTGTGAATTAGAACAGGCTTTATGAAGGTAATTAATGATGAAAATGTGTATATTTTAGTTGCTGCGTGGATGAAGTCGCTGCTGAACATGCTGGCTGCAATGCAGTGATTCACTTTGGACGCTCCTGTCTCAGCCCAACTAATAAATTGCCTGTTCTCCATATCTTCACCCCACTCCTCAGTGATTTTGGTGTAAGTTTCATGAAGCTGCTTGACCGTGAAGACAATGGGGGTCTTCTGGATGCTTTTGAAGCAGTTTTTGATGATCCATCCTCCACTCTACTCTTAGCATATGATATATCCGTTGCATCACTGATGAGTAAGTTTAATTTCATGTTATAGTCATTTTTTGTGTAATATTTGTCAGTGACACATAACACTTATTTTATTTCAGTCTGATTGGTAACTTAAATTACTGTGCTGTAGGACAATATTGGGGTAAAACTATTGATTTGACCAAAATTATAATTATAAAAATTGACCTTATATGTATTCATAATGAAAGCCCTACTGTCAGGGAGGTCATGGCAAATATCCTTGGCTGGCCTCAAAGTTTTAATCAGGTTTTTTCTCTTATCCTAACTAATCTTTTGTTGTTTTTTATGGCAGTCATACCTATCTAGACAATGTGTCCTTGTATCAATATTTTTTCTTCATTTTATTTCTCACTTTTCTTGACTTCATTACCACTGTCAGAGTATGTTTTATAAGTATGTATAGTAGTGAAAGCAAATATATATGTATAAATTATGATGTGTTACCAAAAATAAGTACCTACCTGATGTGTTCCAATTAAATCATTATTTCAAGTTTTAGGTGTAGTGTATTATTATTAGGTGTTTGCATCATTGTAAACGAATTTTTTTTCTTTCCAGAAAAAATTGTCCAGATCCTGTCTTCGAGGTTCACTTCTTTAATTATCAGCCAGCTCTGTGTGGATACTGGTGTGGAGAAAGAATTTGAAAAGTGTGGTCCGTTCTGCCAGTTGCGAAGCAAGAGAGGTCATTCTTGCACATGTTTGGGACGCTCTTTCTGCCTCCCAGTTGCGTTCCACAATGAAGATCCACGCATCACGCCAACTCTAGTCTTTTTTGGGGAGGACAATATAACATTGGACAACCTTGCACTTACGCTAAGGGGCCATCCATGCTTTCGATGTTTTGTCAATGATGATGGAGGTAATGTCCAATTCATGTGCAAGGCATGTTACGAATAAGTTTACAATGGAACTACATTACGGCACTATTCATTTGGCCTAATATAGTAGTAATTTTAAAGCCTTGGTGTTCTTTGTAATTGATTTTATTTCTCGGGTTCAGCATTTCCTGGTCATTATTAGACTAAGCTCTGCTTCTTTAGGTGAAATATTCCTCTTGGTGCGTGTATTTCGCGTAATTATTCCACAACTGAATTCATAAACTTTCTCTTATAAGTGAATGAATGAATACACGTCTTCTGAGGTGTTTCTGTGTTATGTAACTGATGAAATCTAACGTAAGGCAAATGCAGTTCTTTAGGTGTTAACCCACAGTATTAGGGAAATGCTGCCGTGGTGATATTATTGTTAAAGTATGACAGTCATGAAGCTGTGCATTATGGCCTAATATATCTATTACGAAATTTGGATCAATTGAATTGTTTTGTTTTATATATTAAATATTTTACTATTATCTGTTAAATTTAATTTTTTAAATGATAAATTTCACTGCTCAGTGTTTTATATTGTGAAAACTGATATGTGTCTGGTTATCAGTATTATGATGGCAGTAGCAATGTGTTCATTTTTTTAATGACTCTCATTTGATACGCGTATAGGTACATTCCTTAAGGGAGGATAGACGCACAAGAAATGCAGATTTTAATATTTGGAATAAGATTCCAAATGAATTAAATCCTTTGTGATGATTTAGAAGTATTGCGGACATCATAGAATACTGACATATGGGATGATTAGGACTGAGGATAAATATTTAATAATTAGTGTGTGGTGTTATTTTATTTTTGAAAAAAGTACTCATTAAGAGTAATTTAGACATGGTATTTTAAAAGTCTTGATTATCAACTAAAAAAGTTTTTATTATCATATGTAACATAGATAATGAAAATAATTGAAACAAAAAATGTTTGTAGTTTCTATGAGATTTTTGATGAAGGTAAGTCAAACCATTGACAGTATGAGAAGTGGTGCTTGGATGATTTTTATGGTTTTAATTTCTACAGGCCGTTTCACACGAGGCACTTTATTCCACAATCTGATGTATGTATGGATGTGCATTGAAAATGGCATCGTGTAAAGTGGTGAATTGCAAGAATGCATGCGCAAATGCATAAACGAAAGATGGAGAAATAGCCCTTGCTCTATTTCTGTGCTCGCATTCTTGCAATTTCTGTACATCAAATTGTGCAATAAAGTGCCTCGTGTAAAATGACCTTACTAGATGAATATGGTTGGAGAAGTAGTGATAAATATGGTGAAATTTTGATGATAGAATTTTCATGGTGGTTATTGTACATCTGAAATGCCACGAAAAGAATGCAAAACCATGTTTATTATTTTTCTTTGAGTATCTTTGAGCACTCATTCTGAAAACTTATGGTGATTATCATTATGCTGGAAAGTTAACAATCTAAATGGTAAATTTTCTATGTATTTATGTATATTATATTAAGCTGTAAATGAGAGAAGTTGTTGTCATCTCTTCTAAAGCCAAAAATCACAAGGAAACATTGTGCATGTCTTTTAAGAACATGGATTTGGCAGGCCATTTTGTACTTAAATTATTTTTTTAACTTTCTACTTGCCATTTATTTGTTAGCCTTTTGGCAATTTCTGTCAATTATGTATGAAGCCTAACGTGTGTGATGTGATTTTTAAAGTCAGTGATCGGGTAGTTGTTATTGTTGTGATATTTTCCGAAGGTATTAAGGACAGGAAGGACTTGTATTACTTAAGCAAAAATTATGATCTCACCAGTCTGGATTGGCATCGGTAGTTACTATAGTATTGCTTTTTTTTAGTAAATGTTCATTTCTGAATAGAATAAAGTCAATAATTACTGAAGCTTTCTCTAGTTCTAGACCTGAATGTTTTCATGCCTAATTGCCGTCCTTTTTCAAGGGCACGTTAGTGTGCTCCTCCCCTGAAAATAAGCTTTAAGTGTCTCTGACATGCCATTCACCCTTCCCTAATCCTTTCTGTGGAATGGCCCTTATAATAAGTGTGAACAAATGCCCTCCATTTTCATTTTTGCTTTGTACCTGTTGAATGCATTTTTTGCTTCAATAGTTTTCTGATGTCTTTGACGTGAAGATTTTATACACCTTCACTTCACTACATCCTGAGATGAGGAAATTAATTCTTTAGTTTTCATTGTGTCTATACCAATGAAGTTTTTCCAACTTGTGATATGAAAAACACGATTGCAATGCAGAAAGTGATGGTTGTTGTTGTTTTTTCAACTGAATATTTCTTTGATATATGATTGATAAGGTGCTTTTTCTTAACTTTATTCAGGACAGTTTTGTCAATTTTACGACTTGTAGTTCAGTATTTACATGTTTAGGTATTAATATTTGCTGTTTATAATCATCACAGACTTATGTTGTCCGCATGTAAAATGATGATGCATTATTTATTCCTATGTAATTATTGGTGATCTTTCTTGTTAAATACCGGCTAGTTGATATATATATATAATAAGACTTACAGGGGGTAGGAGAAAGAGATATAGATAAAGAATTTGTTCTTACGGGAACGTTTCGGACCGGTTGGTCCTTCCTCAGTTCTTAAGCTGAGGAAGGACCAACCGGTCCGAAACGTTCCCGTAAGAACGAATTCTCTATCTTTATCTCTTTCTCCCCTGTAAGTCTTATTATATATATATATATATATATATATATATATATATATATCATTGGAAGCTTTCACGAGCGTGAACACAAATATATAAAAACTTTGTCAAAAGTGTGACTAAAATGAGAACACATAAAAAAGACACTCACACGGGTTGTAAATTTTTCGGTGGATCGCCGCCACCTTCTTCAGCGAAAGGTATAGCTTCCTATACCTTTCGCTGAAGAAGGTGGCGGTGATCCACCGAAAAATTTACAACCCGTGTGAGTGTCTTTTTTATGTGTTCTCATTTTAGTCACACTTTTGACAAAGTTTTTATATATTTATATATATATATATATATATAATAATTTCGTTCGAACAGAGGGTGAAAGAAAGAGGATAGGGAACACACAAAATTGTGAAGTCCAATGGTGGTGTGAAGATTGTATGATGGCTGATTCACAGTGAAAAAAATTCGACTAGACCGGGAAAAATAATATATATATATATATTTTTATAATTTTTTTTGCAATGTTGAATTATATTTATTTGGAGCTGGTATTTTAAAAATTTTATTGTTTTTATTACGAAATATAAAATTTTGATATTTTGTATACAACTTATAGTTGATAGCAAACATATGGTAATTGATATTGAAAGATACTTGGGGAATTCTCGTGAAATTCTGTCCTTATATTTTTGATTACTTTTGTAGGCATTGTAATAAGTCATGATTTGTAGATCTCATGTTGTTGTTAGTCTTTTGCAGTAGCTTTATACATGAGTACCTATATGTATTATTACAAATGTATACAAACTTGATGAGCTTGGAATAAAGACCATCACTCTAAGTTGATGATATCTCTGAGTTTCATTGTTCCGTACTTGTTATTCATTTTATGCTACATTTAGTAAGGAATTGACTTTCAATGATGTTTGAAAACTTGTGCTAAAAATTGCTGCTATTTAATTTAAGTCCATTGATTTAGCTTTTCTGAATTTGGAAACATCATCCATTATAGAATGTTTTTGTTGGTAATTATCAAAATTTATGGAATTGCGTGCTGAGATATTTTTTCTGTTTAGATACTTCAAAAAAAAAATGATTTCAAAAACAATTTGTGTTTTTGTGCTAGCTGAGGAGTAATAATTTATTTAATAATGACCCTAGGATAGAGAGGAGTTAGTATTTTCTTGGTATAGTACTTTTTTAGTAAATAAGATTGAATCTCATTATTCGCTGATTTTGGGCAAGTTAGAATAGAAACAAATGTTTCATCCTGATGTTGCTTTTTTTGTGGTTCACGCCCCTAGGGTTTAGTGTTTTCTTGCACATCTATATTATCTACATAAAATAGTTGTAAGAAGCCGTGGCCAAATCATTTTGTGATACTCATTTATTTTTCAGAATTTACCTTGAAACCAAGAAAATTGGATGAACAGAACAGGTTTCTACGTCGGCGCCTATACTTGGTAGAGAAAGTTCGCGAAGCCAATGTTGTTGGAGTAGTGATTGGGACAATAGGAAGGGAGGGTTTTCTCACCTCTGCAGATCGGGTCATGTCAATAATTCGTGCTCAAGGACGTAAATGTTACCTTTTAGCAGTTGGGCGTCCGACACCACCCAAGTTAGCCAACTTTTTAGAGGTTTGTTAATAACATTTCTGACTGGTTTGAGACAATGAAATAAATTCCTCAAGAATAATTGAAATGCCAGCAGTGAATAAGAAAATTACTTTCATTTACGGAAGAATTTTCATGTGGTATTGGAAGGTTATTGTTGTTTATCATTATGTCAAGTATTTTAATCTGTATGAATGAAAGGGGTTCTGGTTATGAGCAGTAATTATGTTTTTGGTATTTGTTTATGCTATGATATATGATATTGATATACAATTAATTTTATTGATGTGCTATTTATAATTATTTCTGTAAGTTTGTGGGAAAGCGAGACAATATCTATGAGGTTGGAATTCAGAATGGGGACTTCAAGAACCTACCAATCAGCTGGTAGAATACTTGAATAATAATAATAATATTTTTTATCACACCGTTAGCAAATTACATGCATGGTTTCGTCAAGAATTTAGGACAAGACATTTACACACAGAAATCACAATGTTAAAATGAACATATATATACAAAGTTGTTCAAATACGATCACTTTGAAGTTCTCTTACATCATAGTAGCATTTCTTCATTAGGAATTCTTTCACTCTCCTTTTGAAAATCACTGGAGAGGTAATGGTTTTAAAGTTGTTTGGCAATTTATTGTACAGTATTGAGGCTGAGTGATAGGTGCCTTTTGCAAAAAGGGAGTATGAAAACTGACTGGCATGTATGCTATTGTTATAACGGGTGGAGTAGTCATGATGTACAGAGTTTAATGGGAATTTATCGGGATTTTCTATAACAAAGCAAACACAAGACAAGATATAAATAGAGGGCAATGTTAGTATATTTGCTTCAGTGAAAAGTGGTTTTCCAGGAGTACGGATAGGGACTTGGAACATGGCGTTAACCGCTTGTTTCTGGGCAGAGAAGGCTTTACTATCTATGCTTGAATTACCCCAGAACATAATTCCAAATGAAATATATGAATGCACTTTGGCATAATATATCATTTTTAGAATGTCAAAGGATACAACAGGAGCTAGCTTTCTAATCATGAAGATACCGATGCACTTTTTTCACAATTTCAAGAACATTGGGAGACCAGTCTAGGTTTTCTGTTATTTGGCTCTTTTGTAATTCTGTTTTGAATGAATGTGGCTTTATTGTGACATCTCAACTTTAAAATCAGAGCTGTGAAAATTCATTGTAGTGTCACCTGCTATCAATTAATATTTAGTTATATTCCTTTATTATCTTTGTTTGTTTTTTTCTCTTGTAATATAAATTTATTGTATATTCATTATTGAAGTAAATTTTTTTTCTTTAGTTATTCACATCTCTTTTTTTACTTTGATTTTAGGTAGATGTGTTTGTTGTCATTGCTTGTCCTGAATGTGCCCGTGAGTTAGATATAAGAGGTGAATTCCATCGTCCTGTTGTGACTCCATATGAAGTCGAAGCTGCATTCCATGTTCTTGATAATGCAGAAAATGAAGTAGATATGAAGAGGTGGGACCAGTGGGGTGGTTTGGATTTCATTCCTGATTTTCGGGAGTTTCTTCCAGGTAAGTTTTGAGTATTATCCAAAATGTCATTTTCACCTATCATAGTTTTTCATATTGTCTATTTTCATTTTGTGTTTTTACAAGAGGAGAGTTATTATTATTTTATTGCCCAAAGACTATGATTTACAAAACACATAATATTGGGCACATCATTACATTGATCACGCATAGGGATAGATATATCATTTTCATAGAAGGGAAATAAAGAGATTGGCCAGAAAACACAATCGTACAATATATAACCTTACTTCAGCAATAAACTATACATTGTTGTTTAGATATTCACTCACAGTGAGGTGCATTTTTGTAAATAGGATTTCTTTAGGTTGTATATTAAAACTATTAACCCTTGGTAAAGATGTCATGGGTTCAGACAGCTCATTGTTCAGCCTAATCCCCACATAATGAAGCCCTAACTTCATTGGCCTTGTTGGTATGGATTTGTAATGTAAATTACTTCATATTTTATAGAAGGGGTGTAAAAATCAGAGCTTGCCATAAAGTAATAAAGGTTAGTTTTGAAGTATAAGTGTTGAAAAAATGCTGATACAAGGCACAGGGCGTAGATACAGAGATTTGAATGATGGCTAAGAGGGTGAATTATATGGCTTTTTCCACAAATTAACCTCACTGCTTATTTCTGAATTTTAAATATTTCTGTAAAGCAATGTGAAGATCTCCAGAGAGTAATATTTACCATATGAAATGCAGGAGTAGAACTCACTATGATAAATATTTGGAAGAACACTTCTGCTGGCCATGTATTGTAGTTGCCTGAGAAGGTAGTGCGATCTATAAGTTTTGACTCAAAGCATCAGTTTGTTGTTCCCATGAAAGATTCCTATTTAGGTGGATACTGAGAAACTTACATTGCTGGACTTGCTATATCGATTTCTTATGGCTGTATATCTTCAATTATTAGTCAAAGACCTACTTTTGGGCTGAAAATATCAACTAAAATCCATGACTCAAGTTTAAGTCAAAGTGAAAAAATTGCTTGATCTCCTTGTTTCGCGACTACAAAAGCAAACCATTACAGGTGCATGGATGAATGTTGCAGTTAAGAGTGACAAACGTTGAAAATAAATAAAGACAAACTTTCAATAAATTTATCGATAATATATTTTACTGCTACATAATCAGTCATGCAGATATCTACAGCATCCTTCTACATAATTGTCAGCATTCAAAAAGCATTTATGTAATCATCAATATCTTGATTAAGGGAATTGTCATCTTATGCATCATTTGCCATGGCTATCGCATCCGTAGTGTTGACATCGCGAAAGTTAGTAGTGTTGGAGGAAAAATGATAGGTCGGTGACGAGAGATGTGAGGTACACTTAAGATGTGAAATTTTGCCATGAAATGAAGCGTTGACTCCATAGAGTGAATTTGTGTATGATCAAGTATCCTAACATCTGCCAAAGAGGATAAAGAAAGTGAAGGTGAATATACTTGTGACTTATTGGAATCTTTTGGCATCACAGACTCTGATAAGCTGCTTTTTTGACTTCAAGAAAAATCCACATCATCAATGGTTATGGAAAAGTGAGTATTTGCCAGAAGAAAAGAATATTGACAAATATTCGGAGCTCAGACAGAAAATTATAAACGGGATCAATAAAGCCAGTATTAACTGACTCAGCTGAACATCAGTGTGTGTGGTGTATTGAGAAGCTTAGAAGCCGGGTGTTGCAAGGGGGATAGGAACTAGGGATAGGAGGTGAAGGAAGAGATGGGTGGGAGGTGGGCGATTACGGGCTAGGAGGGAGAAACGACTATGGCGAGGAAGCCGTGGAGTTTTGCCGTAGAAATAACCTAGTGATTATAAATACATGGTTCAGACATCATCCTCGACGTAGGTACTCTTGGAAGAAGCCAGGAGACACAGATAGGTTCCAGATAGATTATATAATGGTTCGCCACAGATACAGGAACAGTGTTAAAATCTTGCATACTTATCCAGGAGCTGATGCAGACTCAGATCGCAACTTACTAGTCATGAAATGTCGGATAAAACTGAAAAAGATAAGAATGGGAAGGAGGGTACAAAAGTGGAATACGGAGGCATTAACTGGGATATTGAAGAAGAAGTATCGAGAGAAGGTTGATGAGATAATGGGTGAGGATCATGGAGTTAGATCAGTGGAATATAAATGGGGAAGTTTGAAAAATGGAATTGTAGAAGCAGCAAAAGCTATGGTTGGTGTAGTGAGTGCAACTAAAATTAGAAAACCATGGATCACGAAGGAGATGATAAGGGAGATGCAGGATAAAAGGAAATGGAATAGCGTAAACTCAGAGCTAGGCAAAAGAAAATACCGAGAATTTAACACCAGACTTATAAAAGAAACTAAGAAAGCAAGAGAGGTGTGGTGATGAGAACAGATCGACTCGTTAGAGAAATACCAAAAAGAGGGAAGAGCAGATGCATTATATAGGAAAGTAAAGGAACTGACGGGTGGTAATAAGGGAAGGGGAATTACAACGATAACAGACAAAATGGGAAATGTGATCATAGAACCAAAAGAGATCCAGGAGAGGTGGAAGGAGTATGTTGAAGGGCTGTATGGTAAAGAAATAAGGCCCAATACATTAGATATAGAAAGGGTAGACGGCATCGACAGAGATGGAGACTAGGTATCCTAGATAATGAAATCGAAAGAGCCATAAGGGACATGAAAAGGAATAAGGCGGTGGGAATAGATGACATACCTGCAGAGTTTTTAAAGAGCATGGGGAAGAACGGAAGAGGTAAACTTTTTGCGCTTATTCGTAGGATTTATGAGGATGGAGTGTGGCCGGAAGACTTTGCGAAGACTGTACTAATTCCTATACCAAAGGCAAAAACGTGTGAAGACTATTGGACAATAAGCTTAATATCCAACGTAGCCAAAGTAGTCCTGAGAGTTATAAACAGAAGGCTAGAGAAGAAGGGTAATGAATACCTGGGTGATGACCAGTTTGGGTTTAGGAGAGGGACGGGAATGCGAGACCCTATAGCGTTGATGAGTGGGAGTGTTGAAGGAATTAGGGGTCAAATGGAGGGACTGGCATCTAAATAGGAATTTGTATATGAACCAGATGGTGCAGGTTAGGATAGCCGATGGAGAATTGGGATGGGCCATGATAGGACAGAGAGTGCGGCAGGGGTGCCCACTATCGCCGGTTGCTTTTTAATGTGTATTCAGAAGAAATGGTAAGGGAAGCATGGGGGTATAAGGAGGTAGGAATAAAGGTAGGAGGGGAGTTGATAAAATCAGTGAGATTTGCAGATGATCAAGCATTGGTTAGTCAGTCTGCCAAGGGGTTACAGTCAATGGTGAATGCATTAGAGGTGCAGTGCAAAAAGTATGGGATGAAGATCAATCACAAGAAAATGAAAGTAATGAGATTTTCTAGAAGTAAGAAGGCGGGGCTGAATATAAGGGTGGGAGGGCAGAAGATAGAGCAGGTCGAGTAGTTTACGTATCTGGGTAGTATTTTGGAGGAGAATGGGTTTAGTGGTAAGGATATCAGATGCAGAATTGCACTCGCTAAAGAAGCATTTTCGAAGAGAAGGGAATTGATGAGGGGGGTCTGAGAGGAGTCGTAAAGAAGAGGCTGGTGAAAATTTTAATATGGAGCGTGGCTCTATATGGGTCGGAAACTTGGTCATTGCGAAGGGAGGATGTACGTAGACTTGAGGGGTTTGAGATGTGGGTTTGGAGAAGGATGGAGAAGGTGAGCTGGATGGCGAGGAAGACCAACGAGGAGCTATTGGATATGGTCGGAGAGGAGAGAAGCTTGTGGCAGAGGTTCGGAGAAGGCAGAAGAGATGGATGGAGGAGGTTTTGAGAGGAGAGGGCATGTTGAAGAGAGTGACAGAGGGGAGAACACTGGGGAAGTGTGGAAGAGGAAGGAAGAGGATAGGAATTCTGGACGAAATAAGAGGAGGTAGAAGATGTGAAGAATTTAAATGGGATCTAATGGTGGGACATCCTAAGGAGGGAAAGCGAGACAATGTGTATGAAATTGGGATGCAGAATTGGGACTGTCCATGAACCTACCATTCAGCTGGTAGAATACTTGAATGGTGATCTCTTTTATGAATTTATTTTTGCCAAATGCTTCAAAGAACATAATTTTCGGGCATCTGCATGGATGCGAGATACAAGGTTTGTTTATAAAGAAATCCAACTTTTGTCATTCAAGATTTATTATCATTTTTACAATATTAATAAAGTTTGCCCCCATCAAATCACTCCCCCATGCTTGCAATACACTACTCCCCATCATTTGAGTCACTGTTGGAATGCTCCCTGGAGCTCTTTTTCTGAGATGGCATTCAGCTGCCTCTGCATATTTTGTTGAATTTCATTGATACCTTGAAAATTATCCTTTCAGAGTTGTTTTTAACTTTGGGGACAGAAAATAGTTTTGCAGCAGCCATGTCTGGAGAATATGGAGGGTGGGGAATGATGGTCATTTCTTTAGTGGTCAAAAATTTCCGAATAAGCAGAGATGAGTGACTTGGCACAAAGACATGATGCAACACCCAGTTCTTGTTTTCCCACATCTTGGGTGTATTTGGGTGCATATCCTCTCTCAAATGTTTCAAAACTTGTACATGAAACTCCTTGTTAACAGTCCTGTCTTGTTTCACAAATTCATGTGGATCAGTTCTCTATATTTAAATAAAAATCAAGCAACATTGACTTCAAGTTTGACCGACTCATTTATGCTTTTTTGGTTGGGGTGACATTTTCCCAACCCATTGTACTGATTGCACCTTAGTTTTCTCATCATAGCTATAAACCCAAGTTTCATCTCCTGTAATGATGGTTTTTATTTGTAAGTTTTTGTTGATATTTGCTGCTTCAAGCAGCTTTTGGCTGATTTTGACTTGGTTCTCTTTCTGGTAGTCAGTCAACAGACGTGGCACATGGTTTGCTGAGAGGCGATGACTGCCAAGTTTTTCCGTTTAAGTTTTGCGGCATGACCCTATACTGATGCAGTCTTCCTTAGTAACCTCTCGCACAGTCAAACAATGATTTGCATGCATCACAAAATGAACGGCATTGATATTTTCTTTGATTGTTGATGTCAATGGTCAACCTGATTTTGAATCATCCTCAGTCGATGTTCTGTCAGATTCAAAATGCTTAAACCTTTTGTGGCCCTGTGCATGGCTTATTCTTATGTCTTCTTCATATGCTTGGACATATCCTTCCTCACATTCCTCTAGGTGTCACCACTGGCCAAAATGTGATTGATGCAATGGTTTGCCTGCTATGACCAAAGTTTGGCTTCATTTTGAACAAACCTCGCATAATATCAATCCATGGATATTTGTAGTGGAACTATTATCTTACTGGACTAGGTTCCTAGTTGAGTCTAATGATTTTTTCATGAAGAATTTCCACTTGTTGGCATTATATTTATCTCCCATTTTTGCTGCATTAGTTCTATATTTAAACACCACTACCTGTAGGAGATTTAAGCCTTGTCAAAATTTCAGGCCTAAATGTATCTATATATGTATGTATCTGATTGGATTATTGGTCAATAATGTACATACATTATCAAATGTTGTGTGAAGTTGAGTAGAGAGCATAAGATCCCTTTAACAAAAAATATTGTGCATTTATATTAGGTAAATATCACAGAAAAAAGGTATTTTTCTTTGCTCTTTAATCAACTCACTCTCTCCTATCTCCTTAAACCCTAATTCAGCAATGGAAATGCTCTTCATTTTGTTGTTGTTATTGATCTTATTTTTAAATGTAATTCATTGTTCTTTTAAGTCTGTAATTAAATAAAGCATGTAATATCTCCCTGTTCAAAAGTTTTGCATGTAGTTTTTACTTTTCTTCTAATATGCAGTGATGGCTATTCTTTTTTTACCACCAGGTGGCCTTGCCTACTCGGAGAAGAAAGAATCTGGTCAAAGCAACAAACTGAGCCAAAATGAAACAGATGTGTCCTTACTCAGCGGCAGGATTCGCCGAGTGTGTGTCTCTGCTGATGATGATGGTGTTATTGGGGTTGGTATGGGAAAGGAAGGTTGCACGGATTTGGCCGTCCGAAGTGAAATGGCTATTGATGTGGTTCATATGGGAGGTGGTGGGGAATTCTTAACCAACAGGTCGTGGAAGGGCTTGGAAGTTAAGAACGAAGACAGCCAATCACCCTCCTCTGTGCAACTCGGTAGGATTGGGACTGCCTCTGGGTACACAATAGAGGAAGACACATTGGGAAGCAAGAAGGACAAAGAACATGACCCCATGATTTTGAAAAAATGAATGCACCAAACATAATAAAATCTTTATAAGTCTAAGAAACTTTTTGTATTCACTTGTGAGGTAAAAGATTTCAGGCTTTCCCGGCGACTTACTCTAGTGGGGTTGCTCTTCTTGGACTTCCCATCAGGTCATTTCTGCATAATGGCCAATGTTTCATCTATCCACTCTTTATTCTAGAGTCATATCTTACCAAGGATGTAAAAAAGAGACTGGAGAAGAGCTTGATATGGAGTGTGGCGTTGTATGGGGCAGAAACGTGGACCTTGTGAAAGGAAGACGAAAATAGGTTGAAGGCATTCGAGATGTGGGTTTGGAGGAGGATGGAGAAGGTAGACAAACAAAAAGGAAGACAAATGAGGAAGTTTTTGACTTAGTTGGTGAAAAGAGGGAACTTGTGGGTGAGATTAGGGAAAGGCAGGGTAGGTGGCTGGAAGCGGTAATGAGGGGCGATGGTTTGCTGAAGGCCGTGATAGAGGGAAGGATGTTGGGCAAACGGGGAAGGGGAAGAAAGAGAATAAGTTTTATGGACAGGATGAAGAAAGGTAAGACTTACGCTGAGATGAAGAAAGAAATACTATATGTAGATAGGCCACTGCAGGTGTAAGAGACGGTTATATTCTCTGACTTTCATCATAACCTACCTCTAACCGGTAGATTACTCAGATGAATGAATGAATATCTTACCACTGTGTGATAGTTCATTTATCCTGAGGATCATATACCTTTAAGCCCTGGTTACACAATGCATGAACCTGCTTGAGTTCAGGCATGAATGCACGTTCCATCAAAAATTCATTGTGTAACCACAACAACTTGTGCAAATGGCCGCGAAATTGCTCCCGTTATCATTCCTTTCATTCATGTGTCCATGCCTTCACTCATGAACTCGCACCGGTTTTGCATTATGTAATCTAGTCTTTAAAGACTATTGTATATTTAATGGGGTAGTGATAAGTGGTATTGGAACTTGTAAACAGAAGGGTGGTGACAGGGGTGGATTAAGGTCATTGTTTTGGGGAGAAGGGGGGATTGTTACTTTTAGGGGGGGTTTGGAATACCATATGATAACGATTTTTCCTTTGTTACCAGGAATCACAGGGAGCCACACCCCCTAGACCCCCCTTAATCTGCCCCTGGGTAGTGAGGTTTTGTCCCTCATTGACATCCGAGAAAGCTTGGAAATTAGGATTTGAGGAAAGTTGAGATCTTTAGTTCTAAAATTTTGGTAAACTTGACTACCTTGAAAATATTGGTGTTTTAACTCCCTCTTAGAGTTGTGAATAGAGCTGGTAATTACTCCCTCTTAGAGTTGTAAAATTCTTACATTCCCAGCCTTAAAATTGATGTTACGCTATGGCACCAAGATGCATTTTTGTAGGAATCCTATTATGTATTGAATGATTATGTACTTTCCCAGTGAATCTTGTGTAGGAAGGTTTTGGGGGTGTTCCCCCAGGTTAGTGGTTCCATATTTGCCAGTGTTTCAAAGAACAACTTGCTCTTCATCATCAGGGCTTCTGAATGCTGCTTTTTGTACCCTCATCTTCAGATTAGGTGTCTCTTTATTGGCTGTGTTGTTGTCTAGCATTCCTGTCTTCCCTTACATTCTTAATGCATTTCATGATCAGTTTCCAGGTATTTATTGTTACTTAAGTGCAAGCCACTGTCACGGTTAAAATTATTTGTTTCAGGGCAGATCTTGATGGCGTCCTTTGTCAACCGATGCCAATAGCCATGCATGTGGCAAAGTAATTTTGCCTGGTCCCACTATATGGCATGGTGTTTCGTGATTCTATGGTCTGCTACTGCAGACTTCCCTGGTTGCACCAATCTTAAGTGTATCTGACTTTCCTTTAGCCTGATCTCAATTGTGCAACCGGTCACTCCCATATGAACTGTACAATACTCACGTGGGATTTGGTAGACTTTTGCAGTCTCCTGATCGATTGGATCCTTTGCCTACACCAATTGACCCATTATTTTTGGTGGCGGTAAATGAATATTTTTTATGTCGTAGGTGAATCCTTTCCAATATGGTGGTGATGTAGAGCAGGAAGGCTTTGGCAATCAGTCTTTCAGGTGGCTCCCCCTTGCAGCTCTCTATTTGGGTGCTTCCCGACCTTTTACACATCACGGCACACTGCAAGAGCGTAAATATTTTCTCGGCACACACTGAAGGAAGATTTTTATATTAACATGATTTGATCCCATCTCTTCACAGAAAATTGAATAAAGATGCAACCAAAGTGGTATAGATTTTACTACAGTTCACCACATTTATTAGTATGTCATTGAATGTAAACTTGAAGTCCAGAGGCAAGCTATTTGACAATCAAGCTTCTCTAAGAACACATTAGTGTATTATTTTAAATCAGTTTTCGAATCGAATTTATTTGCCAAGCCTTGATCATTGCAGCCACACCGTCAGCATATAAAGTTACTTAGTTTTTCAATGAAGGCAATAATATTAAAAAATTTAAAAAAAATTAAAGGATTCATTGATTACTTTAAATATTTCCTCTCCTTGTCTGTTTCTGAAGTTTGCGGAGTAAATTATGTTATTTCAAGCACTTCTCAGGAATTCAAACAGGTGCAATTATCCGACAACAATTACTTACATCTGTTGATTCATCAATCGGTTGGAAAAATTATTTGTTTTCACAAATTTACTGGATTATAGTTAACGTTATGCTGACTGATACGTCTGCATTTTGACTTCCAATTGTATTATTTAAAAGCTATAATTTCAAGTTTATCTTATTTCATTGATTCCAAGCATAGATTTGACCATTTCCACACAAGCTGGTGAAATGAGTGTTGGGCAATTTTGTAGGGGGCCTGAAACCGTTGGCTTCTATGTTGACTCATGACTGATGAATCGATGTACTGGCTGGAAAATGGTTTTTTTACACCCTCATCTTTGTCTTCTTCGATATTTCCCTGTTGCCCGCAATTGATCTGCTCAGCTGATAATACATCTGGTTTGCTTTATGGATTCTGTGGCTCACTTCAGAGTCTGGCCTTCCATCACTAGTAATTTGTGTCCCCAGGTATTCAAACTTGTCGACCTGTTCTAGTTCTTGCTCTTCCCATGATATGTTCAGCCTTGCCTGCACCTCATTTTTTGACACTGCCATACCTCGCTTTTCCTAAATTCATTCTCATTCCATGGTCTCTAATTACATTTGCCCATTCTTAATTCTCTCTTATTCTTGGCAATCAATACAATGTCATCTGCATATACCAGTGACTAAACATATTCAGGCCTTAACCTATAATTTCCTACCTTGCACCTTGGTGTTCTTCTTTTGCATTTTTTATGTATCTAGTACGTCAAAATGATGAGTGGTAGAGGACTAAGGCTGTCTCCTTGTTTGACACCTTTCCTCATAGCAAACTCTGTCGACTTTTCCCAGCTATTTTTCGTATTTCACATTAACGTACAGACTTTCAATTTTTTCAGTTAAGTCTATATATACCCCTATTTTATGCAGTGCTTCCCATATGCTGCATCTTGGAACAGTGTCAAAAGCTGCTTGTAGATCTAAAAAGGCTAGATAGACTGATCCATTTCTATTGATCTGTGGCACACTGTAAAAATGTGATCCTGGGTTGGCGATTTTTTTCTGAAGGCACATTAATCCTCTTCTAGGTCTTCCCTAACGTCATTTCTCAGTCTTATTTCAAGAATTCTGGTGTACAACTTCAAAGCAGCGGAGGACAGACACATGGGCCTATATTTGCTGCATTGAGTAGTATTTCCCTTCTTGTAGATTGGTGCTAAAGTATTCAGTTCCCAATCTGCAGGGATCTTTTTCACTTTCCATGCTTTTCTGCATATCACCCACATCCAATCAATCACTGCATTTCCTCTAAACTTAATCATTTCTGGTGCCAGACCATCAGCGCCTGCAGCTTTACCAAGTTTTATCCTTTTTATTGTATCCTCCCCTTCTACATGTGTTATTTTTTCTCCATTCCCTCCTTCTATTTGTGGGTTTGGTTTAACTTCCATTATTTCTACTTGTTCCTGGCATCCAAAAGTTACAGCAAAGTGATTCCGCCATACTCTCAGCATATCTTTCTCATCAATCACTATCTTCCCTGTTTCATCTGCACTACACTTCTTACTCTTTTTCCAAACTTTCCTTTTAAATAAATAAATGCTTATTGTTGTAGACCAATGTTGGCCTTTTAGACCTTAAATACATTGTAAGCTTTAGGTATGCAATTTTTCATGATTTCAATTTTAAAACAAATTTCACCTCATTAGTATACAAAAACATAATGTATCAAATATGTGCGTAATTATTCACATTTCCGGCTCGGACAAAAACAAAATATTAATAACACTCTGTTTTAAGGACATAGATGTTCAAGGATTTAAATTTAAATATATAACTACTACCATTCTATAGAGTAACATGTACACAATAAACTCTGTACTAATACTCTGCAATAACTGATTCTGAAAAATGATTCTGATTAACAATCAAAGCAAAGATTACATTACGATTTAGCAAAATAAAAATTATCAAATTACTGTACTTAAATCCTACACATCAAATAAATATACATTCACAGTTTTCATTTGAAGTAAGATAATATGATTATTCTTAGTTTCACATTCAAAATATTGATAGCCTTACGGTGAAAAGCCTTTTGCCAAAACTTTCAGTGGTTATGATGATTGTTTTCTTCCAATTCATTACCAAACTCTTCCCAACATTCTTCCTTTGCTTGTCTCACTGCTTGATTCAACTCATTTCTCTTCTGGCCTCACCTGTTTTATCTCTAATCCACGATTTCCAAGCAACCTTTTTATCGTTAATTTTTCCTTTAACATGATCATTCCACCACTTTGTCCTTTCAACCTCCGTCTTCACTATTTGCACTCCACAAACTTCTCTGGTTTTATTTAAAAGGGTTTATTTCAATACCCTCCAGCCTTATTCCATTTGATCTCCATCACTTTCAACACTTCTTACTTCTATTCTCTTTCGTAACTGTGCTGTAGATATTCTGTTTCCTTTGGTTCATCTCTAAGCTGATAAACCTTCTCTCATAAGGCGAACCCTTTCTAGTCTTCAGAGGGCACAGCTGCAGCTTCATGATTAGTAGTCCATTCCATGTTCTGTGCTTAGTTCAGCACTTCTGTATACACGTACATCGTTTACAGCATACCTCATACTTCTTGTGAAGGTGAAATAATATATCACTCTTCTGGCTCCTCTGTTCTCAGACTCAAAAGTGATAGTATGTGTTATTCTATGAGGAAAAGAAGTGTTGCCAATCAGGAGATCATTATCTATGCAAAAATCAATCATCTTCTCTCCGTTTTGTGTTGATAACTTGCTCTCCACCCTGCTGCCCAATTGATCCATGTCCTCGCTCTAGGTTTCTGCCTATTCTGGAGTTCCAATCTCCCATTATCACTATGTGTCTGGTCTGTTCTCTTGCCTTGTCTATAGTTTCCTGCAACTGAGCGTAGAAAAGATCCGTCTCAAACTGTTCTGTGTCCTGTGTCGGGGCATATACCTAGATCAATGATATTTTCTCCTGCATTTCCAGATTCACTTTTATTATTCTTGAATTCACTGGCTCCCATTCCATGACTTTGTCCCTATATCTACCCTCCATTACTATGCCCACTCCTTATTTTGCTCTGCTGCTGTGTTCTACCCCAGAGTAAAACATGTGATATCCATCTTTCAACGCTACTTCTCCAAAACTTTTCTTTTTCATCTTGATTATACCCAGAATCCTCAGTTTGTACTTTTTCATCTCATCTACAATTTCACACTCCTTTCCAGTGAGTGATGTTATGTTCCATGCAGGCCCAACTTAAGGCCAGGGCAACACGGGCGACTGCCCGGGGCGCCGCGAAGGAAGGGCCACTACTGTGAAAAAATATTTTTTTTTAAGCTAGGCCTGGTTCCATGTTCCTAAAATCGTGTCCATTCGCTCACTCAGTCGATTCATGTTAATCCATCTGGCGCTCTCTATTTGAGTCTGAATAATTTGTTTCACTCAAGTGGATTATTGGCCATACCAAGCTAGCAGGTTGGAGGGGCTGCCTCCCGAGCCCACAAGCCGGCTGTTTTCTGTCAGGGTTGTCTCCCTTAGCCTTCAAAGATCCCTCTTCAAACCACAAGGCAATGGTCTCTGTCCTGTTATGCCCCGGTCAGTCGGGTTTCCTCTTCCGCCAGTTCAGCCGTACCAAAGTCCATCTTCTCCGCCTTCACTGCCGTTGAGGGCTTCACCGTGACCCTGGCTCAGGCCAGATGGACCTTGGTTTTTTTACGAGGTTGTTACTCCTATGACTCCTCCTTCCTGTAGCTTAAAAGACAGGCCCCGGGCTTGCCCCCAGTATAGCGGAGTTATGCTGACCCTCAGGCTTTTTAAATGTAGGTTTAAGATTTAACTGTAGGGCTCCGATCAACGTTGGGGCTCATTCCTAATTTTCATTAAAAGCATACCTACGTAGTTTTTGCCATGTAACACCATTAACCTTCACCTGGGTCGTTTCAAACTTTCCATTCCTAGAGAATGAAAAAGCATGAGTTTTGGATCTCCCAGATGCACTCAGGGCCCCAAAGCAGGTGTGATAGAAATTTTTTATTTGATGTACACAGATTCCTTGTGCAATCGGAGGTGTTGATGTGACTTTAATTTTGGGGCCGGCACTCCTGAATGCTTCCGCAGCCAATAAGTGCTCCTTTATATATCACACACCACTGGACTTTTTCTTGCCTAACTTTTGACAGGTTATAGGAGCCATAATTCATAGTTGATCACTTGGTATCCAGACTGCACCCTGGGCCACTTTTGGCTAATGGAAGGATTTTTTATTTTCATCACTATGTATTTCGAACACCATAAATTACCTACATATATTGTCATGAAATTCTTGCATGGAGTTTTTATTCCTGCATTGGGCTTTACCTGAGACTGTAGGGTATGTTTTACAGTGTCAGCTAAAGGTGACATGTGAGTTGGCTCCCATATGGGAGCCAACATGTATATGTATACATCTATCTCCGTACCACATCTGGAGGTAAAAATTAACAGGTTAATTTAAACATGCATTTCATCTTGGGACTAATAATCTGCTCAATTGTTATAGGGCCTCTGTAATATACCCAACCAAAGGTATATCTGACTACGCTGGAGATAAAATCAGCGTGTTATGACACCATGAAAACATTGTTATAGATTATGGGAATAATAATAAATTACAAATGCATGCCACTATGCATCACCTTATTCAATAATAAGTACCCTTTATGTTTTCATGATGATAGGAAATGAATTCCATGCTTGATTTCAAATAATCATTCATGTTTTAAGTCATCTGGCAACTTGAAAAGTTACTACCTAGCTAGCTAAAAAAAAATTAGTGCTCAACCGAAGGCAGGTTCCATTTCGGAAAATTACAAGTTATGCCGAGTAGGGTACGTCGGCTAGTAGTAATCTTCGAAAAAGTTTATGTCCAAGGTCATTAGTTCCTTAAAAAGTGGTTTTACTGAGTGGAGGAAGGGATAATATTAAAGGATCATGAAATAAAAAGGATAATGAAATTGCCTTAAATAATTATTTTTGTCAAATTATTTTCCAGAATTTCTTCGATGTTAATTTAATGATAAAGCACATTCGGGGGTTAAATTATAGAAACAATGAATATCATGAAAACTCATGAATAACATTCAAATTACATCGAGTCGCATACGACAAGTCGATAGTCGTTAAAGATCGACTTCGGTCGAACTGCGGAGGAGGTTTGGAATATAATTTTCTCATAGCTCCTTTTGAGCTATCTTCTAGGTATTTTACAAGTTAATCATCTCTAATCCGTTGAAACTCGTAATTGTGGCTTAAAAACATAAAATTTGAAGGGCATTGAGTAGGCCTTAATTTGTAAGACAAGGGAAAGTATTTTGAGTTTACATCGCCGAGGAAGAAGGGGGCAGTGCCCTGACCACAAAAGCCAACAGCCTGAGTCAGTAGTAGAATTAGAATCGTTCGGTGTCGTCGGTGAAGTGGCAATTCGCAATTTTGGATATTTTAACGGTAGGTGGTCCATTTTAAACATTATTAGAGTTTATTAACACGTGATAAATTTGCTGAAAATGAGAAATTGTCAGGATTTCTCTATCTTCATTGTGTTTCGGCATTATCGCTGGTACTGACATCATACAAGGGTGTGTCACTCGGCTAACTCCCAATTGGTTACGTCTTGCGAGAGAAGAGCGGTCGACACCTTCGCGGTTGAAACGACAGTGTTTAATATAAGGACTTACGGAGGAAATCTGTTGCTTAGCCAGAAAGTTATTGGAACGGAATCAACTATTTCGTGAATTTGTGAAGTGTTTTCGGCGCCATTTCTTGGGATCCCCTTTTGTTGTTTGAACAGCATTCGAACGTATTTTAGAAGTTGCGGTGAACGAAATCGGGAGGGTGTTTCATTATTTTCTGAATCTGAAGTAATGTTGTAGTAGTGCATTCTGTTTTTACTCCTTACATTTTTCACAAATGACATGTTATGATTATGTATTTGTATGAGATTTATTTTGAAATATTTACTAAATGATATCCTTCGTTCAAAAATCGGGTATTAATCAATGATTGTATTATGAAGCTGCTTCTGGTGAACACATTGCAATAGTTATGGTTATGCGATAAGAAAGTAACCTATCCTGCATGTTTTTTTATTATCTAGTAGGTATTGGTTTTGCGTGAAGTTTGGTCCAGCCTAGTTGAAAGTGCACGTTTTATTTAGTTCGTGTAGCATACTATATAGACAAACATATCAATTCATAATGACGGTTTAGATTGTGTATTTCCAGGATATGGTTTCAAATTGCTTTAGTTATATGCATCATTTGGTGACCTCGCGTTACCAAGTTGGTGGTTCTCTGAGTGGGGCGTGCCCATCAGCAGGAGCTGGAGATAACCGAGAGATCTATTTGTTAGGAACGTGAGGTAATACAACTCCCGGGATCTACCGTTTTTCTCACCTCAGGAGGGCAGCTTTATAAGTAAAAATAAAGGTGACTAGCATGCTAGCGTTGCTGCCCTAATGATTATTCATAACCAGTTTGGCTGCGCATCAGGGGGAATTCATTTGTAATGATTACAGTGATGTCGGTTTTTCATCCTCACGGTCTATACCACCGTCTCCTTCGTTAGTGTCGTCCATGTTTTGTGACTATTTTGGAAGATGAACCTGTTAGAAGTCAATTGCGATGCCATTCTAGGATGTTTTTTTCTAGGATTGGTGACATTTTGTCAGTTTAAACCTTTTCCTTGGTCTTTCAACTCTGTAGGGTTATCTTTTAATGTCCTTTATGTTCATAGTTAACCGCCAAATGTACTGTGAGACATACTGTGTTCTTATTGCACATCTAAATTTCCCCTTAATGCAAGGTTTAGTTACGCCCACTTTTATTGATTAGGGGAACATAATATCGCATACACTGCGGCAGCCATAATTCGTAAGTTTATCTAATTACCTGAGGCCACTATTGTTTATGTTCCATTTCTCTTTACCTTTTCATACTAATGTTTTCCAAATACGGTGTGAAGTGACCTATCATTTTTAGACGGCCATGAGTCATGACGTAATTTGTTACGGTCTGCAAGTAAGAGTGTTAAATATATATTTTGTACTAAAATTATGGTTTGTTCAAGCATAGCATCATCTTTTGAGTTTGGTAACGTTGACGTTTATCCGTGCTTTATTTCATAAATTCATTACTGCCGAATGCTCTGTTTCGTTCATGTCTATTTATCCCGTGACTTGTAGAGGCCTGGGGGAAACAATGATATATTGGTGAAAATGTTGTTGGTGACAGTTCTATCCTTTGCACGAGTTCATGGAATAACTTTCGAGTAATAATTACCTTAATTACTCGATTACCAAAGTACATTTTTGTACATGCCATTCTGGAGCTTAAGATAGCCTCAAAGGTTGTTTATTTGCAAATTAGCGTTGTACAGTTTTTGCCTAACATTTAATTTCCCTTCAATTGCATCTGTTTTATAGTGCGCTGCTGCGCTGTGCGATTTCCCTGCACTCTACGTTCTGCGGCTTTGTATCCCTAGGTGCTACATATTTCTACGGCGTAGTGTAATGATTTTCAGGGGCCAAGGTATATTTTTAATGCCAATGTTATATTTTGTCGTGGTAGGCCACGTGGGTATACGAGGTTTTACGCTATCTTATTTGTTGCCATGTAGCCCATTTGTCTCCTCCGCCTGATCACTTTTCCTTAATCTCTTGTTTTCCTCCGTTCGAGGTTTTATGGCATATATGCACGTTACATTGTGAAGGCCAAGTTTTATGCACTTGTATTATTTCTTGGCACACTATTTAACGATAACCACCTTGTCCGACTACTCCACTTACAAATTACACTGTTGGAGAATAATTGATTGTAGTAACGGATCGTTCCCCATAGCATGCAGTACTCATATTACTGTTTGTGGTTGATTTTTTGCGAACTAATTGAATATCGCATGCCACCATGATAAAGATTTAAAAAAGTAATAATGGAAGCCTGAATGCCATACTCTCACCAGATGTTAAACTATGGTGTGATGAAAACAACTATAATGTGGTGCTATTTCATTGCCTTGATTCTTCCATACTTGTGATTATTTCCCATTTGAAGTCTTGGAAAAATAATTGGCTCATTCACTTTAGCCTTTATCTTCCATGCGTACCCCAGGGTGATGATTGTATGTGATGTGGCTCGATACCATGCATGAAAACGCCGTGATCTCTTCTGCTGTAACTGCCGTAGTTCAGTGGTGTCGCAAGGGACTGGTAGTGTGCTCATACTTTTAAATTAACGAGAAACTGGCACTGAAGTACGATAAAGGATTTCATAACATTGAGAGTCAGGAGATAAGATTAAAATCATGCCCGGAAAAGCGTTCGCCTAAAAAACTACGCTACGGCAAATTCGACCCTTAATTCTAGTAATTTGTTCGCAATGTCGTATGCAGCTAGTTCTGTTGTAATTCATGTTTGACAAATATTTTTACTCGAATTTTTTATTAAAAGCGAATTCCGCTTTTAAACTTGTCGATTTCTTGAGTTTTCTAACGATAAGAGGTGTTATGTATACACTTGGTATTATACATTTGGTATTTGTCTGTTGAGTAAGAGAAAGAGAAACACGGGACAAGGGCGTCTGCTTTCGGCTCCGAGAATACTTTGTTTACTTTTTTTGGTTTACAGAGGCGAACCGTATGTAACGACAAACAGATTTGACAGTGAAGTAAGCTAACTCTGAAGTGACGTACGCGGAGACGGACGACCTTATGTTGGTGACGTTTCGACTCGCAATGCTCGAGAAAACGTCGAGATCACTGACTATAAACTCAATGCAGCAAGTGTCAGTAATACGCGCTGTGGGTAATTGTCGGACAAAGATGAGATGATATTATCGATGCATTGACGATTGGAGCCGCGTGCATATTGTATCTTCTTATTTGATCTCACCCTACATTCGCGAATCCCGAAGCATCTTTTACTGTGAAGTTCTCACCAGTGGGAGCATGATAGAATCAATTCCCGGTGACGTAACACTGCGTTACTCTCCGCCTGGTGAGTTTGTGCATGCGATGGCAAGAGCGAAAGTTGCTGCATGATGTCATTAATGGAGGAGAGGGATCGGTTCAAAGACGGGGAAGATGCTATAAGTGCATTTCTCGAAAATGTCATCTCTAGGCGATGATTACATTTTGATTCAGTGTGAGCTTCAGGTTGAAGAAATTTCATATCATGGTTTGTTTCCCGAGATGCTTTACTGCAATTAGTGTTGAGGTTTTAAGTTAGTTTTCAATCTGTATCACAATGAAGTAATTTGATTGGAGTTCCACTGGCTCTAAGACGGGATTCGCCGCAGTGGGTATAAACCTGGGGTATATTTAATCCTTAAGACTAGGGCTTTTTTATTTTTGCGATAGGAATTTATTGTTGAAATGATAAAGCAGTAGTGGTTTTTGTATAACTGCAACGTAAATTCCTCCTAAATACTATCATTGAAAATCCATTGGACTTTTTCCTAGAGTTTTTTTAAGTCTTAATTCCTTCTCATAATCACAACTTGGTGTTCTATCAGTTTATTGGTAGGTTTTAGGACAGTGCCAAGATAAACTTTACCACTCTTTGGTCATCATTAAAATATCCTACACATATGCTATCTATTTGCCGGACAAAATCATAGATAGGAAGTTAAAATTTTTAACAATTTGTTGTTACGGCAATTGCCTAACTATACGAGACGATCTCATTAATTTTAGGAAAGTGCGATAGTGCTCGGTGGACATTAGGATCCATTCTCCGAAGATTCGCGGTTCTGTATTATTTCCAGAATGAGAATCATGGCGCTATGACTATTTTTCCGTCAGATGTAATAAAAATCGCGAGAGTGGTGAGATCATGGAGTATTGAGAACTCTACTCTCCTTGGGTGAAATGGTGATTTCAATAAGGGTGAACAGTAACGGTGAATGGGGTCAGACGCAGAGCAATAAATTAGATGAGGATAGTGGTGTCTGGTTATGGTAGCATATTTTTGGAAGCCAGTTGTAAATGTCTATGCCTTCATCCGCACACTTTTTATTCCTCAATGTATATTGTAATGCCTATTGAAAATTAAATCCACGGATGTGATAGCTTTGAAACTGGTATCAGTGCATAATATCCCCTTTTTACTGCTTCCTCGCACCATTTTTAAAATAATTATTCTAGTAGACGTCACCAACGATTTTAGAATGCTTGCGAAACGATGTAATGTTAATGAATTTACGATGTAATCACATTTACACACATTCCGATGTTATTATTTAATATTAGTTGCAGTCAAGCGTTCAGGTCGTAAGCCTGCCGGCCTGGAAACTCAAGGTCCCGGTTCCAGTTACAACTTGAGTATGCTACTGCAAGGCGTTGGGCCATTCGCTCTCGGTAGGTGGCAAGCAAATCGAGTAACCTTGACTATGGGATCACCGTTATCACAACTAGATTTGTCGAAGCACTTTTAATCATCAAATGGTGTACGTCTTCATTCTCTGTACTGTGTAGTGATTATTCTGTTCACTGCTTAGTTCAAAAGTTTGAAGTATAAGAAGTAATGTAATTTACTTTATATATTGGTATATTTGAAAAATTCAAAGAGGTTTAAAAAACACTGTGTGAGGATCTACGCGAAAAATCCGACTTGTGTCAACAGTCAATTTTTTCAGAAGGAAAATAGCAACAGTCCATATCGGGGGCATTCATTCTACAATTCTAGTATCCTTGCATACTTGGATTTCGCACTGCCCCAAAGTAGTTACGAGGAGGCTTAAGAGTCAGTTCAATATATCAGCGCAGTTGAAATTATTGACTTGGCCTGGAAAGAAATGTGAAGTATACATTTTTTTCACGATCGTTTGATTGAAACAAAGGCCACCATATTGGATTCTTCGGTTCCCCAAACGGCATTGGACTGCATTTCTGTCAACTGACAATGAGATGTTATCTTGGACGAACTTAAGTCCTAGAACGTCTTTAATCGGGTGTTATGCCATTTGGAGGGTTCCCTAAGTGTGTGATCCTTTGCCGGGTTCAATCCCCTCATTACTATAAACATTCCTCTCTCTTTTTGTCTCTGGGAAATACTGTCAAGGTGCATCGGCTCTTGGAATAGCGTTGCTTCCCTTTTAGAATCTAATTTAATTGATATCCACGCAATAAACATTCAGAGAATTATAAGCAGAAAGTTGGTATTCCTGAGGGGATAGCCTACGTACATCTTGTCTTGTACCTCAAACTATCCATTACTTATGGCAATAATTGTTGTAATTGCTGATGTTTATGCTGATTTTACTAACCCACTGATTAAAGATTCTTGGTTTGTTTGTTAGTTTCACGCGGCCTGAGTTTTGTTATTGTGCATAGTATCTAGACTAAATGAATTTATTTTTGAAAATTTGATAAATGCCCCATTTAGTATTGGGTATGTTGAACTTGAAAAAAATATGCTTAACGTTGTACTTTGTAATACATAAATTATCTATCATATCGATGACAGGCATTAGTCGTGGAAATGAAAATTGAATTAGAAATGGACCTTCTAATGCTAGGTAGGTCGTTTTTGGGAACGCAGAAGCGTATGCATAATTAATTCTATTATTTATTAATTCGAAATGCCTGAGCCGCAAATGAACGCCATCTCAGCTGGAGCTCCGTGGTGACATTCTGCACTCAGTTGATCTTGTCCGATCTTGAGATATCATTCAAAGCTGTGGAGTAAGAAATAGATCCATCCACCCATGTCTTGTTGTTGACCTTTCCTACATATGGGATTAGAACGTTGAGGTTAATGTGTCATCCTTGAAAGTGATGCCGAATGAGACAAGAATTCGTCTGGAAAATGTCTTGTTTGTCTTGCTTAAGTTAGGAGAACTACGTTACAGTACTCAGTGCCATTGTGGTGCTAAGGGGGCCATTGAAGTGTTACGTAAGGCGATTTTGGCCCCATTTTTTTAACCCCCCCTTCCCCACGTAAGACAATGTGAGGTTTTATGAATCACTCCTCCTTAGCTTACGTAAGTTGTCGTACATTGGTCAATATTGGCGATTCCATTTAATAATGCGATATCTCCAATCTAATGAACGCAAATAATTGAGCATACTGGTAGTTTCAGGCGTTACTTGGTGGACCTTATTCATTGTATAAATGAAAAACTTAAACTTCGTGGTTCCACAATGATAATTTTATTTGCACGACCCGGGTTTCGACTTATTATAACGTCATCTTCAGGTGAAGACTACAAAAACTCGTGGTTATATACTGCCCTCAGGAGGGGACGTGGTTATATACTGCCCTCAACCCTTCCCCCCCCCTTCCTGAGGGCAGTATATAACCACGAGTTTTTGTAGAGTCTTCACCTGAAGATGACGTTATAATACGTCGAAACCCGGGTCGTGCAAATAAAATTATCATTGTGGAACCACAAAGTTTAAGTTTTTCATTTACATCATTGAGCATACGTTTTTTTTGTAGTTCAGTATAAATTCAGGCACATAGCTTCGACGGTAATGTCATAAAGTAAGATTTTTCGTCCGATCACATTTTTTAAAATGGATTACAATACTATCTAAGAAGTGATTAGAATCTTACGTAAGTTTGTCTCGCATCTCCTCACACCCCAACGTAATACAACGTAAGGAAAGCTCGAGCCCTCCGCCCCACCCAAAACGTCTTCCGTGATACTTGAATGGCCCCTAATCAAGTGTTACTTTATCCGGTGATTTCATTTCCGAATTATTTCGCAAACTGGTTTTGTTCAATCTTCCGATATAGACGAACATAAATTTAGTAAGGGGTGGTGCTCCAAGAAATTTCACTTCGATGAAGAAAGGTTTGAATTTTCTACTGTTGGAAATGGGTATGATCGTATTGCTTCAAAACTATGATAGTCAATTCTAAAATAATCATTCCCGAAAGGATTTTTCTTATTTCTACTCATTAGGTTTTAATATTTTTGTGGTATTCGTGGTTGGCGTGTTTCTACCCTGTCGTCTCCCGTCAGTGCGGTGGTATGTTGAATTAACATATAGGTCAAGGTAAGTATGCTATTTTTCGGGAAGTCAGAAAGGTGGCTAACCATTACAAAAATTTTAAAAATGACAGCTAGGTGATCTTCTCCCACATTTCGCCCGATTCTTCTTCACCATAGTTTGTCCGAGGATTGTTAGTTTAGATCTAATGCGATGTTTGTTATCCGTTTCATTTAATTCATGCCATTTTTACCGTCTGGGTGATTTTCTGAATAGGACTTCAGAGTTAGTGCTTTTGATTGGCTGCCGCGTTTCCCTGGGGAGGTCACCATTCAATGCGTCGCGATCAACGAGTCATCGACAAACAAATCGTTCGGGTATCATGTTTGATTCATTCTCATCTTCAATTCTCTTCAACAATCAGTTTTCACAAGTACATTTAGTTTTTTTTATATTGCCGTCACCGCGATATTCGTTGTCTCAAGGACAACGTGACGCAGCTTCGTTCGGTTTGGGGGTCAATGTGTGACCGTTTCAGGTCACTTGTCGCATTTGAGTTTGCGCGACCATTCCCCGTCCAGCGATTTATACACTTCCGATACGAAGACGTATCGTAATCCTCACGGAAAGGAGATTCCTTGGCAGTGAATGCTCGGACTAAGATTGGTGGAAATATAGAAATAATTGATGTTATGTTCACAGAGCGTTTATTGGAGCAGGGTGTATAATTGACGTTTGGGAAACGCATTCTGTTAAGGTTCTTCCCTAGTGGTGACCAGACATCCGATTCTTAACTCACATTATGTCGAAGACTCAGGATGGGAGATAATAGACATTTGAGTGCCATGGACTTAATTTCAAGTAAATTGAGTTCAAAGTTTGGTTTTTCCCCTCATATGTCACTTAAATGATTACGAACATTAAAATTTCTTGCAGGATTTGCCTCAAAAAGTTTAAGTATATGTGTATTAAATGAAAATTTACACAAAAATATATTACTCTTCATCAATAACTCAATTACGTCATATATGAATGGTTTTTCCCCTCCGCCACAGAATTAGCGTTAAGTAGTAGTTAGTTCATTAAAGACTTAGTTAGAGTGTAAGGCTGTTCTTGTCTCTCTTTCATTCAGTGAAACTTTGCATCTCGGTAATTTAGTTAGGGAATTCTTTGTGGTAATTAACTGGGGAATTAGAATGTCATAACTTATCTAAATATATATCTGGAAGCTGTACGCTCGTCTTAAGGTGTATCGACAACGTTTTTTGTTCATTTCACACAAAGTTGTTGTTGCACAAGTAATTTATCCAAATGTTAGTAGCTTTCAGAATCTCCACTTCTACTCGTAAATAATTTTGGCCGGATATGCATTATTATCAACGCGATCAGTAAAAACTTTCGGGTGTTCCTCCGCGTGGTGTTCATTGCTGTCAAAAGTTTATTCGGGAGTAACTGTTTACAAACAAATACAATTGTTTACGCGGAGGAACTCATCGAGCCAAACGCCGCGGAAGCCTTCGGACCAACATTATTATCAACAATCGTCATTGCGGAGATTGGTTTTCTGCAGCTCTCCATTCTCTAGATTATCTTACTGCTTTATTCCTCAATAAGTCATTATTTTAATTTCCTCATGATTTTCTTCATAAATTTTGGTCTAGGTTTTCTCAGTAATTATAACAGTTTATTTTTCAGTTTTTGTTTTTATAATTTTGTGAAAACTCATGGTATCCTATTATTTTCTCTTCCGCTTTGTGGAATTATTCGTAAGTAATGTTAATAATTATTTTTGAAGTATTTTATTTTATATACCTGCTCATCCAAAATATAGATGCTAGAAAGATGATTCGGATATCCATCAGTTCCTCGATTTCAGCCGTGTCTTTAACTAGAAGATAATTTGAAATATTCGGGAAATGTTAAAAGTTATACGAAGAATATCTGACCAGCAATGACGAAGTGATATGGGTTTACATTTATTGAACCTATGATGGAGTACATTGGCATTCTCCGTTTCAATTCTTTAAGTGGATTATTTCCACTGAAACGTGGAAAATTTGTGTAAATTGGAACAAAAAGTGGACGACACACATACGCGAACTGGTGTGAAGATGGAAGGCCGATTCCAAATGAATAACACTCGACTAGATCGGGAATAGAACCACGGGCTTTCCGATATCGCGCCGGCTGGAAGGTCCGGGGTTCGATTCCCGGTTTAGTCGATTGTTTTTCATTTGGAATCGGCCATAATTCCATCTTCACACCACCGTATGTTCGTCCAGTTTTGTGTGTTGCCTAATCCCCTTTCTTTCTCCTTCTGTCTTAAGGGAATATTTATATATTTACATTATGCGTACCTATGTGTATGTCTGTGAAAGCGTGCGGTTTAATTAAATACAAGGTGTTCCCGAAAGCAAGAACTTAAATACATGCAACACAATGAAAAGCTAAAATCAAATCTAAAAAAGAATAGTAGCGCATTCAACATTGATAGGTGTCTACTGCTTCAAGCTGAAATGTTCAGGTACACGCTATCATTAACTAGCGAACCATTATTTGCGGTGATTAGTGAGTCACTATGGAATTCGGATTGAAATGGTCGACCCAAAAATCTTTAATCCTATTTAAATAATCAAATTGAAATAAATGTTGCATCTTTGTCCCCTCTTGCTTTGCTGCAGTGAAGTATCATCGTGCCATATAATTCGCGAGTAATCGTGGGATCGCACAGTATATATTGTGCTTGCTGATGATGCGTAAAGGGTTGTTATGCAAATGAATATTGGGCAATATTCTTTAAATTTCGATGATCCGCTGGGAAGCCGTCGTCACTTCACATCTGCTCATGGGGAGTCACAAATTTTATAGTTTGCTTTGTTATGAAAATTTCGTTTCATCGCTTTGGGATCGATTGTGTATATTTAATGTGAATTGAATGCGTGGTCCGTTTCACGAACGCATATCTTTCTTCTTTCCATTCCTTCCTCGTGGCCGAAGTTGAGAGTTGGTCATTTAGCGCGGTGGGATTGATTGCATATTCCCCGCGAGTTCTCCCGTCGGATTGATTTGCTAATGTGGCCGAGAGATTAACCGCGACCTCACTTTCTCGTAATCGAATCTTTCCTGCTGCCGTGTGTGTGCCGTTATTACGCTGTCTGCGCCCCCCCCCCTCTTCCCCCCCCCTCTTGCGACCGCTGCTGTGGGAACCGTGATTCTTGCCGTGACGACGGCCGGGATATGGAGTTGGTGGTGGGTAGCGGAGCCGCGATCAGCGAGAGCGAATTTGGGCCACTCCGAAATGGAAGCCTCAATGTGCGAGTCGAGGGAGGGAGGAGTAGGCGGGGGAGAGTTTTTACAGGGTGTGGAATGGTATCCGCCACTTTTTATATCCTTTCGTCTTCGCGTCTTGTTTTTCGACTGCGTTACTGGCGCCAGGTGAACATCTGATAACGCAGACCTCGACTAATTTGGGTTGGATCCGAGGTAGGGATCAATACCCTCGGCCCAGGGATTCTTGTTGGCTCCTGCAAATGGCTTATCACGCAGTAGTCGTTATGCTAATCAATCATTAATCGACTTCCGAGGATTAAGGATAGCATTGAAAAAAATGTACCTAATGAAGTTCAGTGCATGTAAATAGGTGCCTGGTCTACTAGTTGAGGGTTGATAGTAATTTGTTATTCCAGCTTATTCAGTTGTGAAGAGATAAAAAGGGGATACGTGAGAATGAGGTAGTGACGGCGGTAAGAACACCGAAAAATGGAAAGGCTGCAGGAATATATGGGATATCCAGTGACAATATGAAGTGTGGGTGTAGGTAAGTATGAAAGCGATAATAATTAGTCACTTGTGTGAATTGTAAATTTATGTTTAATAACGTTTGTCGTTCCAGCGAATTGGAAAAATGCGATAATAGTTTCATTGTATCTCCAAAGGGGGGAAGGGTCTGACGACCGAATGTAAAAATGATAGAGAAATTATTTTATAGATTATTCCGGGAAAAGTCTGGGTTTATGCCCGGGAGAGGATATAGTGATAAGCTGTTAGCGCTTAAGCAAGTGATAGAAAAATGCATGGGCTCCTGAAAGAAAGTATATTGTGCATTTTTATGAATTTTAGAGAATGCACATGATAGGGTAAATAGAAATAAGTTATGGAAGGTTTTAAATGTCTACGGAGTGAATTAGCAGTTATTGACTGTTATGAAGGTGATGAATGGTAATCGTAGGCAAATGTGAGTTATTGGAGTCGTGAGTGACAGGATTGAAATAAAGAAGGCAGCAAGAAACAGCAAGGATGCATAATGTCGCCGTGGCTGTTAAATGTTTTTATGAATAAGTGTGTGAGAGATGCATGTAGGGACAGCGTCGGTGTAATGGTTGGAGTTGTAAATGTGCGAGTTATACTATAAGAGATGACGCTGTATTGTTCGTAGAGATCCCACAGGGATTATCGAAGCTTCTGCATTACTTTTGTGAAGCAAACAGAAGAGTATGGAATGAAGGGTGAATTCGTGTAAGACCAAAGTAGAGGTTAGTTTGCACGTTTCCGCGGCGTTGATCATATGATATCAGCATTTTTTCGGGTCGCGTCCGCGTATGTCGTTTAGGATGCACAACATACGCTGACGCAATCCAAAAAATGCTAATATCACCAAAGTAGAGGTTTTTGACTAAGGGAATTGGGAGAATAATTGTATAACGAGTGCGAATGATGAAATAATTGAACGAGTGGATGATTTTTTGTACTTGAGCTGGATGTTTGCGAAAGATGGGACGATAGTGAGGATATGAAGAAGCGTGTGAATCCTTGAAGAACATTCGTAACTAGCATTAGGAGTATATCACTGAGTGATATTATATTGGAGGAGTTCTGTGTAAGGAAGCGAAAATTGCCTTGTACAGTCTTTTCAGCAACAAGCCCGATTTGTTTTTAAGGGTTTCTTTTTTATCAATATGTCTTGTTAATTTATTTGTTTGATTAGACACATTAGGAAGTTGAAGGGTGGGATAGTTTTATGTGTATGATATTAAAAATAAAACGTTCCAATTTAAGATCATTTATCATTTTGGTATGACGTTTGGGTTTGCGTTTAATCTTCTTACCTTAACACGAAGGTTTCTTACGATCGTATTCTGTTTAGAAAACTTTTTTTTCGAGGGAATCAGAATTTTACCGTTGCCTAGTAACATGTAGCGAGACAAGTTAAATACTATTTGCCGTTGATTAAGGTTGGAACAGTACATGTTCTCTAATCCATTATGTGAATGTTTTCATAAATAACTCTTACGTGTGTGGTGCAGTTTGAACCCAGATATCTTCGCACTCGAAAAAAAATCTGCTGTCTTTTTGATGCGCAACTTCTTAAAGAGTTTTCAATTGATGGTATAGCCATACCGATTCCGTGAAAGCTCCTCAGGGCGGCATCCGTCATCGGTCTACGCTTTTTGAATCGTTTGTGCGATTGTCTTAGCCTCTTTTATTGTGTCGTAAATTCGTTCTGTGGGGAACAACGTATTCTTTTTGTACCCAGGGATGGTCTTTTTGGAGGAAATGGATGCTTGCCAGTTTTCTTTATCCCTACTTTCTAAATTAGGCTTTCGCTGCTCATCCTGGCCTCCAGTGCCCTGGAATAAGGTTCAATCGCAGTACCTCTCCTATTTCCTGGAAGATAATAGAATTTGAGTGGTTGTATTCGTATGGCTAACGACTCGGAGAAAAAAATGTCTGTCTCTACGAAGAAATGCAAATGGGTCTTATGCAAGTTAGGGTGATAAAAACTTACTTTATGGAGTTTTCCCCGTTAAAGATGAGGTTTGCTTTTTCAGTCGTTTGATCTTTCAATTATGCAAAACTATCCTATTTTTACTGCGTTGTATGGCATTCTTACTATATTTTAATTTGGTATAAATTGTGTGTAGCGTTGAATCATTTGCCTTTATGATTGTGACTTGCCGTTTTTCATTGTCAATGCAAGGTATTCTCATTGTGGATAGAGGTAATTTGTCATTCTTTGAATTTTACCATTTTAGTATCTTCCATGTCTTATCGGTCTATTTCATTTTTTTTTATTTTAACAAGATAGCCATTTTGCAGCTTTATGTATTTAACATTTTACCGTTAAGTTTTCTGCTTTCCTTTGTAATTTATCTGTGTTGGCCGTTTCAACTAATTTCTATCAACGCTAATTTTAATCAGAAAAGAAGAACGTGTTTTCTTTCCAGAAAAAATGGAATGCTATGAGAATGTGCCCTCTCTCTCTCTCTCTGTAGCAGTTAATTCTTTATTTTGAGGGGGTGTGCTGAGAATTTGTACGTGATATGCTATTTTTTGGCGATTGTGTTTAATAAATGAGCGAACGTTACATGTTTGAATGTTTTTGCTTGAGTTATTCGAGGAGCGTACCATCTTCTTCATGAATGTGTGTCAACTGCGCCGTTTAATAGGAAAGGATTCATAAAATCAATGGGTTAGTGATTGTTCCAAAGCGGATGAATTTAGTATTTCTTTCACTTGCATTAATCTGACTAGTCATTGATTTATCTCGGGGAAAACATTCCGATGACCCGTCTGACCTGAATATACTCGAAGGTTTTCCCTATGGATGTGACATTTTTCCCTAAAAGAAATTATTTATTGTAAGCTAAATTTGACAATGCTGTCATAAGAAGCTAATGGAATCCAGTAATTATATGGTGTGGAAGTTAAACATTTCCCGTGATCCTTTTCAAGGGTCAAAGAGAACGCGTATCCCGAAGGGTGCACGCATGTTGGTTTATAGGCGTACGAAATAAGTTAATTATAGGAGCTCTTGGGTTTGAAATAGTTAACGGAATGTGGAATACAGACTACTTCCTTGAAGTGTAATGCAATGCATGTGCTTTTGTGTATACTTTTTGAAAATTTTTAACTAAGAGATGTGTAATGTAATGAGATAAAAAGGTTGGTAACCGCTGCTGCTCTGGCCAAGAATGACGGGAAGGCAGTATTTGCCAATTTTTTTGTGACAGTGTTTGTTTTCCTCTGAAGAGATTCTTGAGATATTCTTTCGCGCCTTGTTTGATCCCACGCGTAGTAGACTGATAGCCCGCTACAACTATGGTGGTTTTTTCCCCTGGCACAACTACATCTTTATTCAATTCTATCTTGTTCATGGCGAAATGTGAATTAAAATCCTTGTCTATTCTGCACCCTCAACTTCTTCCAATCGTCTGATTGGCTAATTTCTAAACATATATTTGTATTCATGTCACCGTGTTGGTTTCTCATTCAACGTCACGATATTAGTTACTTAGCTCTTTTTTGATTCAGCAGAATTCCATACAAAAATTAGTGTGAATTGTTTTTTAAAAATTTGGTAAGCTTATGAAAATACTTGTTTCAAACATTAAAACTTAATTACACTGTTACTCTCATAAAAAAAATGTTTATCGTTGCCTAACATCTGTCCTAATGTCCCCTTCTTTGAATTCATTATGTTTTTTAGCGAGTCTGTCAGCTGATAAATCAGGCAAAATTTCAATTTCTTTTTATTTTATTACGACAAAAAGGGGGAGGTATCAGGCGTGATTTTGGGTAATTTAAACGTGATGTAGAAATTTTCGGAAAATTACAATTCAAATTTCTACATTTTATTACAATTTTCTTTTAGATCATTTATTTATGCAACTCAGAATTTTGACATCGAATTACGCATTCACGGTTTTTTTAAATTTATATGTATTTGGGGGGGGGGGGGGGTGAACCCTCGATTAAAAAAAAAATTTCGGGGCGCAGAAATGTAGGTAGGTAGGGGGCGTGCTTGTTGTGTCGGGCGAGAGTGGTGCGTTGCACGCGTGTTTTGTCTCTCTCTCTCTCTCTTATGTCCCTCTTCGCGTGTATGCGGCACACGCTTATCGATTCGGCGTCCGCGCCTGTCGTCGTTCCCCTCATGACGCCCCCCCCCTTCCTCCCCCCTTTCGGCGTTCGATACCACCACCGTCGTCGGCGACACGGAAATGCCCGCCAAGGGGGGGGACTCCCGTCGGGCGCCCTCCGCGCAGACGAGGGGCATTACTACTTCCCTCCGCCGTTGTCGTCGTGTCTGTGCGCGTGGTGAGCAATTGTGTGTGTGTGTGTATCAGCGTGTGTGCCGAGTGGAAAGAGAGCCCAAGGGTCGCTTCTGGAATGTCGAGTGTGATATTTTAATTTTTCATCCTTCGGTAAATAAATGTTCGCTTGTGTTAGTGCTCGATTCGTATGCGACTCAAGAATCGAAATGTTTCTTAATTAGTATCATAAATTCTTCCGATGACATTGAGTTCATATCATATTTGACGTCCATGTTATTATTACTTAAACTGTGAGATGTATTTAGGGGATACAAAAATTATCACTTCAGCGATTCACTGGGATTTAAAAAAATCATCACCGTTCAATTTTTTCTGGGGAACTTATATACCATTGTCGGCTATTGGCGTCACGAACTGCAATATTTTTCAGAATTTGGTGACTGAATATGTTTGTTACTTTAGATGGTGTTTAATTTTGGGTCAAGGTCTGTTCAAATTTTTACTTTCCCGTGTAACGAGTCCTATTTTGTTTTCGCTTGGTAGTAAAGCGTTATATTTTTTAAATGATCCGAAGTATCATTCTGAATTTCATTAGCGAAATAGCAACAACCGGAAAAAGTCGAATGCAGACGTGGCTATCGTAAATAGATGAGAAATGTATAATGATAGCTCATGTTTTACTTATACTGCGTGCAAGCGGCATTTGATGTGCGTTGTACCCTATTGACTCTAGTAGCCTCTGTACCGCTATTCATTGCCGGCGATCGCTCCTTTTATATAATCTTTTGTCCGTCAAAGTTATTTTGTATCGCAATTGTTATTTAAATAGAAAAAGAAAAAAAAACTTTTGTTCCAATAAGCTTGGTTCATAACGTTCAGACAGAAGCAGTCGTTTAAGCCTGTTCAGTTTTCCCAAAATGCTTGATTTTTTCCCAAAATGCTTGATCCCTGCACGAGACGTTGTAGGTTCCACGCGGATAAGTCGGACGTTGTTGGATAAACATACTGTCGCCGTCGCAAACTCCCGTGCTTGCTTATTGGTGACAGGGTCATCGAACCGCATTCCAAGCGGCTTGGGGCGTACATTTTTTCTTGTTTGCACCGCTATGGACTCTCTTCCACCACCGGGGAAAACCTGGGTTCGTCTGCGCGAGATTTAGCTTTCCTCCCTTCCGTCCCCTCACCACGGGAGGCGGGATTTTGTCGTTTCCCAGTCGATGGAATGCTTATCCGATCGTCCCTTCTGTTTTTTTTAATCCGTTTATTTTTTTCTTGCTTCCCCCATGCCTCGGTCGTTCAGGTATATGATACCCAATGGCGGATTGTCCGGCGGCAATCAATCCTGATTGCCGATTATCCACTCGAGATCTTGGTCGGTAAAACTAAATCCCTGGAGCTCATCATGCCAGCCAGTGACATCGCAAACACTCCTCCTGAGTTGTCCTTCATGTTCACATTTCGCTTTGGAAATCAATTTTCGCTCAGTTCACGAGGAAGTCTCGTTTCATCGGAGTCGCAGATGCAGACCGACTGAAACTTCCCAGCTGGCTAAGTTATTCATGATCTCCCTTCGCAATT
This sequence comes from Pyrrhosoma nymphula, assembly GCA_963573305.1. Taxonomy (NCBI): domain Eukaryota; kingdom Metazoa; phylum Arthropoda; class Insecta; order Odonata; family Coenagrionidae; genus Pyrrhosoma; species Pyrrhosoma nymphula. The sequence continues at coordinate 162,215,716 of OY754330.1, forward strand.
TTTAACATTTGGATTCGCTCAAATAGTGACCCTAATAGTTTGCGAGCCTTAATCACCTGCCCCTTTAAGTGGCACATCCCTACTTTTCTAAGCGTTGTTTGCTGGCGATCGTCCGGGCATAAGTTCTTCTTGGGCTCGTATGCATTTTCCTAATTCTCTCCACCCCATAGTTACTTTTTATTGTACGTTTTTCGTTGCTCATGTTAAGTACTGCGCCCGTGTTGTGGCACGAACAGTTGTTTTATCGCTTTAAGTAAGATGTTAGTTATTTTCTGGATATGTATTTCGGTATTCCTGTGTGAAAATGAGGTCCTGAGTGCTTCTACACCCATGAAAAGCACCATGAATTTGTTTCTCCTCATCTGGTTTTAAGTACCTGTTCATTACCTAGGTGCTTTTAACCGTAGTATTTTGTAACGTTCACTACAGTGAATTGCCTATTTTGTTTTCTGATTCTTATCCTATGTTAATCATCTTATGGATTTGAAGTCACGGGCGTGTAAGGGTACTTTCCCGCGAAAAGACTTCATGGCCGCAAAAATATAGGTCGAATGATGAACTAGTTAACCCGACGTGGCTACTCTTCCGTTGGAAGCTCATGCATTCGAGTCACTGGCCTGGCTCGGGAATTGGGCGTTTGTTCAGTTAAGTGAATTGGCCATGGAGTTTCCTAATGAGGCAAAATTTAGCTCATGCCCTCTAAGGCACATAGGGCTAGGGAACACCTAGGGAATCATCAATAAATTACATCTAAGTGGTGGTTACTTTTTCGAATAAACGAATTTGACTTTTGGCGGATTATCCTTCGCATTGTTTTTATTGAAGATCAATCGCTAAAATTTAGACGTCTAGTTGTAAATAATGTGCGGTTTGTTTTTGTTTGGTGGAAATAATTATTACCAACCTCTTGTTGTTTTCCTTTGAATTTCATAGGTTTATATTAGATCACGGTTTTATTTCAAATTTCTGTATAATATTTCCAGAAAGATTAACTCAAAATATGCTTTTAAGTTACGGATATTGAGGCTTGCGAGAAATTGTATGTTACACTTTCCATTTCGCTGTGAAGATTTGTCTTGCTGAGCATATGCCTTGCCTACATCATCCACTTAAATGGAGCTTTAATTTACTCAGTTAAAGTGACGCAGTAGATGTCGAGGCAGTTTATGTGAAGGTGTATTTAAATAGAGGGGCACCCCAAGTTAAAGTGAGAGCAGTCATTTTTTCCCTCAACATGGGGTCGTCTTTCGTTTTTCGTGTTTATATCCTTAGAACCTTTACTTCGGACGTTGTTCGATACAAACACGCCTTTTTTAAAGTTATTAACCAGCAATATGAGTTGAACCCATAAACGATGTCTATCTCCTGTATTCAGCAAGCTTGACATTAGCCTGTTGATCATTCGCCGCCTGCGTTCTGTCACGAAAGCATCTGAGCTCGTCTGACGATAGTGTCGTAAGATTTACAATAATATAGGTCCCTCGGTAGGTCTATTTTCCTGTTTTGATGCATTTATCTAATTAGTTTGTGATGAAATATTTCGAGTAAGTATATACTAGAAAAGGTTTTACATGAGAAATTGATGATAGTAAATAGCTAGTTACACGGAATGCGATAAAACTCTCGCTAAATTACATGTCGAAAAACTTCCTTTCATTCCAGCTTATTTACTACATCTACAAAATACCCTGCAAGCCACCTCAGGGGTGTGTGGCAGGGGGTGAGTAGTCACCAACATTCATTACACTATACCCTAAAGTTAGTGTAACTACGACAAATTATGTATTAGCATAAATCGCTAATGCTTGTCACGAGACGAAGCCTCACAAGCATGCACTACACTACAGATATACTCACAATGAAGAGGATCCGCTTGTGTATATGTATTTTGTAACTACACAAATGGACAGAGACTCGAGACTTACGTAGAAAAAACATGCACGGCATGCTGTTAGTACTAGGTATTCAAGTATTAGGATAAGGATTCAAGTATTAGGGAGTACTACTACTAAGAGCTACACTACCTATCGACAAACCTCTAGGTAAAAGTCTCATTGGCAGCTGTTATGACCCCTTATCGTTCGCAAGAAAAATGACATTTTAAATCTGTCCGTTCTGCAGTCTACTTCCCTAATTTTATTCTCATGATCTGATCTACCGTAGTAAGTCGGATTTCGTAAAATATTATCAACGTCGTCAGAGAATAGATCAGTTTGGAACTTACATAATAGATTGAGTATAAATTTTAATCGGCGGTCTGAAAGCGTTTCCCATCCCAGTTTCTGCAAAAGGTCAGTAACACTAACAAGATTATCATAACGGCCTTTAACGTATCTTGCCGATCTTCGCTGCGCGCGTTCTAACTCAGTTTCCAAGCCTATCTCATAAGGATATTACTTCTTTTCAAAATTAAGCTGATCACACGCTTGGCGCTTATCATCTGTTTTCATATTCCTCTTCCGTTGTGCTGCCTTCAGTTCAAATGACCGACTTAGACACCATCATTACGTACATGTACGTTTAACTAAAGCTTGCCTTTAAATAAAGCTGCAATATAAACTTAGGCAATAGCGTGCTTCTTTCAGTTTACATAATTTCCGTCATCGCATTCATCCACCTCTGTACTCCGTAAGGTGTGGGGCCATTCAGCCTTCACAGCGCCTCGTAGTAAGGAGTGCAAGGCTTCGCGCGATTCCCTTACATGCTTTATTATCCTCCCTTACTTCTGTGGCTTCCGTTTATCAAAGCCCATTATGCCTGCATTTCCATTCTCCCTTGCCCCTTTCAAACTATATTTAATACTGGAAACGCCTCTCTTTACGGTTGCATGCTAATAGGTTTCTATATATTTTTAGCCGCGCTATGTTTGCTTGGAAATTTCTGTTGGGCGTTTTATCGAGTCCTTTAAGGGCTTTAGTGCCGTTGAATGGATAATTTTTCCCCTTAAATCCTACTCATCATCTGGAGGAAGACCCCATATTCAAGTAAAATCCGTGAGTAATCATCCGAACGGCATTCCTTTGTCAACAAGATCGCTCCCTTAGTTCTACGTTGTATTTACTTAATACTTAGTGTTATGTCTTGCTCTGCCGTATCGGTTTCATAGGTTGTCAGTAATTTTTCACTATAGGTTATGCACTCGAATTTCTTATAAAATTTTCTACTTCTAATACGCCTTTCTATTCTAATGAGGCTTTTTGCTCGTAAATGATATTGTTTTGCGCAAGAATTATTGAATATGAACGACGCTCGCCTACTTGTACTAGCCAACCAGCTAATTCAAAGCTGTTAATGCTCTGTATTTCTTGTCCGCCCCGCTGCTGCTCATTCCACAAACATTTCAAGGAGAAATGAATTAAGTTTATTGGGAAACATTTTCAAGGAGAAAAGTTGAAGTGGTTTATTTTGAGGAAGAAAGTGGTCAAAATTAATTAGTACTGAGTATAATTTTATGAGGCTATGGAAGTCGTCTTCTCCCATATTTAATACAGAGCACCCTTCTCGACACCCCGAGAGTGTGTAACAGAGGGAACATGCAAGCACTACTTAACATTCTGTGAAGGAATCAGTGGCTAAGTGTTAAGAAAATTGTAAGCTTTTTTATACTCTTATCATGACATTTTTGATAAGTAACTGTATGTATTGGGCTTTCGAAACTTTCTTTTAATGGTGTTGACTCTATATCTCTGGAAGAATATTTGTGCAGCGTCTTCTACCATTTAATGCCTTGCGACTTAGTCCCAATAACGTCCATCATCATCTGATTAATCTACCAGTCAGAGGTAGGTTATAATGAAAGTCAGAGAATATCCAACATACTCATACACGTGCAGTACATATAGTACATATATATTTCTACGTCTCAGCGTAAGTCTAACCTTTCTTCATCCCGTCCATAAAACCTATTTTCTTTCTTCCCTTTCCCCGCTTACCCAAAATCATTCCCTCTATCACGGCCTACAGCAAACCATCGACCCTCATTACCCCTTCCAGCCACCTACCCTGCCTTCCCCAATCTCATCCACAAGTTTCCTCTTTTCTCCAACTAGGTCAAGAATTTCCTCATTTGTCGTCCTATCCGTCCAGCTTCTCCATCCTCCTCCAGACTTCTCCATCCTCCTCCAGACTTCTCCATCCTCCTCCAGACTTCTCCATCCTCCTGCACACCCACATCTCGAATGCCTTCAGCCTATTTTCGTCTTCCTTTCTCAATGTTCACGTTTCTGCCCCATACAACGCCACGCTCCATTGATAAAAATAATTAGAGAAATTTTTTATCATGTGAGACAAAGGTATAACTCGGATATGTTTCTTGCCTTAGATGCCGTATGCAGTGTACATTAATTTTAACATATATTGTACATACGTAGACTTAAGGCATTTGAAATGTGTGTTTGAACTTCTATGGAGTGGGTTAGCTGAGTGGCAGGGAAGACGAATGAAGAAGTGTTGAATAAGAGAGGAAAATAAGTAAGTGGCCGAGGTTCGCGTGAGGCAGGAAGGCTAGGGTGCATCCGTGTTGAGAGGTGGGAGCCTGTTGAAAGAGAAGACTTTGGGGAGAACGCATGGCAAGTACGGAAGAGAATTGCTATTTCGGACTACTTAAGGAGAGTCAGAACGCATGAGTAACAGGAGAAAGTCATGCGAAGGAAAGTGAAAAGTACCCCTGTGATGGGATAGTTTGGGTTAGGACTGTCCAATATCCGTGACCAGTCAGGTGGAAGGATACCTCATTATGATGATCTGATGGTAGGAGTTTACAAGGATGGAGGACAGGCAGTTGGAAGTGGAACGAGTCATTAGGGGATCGTGGAATTATAAGGTTAAGAAAGACGGGCACGTTTGACGGGGTTAAGGGAGGAAAAGTATGCTGAAGTAGGGAGAATTGGGTAAGGTGTGAAAGTGGATAGGCAGAGTGGAAACTTTTCTTAAAAAATAATAGCACTAGTTGACATTAACTGATATTAATTGGACATATGATGATGTTCTTTGACTAAGTTCACTTTTTATATCATCAAATCGATAAAGGGTCTCATTTATGATTGAAATGAAAAACTTTGTGAATTCCACATAGGTACTCTTTTAATACGACCTAGGTTTCGTCGCTGAGCGACATCATCTGGCGAAGTAAAGAAGGTTTAGCACACAATAAATACATTAATCCAGAGGCATGGGGGTGGAAAAGTGGGAGCCTCCTCTTTTCAACCTCATAAGTAGTGATGTTTCATTCACGTTTCCTTAGCATTTACTGGATTGTGACCACAAAAGTAACTTAGAACCAGAAATTTTACATATAAAGGTTAAAAAAACTGGATTTTTTAAAGAGCTGTATGTGATTGTAATTGCTGGAAAGAAATTTTTTTATCTTGTTAACGATTTTACTTTTGACTTGCATTCACCATTGATGTGAATAACCTTTTATTATTCAGCTCGATCCTTTTACGTGGTGACCTCCGTCGATGTCATTGTGCATGTTTCTTCTCTCCCATCCCCCCTCCAGTCATTCACCTTGGAACACCAACCTTCCCAAAGCATAGAATCACCTCCCATTCCCTCCCAACCAAGCTTTCCCCTTCCCTATTTTTTCCTCCTTCGCATCCCCACATCCACCCCCGGTTTGAGTATATATGGACTCTGAAATACGAAGTATTTTCATACCTTGAAAATGACATTATATGTATGTCCATATCATGGTCGGTAAAAATTAAGTGTGGAATGCGCAAATGGAAATAAAAAAACAGGGTGGGATGGACAGCATCGATCGCGCTTAAATATATATAGTGCTTTTTCTACAGCTGACGAAGAGGTTACAGGCTCGAAACGTTCCTAGTAAGTCGTCTCTTTTTACTTTTCTTTCCCCACCCCCTTTCCAGTGTATTTTTTAGTATATATGTGTATATATATATATATATATATATAATATCTTCTGAGAAACCGCACTCGGCGAATAAAGACACAAATATAAATATACTTTTAAAACACAGGCACACGAAAATTAAAAGGACACTCACAGAATAATTTGCGGACGTTTCGACGGGCAAGCCGCCATCGTCAACGACGTCTCGACGAGTTACGCCAACGTCAATGAGTTAGTCTCTTGTCGTTGACGATGGCGGCTTGCCCGTCGAAACTTCCGCAAATTATTCTGTGAGTGTCCTTTTAATTTTCGTGTGCCTGTGTTTTAAAAGTATATTTATATTTGTGTCTATATATATATATATATATATATATATATATATATATATATATATATATATATATATATATATATATATATATATATATAAAGGAAAGGAAATAAATATAAAAGTATATGCTAGCAACAAGGCGTTGAGGTTGGGGAAGGATAGGAAAGTAAATCAGTGGACACTCACAGGAAGATGATCAATGACGACACCGGTGTCCACTGCTTAGGGGTAGCTTTCGGGCTAAGTCCAGCTGAAGAAGGGTCCTTAGCCCGAAAGCTACCCCTAAGCAGTGGACACCGGTGTCGTCATTGATCATCTGCCTGTGAATGTCCACTGATTTACTTTCCTATCCTTCCCCCAACCTCAACGCCTTGTTGCTAGCATATATATATATCTAATAAGGAGTCACAGGCGTGACAAGTAAATGAACTTTTTGGAAATCTAGAGAAGTTGGCAGTGTTTTTTTCGTCCTTGAGGATGTTTGACGAGAGGGATACCCCGATTGATTTACAAGTGGATGTCGTCTGCAGTGCGACAAATCGGTTGGTTTCGTGATTACCCATTGGGAGAGTGTTGAGCGGATGGTTGGCATATGATGCGGCCCCGCGTGGAGGGAGAGGGGAGGATGCTCTCGCGTCGATCCAGGGCGGAGCGCCGTGCCTTAGGTCAGTGGGTAAGGGAGGCTCCAGCCGGGTGGGGGGGGAGGGGTTTGTTGCGGAGGGAGGCAAGGAGGACTGGCTGCATGGGGCATCTTGCTCGCTTCTCTCTCTCTCTCTCCCTCCCTCCCGAGGAGGTGCTAGGGATTTAAGTGGGCTCCAGCGGAAGAGAGCCCGCCCTCGCCTCAACTCCCGGCTTTTATATTTCTTCTTCCCTCCTCCGCAATCTCACCCCTCGTCCTAGTAGGCCCGGAGACTTAACAGGGCCGGAAACACATGGAAAAAGACGCCGTATAGGACGCAATTCTACTGCCTGGCAACTCACCTGATGTATCGTGGAAAAAATATCGGTCGCTTGTCTATCGGGAAAAAAGAATCGATTTATGCACTGGATAAATAATTAAAAAGTGGCTCGCGAAATTATTACATTCATTCGATGATGACAAAGCAAAATATAAAAATAATAAATATTTAAAACAAGGAAAGGATACTTGAACTTTTAAGAAGTTGTGCTAGTGCTACATTTCAAAAAAGTCTTTACACGAGAAAGCCGTTTTACACGAGGCACCTAATTGCGCATTTTTATGCACAGAAATTGCGAGAACGCGGGCAGGGAACTAGAGCATTTCTATGCATTTGTGCATTCTAGCAATTCACTCCTTTAACACGTGGCAATTTTTAATGCACATCCAGACATACATATTGTGCAATAAAGTTCCTCGTGTTGCAACGACCTAAGGCTTGTTGACGCGATGGTTGTCCTTGAGCGAGTAGATGCAGGGGAAAATGGTCCATGAAAATTTCGTCGCGCAAATAGGTCAACAGTGCACGACTAACGCACTCGAACTCCTGTCCCTATAGCTACCCCTCACATTCCATCCGCGGCTCCCTAGTCAAGAGTCCGCGTGGCTAACCTAGATAATCTCCGAGACCCTTGCTCACTAACCCCTTCAGCCACCCCTCCGCGACCTCCAAATTGTTGTATTTATATAAAGTGTCGGAAAACCTATCATGTTCACCTGAAGACACTGCTCTGCGTCGGAACCGGTCGTGTAAAATCAAAACCTCCTGTGGAATTGCAGTGTTCTTTCTCCAACCCTTTCGAACAAAAATTGCCAGATCTAACATTGAGCATGCACTCTCGCAAGTGTTCGTGCATTTACTCGCACGAGTGAATGCATTGTGGAAACAGGAATTTGCCTAAAATGGCCTCTTATAAGATATCACCAAAAAGTTATTATTATAGAGTGGAATTTCTGGGGACGGTGTTGCGAAAGTAAATATTTTTAAAAGCGTCAGTTATTGGTACGTAATGCTGTTTGGCGTTTTAGGTACAGTTTGGCAATATCGAGTATTTTGCGAGCATAATGTCGTTTAGTTTTTCCAGTGTTTTGGTATGTCCATCGCAGAATATAGGTATAGTTTCTTGACGCATCGATGCCGTTGCTACCTCCCTCTCCACCTCTCTTTTGTCAGCTGGTGGTCCTGCGCGTTGCCGCTCGCCTGCTGCTGCTCCCTCCCTTCGCCTTTCCTCGGGCGCCACCTCCTCCCTACCTACCCTCCTCCTCTGACACGATGCCTGCCACCCGGCGGTGCTGGATCGATCCCCCTCGGTCGCCGCGTCTGGGGCCGGCCGGACTGGGTTCTGTCGGCTGGAAGGGTCGATGACCCCTTTCCCGCTGCTCTCCCTCTCTTCTTGCCTCGTGGATCGGTTCGGGGAAAAGGGGCTAGGGAGGGGGTTGAAAGGGTTCGAGAGGAGGGAGGGGCAGGCGCTTGGGAGCGGATCGAAGGGTAAAACTGGGTCGCTGGAGGCGCCACGGCATTGCCGCCGCCACAATGCTAGCCTCCCCCCTCGCTCGCCTGCAGGAGTGTGGCGATTTTCGAGTCCCTCCGCACCCCGCCCAAGGATAAGGGGATGCGTTTTATCCGTTTTCGCACGCGCGTGTGCGAGTCTGGAGGAGAGCGGTGTTAACGCGGCTGGGTGGGGCGGGGTGGGAATCCGGGCCACGATCAAGGACCTATCCCGGCGATGCGAGGTGCCGCGGGAAGGTCGCTCGTTTCCCCGTCGGCGTGTTGCAGACGATTCGGGATTCTGCTCTCTCGCCTCTGCTACGGATTCCATTCCTCGGAGCGAGTCGCTGAGGGGTGGGCCCTCCGACTGCACCCAGTCGCTAGTCGGATGCATTTAAGTATCCTACCAACTGACTGGTAGGTTCTTGGACGGTCCCCATCCTGCATCCTAATTTCAAAGACATTGTCTCACTTTCCCTTCTAAGGATGTCCCGCCATTAGATCCCTCTTCAAGTCCTCATATCTTCTACATCCTCTTATTTCATCCAGAATTCCTATCCTCTTCCTTCCTCTCCCACGCTTCCCCAGTGTTCTCCCCTCTATCACTCCCTTCAACATGCTCTCTCCTCTCAAAACCTCCTCCATCCATCTCTTCTGCCTTCTCCGAACCTCTGCCACAAGCTTCCTCTCCTCTCCGACCATATCCAATACCTCCTCGTTCGTCTTCCTCGCCACCCAGCTCACCCTCTCCTAGAGTTTTTAGAATAGTTCTAACCATAGATTTCGCACAGTTTGGATGTGTCATTACGCTTGATACGGCGATTAACTAATACGGTGTTACGAGGGAAGAGGATTCTACCCTGCTGGTCTGAGGTAGAGTCGGCCACATGTGAGGCCCCGTATCTACCTCCCGCGGAACCCTTGTTTTAGGTAAAATGTAGGATTCTTTCAAATATGGAATTTCCTTTCTGGGACTAATCAGATGCTAATATTACTATTGCACCTTGTTTATAAAAAAAAGTTCTTTCTGACGCTTTATTTATAAAAAATAATGTTTGTTCCGACGCTAAAAAAGAACTTTTTGATGCTTTGGATAATATGTTATCGTGAATCTGAAACACTGCTCTACCGAGAAGAGTTCATTTTTTAAATACCAAAAGTGCTACTTTAATCAAGAAATTTTAGTATCAAGCTACTACTTTTAATGGTAAAATACTTGGAAATGTGCTATTTTCCACAAGCAGATAAACTGTAATGCAGGACCCGGGATACATCATTTTCAAAACTGAAGATGTATAAATTTGAAACCCGGGTCGTTTATCTGTTCGTGAGAAAGTGCACATATCCAAGCTGTTACCATGGAAAAATTCCACATAATGTCACTTGAATCCACGAATTTTTCTTTTAATGATTTGAAGGTAATGCTGTGTTTATCCTGAATATTCTTTCGATGGGTTCAAATATTCCCTCAAGATACGAGCACCCTTTGCAATATTGAAATTGATAAGCACGTTTACGTGAGGTGTGTCAAACGTTCAATTTCTACATCAACGTAATGAAACAGGAGACTATTAGAATCACTTGCATGTATTCCAAAATTTCTTTGTGGTAACGATAAATTATCTACTATAGCTATTAATTTTTTCCTGCTTTATTTATACTCCTCTGTAGGTTAATCTAGGTGGCAAGAAATAACTCTCTTAGATATTTCAGCAAATTCGACCGAACGGTTTGCGCGTTAGAAAGGTCACGTGAAATAAGACTTTTAGAAGGTTTCAAATCTTATTTTAATTGTTTTAGGAGTCTCATATAGAGGGTTTTTAAGTTTTTTTAATAATAAGGTGTGGTAATATTTCTTTTAAGGTTTAAAAGGTCCTAAGCAATAATTGTCTGAGATTACCGATTAAATTAGGTGAAGTTGAGATAACAATACCTCTCTTTTGAATAATTCTTTAATAAAAATATGTAAAAAAGTAAGTAAGAGTATTTTCCCCGGGTAGTAATACCGGACACTTTGGCTGGTTATTAAAAAAATAATATGAGATTTTTTATGGTGACGGTATACATTTTAATTTTTCCTGAAGTTTTCTTCTTATTGCTGATATATTTCAACAATAATATAATTGATTAGTAAATTTTAGCTTATAATTATACATTTTAAATATTTTCTCCTCCCAAGTTCATTTCACTCGCATTTGGTGATTGCTACTCATCGGTTCTTGTTGGGAGCAATGTTTGTCTATAAACTCGATATAATCCTTAATAGGGATTATTTATGTGGATTTGGGTGGCTGATTATTGTGGAAAAAATTTCCTGGTAGGCAACAGTCCATGTGTTTCAAGTAGTGTATACATTCACGTGAATATCAAGGAAAGCCTCTCACTCATTTAAAAAAAACAGCTACGAGCGAGCTGCACGTGTGACAGTGGATTAGCCGCTCGAGATGTGAAGCCGCTCGCTAGTTATCGGTAGCTACACGCTGGGCTAAGATCACTTGAAGAATTCAGATTAGGTGATTTTCGGAGTGTTACGAAGGATATTATTTTTAATCACGCTCTATGTATCAAGGACTGATAGATGGGACCAAATGAGAGGGATGCCCTTAATATGTCAGGTTTTCTAACACCCTCTGCCAGACGCCTCTGCGGCAGCTTGTGGATTTGTCATCTGCGAAAGCTTGGATTCATCATCTGCGAAAGCTTGGATTCATTCGGAACTCATAACCATGTTTTCGTTTTCAAAATACCAATGCCGTCTTTATTATCGCTAAACAGACTCATCCTTTCTCCGAGATAAAGTGTCTGCATCGGCTCTTTTTGTTCCTTTAGGAGAGATAAAAAGGTACTTTTTGTATACATTTTTATTTTCCTCGGCATATCAGTGCGATTGAATGATCTCGTGACCGGTGTTGGTGGCGACGTTCGGGCGACTATGGCGGAGAGGGGGGCGGGGGCGGTGTGTTTCTTGCCGTGAGGCTAGGGGAGTATTAGGAACGCGGGGGCGTTAACACGTGACCACCACCCCTTCCCCCCACGGACCGATCTCGGCGCCCTCCTCCTCCTCCCGGGCAACCACTTCAAACTTGGGCGTCTCCCCGCCTCCCGCCGCCGAGCCAGTGATATGATACCACACCGTGCGAGCTTCGTGTCGCAATCGTAAGACTTCCCCCTCCGCCGCAGTGCGACCCCCGTCATTCAATGAATATGCCCCTATATGCAGATGATTGAGATTTTCGGTTGGGGTCGTTTTAAATGTTTTCGATGCACGCATTTGGTTTCTTGGGCCAGCACCTCGTGTGAGGTTTTTCCGCGCCCATTCCAGTTACAGTCTCACTTCCGCGACCTTAAGATTAACAGCAGATACTCTCCTCACTTGGGTCACACTTGATCACCACTGTAATATACGTGTAAGAAATGGAATTTTCGGGTTGCCTAGTGTGATGGGAAACGTTTAGAATTTTTATAAGAAAGTACTCCAAAAATCATGTCAAGTCCAAATAATTTCTGCCACCTTATAAAATTTTTATTTTCTAAGAAATCTGTCCGGCTGGTCAATTTTACCAATGGTTTGATTTTACTACGGTTAATGATTTTGTTGCGGCATATGTCGTAACATTGATAATTTTTAATTTTGTATCCGATTCCCTCCATGATTAATTCTCAAATTTGTGAGTATTTATGCTTGTGATTCTTTACTATTGCATTTAAACATTTCATTTCTTTCCCCTGCACCATAAACGTGAGCAATTTTCAGCTGCTTCACGCAGTCCAACTAAGAAAGGAGTATGCCTTTGAAAAATCATTTCCAGTCTTCCTTCTAAGATCAGTTGAATTAATCGCTCTAAATCTCTGCAGTTTTGACACTTTGTCTGTTCATCGACTGCCGGGAATATGTGTAGGGGTCTCACTGCTCTATTTCTCGATTAACCTAGTCTTATAAATCGTTGGACAATTAATGATAAATGGCCTCAGACTTTGATAAAACCAGTAATGTCCTTCTTATACACGTTTGGCATTTCCGTCTGCGAAACGAGCGGAAATGCCGGACTTCCGCCCTTTGTCGGTTTCACGTGCGCCCGCATCCTGCGTTGTCGAAGGGTTGGGGCGCGTCGGCTCGTACGCTCTGGTGCTCCAAAAATATTTTACGCCGCCTTAGGCAGGGAATTGAATGGAATCAAAATTCACACACTCCATCGTTTTATTTACTTTATAGAATATTCCATTCTATAAAGCAAATAAAACGATGAAATGACGACTTAAATGACTCGGATTGGCGTCTATAGTTCTTCTCACAATAATCTTTTGAAAGGTGTTACTGTCCTGCGTAATACATTTGTGCCAATCCTTGTGACGCGTCTGACTGCTCGTGAAATATTACTTTACGTAATGCTCGGATGGTTCAAAATAAAAATTCTAATTTTCCGTAGTTGCCTGATGTCTGTGAAATTGTGTCGTTATTAACTCGGCTATACGAGAATGGATCTTGGATGAAATAACGGAAAAAGTATCCAGTGGTATTCAATTGTTAATCTGGCAAGAAGAAATATTTGATTGCATGAACCAAGACATGTCGTTAATATCAGAACCATATTTTCAGTATTGCGCCTACGATTCAGTCGGGTGTCATTTTACTGTAGAGTTAAATCTGGAGATTATCAGTTCACTTTGCCTTCATTAACACAGTTTTTATATTTATGCAACTTCTGTGAATGAGCACGACTCCAGAATCTAATGCAAACGCAGCGGGTTTGCTACTTGTCGCACTTTGAGCTGTCGTGGTGTAATTCTTATAAATTGAGAAAACTTCCAATGATAGTCGAAACTAAAATTTCATCTACATCTGCAAGCCACCACAAGGGCGTGTGGCGGGGGGTGAGTTATCACCAACATTCACTACACCATACCCTTATATAAGGTTCATGAACTACTATTAATGCATTAGCAAAAACCTGCCAGTTCTCGGCAGGAGGCGAAATTTCACCAACATGCACTAAAATATAAGTATGCTACCAATGTTAGAGAAGCTATTTCTATTAACGTATTTAGCAAATACATAAGCGCACGGCAATACGAGATTTATGCAAAAAAAACATGCAGGAGCTTCTGTAAATACTACACAGAAGATTTAGAAACAGGTATTCGGGAGAATACCAAATAATCAACCACATTGCCCATCGACAAACCCAGCCAAAAGTCTCATTGGCAGCTATTATTATCTCTTATCGTTCGCGGAAAAAATGGCATTTTAAACCTTTCATTGGTTCGTTCGTGGTATTACACTCTAAAACCATCGCATTGCCTGTGTTCTGTGACCTATTTATTCGGCTTTTGGAGTTGACCATTAGCTGTGCTCGTACATATGTATACGTTTTCATGAGTGCCTGTTTGTGGGGAGGGACGGCGGTTCTGGCCTTTTGAGGTGTCCCCTTTCCCTCCGGCGACCAGACGGGGATGACGCAAGAGGTCTTATTGAGTGAAATTGGAGCGCGAACACGATCTTCCACCGTGTGAATCTGGTCCATAAAGCTTGGGGAGAGGAAGGGGTGGAGTTCCGAAAGACCGGGAGTGGGCTTAATGCTTCAAATTAACGAGAGGGGTGGGGGAGGGCACTTTGTCATTCGCTTTCTGTGTCCCGATCCCGCCCCCTCCCCAATTCGTCGTGTAAGAGAAATTACGCGAATTGTAAGGGATGAAGGAGGGGTGAGGAAGGCGCCTCTCTCTCTATCTCTCTCTCTCTCTCACTACTCTCATTATGCGGTCCGGAGGGGACAGGTGGCTAGGAAGGTCAGCTTCACGCAGCGAGCGTGAAGCCTCTCAGGTTCCATTTTATTGCTGCGGTTGTCTTACTTTTGCTTAGGTCGAGAGTTACCTAATAAACAGGATCTGTTTACGTGCAGTTGAAATTTTGTAACTTTAACTTCTTTAACATAGTAGCAGATACATAGGAGGAGAATAGCGCTAGCGAAGGAAGCGTTCAATAATAGAAGGGAGCTGATGACGGGGACCTTAAGTTAGGATGTAAAAAAGAGGCTGGTGAAGAGTTTGATATGGAATGTGACGTTGTATGGGGCAGAAACGTGGACCTTGAGAAAGGAGTACGAAAATAGGCTGAAGGAGTTCGAGATGTGGATGTGGAGGAGGATGGAGAAGGTGCGTTGGACGGAAATGAAAACAAATGAGGAACTGATTGTTGTAGTTGGTGAGGAGAGGAAACTAATGGATGATATTAGGGGAAGGCAGGGTAGGCGGCTGGAATCGGGCGATGGTTTGCTGAAGGCCGTGATAGAGGGAAGGATGTTGGGTAAGCGGGGAAGGGGAAGAAAGGGAATAGGTTTTATGGACGTGATGAGGAAAGGTAGGACTCATGCTGAGATGAAGAAAGAAATACTAGAGGTAGATAGGGCACTGCACGTGTAAAAGCCAGTTAGATATTCTCTGATTTTCAACCGGTAGAATACTCGGATGATGATGATGAACTTCTTAAATTCGAACTTCTGATAATTTGGAAGAAATGTCATCTACGCTGCACTTCCTTGCAGGATACTCCGTGCTGTGTTTTTAAATTTTGTTCTGCTCGAAATCTCTGTATTTGAAAATATTTACCGATTCCGGAGTAGTTTTTTTTCTTGCATCATTGATGACCTCGCTTAGTTCGTGCATGGTCACAGTTATTGTTGGCTGGGCCGGCACATGCGACCTGCACCCCGGACGAGAGACTTTTTTCACCGCCCTATCCATCCTGAGGTTTCACGTGATTTAGTGAAATGAAGGCTTTAACTTAGTAATTCCACATGAACTTTATTTACGGCCTAGGTTTTGACTTATGAAGTCATCATCAGGTACATGCAAAAGAAAACTGCTCAAATATATTGATAGTCACAAAGTGGGTGAAAGTCGGTGAGGGGGGGGGGGGGGGGGGGAGGAGGACGGGTGGGAGTCGGTGAGGCAGGATTTCACGTAATTGTCTTTTTTCTGGTTTTATTTTGCCTGTTTGCGGTCAATCCTGCGACGTATTTCACCTATCAATAAATGTGCAGTGTGAATTCAAAGTTTTTCATAAATACTCAAGCTGGGCGAGCAATAAATATTTAGAACAGCGGTTTAGCGTTATTTTTTTAAATCTTCTATTGCAGTGCAGTACATAATCCTTCTTCGGTTGGGCATATTATCAAAACAATGCTACAAGACCCAAGGAGAATATTTATATGCTTACAATTTGCTGCAGTTCCATGTTAATGACAATGATTTTCTGAAAAAAAATCTTTTTATGATATCATTTATCATTTATGATATCATATCTAGTCTTTGAGAATCCTTACAAATCTTGCATTTCTTCAATTAACAAGGAATCCTGCTAATGCGAACATCGGAACGCGTGTTAAAGGCTTGCAATTGACATTGACTGTTTTGGCGACCTGTTTTCGGTGTGACATCAAAGTGTTATATCGATAGTTGCCTTCAGTGAATCATTTTGTCAGCCATATCAGCCTCTCTTCTCCTCTTAGTCAGCGGTAGTGAACTGTTCTCTTCGGTCAGAATTTGTACTCTTGAAATCCCTTGAAATCGTGTGGTTTTTTTACCTCGTCGTCCTTAATGATTCTCCTCTCATGATAAGACTTATAAGTCATAATACGGCAGTGATTGGGTATGCTGTAGTCTTTCCTCGACTTTTTTTTGTTAGTGTAGGTCACGGTATATCTTTGGCTGAGAACGGTCCACCGGTCAGTCTGCTTTCACTTGGTCCTTGAAGTTGTCTTCAGGATACTTCTGTTAGCCCTCGGAGTAATCCATGGGCATGACAGATTCAGGCGATATGGAAATGCGTAACGTTAACCATAATGGCGAATGATAAACTTTGTACTTTTTCATACACTTTATTACTGATCGATTTTGATGATTAAAACCTTGAAAGTTGTACGTGTATTAATCACCATTATGGTTAACGAGTAATTAATTCTTAAATGTGCACGAAGTAAGCTCACGGAGTAGGCTAAAAGTTTTTTTTTGTGACTTGGGAAAGTAGGAGAAGCTGGCAATATACAT
Organism: Pyrrhosoma nymphula; assembly: GCA_963573305.1. Taxonomy (NCBI): domain Eukaryota; kingdom Metazoa; phylum Arthropoda; class Insecta; order Odonata; family Coenagrionidae; genus Pyrrhosoma; species Pyrrhosoma nymphula. The sequence continues at coordinate 162,232,394 of OY754330.1, forward strand.
AGTAGTAAGAAGTATTCACTCTGTAATTTTCCTCACCATTTATTTAATTTATTCTCAACCGGTTTCATCGTTTCAACTATGATATATAGCCTTTTTAAAGCCACTGATCTACGAAGTCAGTCTCTTACTTATACAATGAATGGGAGGAGTATGGTGGAATAATAAAGCAATTTTTTTTTGTTCAATGCGTAATGATTTGTTTGGACTTAGAGCCAAAGGCAGCTCGATTAATTCCTGGTTGTTTTGGTGTACTAACTGACTTTAATATGGACAATAGTCTTCCTGAAAAACAGTTTTACGTATGTGGTTATACAAAATGATTCAAGTCACCATTATTCTCATAAATTGGTGGCATTTGACGAGATAACTTATCGAATACCTCTGTCCTTTTTTCCAAAGAAGATTTTGGCGAGGAACTTAACACTATTAAACCCAAAGCGTTTTTGCAACGGCAATGAAGAGGCTCTTATTGAAAATATACTAAAACGACGAATCAGAAAATAAACCATTATGACATCCACCAACCTCTCATCTCCCATCCAAGTTTCTGTTGGGCCCAAGTACCCTTTGTCCATCATTTATCATATGAACTTGGTAGACGTTTACCCAGTGAGAATGTAAAATTATGTTTTCATAATTCAGTGACGTTTGGTACTTTGCTATTTAATTCCCAAGATTGTTTAAGTGATAATGAAAAAGACTGGTATCTATTTGCTCAAATGTACAACACCTGATTGCAAATACTATTTTAATATATACTGTATATTATATATCCTATAAAGTGAAGCTACCGGCCTTACGAAACGAAGGTTGCTTAACGTGAAGCAGTGAAGTCAGCACAAGCTCCCATACGCATAGCAAGTTCAATGCTGTCCTGTCAATTCTCTTTCAAACACACACACACACACACCCTATATGTCAATTAAACATATACGTATAAAGCAATACATACATTGATCACGTTCACTCTGAATTATTATAAATTATTTGTTGCGATGTAGATCTTTGAAGTAATTAAGAGCAATACGTTTAGCTCTATTCATTTAAAATTTACTTCGATATTTTTTGTCATGGTTGAGCTTGTGGTTTGATAGAATAAATATTTGGAATTGAAATTTTTAAAATTACATTTGAAGTTATGTAGTTATTTACTGTTTTCAGCATACAGAGTACCCATGCTAATTTATCTAGTATTTTTATATTGGATAAACCGGTAGAAAATTTTCTGTGAGAATTACGGAACAAATGAAATCACTGCTTCATATTGACAACGGCGTTGTCTGACGACCACTTACTTGATAACAAGCATTCCTCTATTTCAAGGAATCATTGTGAATGAAAAAGTAGTGCTTCGTTTTTCCACATAAATTTAATATAGGACGACCATGGTTTCGACATGGTTTCCGTCATCTTCAGGTGTCACCTAAAGTGAAAGTAAAGTAGAAACCATGGTCGTACTGTGTTACATTTATGGAAAAACAAAGAAATACGTTTTCATTTACATCATGATCTTTCAATTCCACAAAGTCACGCCGAAAACCACCAACTTTCAAGCAATCCTCAAATTTTAAACACAATATACTACATACTTATGACAAAGGTGTTATATTAGATTTTATTGAAATTTTTTAATTATATAATAATTTTATAAAGTGTGTGGTGAAAAAATGGCGAAATAGGTTGTTCCTGTGAATCGCTCACATTTTCTTTGTGTGCCTATTCCTCCCCCTATCACTTTTCAATGAACGTGCCCTTGACCCCTTTTTTAAGTTCGTAATCACCATCTTACTTTCATCTTTGCCTTTCCCCCAACCCCCTTCCTCTCCCCCCCCCTACTCTTCTATTCCTTCCCCTACCCTCCTGTTCGTTGTTAAATAAGAGACTGACGGCGCCTCGGATGAGTAGCCTCTTGAAAATGTCGTGCAAGCGTTGAAACCAGTTGAGGTAGAATTTATTGGCGTGGGAAATTACAAAGCAACCACTTCTTATTGCTATGGATGATTTCCTCAAAGTTAGATCGTCGGCGATTCATTTTATTCATCTCTTTAAGATTTTACGTCCTATTTTCTTTTTTTTTCTTTTCGTAACTGTTCTGTATTTAAGAAATGCTGAATTATAGGTTTTTCTAAGTAGTAATTCTACTGAGCGAATTTCGGTGGCTTTAATTCGAATATTGTACGCTTTATTTCCATGTGCTTATGATGTGTATTCCGTATGTGGGGGATTTTATCCATTTGATTGATCTCGAGTGAATTCATATCGGTCGATGATTTACGCATTTGGAGATTTTAGCGCATTTCATCCACCTCTCCGCCATCGTATTTGACGCCCTCGTAATGTCCACAGCCCAGTCGGCCGGTCCATGTTATTTATACGAGGCATTATCCTTCAGGGGACCTCTAATCCATTTACGGCCCATGGTGATTAGATAGCTGAGATCACCCGAAGAGAAGAAAGAGTTTGGGCTCGGTGCGCTTGACCCACGGTCATTCTCCCATTCGTGGAGACCTATTTCAGATGATCCCGGATGCTGGAGAACTCGCTTTCGTCGTGTGCAAATCTCTTAAAACCTCCGTTCTAATTGGCCGAGGGATGTGCTCAATGGTTTCAATTTAAAAAAATGAGGTTTGAGTTCAAATAATATTTTAACTCGGAAAATATTGCGATAGCTTTTGTTTAGCACACATGGAATTTAAAATTTTTACACCATTTATATATTGAAAAATGCAATGCGTTACCATTTATGTATAACTAATTTTTGCTTTGGCCGATTCTTTATTGTTACATGTCGTTAAGCTTAATTTTGGTGTGAGAGGCATACTAGAAAAGTAAGGGGAGAAAAGGATGTTGCTGGATAACAATAAAATAATGCTAAGTATTTGTCTGGAGGAAGTAATCATAGGTAGTGAGATGCTGTAGGCAGAGATAGAAGAAAATTTATTGAGAATAAAAGAAGCAGTTAAGTTCTTTCGCAGCATTATTAACACTATATTGTGTTTTGGGGTTGGACCTATGGTGTCCTTGTTCTGCGAAAATTGCAAGTTTTAAAACAATGTATTACCTTACGCAAAAAAAACTGCCACTGGAATCAATCTTCCTGGACCGTGAATCGAACCCCAGACCGTTGGCTTGCCGGGCCACTGCGCGGACCACTATGCTCTCTAGGCTTCCTATTTCGTGTGGCAATGTTGGGGGATAGGGTAAACCTTACAGTTATTGGCCACATGGTATTTTAAAGAGAATAGTAAAAGTACAGTTGGAAAAATTTACAATAATGATAGCTAAATTTACCATAGTTAATATTGTAAATTTTGTCCAACTGCACTATTACTATGCTCTTCAAAATTCCATTTGGTCAATAACCGTAGGGTGGCCAATACCTGTACGGTTTACCCTACAAGGGAACTAGATGTAAAACAGAGGAAAACTCCATTACTATATGAATATGTACATACATGGGCTCGGCTTTTGTGCTGGTACAGGAAATAAAACCTCACGGGTTGCGGTTTGTTTGAAAGCATCCTATCCCTTGCATTGCTATCTTTATTGGACCGCAAGGGTATTTCATCTAGCTCTGTTGTTTCATCCAAAATTACCACGAGTGTTAGGAAGCCTTGGTAGCTTGGTGGTCGGCGAATTGGCCCGGCAAGTCGAAGGATCATGGTTCGATTCCGAGTTTTTTCTCTTCACAATGTCTACGTATTTCATCGCGTTACTTTTGGCTGAGATGAATGCACTCACAATTTATTTCCGTGAGATTTTTGTTATATGGTTGTAACAATTTTACGTTCTCAGGAGAGCAGTGAGGCGATTGGACTTGAATTTCTAAGTCCGTAGATTTGTTATCCTTGTATCCATTCAGCTGTTCGCTTAAATCAACCCTCTCAGCTGCTGTCATAAATTTTGTCCGGGCTGTGGTGAGAAATTTCATGTTGAATTAGTTCATGCCTGGGAGTGTTTTCCTATAAGCATATTGCTTCAGGCATTTCCTATAGTTCGAGGTCCAATGGAAGCTAAGCTGTATTTCCTTAAATGTTCCAACCTTAAAATTTAATCGATTTTATCGAAACGCAATGGATGTAATTGAATTTTTTTATCAGGATGTGAATCATCACTTGAGGTCCGTTTCAGTGTATGGCTCGCGAGTGACACGGACCACCTGACAATAGTGTCGTTTTTCCAGTTGTTTCTAACATCCCAGGCTTGTTTTCATTAGCGTCGTCCGTAACAACGACTCAATGCCTGGCAATGAAGACACCCTAATTCAATGAATTTTGAAAGAAGGTGTTCAGAAAACGGTGTTTGTGTTCAGAGTTGTACCTGAATGCAATTTTACTCCCATTACATACATGGGAGAATACGATAGCAATTTTCGCTGTTTTTGTCTTGGAAATTTAAAAATTCTCCATTCCTTGTTTTTTGTCACAGGGTTATAATTACAAACAGAAGTTAGACATATTTCGCTTTATTTTTTGGGTCTCAAAAGGAACCCCGAACCAGCTACTTAGAAAATACGTGTCCATGCGTGCACATTGAATGCGTTTAGTGATTTTTTTTAAATTGAGAAATCCCAGCGTGGTATTAACTATGGGAGGCCATTTTCTTCCTTTTCGAGACATGCTTGATTATCCTTTCCAAGTATTCGCTCTTTATCTTCGTTTCTTCATCAAGTATTTGCTCTCTTGTCTCTTTGCGTTCCCCATGACGCAATCCTTCCGTACTCATAAATGAAAGAGCTTGCTGGAAAAAAGATACTGCCGGTGGCTATCCGGTTTTTATATTTTCTCTCGTGTCGTTTCATATTTCAATAGTTCTTTTGTGAGTTTATTGACCCTTTTTCTCCTCTCGCAGGTGCCACGGCCAGCGGATTGTGCGATACGAACCAAGGCGGTGGATTAACCGCCGTGGGCTACAATTTCTGGTGAGTACTCGTAGACAGACATCACTCGCCGAGATTACGGAGGTAATCGCTGGGCTATTTTCGCTCGGGACTGTTTACACATTTTTCCACTCTTCAGAGAAATCACTACTTTCTCTCTTACCCCGTATTCAACAAGACTCGGGACGACGGAGTACCGCGAAAAATTTCTACTGGAAACGAACGCTCTGCTACGACTCCAGGAGTGCCAATCTCCCCCGTGTCACCTCTTGTGTATTACTGTGGACTACTAACGAGTATTCAAAAGTTAATGATTTCAGGCGTAACTTAATAGAACAGCTTCATGATTGAAAAGAAAAACCTTGTGGGTTCCACATAAATAGATTTTTATTACGACCTAGGTTTCGTCGCTGAACGACATCATGATTATTCAGAAGAGTATTCAGAAGCTTTTCTGGTTCCAGGAGGAAAAATTCATATATTCTAGGAGGCCGTCAACATTTTAATTCTGATTGTAGTACCTCACATGTGTCACTTTTGTTGTTTGTCACCTGCACAAATCTTTTATAACCCGGTCGAATGATAGTTACATACTGTGATTTCCCATCCTTGAAGGTCAATAGAATTATTGATGTTGGAAGCTAGCGTGGATAAGGTAAATTTGTTAAGCTTTAGGAACTTTTATATCTGACTTCCATTTACCTTGCTGTGCTTCGATGTGATTATATTTTGGTAGAAGTCGTCGGCGAGTGGATAACACTCACAAATCCCTTAATTTATTTTTTTTAAATTTACATTTGGTAAATGTGTTGTACTTTGTGTGTGTGTGCATTGATTGCGAAATCATCCGGATGGGCGATTTTGCTGCGTACCGTAAATTTGCGTTCTGTTCTCGTCAATGATGCTTCCGACGTCTAATATCTATCTCATCACAATCCCTCTAAAATTCAGTGAGATGCTTGGAGATTGTATGTAGTTTGATTAATTGCATTTTTACTTGATTGCATGTGCGCTTGTGAACATATAGCTATGGACTTTTGAATTTTCAACCTACACTGGGCTAATATTTTATGTCATTACGAGATTTTTGAGTGCATTGGCTTGCAGTAGTGTTCGGATTGATGTGCAAAAACAACTCGTCAAGATGAGTTGGGGGCACCGACGTATCGTGCGCTCGAAAGATTTGAAGATGGGGTGATTTATTGATTACACGTAATTTGAATGCAAAGAAAGTGCTCGAAGGAGTGAAATTGCAGCGTCGGCACTAACTAAGTAGACGTTTTTTTTGTGTGAATCGGTCGCTACCTTGTGCATCTTTCTCTCTCGGGGAAGTCGTCAAGCGTGGCACACCGAAAAGCCCTTCTTCTCGCGTCCACTCCCACGTCGATTCCACGCCCCCCCCCCACAAGTGTCCCCCTCCCCCTTAAACCACCACCCTCTTATCTCGCGTGTGTGCTGCACGCGTCCTTCGTATGTTTTCCCGTCACCCCATCTTCACTTCACCCTCCGCCTACCCGGACCCCACTCCGTCGCCTTATTGTCACTTCCCCTCCTCCGTCGTCCCTCCCCCACCCATAGCCACCCCCCTCCTCTTGTCTCGTGCGGCCGTGTATTTCCAGCGCATCCTTCCTTGTTTTGTCTCCCCATCCCTCTCTCCCCCCCAAATAATCCTTACCCCGCCCGGTGCATTTTAGACCCCACCACTTATGCAGGTAGCTTGAGCGACATATTTCCCTAGTCATTATGGAGACCATATTCGAATTTTATATTTTAATTTCGGCGCCTATGCGATGTATGAAGTAAGTATTGTAACATTAATGGCGCAAAAATATACCTAGTTATGTATACCAAAAATTCTCAGTAATTGAATAAATATTTCTACGAAAGTCTCTAACTTGACTAATGTTTTCACGCCGAACGGCTAAAAAGCCTTTCGAAACAGCAGTTTTTTTGCGATTATGTACACATTTCTGCGGTGAGAATGTATTATTTTTTATAAATAGTTGAGAAAACTCACAAACTACACCCCGTTAGTTTTTTTGCAAAGTCTAGGTGTTATAAATTCCTAATTTTTTCAATATTCCCCCTCTGGAGCGCACAGCCGTAATCTATCCCATGTAAAACCGCTTGTATTTTCAGGCAGATTGCTCGAAAAGTATTTAGGCAAAGGGTTAGTATTTTGATATCATTGGAAAGATGGTAGTTTTTTCTTTAAAATGAGGTCAAACGCATCAAATTATAGGTGAAGTGATGTTTTGTTCAAACTACCTTAACCCACTCCCAAACCGAAGAACGAAATGCCCTCGTCTCTGACATATCATTCCTTCCCCCGAAAATCTTCTTTCCCCGTCCCCCGTTACTTCCCCCCCCCCCCCCCCCGCTCCTAGCCCCTCCCCCCTCCTAACCCCTCGATCTCTCTTCCCACTGCCCTCTTACGGCCTTCTCATTAAAATCCCCTCACTCCATTGGCGACAGTGGCATCATCGTACACGGGGAGCAGGGCTACCGTCCTCTCGAAATCCCTCCCATTTCGGTGAGGGAAAAAATAGTTGCTTTCCATAAAACTCTTCTCTCTCTCTTTCCCACCTCATGCGCGTCAGAACTCGGGGTGTCAACCCTTGCAATATCACCCCTTAAACTTCCTATACTGTACACCCTTCCCTCCCTCCCTCCCCTTTCCGTGGAGGAGGGGGCTGTTGTCGTCTGTCGCCTTTCGAGGGGCGAAAGGCGCCGCTCATGGATTCGTTTGCATATCGCTCTCGTCGTCTGTTATTGTTTATTCACGCCGACTCACTTTTTAACGAGTAAATGTCTCTGCAATTTTTATACTCCGCCTTCAGGGTAACTCCTTTTTCATTTCCCTGTTTCGGATTTGTGAAATGCTTGGGAAATATGAAGTTTACCGCATTCTTAGTGGATGTTTATTCCTTGCTTTCCCCTTAGTGCTGTGATAATGACAGGATTCAGCGATTTCTTACCTATACTTGTGTTGTGTAAATACTTCATTATCATCGTCTGATTAATCTACCGGTTATGATGAAAGTCAGAGAATATCCATCCAACAGACTCTTGCACGTGCCGTACCCTATTTACCTCTAGTATTTCTTTCTTCATCTCAGCGTAAGTCCTATCTTCATCCCGCCTATAAAACCTATTGTCTTTCTTCCCCTTCCCCGCTTGCCCAACATCCTTCCCTCCCCTCATTACCGCTTCCAGCCACCTACACTGCCTTCCCCTAATCTCATCCAGAAGTTTCCTCTCCTCACCAACTAGGTCAAGCATTTCCTCATAAATTAGTCCTAATGAGCCGAATTTTTCGAACATCATGTCTGATTATGGCGTCGAGGCAACTGTGCCCTTGAACGAAAGGCTCTCTCATCTTCTTTAACTTCCCCTGTTGCATTATCTCCCCTTAAGCATTGGGAAATATAGAGTTAGGCCGGAATCAGTCCCCTGAGAACAGGGTCGCACAGGCCTCTGTACTTCGAGGGGTAATTGTTCCTATTTTAATTCCTTGATTGTTCATCAAGTTCCGTTGTTATATCGGAGGGCAAGTGATCCATCATTTATTGTGCCTCATAAATCGCCCAATTAAAAGATTGACCTAAGTCATAATGAGTGGATCAAGGAAGGTTATATTTGTGATGCATACCAAGCGTCACAGGAAGTATCTAATGCCGACAGGCAGAGATTCCTTTCAGACGGCTAACAGCGTCTGGCGGGATTATTAATGTCATCACTCCTGTCGTCCTCCCACCTCCTTGAACACCGCATTCCTCCACATCCATCCTCCGCGTGTCCCTTCTGTCTCTCCCATTCCATTTTCGTAAAGAATTTAATTAATTAATTAATTTTCAAATGATCACATTATAGATAGGCTATTATTATACCTTTCGAAATGTTGTTCCCCGATCACATTCATTTGGATATATTTACTTTTCAAGTTTCGTTCGGTGGTGATGTATCTTTTGAGACTCAAACATTTTTATTTCATATGATCATATTATGAATAGAATCACGCTTCTCAAGCTGCGTTTTTTGAGAGGGTAGTCGGTAGGCTAGTCGGTATCCATGTTCCTTTTTGTGTCTTCTCATGCTTTCTTTTCAACTAACTTCTGCAAATGTAGTGTGTGATGTGTCTTTTAATTTAACAACTCATACTGACGTTATCTATGAAAATACGCCGGCGATCTTACCTCTCATTAAGTGAAAGCACGAGTTTTTTCTCCTCGTTCGCCGGGAATGTTTTCCGAGGAAAGTGAATCTTTTCCTTTGTGCTTGTCTCCTTGGCTTTTTTCCCTTTTCCTTCAAGTATCTATCCTTTCTCACTCTCTTCCCGTCTCTCGGCCGCCGACTCCTTCTCCTTTATTCCCTGATCTTCTCTCCTCTCTCTCTCTCTCTCTCTCTCTCTCTCTCCCTCTTTGCCCACCCTCCCCTCAACTCCCTCTCCCGTCCCAACCCTTTCTCCTTCTTCCAGCCCTTTCTCCTTCTTCCCACTCCTTACCCCGCCACTTTCATCCTTTTTTTTCGCACCCTATATTTCATGAGAATCGCGCTCATTATCTCCCCTCCCTGGACCAACATTCCGCTCTCTTTTACGTTCTAATACAGAGTGCAAATCATTTTCCCTACCTATTCAGCAAGCCCCAGCCTGCTCAGGGTTTTACGTTCTTATACGAGTCGAGTACAGAATCCGACGAGTGCACTGTAATTTGGAAATTCAGGATTGAGGAGAAAATAAACCTCTTCTTAACGGCACCAAAGGTGAAAAGTATTTATTATTACTTACTCCATCTTATCCGCACCTTTTGTCTGTACTGAAAGACTTGAAGATTGCGTCCTTAAGGTTGTCTGTGCAGAAGACAGAGAATGGCAGCAAAAGTAGTCTTGACGTAGAAGTGCATGGCTACAAAAATGGATGCATTAGACATGTTTCAAGGTGGTAGTCAAAGTGACTTGTCCCAAATAAAATGAAATCGGGAAAAATAATTATTCCGCTCAAACCTTTTGTGTGTGATACCTCATGTCATGAGATGTGTGCAGCAATCTGCAATCAATTCCCTTGGAATCGAATCGTGGAGACGTGGCCGAGGAAGGACTTGTGTCATGCACACGTGGGGAGGAGAGTGCGATTCTTCTCCCACCGCTCTCCATTGAAATTTGCCTCGGGTTCAAAATTCCTCATTCCCCCGATTTTTCTCCGTTTTTTTATTTTTGTCCTCTTTTTTATTTCAAATTCCCCGCTCTACCCCTTCCCCTTCTCTCCGCCGCCACGCCTTCTCTCCTCTCCCCCCTCTTCCCATAGCGCGTTCAGAAGCTCAGAGTTGTCTCTCCCCGATCGATTCTGGCCCAGAATCCACTGCTCCGACCACCACCAACAACCACCTCCAGTCGCGAGCGCTCAAGGGGGGGTATGGGGGGGGGGAAGAGGAGGCGGGAACAAGTATGAGAGCTCTCGAACAACCATCCCCCCACCTCTCACTACTCAGTGTGTTCTGTTCTCTCATTCGCTTCCAGGGAGAGAGAGGGGTCATGGCTCTCTGATCCAAAACTTGCGCTCCCTCCATCCACCCCCCTTTTTTCCCCTGCCTCACCCCAACCCTTGTTTCAACTTCGTCCCCCTTCCATTCTCGTCCAACCCCACACCCCCATAACCTTCCCCTCTTCATTCCTTCTTCCTCCTCCCAGCCGTGCTCTGTAATACCCCCCCAATCTCCTTTCCCACTTCCCCTTTAATGACTGCACTCCCTCTCTCCACCTTCCCCCCTCCTCCTCCTTGAACCCCTCCGGCGCCACAACACCGTAATGCGTCACTTCCCCTCCCCCCCAGCCCTCTCTCTCTCAACGCTCTGCTGCTCATCCTCCCTATCTCTCTCTATCCTCTTCTCCCCTCTCTCCTTATTTCCCCTCCCTTCTCTTCCGTCTCCTATCATCCTCTCCTCAAAGCACCACAAAACTCCTCTTATGCACTCTTGTTCATCCACCGATCCGCCTTCGCAAAGCGGAGATTTTTCTGTGAAGTGACGACTTTCTCTGCATTTGCGCAGGCCCCAGCGTTCTTGTTTTTAAATATGCATCCCACCTTTTTTCGTCTAATGCTCTTCATCTCAACTGCGTTTGATTGGCGTCGTTCACGTGCACTGGAGCAAGCGAGAGTTTAGTCCGTCCTCGTTATACGATAACATTGCCTTGGAAAATAAGTGGTTAAAATTTCATCTTGGTGAATTGTGACCTCTCGCCTACATTTTTTATATTTTTTCTTATGCATCCATTAGATCCATGGGCACTTCTTCATAGTTATTGTGAAGACGAAAAAATGTAGTCATATAACGGTCCATCAAAAAGCTATCCTAGCTGGTGAAATAGTATTAATAGCTTTAACCTGCTCTAGTGCTCATGCAGATGCTATAATTTTAAGATTTTTTCCATCCACCCTGTCTCACATTGTTTTAATAAATCTAGAATTTGCAGCAGAATATTGTTATCTTAGAAGGTATTGTATAATATCTGTCTTTGCTGCGCTTCGCTCAACAGCACCGTCTTCATCAGTCAACCATTCGATTCGTTTGCTGTAGGCTTCGTTAAATTTTCAGGTCTGATTACCTCTGTTTCGGTGTGTTAATTTTTCATTTACATTGCTTACTGCAGCTGTATCATATTTGGACATTTTGCTGCCTTGTTCCATATTATTTACCCTCGCCGAACGTTTTCCATGTAATGGTTTGGTCCGTTGCTGTTGTTCTGCTGTGTTGCTGTCTTTGCTGTGAATAGATCCATCTTTAGAGTTTCTTCGATGGGATCGTTTCAGCGGGTTATCACATAGCACCAAGAGATCCAAATCCCCTGATAGGGACTATTTTTTTTTAATAGCGCCATCTCATTGCTGTAATAGTTACGTATTTCTCTCATTTCTTTCTTCATATTCTCCGCTCCTTATCCGTGTCTCCCTAGACTATTTTCTCCTAACCGTCATTTTACGTTTGATTCTCTGTCTAGTCTCTTGCGTCCTTCACTGTTTCTTTTCCATTTATTCCCATACATCTTACTCCGTGTTTTTAGCTGTTGTTAGATCTGTTGTCACCTTTATTCTCTGAAGGTAGTTTCCCCCCGAAAAGGCGTTGAGGAGTTTCGTGGGCGTCTAACACCAAGGCCGCCTCCTAAATAACCTTTAAACTGTGGTAAATTCTTGAAAGGTTGGTATAAACTTGCCCATGGATTGTTATATAACTCCCGTATTTAATCGTGAATTGTCACGTGAAATATTTTCACTCAAAAGCCGTCAGTGAAGGTCGTCCGAGTGTCGCCGTCGTCAGTGTGTACCGTAGGAACAAATTTTAATTTCAAGGGAAAGTTAAGCGAGTTCACGTGTGTCTCAGAGAAAAAAAATCATTTTTGTTCGGTTTCCAGTATTTATTTTCATTAGAAATTTCATAAATGAATTTCAAGTTCATGACTAATTGGATCGACTTATGATAGAAGGACGCGAAAGTTTATTGGCTGACGAAATGTGTGAATATTCCACCTCGCTATAGCCGGGGCTGTAGTTGTTACGAAATCGTTTCGCGCTGCTTCGCTGGAGTTTCCAACATTTATGTAGAGCCGTGTCTTTCTCCGATATCAGGTACCTATTATGAGTTGAGTCAGTAAACTAAGGCTTGTGGAAACTACGTCTTCTATTCAATCTCTAATGTCACGATGCAGAAGTTACTTATATCGACCGTGTTAAGAAGTACTGAATAAATTATTAGATCTTAACCTAGTCTATGTTGTCTAACGTATATCCTATGGGGGTGCCCGTTAAAGTTCAGTGCGAGAGAGAAAACATGAAAGTCGTTGTATGTGACTCTAAGAATCAATGTGACGTGCTAAATGCTGATACTTACTACGTAAAAGCCATTAAACGCAAATAGTGAGGTTGGGGTAAACACTATCAACTAAGCCACTGAACATGGCCTATAAATGCTGCAAGCATGAATGGCCATTCATGAAATCGCTATTAAATGGATTTTCACGCCTGGTTGCGAAGGAAATTTCTATTGTTGAAAAGGAAGAAACATTGATTAATTTAGAGCAAAAAACGCAATAATGAGACAAAAACGAAGCGTATAAGAAAATCGAATGAAAGAAGTAAGTACTGCATTCTTTTATGCGTTCGATGATATAAATTTCCATCCAATATCTTGAGTGCAAGTAATTTTTAAAAAGCAAAGAAAGAAACACCTGCACCGAATTCAATGCTTTTCTAATGGGAGAAAAGTTCACGTTAATGGGGTAAAAACAACCCCAAAAATTGTTTATTTGAAAAATCCTTTCTTAGTGCGCCTATACTCCACGGCACGGATATATCCTCAAAATTTCACGTTTTTATCACCAGTAGTTTGGGCTGTGTGTTGATAGTGAGTGAGTGAGTGAGTCAGTCAGTCAGTCAGGGCATTGTTTTATGTATAGAGATTTTCTGAACGTTTGCTTGAAGGATCTCTTGAATATCCATTTAAGTATGAGGGATGTCGGCAAGTGGATGGGAGGGTGAAATGACGAAGGACACTGTGTAAGGTCTAATTCTCTTCCTTGGCGTTAGCTCTTAACTAATTTGAATTTCTGGTGCATTTGGTCTGTTATATAATCTGTGCTCCAGTCGGTTTTTATTTTACTTTCTACGACTTTAAGGCGCTGGGATAATGTCGCGCTCTCTTGATTTTTCTAACCCCCTCGCACTTGGTTTTGCTCATCATAGTTTTCCCGGAGGGGGGCGGAAGAATCGAACTGCTGCATGGCTAGGCTTTTTAGGTAGGGCAGTGCAGGGGAAGGTCACGGGGTCACTCTCACTTTCCCCGTCCCATTTCCGCGTGTCCCTCCTTGGTGAACCTTCTCGGCCCTCGTGGGATTGGTCAACGCTCGACGCTAATTACCTCTCTTTTATTATTAAAGACCTGCCTCTTTAATTAGCGAATGTGGACGTTGAATGTTTTTAATTAGGGAGTGAAGCAATATCTAAACTAGTAAAACTCAGCATTTTCAAAGGTTTACGCAACTCAAAATTTTCGTCTGTTGCCCCGACTTAGGATACGTCCGATCTATCTTGTACGCTCCAAAGTAAAGCCTCACGCAATCGCATGAACAAAACTCGTCTATCAAACTCTGCTCTTTAGTCTCCAGTGTATGAATTTTCCCGTTAATTCGCGACTTCTTTTTTTCTCCTTTTCCTATTCATAATTATTTCCATATTTTTCAAGTCTGGGTATCATATGGTAATATTTGTTCTTTTAGAGTGGAGTTCCTTTTTTATTTTGTTTCTTTGCTTTTTGTGCTGCCGAAAATTGATTGCTATTAGTTACTCAATCTTCTACGTCGTCATTATATTTGCTCGTCTTAGTTTTCCCGGAGGGGGATGGAAGAATCGAACTGCATGGCGAGGCTTTTTAGGTAGGGCAGTGCAGGTGAAGGATGGGAGGCCACGGGCTCACTTGCCCCGTCCCATTTCCGATTCGTACTCTTCAATGAACAATTTCTACGTCGTCATTATATTTGTTCCAGATAAATTGTCGTTATTTAGTAATCTTCGTTTCATAGAAAGGAATTTATTTTCCGTTATAGCTCTCGCCCTAAGATTTTTTTGCTGCGTATTAATTTTGTCACATGTTTATTCTTGACGAATCCTTGTTGTCAGAAATAGTCGTTCAAAACTATAAAAGTATTTTAATTCCTCGCGAGTGACGCAGTTGTCTGGCGCGCTTTTATTTTCGATTCACGAGAGGGGCACTCAGTTTTGTCAGGACACAGAATTCATCCCCGTCGTGGAAGTTCGTCGGGCCCATGCTTGTTAGGCGACGGGTAAACTTCCGTCGTTGCCGCTGGATTTGGGCTTCGCCTAATTTTAGTGCGTCCGTTGGGAGGGTGTATCCTTTGAGGGGGAGAAGGGATTCCATTCTATTGAACCCAAACCCCCTCATCGTCCGGAGAAGAGAAGAATTTCCGTCCCAGAATGAAAGAAGCGTGGTGACTGAGTGCACTTCACCCGCCCCGAGGGTGCTTTCCTCACACTTCCATTTGTCTTGTCCTTATGTTCTTAGGCTCAAGCACGGCCGTATTCGTAGAAAGACGGCCGTGGCTCAAGTCTATGAAGGCTGAGCTGCTCAACCTTCATAGACTTTAGGGGGTAGTAGAGCCCTAAGGGGTACGTTAGGGCTGCTCAGCCTGAGCACCCTTGCTTCTTCCTCTTACTTTCTACCTCCTTCATTTTTTTAATCTAACCGCGGTTAAAAGCACGCAAGAAAATTTAAAAGCGTCTTGAGTTTTTAAACCTCTTGGTCCGGTGATTTTTATGCTAAATTAGTGTTCGTTATGTTTTTTTTATGGATTCTGGCTGACGTCTTAAGTCTTCTCGGTTGGTAGCTGAAGATATACTATATTTATTTTTTTAAGTGGCACAGGTGGAAGGCGCTAACACACTGCTGGTGTTTATGTTTACTTTGAAATCTGCGGAACTAAGCGCTGGAACCTTTATTTGAATGTCAGCGAAGAAAGAAATGCAGTGGCGGCTGTATTGTGTACCCGATGGACGTTGCTTGTCTTGGGCGAGGACGCAATCCAGTCGTGTCACGAGCGAAAGTGGGATTTTTACGACGAATGTGCCCAGTTGTGTAGAAGTTAACAGTAGCGTCCATGAGTACACTCTCCACATATATCCTACCGGGTCAGGAGTTGAAGTACCGACGTTTCGATGGCCTACTCCGCCATCGTTTTCAAGGATCTGTCACCTTGAAAACGATGGCGGAGTTATTCATCGAAACTACTATCTATCTATACTAAACTGTCGTACGATTCGCCGGGAAAGCGTCCTTCTGTAGCGTCCATTTTCACGCCTTTTATGAACGAAAATTCACCCTTTTGAAGGGGAAGAAAGAGAAAAGGTTTTATGGTTGGGATTAAGAAAGGTAGGACTAGCGCTGAGATGAAGAAAGAAATACTAGAGGTAGATAGAGCATTGCACGCGTGAGAGTCTGTTGAATTTTCTCTGCCTTTCATCATAACCTACCTTCAACCGGTAGATTACTCATTGTCAGATGATGATGATTACGTCTCCGCCATAATTTTCCCGCTGGTTCCTATTGGATCTCCTTCGTCCATTAGGGATGTGTTCTTGAGTTTACAATAAATTTCTTCTTAATAATGGAGTTCTTAATGTTTCTGTGATTGTTCCAACGTGGTGTTCTGTGGCTCGAAAGTCTTTGTACGTGTGAGATAAAATTTAGCTTGCCCGTAACTGCCGACCGTCTCAGAAAGGTTTCCGTGAAACACTCTACGAACTAGAGAAGAGACGCCTCTTCTAGAGCTTTAAGTTTTACACTTTGGGAGTACCACGCTACGTTAGCTGTTGGTTTTCTTTGTTCTGCATCACTTATTGATTGCAATGTAAATAATGTCGGTTAAAGGCAACCGTTCCCAGCGGGTGTCTGGCGGGCGTTGGCACTACTGTTGTTAAGACTTACAATAAGTGGGACTTATAGCCGAGGTTCCAGTATAGTCGCCATGGTGGTGTACATGGCCTTTATGGAAGCTTCATGAAATTGATTAGTATTTTGTTTACATGACCCGGAGAAACACGTCCACCCTCCCCCGATGCGTGAATGATCATCTCTAAGATTAAAATCTTTCACCCTATTTCAAGGTGACCCTCGGAATCGTCTCGTTTTCCCACGCGTGCGTAATATCAAAACAATAGCGAATCGTTTTGTGTATCGAAGAGGGAATGTGAATGGCAGGTGGTGCGCACTCGGTGTGGAAGCACCCACTTCCTCCTCCCGCCTAATCTTCTCCCCCCCCCCTGCTCGGTGCTCTGCATTGTGGTCGGACAGGAGCAGCTCTCGTTATCTGTCTTGGTTGTTGTTGGGAACAGCACAGCGCCCGCATTATTGATTCGGAGAAGAGGGGAATATTTTCCGAGGAATGCGTCGTATTCTTCGCATGGTACTTCTACTACTACTGTAGGTCTTGCAGGCGAGGAGGAGGGTGGTGGTGTCGGTGGAGTCTCTGGTCGGCAGGGTGATAAGGTGGAGGGTGCGGGAGGGGACGCGTGCACGCAGGCTAGCGGACGTAGAATACTTCTTAGCGCCCGACGACTCCTTCAGGGGTGCAACTCGTTCTGCGGAGAGCGAATGGGAGCGAGGGAGTGCTGTTGCCTTGGTAACACAGGCGTCGATATCGGAGTGGGTGGGGGTGTGACGCGAGGGGGAGGGGGCGGTGCCAGGCGGTCTATTCACTCCTTCCCCCCCCCCCCCCCCCTTGTGTAGGCGGGACGGGAGAGGGGGGGGGTTGGGCGGGAAGGCGGGAATCGAGGTTAAGACGGTGATTCGGCGGGTATAAATTCACCTGAGACCCATTATTCTTTTTCTTTTGAAGATTTTCCCCCTTTCGGCGAAATTGGGAGTTGCCTAATGTTCTCCACTTTTCCCCGAAATGCGTTCCCTTCCCGTCGATTGTGCATTACCCTCGGGCCCGTGGCGTAGGTACGAATCTCGGCTCGATATTGTAATATTGTCTGCCTTCCGATTATTTTCCTAATTTTCTCTCTGTGTAAAGGAGAAAAAAATGCGAGTCAATCCTCATTAGATTTATGGTGAATCATTAGTTTCTGTGATTCATCCGAGGTCCAATGTTCGATGCAGTACGTTGAGGGGTCTATAGCAAGGAGGTTAAAATGAAATGGAGTAGGCATGACCGTGTACGCTCATGGGCGAAAGCGAAGCAAGAATAGGGGTGCTTGTGAAGGGTTTTGTGCCGAGTAGGCGTTGCCAAAACAGTCGCAAAACATCGCCTTGCCTGTGGTTTTTAACTTAGATTTGAAGAAAATCGAATGCGACCGCCGGACACGTAAGCAAAAGGAAGGTCTCAAATGTGCCGACTGCAATGGTGGAATTGACTTCAAGAATCAAGTGGTATGTCGCCTCCATTTCTTTTCTAACCTCCTTGGGTCTATAATGCTACAATTTTCTCATGCTGTTTTGGAGTATTCCATGATGTCATTTTTTAACCATTCACCTCCTACATGCCTTTTTTACGTTAGCAGTATTTATAGCAGCAAGGTAAAGTCCGTCAGCCTCCTTAATGAGGCTAATAAAAACTCCAGCGCATGTAATTAAATAAATAAATGATATAGAGTCAATAGCGTGGTCTAATGATGTTGCTCGTCGATTTAGGACGGAGCGCTGTCTATGTTGTGAGAAAGTGGAAGTGGTATTGGGTTGTTGTTCTTGGAAAGGGGCGGGGCCGAGCGCTGAAGGCAGCTTGGGGGATTAGGCTGGGGGGGGGGGGGGGGAGGGTGGTGGATACTTCGCAGAGGGATGTATGAATGAGAGCTGTATGCAGACTTTAACGGCCTTTAACCTGCCAACCGCCGCCCGTTACTCAAGTGCAACCGAGAGAGTTCGTTCACCGGGGGTGTATACTCGCTCGCTTTCGCAAACCACCATTCCACCTTCTACGAATGATTCACAGTCGAGGCTCGGAAAAACACCTTGAGAAAAGTCCTGATGGTAACTTCCTTTTTTTTTTCAACGACGGTCTACCACTATTGACTCGCTTCAATTTCGTTCGAAATCAGTGCACGCCTGAGCCTAGCCGTCGATTTTTTCTCTATAAATGCCTTCATCGGTGCATTTGTGTGCAGTGCAGTCGATTTTACTTAAGTATTTGACCCCGAACGAAACTCAGAATTGATATAATTTAAGGGAACTGCTCCTAAAGGTCTTGCGACTGGTAGACGTTGGCAGCGTGAAGACTTTTTTTATTGAGAATGTTTATCGTAATGCTGCTGAACTATTTCTCGAAATTGTTATTGTAGAAATTGTGCGTAGGTGTTACTTAACATTTGACCTTATCGTGAATGTTATACATAATTATTTAATATAGATTTAATTTTGATGAACGGTTTGATATGGTTTCCGAGGCATAATGCATATTTTGATGCGCGCCAACTTGGTTTTTAATCGCCGCGGGGGGGGGGGGGGGGTGAAGGGGGCTTAGGAAATCAGCGCTCGCTTTGCCTGTATGGAGACTGTAGCTTGATTGAAGCTGTGACTTTATTATTTCTTTAACATATCTGCTTTGGGTAAAATATGAATGTTTTGGGAGGTAGAAACATCGAGGTGTTTCAATTATTGATTTTCGTCACCGAATATTTCAATCAGAAGCACTTAATTATTTTTACTTGCTTGTCTTGGTTTTTTAACTGTGTAGGTCACACCACTTCTTTATTGATTGCCACTTGCGCTTTTTATTGCAGCTTCTGTTTCAATTACTCTTTAAGAATAAAATTAATAGTAGACGAGCTAACTTGGTGGACATTATCTATAGTAGTAAGTAGTTACTTCGTAATTTTCCACATAATTTATATTTACCTCTACCGGTTTCAACGTTTAATGCAATGAACGGGAGGAGGAAGAGGGGGGGATTGGTAAATTAATATATGTATATTATCCGTATTACCTTACCACCAACCTTCCTCTTCCCGTTCATTGTATGATTTAGAGACTGACTGCTCCTTGGTTTAGTAGCCTCTTGAAAATGATGCGTAAACGTTGAAACCGGTTGAGGTAAGAATAAACGATGCGGAACATTACTAAGTAACCACTCATTACCACATATTAAGAGTTGTCTAATGATAATGCTGGACCATGATGCGGTGTATTTATCCTTATTTATTTTTTGTTAATATTCCGCGTTTGTTCAAATTCCAACACACGCTTCACCTGTGTCAACTTCATGCAGTTCAAAGTTGTAGTTTTTTGTTTTTACTACATTCTTACCGTTCTTATTCCTTAATCATTTAATAGCATACTCGTGCAAAAAAAAGTTCACACTATGGTTCCTAGTATCGACCTTTACGTATTTGATTGTATCAGCGGTCTCGTAAGACGCCAATGTCATTTTGCGTTCTCTTTGCTCGTAAAAGGCCCTTAATTTTTGTGTAAAGCTTTGCATTAGTATTGTTTGCCGTACTCGAACTTAAAAGATTCTCCTCGCTCAAAAATGAATTGGGCGTAATGAGAGGAGACGGAGTGCTAGTGTTCTTGTTTTACTGAGGTGTTTAGGGTCTCGAAAGAGCATTTCTTCTTGCTGGGTTGGTTGTTGTCGTTCGGCGTGCGCGCTTCGTGCACCTCCGTGCGTGCGGTAGGCGGCGGTGCGTGGGTGGAGAACAGTGCAGTGGGGTCGAGCGGGTCCACCCCCTTCCTGAGGAGTTGTGGGTTTGGGCGCCCCCGTCCTTTTCGTTTTCCGCCCAGCCGCCCCCGGGTGCGTTTGCGTGAGTGGCGGTGGGGCGACAGGTGCGTCCCCGAGAGGGGGCGGGCGTCGTTTTGGAGGGTCCGGAGGAGGGGACTCGAATGATAATATAACGGGCGGGGGGAGACGGGCTGGCAAACTCTAGAATCCAGGAAGCACGTAAAACTTTTATTTCATCTTGCTATAACGGCAACGTTAGAACGTTTTGTTGCCCATACACTCTCTTTAGTATGCGTTAAAATAATGTTCATCAGAGCAAGCCTTCAGATTTGTCTATTATTTTATGGTAATATCAGTCCAATTTTTTAAATGAAAATAGTTATTTCCTCCTATACTATTCTAGAGGTTTGCGTAGTGCACTATTCTTTCCTTGTGTCTCGTTTAAAAAATAATGTCACTTCATTTTGGAATGTTCCGGTCGATGATATGTACTCGAACATCGTTTTTACGTGAGGTGTTAAAATTTGACCCCTGTTATATCGCTCTATGCGTCATTCATTAATTCAATTCCCATTCAGCACTGCCTCTTATTAGATGCCTTTTCGGAAGGCGTTGATTGCTCGATGTGAATTACTATACGTCCTCAAATACTTTGTTCCGTAAACGCGGTCTGTTGTATCGTAAAAAGTGCATGACGCTTCAGGGTCAGGATGACGGAAGCCTTCGGCGGAAGTACGGAGCTGATTTATCTTAATTTAGCTCTTTTTTTTAACGTGCATTTATGGTATTCATTCATGTTTGAGCGGTGAAGGGAGAAACAAATGAACGTATACATACTCATTTCTCCGTGGAATGTCGCATTAGTAAGTAATAAATTTTGGAAGGGTTTCTCTCTCTCTCTATGAAGAAACGGGTCAAGGGAATCCTTTACCCTTTAAACGTTCAATTGCTAATTTTATCGGTAAAAAACGCAAAAACATAGAAATAAAAAAATATGAGGATTATGAAGTTTTACGTTCTAGTTACTTTCACTATTACGTTTAATACCAGGCCTTCGGTTTTCTACATCTACAGAATACCCTGCAAGCCACCTCAAGGGTGTGTGGCAGGGGTTATTAGTCACCAACATGTATTACACTGTACCCTTAAATTAGTGTAACTACGACTAATGATGCATTAGCATCACATGCAGCAGAAGCCTCACAAGCATGCCCTACACTATATATATTTTACCAATGTTAGAGGAGGGACCGTTAGTATTTATGTATATTGCAACTACATACACGGACAGAGTTTTTTTGTGTGTATGGGTCGGTATTATGTGTTAGGGCGTCCCCTTTCCTTTGGTAATTAATAGACTCATAGATATTGCGAGTGTGATGACGGTGTGTCTCGTGCTTCAATGACGCGCGGCGTGTAGCTTGTTGGTGATAATTCATCATCCCCTGCCACACACCATTGAGGTGGCTTGCAAGGGTATTATGAACCCCCAGAATCTCGTCGAGTGCTCCCCGTCCCTCCTCCTCTCACCCTTTCGCCACCCACATCTTTTCTTTGTCGAGTGCGTCTGTCGTTGGGTGTGAGTGAATTGCTCGGCCACGCGTTCCCGTGTATCCGCCTCCTCTTGTTAGCTTCAGTCCCATATGCGGACGCCCACTCAACTTCCCCGTTGATTTACCTCCGCCGCCGCCGCCGCCGCCGGGGGTTCGTTGAGCGTCCGAGCGCGAGAGAGGCGAGTGGCGTCATGCGTCTGGCATCCGGAAGGCGAATGTACGAGGGGGACGTCATCCCTCAATTCGCCCGGACACCGGTCGTGTCCGGGAGAAGTGGAACGGTTGCCGGAGCGGACGCCATGGTGTATGTGGTGCTTGAGTCGTTGTTTCAATCGTTGATTTATTCTGTGCATCATATCACTAAGTTACTAACCAGACATAGATGCTGGGATTAAGTATTTCCTGTGGTATCGACCTCGAATATGTTGTATAGGTTCTTAGTGGAGGGGCTGCGTGTTATGTGGTGAAGTGCAGTGAAGTAACAATGGGATTCTTATTAATACTTCCCTATCAAACGTTTCTTTTTATTATTTTTTGTTAATTTGCTGTAGCAAGTAATTTTTTGGTAATTTTTAACTCATTGGTTGCCATATTTATCATTTTTTTCAGGAAAAATATGCGTTCTTCATCGTTCATCTTTTCGTTGAACATCGAAGCCGATTCGTATTAGATATCTTGTATATTTCTTCAAGAATTTAATGTATTCCTTTGATAATTAATGAATTTTAACAGGAAAGTTTGATATTTTATTTGTTATTCTCTTCCCTAGGACATTTTTTTTGTGCGTGATGGGGCAGTGATTGGATGTATATATATTATCGGCGTTTTCATGGAAAAAAAAGCTGAAGCTGTGTTCTATTTGTTAATAAATC
Organism: Pyrrhosoma nymphula; assembly: GCA_963573305.1. Taxonomy (NCBI): domain Eukaryota; kingdom Metazoa; phylum Arthropoda; class Insecta; order Odonata; family Coenagrionidae; genus Pyrrhosoma; species Pyrrhosoma nymphula. Next base: position 162,254,914 of record OY754330.1, read on the forward strand.
TAAACATGCCTTTTTAAATCATGCATTTATACAATTTATTCCTAATTATTTATTCCGTTCGTTTTTAAATCACTGGTATAAACCTTCAACTTCAACGTACACGTGTTACTGACTGTAGGACCGCCCAAAGCTTGAGAAATGAAATTAAAAATAACGGATTTTCGTCAAAACGGGATGAACAAATTAATTTGTGCAAAAACTAAAAATGTCGTCTAAAAATGTTGGTATTTTTTGTACTATTAGAGCCTTATCTTTCACAGGTATAATAAATGTGCAATATGTTTTGAATTGTTTATTAACAATTGAAAAAAGATCGGGCGAAATTTGGTTCAGTTGGGCTCATTTTGTATGTTTTTAATACGCACAACTACTGTATGAAACAATTTCCTAAAAAATCAATAGTTTATCTATAAGTAGGAAAAAACACATCACATCTTATTGTTGAATAAATTATTTCCTACAGTTTTTTCTATTATGCCAAGGATACCATTTATTACCGCTACCATTCTAATTGCATTCCATACATCAGATCTCGGAGTATCAATACTTCGCAAAATCAGGACCTAATTCGTCTAGACTACAACCCCTGTGGAGTTTCTAAGGAGACGATAAATGGAGAAATCAATTTTATCACCTGTAGACCTTATTTATGTTAGTATATTCTTCGGTAGACCTTCGTTTAGTCTTGGACAGCTGTACTTAGCACTATCAAGGAGTAGATCACAGACTGCCATAAAAGTACAAAGTTCTGATAATGTCGATAATGTATTATAAATGTTGTTCGGAACGGGCTTTAAAAAAAATAAAGTACTGTTTAGTTCTATAAGTCTTTTTTATTTCTTCCTTGGCATGAGTGGCGTCGGAGCGAGCGAAAGCAGGGAAGTAGTCAGGGGGCAAAGCGCCCCTTAGTTGATAATTATAATTGAAAAGCATGTTAGATGAGGCGAAGTTAGTGTAGAAGTACACTCAGCTGTATAGGAGTAATGTGAGGAAAGGACCTTCGAAAACAGAATAGGGTAGCAGGTCTAAACCTACACCTAACTGGTAGGCTATTGATGTAAATGATGCGAGTGTTGTCGGTACCCTATACCGTTTCTTGTGGAAATTACCATTTCCTTGGTTTTGGCTAATGTCATCATCTGAGTAATCTACCGGTTAGAGGTAGGTTGTGATGAAAGTCAGAGAAAATCCAACGAACTCTAACACGTCCCGTGCCCTATCTACCACTAGTATTTCTTTCTTCATCTCAGCGTAAGTCCTGACTTTCTTCATCCCATCCATAAAACCTATTCTCTTCCTTCGCCGCTTGCCCAACATCCTTCCCTCTATCACGGCCTTCAGCAAACCATCGTCCCTCATTACCGCTTCCAGCCACCTACCCTGCATTCCCCTAATCTCATCCACAAGTTTTTGGCTCATGAAGGAGAGGAAACTTAATTGGCCTCTGTCGTATTACTTTCAGTTTGACGAGCATTCTTAGGTGAGGTGGTGGAGGCTTGAGATGGAGGATGCGCCAGCCCTAAGATGTCTTCTCCCGGGGCCAGATGTCACGCGCACCGTTAGTGCACGAAGGAAACCCCCCCCATCCCCCCACCCTCCCGCTACCTTGCGGCGCCCGCACGCTCTTTCTCCGGAGAGCGGTCAGTGCGTGGCGCCGCCGGTGCGGTGCTCCTGCTCCTCCACTTGGGTGCTCTCCCGCCGACCGACCGACGTCCTCGCCCCCCCCCCCCCCCCCACGGCGCCCCCCGCCGCGCATTTAGGCCAAAGCTCGTGAATACACATTATCATCATATCTCTCCATCCACCTCTCTCTCTCTCTCCTTCCTCTCTCTCCTTCGGCTGGCATGCCAGCGGAGTGAACGGGAAATACGTCACTGCGGCTATTTTCAGCGATCCTCTAATGCCGCCGACGACGACGAGTCGGCCATCACCCTCCCCTCTCTCTCTTTCTTTCTCCCTCCCCCCCTTCCTCCCTGCCCCTCCGCCGCTATCTTCTCTCCCCCACACCCGGCCTTTCGCCTCTCACTTTCCTCACCTTCCTTTTCTTCTCTCTGCCTCCCTCCTGCGGCGTTTCTGAAATTCTGAAAATAATTTGGCGAGGCTAAACGGGAGGCTAGGTGCTATAAAAAAGCGTGCTCAAACCGAGTGGATTTTTTTTTCTCTCTATCGCAGTCTCGTTAGTTTCTCAACTCGGTCGCAATTTTGAGTTCTCCTGGTTTGTCCGTCCATTACTTTTTCTGATTGGTGTTTTCTTCATCCCTCGTATTTTTTCACGCTCTCTCTCTCTTCCTCATTCCCTGTCCTGGATTCTTCATTACAATCTAATTCTCATACATATCGCCTTCCGTCACTTATCTTCCGCTTAAATTCCACTCTGTCCTTGTTATTTTGTCTCGCCTTGGTGGTTTCATGCCGATAGAAATGGCCCGAGATTAAAAAGACTTCACATTCTATTGTTTCAGTGATGCTTTACGTCGATTTAAAGGTATTTTTAAAACTACTGATGGACCGGTAGCGTCGGTCACTTCAGCACAATCTCCCGCTGCGATGAAACCGGAGGTGAGAAATTCGTGGTGGAGAAAATCATTTGCCTCAACTGAAAACCTTATCCTCAGATTCCGCGCCGAATGCTTTGTGGTAGACCAAGGGAAGTTCACGTCATTTTTAAGCGTTTACGTTGTGAGCACAGGTTTGGCGCTACTTTGTTCACATCTTGGTATCCTGGCTTCTTCGGTGCTTGGGTTGACTCCAATGCTGAGAAATCCAGTTTCGCCGCTGGAGCGTGTGATGTCGAGGGCTGCTTCGCGTGCTCTTCTTGCTTTCGTGTCTGGATCCGTTGACTCGATTTGACGTGCCTCCATTCATGGGTGTAAGGCAGTTAAAGTTAGTGTTGTCACTTGGACCGATAAAAATCTCCAGTTTGACCGCTTAAGTGTTTTTCTTCTTAGTTCGTCCTTTATTTTTTATTCCGAAAGCTCGTTCTAAACTTGATTGACGTGGAACTGATGCGACTTGGTTATCTGGAATCACCGCATGAGCCAACAAGAGAGAGAGGCTAATCGGTTGGATGTGGTCTTGTCCCTTTGATTTTCGGTTTCATCACTCAACGCTTACCCTTCTTCCAATATGTCTTCCTTATACCCTCCCTCCGTTCCCCCTCCTCATGTGCCTCTCCTCCGTATTCATTTCCCGCCCATAGCCGCCCCCCCCTTTCTCCTCTCCGTCTGCACACGACGGCTCATCTTCTTCTCCAGCATCTCGAAATATTCCCTCGAATCACTGGCAAACGGAAGCGTCGCTCTGTTTGGCACGCCGAGTGATTTCGAATACGGTTCAGTGCGGCTAGGCGACTTGCCGCCAGCATTTGTGAATTTGTATTATACGAGAGCGAGGTGAAAAGTTCTCGGCCTGGCAATGAAAGACTGTGATTTTTATGTCAAAAATGCATTTATTTTTCTACGTAGGCTCCCTTCGTGTCAATTCACTTCGTCCAACGTTTTTCAAATGAGTAGAATCCGTGACGGAAGTGCGATTCTGGTAGGTCTGCAAAATAACCATCTACGGCTGCCATAACATCTTCATTGGACTCAAAACGTTTTCCAGCCACAATTTTTTTTTTAAAGGTTGGAATAGGTAGAAGTCAGAGGGTGCCAAATCTGGTGATTAGGATGAATTTTCCAATAATTTGTACTTCAAATCCCTCAGTTTTCCCATTGCCATAGCAACTTTGTGGGTAGGTGCATTGTCCTGATGAAAGATGATTTTCTTCTTTTGCAACCCAGGCCTCTTCTAACGTATTTTCTCATCCAGTTGGTCCAGAAGGCTTGCGTAGTATTCGCCATTTATTTTTTTAACATTTGCAAAGTAATCAATTTGAAGAATACCTTTTGCATCCCAGGAAACACTGGCCATCACCTTTCCGGCAGCTAAAATTGACTTCGCCTTTTTTGGGGCAGGTCCGCCGGTTTCCACCCACCGCCGGCTTCGATGACTATTTAGTTCCTGGGGGCTAGTGGTGGACCTACGTCTCATTGACAGTAACAAATAAGCGCACAAAATCAGTTCGATTCTTTTGAAAACGGTCCAAACATTGCTGACAAATTTGTTTACGCACTTGCATTCGGCCGGCATTTAACAAATGCGGCACTCAACATGCACAAAGCTTTTTCATATTTAATTCTTCATGAAAATATACCGTACTCTTTTTTTCTGAAATGCCTATGGCATCAGCTCTTTCATACATATTTAATCGCCGATCGTCCAATATCATATTTGTGCTCTTTCTCGATGTTTTAATTTGTGGTTACAGTTTTGGGACGTCCTTCACATGGTTCATCTTCAAGAGAAGTTCGACCACGTTTAAATTCTCTCACCCATTTCTTAACTGTCGAAAATGAAGGAGCAGACTCCTTATAAACCTTCACCAACTTTGGATGAATTTCCGTTTGCGATAAACCGTCCAAAACGAAAAGTTTTATGAAAGCACGATACTCCAGTTTATCCATTTGAACGAAACAGGTACAACACGACTACTTCGAAAAGCCGTGTCAACAATACTATGTGGCAGCTCAAGTTGAAATTTGAATTACATTGTTGGGAAACGTGTACGAACATAACAAAACCAAAATATCATTGGTACTCTGTGTAAGGCCGAGAACTTTTTACCTCGCCCTCGTATTATTTGTTTATATTATATTATTTGTATTGTATTATTATTGTATTTGTATTATTTGCCGCGGTATTTGATTAGAAATAGATGTCGAATGACTGCTCGTAAATATATTGTGGACTAGCGGAAGGTGCCCGTTGAAATTCAACGGGTGTGAAAAACATTGACCTTATTTTATAAGAAATCACAAAGCTTGGAGAATATTGTTGGCGTGGTCATTTGAGGAGTTTGTATCCTATCTTGTGCGTTGTGTTCGATGTAGTAGACATGCTGACCGTTTTCCAGGTGCACGGAGAGATGGTCCTCTTTCATGCACGGGAGACCCAAATATGAGTGAATGTAAGTTAACTGCACTTTAACACCTTTAAACATATATAAATAACTCGCAACGTTTATGATGTGGAAATTGGTCTAAAAACAATTCGCAATCGTAATGAGAGGCAGACGGTTCCACTACGTGTAATACATCTGAGTATTAAACGATAATAAACAACGATGTGTTTGTTGTAGCAACATAGGCATTATTACCATTACTATTCGCTGCACCTAAGTATTCTTGCGCATTTAATTATGTGTGCAGTATATTTAATTCCTTTATGTGTATCGTTTATTACGTAAGTGTTCTATCATGTACATGCGGTGCCTCTATGAGAGCTACTATGAGAATAGACATTGAGGAGTATACTTGTTGTGAATTTGCATTGAATTTATCGATTACCCCAGAAGGTCTTTGGGATCCACTGAGATATTTTTGGGCCCTGAGATATTTTTAAACAGTCTATAATTTTCCTCCTGTCTTGCACTATTAATCTGCAAAATTTCAGTACGATCGGAGTAAAACTGTAGATTTGTATAAAAACCAAACAGACAGACAAACGACAGTCAAACATTCTTCTTTATATATAGGTGTGAATGTGCGCTGCTTCTATTGGCTTGGCTTGGGCTAAATTTCCCAAAATATCTTATTTAAGTGGCGGTTTTTACTGTTTATCAGATATTCCCTTGAAGATTCCCATTCTAATTAATTAAATTATTAATTTGATTTGTTCCTCAGTGGTTCACAGCACGAAAAGCTCATTTAAAAAGAAATAATAATCGTTATATAGTATGTACGTCCATACCCGTAGTGGAGAAGTGTGTTCATCCTTGACTTGAGTTGAAAGAGAATACATTCTCGTAATTCTTTAAAGGAGAGACTCTAAAAGAGGAGGAATATTAGGAGTACATACTAAGAATAAGAGAGCGTGTATGAAACCATGCATGATTGTGAGGGAAGCGAAAGAGGTACGTGCGAGAATGCATTATGGAGGAATACATTAAAAGAGAGCCAGTTTTCCAGGGCTAACATCAATAACTAAGTTATTTGACTTTGCCTACCCCGAAAGGGAATGGCGTGATGGGTATGTATCTACGTGACAAATTATCTGTAGGTACGAGCCTTATTTTTCTCTTAAAAATTACGGTTCTCTAACGGTCGCCCTTTAGCAAGGATGGTGCGTATTCGTGAGATAACATTCAGTACTTAGACCTTTATCGTGGGGTTTTTAGTTTACTCCTCAGCCACGCCCTGCGTGGCTGACTGAGTCATCCGTACCGGAGTGGTATCACTGGCCAAAAGCCTCTTCTTCTCGGTGATCGTCTCTTTGCCAACGTAACTTTCATTTTTTTGCAATTAAAAGGGATAGTTTTAGTTATGCGGCTGTCGTTTGTAGCGGCATTATGATCTGTCCCAAGTATGGCAATTAGGACGCCTTTTACTGCCTCATTACGGAGGTAACTAACTAACTAGTACATATTAACGGCACGCCGTGCATGTTTTCGACATAAGTCTTGAGTCTCTGTCTATTTGTGTAGTTGCAAAATACATACATTTATGGTCTATTTATGCTAATGCAAATTAGTCGTAGTTACACTAACTTTAGGGTATAGTGTAATGCATGTTGGTGAATACTCACCTTCTGCCACACACCCCTGAGGTGGCTTGCAGGGTAATTTGTAGATGTAAGCCCCCGCATTTTTGTTGCTCTTTTTTTATCCGCTTTCGATGAACACTGAAATTTAAGAGGGCGCTTGGAAGAATATCTTTCTGTGTTTTGTCCGTCGAGTGTCACAAACGTTCAACGAGAAGTAAAACTTGATGGGGATTTTAGCGCGTCCTCCCGTGGTGGTATTGGTGTGGTTGCCGGGGGAACGGTGCTTGATTTTTTTCTTATTGCTTACGGGAAGCCTGTCGACTCATAAGGAAAGAGGTTCGCCTTCGCCCACGCGAGGTTTTTTTTCTTCATTGTGTCTTATGCAGATCCGGGGTGACTGAACACTGATCTCCTATTGGGGGGCGAGAGAGGTGCTAAGTGGAATTCGCCGGCGAACCCGAAGGGAAAGAGTTCGCTGCCTGCTGTCTCTCTTGTTCGTTCTGGGCTCTCTCTGCTTCAGCTTGCTTTAGGAATGAGATCCAGAGGCACTCGTATATTCATCCGCGCCTTTGGCGTCGTAGGTGGTGAGGGGAATGGACGATGGGGAAATACCAACTTTTATAAAACCTCGCTCACTGAGATGAGGGAAATTTTCAAATTAATTTTGTCGAGGTCGGTCACAGGTTCCCTCTTCACAAAGGATGGAAATTATTTTTTGTGATGTTTTATCTAGTTTATTCTCTCCTTCATCGGTTTCGTAATGCCTCTGTAGACATGACTATCATTTGGTTGATCTCTTCTGGGATATACTGGTCGATCGATTCTTATGGCTTTGTCAATCATGCCTCCATAACCAGGGAATAGTGTTGATCTTTTTCTTATGGTCATTCGCAATATGAAATTAGTTATTTCGTCAAGATTGAGGGATCGCGTAGTCTGCTTTGGTGACTTTAAATACCTACTAATTCCGGTTTGCTTGGTAATTAGTTACAATTGGTGTCTTATGTCTCATTCAGAATCATCAAATTCTCAGAAGTTAGTGTGGTTGGATATTTTAAATATAAGTAGTACGATGAGTATGCCACTGTGTGGTGAAACGCTCGTCGTGCCAGACTTATAAAGTTTTGTGGAAATAACAAAGGTGGTTTTCTCGCCATGGATATCCATTATTTCCACGAGGTCAGGCCTGATATCATCCGTTTTATGTTATAAAACTTGTTATGAACTAAAAAAAACTCTGTCGTGAGAATATTCATCTTACAGCTGATGTCGGGGCCGGTGAACTCGTGTGTTCGATGTATGTAACTGTGGATTGGAGGCCAACTTCAAGAATGAGTTTTGAGTAAACTATAGTTAAATTTCCAAATCTATTGCTAAATGCACCAGTTATACGCTATGTTGTCACGCGCACGGGTGCAAATATATGCACCAAAGAGATCAAATTCGCTTTGCAGTAGTCATTTGAATTGACCGGGATTCGAACCCGGATCTCCCAATTGTTAGTCAAGTCGAATGATTTTTTTTTCATTAGGAATTTCACTCTTTTGGTGTATTAACTATAGCAGTTCGGCCAGCAAGGAATATGACGAGCCTAGAGCGGATTATGAACTGCGATTTCGAGGTCTGTAAATGATTTGTGGAGTGGGTGTCTTACCGTCGTCGTTCCGAAGCCGAGGTGATACGTGATACTAATGAAGCCGGAGAGAATGAAAGAAGAGAAATTTCGAAAAATAAATGGAATACATTTCCATTATTATATCCATGGCTTGTAGTGGATGCTTGGAAACTTCCTCGCTCTGTTTATATGATCATCTTGGAATTCCATTGTCGTTGGTTAAACTCCTGCTCATCTCCTGTTATGACCGATATGTAATTGTTTCCTCGTCTACATACAAGACTTATTCCGTTGGAAATCCTGCCTGCCTCCCATCAGATCTCTGAGGCGTTGTTGCTTGTGATATAAGAAACGAGAACCCGGTGGTTCTCCTCCTCCTCCGTCCGTGGAATCGAGCTCAAAGTAGAAAATAAGTGGAGCTTATAAATATTCCGTCGATAAGACCTCGCCCGACCGGAAGTGGAGAAATGTGGGTATTTCGGATACTCGGGCAAAGCCCCTCTTTTCTTTCACCCTTCTGTTTATTATCTCCATTTCTTCCCCCTTCCCTCCCTTCTCTTTCCTTGCATTATGGCATATAGGCTACGCGCGTTAATTGCAATGCGGAGCCACGGAGTGGCGTGTTGAAGCGCTTTTTTTCTCGATTCAACATTTAATGTTTCGATGGATAATTCGCAAATTTGTTTGTTTGGAAAGGTTTACGACTGCGATAGGTCTCCGTGTTTTTTTAATTCACTAAAATGTACATTCTTAATGAGTTATAGTGTGCTCATTATTGCTCTGCGTTACTGCTCATTAAGATGGCATATTTTACTTAATTTTGTTTTCCGTTCACGATTACAGTTAGGATTTCAATTCATCATCGTCAAAGAATGTCCGAGACTATTTAGTCTCGGATTGCCAACGGAGAGTAGAAATGGCGACTTCGTTAGGAGAAGAAGTTATTGGGTACACTTAAGAAACGAGAGGACTTGTACAGGTGGACAGTGCAATGCTATGCCTAGCGTATATGAATGTCATGGGTTGAATACTGCCTCGAATATTTACTGCGATGCAGTGGATTATCCTCAAGTGCAGTAGAGATAAAAATAGGTAACTTCGGGATTCAGTTAAACTAGATAGAACCCAATCCAGCTTGTATTCATCATAGCTCGTATTCATCATCTTTATACACCACTTTATGACTCTTAATTAGACTTACCCGTCCATCCTTGTGCATCGGAAAACTAACGTCAATCGACTTTCGAATCGAATGACGGCTTTCGATTCCCTTTTACAGCGTTCGATTAATTTTGCTGAACTTCATCCAAGTCTGCCGTAATTAATATTGGCTCGCATGCTCGTAAGTTAGAGCTTCTTTTTCTTTGACATTTGGCGGCGACGTCTTGATCAATCGCCCATCATAATCGTTGCTTCGTATCGTAGGGGTTGAGTGGGACAAATCCCCGTCCTCGCCTCCATGTCTCCTATACGTTCCTCCCCTCCCACCTGCCTCCCCTATTGTACCCCCATTAGCCCCCATCCTTCCCGTATTGTACGCATCAGTTCCCGTTGCTCCCCCGCGCGCATCACCGCGGGTACTGCGTAGGTACAGGTGGTGTCCCACCACCTGTACCTACGCAGAAATGAAGAGGGGGAAACAAAGCTTAGATGTTACCCTCCAATTATCCTAAAGTGTCAAAGGGCAGGTGGATGACGCTGGTGTTTTATGTAAAAGCTCAAATACCACTTCTTCCGTGGAGGTAACTAACTAACTAGTACTAACAGCACGCCGTGCATGTTTTCTACATAAGTCTTGAGTCTCTGTCCATTTGTGTAGTTGCAAAATACTTGTATATTTATGGTCCCTCTCCGTAGTGATAATATATGTAGTGTAGTAGTGCATGCTTGTGAGGCTTCGCCTCGTGACAAGCATTAGCGATTTGTGCTAATGCAAATTAGTCGTAGTTATACTAACTTTAGGGTATAGTGTAATGCATGCTGGTGAATACTCACCCCCTGCCACACACCCCTGTGGTGGCTTGCAGGGTATTTTGTAGTTGTAGATGAACAACTCGTCCTAAACCTTACATTAGTTATATGTGTAGTGTTTGGTGCGGCTCCATCTCTCCACGTTGTCGTCCTAACAGCTCCAGTCACTAGCTCTGGCAAAACGAATATGAGTTGGCAATTTTTTGGAGTAGACCCCATCTTTTTTTACTCCCGCTTGCCCTTGGACGCCTTTCGTTGACGGAAGCCGAAACTATGTTAGCGTGCTGCAAAAACTCCCCAGTATTTATCTGAGTGGCTCAGTTTGTCTCATCATGTGCCTTCTTCGCCAAATGTTGCTGAAATCGTTGCATTTCGATGTAGTGCTGATGCGATATTGTTTCCATTCTCTAATTGTCTCGAGAGATTTGAGTTAATATCAGTTTTTTTGGAAAAAATATCATGGTAACTATCAGTATCTTGTTATAATATCATTTTCGCGGGTTTTTCGCGTTCCAGTTTCCTCTTATTTCTAGTTATTTCGGAGGAATCATCTTCCTTTAGTTAACGAGTGGTTATGTAGACGCTAAAACGATCTACTCCGGTTCCGTGTCCTACTTTCCTTCTGTTTACTTCTATCAATCGGAATCATATTGTGCGAGGGGACGTATTTGGTCGATATCACTCAACTGTTGTTCACATGCTGTGTACAGCCAATCTGGGCCTAGTGATTTGAAGATAGACAGTTATTTTTTACACATAATATCGAATTTCAGTGTGCGGTTAACAGTTTGCGTTCATTAATTATTGCCACATGTCAGTGATTCCATGTATTGTGTGCATCGTGAGGACGTTGGATATTTTAAATAGGCCCTCTTTCGGGTCGTTGCCGAACTTCCCGGGTGGGCGGGGAGCGAGCGGTGGGGGATGGCGGGTGTGGAGAAGACGAGAGCGCGCAAAGTCGTGTCAAGCGGTCGCTCCGACTGCGGCAATTTCGGCGGATGACGTCACGGGTCATCGTCATTACGTGACCGTTGGGAAGGAGGGGGGCCCCTTCTCCTCCTCTTCGTCGTCCATCGCAACGGCGAGGCATCATGCCTCCCGTCTTCGCGGTCCCCTCCGTCTCTTTTCTTTATCGCGCGCTAAACCGGATGCAGTCGTCAATTCGCGTTTCGCTCATTGAGACGACGGCGCGTATTTAGATTCCTCATCCATTCGATCGATCTCGATGACATGTCTTACAAGGAGAGAGAAAAGAGTAGAGGAGTGTATCGAGGGCGAGCATTATACTGCGACACGCGAGTGGACCTCGGGTCGCGGAGCCATCGGGGGAAAAGAGGATTCGGTAGTAGACGCCGGGAAAGGAAAACGGGAAAGATGTTTCAAAAGGTGGCCAATTAGCCATAATTTTGAAGTCGTTTTAGGAGGGCTTTTGAAATTGAGATATTCGTTCGCCTGTCTGGCGCGAGTGTCCACCTGGCCAGTCATCGTATCCATGGCTCCTCTCTCGCTAAGATGATCGTAAACATGTTTTACTAAATGGCGACAGTGAAATTCGAAGGCGTAACTTTTGATCAGTGCCGTTCCCGGCGTGGCACATCACGGGTAATTTTACTCGTCTTAGATTCACGGAACTCTTTGTGACTAATCTAATTTATTTTCTCCTTTCTTATACTCTTAAATGTAATCATTCTTAACTCGGGAAGTCCCCCTATCTATTCCATTTCTATAATGGGTGGTGTATAGAAATTTGCGAGCCTTTCTTTGTTAAGTTTGTGTAAATCGATAGTACTTCACCCTGTTCTTACGCTGTGCCCATTTAATTTAGTTACGGTCGTTGCTCGACACCAGCCAGTACCAATTCTAGAAATTAGCCGTCGAGTACCCAGTCTTACACCGATCGGAATGAGTGGTGGATAAATTAAGCTGTTAGATATTAATGGTTATTTTACTCGAAATGGATAGGTGTCATGGTTCTCAGTTCATGTCATAAAGCTCATGTTTTATCGTAGCATAACGCGCAGAAAGAGGGAAGTGGGGGCATGAAAACGGTGGCGCGTTAAGTTATTGTTTATATGCGTGAGGTACGCAAATTTGCGGAAATCCTGCAAACGTTAACTTTTTGGTGTAATTTTGTTTTTATTCTAAACCGCAGTTACCCATGTTCGTGTGCTGATGTAAATTGTGATAAGTTGATGTGAAATAATTTTATTATTTACAAAATTATCTGTTCACATTTGAGGTCGTACTCAGTTTCTCATCCCAAACAGGTGCGTGGCCAACGGCTATAACTCTCCTCTGAGTCCCGTCTAAAATATTTATCTCTCCTTCGTTCTTTTCTGAGCCTGAGTATTTTTAGTTTAGTCCCAAACTTTTCTCATCGTTGGCCATTAGTGAACTAGTGCATATGGACTGACGAGCTAGGCTTTCGCGCTGACGCTGAGAGGCACTCTCTCTCTCTCTTTGGAATTGAAACCACTCAAGTCATTTCGTGTAATCAGTGCGATGCTGTGTGTGTGTGTGCTTGCCCTTTCGCATGACGAGCACGGCGAAAAAGTTGCGAGATATTGCGAGCGAACAATGTATGTGTCTTTTGACTGTAAGATGAAGTGGTATGAAACCGCGAGTCTGGTATGGCGGCCGTGTTCTAGCTTTGAAGAGATTCGATGTGGAATTTCCGAGCCAAAGCATTGGAATCGAGTTGGGACACTTCTAGTATTATTCCATCATTCCGCGTTGAACATTCACGTAGTAGGATTCTGTGTTTGTTGAGAGGTTTGGTGAACTTTAACCCGTCCTTTTATTTATCCTCATCGTCATTCAGTAGATTCAACGGCAGAACGCCTCTCTCCTCTTCAAGGACCCGCCCCAGGCGGTCGCCCCCCCCCCCCCCGCCCCCCTGACCTTTTTGGTCAATTAGAATATCCTGGGTCCCGCCCACTGGCTCGCGGCTTACGTGCCTCCATATCCAAACTTTGCTATCGCTGCCTTTTCAAGGAAGGCGCATCGCGTTTTCTGTAGTTGAGGATCTATTGTGTGCCCCCGGAACCTAGAAGTTCCACGTTTCCTGACTTAAACTAATATTTATAAGTGTCACAGTCTGCTCTTGACCAATAAACTCTTTTCGCTCTTTGCCTTCAGCGTTCAGAATAATTAGGAAAATGGTATAAAATTTTCTACTTGTGGAAGGTGTTACTATGAGATTTTCTAGTGAGTTAATCATGATTCTAGAATAGAAAGCTCTAAAAAGAATCAATTATTTTTCCTCGCGTTTTTACCTTGCCCTTGGTGTTATAATGAGTAAGCTCGAACATCACTGGTTTCTCACACACCTGGGAAAAACGACAAGCTCTTTAGTTTTCACTTTACAGCAAGGATTATTATTTCGTTATATTTTTTTAAACCGCGCGTTTATATGAGTACCTAAATATTTCCCTTGAGACGTTTACTTCTGGTTATAATGCCCTTCGAATAGGGCCAATTTCGGTTATTTTTCGTTTTTTTTAAAGAATCATTTCATAGCACCAAAACAGTCCAGTCGAGAGACGATCACAAGCTTCTCATCTTGTTTCCCAACCCAGCCAACAAGATTACGGGATTGTGGTGCTGTGGTGGGTGCTACCTTTCTTTTTCGGGAGTGTGTTTTGGATCCACGTAGCGGCTTTTGTCGTCGTCGCTCCGGAAACAAGTAATAGAGTGAGGGGGGGGGGGGGGGGGGAAGGTCGTGGAGTTCAATTGAAGAGAGGCTCTGTCGCAAGGAGCGTGTGCGTCCGTGTTATCCGCGTCCTGTCGTGTCCGCCGCCGGTCTTGGGAACGCAGCGGACGGAATGTTTCCGTGCGACATCATTCGTGTCTCCTCCTTCTCCCACTCCCGTCTCATCTTTTTCTCCGGATCGCATTGGCATGCGTCTCGGAACTCTCTTTTTGCCCCTTTCCAGAAATGTCCGGTGGCAGTGCCTTCTCCCCCCCTTTCCTTTCCCGAACTGGGTTCTCCTCGCCGTCTCGTCTCCGTGTCCCCTCCTCTCTCATTCATTCCCGACGTGTCCCCCCCCCCCCTCCGCGACTCGACTCACGGGGTCGTTTCGGAGGAGAAAGAGAGAGATAAGGAAGGGTTGGAGGAGTGGCTGCTGCTCTTTCCGCTCCTTTTGGGGATCGCAGTTTGTCTTTTCGCGCTTGCTACGAGAGAGAGAGTGACCGAGACCGAGTTGCCTCGACCGACCGACTCCTCTTTCGCTTCCCCAACGCTCTCTTTACACGCTCCCTTAAACCCTTCAGACGCTTCCTTTGCGGCTTCTCTGCTCCTTCCGGTGGGTAGGTCTCCAAGGGAGCAAGACGGGAGGGGGGGTATCGCAGGTGTGTTTGTGTTCTGTTTTAGGAAGGGGAGTGAAGTGCTGTGGTTGGGGAGTCCTAATGACATGGGGGGGGGGGAAACTTCCCCTCTTCCCTCCCCCCACCCTCTCTGCGTGGGTGAGTTCATTCTCTCGCGACGGATGACCCCAAACACCATCCACCCACCATCCACCCCTCCCTCACTCCTCAAAATGTTAATCATTCTGCATAACTTCTCTCTCCCCATCCTTATCTTCTCTTTGTTTTCATTTCCATCTCGGAAAGCCCTTGTCCGCACTGGGCAAATTTTTCTGCCCGTAGGGTTTCCGCAGCAATCTCCAGTATTTGCCATCCTGAGGTAAACCGAGTGGTTGGCAACATGTCAAATACCATGCTATTAATCCCTTCCTTGACAATGTTCTTCTATTTGCTCCTTGAACGTTGCGGATATATTTTTATTGAACGTGTTCTGTAAACGTGTAGTAAATTTACCCTGAGTGATAAGGAAGAGTTTCTGCTTTCTTTGATTATATGAGGTCACCTATTTCACTGAGTACTATTTTTGTTGGTGGCTTTTGAGCATTGTCTAGCACTCGACTATTGCGTCAACAAATGCCAGCAATAATAATTGTAAGTAGTGCGTGTATAGTTGTTGGCGCAACTGCGAACCTAAGGAACTCCTTCGTAAGATTGTACTTCACTACTTCCGGATGCTTAGAAGAAGGCTTTTTTCCTGTGAATTATTCAAATTAGCTTTGATTTTGCGCTCTGGTCATACGGGAGACTATCCTGTAGATTGGTTCTTCAATAATTTAATTCAGAATCTACCAACAGGAGTGCGCTTATTTAATATTACTAGCGACAAGTTAGTTTGGTGTAATATGGAAGAGTAACATGTTATATCTTAAATAAATTCACGATAGCTGAAAAAGGTCATTATTTTAGTACTTCTATTTGCTAAAAGATAACATACCAGTCGAGATCGGTTAGCAAATTTGATTTTAATGTAAAAAATTGAGAATTCAAGGGCCTGATTTTCCGCTTATGCCGTAAATATATAGTAACAGAGGCCTTTTCGCATAATTTCTAGGGACGTGGGGCATTACATTTTTTTGTAACCAGGAAATGGGATAACGATAAATAGCGGAATGATAAAGATTTTTGGCATGGAAAGTGCTAACCCAGTATGATGAATTCAGTTCACTTTTCTCTTGAGTTCCTTCACAGTGTAGAAACCTGTTGGGCTATCGGTCATTACCGGTTTTTCCCTCCTGAGCCGAAGGTATTGCCTTATAATCCGTCTCTTGCTAGTACATGCTTCTACGGGTAAGGAGAGAGCATTGTTAGCGGGAAGGTGGCGTCTTTAAGGAGCAGTAGGCTGTGGTGTAGTGGGAGCGGAAGGTTGCATCCGGGTTTCCATTCGCCAGGGACCGTTGAAATTAGTTACCTAGTGTTTTTATTGTTCTACTGGCGGCGGCGGGAGATGAATGCGCTCCCGACCTAATGCGTCGGGTTAGTGAGTCATGGCGTCGGAGGGGCGGTAATTGCGATTTCCGTAGATTTGTTTGTTCCCTCTCCTTGCTCCCGGCGCGTGGAGAGTACACTCGAGAAAGTCCAAAAACAAGTCTGTTCTCAATCGGCAAAATGGGTTGACGAGAACGTGGAAGCCCTCGTCCCGTCTTGATGTCTTGTTTCGGTGCTGGAGGGGCTCTGCGAGGGAAACCATTCCTTAAATGGCGGCGAAAGAGAGAAAAAAAGGCAATCCCTATTTAATTAAAGCCTTAAACCAAAAGTGAATGATATCCTGAATTGGTTTGGCGACTGAAACATGTAACGGGAAGGACATTTTCATCCGCATTTTACGTGGTTGCCATTTATGACTCACATTTTACTAATTAGGATATTTTATATCCGCGAAAAAAAATATTTTTTTGAAGTTAAATGATCAGTTCTCGTAAATTTCAGATACTTATTTAATCACCGCACGTAAAATCACGCAGAATAATCAATATTTTCAGTCCTGATACTCGAAAAAATTCCTACAGTCAAATGAAATCGCGTCAAATAAAATATTGGTCTCTTCTATCTGATATCGTGCTTTAGAATTTGTACCTTTTTTCTAAATTTTGGAGAAAAACAGCAGAAGAGACATTTCGCATTTTACAGTTGTAACTTTTCTACATTTAAGGTGTGCCTCGAAAGAGTCGCTTGGTGACTTTCATTTTCGTTACTTAATGGTATAACTTCGTCATGGGCATGCTCACATTCCGTTTTTATTTCTCTCTCAAATTGGAATGTCTAACAGGAATCTACTTTTTCTCCCAACTTTCACTCGACATCCATGTTTAAAAAAAAACTTAAGAGGTGATCGTTCATGCGTCAACTTCGTTGCATTTATTCCTCCTTCCTTCAAGAGTTTTGCACTTTCATCTTCTTGCTCGTGCTCAGCAGCTTCGATGCTGGTCGCGGGTTGGCCGCTCATCCTTTACGAATGACTGCCGTTATTAATCCTTACGCAGTCGCGGTAACTGTTTCTTAAAAGTAGAAACGGAGTAATTGCTTGCTCGAGGACAGGGCGTAGCCTCGGCTGTTTGGAGGATGCGTGTGCGCTGTGTTTATGACGTTGGTCTTGGGAGCTCGCCTCCCCGGTGCTGGCGTTTAAGGTTGATTGGCGGCAGCAATGGGCTGCAATGAATGCTCCTCGACCCTGCGCGCGTTAAACCGTTGCTACTCCATGTCTCGATGCGCTCGCATTCCACGCCCGTACAATACGCTCTGCGCCGTAGGTACTCCACCCAGCCGGTGGAGTTTGCTCTTTCTCCGCGTCGCGAAGAGAATCTGGAGTGCTCTTCGGCCGTCGCGCGCGTGTTCCCGCAGTTCACGGGAGTCGACGACGCGTCGCACGCTTTTTTGCCTCTGGCGTTTGCGGGGGAGATTTGCCGGTCGCGACTCGCCAAGCCAACGGGGGTTTCCGGGAAAGCATTAGTTCCGCGCCATCGCGTCTTTCTCTTTCATTCTGTTCAGTCTCTCGGTGGATCTTGTTTCTCGGATTGTCCTCCTGTTCCTGCTTCGGTTAATGTCTTGTGCGTGCCTTTTAGTCCGTCGTTTTGTCATGGATGTTCTATCCGTTTGCATCTGATGTGTTCATTCCTTCTAGAGTTTTATCTGGTCGTATCTGGGGGTTTGCGTTGGAGCCGATTATCGGGAGCGATGTGATGTGAGAGTAAAAACGAAATGGTAGATAACTGTAGCAGATGATGTCGAAGATTCTGTGCGGATAAAACTGTGCCATTAAAAATTTTCTTATCGGTGTCGTACTTCGCATCTTGGATATAAAGTCAAAATTGGGGAAGAATAATTGTAATGTGGATTTTTTTTGTTAACAATGAATAACTTAGTATATCCTCGTAAAGTTCCTCGTCCTGGGGAAATTGCCCATTTTGGTGTTTAAAACAAATTTAAGGAAAAACAAAACAAATACGAAAATGGAATGCAAGAACTAAACTTTTTAAATTATTAAAAATTTAAACTAAAGTATCAGCCATCCAATGCTAAAAATTCCTAGCTTATATCAGTAGACAAAGTAATAAAAAAAGCAAAAGGTAACCTTTGCACTCCTTCTTTGGAACCCTTCACGGTAATATCCTCGCCAGATTTCCCGACTTTCGTCTCGGTGTATCATCCTTAGATTTTCTTTGCCGCGCTTTCGTCTTAACGGAACATGTTTTGAATATGCAGAAGTCCTTTAATGAATATTCAGCTCCGTTAAGAAAGCGATGTGTACCCTCCATAACAACCTCCTTACGTGCCCTTTTTCGTCGTTTTTTTTCATTTAGACCAGTCGTTAAGAGTTGCCTGATACCAGTCTCGAGTATTATCCTCTGCGAGAAGCTCGCGGTGGAGTATAATGAATGCGCCCTTCCGTGTGTATGCCTATCTACCTGCGTGTGTGATGGCTTTTGCGGAATGAAAGAGAAAGCGGAAGCTCTACTTATGAAAATCATCGTCGCCTCTGTCGACGGGATCATGTTCGCCGTTTGTTTTGCGAATTATGATTGAGAGCGATGCGATCACTTAATCCCCTAGTGCGCATCTGGCTGGCTTAGGGGCGCTGGGCCTTGTGGGACAAGGAGGGGGGGCAGGGAAGCCGTCAACGCAAAGCCCTGGACGAGGAGAGGAGGCATCGGAAACGGGGCAGTTAGAGGGCAGAGGTAGGAGAAGAGAGGAATTAGTGAGAATCCTCTCCTGAATCGATTTCAAACAGCCGTTTTGAGTCAGGTGACAGCAGGGAAGGCTGTGGTTACCCTTCACAAAAATACGAACGGAGAGACTTAGGTTTTTTCCATTTTCAAAAACTAATGCTTCGTTTCGGTTTCCTAGTTAACTCCTGACGCTGTCGAGATGATTAGGTTCCCTCATTATATCATGAATTCGATTACACAAAATGTGGGGGATAGGCACTTGAACTGACATTATTTTAACCAATTGTGTGCAATTCACAGTGAAAAAATCATTCGCCTGAACTGGGATTCGAACCCAGACCCCTCTATTTCGCGCCGAGTGCTCTAACCAGTTAAGCTACCCAGGCGTCATCTCCCACTGTGAATTTCATGGAGGCTTTACTGCGCAGCGGCCAGTTCCGGCATCCATGTCATCCATTTCTCTTTCCAGGTTGCAATCGAAACTCTTTCGTGATTTACTTTAGT
This sequence comes from Pyrrhosoma nymphula, assembly GCA_963573305.1. Lineage (NCBI taxonomy): Eukaryota > Metazoa > Arthropoda > Insecta > Odonata > Coenagrionidae > Pyrrhosoma > Pyrrhosoma nymphula. The sequence goes on from OY754330.1 coordinate 162,274,114, forward strand.
GCAAGACATTTTTTTTCATGAATGACGGACTATTTCAACTAATTTTTATGGCTAAATAATCGCTTTTCTACTGGGTAAGTGCTAATATTCATTCGTGGTTTTTGTGTCGTACCTAGAAAGAGATTTGTGGATGTCTTGAATTTTTGATCTTGCATTCGTCAACTTTTTTGCAATGTAGAATTTTTTAGGCGGTCATTAATCCCTTTCGAGTCTTCTAAAGAAAATCATCTCCATTCTCTTCTCTCGTTTGTGTTCTCTGAATCCCAGAAAGGAAGAACACTTTAGTCAGGACGTCGGGATGATTGTCTGGGCTTTCTATGGGGTGGTTTTAAAGATAATAGTAACAATGTCTCTATAGGTGACAGCTTACGCCAATTACTATCTATTTGTTATATAGACGAACACATACAACCATGCCCTGGGAGTTGAAAATCCCACCCAGGCGGGCTTCGAACCCGCGGCCCTTGGGTTGGCAGGCAAGGATTTTACCCCGCCGCTACCGGGGCCGGAGCCGACCTTGATTCAGAGATTAAACGTTGTTTCTGTAAAGGTCCTGTTTCTTGGAGGCAGTGACGTAGCCAGGATTTTTGTTTGGGTGGGGGCTTAATCTGAAGCCTGGGGGGTCCTCTCTTGGTACAATTTCATTCGTTATGGCAGTTTATTTATGGATACATTTTTATAGAAAACGGCTTTGTTAATTCCATTTTTCCCCTCTCGAACCCTTGTATTTTTCATCCAATATAATACATGGTAAAACTAAACTAACAATATGATTTGAAATTTCAGGGGGGGCTGAAGCCCCTCAAGCCCAACCCCCTGGCTACGTGCCTGTTTGGAGGCACGAATGTTTAAAATCCGCGCAGATAGCTCAAAAAAACTTTTTATGTGGATAATTTGGTACCTAGCCCAGATATCACTGAGAATAGTGCATTAAATCCCACTCACCATTGTGTTCAGGAACCTGTAAATTGACTCGAAGCATAGTGAAACGGGCCCAAGGAGACACATGGATATTTCTCATATTGGGGAGTTATTACGAGGCTCCCATCTTCTTATATAAGATCAACTATAACAAAAAATCCAAAAAAGTCACGCGCCTTCTTTATCTGAACTACTGTGGAAATTTCTGTTAAACTGCAGGAAACTGTTTGCGAAATAGTTGCTGCTCCCTTGTATAAGTACTCCATCCTGGGACACAAGTAGTCACGGTTATATTTTTGTCAAACCTAGAACTCAACCTCTAACCGCTCTTCTGTTTGATAGGTAAAAAAACTAGATATGTGTACCGAGGCGGTTTACTTGATAAATCAGCTTGTAGAAGTCTTGCCGCCCATTTCTCGAGCCGAAATGGCTACGGGGCCGTTCGGGTAAGAGAACGAGTTGGAAAAGCACCTTAATTACAGCATTCGATGTCGTGAGGCGTAGGTAGGTACCCGGGCCGGTTGGTTCAGGTGGAAGACAATGGCGAGCAACTGTGAGCTGGATGGAAGGACGGGTTTGTGGATTGGTCGGAGAAGGGAGGATTGAGGGGAAGTGGGCAGGAGAGGGCGATGGAGGAAGAAGGGGGGGGATTGCCCGCGGAGGAAGCGATTGTGGCGTGGAGGTGGGGGGGCGGGGAGGAAGGGAGGTCGGAGAGTTGACTGACCCGACTCCGGCAGAGCTTCGCGCCGTCCTTACAGTCCAGCGCTCAATTCGAATCTCACAATCGCTCGTCTCTCTTCCTCCCCTTTCGGTACGTATTCCATTATTTACGCGGACGAATTCATTGACTCTCGCATCGTGCCCTTTTTTTACGCCTTTTTTTATTCCACGGGTGTGACGTTCCCGGGGAGGGGGGATGTTCCATATCCTTGCGAAATCACATCCCCCTTTATTTCAACCCCCCCCCCCCCAATCCCCTTCCATATCTCTTGTGGCTATCCACGGGGGCAGTTGGGAAAAATCGAAGTAGAATCCGGCTAATTGTTGAGGGTTCGAGGGAACGAAAAAAGTGGCGAAACATAGCCTTACTATTTGGTCTAAAGCCGGTGTTCCTCTTCAAAATGTTGGCAACAAATTTGCACGAACGATTTTGAGTGTCAGGTGACTCATCAAATTGGAAGAGGTCATGTGAAACCTGTTAAGAATTATTTTAGCAAATTTTATTGGAGCAATCGGGAATTAGAAATAAATCTACTTCTGTTTCGATCAATTAAGTGAAGTGTAACAATTAGACGAATCGGCTGATTAAAAAAAAATGTGTGATTGGTAAATCATGAAAAAAATATCGTAGGACTGCCGTATTGGGGGTCTCAGGTTCAATCCTGTGTGAAGCTAATCGCATTCCGTCCTTCTGCTTTCCTCCTGTTTTCCACCAGGTCTGAAGAGCTTGTTAGTGCTGACCGGACTTGAAATAACCCTACAAAAATAAATAGCAGTATGGCTTCTTCCACCCTCAGTGAACTGCAGCGAGATATATTAGTAGGTATATCTTCTTGGTAAACATCGATCGTTGCCCGTTGAGTGATAGCATGGCTATTGGTCTCTAAAGACGGTAAAACGTAAATTCTGCTTAACTATCGCAACAGTGATTCACTACGTGACTAAGGTGGCTATATTTCCTTCCGAATCAAAAATTTAATAAAGCGCACTTGAGCAAACTTTTGACCCAGGCGTCTCTGGGTTGAGAAGTAAGTTCTCTATGAACGCCATCCCTGGGACCATGGAGCATCTACGGATGGAAGTACTCTTCATTTCGCAAAATTGAGGGTTCCGATATCTGGTAGCCCAACATTAAGTACAATAATACCAGTATGTGATCATTTATTCATTCAAGTATTCTACCAGCTGATTGGTAGGTTTTTGGACAATCTCCATTCTGCATCCCAATTTCATGAACAATGTCTCGCTTTCCCTCCTAAGGATGTCCCGCCATTAGATCCCTCTTAAATTCCTCATATCTTCTACCTCCTCTTATTTCGTCCAGAATTCCTATCCTCCTCCTTCCTTTCCCACGCTTCCCTAGTGTTCTCCCCTCTATCACTCTCTTCAACATACCCTCTCCTCTCAATACCTCCTCCATCCATCTCTTCTGTATGTGATCAACGAAGACATAAACTCCTCCCAAAAATCTTAGTTATTATGCTGAGTTACACAATTGCAGGGATGAAAATTCGATATTTGTTGTGAGGCGCTTCAACGTTCGTAAAAAAAAGAGGATGTGAAGAGGGAGGCTGATCTGAGGACTGATGGGAGCGCTCTTTTTAAGCAGTCCGAGATTGACGACATTTGATGATGCTTATTCATACTAATTTTCCTTTCTAATGAGGTATGCTAAATGCATAAAACTCAGCGGAATGCTCAGGACTAATCGAAGATAAGTGTAATCAAACATTCATTCATATTAGCTGCTTAAATGTCTTCATAGAGCAAGCAGCGTTGAAATTGTATCCGGGTTGCGAATCGAGCTTTCTGGTTTTTCTTATAGAAGCAAATGAGCCGTCCAATGCTTTAATTGTTCATAATTTCTGAGATTTTATTATCATCCCTTTTTTTCTCTATTTTCAGTGTAGGTGGTAATGTGTTGAAAATACCTACTTGTGCTTTGGTGTTAATAATTTTAAACCCGTAATGAACATCCCTCTTATGCCTATTCTATCTTTAGTGTGAATCCCTCTTAGCCTCGTAGTCTTAAGAGTATTTAGACTGAAGTAGGATTATCTCCCCATTTCGCAATTAATTTCGTTGTTTTTGGACCGCTAGTCACCCGTACGTTATCATACTCGCTGGCATTTCTTAACAACCGCCAATAGATTCGCTTGTTGTCGATTCATTTGTGACTAATGGTGCAGTTTCATGTTTAGCTCCGTGCACGCGAAGCCTGGATCGATCGAACAAAAAAAGTTGAATCGGAATGTACTTCATTCCTCTTGGATACCCGTAGAGATATAATCATCGCTGGAAAATGTCGGGTGGCGTGACGAGCGAAAAAAATAGCGAGACCGTCTAGCCAATGAGGCGCGGATTATTCGCCAAATGGTCGACGTCTCGGTGCTCTTTTGTTTTCCTCTCCCTTGATCCGTCTGCTGCGTCGGGCGATGATGACATGGGGTGCGTTGAATTTCTCCTCGGTGCGTTGGGGAGGGAGGTGAGAAGGACCCTTCACGCTCGCCAGTCATATGTCTGCATGACACGAGCGCGTTTTTGCTGATGTTAATAATTGCATATTCTCTTCCATATTTGTTAAATCAGCTATCTGATTTTGCGTTTGAATATATCATTTAAAATGTCTTTGCTCTCGCAAGATATCAGAGTGCACTCTATTTATTTATTCTTGCTTGAAAATGTTTTCCTCTACATCCTGTTTTAACTTCTATTTCTTTTTAATTTCAGGTAAGACCTTCGAACATTTTCCTTCAGTATAGTGGTTGGGTAAGTTCAGCCCATTTTTTGGATGTACATCATAATCTGCAAAATTATGAAATCAATATTTTTAGGTTAGTACGCTTTAATCTGTAACTAAAATTTAAGATACAAGAGAGCGCGCTTCTTCGTTTTTCCGGCCTCGTAGGCGGTGATGTGCAGTCCACGACTGCTAATCCAGAGGTCGCGGGTTCGAGTACCGCATGGGTGGATTTATTTCACCACAGGGCATGGTCGTGTGTTCTTCTGGTGTTAATTGCTGTTTAAACCGATGCATAGGTCCTGAGGGGCTGTTTTTGGTGTTGACTGAAAATAACTAAAATTGCTCCAGCTTCCAAATGTAATTAAGGTCGAGCGCACGAAAACGAATGTTATGAAACTCATTTTGCGGCATCCTTATCTTCTCTAATTTATCAAAATGTCGTCAGTGAGATAAAAAGTACTTCTCTGTTAAGAGAATAAAATGTAAGGGATTCTCTGCTGTCAGAAACTGCATTATATGTTGCGTTTTTGTCAATTTTTAATGCCTAGATGCGCTGCATTTGTTTTAAATGACATTTTTTGCTTTCTAAACTGAAGGGAAGGGAGGTAGACGGGCGTTACGTCAAATTGCTATAAAATAGTAGTAAAGTTAATACACGTACTAGTAGAATCAGATGCGATGAAGAATACGAGCAAATATTCAGTGACATCAAAAGTCCATTGCACTTTATTTTGACACGATCGGATTTTGCGTACATTCGTACGAGCATAAATGCGACCGTTTAGACTTCAGAGTCGTTCACGGGTGGGTTGGCGTTTTCGGCGGCGTCTGCAACCGGGGGGCGCGGGAGAAAGCAAGCACCCATCCGCGCGCTGGGGATCGATCCTCCGCAGACACTGCCCAGCCCCTCCACCCCCCTTCCCCCGTCAACCCTCTCCGTCCCTTTGTCTTCCTCCCTCCGAAAATCTCCTTTTTTCTCCCCCTGGCAATTGCTTTATTTTTCCTCCTCCAACCCTCGCTCACTGCACCCTTCCTCAGACGATCTCCCCCTGCCCTCTCTCCGATCCTGAGATTAGCCCCGCTGAAGTGCTGAGCGCCGGACGTGATTGTCGACAATAGGGTAGAGGGGAGGGGGGTGTCGGTGACGGCACTGCTGCCGGTGCTTCTCTACCCTCCCCTCAAATCCGCTCACGATGGTTCCCTCGAAGGTATGGTTTTCCGACACCCACGAAGGTCGATGGAAAACTTTTTCAGGTCTCTGGGTTTCGACCGGTGGCTCCGCCTGCTTCCAAGTCGAGGCTGGACCATCTTCTGTTAAAAATGCGGACCGACATGATCATGTTAATACCATTTAGGTTATGGGTTGTGTATACACTTGCGACATTAAGGTTAAAGGTCTCTAAGCAGTGTGTTGCAATGTTAACATCATGTGATGAAACTGAGCAAACTGTATATGCTAAGGTAATGGCGAAAGAATAGACCCAAGACCCAAACCCCAAGTAGTGTCACCCTAACGCTTTTGCCCTCTCATTTTATCCTCTGCCCTTGATACCGTCCAAAATGCATATCTTTTCCTCCTTCTTGCCTGCTTACCTGTAGTTTCGACCCATCACCCGCTTTGAATATTCCTTTCCCCTCTGTACTCGTCGCCTTCTTTGTTCCTCCTCCATGATTCTCTTCGTGTTTTCCAAGGGATCTTGGATCATGCTAGCGGAAAAAATCTTCCCCATCATGAAAGTGGAAAACTGTATGACGTCGTTAAAGTGATTTTAAGACGTAAAGAAGTGAATTTCGCGAGTTAGTGTACCAAATGCTGGTCGAAGTATGTGTATGTTCAAGTTGGAAAAGTATAGTGGGCTCTTGTAAAAGTCAACATAGATTTGGAAATAACTTCTCTTCAGGCATTCCTAACGAGCGACTGCTAAATGCATAACTTCTTCAACGCGTTCTCTCATCATAGGTAGTGTGTGGGTCACCTTTCAGCTGCGAAATTGACATATAAGTCTTGAGTTCAATTTTAAGCTAAGTTTCGTGGACACATCCTCACAACACCCCAGAGTATCCCGGAGTAGACTCTGCCGACCCTTCACCCCCGATGCCCTCCGTGTGTGCGAATTTCATTCTCTCCATTTGGGATTCGAGTGAGGTGGGCCCCAATATCACCGATTCAATTGACCTGCGAGTTGAAGAGACTAATAACCAATTGCATTGTCCTCTGCTAGCTCCGTGGCTCACGAACCTCTCAGGGGCGGAGGAGTGATACAAGCAAATAAAGTGAGTGAATGTTCGAAAGAAATAGTGATCAATTTCGCTGTCAAAAAGGGTTTTGGAGTGATGTAAATCTACTAGGAGACGAACGGTAACTTGACCAGCTGACCAGCTACCAGTGACGCTTATCGCGTTATTATTAGTTCGCGTAGAGGAGTTGACTGTCCTTAATGTGGCCTTCTCCTTGTAACATGTGTGACCCTCTATTACTTTTCTTTGTCGTCGTCCGTTCTTCAGTTGGTCTCGTATTTTTCTCGTCCTACGCCTTGTGTGTGGCAACGTCCCGTTGGCGTTGAATAAAATGGGTCATCGATTAGATTTTTTTGCATAGTAATATCGCATTAAACTGACACAAACCTTCTGAAAAGCTTATGTACTAGGCTGAAGAGATAAAAGAGTTCATTACTCGGAGTAAACACGTGATTATACTGTGACTATGTAATAAGTCAGCGTTTTTTAAAGTACACTTATTGAAGGAAGTGCGGTGCTGTGGAGTGTGATTAGCCAGTGAGTCAATTGACAGTGAGAATTCAATCAGTGAGTCCCATGCAATGGTTCAATGCGGGCTTATTTCATATATCATGTGAATTCGGCATAACCTGTGCATATTTAATAACCGCGAAAGTTCAAATTTTTTATCTGTGTTTTATAGATTTTGTATCAGATCAACTATATAAAAATTGATTCCGGGGTCAAAAATAATTAATGATTTTCGAGAATGCGTAGTGGAATCGGGTGGTTTTAAGCGTATCGATGGGCCGTTGCGGCCGTTCTCTTTAGAATTGCATCTCGCCCCTCATCGCTCCTGCATCTCATCATTTATTGGCCCCTTCCGAATGGGACTATAAATGTGGCGTTAAAGGTTGCTCGAGCTAATTGCTCTCCGATTACACCTTCGTCATTCGGTGTGCATGCGCGGAGATATGAATTCTCTATTGCCTGAGTGGTAGATAAGATATCAGATTCATTTCGCGTGGAGAGATGAAGGATAGAGCTAGTTCCACCTTATATGCCCGGCAGAGAGAGAGAGAGAGAGCCATGCTGCATGTTATTTGCGAGCTGAAAGTGCTTAGCCATACTGAAGCGAATTGTGCGAAGACAATGTTGGACGGCGTGTTAGTTCATCATGGGTTGAGGGATGTTGTACCGATGTTCGGAGTTGTCCCCGGGAGAAGGGTGGGTTCGTAACATGAACTGAGTGATTTTCTGGGAAGGCAGTGGAGAATCTCGGGGAAGGAACTTAATCCTCCTCCACTCTATTCTCTTCTGTGAATTTCACACGCTAATGGGTTTGGCATTACTTTCGCTGTTCACTCAGGCCTTCGGGTTGGCGCATTTTTCCAATCTGTTTGCATTAGGAATTAAGTCACATTTTCAAGGAATATTAGTCTTGAAAAAAGTTTAGATTCAGAAACATCGTACATGAAAGTACTAATATAAGGTTTGTGATTATTTCAGGAATTTGTTGAATTTTTCCTAAGAGAATAAAGACTCGGATCAGTGTGATGAGCGCTTTACTGACTTAAACGGTCCGTGGATAAATGTTACCGCTTTCCCTTACCACGGACCAACACTTGATATTTTCCTCGTCTTGCATTTTCTTGGAGCTCGTATTAATGATTTCAAGCGGTTATCCTACCCAGGGGTGCTGTGTGGTCCGCGTCATGTGATCATTATCGGGATTATCTTAATAATTGCTCCCATAGATACCTTTTTTTCGTCGCTAGCTCAGATTTATGATTTGAGATATGCATTCTATGAGGTGTGTATTGTAATAGTTGATAGGTTTCCGTGTCTATAAAAAAAATGTATCCGCTACGGGATATTCATTTTGAATTTGTTACTTGTTTTGCTTCATTTCCGAACATTTATCGTTGTTACTTTTTTCAGTGATGGGTTAATAATGCCGGATATCTCTCAAAAAATTTTTTCTAAAGTTAAGTGGGATCCTCTAGCAACAAGAGGATTTTCCTCTTTTAAGTGACCTCTAGTCTTTATTCTTGATTTTAAAGGAAAATAAGATTACTTTGACATTCTTACTTTGAGACGATATAGTATTCTTAACTTGAGACGAAATTATACTTCTATAAGACATGTTTTTCTCGATTACAACTGCCAGAATGTATTCTTGGTTTTAAAGAAAATAAGCTTGAGGTGCTACTTAAAATAAATTTCTCATATTCAGTCAAGCAATGCTTGGATATTTTGCATTCCCTCTCAAATTTCTACGGCGCTGGAAAACCTTTTTTATTCAAATTAGAGTACAGTAATGGTCAAACAAGCCTGTGTATTTCATTTAAATAAATACATTAAGTCAAGGAAATATTTAAATATTATTGCAACACAATATTCCATGCTGTTAAGTAGTACTGTACATCAGAGAATATTTTTTACCGCAGTGCTAATAATGAGCATTAGTTATTGGTTTTGAGTTCATTACGTTACTGCAAAATAGGTTAATAATTCATTGTTGCAACATGTGGGAGAGTCAGAGTAATGTTCACATCAACTATTTGACGATACTAAAACAACATTCACCCTGATGAATTTCTGTTGGTAACACCAGTGGGTAGTAACACTTTCGCTACTAGCAGCCAAATCCGTGATAAGAGAATCGGAAACACTGCATTTTATGAAATCTTGTTCTCAGCAGACTTATCTCATCTTCGGAAGCAAAATTTTGCATTTATTATTTGCCTCAGTGAAGTATTCGGGCTGGGATACTTCACTGAAAACTTGAAAAGCCTGGGCTGAAAATATTAACAAGAATACAAAAATTAAAAAAAAATCTTACATACGTTCATTAATGTACGTAGGGCATATGTGAATGGGCGCAAAAAGTTTAAGCGCAAATAAAGAGAACACGTAAAACTGGACTTAACTACCTCGGGCCCTGGCGGAGAATAAAATGTGTCACCATTTCGATCAAGATCCCTCAAGATTCACCGTTCAGCACACATTTATCTTAGAAATAAGTTCAGACAGCTTCGCTTTTTCCCTGTTCTTTCAGGGCTTGCTGTAGATCATACAGGAAGATTGAAAAGTCACAACACAAGGATCATAATTCGAGGTTCAATCTACCACAGCGTTTAATTCGGTCATAATTACTCAACGAGTTACTATTTGTTAATCCTAATTTATAAATCCTGATGGTGTGCAATAACTATAACGCTGTAGTTTTACTGCATCTTCTATTCGTGAACTTCTGGATTTTATGGGGTTAATATCGCTTGTCGAGCTTATATCGATAATCGCTTGAGGTGTGCAAATAAATGTGTAATGCTGACATCAGATTATACACTGTATTGGAATTTAAACGATGTAAAATGCAAGAAGTCTAGGAATGAAATTTTACTTTTTTATTTAAGTACTTTAAAATTTATTTTATTTAAGAAATTGGTCCTTTCCTATTTCAGTGTTGCAACGAGGGTGCTTGCGTGAATAGCATGCCTTTCATGCGGTTAATGTTACATATTTCAGCCAAAAATATACAAATGGGAAGGATATCAATTTTCCCTTTTGTCAACTTAAGGTAGTTTGAGCGAGATATTTCCCGAGTCATATTGGAGACCATATTCGAATTTTATTTTTTTATTTCAGTGTCTGTAAGCGTGTGAAATAAATATTGTATTATTAATGACGCAAAAATATAGTTGTATATGACAAATATTCTCAGTAATTAAATAAATATATCCGCGTAAGCTTCTAAGTTGACTAATTTTGTCTCGCCGTACGGTGAAAATGCCTTCACAACAGATGATTTTATTGTGACTCTGTAAAAATTTCTGCGGTTAGTAATTGATCAATTTTTATAAATATTTGAGAAAATATACAAACTTCACGCAGTTATTTTTCTGACGAAATATAGGTGTTATAAATTCCTAATTTTTCAATATTCTCCCTTTGGACCGCACAGCCGTTGTCTATCCCATGTAAAAATAGCATATCTTTTTAGGAAAATTGCTCGAAAAGTAGTTCGGAAAGGGGTTAGTATTTTGATATCATTGGAGAGATGAGTTATTTCTTTAAAATGAGGTGAAATTCAGAAAATTCTCGGTGAAGTGATATCTCGCTCAAACTACCTTAATCGTTAGATGGTGCTTATCGTAAAATTCACTCAACACATCGACTTTTCCTTCTCTCTCGGAATCCTTATTTCTCTAGGCGCTTACCCGCCACGGATCTACAAACGCTAATTAGAGTGCCCTTGCGTGCCTTCTTACGAGTACTTTAAATCCGTGCGCAGTCGTTGGGTTTTAGCGTTAGCATGTCACCGTATATCGATTCAAGCTCAGGTGATCTTCCTCACTTTCATGCGCTCTTAACCCGTAATTACCAGTTTCTACAACTTGAGTCATTTTCCAGGTTTCTCGTCTCCCCTGTTGAAGGTGAGGAACTGGCAATCTTGTTGTTCCGAGATGGGTCTTACTCGAACAAAAAAATGGCTGTTATTTTTCCTCACTCATGAGAGAATGCGCCTTCTTGTGCACACAAATGCATGTTCAAGCGAGAGACGTGGATAAAGGCAGAGCAAGAGGTCGAATTAGCGTCTCCTTTGCATTTCTCCCCTCCTTCGGGAGTGAGGGCGGGTGCAGAAATGCAGAAAGAGGGCTAAGTGGGGAGTGAGGTGTTGTCACCGCCAGACAATGGTTGACATTGGAAGTGGAGGACTGGAGACTAGATCTCATTGTTAGCGTAACCGCCGACCCGGTTTGTCCGGTGGGATAATGGTCTTACGAGTTAACTCAGTGGTTGCGGGTTCGATTTCTACCTCGGATCTGCGTGTCAGGTTCTAATGTAGTTGACATAGAATATATTACATTATAACGCTCATGGAGATATGGAGTTTTTTGCTGTTCAAGTGGACTGAAAAATTTACCTCTCAGAAACTTGAAAATGATAGTTGTGGGATGCAACATTTTTTCGCATTGTGGCATCAAGTCGTTTGCTAAAACTTTTTTGGAGCTTTTTCTAAACTCGATAAGTTTTTTTTGTCTGATCGCTTCAGTTAGTGTTATTTCTCATTATGGCAATTTTTTATCCTACCTATGCACCCGGTTAGCACACTTTGTGCAGGCGGACTTTTCTGTGTTACCTTTTTTTAGTTTCTTTCTCCCATGTGGACTTTTTTTTTAGATGAAGTTGTGAATGTCAAGCTTTAATCACGTTGAGTTAACTGATGGATGTGACCTCTACCGTCTTGAGCTGCTCACGTTTTAACCACTACGTCCACAACCAACATTATCCGTGCTTCCCCCTCAAGTATGGAGAGGAGGAATGTGGTTGGAATTATCGTTTCCGAACCCGTGTCCTGTTTTAGTAGAAAAAGATCTTTCTCTCTCCAAGCGGGGATTTCGTGGATTTTTTTCCCTCGGCGTCATTTGCCATTTCTCCTCCCGCCGTTTCCCTTCCCGCCCACCTCCTTAATTTCCAATCTTCCACTCGTCATTTCCTTGGACTTTTTTCTAGTTACAATCGCTTTCCACCGTCGATCGGGAGAGTAATCTTTTGGGCGCGCCTCCACCGATGCCTCTCCTCCCGCCCGCTTTCTTCCCCTTTTGGTGGATTTCCAACTTTGGCGCTGGCTGGCACTCGGTGTGGTCCGATTTATACGTCTTCGCCGCTGCCGCCCTCTGGTGCTTGCCCTTGGTCCCCGCGTTTCACTGCTCTTTTGAGGCTGAATGGGGGTGGGGTCATCGTTGGTCTTCTTACTCGTGTGATCCTATCGTGATATCCAGACATCCGACCAGACTCTTTAGCCTCTTCAAGAGATCTTCTCCCCGGCGGAAATATTCCTCACTCCGTTTCGTGAGACCATCCGGACCTGTGTGGCCATCTCATTTGCACGACTCTTGACAATATTCAGATCGCTACACTTCGTAGTCAGTAATGAAGTGATGCTTACATTTCTGAAAAGTTGTAGGACTAGTTTGTGTATCTTTGCCATTTTGGTAAATTGTCCATAAAAGTTTCAATCATCTTCTAACAGCATTTTAGTTGAAGTCGTTGGTACTCAAGTGATAAATTGAAGGCATGGAGGCAATTTTTCTGCGGAAAAAATGGACGAAACGTGATCATAGCATTCGCTGAATTTCTTAATTATTTTGGATACACTATCTTTCTCTATGTTTTCACTTCTACCCTGCTTTGATCCTGTAGGGATTACTACTCGCGCCATTGGAACTTTGGCTTTTTGCGTGTATTGTAGTCTCATTCATTGTGGGTTTCGTGAGATTTGCTCGGATTAATTAAGTCTTTAAATTAGGGTGTCAAAATTGGCTATAGCTGCTCACGAATGGTTTTTTTTTCAATTTACAAAGCTCAATTGCAGAAAACTGTCGCACCCTCTCCTAACTTTTTAAGAAACATCCTAGATTGTCTCCTTCTCCCCAGTGGTATATATATACTTTTTTTAACGCCCCTTATCATTGCTATTGCGATGCAATCAAAATATGCTCAAGAGGATGTCTCTGGACTTTCCAGTGCCCTAGAACGTGAGAAGCAGTGCTGGTGCCCTGAGATTTAACCCTTAAGTAACCCCTCTTGCTATATCCTCTGACTTAACCACTGGCATGGTGTATTCGGTACACCAAATGAGAAATGTTTTAAAAGTGGTCTCGTATTGAATTTAATATCATTGCTACTACTTAGCTGTTGAATTGCTCTTTTTGTAACATAATATTTCTAACGAATCTCAATTTTACATCGAAAATATTTACTATTAGCCATTGTTCATGGTACTCGTTTACTATTTATTTAAACCTACTCGCGTTGGTGTACCAAGTACGCCATGAAATCAAAGTACATACTTTCGGGTTTAAGTTACGAATCTATGGGTGAGAGGGTCTCATATGCTGACCCGATAGCCCCTCTCTGCCGTCGTGGAAGGGCCTCCGTTGGTCCATCTTCTCCTCTTCTTGTCCTCGTACTTCTTCGCGTCCCCTCGTCGTGCGCGCTCCTCGTCTCCTCTCCTCCCACCCCCGCCCGCCCACCCCGCCCGCCCCCACGCCCACTGTCGCCGCCTCCTTCCGCTCTCCTCTTCTTCGGCAAAGAGAGAGAGATCGTGACTCAGCCTCCGCTGCGATCGAGCACTGCGCCCTCCCCACCGACCGCAGCGCACCTCTCGAGAAACTCGCTCTTCCACCTCCTCCTCCTCCTCCCTCCCTCCCTTCCTTACCTCCCCGTCCCCGTCCGATTAATGTATCAACCCCTCTCCTTTCCTCATTCTGTCCGCCAAGTCGTTGAAGAGGCTGCTGCGTCTGTGGGAGGGAGGGCAGAAGGGATGTGACCAGTCGACCGTCTCCTCAGTGCCCTTGTGCGTGGGCTGTCCACCCCCACGAGATGCGGGACCATGGCAACGTCTGGCGGAACCTTCGATGCTTGCGTGTACAAGGCGGTCGTTAACCATGCAATTTTCCCTCTTAAATATCGAACTGCACGCGCGATTTATTTTAATCGGGTCAGTATTTATTTCAGGTTAGCATTCTTCACATGCCAATAGTTAAAACATAGAAAAAACATAACCTACGTACCACTAACCAACGAACTTTGAGACACATTTCAAAGGCAGTTTTTTTGGTCGGGGCGTTTGATCAACCGTTTAATCATTTATTTGGGAAGTTTATTATTCTAAATTGAGGCAAAATCAGTTTTCTACAATATTGGCTTGTGTATGTACATACCTGCAATCAGTTTTCTTCCATTAGTCGACGTCTCTTTTGCCAACGTAACCGTCTTCCTAGCGTGTTTAGTACTTATTGTTATTCCAAAATTGTTACTATAGAGCTATGTCGCCACACTTTCTGATTTTGTAATGCGTATAACTGCTGAATGTAACTTTAACTGAAAATCCCTTAGCTGCTTACTGATGGTTAATAATCTGCTATCTTTCAGCCGTTCATCTGTCCCCCTCCCAACGTTCACACCTACCTCAAGTCCCACTAAGCTACTCCTACCATCTCCTATGATAAGTGAAGACGTTAGAGGTGGATGTCCTCGTGCGTCGAAAAAGTTTTCATTTTGCACAGGACGCTCGCCGTTCGGTTCTTCGCATGAGTAAGGCACTCCACCTTTCCCCCAACACCCCCTATTCGCACTGCCTCCCTCCCTCGCGCTTTTCTTATGTCCCTCGTCTCCTCTTATTTTCTTGGACAACCTGGGGCGCAATCACGGTTCCTCAATAACGCGTGCGCTCGCGTTATTGTTATTTTTCAATTGCGCACATGAGAGCGAAAACGTGATGGTCATTCTCCGACTTTTGTCAGGTGCTTTATTGAATCACGAGTTTAAATCTGTGAAGTGCGTTATTGGGAGAGTAACTGCGAGCATTGCCCCTCTTAGAGCGGTTTGCGTTTTGGATGACGATAACGCGAAAGAAGGAACCGTGACCCCTGGAATTCTGTTTCTGGGTCTCGGAGTTGGAAGATCAGGGAAAATATGTCCCGAAAAATCTTGCTGCCGTTAAACTTCCCTGCCCCCGGGAGCGGCGATTCTATTCCTAGGGATCTGTCTGTGTTTCCGCTAGTTCTACATATTCCCCTTTCCAATATAAAAGTGGGGCTAAGACTAAAAATGTTCTTCTTTACCATCTCGAATATCCATTTTTTCACCTAAAAATATCGTATTTGAAATAAGAATCAATTTTCATCCTCTTAATTTATTTGGGCCATTTTCTGTATCTTGACGTCTTGTTTTGATAAATAAACTTAATTCTCGAAATTCTCGGTTCATGATGAAATATTGTATTTGGGAACACAAGTTGTGGGTAAAGAGTGTATTATTTTTGGTTTCTTGGCTGGTAAAATATATTGAAAACCGTATTGAATGGTGAAAAGTATCCTTGTGAAGCATTTCATAAGTCTTTTCCGCTCTCAGTTGGTAGGTATCCATAAAGTCAACGGTTAAAAACGTATAAAATGGCGTATCAAGCGGGTCTAATTGCTGCAGTATTTTCTTTGTGGAGCGTAACTACGCCCTTGATAATTTATCATTTTGATGCATTTCTACCTAGGAAAACTAGAGTATCGGGTCCCACACTCGTGTATAAATGTCGGTTTGTCATCAATGACTTATATTGGAGGATATTTAGACTGGCGCTCGAATCCAGCCGTAAACTTCACTTGACTCGAAGTATTTTCAGTTCGTGATACTTCCAGAATGTCACCTTGACGTTTGTGTTTTAGGCCACGTGCAGTGATGTCTGCAGAGGAATGGAGCAGCAGTAGCGGGTATCAATTTACCGAAATTATTTTCGAAGCGTGGTAAAATGTATGGGAGAAAGTGCTGTGTTGTTCATATTGATGATGGCCGCGTTACGTAATGGTTAAGACCACTTGAGAATGTCTACGACAGTTCTGTAATATTATTGCTTTAAAGGCATTGGACGGTCGTGTCACCCTATCGTTTTATCTAATCTCAAAATGGGAGATGTCTCGTTCGAACGAGAGAGAAGAAGAGCGTGGAATTACTTATCAATGTCACTTCATTGGTTTATCATTACTCTCAGCCCAGCAAAAAAGATTGTGTATGAGAATCCTCAGCTTTCTTCTAAAACCACACCAGCGTGCGCACTATATTCGTGAATCTCTTCTGCCGTTCATTTCGATTCCTCTTCATGACGCCCAGAATTTATTTTCCTTTCAATCTTAATCCCCTCGCCCGCTCACTCCCCTAGAGTTGTCGTCAGCCTGCCTTCGGCCCCCAAAACGTTAAACATTAATCCGTAATCAGAGTAAGTAATTAAGGATTGGCGCATGTGCACTCCCATTTCCGTGGGATCCTTAGCGCTTGACCCCTAAGCCTTGTCGCTTGGAAGTAGCACTTTTGTTCCTCGGATCCTCCGCTATGGTGAACACATTTGCACCTATCCAGACTGTGTTCCCGGAATCATTCGTCCCTCGTTCCTGTGGGTCCACGGGTTGTGGAGGCGGTTTCCACGGACGAGTGGGTGGCTGGACGCGGTCTCTTGATGATGGGCGATTGTTTCGGGAGGCTCACAATCAGAACGGTAGGGGCCACCCTCCCACGCCGCTGTGTTCATGCTTTTATTTTGCATCGCTGTGGTTTTGAAGGGGCTGTGGCTAGAGCGGTTCATTTCGCGTTGTCGCGTTTGGTGGAAGTGTCGCGGGGATTTTTTGAGCTGGTGTGACCCCGCTCGAACGCGACCGGTGGTGGTGTTTCAGCTGAATAAAAAAATGAAGCGAGTTTTTTTCCCCTCTCCCTTCCCCCATTTCCCGACAGTGAGGGACGATCGGAGAGGAAGGATACGGTTGGGAAATCCGTGCCTCGGTTCGTGGATCCGCATCTGTGGCGGTGATGGGAAGCGGGCCGTCGCGGTGCGGAATGGGGATTGCTAGTTTAATCGATTACGGGTTCAAGGGTGAGGGAAGTTTCATTCGGGTCAATTTTCGCATCCGTTTTGCCGTGCTCTTCATAATGAGTCACGCGGGGTCTTTTTGAACTGTCCAGCGTGTTCTTTGAGAGTTTATTCTGAGGTTGGGAGGAGGATACATTACTCCCAATTGCATCAATTTTACTGTAAAATATATAATTTTATGCATGGTGTGCTTATCAAAATTATAATCAATGAAGGGTTGGAAACTTCCTTAGATTTTCATAGGTTTGGCTCCGCGTTTGGTTTGTGATTGCAGTTGGAATTAAAAAGGCTCCTTTCAAAAGCAAAACTGAAGTCCGTGAGCTAGGGGTGTGCTACGGTCTGAAACGTAATATTCATCTTTCGAAATGACGCTCTTGTGAAATGTGAAAACTTACATGTTGAGTCAGACGTATTTCTGATTGCCATTGTGTGCATGAATGTGTATTGTGAAAGACATGTACCATGTCAGAGTCATCTATATAGAGATGTTCCTTGATAAAACATTGACAAACATAGTGAATACCACTTTTATTTAACTATTTTACGATGAGTGTCACGCTCCAAGTAATCATTAGGTACACATCAGGTACGTTTCCAAATTTAGTCTTTTTTTGTGACTCACAATGAAAAACAAGTTTTAGTTTTGTGAAACTGGCCTTAGGCTACAGATATTATTGTTTAATTTTTTCGTAGATTGCTTACGCCCTAGCTTAAGTTATCAACTGTATATCAAGCCATTTTCACCTCCAATGGGTTGCTCTTTTTTAAACCAAATGTCTCATTCATCCATAATACTAACAATGACGGGCTTGGAGCAGCACCAGAATACTCTTTAACCCTGTGTTGTTTCCTTAAACGGAGACTCAGTTGTCATTTAAGTGGAGTCGAGGGTAATTAATTCCTTTTTAATTCAATTCCTCTTAAAAGCAAGAGTCGATTCCTACTTTGATTTCTTATTTTAAATGCCCACTACACAAGGAATTTACGCATTTTCACTTTTCTTGAATATATAAGCTTGATTGAGTGCCTAATTTTTTAGGGAGACGATGTATTTTCAACAGTGGTATACCTAAAATTCATCTCTCACGATCGTTGTTTTGCGTCTATTTTATCTATCGCAACTATATCACAATAGCTCTTTCAAAATCTCTATTCCTGTGGATAGACATTGTTTTCGAAAATAAATCATCCTCGCATAATTGATCCACTTTCATTAGTATCCTGCTGGTGTGAACTATGAGTGGGCAGCATTCCGATCTCAATCGTGTTTCTATCCTGGCCGTCTATCAATTAATTCCTCGTCAATATTTCAGCGTTCTACTTGCATGCTTGCTGCCGACAATTCTGAAAACTTTCACTAACTATTTTTCGGCCGTGAACACTGCCCGCGCTCACCTTGCGAATCTCCGATGTTGCTCTTGTGCTTCAAGTGGTCCGAGCAAGTTCCGCGCTGCCCGTCTCCTGGACAGATCAGTGCGCGCGCGTAGCAGCACGTGGAGAAATCCGAGCGGTTGTTAATTTTTTGCAAGATAAGAGCCGTTGCGTCACTTAGCTGGCCATCCTTAAGGTTTGCTGGCACATGGGAGGAAATAGTCTGGGATAGGTTGGCGTGCGTGGGAATCAAGGAGGTTAAAATGAAATGGAGGGGACATGACCGTGAACGCTCATGGGCGAAAGTGAAGTAAGAATAGGGGTGCTTGGGAAGGATTTTGTGCCGAGTAGGTGTTGCCAAACCAGTCGCAAAACATCGCATTGTCTGTAGTTTTTAACTTAGATTTGACGAAAATCGAACGCGACCGCCGGACGCGTAAGCCAGAGGAACTGTGCCGACTGCAATGGCGGAATTGGCTTCAAGAATCAAGTGGGTATGTCGCCTCCCATTTCTTTTCTAACCTCCTTGGTGGGAATGATAGCCAGAGATGTCGGTTGTTATGTTTAGTCTTTCCGAGTTGCCTGGTCGGCACCGTTGATTCGACAGGAATAAGGGTGATGTAATTCCCGAGAGGGCAATTTCGACGGTTGAACGGTATCAATCACTTGAGCATTATGCGCCCACTCGCGTGGCCCGATATTGCCACGCCTATTCATCCTTCATACATTTGCCTATTTTCTTGTGCGTCTCTCGACGCTTTAGACTGGAGGAGGACGTCTGGTGACGGGCAAAATGTGATTACTTTCCTTAAATATATATATTTTGTTACATTATCACACTTTAACGTAGGTTTATCTGTGCTAATCCGAATGAATTCTATTCCAAATTAATATATTTTCTCCTTGGAACGTGTTAAAGAGAGTTATTTTATTTTGCTGCGGTGGTTAACGTTAGTGATGCAGTCAATGGTCCTATGTGTTGTTAGACTTACAGTAAGTGAAATCTGAGTGTTGAGGTGTATGATTTGCCTTCGCTTCAGTCTCTTACTTTAACACTCTCAGATAAGTGGTACTAATATAGATAAATTAAAATTATCGTCCGATGTCTGTACCTAAGACGCGCAGGTATATTGGTCGGCCCTTATTTTGCCCTTGAACTTGACTTAATTATGGAGATGATAATTTAAGCAAATCAGTTAACCAAGTGGAGAGAAGAAATTTCAGTGACAATTGCATCTTTTTCGTTCGTTTCATTTATTCTATTATGTAGATTTTGACTCATTTAAGTCTTAGAACCTTTCGTCTTCGGTTGATTATTGTATAGGATGTAAGCCAGGGCTAGTATCGTCCGCGCCATCGGTTGTGTAGGGTGATGAGTAGAAGAAGGAGCAGCGGGATTTTTTCAGTGGTATTCTATCCTCTGCACCATCTCCAAATGCTGAATTCTTTTGGCGCAATATACGATTTATTGGCTAGGTAATGGGACTTAAGTTGAAACCAGACAAATGCCGACACAGTTTCATTTACACATGATCCTCTACCTCAAATATTCTCTTCATCTCCTTCCATTACCAGTGCCATCGCTCGTAAGTTCAGTGATTGACTGGCAACTAAGACTCAATCGCTGAAATGCAGCGAAATCCTGCTGTCCTTTCTCCCGTCGGAGGTCCTAAACTCAAGCCCTCGGTGTGGAGGCATCAAAATAGTCACATCTTTTTTCTGTGCTAGTGTTTAGCCGTTAATTTCGTGATATGTGTATACATTTGTAAGTTTAATGCTGGCGTGTTCACAGTTAATGGTATTTAAATGTATATTATTTGTACTTATTATTTTTCTTATTATTTTATTATTTTTTTATGATTTTCTCATTTGTCACCTTTTTGTCATAACTCCAATGTAATCTGTATGTAAAAATATCCCATGGGACAGAAAGGCCCACGACAATAAATGAATTGAATTTCAGTCGTCCTTTGAGAAATTATAGTGGAGCATCTTCATAATAAAATACACGTAAGTTACATCAAGTTGGTACATGCTCGCCGGAGCGCGTAATAAATTTAATTATTGTGGTTCCAGTCGTCGTAGAGTTTTGATTTACTTCTCAGCATTTTCTCAATTCGCCCACCTAGAATAATTCTTCATACCGGAAGTATCTGGTTTAACAGAGCAGAATGTGGAAGGAATTTCGTTCGTTTGAATTTATTTCGCCATGGACGCTGCTTTTTTATAGTTATCTTCGCTCGCGTGGATTTTTCTGTCTCTGAATTTGCATAGGATTTACGCGGCACAAGGAGTTGTGGTGTTGGAAGTGTGTCCGTCTCTCAGTCAGCCGCGGTCGAGTGCTTTCGAAAGCGCGGAGGTGCGTCGGGAGCTGAGGAAATGGCACGGAGCGTCGCGCTCGGTGCATCGCTGGTCGGGGCGATTCTTCTTATGTGCGATGGGCGGAAAAAAAATGGGTGAAAGTGGTTTCTCGGAACATCTCGCCTCCTTTGGGTGGTGGCGGTGATGATGATGGTGATCCGGTTTATCTTTCGAGTTTTGAATGAATCACTAGGATGACGATTAGCATTTTCAGAAGCGATGGTGTCATCTCTCTCTCTCTTCTTCGAAGTGCCTTAAGCTTCAATGCCTTCACTCTATCAGTCTTACTTTTGAGAGGGAGGATAGGAAGCATCCGAATGTAGATGCTTATTAACATGCTGGCGTCAACATGATCAAGCATGAGGAATGAGGATACTTGAAATTAATGAATAACTTAATGAGCACTAAAGCACAAATTCAGCTTCGAAGCTAAAAGGTGACATAGTAGAGGAATGCAGTGATAAGAGGTTGAATACATTTAAAGGAATTGTCTAATGCTACAGTCTTATCCGAATATCATTTCGATTATTCATTTTATGCCTTATAGTCGTGAACTTTGGTCTAAATAAAACTATTTCTGGTATCCATTGTGAATAAAAAACTAGTACTTTTCCACACTTTATTTAAAAACTACGACCGGTTTCACCTTAATAAGGCATCTTCTGGCCAGAGGATGCCTTGTTAAGGTCTAACTGGTCGCAGTTTTTAAATAAAGTGTGGAAAAGTACTTGTTTTTAAAATTCAAAATGGATATCCATCACTTCCACGAAGTCAAGCCTGAAACAATCAAATTTATTTCTGGTATATTTTTTGTTATGTTGTCTCATTACGTGATTTTTTCCCTTTTCCAGGATATTTTATAATTTGAAATTGTTTTGAATAATTCATTCCAGTTCATTCCATATTTTATTATTGGCGTGCTTGAATGCCTTTTCTATCTCACAATTTTTAAGTTATACCCAATTTTAGCAATGGGATAGATTTAATTGGACTTTCAGCGCACATGATTCACTCATCAGTATTACAATGGCGAATGCTCTACTTCTTTTTTTAGCGTCCAGCATTCTCAAATTTTAAACGAGTGTGAAGCACTGCTGCTATCATTGTAGTATTATGCGCGGTGTGAGTCCCAAGGTTTTACTTAGATTTACAGTTTTAATTTTTATGATTTATTCTACAGATTGATTATATTTATCGGATGTTTTTGAAAGCGATTTACTCACCGTATGGACTCCTATTAATATATAATCGGACACGACAAGCAAAAAACATTCGTCATAAACGTTTATCATAGAGGGTCTCAAGGGTAGAGAGTCTAAAGGAGGGATTAAAGTGTACCGAACGCGCCGCATACATTTAGTTTCGCGCTACTGAATAGAGAGAGTGATAATAGAAGTAATAATTTACGATTCTGAAAGTTCTGCTGCACAAATGGGGACTAATAAATAAATAGTTCCAATGAAAACAAAAAGAGAATTTATAATACCATAGTAAAGAGCATAGTAACCTACAGCTGTGAAGTATGGCCACTAACGGAGAAATCAGAAAAACTGTTACTGACGACTGAAATGGACTTCTGGCGAAGAGCAGCCGGTAAATCAAAAAAAGAAAGAGTAAGGAATGAAAGAATTAGAGAAATAATGAATGTTAATGATACTATAATAGATGAAATAATAACGCAGCAGTTGAGGTGGTATGGACACGTAAAACGAATGGGAAATGAAAGACTCCCGAAACAAATGCTGCTGTATATCCTTCTTGTCATGGAAAGGAGTGCAATCACGACGTTATGCTATTTCGTTCGACCCGGTCGGAGACCCGAACAACCACCAACATCACTGTTGAAAAAATATCGCTATGAGCGAAGGGAGATGGTGTACACAGACGAGACGTGGATCAATGTTTGCCCAACGATAAACATGGCTTGGCGCGATAAAAAAAATACGAACACCTAATAAATACGTTTGTTGAATAATCGCAGAATCAAAATAATAAATAAGTTTGTTGGTAAATCACTGAATCGAAAGTCAATTACAAGAATGGAAGCCAGGAATCATTTTCAAGAATGGAATTTCGGAGGTGGGTAGTGGGATATTTTGGCAATTCTTTGTTCGTTTGGATCGCTTGACGTCCTATCCTACTTCCCAGAATTATTACACCCTCAAATGTTTGGGAGGGAGGTTGGGTCTGTGGTAGCCAAAGGGGATTTAAGTCACTGTTCCAGGTCACCCGCAGTCTATTCTCCAATAATTTAATAAAACTGAAGTATATTACGGCCATTGGAGAATTTTATACCTTGTAAACTGAAGTAGTTGTACTGTCCACTAATATTCAATGTACTATAATACACAACGCGTGTTTCTACGCTTAGGGCGTCATCATCAGCTATGTCATCACACCTGATGATGACGCCCTAAGCGTTGAAACACGCGTTGTGTATTATAGTACATTGAATATTATTGGACAGTACAACTACTGCAGTTGAATATTATTACTGAAATGCTGTTCCACCACGTAACGTCAAATACGGTCGAATTCATTCCCCCGATTCCCACCTCAGGCTCTGAAAGATGGGAGGGTTTAGGCTAAGGCAAGATACGTACAGCTCTCGCGAAAGCTTATGGCGTTCGGATGTGCAGAAGAAGACGTCGTGGAGGGGTAAATTTTGGTGGAAGGGGTAGGGAAAAGGACGTAGGGGAAAGCGAAGACATGGTATTTGTGCCATGCATGATTGCATTTCAAAAAATGGAATTGGTACGACGTGGACAACACAAACACCGCGTATCCGAACGCCATAAGCTTTCGCGAGAGCTGTAGAAGGACCTTGGCAGGTGGCGTCAGGCCCGGGTACTCCGGGTGGGACAATGAACGGGGATGGAGACGGGGCTCAAGATGCTTATGGGGGTCACAAGCTGAAGGGGAACCTCGAAAGGAGTGAGAGATGGCGTCCAGTGAGCCAGTCTGGATAAACCATGAAGGATGATTCGTACATAGCGGCCGTGGCAAGGGAACGGGAAGTTTACGGGGTGTGGAATATTTTACCATCACAATAAAATTTATGATAAAAAGAACAAATGCTTACTCAAATGAGAAGTTAGAAATAACTCGCAAAATATGGTGAACAAGCCGCGAAAAGAGATAACTATTTTTTATTTCCCTTACTCAAGGACCCCAGAAGCTGCCCTTTGAAGTCCCCCATTGTGACCCCTTCCCACCATTCAGTGCCTCAAGCAAAAAGGGGAGAGTCGACACCACTGGCGACCTTTTACATAAGTTTTTCTCACCCGCAAATATCTCGTTGCATTATCGGAAAATGTGGAGCGTAAGAATGAAAAAAATTCCATTTCATTATTCAGCTTATATACGTAACTTACATTTTAAAAATACGGGATTTTGAAAACAAAATGTTTACTTTATATTCCGGTAATTCATGTAACCTTTAGATCGAAATATGTCATTCCTATGAGTCTCATTATGTGCAAAATTAAACACTACTTTGAAACTTAATAATTTTGGCGCAGAGTTATAAGTGGTTGCCTATGTTGTCAGGATGCCACCCACGGAGCGGAAGCTTGGCAACAACGTTCTCCATATGCCCCATACTGTCAACTAAATGTGGAACGCGCTATACTGGAGCCGCGACCCTTGTACCACTTGGTTTCGGTGCGAAATGACGTATAATATTTTATATTCGTCGCACAGTTCCGGTTAAAAAAGTTTTCATCGGCGTGACTGCAATGCAAAGGCCAACTTAATTTTGCAATTTGTTTCTAACTTCTCGATGGTAAAAGCTCTACGGTGACTCGTCAGGTGGTGCCGTTGACCACCCATCAAGAGGGGTCGCGGGTCGCTGAGAAACTAGAGGCTGTGTCCGAGGTCGGGTCTCGGAGACTCCTTCAGGGTCAAGTCCCTCGCCGGGGATGCCAGAGCAGGTGAATTTCTGCGGCCACAGCGTACGAACATTGCCACTTCCTAAGACAAATTGCTAACATGTTTGACTCCTGTTAGAAACATGGACACTCACTAATTTATAAAAACAATTGATTTCTATGAACTTTTCAGTGAGGCGTTTGATGTATAACTTGTGATCATTGGAGTCAATTGTAAATTTTTTGGAGCGCAGGGCTGTCAAATGGGTGGTAGTATGTGCCAATCTACTCCATTCGGAGTTCGCTGGGATAAACAGTGCAGCGTCCCCGCCATCGGCCGCACCCGCCGCGCCCGTGTTTATCGCGACTTCCTCCCCCTCCCCCCCGCCCCGTACCCCCACCCCACCCCCAACTCCATCCCCGTTACGTCACTTTCTCTTTTACTCGAGGAGTCTGACCTTATTGGATGCCACTGCTATTCTGGATCTGGCCCATCTCCTGATCATCTCCTCTCCTCCCCCCCCTCCTAACCCCTTTCCCTGCTCTTCCCCCACCCCATTATTCCTCGACCCCTTTCTCCTCCTCCCCCTTCTCTCCCTTCTCCCCATTCGTTATCCCGGTTAACTGCGGATCGTGTCTCTCTCTCTCATTTCCTCCTCCCGTGGGCCTCGCCAGCAATTCGAGGTGACGCCGTCAGCTGAGTATGTATGTACAAACAAAAGATTCTACCTCGAGGGGTATTAGGAAATTAATAGTCGTGTTTAGCCACGAACCTAATTACCTAATGGTAGGTATTTTACTATTTTTTCTTGCAAATTTTTTTTTGTTCATTTTAGCCAATATAAAATTGAATATTAAAGACGGATGACAAAGCAAATAATATAAATAAAATGTTTAAAACTTGGTGATACGAGACCACGCCAGACGCGGATGGCACTAAATTTGAAGTAAATTAAATTCTTTGAAGTACAGTTGGCTCTTTGATTCGTCATTACTCGTAGGCTCCCCATTAATCTAGATGGGTGGGATTCCCCCCTTTTTCCAATTAGTAAATCCGTTATGCCACTCTTCTTTTAAAATGAAAGGTCACCTATGATCAGTTGTATATGGATCTACCGTAATTAGCCCGGAAGTGATGGCGGGATTTCCATAAAATTCTCAAATGAAGACAGTTTTTTATCGTTCGACTTCAGCGTTGGTCTTGGATGTCATACAATTACATGTTTTTTTAATGAAAATACTATTCGTATGGTGCTCAATGTATATTTGATGCCGATATGTGTATTAAAGACGAGAAAAATCGAGCCTGTGTTGGATGCTTTGTATAAAATGCGATGTTTATTATCATGTGCCACTGTCTCTAATTTTGAGAGTCGGCAGTGAATTGGAATATTTTTAATAGGCTGTTTGAATATTTTACAAAAAGAAATGCAATAGTAACTGTGAGCCTTGAAGAAAGATAATACATATGCGAAACATCGGCAGAAAGGCGTGACAAACTTAACAAATTAAGTTCAGTTTTGTCGTTGCCACCCGGCGTATTGCCCCCCTTGCAATTTATATACGATTCTCCCAACGCTGGTTGTTAAAAATGCCATTTTCTTAGCCGAAGTGACCTCATTTTACAAGGATGGAACAAAAAATTAAGTCTTAAATGCTGCAAGGAGCGGTCAAATGTCGCAGTAAACGTGGACCTTGCTGTATATTCGGGAATTGTGGTTCGTCTTGGCTCTCCAGAATGCATTTCGAGCAAGAGCCCTTTTTTATTTCCAATTGGCTCGGCCGAGCCGATAGGCTTGAACGATGCATTTTGTGGAACTTAGAAAGCCCGAAAGAATGAGGAAATTCACTTCGAGTACCATTGGAGTGAACGTGCTCGTTCGCTACCCTGTGGTGAGATCAGCTAACTTCGTCACGCATAATCGCCTCCCGTTTCCGAAAATAACAGTTTTTGATCCGTGCTTGTACTCTGGAGACTACGTCATGGTTCCATTGAACGCGTTTTTTTTAACTAAAGACAAATTGATTTGGACCTTCAATAGCTTCTCTCGTGAGTTAGATATTCTTACTGCTAGTGCAGTGGCCCATCTAATGCCGATTCTTGTTTGGACTTAGACAACGTGTAATCTAAGGGGTAGCATCGGTGGCGGAAATAAACTATTGTAAGCCGTGAGGTTGGATACTGTTTTATAGAAAGAATTGGATGACCTCTGTGCTATACACTTATCATGTAAGTAGGTGTTCTGATTTTCATTTGTTTCATCCCAATATGTTAGATACAGCCTTCAACTTCATTTATTATTATTTAATGTTTAGTTTATCCGTCTCTTTAAATATATTTTGCATGAAATTATCCATTTCTTTGGAGATGTTCGTATTCTATTGTTTAGTAAGAATTCATTTACTTATCCACTGCAAGACAGTTTATTTTTCTGTTGTGCGCCAAGATGTTTGCTAGTGTATTAGTTTAGTTTATTAGATTATTGATTCTTTTGCTGAGTAGGGAACGTATACATTCGATAAAAACGTCGTTGTAGTCAATGGACCGTGCATTTTTCTCTTTGCATGTTTATGATTTTAGAGCAGGTTAAAATAATAATATGTAACCAGAGGGCTGTCCTCTTTGTGCTAGAGTAATGCGACTATGAAAAAGTACACTCTGGCTATCAGAGCAGAATATTCATTTTCGTTGTGCCATTTAGCATCATCATTCGGTGGGCATCGTCACTCGAATCGACGTGGTTTAGACACCGTCGTTGGGTAATGAACCTGCCGTAACCGTTCATAGGAGTGTCTCTCTTCTTTTTCCCTGCCTCCACGCTCGCATACCGTTCCTTAACGAGACATTGCGGGGAAAGAGAGAGAGAGAGAGAGAGAGAGAGAGAGAGAGAGAGACAGACAAGAAGGGGTCTCGCACGATTCTCATCCTCTCGAACGGTTAAACGATGTTCTCGTCTTGAAATCGTCAATCATTGGCGCCCTTGTTGAATCGTGTGTGGAAGGCGTCTGAGCGGATCGTCGGACGGTCTTTGCGTTGGCCGCTCGCCCACGGCATTCCTCGGGTTGCGTGACGACGCGTCTTTTGAGTCTCTGCGTGCTTGCGGCGAGAGGAAGAGTGCACCTCCTACCTACTGTGTGTGTGTTCTCGGGGCGAATCGCCTGTCTTTGGGACTCCTCCTCGCTTGCGAGCCAGCTGGAGACGCTGCAGTCGGCGGGCAGGAGCAAGCCCTCTCCCCTCCTACCTCCAAACCCCAAGTCTTGAGGTAGCAACCGAAATAAATGAGAGTGCCGATTTAGCTTGTTGGTCCTATGAAGATAAACTTGGATAAGAAAGGAAATATTGTAGACGGTGTTTTCCCCATCTTGTTACCCAGAAGGCTTCTTTCTTCCTCTTTGAATCTCCCTCACTCGTATGGAACTCTTACTCGTACACTCCTGTGAATGGAATCTCTAGTAAATGTAATGCTCGGCGATCAATAAATGATATACGCTGTCCAAAAGGCTTGAAGGCAGCAAAGGCGAAGTAGTTTCGGCTTGGCTTTTCACCCATTTTGTCGAAACGGCATAGGTGTCGAAAGGCTCTTTTTAATGTGTGCTGATGGTCCGGTAATTCCTTTGGGAGAATCATCCTCTTCCAGTGCCAGAATGCGATGCTAAACGCAAGTAATCCGAAAGTAATTTCAGCTGAGTGATGTTTGTCTTGATTTTGGCTTTCATCTCGGTTTCCTCTCCCTTTCGCTGGGTATTGGGCCTTATAGTACTGCGGGATATTGTGCCATGTGTTTCATGTTTTTCCTCGGTCTTGAAATGATCTTGGTCCCTGTGTCTGCAGTGGGTTCGTTCGCCTCGTTCGATTGAAGCGAATAACAAACATTCATCCCACGCTTGGATCCGTCAAATTCGCACGCCCAAAACCTTGGCATTGTGGATTGCCTGGCAGATTGAAAAACTTCCCGATTACCGTGGAGGCATTTTTTTCCTTTCCATGTTGATGCAATTATGACATTCTGCCTCGCTGCTTCCGGGTATTCAGGGAAGCGAGGCCACTTCCCTTTTGCCTTCTTCTCTATTGTGAAACGTTTTGATTTTTTAAGTTCGCGGAAGCGGAGTAGTGGATTTCTATATTTAGTGTTTAGCAAGTGCGCGAGATTACACAGGCTTTCGAAAGCTCTTACTTCGATGTGTTCATATTCTTTATTGTATCATGTTTTCTTGCGGCTACATTCCTTGAAAATGGCGCAAAAATACTGAATTCTTTAATCGTGCTAATGTTCAGCTCCATTTGTTGTTCCTTTTTCGCTCAAAATGCGCTCTAAATAAGTCTGTTCTTGCAAGTGGCCTTCTATTCTGACCATCGGACTAGCATTCCGTTTTTTTGGAAATTAATAACTTTATTACTTTTGGCTAGTGTTTTATGTCTAAATTAGTTTCTTTGTGATTAGTTTTTTTAAACTACGTAATATATTTTTCTTGTAAATGATTTCACTTTGTTTATACTTATTTTTCTCTTAATTTGCAGGTAAGGCCCAAAGGTTGAGCTCTTAATCTCTTGGTTTGGAGTAGGGGTAAGTTTACGCTGCATTTGGATGCATACCACACCCATGTTTCACACTCGGCTACAAAATATTGAAATTATTTGTTCTGTTGGGACACATGAATAGGAGGTCGTTGAAAAAATTTCCTCTTAGTTACCTTGTCTCTTTTCTGAGTGCGTGCTGCGTATGGCATTAATAAAACTGTGATAACAGACACATGTAAGGATTATATGTCGAATTTAACTTCATTTTTGGGAATAAAGGACTTGACCTTGGATAAAGAATATCGTCGGGAAGTATTGTAATCCAATTTTTATAAGAATTCAATTTTCTGCGGTAGAGGTTAGAATGTTCAGCGAGCGGAGTGAAGGGGCGGAAAGACATTTCAGACGTTATAAAATGTGATATGAAGCACTCCGAGGTGAAGTTAAAATGGCGTTCGGCAATCGTTTGGCTTGCATAAAAGCTTCGTTTATATGACTAATTCTCAGTATGATTATAGCCTGCCTTGAACAGAATAATTTTGGTAGACATGTTTCACGGGTATTCCACTATGTAATTAGGCTTCATATCTGCCGATGTTTCAAAGAACGACTTGTTCCTCATCATCAGAGCTTCTGAAACGTCGGCAGAAATGAAGCCTATTACTCGGTGGAATATCCGTGAAACATTTCTACATCAGATTACCTGGGAAAAATCTTTGATCTTTGATCATTCAGTATTTTTTTTCCTTGTGGACTCTGAAATAGTGTAGTATCGCTACGGTATTCTTTTTTCCAGCTATCACCAAGAGATATAACTGTAACTGCTGCAGACTCCTTGATACGTAACAGAGGAGGCTGTTGGAGCACGCTGTTGCAATTATTAAGTTTGGTGGATTATTTTTGACCACTTTAAAGACTGAAATAACTATTTAATGGTGAATATTTTACTAAATGTTTACTTAATTCGCTCTCAAGATAGAGTAACATTTTTGTTCACTGTTGCCCATCCACTGTGTGATGCAATAGTCGTACGCTCTCATAGCGACGGATCTTTCTTCTTCTGGAGATATCCAACGAGCATCACCTGTCTTATTCTCCCCTTTAGTCCGCCGTATTGGGTTCGACAGATTCGAGACGGGAGAGTAAAAGTGGCACTTTCCATCGCGCTGGGAATTGACGTGCTGGGAACAGTTCTCGGAAATTTCCCTAGGAAGTCGGGCGTCCCTTTTCACTAAATTTTTAACTGCATCCGGGTCCCCCATTCCGATTGCCGCAAAATCCGGCGGGAAAGCTTTCGTGATGATCACACTTTCGCATTATTAAGTTAGCTCGAAAGAAAGATTTAGTCGACTCTCGGTTTAACATTGTGGACGTATTGTTCTCTGTGACCATTTAAGACGTAAAATGTTCGCCTGCTTGGCTTAGCACCAGGGAAGAAGAGCTGTAGTAGGACGTGTGATTGCCCTGGTGGACTCATTGGGGGTTCAGAATGTGTTCCCCCATGGTGGCCACGCCCCTGTTTCACCCAACCCCGTACTTCCCCATTCCATTCAATCAGTCCTCCACTTCCAGTCCTCCTTTCCTCTTCTTGTCCCCCTCCTCCTGCTGACAATTATTCTATTTTCGATTGGAACCCCGCCCAGAGTACTTCTCCATCTCCACCCCCGTTTTCCTCTCCCCCCCCCCTTTTCTGTATAGGTTTAGTCTATTTACCTAGTGGCCCATCGCTCACTCCTCTCCCATTCATCGATTAACTGTCTTCTCTCTCTCGCATCTACTCTCACCCGCTTCCGATCCCCTCACCTCCTCGTCCTTTTTTTTTCCGACGTCTACGGAGGTTGCGTCTGTCCCCCCAGCTACAAGGTGCCTTCGCGTCAGTCGACTTAACGTCGCGACTCACTGCTTCTTTCAGTTTCCACATCCCTCCGTAAACATGTCCTAGTCATACCCTCTCTGGCATGCTTTTTTCCTTTCATTTCTTTTCCTCGCCAAGTCTGGTACATGTCGAGTCGACGAGCTCGAAACTCCTTCCTTCTTTTCATTTCCAGTCTCCTTGCGTTTTCTCCCGCCGCGGATTTTGTTTCGGGTCGACGTATTGATTAATATCCTCCTGAATATGAGGGTTGAAGAACACGAGATAGAGCAGGTCGAGCAGTTTACGTATCTGGGTAGTATTTTGGAGGAGAATGGGTTTAGTGGTAGAGACATCAAATGCAGAATTGCCATCGCCAAAGAAGCATTTTCGAGGAGAAGGGAATTGATAAGGGGGGGTCATAGAAGAGACGTAAAGAAAAGGCTGGTGAAAACTTTAATATGTAGCGTGGCGCTGTATGGGTCGAAAACTTGGTCATTGCGATGGGAGGATATATGTAGACTTGAGGCGTTTGAGATGTGGGTTTGGAGAAGGATGGAGAGGGTGAGCTGGGTGGCGAGAAAGGCGAACGAGGAGGTATTGGATATGGTTGGAGAGGAGAGGAAGCTTGTGGCGGAGGTTCGGAGAAGGCAGAAGAGATGGATGTAGGAGGTTTTGAGAGGAGAGGGCATGTTGAAGAGAGTGATAGAGGGGAGAACACTGGGGAAGCGTGGAAGAGGAAGGAGGAGGATAGGAATTCTGGAGGAAATAAGAGGAAGTAGAAGATATGAAGAATTGAAGAGGGATCTAATGGTGGGGTATCCTTAGGAGGGAAAGTGAGACATTGTCTATGAGGTTGGGATGCAGAATGAGGACTGTCCAAGAACCTACCAATCAGCTGGTAGAAAACAAATGAAATGAAACTATCTTAACTTGAGTTCAGTTGAGAAGTTGAGAGTCAATTCCACCGGAGGAGTTAAGGAGTTTTAGATTTCCTTGTTTCAGAAAGAAGTAAAAAGACATTTGTTGCTCCAATAAACTCATTGTGATCAGACTTGTTTTTATCCTTTCTTTCTAAAAACCTGCTGTTTTGTTCTCTTGCGCTTTGTCTCTGATGGATCTCAATGCTTTATGATTCCTTCTCATTTATGGGACCTACTGGAAGAATCTGCTTTTGATTATTACGACTCGTTTTGTAGTTTCACTTTGATGACATTCGTTAAGTCACTCTTTTTATTCTTTTCCTTCCAACGCGAGATTTCCACTTGATTTACCCGTCCTCTTCAATGGTATGAGGAAAACAGTTTTTCATGAAGCACAGAATTATCAAGACCCAAACTTGAATGAACACGCGGATTTTATTTTCTTCCTCACCTCATCAGACCACGTGCATTTAGTTCTTACATTTTTACTTTCACGTTGCATGAGAGCATTTTTCATTTTCTCTCATTGATTTTTTATAATCAATATTGTAGTCCATTTCAAATGACTTGGCGGCTGGGAAGGCGGGGACAGCCGGGGGGAGGAGCTTGAGTCCAGTCATGTGGCCTTGGGGTAGCCAATAGGAGCGTGGGTGGGAAAATTCGTTTTCCCGGGACTGTTAAACTGCTGCCAGTTCCGAGTTATTTTGCCTGGTTTAATCTACATCGGCACACTTATCGGTTGGTATGTTTGAGTTCACTGTACGACTCTATTTGGCCTTTTGGAATGGGTCATTTTAATTAGCTTGTTCCTGGCCTTCACGTACTCGCATTTCAGTTTTGAATAAGCCAAACCTCTTCGTGTGGCGATCGAGGTAAGGACCAGCTGCCGGCTTAGCCAGAGCTGCTGACCGGGTCGTTTATATTTACCCGTTCCAATTTAGTTTTTGTTTGTGGAAAACGATAAGTGACGATAGGCGGAGGTTTGACGATAAAACTGAAACCTTTGCGCTTGGCAACTTTTTATCTTCCTTCCAACCCAGAATAATCTCAAGTGTTGACCGACCATGTTCACGTCTCGAGCACCATACTTATTGTAAGGGAGTTCTTGAGCATTCTCATTTGGTGCTGGTTTAATATGTCTTCTTCCGTTGAAGCAGTTCTCTGGAAAGGTTTTATTACTGGGGTACTTTGTCATTAAATGGGGATTCTAAAATTATAACTTATGCAAATAACATTCTCTTATTATTTTTCTACAGTTTTTACCTCTGGTACTTAAGCATCCAATAAAATGTTCATTTGTTGCTCTCGCTAGCTACCCTATTGTTCAGGGAAAGGTGTTTTAAAAATGTTCTCCCCGATTCCTTACATTCCCAACCTCATAAGAATGGTGCTCGTGCAATGACTCATTTTGATAAAACAACATCTTGGTCTCATTGGTCTACTATCACTCAAAGGATCTTTTTTTTCGGAAAAAGCCTGTGGAAGAATTATCGGTATTTCCTTATCGTTTTCTTGTATGAATGTAATCGGAAGTTTTCTTTTGGCGTGCTTTTCATTTAGAAAAAAGTAAGCACCATGTTACCAGTCGTGCAATGAGATATTGCTTGATACGAAAACTAGTGTTATAGAGCAGGTGATAAATCGTGCCGTAACTAGTAATATTTGGTAGTGTCGAATTTCTTTTTCAAACAATTTCGGCCTGATTTTATAATGTCTGGTTAAGCTTAACCGTTATAGAGGATAGCCTTCACGTTAATTTGAGATGGAATGAAAGTTCGTGTTAAGTGAACTACCTAGGACTGACTGCCCGTTAGTTCACTCGGTTCACACTTAAAGTTATAAATGGGAGAGTATGTATCCGCGTAGGTTATTACACCTAGAAAAGGTTTGGCGAGGCCTTTAAAACCGGGTCTAAATAGGCGGATTATTTGGGCGGTGGTTTCTTGCTACCATACCTTTTTCTGTTTTGAGTCGGTTCATGTGATGTTCTCTAACGGCGATATATTCTTCTCATCGCCGCATCTCATCAAGTAAGGCATCAGTCGCTTTAGGCTCCACCCCTTCGCTCTGAACGTGATAACGCCTATCAGTCTCAATCCGGTCCACTCGAAGTCTGTCGATAAATACACAAGGAAATTCTATCAATTCCTTGCCTCATTCATCCTCTGCCAACCATAATCTTTTTCTTTCACGCAGAGATAACTCGTGTACACGATTTGTTATTGACTCGACGGTCGCCTCATCGTAAATATTGAAGGTGATGCATCGAGGGTTGGAATGATAGTGCGTCGCAGTTGTTGCCGGCATTTTATTGCACACCTACCTGCCCGTGCCGTCAGAAATGGCGCGGTACTCGTGAGAAGGCGGTGTTTAGAAAAAGGATATTCTGTGGGTTTGCGAGGTTGATTGGGAGGGAATCTTTGGATCATTATTTGTCATGATCGTCGTTTTGCGTCAAGTAATGGCGGTAAGTGGTGCTTTTCCTGCGCCCCTTTTGTAATTGTTTGATTGGCTGTGTTGCCAAAGTCATTCGGGCCTTTGTACAAAGCAGGGCTGTTTCTTGTCTGTCATTATATGGCCAAAGGCCCTGATACACCATTTAAACAGCGCAATTTTGCATGGAGGCCTCAAGTTTATTCGTGAACCATAACTTGGTGAGGTTTACGTTCACAGCCCGACCTCACGAGTTCGACTGTGGCATTGTTAGTCGAACGATTCACTAATATATTTGTTTTTCGTAACCAGTTTATCGCACGATTTGTGGAGTAGTTCATCGAAAAGCTGATTGGTTTAAAAATATACATGCAACTCTAAAAAGTTCCAGTCATTGGGGCTGGTGGATTAAAACCTAGCGAAAGCATTGACTTACCCTCCACGAAAAACTGTTTGGCGCTCTCATTTCTTTTCTTACGTCTGTAAGTGATTCCCACAGGACAAGTAAGATTGAGAACTCATTCGAGGAGTCTCGACTACTTCGAGGATTCGAAGCAAGGCCGTCTTGATTTCAAATTTGTTTACAATTGTGTGACTTCTCAATTAGCGGCCAACAACCTAGTGTGTTCATATGCTTTTCAATTGTGAAGCCCTTCTTGGTAAATTTTCCGAGTCTGTATCTGTATTTTCTCGGGTGTGCATATATTTCAATGTTAACAGTGGAAAGCTGGTGGTGTGTTAATAGTTTCACTAATGTTTTAATGACATGTTTTCGTATTTTTCGTTGCCTGTCTGCAAATCCTTTCCGTATAAGAAAAATAATTTCGATTTTGAGAATTGCCTCGTCAGGTGTGTGCGCCTGGAGTAGGTTATGCGATCAAATCTCGCGTCGAGAAAATTTGCGTTTCGGAGCCCTGTCGGAAAATTCCCTAGAAAATTGAACCCCCGTTTTCCCTAGAAAAAATATACCTCTAGGGAACAATTTCCTAGAAAATTGAACCCCCGTTTTCCCTAGAAAATATACCTCTAGGGAACAATTTCCCTAGAATGCATTTTCCATGGTACGAGGGCAGACTTAAAAGTAAGGTCTCCAATTTTTTTTGTCATAGAAAATGACATTTATTTACATTGTTGGATACATCGTTGGAAAGGTCATGGCTTCAGCTATTTTTCGATGTAGTCACCCTGGCGCTCGATGATTTTCCTCATCCGCATGATGAACTTTTGAATACCGTCGTCATACCAGCTTTCGTCCGCGTTGCGAAGGCGTTGACCTCCTCTTGCACCTCGTCGTCCGTCGCGATCTTCATCCCTCCTAGGTGTTTCTTCAGGGTGAGGAACGTGTGGAAATCACTTGGTGCGACGTCGCGGCTGTACGGAGGATGCCCGATCACTTTCCACCCAATCTTCGAGATCAGTTCCTGCGTCGGACTAGCCGTATGGGGTCGCGCGTTGTCGTGATGAAATGAGACCCCCTTCGTCAGCATTCCAGAACGTTTGTTCTTGATGGCGCGCCGAAGCTTTTGTAGTGTGTGGCAGTATCTTTCCTTATTGATAGTGGTTCCCCGGGGCATGAAATCCACCAGCAATAATCCTCACCCTGAAGAAACACCTAGGAGGGATGAAGATCGCGACGGACGACAAGGTGCAAGAGGAGGTCAACGCCTTCGCAACGCGGACGGAACCTTGTATGACGACGGTATCCAAAAGTTCATCATGCGGATGAGGAAAATCATCGAGCGCCAGGGTGACTACATCGAAAAATAGCTGAAGCCATGACCTTTCCAACGATGTATCCAACAATGTAAATAAATGTCATTTTCTATGGCAAAAAAAATTGGAGACCTTACTTTTAAGTCTGCCCTCGTAAATGCTTTTGTTGTTTCCATGGTAAATGCTAAAGCGGGTTGCAGTGGCTTACAATATACAATGTATGACACCAAATGTAGATGACTGTGAGAGGTGATTTTTTATAATGGTTGCACATCTCTTTCTATTGAGAAATATTTCGTCAGTCTCATTATAATTAATTGTGATATCTCTATGGTTTTATAAATGAAACTATGCAGAATAATTGTTTTGTTTTTATGAATATATATTTTATCCTCTATTGTGATTCACTCTATGCACTGCACACTGCACTCTCTGCAGTGGCTGGTGTAATTTTTCTTATGCATTAAGGTTTTCCCTGAAGTAACATTTTTCTAGGAAAATTACTGACCGGCGTTTTCCATTTCTGAGTAAAGACGTTCCAGGAATAAAAATACCTAGAGTTTTAGGGCATTTCCTTAGAAAAATTTCCTTCATCAATTTTCCCCTATGCCCTAGGGAATTCTTATAGGGAAATTTCCATCAGGGAGAGGGCAAATCTCCTGGAGATGCTGCTCGCGCCCATACGACGACGACTCGGATGGCGTGGGTGGGGAACGGCTTGGGTTTAGCGAGCGTGGTCGAGGGAACTCGTGAACCGCTCGCTGGCGTCCCTCCCTCGAAGCAGCGCTTGATCGATCATTTCGAGAGGATCGCTTCTTTCGGCCACGGCTGACTTTCTCCTCCGCTCTCGTTCGAGGCCACGACGAGGTTCAAGACTTTTTGTTCCCGCGGCTGCTGCTGGGGGGGAGCATCGCAACCAATCACTCACGTGGTCGCACAGTGGGATATTCAAGTAAGTTCACTTTCAAAATCAAAGAACTATTGATAAAATACAAATATTGAGATGAATTTTTCGAAATTTTAAAGCTTAAACTCTGTGAAGTATGGGGAAAGATACGTAGGAACCCGTAGTTGTTTATGCGAACTTCCAAAAAGTCTGCAAATCGACAACTTTTTATCGAATACGAAGAAAAAATGCTTTCAATTAGAAGAAAAAATATTTTTTAAATAATGTGAATGTATATATTGCAGTGTTTCATACCAATCACTAATTTTATTGTATTTATCTAATGCAAATGTTGCTATTGTAATTCTTTTTTTGTGCAGTATACAGTTCTGATATCCAATATGTTCTATGTCATGATACACAAATTATTCAATTTGTTTAAATAGAGTTGTTTACAATAAATTAACTTTTATTTTTTTGCGACACAAATTGCAATAATATCAGTGATTAGCCTAATACACTGGAATATATACGTTCACATTATTTAAAAAAAATATTTTTTTTCTAATTGATAGAAGTTTTTCTTCGCATTCGATAAAAAGTTGTCCATTTTCAGACTTTTGCAAGTTCGCATTATCAATTACGGATTCCTATGTATTTTCTCGTACTTCTCAGAGTTTAAGCTTTAATATGGTGAAAAATGCATCTCTATTCCTACTTTTTATCAAAAGTTCTTTGATTTATAAAGTGAACTTACCCACTGTGCGCCACGCCCTTCTCCCGAGCACCATTGAAAGGAAGAGAGTGGTGCTTTCGGGATGAAGAAGTGCAGCTCCGTGCCTGCGATCGTGTCTTGAGCTCCCTCCGGGCGTCCTTTCTCTTTCTTCGCCTCTCTGCATCCCGTGCGCTGCTCGTCCACCTTCGACACGTTTCCTCCCTTTGCCACACGCAACGAAAGTTTTTGTATCATTTCTCTCTCCCTTTCTGTCTCACGAAAAAATGGACCGGGGAAAGGAAATTATCTCTTTTCCGGAACTCTTCCCTTCTGTTTTAGGAATGGTTGATTTAGGGTGGCTTTACTTTGGCTCGTTCATTGTGCAAGTTACTTACCGCAAGCGACTTTATAGGTAAATTGCTGGTGTAAACGGCTCGGCATGCCCGTTTGCGGAACTTCTAAAAGATTCGGCAATTCGATTGCGGAAGCGTATTAAAATTAATATCCAAGTCCATGATCAAATACTGCACTACGTTATTTAGCTTTAGCGACACATTTATTTGAAAAAAAACGATACCTTGGCAACCGTTTGTTCGTGACGTCATTAGTATACATCGTGTCTTTTTCGGAGTTGTCACTGTCTTGTTCTTTCTGGTTATTTCCTTAGCCGGTATTTGCTGTACTTCCAAAGAAAATCGTGGAACGATATTTTTTATCATTCTGGGTAACAAGTGTGGAAATTAAGGAAAACAAGGAAACCATTAAAATACAATTAGAAAACTGACGAACTTCACTCGTTACAAATGGCGTGCTTCGACGAAAACAATTGATAGTCTCGTGGCGAATGTATGTGGGAGCATGCGACACCTGCGTGGAAGGAATGGTGCTCATTGTCACGCCCGGACGTATTTTGGCGTGGCTGTCGCCTCTCTCTCTCTGGGGATCTAGGGCGTGCCTCTCTCGGGGTCCGTTCGGGGCGTCGTCCCTGCGCCCTTTCGGCTCGCTTCGTGATTTCGGGGGGGGGGGGGGTTCGCGCGCCTAATAATCTCCCCCCCCCTCCCATGAATGATGAGAGGGGTCCATTAGAGAGAGAGAGAGTTAAGGTGGTTCAACGAGTATTTGAATACCCGATTTAACGGTCTCTCATCTCAGCACGATCTCACTGCTCTAGTAGTTCTTGGGAGTTGCCATCAGCGTCGCCACCGTAGGAAGTGGAATGGGGAGCAGATGGGAGGGACCCTTTATCTATCAGCTCGGATTTTCCGGGGGGGGGGGGGGAGGGCGACGGCGGCTGAAGAGCTTGCGTAATCATCGGCGATCAGGTTACACAGAACATAAATAAAGTCGAGAAGCTTATCTTTCGATGCCGAGTGTGAAATGTTTTCCTCGTCCTCATTTGGGTTTTAAGTAAGAAAGGTCAGAAATTACCTAAAACTGAAAACACCTAAAGGGTTTTGGGATTGTCGGCGTTGCCTTGGGAGTATTGTTGAGTTTTTAGTGGTTGTTAAATTTTATGGACTGAAGTTATTGAATTTGTCCTC
Organism: Pyrrhosoma nymphula; assembly: GCA_963573305.1. Classification (NCBI taxonomy): domain Eukaryota; kingdom Metazoa; phylum Arthropoda; class Insecta; order Odonata; family Coenagrionidae; genus Pyrrhosoma; species Pyrrhosoma nymphula. The sequence goes on from OY754330.1 coordinate 162,313,324, forward strand.
CAAGATTTCTAATAATATCGTCCATTTGATTACTTATTTTAGCGAAATTCACTTGGGGCTTCGTTAAGTAATTGGTGAGCATTTTTAAAGAGGCTATTTAAAATATTGTCTCTCTCTCTCTCTTTCACATGTGTCTACTTTCGACCATTGTATTTCATTGACGTAAAAGTTTAATGTTACATCTCTAAAGTTTCCTACCATTTACAGGGCCAAAGCGCTCTCGGATTTTCCTCTAATTCTTACAAGAGTACTTCTTTCTTGAAGATCCGTGGTCTAGGCAACAAAAAATTTCGTTTATGAACGTTGTGCATTTACGTTTTTCGTTTAGCTATGATTTAACAGTTAAATTGAATGTTTTCTATAACAAGAGAGAAAACGGCATTAATGCTCCAAATATATCAACACGTCATTTTATATTTTCATTATTTGTTCAAAAACTTTTTTCTTCGCAGGTAATTCATCATATTTAAAAACATTCGCGCACTGATGAACCCAGTGACTGGTTGGACAGAGTTGCGCTCTGCCGTACTAAGGCGAAAGGCGAGTGAAATTCACACATTCAGGGTACAGAGGCCTGTTTTCCAACTTTCAACAAAACTCTGACACCGAAAATCGTACCGCGAGATCATGCCAAGATGCTTCGCCCAGGATTCAATCCATTATCCTTTGGTGTGTTACTGAACGCTCTACCTACTGGGCTACCATTCACTTGTTAATTACAATTAGTAATTATAATTATTAGGAGACAAGTCCAGTATGATCCCCCTGAAAATTATCTTATCTATTCGTAAATTATCTATTTCTTCCGTTCTGTGCATTTTTACACAAAATTAAAAGTTGAGCAGTATGTCCTAGAAACTTAAATAAAGAAAATAACAGCCTGCAGTAAAAATTCGGATAGAAATAACTAACTACCATTAGCACAGGAAAGCAAAATGGTTATATAAAGCTGTAATAAAATAAAACATTTATTGAGCACATAAAATCGTATATATTAACATAACTCTAAGAAATAGTGCAACAGCAAATTGTAAAGGCCACTGAATATCTGTACCATTAATACATAGATTTTTAACGGATCTTCATGCCTTTTGGATAACGAGGATCCACGATTTCGGGAAGTAGGTGATCCATATAAAATTCTTTTAAATTTACCTCCATCTTCTCGTTCCAAAATTCGTCATCTCTTTCAATCCTCTGAACTATCATTACAAACGGGCTTCAAACAAAAAATACGCAGTATTCTTTTTCTTTAATGTGCAGCTGACCCTGCACCTGGTAGTAGTAATCACTATTTTTCTTTAACCTTACTTCTCCTTCTTTAATCTCACAGTAAGAGATCATTTTCCTATTTATACCCTCTATAGGAGAAATATCCCTGCATTTATAGGGGCATTTCACCTGTAGTAACCCCTTTCCATTGGCAAATATTCCATCTGGCGAGGCGGCCAGAAAAGGCAGTTTTTTGTCCACAAAGAGACCAGCTGGAAAAACTTTGTCCCCGCTGTGCCTTTCGTACTCAGAAATTGCCTTGGGTTCGCTTACTTCCCCTTATTGCGTGGATTTACTTCCTGCAAACGAATGGTAAAGCAAACCCTTGACTATATTTGCGCGGGGAGTTGTGCGTCGTAATTTACAAATGCGCCCGAAAGAGGAAGCAGTTAGCCTCTTCAATCTTTCCGATATCCACATCTCGCAGCGGCCCTGATCCCTTGTGTTTTCTTCCAGTCTCTTTCTGTCACGGTCGCTGAGTCTTAGAGACATGAGGAACTCTTCTCTCCGTTCGTTGTCGATCTCTAGAGTCTCTTTAGTGACTGCTTCACTTTGACCCACAAGGCCATAGTGTTGGTCCGGACCAGCGACCCGCAATCTTTTTCGCTTCGATGAAGAAGGCATCTCTAGGCGTCGTTTACACCTTAAGTCTGCCTTCCTTTGCGTGGAGGTAGTATACTTTTTTATGTAGAACCCTGGGCTCTTTTCCGTGATTTGCTTGTGTATCAAGCCATGCAATTGGGGTCCAACGTTGCATGCAGTTGCCGTAATCTCACACCGCATTTGATACGCGCCCCTCGGAGCAAAGTTCACTCTCTTTCCTCCAATATACTTTGCCACGTATGCATTATATAGCTCGGCATGATTGTTCGTGACATTCAATATCGAGCTGGGGGAGTGACGAACGAGGAGAGCATTTGAAGTCAAAATGTCTTCCCAAATGCCGCTTTTCTTCAGCTGTGGAACCAGATTCACTTCCCCTTCCTTTGGCCCCTTACAGAAGTAGTCTGCACAACTGGCATGATCACCAAAAACATGGCTTGGGCCATTCTTCAAGTCCTTCTCAAGGTCTCTAATTGAATCTGGTGATTCTGTATTTTTTCTGTAGCCTATAGCCGAAATTACAGCAGTTCTTTAACGCATTAAATTGTCTCCTATTTTCTTGCGTAATGTAATCGGAATCCGACCGTGGATATTTTTAGTTCTATTTACCTTTCCTTTTCAGTATTTTCCTCCCCGGAGAATATTATAGTTTCAGATGGTTTAGTTTCCATCTCACATTGTTCTGTAAAGAAGGCATGAATACAATATCAGTTATGACTTCGAGAAAATAGTTTAACCTGCGTACGAAGAGGCCATTTAATTATCTCGTAAATATAATATTGCGAAATAAATACCTTTATCTGTTTTTTTTTCCAGCGATTCAAACTCTGAACATTGTAAGCTCTTCTCTTCTTTTTGTAGTATGCTTTACGATACCGCGCTTTTCTATAAGGCTTCGTGGACTCTTCCATAACGCCTTCCCTTCTGCACGCTGGAGAACACAGGCACACGCACCCTTCCTCAAGAGCTCGTTTCTCAAGACTAACAAAAATCCACCCATCGCGAAGTAGCGAATTTTCGAGAATTTCTTGCGAAAACCATAAAATGGAAAGTTCGTTTGAAGGGTCCCGGAGGTTTACAACCGTTAGCTGAATGATCTGAGCATCTACAGGGCTTAGATGGTTTGTGGAAAGTCGTTTCCTTCCATACCCTTACCGAACTCATTGGCCTTGCAGCTGCTTGCAGCCTTAACTTTTTATATTGATGTAGGCTATATTTTCATTTTGAGTGAAAATATATTCGCGATAAATATGAAATCAGTCACCAAATAAGCCATGATAATCTTGGAAAAGTTTTTGACACATCTATTTTTCGACGGGGTACCATTGTCAACCATAAACAAAATGTATTGGACCTAATATCCTGACAAAGAGTGAAAAATCATTCGAGAAAGCATGTCAAGGTTCAAGAAACTAATATTATATTTCAGTATCTCTGACAATCAATCGCAACGTAAGTGAGAGAAAGAAAGGAACTTACTATTGCCAAAACGATGAAAATAATTAAACCCTCGAAGTGAATTGGCATGATAATTCAGTGTTGGCCGTTATAACACACTTGGGCACTAAGAATTGAAATCCCGGAGAGATTTTTCAATCCCGAGATTACGGGATTGTGATTTCCTCAATCCAGAGATCCCAGGATTTATCTATAGTATCACGTGCATATATGGAATTAAAATAAAAAAAGAACTAAAATATCACATGCACATATGGAACCCATATTAAAATGACGCAAATTGTAAGCAACATCGATTATTAATAAAGTTAATATTATTATAAAACAACACCACACAAAGTTTAGAAACAGAGGAGTATCTTCAGTGATGATGACGTTGCTGAAGTATTGAAATCCGGGTCTTGCGTTTGTTTTACTTTGTTTTTTAATTGTTTTATCTTTGGTACTAAAATTGGAAAAACCCCACAAAGTTACTAAAGAATCTGTTTTACTAAAACGTAAAATAATACAGTTTTTCTTGCGGGATAAAAAATAATGCACAATAGCAGTATCAATTGCTCATAAATTGAAAGAAATTGTAGTCTTTTAAAAAATTCGAACAAACTCGAGAGTTTGGTTATCCTGACTGAAAAGTTACTCACAATTTTTTCAAATATGCACTTAAAAAACACAGTGTGTAATGTCTCGTCGCTCATTCTTGACCTATATTTATTGCAAAGCAAACCCGCTGATAAAAAAGCCCTTTCTGATTCAACACTAATGGGAGGAATAGCTAGTAAGTGCTCGTAAATAATTTGCATATTTTATCATGTCCGTCCACTTTCACGGAAATTCTCTAGCTTTTGAACTATTGATCCTCGGTCCTTTGAACTGCAGGTAGGAGGATGTTGTTTGGAAGGAATCAAACATTGGGTAATGACCGAATCAAGTTCCTTCATTAGCTCATCCGAACAAAGTGAACCACTTTCTGAATATTTAGCAGCTGACTCTCTCTTGCTCTATGCAAGCCATCAATATATCGACGTTTTGTTTCTAAAGAAGTTTGTTCTTCTTCCTCGCTTGCTGATTTAAATGTTTTAGTGGCATTTGATTACGAAATCCAAGCAAGTATTCTTTGAAAACTCTTTTTAGGTTTGCTAGTGTTAGCACAGAATATAAATTCCCCTAATCATGACCTCTTGCCCGTGAACCGCAGTGACAATACCGCAAAACCCCTGGTAGATTAGTCTCTTCAGTATTTGATTCTGAAAGGCAGTTTTCATATTATTCCCCAACTATGTATTCACATATGTTAGTTTTCGCATTAAGAATTCTAACGCAGCGTCACACTTCAAAACATTCTGATCTCTTCGGCAAAGCGCCTCCTCTATAATTTTCACTAGCTGAAGTGTTGTAAAAATAGAAGAAACAAGTTCATATTCACATTCATGGAATGATATTTCGGAATTAAAATCAATTAAGGCCCTCGCCACGCAAGGTTTTAGCATTGGAAAACGTGCTATCATGTCAACTAAAGTGTTCGATCGAATAAAAGTTGTTGCTTCAGGCTTGATTTTGTGGAATGACATCATGAATGAAAAGGACTGGCAATTTTCCACAAGAATATATTTTAAAACGACGGTTTCTGTGTTCGGACCTGATGATGGTGTTGTACACCGAAACCGGTCGATTTAAAATATATTCTTGTGGAAAATTGCCAGTCCTTTTCATTCACGTGTTCGATCGAGTTTTTACTTCAATAACAAGAGCTCTTTCCTCACCAAATTTTTCAATCACATATTTTTGAAGGAATCTGTCGTTTTTTGAGAATGATTTTCTAAATAGAGGAACAATTTTCCTTATTTTTTGGACCAAAATCTTAATTTTTTGTTCTTATTCTTACACGCATCTCCATCTTCAAATGGACAATCCCCGTCTGTTTCATCACTCAACGGAAAGTCTTCGCTGAATTCAATTTCTTCAAATTCGACTTCTTCTTCTACTTCAAATTAAATCTTTTTCACATTTACTCTACCCTCAGATTTTTACGTACCATTAATGACTGCAAGGTGGATACCACGAGCAAAACAAAGGTGATAATTCGTTGGTATTAACCTACCAACCTTTGCCATTACACTTGCACCATCCGTGGTGATTGCGAAAATGTCTTTTCCTGAAGAAATTTCAAATTATCTGAATTTCTTTTTTATAAATCCAATACAAACTTCAGAGGGCATATTCCAATTATATAGATAAGCTTCAAATTCCAGATCTTTGATTCTCTTTCAGAGGAGTGAACGTTAATATCAATATAGCTTCTATTGCGTGGCGAAGTCCATTCATCGAAAGTTAGAAATAAATTCTGAAGTTTAGTCCGTAAGCTAATCTCCGTTTTTATTTTGTATAACAAATGATTTATTTAAATTTGTCATTTAAATCAGACGTGTAGCATGTTACATTTCATGCCCAAGAAAACTTACTTACTAGGGTCACTGTACTGTGACGTACACATTTAACAAAAATGTGTACGTCAATGCCGGAATCCCAGGATTCGTATTGGTATGGAAAAATAACAAAAATTAGTTTCTGGTGGTTTTGGCAGAAATAGGTGGATTCTTTACTCGACGCCCATACACAGGATGGAATCTCTCCTAGATCACGCTCGCAGACCCTCCGTCAACCTTCCACACGAGTGAGCGAGCGAGCGAGGATGAAACTTGATCGCTGGAGATAAGGAAGCCTTCCCCCCTCCACCTCGACCCTCTCGGAGGCGAGATCTAGAGGTGGAATGGGAAGAGGACGGGCAGGCTGCGCGGGAAAAAATTCGAAAAGAAAGCCTCAGCTTCCGTTCATTTTGGAGAACTCGATGCATCGTCTCGCATTTTAGATACCGTAGGCTTGGGTCGTAAGATGAACGCATGGGATTAGTCTCTTCTTTTATATGAAGGATTATAGATAGTGTATCTCACAGGAATTTTCCATTTACGTTCATGCACCGCTGCAATAGGCGCTCAAAAACGCCTATAACAGTGAAGCTTAACATGCCATTTCTTCGTTTGCAAGCATTACAGAAGAAATTCATGTGCAAGTTACAAGCACTAAACCTTTGTGCACAATCTAGAGAAAACAAAATGGACGTATCTATTATAATACGAGCATGGCATTTAAATTAAAAAGAGTCTGCAGCGGCATTTCTGGCAAGGCGTTGAACATCCTTAAGGAGTGCGGGGAGGGCGCTGAGAGAGAGATGGATAGAGAGAGAGAGAGGAATGTGGAAGTCAGTGGGGAGTATGGGTACGTGACGGAAGGCGAGAGGGATATAGTGTTCGCTGCGAGGTCGACTTGTGAACTCTCTTCAAATGAGATTATTTCTTTCTCTCCCCAGTGCCCTCATCTCTCGTCCACCCGGCAGCAGTGGCGGATCCATGGGCTTGGAGGGGGCAAAGGGGGCACTTGCCCCCCCGAGACAAAAAAACACATAGTTCTTGCACGTACAAAAACACATAGTATATCCATTTGGGGATATTCCATACTCCAATATTAGCAGATATTCTTACCCCCCCCCGAGATATGGTCCTGGATCCGCCACTGCCCGGCAGGAGGGGGTGGCTAAGAATCTGTTCTGGGCACGACGAGGCGTGAAGGTGTGGTCTCCGTGATAACATTCGGCCCTTTCGTGAGGACATCGTTGCAACGACCCCGGGACCTCTCTCTGTAGGGAGTTGAAAGTGTGTTTATGGTCGGGCATTTCCCTATCCATTCGGTGCCTTAGTACTGTATTCCAGATGGGGTTGTGTTTGAAACGCTCGAGATGCTTCCGATCAAGTGACCATGGAGTCACGTGGTACAATCATTAAGGCTTCGAGAAATTGGTGTATTTAAACCATTCATAAAAATCTCACGCAGCCTTTCCGATCAGGGTTTTTTTCATCAAGATAATCGTAGTCGAATATCTCGATTAAAGTCGCAAAATCAACGTGTCAGATGCTCTCTAGTTATCCATCCGAATTTGTCAAACGCACAAAAATCTCGAACCTTTCGCTATTGTGCCACGTGACTTATTTGTCATGTGATCGGAATTATCTCGACCGGTTCAAACACGATCCCCAAAGGATAATCCGTTGGTTAGAAGCGTGTGTCAGTTTTTTTTTAATATTGGAAAACGTGGAGACGGGGGAAAATTGAAATTTAGAATTGCATGGAATGCGGCAAAAAAAAGTTTAAAAGGGAAAGAAATGTTGGAAAATACAGAGTGGTATGAAGGGATCGTTAAAAAAAATCGCAGAGGTTCGGAAATAATTGGCACGACTGTCCGTGGACCTATTATTCATTTAGTTGAATACCCATGGTGAAATATCTGTAGAACATTCGGATTTTTATAGGGAGACTACTTGTCTCAATTCTACCTCTCCTAGATGGGTGTTCATAGTTTTATAATTTTTCGTGGCAAAATGCGCAAAACATTTTGCCTAAAGCTTTAGATTGGATCTAGTTAAAAATCCAAATTATGAGACAAGAGTGTTTCTTGACTTCAGTTGAACGTCATTGTCGCATACGTGATATAAATCAGTGTCAACTCGGTGGAATGATTTATTTTAACAAGTAGATTACTCAGATGATGATGGATTGAAATATAATACTAAAAAAGGAAGTGTGTAGTCAATAAACTCCATGTACTCGGGAAAACGGAGGGTTTGAAAATATATACTTTCATATGTGTTAATACCTTAATTTCATTCAAGTATTCTACCAGCTGATTGTTAGGTTCTTGGATAGTCCCCATTCTGCATCCCAACATCATAGACATTGTCTCGCTTTCCCTCCTAAGGATATCCCGCCATTAGATCCCTCGTAAATCCCTCATATCTTCTACTTCCTCTTATTTCGTCCAGAATTCCTATCCTCTTCCTTCCTCTTCCACGCTTCCCCGGTGTTCTCCCCTCTATCACTGTCTTCAACATGCCCTCTCCTCTCAAAACCTCCTCCATCCTTCTCCGAACCTCTGCCACAAGTTTCCTCTCCTCTCCGACCATATCCAATACCTCCTCGTTCGTCTTCCTCGCCATTCAGCTCACCCTCTCCATCCTTCTCCAAACCCACATATCAAATGCCTCAAGCATACGCACATCTTCCCTTCGCAATGACCAAGTTTCCGACCCATACAGCGCCACGCTCCTTATTAAAGTTTTCACCAGCCTCTTCTTCACGTCTCTTCTCAGACGTGAAGAGACGTTCTCCCCCCCTCATCAATTCCCTTCTCTTCGAAAATGCCTCTTAAGCTAGTGCAATTCTGCATCTTATGTCCCTACCACCAAACACATTCTCCTCCAAAATACTACCCAGATGCGTAAACTGCTCGGCCTACTCTATCTTCTGCCCTCCCACCCTTATAATTAATTATATATAATATCTACTCCTTCCAAAAAGAGTGATATCCTCCTCGTAATGATAACAAAATTGTTGGAAAGGCGTACGTCGCCCTGCTCCTTCCCGTGGACCGCATTCATTAGCCGTGGCCGAATCTCCAAGCCTGCTTGGCGTGAGAATGCTTCGGCGTGACGTGGTGATGACGTAGTGGAAGCGCAAAAGCCCTCTCAGCAAGTCTGCTGATTAATATATATTTCCATGTGTGCCGAGGCTAGTTGCTTATGGACTACCGGTTTCGAATATTCGGATAGGCATCGGCTGTGATCGTGAAAGAGTTCGCACAAGGTCACCTGGGTGCTGCTAAAGCATGCTTGGTCTCCGCAAAGCACTCGTTTCGGTCTCATTAGTTGAATGTTGGGACGCGGTCGCGTCCCAGCATCTGATTCCTCCACGGAGCACCGGAGGGACTTCCAGTGACTTCCCGACGGTAGTTAGAGCGAAATATCACTTCACCTGGAATTTTCTGAATTGTACCTCATTTTAAAGAAAAAAAAATCTCATCTTTCCAATGATATCATATTACCACCCCTTGTCGAACTACTTTTCGAGCAATTTGCCTCAAAATATAAGCTGTTTTGCATGGGATGGATTACGGCTGTGGGAGAATATTTAAAAAAAATTAGGAACTTATAACACCTAGATTTCGTCAAAAATTAACGATATGTAGTTTGTATGTTTGGGTGTTTTCACCGTACGGCGTGAAAAAATGAGTCAAATTAGAGACTTATGAGGTTATATTTATTTAAGTACTGAGACTTTTTGTCATATATAACTATATTTTTGCGCCATTAATATTACACTACTTACCCCAAACGTCTTGCAGACAAATAAAAAAGATTGAATATTTTCTCCATTGTGACTAGGAAACTATCTCTCTCAAACTACCTTAAGAGCGCCGCCCTCACGACGGATGCAAGGGGAGGCGTAACTGATGGCTACCGGTCGCGGCTTGGGAGGCGTAGCAGAAATCGCGAGGTATATAAGGAAGGAGCGGTGGACAACAAAAAACACGTAATATACGTGCGTGTGCTGGCTCTTCTCATCTTTCTCCCTTGCACGTCGTACGTGTCCCTCTCTCTTCCTCTGTACCATCTGCAACATGGAGGATAGGAGGTGGTGGTGGGGGAGAGCGGTTTGGATGTTGGGGGGAAGTCGGGGGAGAAGGAAGAAGGCAACTGAGTTTGTGTCGGGCGGCGGCGAGGGCAGCCGCACTCAAACTCTCTCTCCTCTTTTACTTCTTCTGATCTCCGCCCCTCCCACTTCCCTAGACTGCCTTGTTGCCAAACTTCTCCTCCTCCAACCCCCCTCCCTTGCCCACATACGCACGCTCATCCTCTTCTCCTTCTCACTCTTCTTCTTCTTGGTTGTGGGAATAAGGGGGAGGGGGGTGGGACGGGGGGAGAGGGGCTAGTGGCGTGTGGGCGGCCGGTTGTCTCGTCGTCGACCGGTTTGAAAATTTTGATAGTCTCCCCGCCTTCCCTCCTCCTCCGCCTTGACCCTCGCGCCAGCGACTCGAGGAAGTGCAAGAGGATTGATTCGCGTGCTATTTCTTCAGCACAAATGAAAATGATTGGACGTATACATTTTTTCGCATTTCCCGATACTCTTCCATCTGTCGTAACATGGGTTTGCTTGGGATGATCTAACCCAAAATGTTTTATTCGGAGATCTTGGGGTCTCATGAGAAGAAATTTGGCAATGCCCCGTTGAGGAGGGGAGGGATCTCTTTCGTGGACTCGTGAGCACGTTCCGCGTGAACGAAATATCGTCATTATCGAAAGCAGTCGTTTGGCAGGAGATTCATGTGCATGCGGAACTTCTCAAAATCTCATTCTCCGTTTCCAAGATCAAATTCGTCGCATGCTCCTCAGCGATTTCGTTATGATTGTCCATTGATTGGAAGAACTCGAGAGGGAGGTGTGACTCAATAGGTGACTCAAAAACACTCACATACTTTATATAACAGAGAGACCTCGTCCTCGGTGAATAGGGCGAATGTAGGGTATTTTTTATAATTTAGTAAATCCCCGGAACTTGAGGAAATCGGTGAAACACCTGGGGTAAGACGCAGTAGCTATCGAAAGCTATGCTGGAGAGCTGCTGACGGCGGGTATGGCTGTTTTTACTGTACTTTTATTATTGAAAGGTGACGTAAATGCATGCAGATGCTGATTGACGGGCGATATTAACATCTCGGAAGGAGGACAGTACAAGAAGATTACATTTTAGGCGCTATGAGCATCAGAATTGAGAAGTTTTGAACAAAAAAGCTCTATGGAAATCACTAAAAACACGGTAAAGTTGTGTTTTCCAGTTTCGTTCGTCACTATTTAATCTGTATTGGCTGGCAATATGCCGGAAGAGAATCTTTTTCGGACGAATAAAGAAAACCGTCTGAAACCCTTTAAGTCTGTTGTTTCATGGGTGCGCGTAGGCCTTGCCCAGTAAGTACTGATTGTGAGCCCAACCGTTGGACTGCCGCGCACCGTTCTTCGGACAAATATTGCCCCAAATACGCCGGGGGCGAAGGAGTATTTTTGTATTTGTGGAGTACGTTCTGTGGCTCTCGACAAAGAGGTTGGGAGTTGAGATGAGTTCGGCAAGCACCTGGTGTGGCGTCCGATTCCGTGGCCACCGTGCTTGCTTTTCGTGCCCCACTGCACGTGCACTTCCTTTCTCGCTAACTTTCCGATCCAGAAAGCGTGGGACGCGGCCGGGCACGGCACGGAACCGATCTCGTGCTCAGCCATCTCCATCTCGTCGTGAAGCGATAGAGAGGCGTGGTCGCCGCGACCCGCCTGATCTTCCATGAACCCGTCGTCTTGAAGCCGTTAAAGCGAACGCAAACATCCGCCGCCCTCAGTCGGCGTGTTGGGAAACCTCGCCCCGATAAGTTTTTTTGTTTAAGTGCACTCCCAAGGTCCGCGATGACGGACTACTTGGGCACGGGGACTTATTTCGTCCGTCTTCCGTCCGTTTGTTGACCATCGCCATTTGGTCGGTGCTAAACGGTCGGTGCTAATGGTAAGTCAATCATGAGCATCCATATATCACATCCATATAATTTATGGTCACGTTCGTCCCTGTGAGTGCATCTTGCAAGTTCTGCTTTGCCAAATGTCTAATGGGGATTTTGTAATGGATTTTCTCTCTTGGGCGGTATCATTCCGTTAGTTTTGGCGTCTGTACTGGATATTTTGACAGTTCTTTTACTGCGTTGCAACAACTCACAAAGGTAAGGGGCAGACTTTTTCCCCTTTATCTTCATTATTGATAACCTGATACCGCTTGTACCTTTTTGTACCCCTGAACCCATGAATCTAGTCACCTAATTTTATGACCGAGATGATGATGTTCTTACAGGTAGTTTTGGGTATTGACCTTATTTACCGTTGATTGGTTCTGCTAAAGACAGGAACTTCACGGTCTTGCTTCGGTAACACGGATTATACGGTACAATCAGTGTTACCGAAAACAAGAACATGAAATAATGCCACCCACTGAAAAGCTTAAATCAAAACTAAGGGCAGGAATATCGTTAAAAGACAGGGGAATCGTTAAAAGGCAGGGATACGGTTACCCGGAAGAATTCGTTGGAAAATAAGTTGCTAACCATTTTCCTATGTTTCGGTCGAATTAATGTGCCGAAAATAAGGTATATATACATTAGCTATAGGTATGTGAAAATTAGGTATAAATGTATATTCTATTATTATATATGTTTATGCATTGGAGGGTTTATGCCTTATTTTTCTGGAGCATCGTTATGAAGTCAATTGGCTGTGTCATAAACGCGATGTGATAGCATTATCCTGCCTTACCGTCCATGATTTTCCCGCAATTTTTTTTATTTCCCTCTCCAGGCCATAGTATTCCGTTGCGCTCGCCTGGCGTGTGAGCTATGTGTCTCGCGAAACGTGCTCATTGTGTCTCAAAAGTAAGGCACGGTGCAAACCCTCTCCTGATCCGTGACGCCTCAGTCGTCGTGAAGCGCCTGCACATCAACGAATGAGCTTCGGGAGGTGCCGAGTAGTGCGTCCGTTATTGAGGGGGTGGTCATTATAATTTCTCTCTCCGCCTCGTGAGTAATTAAAAAAAAACCTCCCGTTACTTTGAGGGACTTCAAGTATTTGGGGCGCTCCGTTAGTATGCCGTTGAACGCAGGCGCGCGAGCGGGCCTGCACACGACTTGCATCCCTCTCGGTTCATGGGGAGTGGAATAAACTTACACGGGTACCAAGATTCTTAAGAGTAAAGGTTGCCTCATTCGCGACTCGGGCTCCCAACGTCACTGACGTCACTGACAACCCAAACTCCATTTGAATTATCAGGTTCTTTCTGAGCCACTGTCACGGCTTCTTGTGTATCGTCTGTTGTCGGCAAATCTAATCTCTTTTGAAGGAAATTAAACAAGAGCAAAGAAGATCCGATAAAAATGTACTCCGGAAAGTTGAAATCCGTTTTACACTACCCTTTAATCGGCAATTATGCTTTGTTGTTGTGACACGTAGGGCTACCTCAGAATGAAGAACTCTAAGAATCTTGCTCTAGTACAGCTCACCGATGCTGTCGGTGGTCGCGCGGGTTGCACGTGTGTAAGGAAAGCTCGACGCTCTGACCGACGATGCCGGCGGGTGGTGCTCGTCCCCGGCGGCATCTAATTCCCCCTATTCCGCCAACGAGCGTTCCGAAGGAGAGGAGGAGAGGTAACGGTTCCCAAGGAAGCACGCGCGGAAGGTGTATGCATCACTGTGGTCGGTGAAAGGCCCAGGAGTATCTGTTGACTTTCGATATCAAAGGAATTAGTAGCATTCTAAGCTAGAATAACTTTAGATTCGACTACTCCGTTGAAATGGGGGAGTCGGGTTGTTGAACGGATCATTTTTTAATACTTCTTTCCCCTCGCACGATTCGAGACCTACTGAGCCGCAACTATCCATACAAAAGGTTGAGTGCTACAGTATTAATTTACATGATTTTTAGTCAAAACTACACGTAATTGGCTGGTGATATCCTTCGCATTCTGCTTCCCCTTCTGTAGATTTGCAGAATACAACGCAAGTACTACTATTGTGGGACTTTACTGTTTATGAATGTCGGATATTTATTTGATTGTATTCAACCTTATGCTACTCTCTATCGCTCGTGGAAACCAGTATTCGTGACTTTCAGTAATTGACCTCATGGAATGTTTGGATTGATGAAATTGTTTAACTCCCGATTTTCGTTTCGTTTTTCGTTAAATAAATGACATTGATGTCTGAGTAAGCAAATTTAGCGATGCTTATGTTGGCCAGAACTACTGTATATTTTACGCGATTTGCTAAACATTGGAAAGTAGATGATGTGTGAAGAGTTTTTACGATGTAGGGAATAACAGTGTGTAGTGAGGAGAATATTTGGATCAGTTGGCGATGAGAAAATGATCATTCACGGCTACTATTCTCCGAGAACACCTACCTTTGATATTGATAGAAGACCGGTGAAGATAATTTAAAACTTGATCGGATACAAAACTTGGTGCTCGACTTGCACATTAATTCCTGTGGATTTGTAATCAGTCGTGTGTCGCCGTTCAGGGTATCCGGTTTCCTCATATCTATCTCTCCACGGTGCTGAGTGCCTTTTGCATCGCCGCCACCGCGTCTTCGATCGGGCTTACGCTCTTGCCTCTCCACTGCAGCATGTGTGGTTAACGACGCCCTCGCGATTACTTCGTATGTGGGTGATCACAAATCGTGGACGGGGAGCTCACTTTCCCGAGCCGTTGTGTAGTGTTCGTGCCTCGGGGCAATATACTTCGTGAGCTGGTGTTCTTCTCTCTTGCCTCCCCCCTACACTGTATGCGCGTAGTAGAAATCGTCTGATTCGTTCGTGCACTTTCAACTGCCCCCCCTCCCCCCACACCCCCTTTTCCAGTCGTGGTTCGAAGGGAGTGGGGGGTGAATCTTTAGACTTCGTGTACCGAGCCTCGGGACGGCGTCTTCGTAATTTGTTCGTCGCTTGACTCTTCCACCCTGTCATCATGTCCACGGAATTGGAGAGGAACCATGACGAGAGAGCGATAGTTTTTGTACGCGCTGAACCCATTTTTTTACCCCCTCCGTTCCAGTACTACGTGTTTCGTCTCGAGTTTCGGCCAATTCGAATCGAGTCTTTGTAAAACATTTCGTTGAGTTTTTTTAAAAACCGTAATTGCTGTAGGTAACATGATGACCGGGTAAACCATTTTGTTGAGGTTGATCATCTCTTTATGTGGGTAAGTTCAAATCAAAGATCATTTTGAACCAAGTGTAGTTCCCAGCATTACGCCCCTGCATCCCCGTAGATGTAGATCCCTAAGTACCCCGTCACAGGTGCCCTCCAAGCCTTGCGTGTCATCTCTCATAATTGCCCGCCATAAAATGATGGCCTTGATCACCGGAAATCCTGATCGTACATCACCTGCTCTTGGATTCCCTCCCCATACGTGGGTAAATTTTGGTGAGCCATGCGTGAAAGTTTTGCATCCGAATAACAATGTGTGTGCAATGGCTTTAACCCACGATAAACCCAAATAAACATGAGCATCCATATGAACTTGAATTAGAAAGCTCTGATAGTAAATAAGTTTATTTATAGGAAAATATCAATTTTACTACTCAAATTTCATGCTTATCCAGCATTAGATATTACTGGTATTGTAGCATTTGGTTATGCCTTCCTGTGTAATTATTAATTAATTTGAGTTGTGAGAAGGAAGTTATTTTTCTGCCTTCATGGGGCCAAACATTCCCTCAAAGAAATCCTTTGCAATTGAGGATTTAAGTGTTGCATGCTAATAATTTCCATATTTAGTTGCCGAAGATCACAAGTGCATTTAGTTTGAAATTATATTATTCGCAATTGATGATTTGTGTGGAAATAACATCCATGGGGCCTTCCAGAGTTTCGTTATGCCCTGTCTTCATTAGCTGAACTTAAAGATGTCGTATCTCACCAATAATATTGGTGCTGCCTAATGGCTCACGAATTGAGAATGGAAAGAAAGGCTTCTCTCGTAAGTCACACCCTGAAGAAATGAGAAAATCGTAGTCGGTGTGTGTTGATCGATTGCCGTCCGGCCACTGTATTTTCCGTGCGCTTCAACCCTTGCGATAGGATGTAAATGTTTATGTAGAAGAAATACGGCATTGGATGTACAATTGTACATGTATGTGAAAAAAACACTGTAGAATATTTTTATATGTTCTTATAAATGTATTTAATTATATGCTGTTGTTTGTAAACATTTCCGCCTCATTTAAAATAAAAATAATTGATTAGGTCAATCTCTGCCCGGCATTAATTTTGAGGAGTGACGAAAATCCTACTGTGGCAACGCATTTCATGAAAACTAGGGAATGTTCGTGGACTAGAAAAATGGGTTATATTTCCTGACATTTTTGGGAATCTTAGGGAGATATTTGGGAAACTACTTGATAATGAAAACCATTCGATTTTATATCCGAATATATCTGTGGTGTGATACACTGACACTTTACGACACTAAAGCATAGTCATGAAGTATACCGTTCGTAGCTGACAGAAAGTGTAACGCGAAATCACCGGATTGCTTGATTCCTGCTGAGGTCTTGCAGCGACTCGAGAGGGAAGAAAAAAAGGGATCAGGTTTAATTTCCTCTCGTGGTTAAATGCCAAGCGTGGGCACGGAATGAGACGCGATCGTGTCGGAGAAATTTCGGCGTTCGTGCGATGACATTTTCCTATGGCGAATCGAATGTTGGAGCATTTCGGAGATCGTAAAGGCTCTTCGGATGAGGGAAGGAGCGTGGATATGCGTATGGACCGGAGGAAATGACGACGGCTCACCGGCTCCGAAACTGGGTCTGTGCGGGCGGAACGGTTTCATTTCTCTACTGCTGTGCTGCAAGGGGATGATGGTGCTGGAATGGAGGGGAAGGGAGCGAGAGCACCGAGTGGGGAGGACGCGACGGTGCACCGCAGTGTGACCCCGAGGATGGCTTGAAATGGTTCGATGCAATGAGGATGAGGCTCAGAACGCTAAAGAGGCGGAATGAAACTCTCGAGGACGCTTGAGAGAGAGAGAGAGAGATGAGTAGGAAGGAACGAGTCATTTCGAACCCCATGACCTTCGCACTCTATCAAGTCAATAATTTAAGTGATGGCCCATGTAATGCCAGCTCGGAAAATGAATTGTGCTCTTTTTATGGTGAAATCTTAATCGTAAGAAAATGTTGGTTTATGTGAATGCATTTGAAAATAATGCTATCTATTCAGAATGAATTGGAGTCATGACTGCATTTGTGCATATATGATTTCGTGGGGATTGCTTCCCATATTCGGAAGGAAATACCATGCAAGCTAAGTTACCTCTTAACGTAGTTAATTTATTTTTTGTGGAATAATTTGAATTTCTAACCGGTAGTTTTTATTTGTAAGGACTGGAAACCAATTGACTTCTTTGTTTGAGAATTTAAATTTGTGGATTGGTGCTTTCCTTCGCTACCGGAGTTGTGGAAAAATGGAGGTCTACTATGAACTACTAAGGAAAAATCTAAGTTACTCCGACATGATTTTTTCAGCTCATATTTTCTTTATTAATTGGTTGTAAGCTTCATGAATTCCCACGTCTGTCTATGTCGTGAATTATTATCGACCAAAATTGCCCATAGTCACCCTGACGCAATTGCTTTCACTAATATTGCTTGAACGGTTGTCTTAATTATTCTCCGGAAGCTTTATCTAGCTAAGAGGTAGGGTTCTTGTAATGCATGGGATAAGGAGCTTATGTCATAATGAAGGTGACTATGCTTCATGAATGTTTTTTTTGGCGGCTGATTATTCGGCGAGGTTCTCGTGTCTGTATCGGGAAAATCGATGAATCCACCGCATTGCTTTACATTCTTCCCTTGGGGGTTCTGAATCGGTGTTCTTAACCCTCAACTCTCCCCCATACCCTCGAAAGGGGGCCGCGTGACTCTGTGATGTTGGAGACTCCGATAGGTAGCAGGCGGTGCATATAACAGTACGTGTCTCGCTCGAGAAAGCGACTCTCTTTCGTCATGCCGACTCGGAGTCCATTGCGTGTAGGTGGTTTTCCAAACGTGTAATCTCCAATCTCGGTTTCGGGACACGAGTGAAGAGCACCAATCCAATCACCTGGTACCTTCGTAATTGCCTTGTGGATTTTATTACTAAAAGAATGAACCTTGATAACTTATTTATAAAGCTGTACATCTTCTTGAAGTGCATTGATGCATTAGTGGATTGATGTTTATAAAGATTTGATGGGGCAGTTGCGGGTACAATCTTCATACTAATGCAGTTAGAAGTGAATTGCGGAGGTGAAACTTGGATAACTTTCGCGATTGGTTATTTCATTTAAAATCTATTTTTATTCCCCTCGCATTTAAATCATATAGGTGCATAAAAATGTAATAAAGAAATCAACCACCATCCCCGCTTTTAGAGGATATTGCGCTTAATGTACGTTTTGAAGTAACTTGTCTGTTATTAGAACAATTGCAAAACTTGATGGAATGTTCTGTCCATTCCTAACATTGTCATAACATGTCCTATGAATGTTAACGTAAAAGACGAAAGTTACCTTGAGGTGCAGATTCGCGGACATTTTTTCGACGATTAAAGCATTGTGTATCTCGCAGCTGACTTATTTTCTTACACGTATAAAGCAAAGTATCGTCAAACAATATGTAACTGACTAATATGCAACATTTTTTCCAATGTCAATAGTAAACGCGATTCACATAGCAGTCAAACATGTTATAAAATTAATATCATAGGAAGGCTTGCTGTTACTACCTACTTTTGAAACTAAAAAGAAAAAATAAACAGCAGCCAATGAAAATCATGCGAGGTCGTGTGATTATAGTGAAAGATTCGACAAGCAATCAGAGAGGAGAAGGAGCGTAGGAAAACTTATGCGGAAAGTTAAAGCAGTAGGTATTAAGGTAAAATTCCATTTTCGCCATTACGTACTGTACGTCAAAATAGAAAAGCAGCGTTACGATAGCGGCAGAAACACGCTTAGTTACTGTTGACAACACTAAACGGTATTTTAAATACTATTATTCGATGAAATTACTGTTTTGGCAAAGAATTTAATTAAAAGTAAACAATGTTGTCACGGTCATATTATGTAAACAAAGGCCACCATTATGGCTTTGTTTTTTTTTCGTAATTAGCTTCTGAAGCCGGCATTAAAGGTGCGCTATTATGATGGACGAAGTACAGACAGTCCCACGCCTTGGAAAATCTGGAGGTGAAAAAAATATCTTCATCCAAAGTGAAGTTTTTTGTGCCTTCTCTGCGTTGATGAACAGAAGGGCGCTGCTTTTTTGTTGCTCTCCAGACTGTAGTGATCCCTCATGCCCGTCAAGGGTTTTAGAGGGAGAGGGGTGGGGTTAAGGGGGCGCGCGCTGAGCCAGGGAACGCCCCTTACATCCTCGTCCGCTTCTTTCTTTTCACTGCCGTGACTCCACGGAAATTGATAATACGTAATAATATAAAGAGAGGCAGGGTTGGTGGAGTGCCCTCACCCTCATCTTTCCAATCTCCCCTGCTCTCTCTCTTGAAGGAATGCCCAAAATTAACGTCTATGGCCCACGAGGGGGGGATGGAGCGGGGGTTAGCGCTTGGGAGGTGTCGGGGGTGGGTGGCTGGATATCCGTATCATCTCGATGGAGCATGTCGCCCGGCTCGCTGTATTGATTCCTCCTCTTTGTCGCCTCGCCACAGGGAGAGGCACGGGTGAATTATGCGCTCATTATTTGTTATCTACCTAATAAAAAAACCTTCGCCATCTCCACACTTCGTGAGCGATGAGAGTGAAGATTAGTTGCAGGATAACGAAAGTTTTTATCTGGAAGGAAAGGGCTCGGTTAATCGCGAAATTAGGGGATCATAAACCAGAGCAGGTGGAATAATTTTCTTAGCCATGCAGTATTTGGGGCTAAAGCGACACATTTAAAGCTCTAACTGGTGAGAGTAATCATTGTGAGCATCAGTATTAACATTTTTCTTCGGCGTGGGCAACATGTGGAGTAATTTTCCAAAGCATTGTGAACTAGTACCTACCATCGCACTCAGCAAAGAAAATGGATTGAAATACCCCAGTTTAAAACTTGATCTTAGATCGTCTTTCGCCTTAATAATAGCCTTAAAATTATTTTTTATGACCTAATTTTGATGACGAACGCGGTGGCCTTGGTTATTTTTAGCCGAATTATGAAATCAAAAGTCACATACTGGTGCTGCAACGGAAGTATCTGCGATAAAAAATGAAATTATTACTTGGAATCAGCCTGATATGCTCTGCACGTTACGCTGATGTGTTGTAAGCTACTCTCCCAAGTGATAGGCTATTTCACCATTGGCGTCTTGGCGGGAAATTAAAATACCAAGGGATGACATCGTATAATAACTGCTAATATAATGTCTGCTGGAATAATTTGGACCACGATTTCTGCATTCTGACCGCCCTACGTTTGTGCGAAGCCTGACCGTGTCAGAATTTGAACAGGGGAGCCCAGGTATTCTGTGGGAATTCGAAAACATTGTGAACCCCAATTATCTCTGGAAAATTCGTTGAACTCACGCAAAATTAAGGAATTAGATTGAATGAGCTCAACTCCATTTGAGATTCTCGATTTAGCACCACAAAATTCACATCACAAAATTCTAGTGTCCCCTTTTCACATTCATTATTGAAATTAAATCTCACCTGATAATTGAATTTCACTCCGTTTATTAGAGTAGTGACGTTATGTATCGTCGATAAATTCTAAGCACTGTGTCCCAACCTTTCTTCATGAAGTACCACTCCCATGATCTAAATATTTTATAGTTCCCGCAGAACCAAAAATTGGTAAGGCGACGTGCGTGAGGAATAAAATACTGTGTGTTGTGGTGTAGTTTATTTAATGGTGTATAGTAATGTTATATTTGTCTCCGAGTATGTATGTATTTGAAAATTACAAAATTGACGTAGTAAAGGTTATTATGTTGAGGTTCGTGTGCAAAAATAAATAATTTCTAAGTATCGAATCGATGCAAATACCACCGAAAGACACCTTAAAGGTAGTTTGAGCGAAAAACTTCACTTCACCTAGAATTTGATGAATTTCACCTCATTTAAAAAAACTGCAATCTTTCCAATTATATCAAAATATTAACCCTCGTCGAACTACTTTTAGAGTAATTTGCCTACAAATAAAAGCTGTTTTACATGGTATACATTACGGCTGTGCGTTCCAGAGGGAGAATATTGAAAGAATTAGGAATTTTTAACATCTATATTTCGTCAAAAAACTAGCGGTGTTTAGTTTGTATGTTTCTCGAATATTCATTGAAAATAATCTATTACTCACCGCAGTAATTTTTACAGAAACGCAAAAAACCTGATGTTTTTAAGGTTTTTAGCTATACGGCGTGAAAAAATGAATCGAGTTACACACTAATGCAGGAATGTTTATTTAATCACTGAGAATGTTTGTCAAATCTAACTATATTTTTGCATCATAAATGTTACATTATTTTCTTCATACTTCTTACAGACGCTGAGATTAAAGTATAAAATTCGAATATGGTCTCCATTATGACTATGGGAAATATATCGCTCAAACCACCTTAAAAACCCGTGATAGTGCGTGTACCAGCGCTCAAAAGCACTGTTATCTAGAGCTAGATAAGTACAGAGGGTTCTGAGAACTGGTGGGAATTATTAATGTGGAAATCTCGTTGAATTTTACTCTCCGGGTGCCTGGAGTCTTGACGCTCGGGATGCGCCGAATATTTTCCTTCGTCTTTGCGTGGAATGCCCGTCTCGAGCGAGTCACACGGCGAGCTGCAATATAAAGCGACCGCAGCCTCTGGCGCGGAGCCACGGCCCTAGACGGACAATGCCTCGCTCGCCCCCTTCCCTCCCTCGCAATTGCCCCCGTTTGATAATCCTTTCATTCCGTCCACCCTCGTGCGTCCCCACCGTCGTCCACCACCACCACCTCCTCCTCCTCCTTCCCCTCAATCTGCCCATCTTCATCTGCCACGCCCAGAAAGGGAAAGTCCTACAATTGGGGGGGACTCTTCGCTGGGGAGACCCCCGGGAGTCCGGACCCGCGGCGGAGAGTGGTCGGAGAACGCGATTTGGCTGGACAAAAGTTTCCAAATAAGAATGGTGTTTCATATAAGTATTCTACCTGCTGATTGCAGTAGGTTCTTGGACAGTCCCCAGCATGCATCCCTATTTTTGAGACATTGTTTCGCTATCCCTCCTTAGGATATCCCGCCATTAGTTCAAATCCCTCATATCTTCTATCTTCTCTTATTTCGTCCAGAAAGTGAAGGTGTCACGTAAAAAACGCTATTGAGTAAGGCCACGTAATACTGTCTCAATTAAAAAAAAAACTTGAAATTATTGATAGTTCTCTAATGAAAAAAATAATGGTGTAGCTGAAAAGAATAAACTTCAGAGTATATGAATTCCTAAAATTTCTTTCGGATAGAACATTATGTAACCATTCACTGGGCTTGAAAACAACGAATTCCAACCCGCACCACATTTTTGGAATAAAGCGGGTGGAAGTGCGTTTAAGAAAATCAGATTTTTCATAATGTAATTAACTCTATCTAACTTTTTGCACTCAAATATTTGGGAAATGAACCAATCTCCATGCTGTTTCCTTTTTTTTTGGTAAAGTCTCACATGACTATTAACGAATACGAAGTTAAGAGCAATTTGAATGTTTTTTCGGAAATTTATAAATCGAGGCCGCGGCGGCTCAGCCGTATCACGCAGCAGCTCGACCCTCCGTTCGAGCCCTCAGGGGTGTGGGGTAGGACGGGTGACGCCCTCTTTAGGCCATCATTGTACATCACTCTGTGCGCCAATAATTATTGGCTCTTTGCCTTCCCTCCTAAGGATGTCCCGCCGTTAGATCCCTCTTCAATTCTTCATATCTTCTACCTCCTCTTATTTCGTCCAGAATTCCTATTCTCTCCCTTCCTCTTCCACGCTTACCCAGCGTTCTCCCCTCAATCACTCTCTTCAACATTCCCTCTCCTCTCAAAACCTCCTCCATCCATCTCTTCTGCCTTCTCCGAACCTCCGCCACAAGCTTCCTCTCCTCTCCAACCATATCCAATACCTCCTCGTTCGTCTTCCTCGCCATCCAGCTAACCCTCTCAATCCTTCTCCAAACCCACATCTCAAACGCTTCAAGTCCACGCACATCCTCTCTTCGCAATGACCATAATAATTCACGCTTTTCAACCGTCGCAGAGCTAATTGTGTTTGAACTGCCACCCGCAGAATTCCATTCGTATATCTTCCGCGCCGAGGTGGTTGATGACGAGTGCAACGAGGAACGTGGGCGATAGTGGGCGCCACTGGCGCGGGTGTCCCCCCTTCAATGCCCGACTTGGGTGATCACTAAGTGTGGGCGGCGCCGATGCAACCCGCTCGTCCGCGTCCATAACTTCGGAACATCAGACGGAACATCAGAGCCACGGCGGATGTAAACTACCCATGTCTTTTCCCTTACCGTTTATATGTTTTCGCGATGCCGTATTCATTGCGAAACACTCTAATGATGCGGTACGCTATCACGCGCAAAAGTGCAACGATATGCAATGTAATTCTATTTCGTAAGATTTCAGGCTTTCCCGGCGAATGATACTGAAGAATTCCTCTCTGGCTTCCCACCAGGTCATGTTCTCCATGTTGACCGACGTTTTCAAATAAATTATAAGGATAAATTAGGAATCCCTTTTAGGCATTGCCTGTATTGGGATACCTCAAGACAAATTACAAGACGAATAATTGAAAAAAATAAGTAAATTGAGACCAGATACGAAACCTAAATAAATAAATGAAAAGATAACAATTTGTTGTTGAATCTCAACCTGTCGTGCATACAGAATATAGTGAGTATAAACCGTACTATTAACGAAAAATACATCTGAATTTTCTACATTAAGTAACCATTTTTTTACTCTTTTCAAAAAATATGTTATACTTTTTGAACCCTTTATATTATCTGACAATCTAGGAAATAATTTTGGCCCTACATAGATAAATGAGCGTTTGAACAGGGCCAAATTTGGCTTGGGCAAAATATACATTTTTGTAGATCTTAGGTTGTATACATTGGTTTTGGTTTTTCCTTAGGTTTATTGCCACTTCTGAGGTAGAACAATTTCAACACTTTGTAAACGTAAAGATGACGTAAAGGGAGTAACTGTAAATCCACAAATATGGGGAAGGACGGTTCAAATTGACATTTTCTAGCAATCAGTCTCAATATTGCTTTTTGGAGAATCCGCATCGGATTGAGCGAATTTTTATAGGCACCTCCCCAGCAGATTATCCCGTAGTGTAATTTTGATTGCACTAACGCATTATAAAAAGTTTTAATGAATTGTCGGGGACATTTATTTCGAAGGAAATAAAACTTCACGTGGATAAATTTAAGTTCCCTTGAAATTCGGTTAATGTGTTTATCCCACTTTAAATGCTGATCTACAGTCACTCCCAAGTATTTGTAATCAGGCACACTTTCAATATGTATACAGTTATTACAAAAGTTTCGATCACAATTTGGTTTATGATAGGTTAATTGCCAATTAATTGAGAAACGATTACATACATTAAAACACAAAAATTTCGGCTTTTCACTCAACAATAATTTATTATTTTCGATCCATTCACTAAGTCTGCTTCCATATTTAGTTTCACCTCTTCCCAAGATGATCCTTCATGACTTAGTGCAATATCATCAGCGAAGGCAATTAATTTTCCGGTGAATTTAGTTACATAAGTCATTTATATAGATAAGAAATAATATTGTACCTAACACTGAGCCTTGAGACACACCTGAACATATGGTTTAATAGTCACTGACCCAATCATTTACCCGTACACACTGTGACCGGGAATATTAATAACTCTTAAACCATTTCCATGGTGTGCCACGAATACCTATTCTACTTAACTTTTACAACAAAATATCATGATTTATGGAATCAAAGGCCTTTTTTATATCTAGGAACAGGACTGTAACGCGTCGATTCGAATTAATTGCGTTATAGACATGTGTCATGAAGCTTTCTAAGGCATCTTCTGATCCTTTACCCTTTATGAACCCGTATTGGTTGCATCTTAAAAAATTTTGCTTGTCCAGGTAGGGCAAAAGCCTTTTTTTAACTAGTTTCTCAAGAATTTTCGAGTGAACAGAT
This sequence comes from Pyrrhosoma nymphula, assembly GCA_963573305.1. Lineage (NCBI taxonomy): Eukaryota > Metazoa > Arthropoda > Insecta > Odonata > Coenagrionidae > Pyrrhosoma > Pyrrhosoma nymphula. Next base: position 162,338,320 of record OY754330.1, read on the forward strand.
AACAATGAAATTGGCCTATAGTTTGTTACATTGCGTCGGTAATCTTTTTTATGTAGAGGTATAACGATATCTTTCTTTAGGTCATCGGGAAATTCGCCTTCAATAAAGGTTATATTAAAAATATGGTTCAGAGAATCAGCAATTAGGTCAATTATGTTTTTTAGCATTGTTACATTTGTTCCGTCTGGACCAGCGGATTTTCCAGATTGAAGAGAGCTCACAATTTTACGTATTTCAAAAGATGACACTGAGTCTAGATACATTGAACTAGGATATTTAAGATTGGGATACAGGATTTCAGTTAGCTGAAGTTCAGATGCAATAGCAAAGTTAATATCTACTATTAAGCCGATATCTACTTACACTGGGATAGCATGGATGAACCTCCTTACTGAAAGGCAAAGTTAGTTTACTCTCCAGAGCTATTGCATTTTTGGCAATCCTCATAGAAAATATTTTTTATTGGAAAGTGACAACCAGGACTGGTCATGGGAATTCATTCATTAGAGTAATCTACCGGTTAAAGGTAGGTTATGATGAAAGTCAGAGAATATCCAATAAACTTACCCGTGCATTGCCCTATCTACCTCTAGTATTTCTTTCTTCATCTCAGCATAAGTCCTTCCTTTCTTCATCCCGTCCATAAAACTTATTCTCTTTCTTCCCCTTCCCCGCTTGCCCAACATCCTTCCCTCTATCACGAATACCGTTACTTAATACATGAAGATAATCATTCAGTGTATAATAGGGATCATAAACTTTACTGTTGCAGGCTTCACTTCGTATAAGTTCTGAACGTTCGTATTCATAATTAATTTATGCCCCGAAGGAAGTAGAGGAAAAGAGAAGCCTCATAAAAAAAACATGGAAAACGGGAAAATTAAATTTAGGACACTTATTAAGGTATAATAAATTTTTCATATCTATTTTGGATGGAAAGATACAAGGAGGGGAAAGCAGGGGGAGGGCAAGTCTGCACTTTTTGAAGGGAGCTCGGGAACTTAAGAGCTACAGGCAACTGAGGAGAGAGGCAGTAATTAAAGGACGAATTGATTGAAGCGACAATGCCTAGCCTTTAGTTGATGATGATATTTTGGAAGAGATTAATATGGGTCGAAGTACTGTGTACGTAAAGCTTTCGAAGTACACTGAGATTGTTTGACCTGTTATTTCTTTTAATCTGCAATAATTGTGTACCCTCAGAAAATAATTAAAGTCACACGTTTTGACCATTCATATATTATTGAGAGCGGTAATACCTGATATAGAATCAAATTTAACGGTTTGGGGACATTTGAATCACGAAATCTAATTTCCGAAGAATTACAACTGGATGCCAACTCGACGAAAAAGCCGTCGGTATCAATCTGAATGATGTTTTGAGTTCTCTTCTGGTATGGAGACACGTTAGGTTACGTAAGTGATGAGAGTTCTTTACACATGTAAATTCGCAAGGTATCTGTGAACGAGGGCGCGGTTTCGATTTGGATCCAGGACCTTCCTGTAACCTTCTGTGTGCTGCTCTTGCATCTGACATTTCTTCCAGAACATTCCGGGAGTATCATTGTTGCGTTGATGTTGGTTAGAAATTATATCTTTCATCGTGTCCAAATTTAGCCTACTGGAGGAAGTTGCGGTTTAGTTATTGCGATTCCCCGGCTCTGAAGTTCTACTTCCCGTTTCGATGAGCGACTCGGACATAAAATTTGATAAGAGTGATTTGCAAAATAATGCATTTTTAGTGTCATGAGATCCATAAGGTATAAAAGATAAATCCAACAAATGGAAACAATTTTTTCAAGAAGTTTTCATTCAGAAATAGAAACTATTATGTTTAATGAGCGAAAATAATTACAGTAAGTAATTTTACTACAGATTTATGCGCTAAATGTAGGATCCGCGTAATACTCGGAAGTAAAATTGTGTTTAAAATAATGTTGAATATTTTTTTTGAAAAACCAAATGCATCCATCGAAAGAATACTTGAAAAGCATTCTTTTCGTGAATATTTCATTGATAATTTTTCTACGCCCGCTTTGTACAGAAGCTTGAATGTTGTCCCTTATTTTAAATGTAATTTTATAGTTCCCGCCAAATCGTACGTAGACGTATACGACGTATACCGACAAACAGATTGAAATCAGCGCCACCTAGTGTTAATATAGATAGCAGAAGTATTTTATAAACGGTGTACGTAATTCTAACACCTCGAAGTTCGGAAGAAATGTTTTTTTCATGAAGAACAGCGCTATCGATCCTCGTAAAAATGGATTTCTTGTTTCACAAGGTATTGAATACCAAAAACAGTATTTGAATGATCGATCTTCATCACAAGTTTTGTAGTGAAGGTGAGGTACTAACATCTTATGAAACTTTCACTAGACATCGTACAGCTCAATGTGTACCTTCAAATGTACACAATAAATAGAGATACATGTGCCTGTATTGCTCATGAAAATTCATAATGTTATTTAAATGCGTACTCAATGGAATGATAATCAAAGATAGCTCTGATTATCAACTTTCAAGATGTCTCACGTGCTCTGAACAGCAAACATTTTACAAGAAGTTGTGAAAAATGTGAAGGTGAATTATTCCTAAGTTATTTTCTTAATTTCGTTATCTCGGTCGGAGGAGGTCGCGCACCCATGCCAATGTTCTCCACAATTAAGTGCGATTGCTTGGTCGTGTTTATACAATTTTCATGCCTTTTATTCCTTTTGCCAAGTTTGCCGATTCTCTCTGCGGAGGTGGTTATGCCTTTTCGGTGGATTTCAAAACGTTCCTTTTCAAAAATACGATTAGTCATGTGCGCTCTTCCGTATTTATATTGTAAAATGCTGAAGAATTATGACACCTACCATTGCAGCATGGCTGACTGTTGTTGACGGTATTTATCAGTCCGGTGACGATTGTTTTCCTTCGTAATAGTATGAGAGGCAAGAGCCAAAGATTTTTCCTCGCGAATAAACAGATTTTTCGTCTAAAAGGCGAGGCATTGCTCTAAAAAGTAGGATGAACTTCGAAAATCAATGAATCGAAAACCTCGGATACAAAACGGAATGTCGTTTAGCTCGAAATTATGCAAGATTGCACACCGTAGCCGTGGGAAAAAGAGGCCAGAGATGAGTAGTCTAGAGAGTAAACTTCCGCAGTTTGTTGCTGGAGGCGGCTGCGGAAGATTTAAGAGGACGGACGAAATAAGAAAGAATGTATGGGGAAGGTTCGAAGATAAGAGGACTATTTGGAGCACCAAACGGAAAAGAATATTCAAATGGGAAGGACTGAGGCACTACGAATTCCCAAGAAATGTAAAGAGGGAAAATTGAACAAAAGGTCCCACGTGGAAGACCAAGGGACAGATGCGTATGGACCAAAACAAGAGGGATGTTGGAAAGGGACACTATCAGGGGGTGAGAGGCAGCAATGAATGGGAAGGAATAGAGGGCTGCAGCGAAACAATTCTTGGAATCAACAACTGATGATGAATAGCAGTGCGTCTGCTTTCAGCTTGTTGCATTTCAAACGCCCTATGCACACTTTTCCCGACGCGTCACTTTGGAATACACCTATCGTTGATACCATCATAGATCAAGTGAAGAATACCTAATACGTTCTTAAGGGCATCGTGGTTATTTTTATCGCACGCGTGATCGTAATTTGTGCCTTGTCGCGCCTTTTGAAAATGTTGTGTCATAAATATTCCGTGCATGTTTTAGGTAACTTGCATATTTTTCGTCTTCGTATTCTCGCTGACTTACCCCTGGAATTCGGTTCGGTCCGTTTTAGTCCCTTCCACATTTACTCCCTACCCAGTGGCACAAACATCTCCTGGCATGTACATCGAGGTCCTTTTGAAAGAATCGGAAAGGGAGATAGCATTTACTTCGGCCGTGGGGCTAAACTCTCTCGCCATGAAATTAAATAAGGGATAGAGAGGCCCGTGTAAGCGTTTACTAAAAGCCGGAGTCGCCCAGAGAGGACTTTTGAATGGATTTTGCCTTAAAAAATTCACGCGAGCTAGAACGCGGTGACGCGACTCGCGAGAGAGAGCTGTGTTTGGAGAGAGAGAGAGGAGAGGCGGTGTAAATAAAACGTTCGCTCATTTCGTTCGGGGCTGGCGAGCTGCCAGGCGTAACTCTGGGGCCATTGTTTGGCAGAGGGGAGGGAGGTTTGGCGGGTGGGGGGAGGGCAGCGTGCAGTGGAGTGGGTGTACTAGCAATGCACGACGGTGAAGTGTGCTTATTAGTGTGTGTGTTTGTGTCCTTCTCTCAAAATTTTGATTGTTTCTGGCATTTTGAAGCAAGTGGAATTTCTTCCCCCGCCATTTTGGGAAAGGGGAAGCGAGTGCTTTATTGGCTGGTGCTTATGGATTTCATCATCGAATGTTCTTGTAAGCCGTATCTTTAACGCCTCCAATCTAATCTCACTCAAACGTGTTTCGGAACCGTGCGACTTCAGTTTGTCGTTGTGAGCAATGGCTAATGCCAATCGTCAGTTTTCCACGGAGTTAACTGACCGCGCAAGTAAGCTTTCTAGTCAGTCCCTTTTACCGATGATTTTGCCAATTATCAGAGTTTCATAAGTGAGGAAGACGCCTCATGAAGTTTGTATTGAACATCGTTAAATCTTTTTCTACACGAACGAATTAGAATACCAGGAAGCAAAATGGACGAAATCGTATTTCGTCGAGGAGATTAGAAAATATTTGAACCTCCTTTTATTTCGTTGATACGCCATTTTTTCGATGTCAAGTTTGCATAATATCCCGCGGCTGCCATCCCATTATGGGACGATTTGACTAACACTATAGGAGAGCATTGTTGAAGTTTTGATTCATCCTGTTGCTTCCTGAAGGCATTGTTACGATTGATATTTATGAAAATGATGTATTATTTTTTTTTAATTGTACATACATTAGCCAAACCTTAGAACTCGTGGTTGTTTTTCATTCAAAGTAGTGGATTGCTTCGTTACTTGAACTTCCTTTAACTTGCCAACTTGACTTAAACTTTCATTCTTCTTTTTCTCAACTAAAAGCTGTTTCTCAACTTCTTGGTCCTCTCTCTTCTGAGTAGAAATCTCTCATGGAGAGGTTCTCCTACCTGCTGTTGGTAGTGCCAGGGGTGACATCACCCTCGCTGTTCTTTTCTGAATCTGAGCTTGCTTTGGAAGAGTTTTCGTTATCTCATTGGCATGAACTTTGACTGGAGTTGGTGAAGAGCAGAATATCCAGGAAATCGCTCCGTTACCCTCTCTTGTCTTACTTCGATGACGAGTTTTCCTACGGATGAAGAAGCAGATTTGAAACGCTGTCGATATTCTCTATTACGAAAATAATATTATGAATAAAATAGCTGGCCAACTTGCGCAAATGCAGACTTAAGGTTTTAACCCCAGTCTACAGATTGTAAAATTCTTTTTTTATTAAAATCTTACATTTGTACCAATTACCAAGCCGCTGTGAAAATCTTCAGCACTTAAGAGATCAACCCGAAGGTTGGTTTGATATGAGAGGGTTGAGCTCACCTGGTACTGAGCTGCCTGGCGTGAGAAATCCTCAATATTGAGGATGTTATGGGGGGCAGGAGGGAGGACCAATTTGCACCCAAACCATTTTCGGGGATTTATGGTTTCGAAGGCACTTCACATTGATTTGAACTCGGGACCCTCATGTCCATAACCAAACGCCGTGTGCCACCTTTCTTGGTAAATGGGGTGATCTGAGAAGTTATATGCTTGCCTTTTCGGAAAGTTGTAATATTTATAAAATCTCCATGCATCTCTGAAACACATTCCGGAAATCGACTCCATGATTGCTCGTGTGAAAACGAATTTCAACATTATTTGATTGTTTTCATTATTTCCATTCATATAGAGAAATATACCCATTGGATCCTCTAGTATAATTTTTTATCTGTTTTATTTATATTTACTTAACATGGTGTCATGGCTTACTTAGGCAATGATAAATGTGCATTTTGTGTTGATACTAATACTGAGATCTCACCCTCTGTCGTAGAAAGAATGAAAAATGCAAAACTGAAAAGTCGACCAAAATACTTGGTGTGCCAGTTTCCTTCGTGGTGTGCCCAAGTTGTAACGAAGCCTAGTTCATCCCTTGATACATGCTTCCTTGTAACGATGCTAACTTATGCAAAGCAAGGTAACAGCAATTCTTGTAAATGAAATGCTGCATTTACTATAAATTGATCCAATATCAGGATTGTTCCTTGGCATTGAATTTGTGATTTTTGTATTAAAAATTACGAAGCATAATTATTTGTGGATAATGTCTTAGTGCCGTTCATTATTTATTGTACTGGGACTTATTTGAGTGAAAGCGTGTTTTTCTTGGTGCCGTTCAATCACATCGTAAAGGTGCTTGAATTTCTTCCCCGCTTCAACTGAGACCCGTGATTCTATTTCTTCTTCCTTCCGTGTAAACTGTCATTATTCGCTTGCGCTCTATTCGATTTTTGCAAAAATTCTTCCGTAATTTTTTAGAACTCTCTTTCCTCCAATGTCGTTACGACAGTGGCTCGTAAGGATTTCCAAGCTTGCCATACAATGCAGTATAGCTAGTGTTAATTAGGTTACTTCTTTCACCGAATTTCGTCATATGACCATATTTTACTCAGGTTTTATCTTTCCCTTAGTTAATTTATTTTCTCATTCAAGACCCTTCGTTTAGCTCCGCTCCCATCCCCTTTTGAGCTCATCTAATAGATATTCAGTCCATCTTTTTCAGTCGTTAATATGGGATCGGGAAAATCTTATACGTACATTGACTGTCGCATATTTTTATATTTTTGTAAGCATTGAAATAGATTTTATTTTCGGGAGAATAATTTTTCCAATCAGGTCTGTATTATGTCTTTTGAGCGTGTGGGAATTGGCTTGTTCCTTGTTTGTGATTGGTAATAATAGTAACAGGAGAAATTTATTGTTCTAGGACTGGCGTCTGTGGAACAGTATGCAATGTGTCTTGCTAGATTTTGGCGCTATTACAAATATATTGGTGAAGAGAGGAAAATTGTGAATGAGATTAGGAGAAGGCAGGGTCGGTGGCTGGAAGCGGTAATGAGGGGCGATGGTTTGCTGAAGGCCGTGATAGAGGGTAGGATGTTGGGTAAGCAGGGAAGGGGAAGGAATAGAATCGGTTTTATGGACGGGATGAAGCAAGGTAGGACTTACGCTGAGATGAAGAAAGAAATACTAGAAGTAGATAGGGAACTGCACCTGCAAGATACTTTTGTATTTTCTCCGACTTTCATCATATCCTACCTCTAACCGGTAGATTATACAGATGATGATGATGATACCAATAAAAAATGCAAATAATGGTAGGTATGTGTGTAAGAAATATTTCGGGGAAGGGTGCGCAAGAAATTTTTCGGGGAAGGTAAGTTTTCCAGTAAATTCCCTATCGAGAGACGATGCCCAATGTCCCAATGCAACTGCTGCGAATTCAAGTTATCTCTCGCAGGGTTGCTTCCAATCGTTCTTTTTCTTTTCTTCTTCTCCGCGGCACCGCCTTCGTGGGAGAAGGCGACCCCGTGTCTAGCGAGATCGTTCTGGGAGGGTCATATGGCGTTCCGGGCGTCGTCGTATACATATCTCTCTCGCTCCACATCGCCCACTCCAGTGCCTCGTGCTGTCGTCGATGGAGGTTCCTTTGGTTCGAATGACGGAGTCTTTAAGTCTCGGTTGAAAAGGTGTTCGACTCGTTCGTTTCATTTGTCGGAGGTAGCCTCGAGTTGTGATGAGGGGTTGCATAATACGCCGGAGAGCGTAACGAAGAAAAATAAAGCATAGAAATGGGCGGAGGAGGAGGTTGGAGGGCGCCTTCCTTGGTTGTTGAGAGGAAAACCGGCGCAACCGCGGCTCGCGTCACGTGACGTCTGAAAAGACTCGCGTGCTCTGTGACAGGCTGCGGACGTATTTTCTCTGGAGAAGTCGCATCGATCGGTCTCTGTGCCCTCAAAAAGAAGGAACGAGAAAAAAATATTTCTTTCAAAAACGTCGCTGCGCTGAAATAAAAGCGAAGAATAAAAAGTTTCATCAACGGAGACGATAAAAGTCTCCTCGACCTCTTGGCACGTATTCTTCCCTCGCCATGTGTGCACGCATATATTCTTAATGCGGCCCCTCCGTTCCTGCGCCGCCGCCGGACGCTTGAGGTGGGTGGGCGGGCGGGTGTAAGAAGGGGTTACACGAGCGCACTCTTTGCGAAAGGGTGCATCCTCCTCCTCCTTTGGATGAGGCTTTTATGAATTCCGAGGATGGGAGTTTACTTTGAGCGAGCGGGGCGAGAGGGTCTTCGTTCTCTTCTCCTTTCATTCGAGGCGTGTGCGTCGTCGGTCAACAGGTCCAGCCAGGGGGTGGTGCGTATCGGCGGCTCGTTGACGCTGGGTCCTCTTTTTGGTGGCTATTTCTGGGTACCCTGGTGGTGAGAGATATATACATCCCTGCCTCTCCCCGTCCTTGACCCAGTTCCCCCCCCTCCATTCCCTCCTCCCCAGTGGAGGGAAATGGGGCGGATCTTTCCCCCGCGAATGCACGGCGGCTTTCCTGACCTCATTCCCAATTGCTCTCGTGCTTGCTTGGGGAGGGCGGGTGGGCAGACGGCGAGCGACTAAAACGCGTGGACTATCCGTCGCACCCTATTCAACCGCTCTCCGTCACCCGCTCTCTACAACCACCCCGAGTATCCGAACCCGATTTCGGCCCCCCCCCCCCCTCCCCGCTCACCCTCTCGCCGGTTCAAATCCTATCTTTGGATCCTTACCCGACTGTCGTCGCGAATGCCTCGCGTTCCTCCGACCCCTGCTCCCCCCTGCCCAGCATCCCCTCCTTCCTCTTCTCCTCGCTCACCTTTCGGAGGTCACTCCGTGAAACAAAAAAAACGTCACATTCTTCAACTGTGGGTTACCAGAGTTCATCAAAGCGTTCGATAAAGAACCCCAGGGCTCGAACCGCGCTTAGGGTAGGGGGTAAAAGGACAAAATTTAATAAGAAATCTGAAATATAATAGATAACTAAATATTATTGCTCATTATCTTGGCGAGGAAGACGAACGAGGAGGTATTGGATATGGTCGGAGAGGAGAGGAAGCTTGTGGCAGAGGTTCGGAGAAGGCCAGAAGAGATGAATGGAGGAGGTTTTGAGAGAGGAGTGCATGTTGAAGAGGGTGGTAGAGGGCAGAACACTGGGGAAGCGTGGAAGAGGAAGGAAGAGGATAGGAATTCTCGACGAAATAAGAGGAGGTATAAGATATGAGGAATTGAGGAGGGATCTAATGGCGGGCCATCCTTAAGAGGGAAAGCGAGACAATGTGTATGAAATTGGAATATAGAATGGGGACTGTCCAAGAACCTACCAATCACCTGGTAGAATACTTAAATGAATGAATGAATCTTACATTTAACGTACCAATTAAGTTAATAGTTTGACTAATTGATACACTTTCATTGATAATTGTATAAGGTCAAATAGCCCATACACTCCTTTTGTTTCATTTCAATTAATATACCAGGCACACTTCTAATTTCATCCAAAACCATTGCTTTTAAAACTTTTCATTCTATGTTTTGTTTTTTTTGCGTATTTCATTGCTTGTCCCATTACGTCACGTAACAGTATATACAGTTTTGGGGGTAATAAAAATTTGCAAAATTCTCGAATAGGTGAGGCAGAAGGAAAAAGAATATTTTTCATACCTGGTAAAAAGGATATTTATGCTAAACATTAATTTAAGTTGGGGAAATTTCCATGAAAAAGAATCATCAAGTCAAAGAATGTGACAATGAGTATATCCATAGTCATTACGGAGTTTTCTCTCTCTAACCATGCTCTCTCTCGTCAAAGTGTTATTGCAGTGGCACATGGTTATTTTTTTATCGATAGCATGCTTTCCAGAATAATATACTGCAAACTCTTGATTATCATCTGTTATCCTTGTGCATGTAATAAGCAGTTTGCGGGTTATCCGTGCAACTCTCTTCTCCCTACACCTCAACATTATCTGCTTCTCTGTTTCTCTGCTTATCTTGGCGAAGTATGGGTGGATGCTAAATGTATTTGTGGTGTGATGGTGCTAATGTTATGCAATACATTTTTTCTACTCCTAACAGACGAAAGAATCGACCACGAGGGCGAGGGCAGGTTTTGACAAGGTGGGTGTCTCAGGCAGATAAGAGGCATCAGCAGGATGGCAGATACAAGCCATCAGGCAGCCAATGGCACGGCCGGGCAAGATCTGCCACCCCCCCAGACAAATGGAACTGTCGATGGCATCTTAGATGAGGATGAGAAGGCCAAAATGAGGCCAGCAGACATTGATGCCGTAAGTTTATTCATTGGAAGGCCCAAACCTGTTGGGGGTGACTTATGTTACATGATGTTGTGTGTGGACCTATTGTTATCAGGCTGTGGTACTTTGCAATCTATTTTGAAGACCCACTTGCTTCAGCAGATTTTGAATTTGTGTTACTGTGCCTCATGAGAATTTCTTTTAGAGTATCATATGTCGGAGTGTATAATGAGAGCAATGTGTACTATGAAATTGCAAACATCACAACATATAGTGCAGTACCAGATAATTTTACAAATTAAAGATAGTTATTGCTGTTTGCGCTTGCTATAAGTTTTGGGAAGAGGTCACATTATAAATGCAAACCGAGTAGATTTGTGTCGGGAAAAGCTGTGATTATCCAGAAATTACTCTTATTTGATATGTAGATTCAATTATGAAATCATCTAAGATATTTCTGATTTGGATATTCCATTTTCAAAATGATGACATTACTTGACTATCCAATAAAAGCCAAAATCTTCATGCTCTTGAGTTTGTCATTCCTAATTTTTTTTAAATCTTGGTATGTCTTAAGCCTACATTTTTTCTGGATTTTATGGAAATTCTGCTGATTGTAACCTATTTTTTGTCATGAACGTTGTAGCTGCAATACCTAAAGAGACAGTGAACTTGACTAATGGCAGATTTTACTATTGACTCTCCAATGTCTCTATATATTGTTTATATTCTATTAATTAATTTAAATGTTGAACTTTCTGATAAATATTGCATATGGTTAAGTTTTACAGCATTTTCTCCATAGCTACAAAGTAATTCATTAATCACTGCGACTGTCTTCATCATTTCATATATTTTATCTTACTGTGTATCATTGGAAGTGTTAATTTTTTTTCTTCCTGGCCTTCCTGCTTGATTTTTTCCATCCCTTCGAAGCCTTCAGCATCCCTCCAAAGCCTTTAGCATCCCTCCCCTTCTCAGCACCCTCTATACACCTATTTCTTCCATCCAAGATCTCTTTTCAGCTTGCAGTATTCCGTAATTTATAAGATAAATTAATTTTTTTATCCTACCCTATGCATAGCTTTTCATTTTTTCCATATTCACATATCAAAACCATGCTGTTTAAACGAAGTTTTTTTCAACTACTTTCTACACTAATTTCCATATTGTAATCTTTCTTCTACTATCTTATGAGCCTGTTTCACAAGTTCCCTCCTCTTTTTTGCTGCTTGATTTGATAATGTTCTTGATACCCTAATGAAACCAATCCCGGACAAATTTAACTCAACACTTTTGGCTGGCCTTAGCACAAATGTATCAAGTATCCTTTGGTGATGAACTAGCATCCTGAACTGGGCCTGGAGGTGAAGGGTGTAAACGTAAGGGTCTTTGACTTCACGTGTTTTTCATTTGAAGTTTTGTCCCAAGTTTCCTGGTTACTAAAGATAGTTTGTGTTGAGACCACTCACACAATGCCACAGAATGCTCCATTAATTTTGACCATTTATTTCCAAAATATGCCTGTATCAGTTAAAAACTCAGCCAAAATGCATCGCTTGCTGTAATTTATACCCGCCAACTTTGATCTTAATTGTCACCGCTATACTTCTTGTGATTCCCTTTACTTTTCTTAAACTGTGATTATGGCTCCTAGGCAGTATGTATGTGCATATGCAGATGGCTAGTATTATTTTAACTAGGTTTTGTTATGCCCTGGATTATCTCAAATATATTCAAAATTGAAAATGGTTGTAGCAAAATCTCCATTCTGTTTAACTCTAAGACAGTCCTCAATACACTAATTTTATTCCATTCCCTTTTCCTATCCCTTTCCCCTATTCTCTACATTCAGATGTCCTAAAATACACTGCAAACGCCTATGGCAGTGACTCATTTGATAGTATGTAGGTGTTGAGGAAAAAATCAAGCCACATGTGTGCAGATGTTTCGCTCTAATACAAGCTAGTGGAAATGTTTTAACTTTTCTGTGACTTTGTTTTGTCTTATGAAAATAATAAGAAGAGGTTGTATGGCTGTAATATGTATTTGGTGGTTCATTTTTATTGTTGGGTGTTGTTTTAGGATAAGCAACCCTGGATCCATATATTTATTTGCTCTATTATGATTGCATGACATGACTGAGCAGTGACAAATATTCACATTTGTCGTCACGCTGATGTACTTTTCACGTTCTAAAATTCTAGATGATATTATTGAGAAAATCTGTTCCTCAATTTACATAACATTACTCTGGAATTGGGAGAAACCATTGAGGTAGATGGAGAGGGGGCGCTTGCAATGTGATGGCCAATGCTTGTAGATGTAACGGGGGTGTGGCCTGTCTGCCATCTTTACTACCCCCTCCCCGATTTACCTCAGCGCATTTACTTCTTGAAAATGCATTCTTCATATACAGTTTTTAATTATTTAAATTAATAATAATCCTTATTCTCAGCTGAAAAACAGTAAAATCCATTAGAATCAATATCTCCAAGTAACTAATATTTGTTTTGAGAGTTCCTTACCTTCAATTTTCAACAGAAGATGCAAGGAAAGAGCAGGGGGAATCTAATATGGTGGATATATTGGTTGTCAGGTTACAGTTAGATGATGTCATACGCTCTCCATCTACCTCAATGGGAGAAACATACTGAAAATTCTGCATAAAATTGTTATCATTATCAATAGTCTCAGCATATCAACAAAGGATAACAATGATTGAAATTGGCATATAAGTCATGAAGATAATGTGTAACAAGTAGCGGGTATTGGTAATCTCGTTTTCAGAAATTTCAAAGTGCTCACCTTGGTTGTTCTGAAATTGATGTGATATGCTTCTCAAACTTAATTTCTCTTGTTTTAGGATATGAAAGAAATGGAACGTCGCAAACGTGTGGAGATGATCATGAACAGTCGACTTTTTAGGGAAGAATTGGAACGCATTATAGAAGTTCAGCTGAAAGATGGTTGGGCCCCAGCTGGACTACTACAACAAATCTCGGATATGATGGGTGTTTCTGGGTCTCGCCTTCAAAGCACAAACATGTTTAAAAGTAAGAACCAGCGTCTTAGGATTTGGTTGGACTCTACCAAACTTTGTTTACCATTTTTTAATCTCACTGGAAAATTATTTCCCTAATTTTCATTCAATCAAAAATTTTCAATTTTTCTCTACAATTGATGTTGAAAATTCTTCTAAGTCAGTTGTTTGGTGGTTAGTATCTTTTCAGTAATTTGTTTTTATTAATGAATGTTCATCATAATCTGAATTAGAAATATATCTGATGCAAATCGCTGCATGCTCCTAGTCACTAGAGTTATTCTTACCAAAAAGTATGATTTTCTGTTGTAATTACTGTCAATTTTTGAATTTTTTTATTTTAGTTGTTTTAAATTTGATAGAAATTGGGAGAATTTTGAGTTAATGAATAAAATTCATGTAATTTCACAAGTACACTATCCATTTTATATTACCCTTGTATTTTTGCATTGTGATTGATATCCATTAGATTGACTTTTAAGCCCATGAGTAAAACAAAAGAAATACTATGAGAGTATCCTTGTGTGTCTCACTCTCCTTAATTTTCTTTTTAGACTCGAATTGCCTTGTTCCAATCAACGATATCAGGGGAGTGGAGAGTATGGCCTATGCTAAGGGGGAGAAGCTTTTAAGATGTAAACTGGCTGCTGTTTACCGACTGATGGACCTTTATGGTTGGACCCAAGGCATTTATAACCACATAACAGTAAGGGTGTACCTATTCTACTTCTTCCATTCATAACTTCTTTTTGGCCTCAAAACTTTAATTTGGTGTGTATTGGTATTTCCAATATGACTATGGTCCTGGTGGAGAAAGTGGAAATCCTATGTAATCATTCAATTTTGATTTTAAGCATTTCCATTGCTATTTCATGTGAAATATTGCTGGCATACAATTTTTTCCTTGAAGTCAATTTAGAAATTAAAATTGATTTTTCTGTCGATTTGTATTCCTACATATTTTTATGTTGGCTTTGTGCGATGCATAATGAATTTTGAATTAACTTCTTAAAAATCTTTTTTATTTGAGTTGAAGACTTGTATTCAAATGAAAATCTAATGTCATCCTTTCTCAAAATAAATAAAATCCCCCATGAAGGAATTCAGTCCAAATTATTGTCAACTTAATTATTCAAAGCTAGAGTGCTGGAAGGGGTGTGGAAGTGTTTTTGTAGCCCATTGTTAATTTCTCTTTTTACCACAGGCCAGGCTCAATCAAGACCAGGAACACTTTTTGGTTAACCCTTTTGGGGTGCTATACCATGAGGTGACTGCGTCAAGTCTTATCAAAGTTGACATGCAAGGCCAAGCTGTCGAGCAAGGGACCACCAACTTCCCCGTGAATGTGGCAGGATTCACATTACACTCTGCCATCCATGCTGCCCGCCCAGATATCAAGTGCATCATTCATGTTCATACTCCATCTGTTCTTGCTGTAAGTACTTAGGGATTGTGAATATATTTACTCTAGCAAAATATTTGCAGAGCTATTTTCATTAATATTATTTGAATTCAATTTCCCATTAATTCTGTAATCGAATTTGATAGCACCATTATAATTCCTTTTGATTTCATTTTTAATGTGCTTGCTATCATGCCATTTATTTTGTTAATACTTTTTTGTTGTTAGAGAGTGCACAAATAGTTTCTTAAATAAAAAAGTAATTAAAAAGAAGTATCCTCTATTTGCCAAAAAATTCATTAAATTATCTTTTAAAAATTAAATATATACCTGTTAAACAGAGAAGTTATAAGATATTGATCACTTTCTGTCGGTAAGTTAGGTTTTTAATGGTGCCTTGACGTCTGTGGTGGTTTTTTTGCACTTTAACTGAATATGTTAGTATCCAATAGCTATTGGGTACCATAGTATGCACATGATTGATGAGAAACTAATATACAAATTGGGTGAGACACTCTTTACATATCATAAAGTCCCATTTCTTTACTTCCCGTTTTTTCCGTGGTTTGCTCGAGGATTATCCCAAACCGTCTTTTTTACTGTACCTCTCCCATCCTCACCTCCAATCACTAATTAAACATTTGCTATTCTTCCGTCTCTCCTCCCTAATAAATTCAGTCCCTACTGTTATTGATTCCATTTCTATATCACCTAAAAACTTCATCAACTTGGCAACAACATGTCTCGCCAGAAATTATCAGAAAATCTAGGCAATCAACAGTAATCATCATCTCAATTTCATTTTAGTTTTTTTTGTTTTTTGTCGTTTATTTTTGTCTAATTTTATGTTTATTACAAGTGCACTTTAAATGGACATTATTGCTGTATGCGTACTATTTTCTTTAAAATAAAACAAAAATACTTTTATGCATGCTGTACCCATTATTCATTTTAGTAAAATGGAAGACTTAAGTCAGATCCTTTTTTGTTGAGGCCTTTTTTTTTTGCTGCCAATTCGATATTGTGTTCTGAGTGCACCATATAATTTACAGCTTGACCACCCCTGAGTTACATGTACACAGGTGGAGTTATATTTGGATCCACGTAAATGATCTAAAATTTCATAAATGCGCTCGGAGCATATTGTGTTTAAATGCCCTGATTGTTTTGTTAATATTCGGAACAGATTCCAAGGTGGTGTTTAAACCTCATTCAGCAGATGTCAATAATAATTTTAAAAACTAGGATTGAAAATAATTATATAACAGGGATGACATTTGTATACTAAAACCTTGCGCATATTGTTGCTCAATAAAATCTCGTGGAATAGCTGCATTTCTGGTTCTCCAGCTAACTTCTTATTTCCAATTGTTTCCATAATCCCCCTTAAACATTGTTGCAAAAACTGAGAGGTTACTATACTCTATTAAGTTGTTATTAACTATGTTATTCATGGAAAATAAATAAAAATTTATTACCAAAATAACATCACTTGTTTTTAATAAAAAATAAGTTTAGTTTCAGCTATTATCTTTGTGTGTTTTTTGTGTTGCAATAAGTGCCTTACAGTAATAAATGTTGCGATGAAGGCTTGGGAGGGGAAGTTGGATGAAGGCTGTATTTTCCATTTTTCCTGTTTTCCACTATGCTGATCCATGTTAGGGAATATATTTCACTGGCTATTTTGCAGGGTTTTATTTCAATTTGTTGTTTACTATCAAGTCTGAATAAGCCTGCTGGAAAGCTAGAATTATATTTTCCCTGACATAGAAAAATATTGTGGAAGACTGAAAAAAGAAAACAGAATATCAAGCCTTTAATAGAAATGAATAGAATTGTATTCCAATTTCTTGAGGGATTCCAATAAGTTTTTTGGAATGAACATGCTTCCATGTTAAAGCCCTTGTTCACTTATTCTAATGACTTTAGTGTCACCTGCAAGCCATTACCTAGGAATGTGGCAGTGGTTGATTCATTGGTTATAAAGAGCCTAACAACCATTGACATGGTGGGTCTCTTAACATTTTATAAAATATACCAATGTCTTGATTGTCCTTTTCAGGTTTCATCTTTGAAATGTGGGTTGCTACCTCTATGCCAGGAGGCTGTTGTGATAGGTGATGTAAGTGTTCACCAATATTTTGGAGGAGTGTTTGATTCAGAGGAAAGAGAAAAGATAGCACGGGATCTTGGCCCAATGAACAAAGTAAGTTAATTCTTGGTGGTATTATTGCTAACCTTTGCAAAAAATAAATTAACTCAATTGGATATTGCCTCCCCTTGTGCTTGTGAAATTCCTGTTTAAAAACCCATTAAAAGTGACAATTAAGGATGAGTTGTTAACTGAAATAAATACAGTAAAACCTAGTTATAAGACAGGTCTTGGGGGACAGAGGTACACCTGCAATATAGGCAACCCACTCTATTACAAGAAGAAAGGTGTATTCTTGACAAGTTACAATTTTTGCACACACAATTGAAGCTCCAGGTAAAAACATATGGTAATACTCACATTATTTTCACATATACGAAAAATGGTTTTACCTTTGCCTATATTTATATTTGGACTTTTGAGTCAAGCATCTTATTGTTGCCTAGGTCCGATGACATTTGAGAACAAAATTTTCTTAGAGCATAACTGGTTTAAGGCGATCTAGGTTTCAAATTGTATAAAATCTGCTTTGCTTTTTCATAAGTACACTGCTCGGACACTGTATCACCACTAATTTATTGCCTATGCATGAGGCCATTGTCACAACAATTAATAAAAATTGAATCACCAAATTACCACAGTCGAGTTGAAGGAGGCCACCTCGTACAGATGGCATGCAAAATATACTCGCTGTGCAATGAAAGGCAGTATCAGAGATTTCCTATGGCGATCCAACTAGACATTGTCCGGACCCCAAGCTGAAAAATGAAAGTGGTAAATCACCAAATCCATTGTAAATCGTCCTTTATAATAGTGCAGTATAGCATTTTAAACCTACGACCAAATGGGTGCTGGTGCCTTTCGGTGAGGCAGAAAGGACGTAGTCATTACACCGTCATGGATGGTAGTAGCTGACGCAATTAAAAATAAATGTTTGTCAGTTTCTTGTTATTCGATGAAATTTGTGTGGTTAATGTAAATTAACATACAATTAAACCATAAGAAACTCAACTGTATGAACTATAAAGATTTGTTGCCCATTGTACTTAAAGAAATGATTCACTACGATATCACGATAAGGCATATGATTCGGTATATATGTATGTACACAGGATAAAAAGATGTAAAGAACTTGCTTTTCTGAGCATGCATGTTAATTGTACGTCCAGAATTATTTTCACGATGTAATCACAATCCATGCAATCATGAGCCCTATGCTTGATCAAAATGTGCCAGCTAGCTTTTCCGTCATGTTGTGCCAATTTTCCTGGATTGGAATTAATTATTTTTCAAAAATATTGCAGACATAGTTCTTTGAGATCTCTTTGAAAATCATTCAAGAGTAGGAAATTCTCTCTACCCTGCAAATATTGACGATGCTCGGACTTATCAATTCCATTCATTGTAAGGAGGTAAGTCATTAAGAGGAAAGCAAAGAGCTCTCTCATGGGAATGATAAATTTGCTTATGCCCCGTTCAGACTACTATCGTACGTACGATCGTCCTGACGATAGTCGCTGGAAATAGTAGTGTGAACGCAAGTCCGGACAGCGGTACACGTAGTTTCTAACACTGCCACTTTTACGATGGTTAGCGCTGGTACCACGACCGGAAATCGGAAATGATGAATGACGATAATCAAAAAAGTTTGAATTAGATGGTGGTAATTCAATGAATAAACCAAGATAGGTGTCATTTGCTTGTAAATCCATGTCGAAAGTCTTAAAAACGCCACTGAGACGCGGGAATCCCTATTTTGTTCGCTTGCTCTTTACTTGTTCGTCGCGATTCCTGGTGAGGGCAGCACTGAGTTACGATAGTAGTGTGAATGTGTGCGAGTTGCTACGATGGTACGTACGATAGTAGTCTAAACGGGGCATTATGAAAGTGTATATGATTTACTGTGAATAGCCTTAAGGAAAACTTTGGCATCACCATTATGGCATAAACAAATTGTATGTAATCAAAAGTAATAATGATCTTTCGACAAATGGGCTCATTATTTTTAATAAAACACGAGACTGAAATTTGTCATCGATATTACCTTCATTTTCATTCAAGTATTCTACCAGCTGATTGGTTGGTTCTTGGACAGTCCCCATTCTGCATCCCAATTTCATAGGCATTGTTTTGCTTTTCCACCGAATGATGTCCCGCCATTAGATCCCTTTTCAATTCTTCATATCTTCTATCTCCTCTTTATTTCGTCCAGGATTCCTATCCTCCTCCTTCCTCTTCCACGCTTCCCCAGTGTTCTACCCTCTATCACTCTCTTCAACTTGCCCTCTCCTCTCAAAACCTCCTCCATCCATCTCTTCTGCCTTCTCCGAACCTCTGCCACAAGCTTCCTCTCCTCTCCGACCATATCCAAAACCTAGTTCGTCTTTCTCGCCATCCAGCTAACCTTCTCCATCCTTCTCCAAACCCACATCTCAAACGCCTCAAGTCTACGCACATCCTCCCTTCGCAATGACCAAGTTTCCGACCCATACAGCGCCACGCTCCATATTAAAGTTTTCACCAGCCTCTTCTTTATGTCTCTTCTCAGACCCCCCCCTCATCAATTCCTTTCTTTTCGAAAATGCTTCTTTAGCTAGCGCAATTCTGCATCTGATGTCCTTACCACTAAACCCATTCTCCTCCAAAATACTACCCAGATACGTAAACTGCTCGACCTGCTCTATCTTCTGCCCTCCCACCCTTATATTCAGTCCCGCCTTCTTATTTCTAGAAAATCTCATTACTTTCATTAAGCTAATATGACCATCCTATTACCTGGCTCCTTCGTAATCGTCATTTGGATCTATTGCAAAGGTAAAGATAAAGATTGATATTTGCTACTTATCTATTTAACTATACACCATCTGGATTGGAGTTAGGATAATTGGAGTTTTACTGTATATCCATTTCATTATTCGACTGTTATCTATTCTCTCAACATGGCCAAGCAACGAAGCACCCTCCATTCATACATGTCTATAACTGGAGCATCCAATCCACATTCTATTATCACTCTCTCATTCCTAACCCTATCCCTCCTACTTATTCTGACATACCCACCGTTCACTCCTATGTATAATGATGTTAGGAGGACTACACTTTTGTACACTGCAATTTTTGCTTCCTTAAACAGTCATTCTTTGATATAATCCACTAGCTACATATGGTTTTCCTTCCAGCATCCCAGTTTATCAGTGTTCCACTTGCACCTCCTAGTAGTGAGTTGCTTGCTGTATGTATGCTGGCTATTAACGTAGTCCTTTCGGAAGGCATCTTAGCCTGAGTAGAATAGTGAAAGCAGGTGAAGGGTATTACTAGGCCTTGGTTTCTCCTGTAGAATACTAGCGAAAATGTGCCAAAACTAACCAGTAGAGCACCAGTGTACATTGCATACTGAAATAACTGAGAGAGTTATTCTTCTGGTTTCAATGAAATCTATTTATTTGCTTCATTTTACTGATGTTTTCTATTGCTTTTGGTTGCTTCATGCACAACAATTTACCTCTCATCCAGGAGGCATCTTCAGCTGGTGTTTTAATTTGATTTTGAATCTGAGTACTCTGATTGGCCGTTTTTAGATGATGAGTAATTACTGTCATCTATATAATTTCTACACTCCTGTGGATGCAAGTTGAAACGTCGTACATGTAGCAAAGAAACGTGATGGAATCCCATTTTAAAAGGAAGCGACTGAGAGAGGGAGTTGATTAGAGGGAGAAATAGGAATGAAAGGAGTGGGGGAAGAGAAAGAAGAATATATGTACTTACTGCTGACGTTGAAAGATTCAAGTATATCATAAATAATAACACAGAGTAATATGATTACTCTATAATGTGATTACTCTATGATAATAATAATAATTTTTATTTGTCCAAGGATCATTATACCTACATAATATAGGACACATTATTTATACACATTAAACACACTATATTATACAATCATAAGTCCTCATCTATGAGGTATTCGTTGACTGATTGTGAGTGGTACAATTTTTTCAGTAGAATTACTTTAATTTTACACTTAAAAATGGTAATTTTTTCAATGTCTTTGTACTTTGTAGGAAGTTTATTATAATGGTGAATCCCCATAGCTCTAAGACCTACGAGAATGGTGGAGTAGTAAAACAAATAAGGATTATGATCTCTGAGTGGAGGCAGAAGCTTTAACAAAATGTCAGGTGCTACCAGTGCACTTATATGCAAATGTGGTCAACAATTTATATCTATTCCTTTAATTTATATATAAAGACTAGAAATAGTGGCAGTCATTTGTGCTGCAAAAGAAACTTCACCCAATTATCTAAAGTGATTTTGGTAAATTAATTTTAACAAATAATTGACTTGGCTATTCAATTAGTCAGTCTAGGCATTATGGTAGTAGGTGTAACATTAAAATGTTGATTCAACTGTTACATTAGACTAAATTTTATGCAATAAATGTAGTTTTAGTTGCTTTAGTTATGTACTGATAATTGAGTATTATTTGAAACCTTGGCTGAAGTATGATTTGTGAGCCGGTATATCAAGCTAAGTTTCTTGTGATGGGTATTTGTTAAAAGATTAGATAATTATTCAATAGCTGGCTGCCATAAAAGACTTTAAACTTTAAATATTCGAAGTAAATTTTTTATTTTTATTTCCTCTTGTTTTTGATATGCCTAATGCAATATATGATATGCTCATGATAGTGCTTCTTCATTGTGTAGTTAGTAATTGTGTTTATTCTTGTCCTCTCAGGTTATGTTCCTGACTAACCATGGAGCAGTTTGTCTTGGTGAAACTGTTGAAGAGGCATTTTTTAATGTGATGAACACTGTCATGGCTTGTGAAACTCAGGTACTATAATTATTCTAGCCTATTGTAATTTTGTATGCAGTGGTTAGGAAAACCATGTCAAAGTATTACTGTTATACTAACCTCTCAAAATTTTAATCATTGATACCAGCTCAGAATCGAGATGTGTTGGAGCTAGATTACACTTCAAATTTCAAGTCATTTTAGAAAGTGAATTTATTTGCATTAAACTTTTTACCCTTCTTATTCAATGTATTCAGTGAATGTCATTTTTGGCTTACTAATCCATGGCTTGAATTCACCATCTCAATTTAGGTTAAGATGATGCCAATGGGAGTGGACAACCTTGTTCTCATTTCGGACGAGTCACGCAAGCAGGTATATGACGCAGCACGCCGTGCAGGTGGTGCCCCTGATCCATCCAAGCAGCACAAGGAGGAAGTGAAGGAAGAAGGGGAGGTGGTGAAGAAGAGGGAGAAGAGGTGGAGAGTTGGAGAGCTCGAGTTTGAAGCTCTTATGCGCATGTTGGATAATGCTGTAAGTCAAAGAATTAAGTTATTTTAGAATTCAAAGGATTAAAATGCCATCTCATTTATTTTCATGTTGAGAAGTCAAAGAGAGTAGTGGTATTGTTTCATTATTGTGTAATGCACATTAATGTATTGGCAGAAACCACAAAAGTCACCTGGGGCCCGTTTCTCAAAGCTACAAGTCCACAAATTACAAGTGTGATTTTACAAGTGTTACTTTCGAGTAACATGTGAAATTCTGTTTTTCAAACGTACAAGTCTACCAATTACAAGTAACGAGTCCATTTCACAAGTTACAAGTATTTACTCACAAGTGTTTTCATTGTTACGACACATTCTGTTCCTCAAACAGACTTGTGAGTAACAAGTTCTTGTAACTTATAAGGAAATTTCTACAAGTCCTCCGAGGTGAGTAAATCGCAGTAAATCGGAAAGAATAACTGGGAAAACAAATGAAAAGCGACTAGCGATCTCTTTTTCTCAACTGTTATGAAGGCGATAGCGACGAACAAGGTATCAGTAGATACAATTTTTTTACCATCTTTTGACATAACATGTTCAGTTTACGTTAAAACACATTGTTTGTTTATAATTTAAAGTTAAAAGAAAAGTCTTTTAGACTAAGACGTAATGAGAAAAGAACACCCCCACGGAGACTTTGTGAATAAACAACGAAGAAGAAAGATTTATTTCCAACCGAGACATGAGTTGCTTTAAATCGTGCAATTTAGAAATAATCTCATTTGATAAAGAATAAATTATTTTGGTGATGTGGGAAAGGTTGAAAACGCGAAAGTTAAGTGCTAGTTTGCTAGTATTATTTATTACTAATTATCAAAATATACCTACTTTTCATGTCACGTCATTATGTTTATACATTGAGAGGTAAAAATGCAGAGCATAAGTTCCAGTACTAAAATGATAAATCGCTGTGAAATATTAAGTCGTGAAAGTTTAATAGGAAACTCCATATGTAACTAAAGCCAATATTTTTATGAGACATCTCGCAAATGCTACGCTAATGTGCTGTGGTTTTTCCTAATACGCCGTTGGCATGTGTCCGATACCCTTGGTGTAACTTGGGGCTCAAGGACAAGTGAAATTAAAAATAAATTGTGCATAAGTCCTAGTACGAAGTTACATAAATCGGTGGTAAAATATCTCCTTAGCCCATCAAAATGAAAGAGGAAAAAAAATTACGCCAGCGGGGATCGATCTAATAACCTTTGCATCATGAATCTCGCACGCTACCACTTCACCATCTGACTTCTTTCAGGGTTGAAGTTCTCTTAGGTATTAATAATGAACATTCAAAATGGCTGAAATAGTCTTCGATGGTCTGACAGTAAAACGCTATTCCGCTATTTATTCGTATCTATGAAAGATAAATACTGCACAAGATGATGTCTTGACATGCTAGAATTGTCAATAACCTTCATTTCGAGTTCATCTTTCCCTTCCTGCGATGGAATAAACTCATGATGTTACTAGAAAAATAGTTTATTGTTATTATGTCGTACTTACGAAAGTGGTTTGAAAGATAAACACAGCACAACAATATATCTTGGTGTTAAAGAATTATAAATTACATTCATTACAAGATAAAATAGCAATTCATATGTTGGAACAACCGATTTTTCCTTATTATGTTCAAGTATTGCCGATTATTCGTCCTCGCTTGGGATATTTTAAGGTAAATTGTACAACAAAAATACCATATATCATTTATTCACGTATTTATATACACCTAGCAACGTTGCACTGACTCTAGGTATTAGTAGATTGCTGGACAAACTCTCGAAATATATTTAAAGCTTAAAAAAATAGCTAAATACGGACAAGATGACGACCGCCATTTTCACTTATAAAATATTAGTTACAATGGTTACAATTGTGGAGAATTCACAAGTCCTCCGTATTCGTTTGAAACACTTGTAAGTCACACTTGTAAGATCCGACTTGTAAATTGTGGACTTGTAGCTTTGAGAAACGGGCCCCTGTTGTTAGTTCTGGCAGCGTAGAGGGTGACGGAGATGGTGACAAAGCGGATGTGTTTAATCCTGGTGCGGTAAATGAGCAATAAAAATTTCAGAAAACTAATCAAACAAAAGAACTTGAATTCAACGATTTTCAGAAAATATTTTACCTGCTGCTGGCTGCTCTTCCTCCAAATCTGCTGACTTCCATGAGTCGCAGGATTTGCTCACAGAAAAAGGTTCAAAATTCTGATCGACATCTCTGTCATCAAAATCTTCATCTGACATGTCTAACAAATCTGCAATGTCTTCTTCGCAAAAGATTTCTCCCTACCAAAAAGGATGTCTCCATTTTGACATTTTACTGGGTGGTTTGGCTGTGCAGGCTTCAAAGGAACCGAGAAACTGCACTGCACTCACGAAAGAAATAACACAACCAGCAAAGACTGCAACACCGATCACAATGCTCGGTCTCTTCCCTCGAAAACTTATTCCCTCTTACTAACCCTTCCTTGAGCTTTGACGTACGTCACATTTGATCACCAGTGGGATCTCTGTATGTATACGACTTTTGCTGACCACTGCAAAGATTAGTCTTCATAAGCACTCAGTCCTGCTGCATGAAAAATGCACTCTAAGCAAAAGAATGAGGAACAAAAAAATCTCTCTATCTCCTTGGGTAGGTTTGTGTTGATCTACTTCATTAACCTCTTACTAATGAGACTCATTTTCTCCTCGTGTTTACCAGCTTTGTGCCTCTTCTTAATGCATTCCAGGCCTCATTAGAGTCCCTTTATCTCTTACTGCTCTGAGGCTTTCCACTCCAGGCTTGGTAGGGTTCCACTTCGTTTCTCAGGAGTGAGTGGGCAGTGTGCCTTATTGCCCGAACTGCTTCAGTTCTCTGATGGACAGTTTTTTTATCGTGGTGAGAGGTCCAAGAACTTTACATTAGAGGTTTTAAAACTAACTTCTAATTTTTACAATTTTAAAATCACAATTAAAGAAAATGTAAATAATTGTTTTTGCAAAATAAATGCGAGGTTTTTAAAATTTAAATACCATGGATTTAAATGCCACGGGGCCGTAGCAGGCATCTCTATGTCCAACCGAAAACTCATCGACCGCTTGAAGGGCTAAAAATAACTACCGACATGACCCTGAAAACATTACCTACATTGTAACATATCGCGGTAACATTGTCTCTATCAAGGGATGACAGAAAAAATGATTGACGTGGCATGGAAGTACCAATACTGCCACCCTACGTCGTCTATATATTTGTCAGTATAGTCGGTCACCCTACGTCGTCTATATATTTGTCGATAAAGTCGGTCATAATGACCGAAAGCTATATACTATTGTTTATTTCGGTTATATAAATCCAATACTACGTTAAAATACAAATTTTCGGTGTAAACAAAAATAATAATCAATAAAACATTTTGGCGCAGAGGGTGAAATTGGCAAAAAAAACTGTGGCAGGGAACGTGTTAAAGTCCTTTGAGCAAAATGTGGACTTAAGGCTTTTTCTACTTAACACTTGATCCGTGGCTGGGTCATTTTTGGCTTTCTTTGCAATGCTTTCTTTCCTTTTCCCTTTGAATTTACGCCGAGAGTACTAGAACTACTTGGTGCAAAGGCTTCCACAGTGCGTTGAAGTTGAAGGCTGTTCGGTTGTTTCACTGCATCGTTGTTTTTGTGACAACAGTTTTGCCTGCATTCCAACAGGCATCTTCAGGTCGAAGTGATGATGCCAGTAATTGACGACCTTATATAGGCCCGTTGTTCAGTCTTGATTGGTTGTCATTCTTCCCGTTGGCGCCAATATTTTCCCGTTATCGATGATTGGCCATGTCAACAGTTTCCACATGGAAAAGTCTCTTCCAAGTGTTGTGGATGTGATATCCGTCTTCCCGGTTGAAATTCTTCGGGTGTTTTGCTATCTCGATAGCTTCCCGAATGATTCTCGGGAAGTATCGAGATTCCCTGGCTATCACCATGGAGGACGCCTCCAAGTTGATGGTGTGCCCAGGCTCGGAATAGGCATGCTCTGCCACAGCGGAGAGGTGAAATTGCTTATTCTTCATTGCCCGTTTGTGTTCTTGTAGGTGGCACTTCACAGCTCTTCTTGTTTGTCCTATGTATGCCGATCCACAGCTGCACTCGATATTGTACACTCCTTTGTAGGCATGGGGTGGGATCCGATCCTTGGGTCGAGGTAGTATGTCACCCATCTTTTTTGCGCAGTTGAAACGAGTGACCACGTAGTTTTTTTTTTAAGATGCCTGCTGGAACGCAGGCAAAACTGTTGTCACAAAAACAACGACGCAGTGAAACACCTGAAAGAATGCAGTCTTAAACATCATTAATAGACATTTTATGTAAAAATCTAAAACCTATTGCAATCTACCAATCAGGATTGCAACTTCCTATCCAAGCACGTCAGAATAGCAGTTTTCAAATGATGGGGCGTGGCACATGTGACTATTGCCAATATCAATATTCTTTTGTTTTATATAAAGTGTACATGCCTGTGATACTCGCACGAAAAATTGGCCCCGTTAATGAGGCCATGGAAAAAGCTTGAAGCGTGTGAATTTTGTCACTTAGCTGTTGTTAACTACTGAATACTTATTAATGAAAAACAGGCACTTGGTTATAATTCCACACTTTATTAGAAACAAGACGACCCGGGTTTCAGCATCTCATGACATCATCAGGTGATGGTGGCATGAGATGCTGAAACCCGGGTCGTCTTGTTTCTAATAAAGTGTGGAATTATAACCAAGTGCCTGTTTTTCATTAATAATCAAGGAGTTCCACGAAGTAAAGCCAGAGACAGTGTCCTATACTGAGTAATTGATTTTTTTTTAATTTCAGGGCTTCAGAACTGGCTATCTGTATCGACGACCCCTTGTGAAGAGTGAGCCACCTCGACCTCGAAATGATGTTGAAGTCCCTCCAGCAGTGTCATCTCTTGGCTATCTCTTGGAGGAGGAGGAAATGTATAAAATGGGGTGAGTTACCAGTTCGGTATTTTTATTTTCTTCTCTTTAGGCATTTACAAACTTCTACATCTTGTGCTTTTGATGCAAATCTTCTTCCGTTACAGACATTTAAAGAAGTTCATGGATGGTCGAAAGACTCAAGACAGAACCCGCTGGCTAAACTCTCCCAATGTTTACCAAAAGGTGGAGGTGCTGGAGACGGGTACTCCTGACCCGAAGATCATCACCAAGGTAGAGATGATCAAATTTGAAAACAAAGAGGAGAGTCGAAAGTAGTGTGGCGTGTATTGCAATGTGTTTGACCCACATAAGGTGGCTGATATTTTTAATACTCCAAGTCCGGCCAATATGTAATGTCATGAACATGTTCACTGTCACACAAATACACATATATACACTTATTAAAATTATGGCTAAGTATTTTTGTCTTATAAAATAATAGCAATGTGTAAAATGCTGTCTGTATGTGTACCAACAAAAATGACCTGCTCTGTGGTGTTTATCCTTTACCTCTGTTTCAAAGAAACATTTTTAGATGATGGCTACAAATACAAATCAATTATCAGTGTTGCTAAATTTAGCACTTTATCCCCTGGCATATATCTATAATTGCATTCTGTCATCTTGATTGAAACACTTGATAGAGTGCATTTCACTTTGCACTTGTGATATTAAAAGAGATTGTAATTATTGTTGAAAATTGTATCGTAAATGCATTTATTTTCAAATGCCATTTCTTAATCCCCATGGATTTATGAATGTGGTTCCTGCTACAACTTATGTTAGTTATTTCATTATGATCTGGTCAGTTGATATTGGTATTTCATAATGAAAACTAGATCATTCCTCAATAATCAGCTCTAGTTGAGCTTTTAATGGCACAGTGACAGTATTCAATATGTAATGCACCATCCCATTCCAGTGAAGAATTTTAAAAAAGTCATGTATATATCCAATTGAAATTATTGTTTGCTGGTTTTATTGTAGCATGTTTTTTTAGTAATGCACTCTGTAGGCTCCTGAGTTTTCTTAATTAACAAATAGTTTGCTTCATAACTGCACCAGTATGATATTACTTTTTTTTTTTACTAGTTAGTAGTTTTGATTGTTGGGTCTCTTTGAAATCTTTTGTTTTTCATCATTTAAATGTATCTGTACTAGGGAATTGAATCTATTCTTTTCTCAGAAAAGACTTTTAAGTATGTAATGCAAATATCATTTTTTAGCTAGTCAAATAGAGATTGCTTTATTTCTCAGTTTTATTTTGAGTGCCATATATTATTTAGAAACTTCATTTAAAAATAATGAGTTTCAACATTGGTTGTTTGACATATTGGAATGATAATCAAACATTGTTATAGGCAAGGAGGTGATACACATAAAAATATTGTAGGAATTGTGCTTTGTGATTTTTTGTAGTGTCAAATGTCTGCAATAAAATATATGTAGAATGGTTTTCTTATTGGAACCTTTGTAAATTGTCTCCTGGCTTCTGGCCATATATGCAATTGGTGGAGCAATTAATTGTTTGCCTTTATATGTGCTGCACTACTATGCTGAAAAGAGTTTTATGAGATACATTGGGGCTATGCTATATATCTTTATGCTATATACATATATATATATATGAGTATTGTGAAATGTTAGTCTTCCTTTATTTACTCACATATGTTACATGATAAGCCCCATTGACCTTCAGTGTTGTGTGGAGTGTGTCATAACCATTAACTTGCATTTGGTGTGACATTTGTTTGAAGAATAAAACTCGTTTTAATTTCCTCATAGCTTTCAATAAACAATCATCCTCCCTTCAAACCTGTTTGCCTGTTTTTTTTACACGTCCTCTTTTTGTTTGATTTTTAGTGGGTGGATGCGAATGCAGACGAGGTAATTGGATTTCCGCTGCAGGAGCTTCTCCCGTCAGGGTCTAAGTGTCCTGTGTTTTCTTTTGTTTTTTATTTTCTTCCATACCTACCTTATTTTTTTGTTAATTTCCTCCAAGGGGTCATTTCTTTTGTTTTCTAAAGCTACTGTGAGCATGCAGGATACTATTTTGCATGGAAACATAAATATTTGCTTTTTCCTTCCTTTGATGAAAAAAATTAGAATTGCTTACTTACAATTTATTTTTTTTGTTTCTGGTAACTAGTGTCCAATAGCTAAATCACTTGGCACTTAATACCATATTTTATTGCATATGAGACGTTAATACCATATTTTATTGCATATGAGATGCACCTGCATTTCAGTGGGGTACACACAGGAAAAAGTTTTTATAGGGACTGTAAGGGTCTATTTAAAAAACAACTAATAAAACAACCTTTTTCATGACATAACCTAATTATTACTCTGTATTGGCATAATTTGTACGAATGGGTATTAATCCATATTGGAATAATATGCTTTACATTTGGTGATTATTTTTTTGGTTAGGTCTGGTTTAATAGTATCGGGCGTGGCATTTGATAGTCTTATGGCGATAATATGAGGTTCAATACATAGCTCTTTGATACCACAGAAGTAAACAATGGATATATTATGATAATATTTTTTAGATGGGCTACTGACCATTTGAGGCAATAATTGTCTACCGTAGTGAGTGTCAGGAATGGCTCAGCTTGCGGAAGGACTACTTGCCTTCACAAACAAGGCTGGGGGATAATTTGTGAACCATTATTTTGGGAGAGAGAGAGCGTCTCATATGCTGTAAAGTATGGTAGTTTTATTTAGTTCCTGTGGTTGATTGTGGATATAGAAATTGCACAATCTCTAATTATTAAAAGGAAAATATAATTTTCATTGAGGCTCATGTAGATGAAAACACTATCCTTTGGTGCATTGAACTCTTGCCCATAATCTATTGCATTTTGAAAGGCCTTTTTGGAGTCAAACTCATTATTTCCAATTATTTTATGATCCTCTTTTTATATAAACTATTTTTGCTTTAAATGTTTCTCATTGGTAATTACTGATGGAATTACTTTTCTTTGCAACCTTAAGTTCTTTCAGTTATAGAAATTCCCCATTTTTTTTTTTTTTAACTTCAAGAATTTTCTCAAGCATGCATTTCCTTCTTCACATCAGTTATTTGTATTATCTATTTTTTTATTCCTGCGATAGGCAGACAAGCCTGCTGATCATTCATTTTTATGAGGCGAGCCTGTTTTCAAAAATATCTTGTGATGAGTGCCTTTATTTGGCAGTGATGGAACCCTAGTGTCAGACAAAACCAGGACTTAAGGGACCTCTTATTTTAATAGTTTAATTGGCATCAAATGGGCTGCCTTCTGTTTTATGACTAAGGTGTGATCCAACCTAAATACCTTTCTTGAAATGAATTATCACTATTGTTGAACAGGCATGTGATTGATCGGCAGATTTGGTTTTTGCCTAGACTTGTGGGAGATGTATGCAAGCAAGGTCCCTAATGCACTGGTTTTGTCATTCACAGTGGGTTGCTGAAGGTTCTCCAACTCATAGTACACCTGTGAAGATTGAAAGTGCTTTGCAGTTTGTTCCTAAGAACACAGATCCTCGGGAGTTCAAGAAATTACAGCAGCAGGTAAGCTCTTTCTTTATTCTTTCCAAGATGTTCTCAAAACATAAATTCAAACCTGCTAATGAGTAAATTGTTGCTCCTAGATTTCTCTTTCTGGTATCATCATCTGAGTAATCTACCGGTTAAAGATAGATTATGATGACAGTCAGAGAATATTCAACAGACACATTCTCAACAGGTTCATGCATTCCAATTGCCCATACTATCAGGTTTTTCTTGCTTAGGACTTCCCCTGTTGTAGGACACGACACCCCCCATATTGGGTGGCATCCTGTAGTTGCCAATGTTCAATTCTCTATGAACGACTTCCATTTTCAGGGAAATATATATTTAGTTGAGAGGGCTTCCCTTTGCCATGCCTAACATTTTTTTAATGTGACACCATCACGGAACTACCTTTTGTCTGGTGCCCACCCTTGGACCTATCTGACATGGGTGCCCCTGTAGTGGTCGCGACCCGTATGAAGGGGCGACCGACTAAAGAACTTCGGGTTTGGATCCAGGGGGGTTGATTCAACGAAATGAGAGACCTCACTCCCAAGAGAATTATAATGAAGTTTTATTTCTTACATGACACCCAAATTGTCTGCGCGTAGCGACTCTCAATCCTCCTGTCTCACGGAGTCTCCCGAGGCTCGCGATTATCTCCGCCCACAAATCTCTCGTTACGACTAGCCGAAAGATTCCTCTCCGAAGAACATCAACCTCCTCCTTCATTCAAATTTCCCTTTTTAAAGAACCAGGAGGGACCGTCGGCTTAGCATAGGGTGAGGGGTGTAGGAGGGGAGGGAAGGGGGCGCCTCCGCTTCGAGCATACTTTGGACATCACATTCCCAAACAGCGATGGGGCGGTGTGACGTAGGCGGGGGGGTAAGGAAGTACTTCGACTTGGCGATGAGGCAGCGGTCAACTGACGGAGAAGGGGAGGAGGAGTGAAGGAAGGATGCAGCGAGAGGGGAGGGCGGAGGGAAGCGCGGGAGGGGTAAGGACTCTCTGTGTCCTCCTTTTCACTCAGTCACTTATTTTCATATTTGTGCGTGACGTCGGAGAGAGGGGGAAAGGTGGGGGTTATTGTGTCATTGCACTTCGTTCTTTGACATACCACGGGGTCAGATCGTGGCTTGCTAGAGCAGGCGACAAAATAAGGGGGAAGGGGGGGGAGGGAGGTTGGGAGAGAAAAGAATTGGAAAATACGGAAATGACGGTGCCTCCTTACTACGTGAAATTATTCACCCTGGTTATTTAGTGAAATTATTCCCCAAACAGTAAAACCCCGCTTTTACGTCCCTGGAATTTACGTTTTCCCGTGATTTACAACATTTTCTCCCGGTCTTAAAAATATTTGCATCATTATAATGTATTTTCATCCCGCCATTTACACTTTCAAATCCCGCCATTCACGACATTTGAAGACAAGAAAGATGGCGACTGGCGCACTTCAACTGGCGACCCTTCGAGCGTGATTAATGTTAAATATGGATAAAATACATGCTTAAACATGATATATGAATGCTGATTTATTTGGTTTCCTTTAAAAACACAATTATTCGTTTGATGATATGTAGCACATTACATCGATAGCATTGCTGAAAAGTATTTATGCTGGATATTGTAATGCTTGCGATCGGGATTCTCAAATTGGTACTAAGGAGCCATACCAGGGAATAGAATTCTCTTTCCTGGGCATACTAGATGTTTAAACAGTACATTCAAATTTGTAGCGGATGCCATAAATATATTTAATTTGAAGTTATTTGGCCAACTACCGCTGTCATTGCGGCGAAAAGTTAAAACGCATGTTAACTCTTGTTCTCATACTTCGCAGCGATCTTTTTCTTATTTCTCGTAACTCACACACTAATGCCATTCATCTTGTGTTTTTAGGTTTTTAGCTACTTCATCTTTATTTTTATTTAATGAGCAATTACTTACGGCAATCATGAGGAAAACGTATTTTAAAATGCCAAACAAGCATGCGAGATAATCGTTATCATTTGAAGAAAAAAATCAACATTTTGCAAAGATAATTGACTCTAATACGGGCACTCGCGTGTCCCTGACCAAAGAACTTGATATGCCAGGTTCAACGTGGAACACAACTGTAAAAACCCGTAAATGTGTAGAGAAAAGTGCTAACGAATGAGGCCGTATTGGAAAAAGGTGTAAATTCATTAAATACTCCAAGTATGATAAACTTGAAGAAACATTGAAGACATTGTTTCAATCTTCCCCCAAAATAATAAATTTTTAATGTGGACGAGACAGGTCCTTTTTTTAATATTGCCACACACAAGACCCTATAGACTTCAAAGGGGCCCCTTGTCATATGGCCTAGCTCAGCAAAGGTCGCCTTACTGTTTTATTAGGAGCTAATCCAGATGGCTGTGTGAGACTGAAGCCCTTTGTTTTTGAAAAGTCCAAACACGAATATTACATTAGGCTCCTTGGGTCCAAAAATCCACATTGCTTTAAAAACATTAAGAAAGACCTTGGCTACAACCTATGCAGCCAACACAAAGGCATGGATGACATAGACTATTGTTGAAGAAAAAATGTATGCCCTTGATGCAAAGATAAATATATGTAGGTAGACACCACCTCAAGTTAAGTTAAAATATGAGAATACTTTTATTTTTTGCTAACTTTTGTTTATTCATTTATTTATGTCTATTTGGTGACCCATCAAATATTAAACATCACCTGTTAATTTAAATAAAATTATTTAACATTAGGCTATGATTTTGCTTCTATTTCCTACAAATTATGATTGCCCTCGATTTACATTTTCCCGCGATTTACACTTTTTTCCTTCATCCCAGTCAAAAGTGTAAAAGAAAGGTTTTACTGTATTTATATATATTACCCATTTTTATATAATTGAATTACCCCATTATAACACCCCAACAAGAAGCAATTGTAATTGCTCCTGCCAGTCCAGCTCTAGGGGTCATTGGAATGTGCAAGCCCTTCCACCTCGTCAAGGTTGTAGTCCTTGGTATTATTCAAGCTAAATACATTAGCCTTTGCATAGATCATTGGAATTCCAGAATAGTACCCACTTTTTAAAGTTTAAGGTTAACATGAAGAAACTAAATGGACATTGAAAATGATGGACAGAATTTACCTCTGCATTTTTATTCAAGGCAAATAATTCAATCACACATACTCAAATTGAAATAGTGCATAACTAATACATATATGAAAAAAATAAAAATCTTCATCCCCACATGTAAGTCAACCCCTACACCTGCAAAGGCAGAGAGGAGAGTATACTTTGACAAGGATATGACTGAATTATAATGGACACCACTTATTCCATGTAAGTGAATATTTGCCAGAAGAAATACATAAATAACTTATCAAATGGTATAAAGCAGCTAGAGTGGCAACCTCTTATTCCTCAATGAAGGCGTTACCCTAACTTAAGCCCCGTTCAGCGATGGGTACATTTGAAGCTTCAGCAACACTATTATAAGGAGAGGGAGAACGAGGAGCTAATGAATCCATAGTAAGAGCTTGGTTAAAAGATACATATTATTCAGAAGCATTCTTGCTAATTGAACCAAAACAAACTTAACATTTGCAGGAAATGAGTTCTTGGCTTAGGAATTACGGAGTCATTTTCATTCAAAAAATTTATAGAGCTAAATAAAATAACAAAGTGTAACATTTTGATCATTTACATATATTGTATATAACGATATCATTTCTATTCTACCAATTAAATAAATAACACTTTTTCCTTTCTTTATAACTTATTAACTCTATCTATTCACAGTTGTATTTTCCTCCACATCAAAGGTTAGATATTTGCCCGTACTAACTTATATGAAATACAACACGTAACTCAATAAAAACATATTATACATGAATCACAATATCAGGTGTATTTGTTACCTTTGTCAGTGTATTACATTGGTTTCTTTGCCCTTTGGGCCACAGCAATAATTCCCTTTGGGAATTTCTATTTGCCTTCACGGCTCACTTCACCTTTTGCACACAAATGTATTCTCTTGCACGAATAAATTCCTTTTACCAATTAATTATGATTACATACATACATATGTAGTGACTTCTTTCATGGTTGTCGTCATGACACACATGCTTTGCACTAGTCCCTTGACTGGCTAAAGAACTCACACAGTTAACGTCCACCGCTGTCTTGCTACAGGTACTTAGCTGCAAGGTTGACTGCCCCCTGGTTATGTATCGGGTAATTTCCAGCTGACCTCGGCTTACTTCCTTATACAGTATGGCTAATACTTCCCTCATAGCGGAAACCACTACTTTATAAATACTTCTTCAGTTTTCTATGGTCTCTATGCCGTAATTTCACCACAGCGAGTGGCGTGGATTCGACCTTCATCTTGGTTGATTGTTTAAACTGCCAGCCTCCTATAGAGTAACTCGCCTGTATATATATTCATTTTCTCCCTCCTTCTATTCGAATGTTCTCGAAGGAATTTCCCCTCGTTTCCCTTCGTGTGCAGGTGTTCATAACTTTAAACAATAGTGTTTTTTGCGGCTATCAGCTATTGTTTGGTTTCAGTTTTATCACGCACTCAGGTCATGGTTGCTGTAGCGTAATTGTTGCTACCACACACCAGTATCAGTGCGGAGTCTAAAAATAGAACTCACTGCACGTACGTGGTTTAGAGATGGGCAAAATTTCTCAGTAATCGATTAATCGTATCATATGATGATCGTGTCGGGAGAATCGATTAAGTACAAAAATCGGGAAGGCATAATCGATTATGAAGAATCGGTAAATAATCATATGATTTTTCTGTGAAGTTCGTAGCTTCTGTGACGAGCAGAAGAATCGGAAGAATCATACGATTCATGTCAAGCCTGTGAAGGATCGTCAAGGATGAGCATCACTCTGCGCATGCCTGACGGGTAGCATAATCGGTTATTTGAAGAATCGGTAAATAATCATGCGATTTTTCTGCGGATATATTTGTGACGGATGGAATAATCGTAGACTCCTGTGGAGGATCGCCGAGTATGCGAAGCGGAAAGCGATGCGCCCCGATTTTTGAAACGAAGGGTCTGTTGAAATTATTTCACGGTGTTGTATGATTGTGGTGAAATCATTATATTCAGTGATATATAATTATGGTCTCCGACTGAAGTAAACGATACTGTGAAGTGACGTGGGAATAGAGAGCTGTATATAAGGAGATGATTTTTGTGCATTTGTGTTAAATAACCTAATTGAAAAGAGGAAAATAGTAGGTGACTAATCAAGGTTATTGTAAAGGTTTTGTAAAGGAGAGAGGTATAGACAAAATGGGAATGTTATAGGTGCCTGGAATACAGTAAAAAATATGTCTCCATATGTATAAATACTTGGCATAGCTCTAATTCACACTCAACATGCTGCAAAATTTACAATGATTGTAATTTACATTGATGATGTGACTGCTCAGTGATGATGATACTTGAGTTATAAATATATATATATATATATATATTATTTCGACAGAAATGGTAACTTATGTTGTCAAAAATATATATAATGTACCTAGTTCTTCTATTTTTTCGAAAAATTAGCTTAGTATTTCAAAGTGTATGTTTTCTCGACATCTTATACTTCATGGTGTAAATATCAGGAGCATTAATACTCCTAAATTAGGTCAAATATTATTATCGTAATCCTTGAAATGAAGCTGTCTTTCATTAAGAGTCATAAACGTTTTACCTCATCTCTTGGTAAACCACATGCATCTGAGTCATATTTTTTTATCTGCGGCGTTTTCAATCGTCTTCTTTCAGATTTTGCAGTCTTGCCATCGCAGTTCAAACATAAAATGCAAAAAATAGCTTTTTCATGGGCTATTTGAATCTTTTTATTTTTAAACTATTCACTGGCAGTTGCGAAAAAAATCATCAAAGTTCTAAAGCCGATTATTTTTTCCCTCGGTAAATTTTCAAATTACACCAATCCCGCCGATTTTTTTCTGACGGTCATAATCGGGATTGAATAATCGATTCAACGATTAAATCGTCCACCCATAATCGATCTAATAATCGAAAGAATCGGAAGCAAATAATCGATTATGATGAAGAATCGATTTTTTTCTCCCATCCCTAACGTGGTTGCTTCTTAAAATATTTAACGTCAAAATATTCGACATGGCTGGGATTCCAATATGTTACATTGCCCCGTTAAAAGAATAACTTTCGTGAAGCGAAATATTTTCTTTCAAGCTTTCAATTTTAAAATTAATCCCGGCCCTGACACCTTCAGGATGAATCTTCCCTGCCTAATCTATTGCATGTGTGTCTTACAATATAAAATACAATGTAAAATATAAATAATAACCTTTACCAAATAAACAATATTCAAACAGGTAGCTTTTGATAATGTAATCAAACATATACATCTGATTCCTAGGCATGACATTCAAGAAGTAAACAAATTTAAAATGTCAACAAACATTGGCTCAAAACATCAAAATATCTAAAACGTAAACAAAATGTTCATCGCCACATTCGGCGGGTTCATCGGCCTGCTTACGCTGAGTAATGTGTCCTCTGGCCACAAAATAATAAAAGATGCCATCAATGTTCCTCATCATTTGTTCAATTCCACTTAGTTTTATCATACATAAATTCACTTGAAATTAAAAAAAACATCTTATTACCACTGCATATTGTACTGGTCCCATCCGTTCGCACGGAACAGGTAATACTCAACCCATGCGTACTCTCCCGCCAAGAGACACGCAAGCAAAACTCCGTCACCTGTTAAATAAAATTGGAGACCTCTCCACAATAGGCTTCTGCGGGTAGGTTCCTGACCACGTTTTAAATCCAGGCTTCCCTAACTATACCGCCGGGGCAGGGTGAAGATGGGTCGTAGGTGCTAGGTTTAAGGTTATTTGGCTCGCCAGGTAGGAAGATTGGAAAAAAAATATACCTTTTTCCGTTCAACAAAAACAACCATCTATTCGTACAAAAAAACTTGCAATTACGACATACAAAAAATATCCTCAAAACAACTAATGAACTGATGGGTTGACAGATGAGGGATAAGATATACAGTAAAACCCAAATTTTACGTCCCCGGAATTTACGTTTTTCCGTGATTTACAACATTTTCTCCCGGTCCCAAAAATGTTTGCATCATTATAATGTATTTTCATCCCGCTATTTACACTTTCAAATCCCGCCATTTACGACATTTGAAGGCAAGAAAGATGGTGGCTGGCGCACTTCAACTGGCGACCCTTCGAGCGTGATTAATGTTAAATATGGATAAAATACATGCTTAAACATGTTGTATGAATGCTAATTTATTTGGTTTCCTTTAAAAACACAATTATTCGTTTGATGGTAGCACATTACATCGATAGCATTGCTGAAAAGTATAAATGCCGGATATTGTAATGCTTGCGATCGGGATTCTCGAATTGGTACTAAGGAGCCATACCAGGGAATAGAATTCTCTTCCCTGGCCGTACTGGCTGTTTAAACAGTACATTTAAATTGTAGCGGATGCCATAAATATATTTAATTAGATATTATTTGGCCAAATATCGCTGTCATTGTGGCGAAAAGTTAAAACGTATGTTAACTCTTGTTCTCATACTTCGCAGCGATCTTTTTCGTATTTCTCGTAACTCCCGCACTAATGCCATTCATCTTTTGTTTTTAGGTTTTTAGCAACTTCATCTTTAGTTTTATTTAATGAGCAATTACCCACGGCAATCGTGAGGAAACGTATTTTAAAATGCCAAACAAGCTTGCGAGATTATTGTTATCATTTGAAGAAAAAGTCAACATTTTGCAAAGAGAATTGACTCTAATACGGGCACTCGCATGACCCTGACCGAAGAACTTGTTATACCAGGTTCAACGTGGAACACAACTGTAAAAACCCGTAAATGTATAGACTGCGGCCCTATTGGTAAAAGGCATAATTACATTAAATACTCCAAATGCGATGAATTTGAAGAAATATTGAAGGCATTGTTTCAATCTTCCCCTGAAATAAGGCCACATAACCGCTGCGAGAGGCGCTCGGCGCATTGATGTCTTCAAAGAATCAAATGGATGTTTACACTGTTTCAAAAGTCGATATAAATATTGTCTATAAAATCATTTTTGGTGAATCTAAAAGTGTACACTACATTGATCCTGAAACAGTTTCTCACCGGAAGTGCACAACTTTGCATAATTATGTTGATGGCTATGCCTATGCGCTTAAAGACATTTTTTATGTGGACGATACAGGTCTTTTTTTTAAATAATGCCACACAAGACCCTATAGACTTCAAAGGGGACCCTTGTCATGGGACCAAGCTCAGCAAAGGTCGCCTTACTGTTTTATCAGGAGCTAATCCAGATGGCAGTGTGAGACTGAAGCCCTTTGTTTTTGAAAAGTCCAAAAATCCATGTTGCTTTAAAAATATTAAGAAAGACCTTAGCTACAACCTATGCAGCCAACACAAAGGCATGGATGACCTAGACTATTGTTGAAGAAAAAATGTATGCCCTTGATGCAAAGATAAATATATCTAGGTAGACACCACCTCTAATCAAGTTAAGTTAAAATATGAGAATACGTTTATTTTTTGTTAACTTTTGTTTATTCATTTATTTATGTCTATTTGGTGTCCCATCAAATATTAAACATCACCTGTTAATTTAAATAAAATTATTTAACATTAGGCTATGATTTTGCTTCTATTTCCTACAAATTACGATTTCCCTAGATTTACATTTTCCTGCAATTTACACTTTTTTCCATCATCCCCGTCAAAAGTGTAAAAGAGAGGTTTTACTGTATTTAAATCGTGAAAAACCCTTAATGAGATGAATGAATGAAATGAGATGAATAATGATTAACACAATGGAACATTAGTGCCCTTATAAGAGCCACAAAGAAGGCTTAACCCTTGCACACAGGCACTGAATTAATTTATCCACCAAACAAATTATCAAATAATTAGGGAGGCAATCATCAGTCTGTCCAGTTTCTCTTTTTACAATATGATCACACTTGGCGTCAATCACTCACCGCTAGAATGCACTATGTACTACTGATTTGAGGTAATCACGTGGAATGCTTGGAGGCTAGAACAGGGGGAGTTTTGTCAAGGTCGTTGACCTTATTTGACCACAGACGTAGATTCTCGGCACGGAACAGCAACAGGGCCGGGCACTTAGGACGTCAGGCTTCGCTCCTTTGATACGACAAGCGGACGCTGGGCTCAACATGCCATGTTGTCTCCGTGGACAGCCGATAATCAATTGGGGAATGCCCAATCCTTGGACATGGTACTTCGTAGAGTACTTCAGGGCCTCCAGCAATTCTGCTTCCTGTACCACTCTCGGTTTGTGCAGCGCTTCCACGTAGTGATCAAGTCCAGTTAAGCCTCTTTCTCCCGAGCTCTCACCTTTTTATACGGTTTGCCATGTAGGGGGAGAGGACGTCGAAAAAGGGGGAAAGTGTGTGGTAGGGGGCACAAATGGAGGGGTTAGACCTCCACATCTGGAGAACTCACATCACTTTAGACCTCCGCATCTGGTGGAGTCAAAAATCCCCTCTGATTCACACTTAACTTCTCTTCACTTTCTCTCACTCCACT
The DNA here is from genome assembly GCA_963573305.1 of Pyrrhosoma nymphula. Classification (NCBI taxonomy): domain Eukaryota; kingdom Metazoa; phylum Arthropoda; class Insecta; order Odonata; family Coenagrionidae; genus Pyrrhosoma; species Pyrrhosoma nymphula. The sequence continues at coordinate 162,378,701 of OY754330.1, forward strand.
CTGTTCCACTCCATTCACTCGACCTTTCACACACACACACTTTCACTCGAATCCCACACGCATACCTCCTCCCACCTCCACAAGCCAAATAAAGGAAGGGGAAAGAAAAAGGGGGGGGTGGAGTGGTTTGGGTAAAAAGCATATGGTGTAACGGCTCGGACCGTTACAATATACACATAACATTGTAACTATTCAAACACACAAAATCTTTATCCACTCATATATATACCTTGAAATACTGACACAGGCGACTCAACTCTATTAAATTTCTACCTCCGGACTATGTTGCAGCCCCGGTGCGTCTGGTGCGGTGCAAAGTAAATGGGATTCACTTCCTGCGTATCGCTTTTCCTCGGTCAACCCAATCTCCCCTTCAGTATAAAATTCACGGCAGTGCCTATTGTTGAAGAAAAAATACATGCCCTTTGTGCAGAGATAAATATGTGTAGGTAGACTCCACCTCAAATCAAGTTAAGTTAAAATATGAGAATACTTTTATTTTTTAATTTTTGTTTATTCATTTATTTATGTCTCTATTTGGTGACCCATCAAATATTAAACATCACCTGTTAAATAAAATAATTTAACATAAGGCTATGATTTTACTTTCCTACAAATTCAAATTTCCCTCGATTTACATTTTCCCTCGATTTACACTTTTTTCCTTCGTCTCCGTCAAAAGTGTAAAAGCGAGGTTTTACTGTATGTACATATACATAAAAAAAGTCGTCGTTGCTATCTTTATTGTCGTTAGAAATAGATACAAATATGCTGTATGAAATTTCTGTGTCGACAGACTAAGAATCAAAATGAATTCAAATGCCCCTTTGGCTACCAAGGAGGAGGGAGGAATCCTACTCTGAAGGGAGGAATCAAAAAATGAAAGTTTCTTTGGGAAATATCGTAAAACTGATTAAAGTATTTAAATTTATCTTCTGAATGAAGTGACATTTGAATTTTCTTTTGAAGAAATCGACTCCTGTTTATCACTCCTATACAAGCACTAGCATTTTCTTATGAGAAATACTCTTCCAATCAATTTTCGTCAAAGGGAGTAAACAACTGCTGGCAAAAAAAAAAAGTCTTCAGTCTGCTCACCCCGGACAAACTTTCATGAGAGAATGTGGCAGTGAAACCTAAAACACCAAAAAGCTGAGTCAGCTTCTGAAAGATTATAAAGAAGAAAGAAATCACTACTGTCATCATACGCATTGCCGGATCTGCTTGCTTCTGTTTCTAAGAAGGGTAGACAAGAGCTTTGCTGAAAACAAAAAGGCCATAGGGAAGGAGGGTTAGCAAGAGGGTCTTTAAAAGACAACGTAAGGGCAAAAGCCCATTGAAGGAGGTTTACTTTGATTCAATAGGAACAGTGAAGAACGGAAGATGCAGAGATAGTTGAGAGGGGAGCAAGAAAAATATGAAATCCATAATTGACCACATTTGCATGCATCTTTGACCACAGGTGTGCACAACATGGAATGAGTTAAGAAATGAGACACCAGTCACTTTAACCTTCAGTATTGAGCCTAAAGGCCTGTTTACGCTATGCATACACCTACGTGGGTTCATGCATGAATATCTGTTCCTTCAAAATCCCTCCAAAATTCAGTGTGTAAACACCACAAAGCTAGCTAGGTAGCTAAACAAAGTGTGACAGGAGGAGTAGCACTCAGTATATATGTGGAGGGAAAACATATGCGCTGTCACTTAATTATTCATGGTCGAATATTTAGTATTTAACTGCTTCCAGGGTCAATTACCAACTTCAACTGATGTTGACAGTCTACATCAAACACGACCATCCACCAGGATCAGAGAAATACAGACAAAAAATTCATATCTATGTCCCAAAGGTCTCTGATGTTAGAAATTGCCAAAAAAATCCTTTCTACATATATCCATTAATATTAACACTTCAACTTTGTTTGAAAATTGGAATAAATTACCTTCACTAGTTCTTATGTGTTCTCATATGGATTGTCATGATGTATGGCCGTGAAGCATGTGTTAAAATAGAATTAGTGTCTTTTCATGTGTGTTGGTCACATCAGTGGCTTCATTTTTTCATATCCACACAGTTTATGTTCTTCTTTTGTTTCTTTGATTATTACGCGATGGGTTGCTATGTCTTGCGTAAGTTAAATATGAGTCAAAATAAAACAAGCTTTGGGAATACATGTTCTTCTCATCATTTGCCAGGAATTGAAATAGAAAGTCTAGACAAATACAATTACTTGGCTTAACACTTTGAAGCCCGGGGGTTTCTTAACCGTACGGCTCCAGAATCCCCGGGAGTTTTGTGTTTTTTGGAACTTACACATTATAATGACCAAACAGTTCATTAATGAGTTACAAGCGGAGGCACTGTTCAGCAGCAGACGGCCATTGGAAATGGCAGACGGCCAAAGAGCCCAAACTTGAGTAAAATACGGCTGCAAATATGTACGACAGCAAACACATGAAAATGAGTTATGCTCGGGCTTGAGTCCCTGGCAGAAAGTACGCAACCCGAGGTATACTCGGGCTTAGGCTTCAAAGTGTTAACGGCATGGACCTTGGGGAAGAGAGAGGAGGATTGGATTGAGGCATTTGAAATGTGGATGGGAGGAGGTTGGAGAAGATACAATTAACGGACAGAATAAGGAATGAAGAGGTGCTGAGCAGGGTTGGAGAGAATAGAAAACTCATAAAAATACTTGGTCCATGTTTTGTTTCATAAAAACAATCACATTGTAAATGTAAACACAAGGGATTATAGGGAACTATTATAAGATATTTTCGCCTTATTTATTAGATACCTGTGAGATTTTTTGAGCTTGGCTAAAGTGGCAGTGGTTTCTGGGTTCCTGTTTTGTTTGTTAACATAGGATAACATTTTTAACTGTTTTGATAGTTGAACTATTTCATCAGAGACCCATTTTTTTCTTGGATTACTTGTATGCTGTTTTTTCTTTCTGATGGTTGAAATCGCACACTCTAGTAAATTTAAAAACTTTGAGTAAATATTTTCAAAAGCCACATCAAAAATCTTACATACCATGTACATTGTTAGATAGATAAAAAAAACAATTAAGCATACAAATTACGAATAGAGTTCTAAAATAGCAGTTTTTAATGAAGCGGTCAGCTTTCCTTTGTATTTTGTTTATTTCACAAATTAAATCATTCTGAGAATGGTACTGAATGCTCTCAGTATATTCACAGACATTGCCTAACCAGAGCAAACCTCCTTTTCCCATTTTCATGAGAGAAACTTCCTACAATTCACTTGATAAATCCTAGTTTCTTTAATGCAGTGCCACAAATGTTTCATTTGTGTTTCCCTCATGCTAGGCGTGAAGTTACGGTGATTCCCAGGCATTTGACTCCATCTGACTCCTTCATATTTACCCCTCCCACTTTATAGATATTACGGTGGGTGTGATTCTTTTGTAAGAAATTTGTTGCAGAGCATTTTCTATTGTTAAGTTTGAGCCTCTTCCCAAGACACCACAAGATAATGTCGTTAAGATCCGATGAAATAACTTCTTAGCCAGAATTTGTGGAAATTCCTCTGTAGATGACATCATCATCTGCAAACATTCTAATCTTGCTACTTACTCTATAGTTGATATCATTTATCTAAGTGAGGAATAGCAGGGGGGCAATTATAGTTCCTTGTGGGATGCTGGATGTCAATCTAACAATGTTGGAACTAATGTCATTAATAACTACTTATACCTTGTGGTCATTTAGAAAATTGGGAATCCAATTCACTATTCTTTCATTTACCTCACATGATTATATGTTTTTAGAATATTGTTTTTTTTGTGAGAAATCTTGACAAATCTATATATTTGAAATTTTGCACATTCGCCTACCAAATGGTATTTTATAGTTCAAAAATAAATATAGAGCATGTCTGGTGATGCATAAGGTGAACTGTAGCCAGTAGTTCTCGAGTAAAATCAACTGTAAAGGAGAAGAATTTGGACGCTGGAGTAAAAAATATGTGCAGCATGAAAAAAATTGGATGCTAATTTTGCAATAAAAGACTCATCAGTCGTAAAACTTGATCACTTCCTCCTCTATTCATTGGTGAAATGCCACAGTGTTGCCAAAGTGGTCTCTGAAAATTCCTTGAAGCTGCTTTGGAAGGCTGTATAGACTAAGGGCAAACTGCATGGTCTGGCTTAGCTTGGAAATTGGGGAAAAATCTGGTTTTGCATATCCAAAAAGTTGAAGAGAATTCTTCATGTTTATGGTGAATTTCATGCGAGACTCAATTGGCAGCGAATTGATCTAGGCCTTGCTCTTTGATATTTTTCGGATTAACATAACCTGTCTGGGGTAATAAGTCTGTGTGCTGACTGAAACTTGCAGAGATTTTTGGACGCCTGTGGGAAAAATGTCCTTGTTTTTGCCAAAGGTAAAGCCAAGAAAAAAGAGCAATCTTTTAAGAGTTAATGGTTGCATTTGATTATCTTAAGCGGTTGATGAGAAAAGGTATTTAAAAAATGGCCTAAATCATGGACCAGTGTATGCCGAGGGATGGTAAGTAAGGTAAGGCTGAAGGCCCCTTAAGGTGTTTACTCTGGATTACCACAAACTGAAAGTTTTTTGTTTAAAAGTTGAACTCACTGTCACAAATGTTTGTGTGTGTTGTTTTTCTCTCACATCACTATCATTACAGCAATTAAAAGTTTTATGGAAATGATATTTTACTTGCTCAGACAACTAAGCATAGGTTTAAAAACTTCATATCTTTAGTTGTGCTGTAACTAGAAATCTTAATTTCACTATACTGTAGATCTAGGAGTCTTACAATATGCAAATTTTATCCACCTTAGTAACTAAATAATTTTGGCCAGCTGTTGGAAATGTTTACTTCCATGGCCAAGGGGAGCACTCATTGCATACTCATCTTAAAACTTCAGGAAGTACTGATGACATTGTTTTACATAAGATATTTACATTTCATGTAAATCCTGAAAGTGTCTGGAAACTCCTCAAAAAGTATTTAGCTTTAAAAAAGTTGTCCTCTTCTACTCTTTTTTTATTTTTTTTGGCGTAGGAAAAGTATAAATCTAGGTCATAAAAGAACTATATACAGGCAGTCCTCGACTTTCGTACACAATGTGTTCCTGAAGACATCTATGAAAGTCAAATGTACGAAAGTCAAACAATAGAGTTCCATACTAATTAGGGGTTATGTTCCTAGAGAGTTAAATATACATAGTAAAACCTCTTATCAATTGTAAGGAAATTTTATTTTTAATAAAAAAGTTTAAAATACATTAATTATATTTAAAACAACACGTAATTACTGTAAAAACTGCGCAGTCTTGATAAACGGTTCTAAAAGAATACCGTTGTGTACTGAGTAAACATGCATTTCTAATTTTTCCCAAGCAGAAATTAACATTTCACTGATAATGTCCACTATCACTATGGAGACAAAAAACAAGAAGCGTCACGTCATTTAATTTTTGGAACCTTAAACTTGTTCATTTAATTTATTACAATTTCAAGAAACAACAAAATTTCGCAATTTCCTAAACTGGACAAAAGACAAACAAAAATAGAATGATGTTTCCTAGGTACATGCTATACACAACTTCGTGAATTTCACATTGCACTTCCCAGCATTTCGTACATGGTCTATAATTTTATCTTTCCCCTTCACTATTGAACACACAGTTGAACGGCTTAAGTTCAATGATTGCCTTGCAGCAAAAGATCCTCCCAGTTCAGCACTCTAATACAGTGTGTCCTCGTTTAACGTTGTCCCGTTTAACGTTGTTTCGCGATAACGTTGTCCAACAATTAAAACCCTAAATCGTTCAACGTCGTCAGTGCTTCGCGATAACGTTGTTCAAATTTTGCGAAACAAAAAAAAATGAATAACGAATAGGAATTTGGCACATCTGATGCGTAATTTCCATTCGGCGGAAAAGTTTGACGTTAACTCCTCATAGCGTGTGTCAAAAGTTCACCTGAGCGAATAATTATTACGTTATTTTGTTTCATAACTGTGTTTGCTTATTATTTACTACGCTGTTATTGGGGGGCAATGCATCGGGTGATTTAAAACTCAAACCAACGTTAGTGTACCATCTTGAATCGCTTGGTATTAATAATACCATGTCCGAATGGTAGATCCAGGGGCAGATATCTACGGGAAAAAATACCTGAAAATCCCATGCCGCCATAAGGTAGATTTACTGCTGTTTGAGGTGTATCGAAAACGTCTTTTTCGTGTTGAATTAGTGTGTAAGAGGAAGTATTCTAAACCCTCCATGATGCAGTAAATCGTCGAGGGTGATACTGTTCCTAAAACTTTGTTACGAAATAACAAAAATTTTGTACACAGCACCGAGTTTCCCTAGTTCACTCACTATTTTATTTGATATCCTACGTCTTCGCGATCGCAGCTAGCGAAATCTTTGGCCTTCACTGCATTCGCATGCGCACGCTCCCGCAGTGAAGAACAAAAATTTCTTTTACTCCGAGGGAAGCCGGTGCTAACAGCACTAAATATCAGAAATATAGGAGGGAAATCTGGTGCTTATTCTTTTAAAAATGCCTTTTCAGTTTGCTTCATATAAGATATGAAGATCTCTGACTAGTGAAATAATCTGTTCGACTGTCCGCGTAATTAAAATACGCCGTGGTATTTGTATCATAGCGTCCAGTCTGGGAGAAAATTAATTTCACCTGCTTCCCGATCACCTTATACCACCTATTTCACTTATATTGCTACGCTACATATGCGCATTTACCTTTCGTTTGCTTCATAAATCCTTTTTCTTTCATAAACTATTCACTTAAACCTGTGATGTAAATCTACTTCTCTACGCCATATTGGAAATACTGACCTTTTACTCCTAGTTCCCCCAGATGGCGCAGCGGTCGAGCAGTGTCTTCATTTTCTATACCCACCGCCCATGACTTTTCCCGCCTTCAACGTAAAAGTATTCCCGCTTTTCGACGGCTTTATTACACTCAGGAGGGACGGGTAACCTCTCGGAGCTACCCTATAATCTTTGGAGGTACTTCATTCCACTGCCTCCATACGGAACTTTCATCACCAACTCGCCTCTCGCCGCAATTTTACGCAAACCAATCACCATTGGGGTGGGTTAGTTTAAAAGGGTATTAGTGAAAATAAATCGTAACTATCTGCCAAATAACCTATTTTTCCGTTCAGAAATGGCCTTCTCTACGCCGCGTACTGTCCCACCTTAGCACCCCTGTTTCACTCCACAGACACGCAACGTTGTTGGGGGGGTTGGGTAAGGCCATATTTCAGACGTGAAATTAGTCCGTATCCCTCTACCGGGACTTCCAAAAATCTCGCAACATGGCGTCAAAATATCACAAAAAAATACGCGAATTTGGTCATTTTCAAACTTTAATTTCGCCAAAACTAAGAATCTCACGCCTTTTTTTCTTACATTTAATAAATGCGCATTCCTTTCAATTTCCTTTACCATTCATCTAATACCCCTTACTTTTCTTCTTTTCCCACACAAGAAATCGTTATTGTTATTAAATGAAGAATTGGTGAGTTTGGAACCGATTTTAATTTTTTACATTGTTTCTTATGGAAAATACTGCTTCGTTTAACGTTGTTTCGCTTAACGCCTACTTTTTCAGGAACGAGTTAACAACGTTAAACGAGGACACACTGTAATTCCCAACTTTTGCTCGACAGTATTAAGTTTATGCAACCTACGCGTATTTTTGTTGGTCTCATCGTCAGTCATATCATATTTACGTTTTCTACTCATTCTTATCATACGACATTAGTTAAATTCAGTAAATAAACAAGTTATACCTTGCTCTAAGTTATCACTGCCCACAGTCGCGTATACTAGCGAGCGAGAACGCCAGATGAAACAGTTGAATGCCGGGGTGCACCATGCACCATCACGCAAAATTCAAAAATATTGTTCGAGAAATGTCCAAAAGTCCGAATTTGGTGTCCGAAAGTCAGGTAAAAGGTATCAATTTGGAGCGTACGAAAGTGCGAATTGTACGAAAGTCCAGGACCGCCTGTAATGTATGCAACTTTGAGTAATTCTCATTCGATTAAACATAGTAACTGCTATCCAGAAAACAGTAGAAGCTTAAGTTTTCAGTGGATCTTAAATTGTTTTGTTGTAGATGACCTTGGCTTTGTGAAGAGTTGATTTTAAGTGATTATTTGTTTACTCCTAGATTAAAGACAATCGAAGAGCTGACAAGATTACCTCAGGCCCTCAGTCTCACATTCTGGAAGGAGTGTCATGGGAGGAGGCCAAGAAACTTCAAGTAGGTGTAAGTTCATAGTTAATAAGAGAAGACATTTAGGATAAGAGGGAGCATGATCATAGTTTTGGAGTCATTAAACTCTTCTTACTGATAATCAGGACAAGTTAACCATCGCTCAAGTACTTCATTTTTTTTTACTTGAATTTGTGGGTCAGGGGAGATTTAAAGCTGAAGGGGGAATAACCTTAAAAAAAAGAGTATTAAAAATTCAACATGAAGTCCATTATAAATGAAAATGTTTTAAATTGAGGGTGAGAAAATTAATACTGAGCTGTGTGTAATATGTATTATGTTAAGGTAAACCAGGCTTTTACGGATGTTTGCAGGATGTGGCAGGTGATCAGTTTTGACAGCTATCATTCAGGGTGGTGTATATCGATGCGTGATGTTTTTCTTGTGATACCTGCTTCAAAATTGAATTAATGGGCTCTTGTTCTAATTTATTGGGAATGTTAACAATGGAGTAACTATTTAATTCAAACTTTGAGCAGTGTGGTGTTTTAACCTTGGATTCTCATTGCATATTAAAATCTAGGGGTTTATTTTCCCTTTGTTGGTGATGCCCTCACTTATTAATGTCATGATGAATTTAAAGTTTGCAATATATGTGGTGTTTTTGGTGGTTTGGTTATTATTTTGAATTTGTATTACTGGTTTTCTGCTTCATAATAGGAAATGCATGAACTAATTTAATAAGAAAAACATGTTAAAAGATTATTCATGGTTTGGAAATTATATGTATGTTTATTATTGGACATATTCTAGTCGTGTCAAACTTTTGTCCTTGTTTGAAGGATTATAGTGTTGTGTAAAAAATATCAATTTCTGAGGAGAGAGCAATAAAATCTCTCATTGCATTGTTAACAGACAAAATGTGTGCATCATTCCGTGAAGGATATGCTCCGTTAAAGCGAGGGTATTTCTGTTTGCTTTGCCTGGAATGCGGAAGGAATACTCTTGGCAGGAAACCTTTGTCTTTCTTCCTACAAATTCACGACATTCACTGTAACTGGCTTTTTTTATTTAATTGTAAATGCTCCTTTAGAAGTTTTGAGAACATAAGGGAATAATTTATTTTAAGAAATAGTAATGAGATGGTCCATACAAGAAATTGACTTTTTGGCAGAGGCAAACTGTTTCACCTCAAAATGAAGTCCTTTTTTTAGAATTTCATTAAACATTATTAAAAAATGGTTTTAAATTAAGCTAGTTTCTGCTTTTACTCTACGAAAGCCTTTTGAAAGAATTATGTTACCAGAATCTGAAAATTGTCCAGTACGTATTTGATTACTTAGACAGTGGTCTTAGCATCACAATGCATTAATTTAAAATGACAGTGTTAATGTTAAAAGGCTTTGAGTATCATTAAATTTGAGGAGAGGGTGAGTAAGTGATTGAACAGGGAAGAGAGCAAGAGTAATGTTAATTATGCTGTAAAAAATGAGTGGCTACATTGACAGCAATTTGGTTGTGTTGGCAGTGAGGGCAACACCATTGTCAGCTAAACTGGAGTTCATGAGTTAAGAGTTCCTTCCAAGTTGATTTTTTTGCTTTTTGGGGAATTTTGGGTGTTTATGGCAATTCATGTATGCCAGCGTAATTTAATAAATCATATTTAAATAGAGCTTTCCTGAGTGATAAAGCCAAGATAAAATATAAGATATCAAGCATATGGCAATGGTGTAGATGGAGGAGAGCTTTAGGTGGGATGGGAACAGATGAATGTAAAATGTGTCCGAGGACTGACTGTCATAGTATATTGACGTAGGAATGGGAAAAAGAGTAGTATCATTTATATTTTTTTCAATCGATCTTTCACTATGGTGCACTGCATCCATCCCTTTCAGAATTCCATCTCATGCTTGAACTGTAAATCTTTATGAACCTTATCAAACTGCTTACTTCATACCTGAACATCTGAAATGCAAAAAATGTATTTAGAAACTTGAGCCCATGATATGGCCCAGCATAATGCTATAAATTTTATAATGATAAAAAATCATAATTAGTGGTCCTGTGTAAATACTGTGGAATTAGAGCTAATTGAAAAACAGTCCAATATTTAGAGTTAAGTGTTCTAGAACTGCAACTTATTTTTTAATTTATACATTATTATTCCCTGTGTGTTGATTGGTGTTAATTCCCTGTGTGTTAAAAATCACTCCAAATTGCAGGATGCGAACATCACAGTTACTGGGGACCAGGTTATACTCGTTGGGGCAGCATCCAAAGGCATCATCCAGAGGGATTTCCAGCATAATGCGATGGTTTACAAAGCTCCTTATTCCAAAAATCCATTTGATGCCATAACCGATGAAGAGTTGGCAGAATACAAGAAAATTGTCGAGAAGAAGTCGAAAGGAGGAACTGATGGTAATGTGGATGTCATTCCTTGGTTTTTCACATTTTTCAGCGTACCTAATTTTGTACAGGTATCCATTTTTCCTCACCTCTTTACAGGAAATGTAATTTTTAGATATTTGATTCTCACGTTGCTGTCATGGCTGGAGTACCCTGGAGTGTATCCCCCCTGACTTAGTGGTTGGCTTTGTTTGTATGTTGTTTGTAAGCACGCCAAACAATTGAAATATAGGTTGAAAAATTAATTGAAATTAGATGAAAAAACTTGAGTTAAATAGGAAAGAATGATACCAGTAAACTTCCTGAGGCTGACTATGGCAAGAAAACAGATTTATGTATTTTATTTCTTCACAAGACTAATTTTCTTTGGCTGCTTTACTCTTACTGCAGAGGTATACATGTTCTGAATCTAGGGCTGCTGTTTTTGAAAATCGCTACTCCTCGCTCCACATTAGCTCTCGCCGGCATTCTGAATATGGGTGAGAAATAAATGGCTCTGGTTCCGAGACGTTATCATAAATCCCACCACTTCCGGTATGAAAACCTTCCGGTAGAGTAAATGGAAATTCAGGCAGCCATGAATAGTTTAAACTGGTGGAGAACCAGGGAAGAGTTAACTTGAGGTTTATGTAGTTGTACTTTCAGCTGGTATTCTTGACATGTTGATCGTAAATAAAATGAACTAAACCCTACTCCACTGTCAATGTTTTGTGTGTGTTTTAATGCTAATTATCAGGGCCATGAAAATAATACACAAGGATCAGTGACCTTAAAAAATTGTTATACTAATTAAAATAATTTTTGTGGCCCTAATATAATGTGCAGATACACACGAAAGGTTGGTAATGGAATAATGGTGTAGTTGGAATTTCATTTTTGTCCAACATCTTGACAATACCCAAAGAATTGTGTGCCCAAAAGTTTGTATCTTTAACAACCGTGTGTATGATTAGGATATAAAAATATGTGTGAAATGTTTGTTTGGTGATTGGAAGAGTATGATAGCATTATTTCTTGAAAGTATCATACATATTAAATTGTCCTTAGCACATTACTTCCTATGAACAAACTGAACATATCGGACGTAGATATATCTACTGTGGCCAAGTAATCTGTCGAGAAAGTGATTTCACCCTATAGGATTAATACAACATTAAAGACTTTCTTTGAATGATTTGGCTCTTACATTCATCGCTGGGCAGCAATTTCTTTGCAGTATTTTTTCATTTACAGTTATCATTGGAGTTTTTAACTGATAATTGAGTATTTTTTTGCATTCTTTAACTGGGAAATAGCTTGGATATTGGATATTCTATAAATGGGAACTCATTCCTTAGAAAATTCATGTGATGATTGTTATATATTAATAAATTATGTATACCCACGATGAGAGAACAATATCAATATCTATATTATCAATTCACCTCAAATGTGTAAAAAAAGCATACTGTTTTCGTGTATTTGTATGGTTAATTTTAACTTTGTAACTTCCACAAATTATTCGACTGAGTAGACGACGTTTGGATATATACATGTAACAAATGCACTTCCCATGGGAACAAGTGCTTTTGGAGCATGCATATAGTCCTGAAGCAAAATGAATCGATGGTCAATATCAGAAAAGTGAGGATGAATGATATTTGCAAAGCAGGTTCTTCAACTGTGTTTTGTTTACACAGGCTTGGAGAGATCAGAATAATAGTGATTCACTTTTCCAAATTTTCCTTCTCGTTCAGCCGTAGACATATGACTACTAGAAATGTAAGGGAGAGCACTCTGCTTACTTTAATAGGTATCGACACATCGATCCCTTAGATTATTATTTATTTTTGTATTTTATTAGCAAATATAGCACCTCTCTATAAACATTTTGCAGATATCCCATCAAATAACATGTAAAAAAGAATGCCATAGCCATTTTGCATTAAGAAAGCAGTAGTGCTTTCACAATAGTGTGGTACTCAGATCCGAGCTATAAAAGAGCATCCCATGCCGATGCTATCCAACATTCAGAATCGCAAAAATCATTGGAGCTATTGCCACGAATGAAATAGTGACTTTCAGGAGCCATTTATACATTCATAATAGCAAGAAGTTATTGAGATGTGATTCTTTGGAAAAAAAATTCTTGAGAAGCTATTCCGGCAAATGGCGTGGGTGCTTTTTCATTCAGATTGACAGCCATATGTAGCCTGTTGAAATGTGCAACATGTAAATTTCCCCCGGCAGTGAAGTTTTGCTTAGCCAACAAAATTTAGGTCCAATGAATTTTGTTTTTAAGAGGTTTTACTGAATATTTGATTTAAATTTTCAAAAACATTGTTTTTTGCAACTCTCTAACTTTAACTCATAATCATCTTCATCATAATTCATGCCTTAATCATATTGTTATGGTTTTTGATCTTTTGCTGCCATATGGCAAGGTTAGCTTGATATTGTAATACATATCTGTAAGCAGTATGCATTTTTGGGTTCTCCGTCAACGTTCATTGACTTTGGCTGACAATGGTTTCGACAACTGTTGTCAGCCAAAGTCAACGGACTCGGATGGAGAACCAGAAAATGCATAGCGCTAATGGACAATCCCGCGAAAACCTACAGAAGAATTGTAAATATCTGTATTTCACTCTTGGGAATGTGACTGGAAGTGTTTCATTGCCAATTTTAACCTCTGGTCCAGTTTGTTGATAAATGTAATTTAGAACTGTCAAGTGGCTAATTGAACTAATTGTGAGAGAAATTAGGAATTTTATGAAATGAATAGATTAAGGCATGAAAATGTCCCAATATCTGTTTTTTGCCCTTAATTTGTGTGGTGTGTAAGTTCTAACCGCATGGATTTTTTTGTTCCAATGCAAATTTTCATATAATGACCCTGGCATGACAACCATTTAGATGAAGACCAGTCTGAGTCGGAGCCGTTGTCCTCCTCCTTACAAACCAGCCGCCCTGGAGAGGATAGCACTGTATCTGTAGATGGTATGTGAAAGATTCATAACTCACTTATTACATTTAATACATGAACATGTTATGTGAACCATGAACTGGAAGAGATGAGATAGTGCCTCCTTAAATGTTTACCCCAAGATCCTGTAAGATTTGGTACATTTAATCTTATTTTATGTGTTATGATTCACCTGATACCTCGAGAGGTGCCTCTCAAGGTATTCCTCGTCTAGTTAATCAAAATTTTAAAAAGTCATTTGCAGTTTGGTGTGTTGAACGAAGATTTTAAAAAGAATAGAGGTTTTACTGTATATTTATGTAGCCACCCAGCGGAGTATTCACATTGAGATGCAATATTCAACTGTTTGTGAAAAAGTTTTGGCTTCCTCCTTAAGGTTATTCCATTAATTGGAGAAAGTCTTTAAGTTATTGCCTATGATGCTGTTATCTCATCACCTTGTAGAGCTCATTGCAACTTGGGTCATTTGAATTTATTCCTTTCAGAATTCCAGTCATGGAACCAGTTTCTGTGAAAACATTTAGAATTTTCTCCCTCTATCATTTAATATCATGTCTATGAGAATGTCCAACTTTGTACACTATACAAAGTGCCAAATATGCCATGATCTGACTTTTTCAAAAGCTCCAGTTTTGCTGAAGTGACGGTTTTTCTTCTCCTCTTCTACCTATATGCTTTTGCTGTAGGAATGAAAGAAAAATTAACTTGGTCACTTAGCTTTCCACTTTGGCTAAATCTTGTGTGTCAGAATTAGAATATGAGGGGCATTCAAACTGTTAAATATAGCATCATCAGCATGGATCGCTATTCAATGAAATCTGGAAAAATTTCTGCACAAATTATGTGGAATGCAGTCATGTGCACGGGTGCGAAGTTATACACCATGATGAATGTCAAATCATCAAAGCAAATGATTTTTTTCATGCCAAATTTCACCTTCCTTGATGTATGAAATCTGGAAAGTTAGTCTTTTTAAAGAAAACTCAATTTAATGTAAAAAATACCTGGTGGCCCATGTTGTTGACACTATGTTGAATGATCTGACTTCCTGTTGCATTCTGTTCCTGAAGAATGTTCTTCTGATCAACCCTGAGCCATTGTTCCACTATTTTGATGATACAATCGTAAAAGTATAGCTTAAGTTATTGCTGGAATAAATTTGTTTCTGCAATAAATTTGTTTCTGCAATAATGGACACTTCATTTTTTAAGAATTCTGGACAAGCAATCTTCAACAGTATTGCACTCTTTATGAAAAAGTTTCATTTGAGTTTCTGCATTATATTTTTGCGTTGAATATTTTCCTGTGTTTGGAACCGAATGGGTTTCTCAAAGAAAATCCAAAATTTAAAATTGTTCTTACATTAAAAAAAAAATATATTCACTATGATAAACATTTGAAGTGTGTCTTGCCAGAATGGAAATTACAGTTCCCTCTCAGTCCCTTATGTTAAGCATCCTTAGGCTCTGTTCGAATTCGGATGGGTAGTCATCAAATTTTTCCTGGTTGTCATATGCATGACATATTTGCCTCAGATGTTGAATGCATGGATGTAACCTTGGAAGTTGAAGTGAAATACTACTGCTGCTAATGGAGCTTTGCAAATTAAAATTACTGATGTGACCCTCCAAATCGTTTATGCATATAATTTTCCAGGCATATGTAAACTAAGTATGGAACTAAGTATCAAACTAAGTACAGTAAAACCCCACTTTTACGTCCCCGGAATTTACGTTTTCCCGTGATTTACAACATTTTCTCCCGGTCCCAAAAATATTTGCATCATTATAATGTATTTTCATCCCGCTATTTATACTTTCAAATCCCGCCATTTACGACATTTGAAGGCAAGAAAGATGGCGGCTAGCGCACTTCAACTGGCGACTCATCGAGCGTGATTAATGTTAAATATGGATAAAATACATGCTTAAACATGATATATGAATGCTGATTTATTTGGTTTCCTTTAAAAACACAATTATTCGTTTGATGGTAGCACATTACATCGATAGCATTGCTGAAAAGTATATATGCCAGATATTTTAATGCTTACGATCGGGATTTTCGAATTGGTACTAAGGAGCCATACCAGGGAATATAATTCTCTTCCCTGGCGGTTCTAGATGTTTAAACAGTACATTTAAATTGTAGCGGATGCCATAAATATATTTAATTAGATGTTATTTGGCCAACTACCGTACATTGTGGCGAAAAGTTAAAACGTATGTTAACTCTTGTTCTCATGCTTCGCAGCGATCTTTATATTATTTCTCGTAACTCACACACTAATGCCATTCATTTTAGGTTTTTAGTTACTTCAACTTTAGTTTTATTTAATGAGCAATTACTTACGGCAATCGTGAGGAAACGTATTTTAAAATGGCAAACAAGCGTGCGAGATAATCGTTATCATTTGAAGAAAAAAATCAACATTTTGCAAAGAGAATTGATTCTAATACGGGCACTCGCGTGTCCCTGACCGAAGAACTTGATATATCAGGTTCAACGTGGAACACAACTGTAAAAACCCGTAAATGTTTAGAGAAAAGTGCTAAGGAATGCGGCTGTATTGGAAAGAGGCGTAAATTCATTAAATACTCCAAGTATGATGAACTTGAAGACATTGTTTCAATCTTCCCCCGAAATAATACATTTTTAATGTGGACGAGACAGGTCTTTTTTTTAATAATGCCACACACAAGACCCTATAGACTTCTAAGGGGACCCTTGTCATGGGGCCAAGCTCAGCAAAGGTCGCCTTTCTGTTTTATTAGGAGCTAATTCAGATGGCAGTGTGAGACTGAAGCCCTTTGTTTTTGAAAAGTCCAAAAATCCACGTTGCTTTAAAAACATTAAGAAAGACCTTGGCTACGACCTATGCAGCCAACACAAAGGCATGGATGACATAGACTATTGTTGAAGAACAAATGTATGCCCTTGATGCAAAGATAAATATATGTAGGTAGACACCACTTCAAATCAAGTTAAGTTAAAACATGAGAATACTTTTATTTTTTGTTATCTTTTGTTTATTCATTTATTTATGTCTATTTGGTGACCCATCAAATATTAAACATCACCTGTTAATTTAAATAAAATTATTTAAAATTAGGCTATGATTTTGCTTCTATGTCCTACAAATTATGATTTCCCTCAATTTACATTTTCCCGCGATTTACACTTTTTTCCTTCATCCCCGTCAAAAGTGTAAAAGAGAGGTTTTACTGTATATAACATGTCATTGGAACTAATATTTATTTGTTCACTTTGTGAATAATTTCAGAGCCAAGAGTTCTGCGAATAGAAACAAAGCAAGTGCCGAGACCAAGCCAGGCAGAAGTTGTTCAAAGTGATGGTGAGTGGATGTTTGCTTTGTATTATCTTTTGTAATAAACATAACACTTTTTGGCCCTTTAGTTGGAGTTATTCCTTCCTTTAAGTTGATTATATTGTGTGTATATATTTTTTTTGTTCTATGTTCAATTATTTGAGATTTCACTGTGATTCTTCCCTTGCATCACATATTTTACCTGAAAGATAAGTTGAAGCCATAGAACTGCATTGATTATTATCCATTGGAATGGCTTTTTTCAAATTCAGGTGCATGTTCAAGAGTGCAGTAATGTGCATACTCATGTGATTAGTTAAATAGCCATGCATGTTGTTTAGTGCACCTTGTGGATTAGAAATAGTAACTTTTTGTAGATTTTGCAAATTGATGTCTTAGCACGTTCATGTGAATTGCATGCTTTGCTGTTGATACAGTTACTGAGTTTCCTGATCCTCACATGGAGAGGTCCCAGTCTGCACGTTTCCCAAAAGAGATTGGTGAGTTTAAGTTTTATTGTATTACTTAATTTGGAAATGGATTTAGATAGTATATCGTATTCGTAATTTGGTTGGTCGATTTTTAAGTTTTTTCTCTGTTACTGCCCATTTTGTGGAGCCAATTTTGTGGTTAATGGAGGTGATTTTTAAGATTTTGCCTGACATAAGATACATCAGAGGCACAATTGTTGAAGTTACCCGAATCAAATAAAATTATCTTACGTCATAGATTGTTAATATGTACTTTTCAACATAAGCTCCAAGCTCTCTCATTTAAATTTTATTGGATAGGTTTGACCTTAGATTCACAGATTATAATTGATGAATCCTACAGTTAACATATTTTTAATTGTTATGGGTATCTTAAGTTTCACCAGAATTGAATGCAAACTAGAGTGGGTTTATTTCATTGTTTACTGTGTATCTTCGAGTATAAATTGAAGTGTACTTCCCATCTGAAAGCATCAACTAAAATCTGATTCTCGGAATGAAAAACTGAAGTCAGAATGAAAAAATGTGCTTGTACCAATATGAAAACTAAGAGCCACAAAAAAAAGAATCCAGGATTCGGGAACTCCTATAAGAGGCCTTTTTGAATTGAACAAAAACCCACCATCTGCACAGATTGTGGGTTTCGTTTCTGTAACCATCTGATAAGATACTGAATAACTACTGATTTACTCGAATCAACAGGACTTAACGGTAGACATAGGCGTATCCAGGGGGGGTTGTGGGGGTTTTAACCCCCCCACCCATTGATAAAAAAACATAAAATTATGTATTTAACACATGATAATAGTACACCTATAGATAACCTTCCATAACATAATAGAACATCTTCAAAATTTCATTTTAAGATGTATATATTTCAGAATTCCCAGTCCCCCGTTTTTCATTGGGGGTATTCCATACCCCCCTTCAGACGCTTTTAGATACGCCTATGATGGTAGGTTCTGTTAATAATGCCATATGCAGTGGCTTTTAACTTCCTGCCCATTACGTTGCAGAAATATGCTAGAATTATCATTTGGTAATTATTGTTCCTCCAGACACTGTTTACGAGAGCTTTATCTCAATACGACCACCTCCACGACACATTTCAGGTTTGAGACAGCAGCAGAGACGGCTCCATAAATTCAGCTTGAAATACCTCAATGATGTGCTAGGGTGTTGGACGTATGCAAATATCTTATTGAAATCTTTTCTCTGCGGAGATAAAAATCAAATGCTTGTAGTCCTCAGCATTTATTTGAATAAAATAAATATCATAATGGAAAATTGAAATGGCCTTAGTTTCACTTCTTCACTTTGCAAAATTCACTTTGCTCAAGTAGACATCAGTTTTAATTCATTAGAAATGTGTTATTTAAGAAGGCACATGCAACGAAACTAGTCATAATACACCATTGATGTGATTACTGTCAAGATTTATAAATTTTCATGAACATTGCAAACTGACATGCATTATTATGCCACGGTAAATTCAGTACAGACCTGCAAGAGCAATAAATAGCCATATCCAAATAACCGTGAGAACTCGTCAAAATATAAATCATTGAGTTAGAAATTACTACCCTATAGCTTACCTCACTGCTACAAAATACTGCCGAGCACCCAAAGAAAGTTAAGTTTATTACCAGGATCAACTTGAAATTTACATAAACAAACACCTTTTAAAACAAATTTTAACAGTGTTCAGTGCTACACTAATAGAGACAGAGTTGGGATATTCCATCTCTTCCTCTTCCTCCGTAGAGGCTATTTGCATCTCAATGTCAGGCATACTCACGTAGTCTTCATCCGAAACTTTCTAAATTTTCATCCACCCCCACATACTCATAAACTATAAATATGGGGAATAAAATGATGCTATTGTGTTGCATAATGAAATTTGATAGCTTTTTGATTGAACTTTCCGTATATTTTACAAATGTGAAAAGTTGTACAAGTCCTATTCTGTTTTAATTACATACTAATTTACCAGCATTGATCACTAGTACTTGGTACCATGAGAAACAAGAAATATCTCTATATATTCCAGCCTTGGAGATAATTCAGGTAGCTGTTAATTATTTCCTGTAAATACTCATTGCATTTTGGCAGGTTATATAATATGTGATAGGTACTTGTTACATAAAAATTAGTAGTGCAACCTTTACTGGAAGTAAAAAAAATTTCCATTACTGATCTAAGTACGTTAACTAATGAAACATGACCCTGGTGGTGGTGGGGTAAAGTTCTCGCCTGCTAATCCAAGGGTTGCAGGTTCGAGTCCCGCCTGGGTCAGTTTTGTACATGCCTAGGGCATGGGTGTTTCTGTCAGGTTCTGGTGGTTTGGTCATGTGAAAAACCTGATGGCAAGCCTATAGCTTATATTAGGAACGCAAGGGCATGCGGACCTCCAGAATCGTCCGAGACAGCAAAAAACAAATGATAAAATTTGAAGGAATTGTCAGCTATAAATATTCACCAACATTTAAAAAAAATCCAATAATCATTTTAAAATTACAATCTTTTTTAGCAACTTAAAAATCATCTTCATCATGGACTTAACTTGAGTATTTATAAAAATGCTCAAGTCAGACATCTTTTTTAAACTCTGCTTGAATTTCGTGAAGCTTGCGCAATTCACATCCCTATTTAAGCCATTGCGAGACCCACTTTAGATCTCTGAGTGACATTAAATGAGCTAATCTATCTATTGTCAGCTATTTATATTAATTATAAAGAGAGGCAATTGAAAATATTTTTTATGGAAAAAATTTAACTTTTTTGGAAGTATTTTTTCAATAATAAAGATCATACCGGGATGCAAAAGCTTTTGACGATGTTAGTCCCCAGTAATGAGCATTGCCTCCTTTGCCATCCCATGCTTTAAATCAGTCGTTCGTTGGGAGATTGTTCTTTGTTAGCAAAACTGGTGACTGAAGGATCAGTATTGTCAGCTTCTTGTCATACTTAGACCTTTGTTATGCCTGATGTGGTACATAGAAACCTAGGTTGGAATAAATCTATTTTATCAGTGGGAAATGGCAATTTCTGTCTTCATTATGTTGAAACCACCACATCGAGTCTGATACTTCTATTTTTGGAAGGGTTGATTAGTTCTAAACTTTGTATCTAACCCTCCTGATTTCTGTCAGTGCTAATTCAATTAAAAGTATTTCATGATGTGTGTACTGAAAGCTCTTGAACCTTATCTTATGATCCAAATGCCCTTAAGATTACAGCTCGTCTTAAGTGGAAGAAAAGTGGTTATATTTTCATCTGCTGTGTGTGACTATGCTTAAATAGATTATTGACAGTGCTTATGTCTTATTTAACTTGCTCTGGTTACTCTTTAACAGCTGTCATTAGTCAAGGCTACATTGCTTTTGGCTTTTTATCAGTGTAATTTTAGTAAAACTACAATTGAATCTTGAATTTCAAAAAGGGCTGATCTCCGATTTTTGAAAAATTTCAGTGGTAAAAAAAAACTGAATTTCTATCAAACCATTTTAAGAGCGCAGTTTTTTCTGAAACTCCAACTGAAAGCTTTATGAAAAGCATACATGAGCCCGTCTCGCTCATGGAACATTGGTCTATACTGAAGTGCTATTGGGAGAAGGGAATTAGTTTTCTCGCCGATGACACCCGTATAAAACACTCTTTCCAAGCTTGGGTGAGACAAATGAGGAAATTGAACGTAACACAAGTATTATCAATCAATAACTGAACCAGCAATGTATTTCACTTAAAACCAACCAAATTACGAACAAATTACCAACAGGTTGAGTGCCAGGCGACCGTTATGCAAAGCTTCCACTCAGCGAAAATGAATAACTTAAATAAGTTCGAGAGGTTGAGAGCTTCTCTTATAAAAGTACAATTGACTGAAATGCAGCAGGTTCACGCAACGATGTCTCCCGGTCGCCGTCTCGACTGCAAAAGAGGGATGGACTCAGGGATGAATCAGCTGAGGAGGGGGTTGTCGGCAAGGATGAGGTGGAAGGGTTAGCTTAGGATATAGGCGATTGGTAGCCCTGTGAGGGGAGGAAATAATGGGATGGGTAATAGATGGGGTGGAAGTTTTCAATTTTCTGACTTCGGCCGCAGAATACAGAATCACAGCCTTTGTGCCTTGGTCAGAATGACGGAATTTCTGGAATCCTTCCTCACTTCAGGGCCTATATAAACGATGGAGAACCTGACGAGGGAAAAGTGCGGCAAAAGGCATGGCAGAAGTTGCTGGCAGGAGTCTATGAATTTTGGAGTCATGGACATTTTGGCCATTGTTGCAGCACATGTTGTTAGCGCTCATGACGGGGCACGCATCGGGCAAGTGCTTCGGCTAAGTCCAGAGGGTAAACAGTCCACAGAGGGGAAACATGTCCAAAGAAGGGATTTTAGAAAAAAAGAGGAGGAGGGTGTATAAAAAAGGCCACAAAACGAAAACATTTTTGAAAATGTCCATTTTCAAAAATTTCCGAGACAAGTCCCTTTTGGAATTCGTGATTCAAATATTAAAAACAAAAAATGTGATGGCAGATGTTAATTATTGAGGGAAGTGATTCACTATAACTGGATGCACCTTTCTCTTTCATATGGTTTGTAAATAAAATCTCCATATTGAAGTGCATACATGTATCTTTTTTCCAATCATTGCACACCAAATGTCCAACCGTCTTTGGTGTATATGCATACATGTAGTTGTATTAGAGTGGAGAAGTAGGTAGCCTCTTGAAATATGGCCTTAAAAGTGCATAATAACTGTGCCACTAATGCTCACTTATTGTCCTCAATAAATACTTATTAAATGTTTGTGTTACTGCTCCCTCTGCTGTATTGCATGATTTTGGTTGTTCATATTTGTGTAAATGCTTCACTTGCCTGTGTGTTTGTACTTCTTGCATGATTCATTATGCGATGATGACATCAATGTGCACCGTAGGTGGTGTCGCACCAGAAGAAACAGTTTTGAGTCATTTCCGCCGTTCTTGGTCTCTGGGAAGGGATAAGGTGAAGCGCAGAGGTGAGTATGCTTGGCTCGTAGCAGTGGCGTTAGACACTATAGTTTCTTGCTCTGGTGTGAGGAGTGCACATATGGTGTTTTTATGCTCTGATGAAATCAGCTCTTTGCATGGTTGTCTGTGTTTCACTCGAGCACAGATGTAGGCTGCACTGATGAAGCTGAAAGGCAACATTCAATATTTCTTTTCTTCTTTTATCTTATATGTGGACTTACCATGCTTAATAATTTTCATTGTCCTAATATTTGTGTGATTCCTCTTTGGAATAAAAAGTCAAATTCATAATGTAATTATTTATATATATATATATATTAATACAATCCTACCCAGCTAGCATAAGGTGTTACATATTCCAAATAGCATGGGTACTATCCATGCCACACTAGGGACAAGTCACCCTGATTTAGGATAGGCTATCCCTGAAAACAAGGATAGATAGGGGATAGTATGTGAAGAAATAAGGTATAGGTGAAAGACATTTGTCTCCATAGACAGGGATAGAGGATGGATCGGGGGAATCTATCCATAAATCCCTTTCTTTGATTGGTTGTGGCAAGCCAATGAGAGCATCAGACAGACTGATTGCAGTGCCACAAATGGCAACATTCAGAACTATGCGAGGTTGATCGGCCAGCAGTGCCCTACTAGTAGTTCAAGGAACCTACTATAAGAAATTATAAATACACCGGGAAAATACTTTCTGCTAGCTTAAAACTATATATTTCTATCTATCACATCAATAATATCAAATCAAGCAATAAACAACTGTTAACATAACTCAGTACACAACTACAAGCATACGCCTGAGAGAGAATCTTGCTTCAAATGTTCTTTAACATTACACGAGTTCAACTTCCCGACACAAACTATTTCTCATTTCAAACACCCACTTCATATTCTACTGCCTGCAATATAACCACACAGCGAATAGTTATTTTAATTTTAACCAGTCATTATGTTAGCACTTTCATGATCTGCTATCAGCCACATCAAACCATGACACTCAAGGGCTTCCACGCACCAATTTCCACTCTCGAACAGCATCCATCATTAGCTAAGCTGAAATCAGAGAGCACCCAGAAAAATGACAAAATGGTACATTTGCACAACCACCGAAAATATAAATAAAACAACAAAAACATCCCTAGGAAAGGATACCAAAGAATAAACCAACCACAGGAAAGAACATTTTTCCATGAATTAGTTTATTGACATAAGATTCACTTAAAACAATGAAAGCAGCTGCGTAATTAATAATTCAGGCAGCATTGCAACATTGTTCAATGGCAAGGCATAATGGCTTCCATGATGCCCTCGAGTGGTTTCAAAATGGTCTGGAAAAAATAAACAAGCAATAAATTCGCTACCTTCCATTACTCTAATCTAAAAATAATTCTTCATACAGTAGTATTCAAATATAAGTACAAAGGAGGATTCTTTATCATACAATCTGGAAATTAATTGCTGCTCAAGAAAACTTAGACTTCAAATTTTATTGAACAATATTTGACAAATTCCATCCTGACACAATATCATAACTTTTATACATGATGCATTAACAAATATATATAAATATAAAAATACCAAGTTCATACTATGAACCAGAATACTTTTCAAAATCAAATTGGGAATGCTTTATCAGAATTTCTTTATTCATAATAAGTAAGTTTTATCTTACTTTAAATCACACGAGCAAAGCCGGAAAAAGGTGCGGAGTTTTCCATAGTTCTCCCTAATTGCAGAAAAGCAAAGTTCACCAACGGGCAATCAGGCAATGTGCTTACACTCTTCATCCGCATTCGTTCCATCTTTGAACTCGGCACATCAAGGAATGGAGGACTACTGAAGTTGTTCGCGATGATCGCTCTCAGACAAGTGTAAATAATTATGCTGCTGACCAAACGACTTTACGGAAATTTATTGAATTATTTTTCGTAGGTAAATATATCTCTTCATACCACTTTGTGTAATAAAGCTCAATCTGAGATCATTTTGACTTCCGGAAATCATGGAGGATAATAAACATTCTATCCTCAAAAGTAATAATGAAGAAAATGTTTATGATTTATCCCTAAGTGCCGGAAGAAGTCACTATATATTGATTCAGATATGTGCTACCAATCACATCAATTCAAAACTATTGCCTGGAAATTTTTGTCATAATTTTTAAGTTACATATAAAAATCAAGTAAAATATGCTTTTTCACCAATAAATTTACATCTGAAAGACATGCTGTGTCACCTTATGGGATGGTTTTGGGATAGAAATGTGATAGGAATGCTTATCCGTCATCTATCCTCGTTTTATTCCGAAGAACATATGCCTTGTGCCAGCTGGGTAACCTTAGCTTTTTTAAATGTGTGGTGCATATTTTATATCCAAAAAGATTTTATGAGGTAATAATTCTCATATATTATAGAACAGTGTGTACATATTTTTGATTAAGTGCATGCCGTGTTTAATGTTAATCACTAATGCCTAGATGTATAAAAATGTCACAGCCTCTAAGATGCTGTACCACTAGTGGTTAAATGTTCATTTAAACTGCTTGGCAAGTGCTATAAATATGTCATTGGCTGAAAGCAAAAGAACCAAATCTCATAATTAACATGCTTGTAGAAAGAAAACAATTGAAAAATGGGAAAATTAGTATCTATGAAATCTTTCGAGTGCTATTATTTTACAATGAGGATTTTATTGTTAGCACTACGGAAAAGTTGATCTTACATTTCATTTAGAAATGAAATGGACAGTAGTTCAAAGTTAGCTTACAGAATAAAAAAATGATCAATGAAGGCTGAAAGTTAATTTAAAGGCAGCATTTCAACTTGCTTTGGATCTCACAGATGTTCAATTTAGGTCTTAATTGTAGTACCATATATCTTCGAGTATACATAAGTCTTCTTATCGGCAAAAAAATTAATTAATCTCCTTGTTTTGCGATGTTAAAAGTAAATTATCAAATGTACGTGGATGAATATATAAACAAATATTAACAAGCATTGAAGTAAATAAACATGTACTATCCTTCAATAAATTTGTCGGTAATATCTTAAGCTGCTACTAAACCCACCGAGTAGATGTCTTCAGCATCCTATGATGCCATTGTGAGTGTTACTGTGTGATGAGGCAGTTACGGCATCATCGTCATCTTCATTGAGTGACATATGGTGGCATGATTGAGTTACATATGGGTTTTTACAGCTGATACGTAGAAGTATTGACCCCAAAAATTATCACATTCTTCAGTGAGTCGTCCAAAAGTCGAAGGTAGATTTTCATTGGCCGAAAACAGGCAGAAATTTCTTGAATTATACTCGAGTATGTATGGTATTATTTCTCTTTTGTTTTTAAAATTTTGGTTAAAGTTTCACAAGTTATTCTTTTCAATGTAAAGACATTTGTATTTTCCTTGCTTGCATGCAAATAGCATTTAAAATCAAAACTTATGTGTGGAGTATTAATAATAGAGATTGATGTGCATGCTTTCACATTTTTTCTCATCTTGCAAGTGTGAGGGTAAAGTCCATTTTTTACATCTTATAACTTATATTTCTATAGGTTGGATGGCTGGTCATCATGTGACCTTTGTGTTCAATTCTTTGAATTCTATCAGCTGTAGTATCTTGGAAGAAATTCAGGCAAGCCCTAGAGAATCTTTCTCTCTGTCATTTAAAGGCCGTTTGGATGCAATAAATGCTGTTGCTAAGCCTTTTGTTGCTCGAATAGCCCAAACGGAGAAGTCAATATTTCCTCAGCTCATGGTCAGAAGCTATCATGGGGATGCCATTCCTTACCATATCTACAGCCATATCTATGAATGCTTTAGTGACAGACTCTTGTCTTTTAATGCCAGACATGTTTCGTTATGTCAGAGAAATTGAATGATATACACCAAGAAGTCTTCATACCTTAAGGAATTAGCAATGTTATTAACCTTGTATTTTAACCTGGGTAATGAAAAGTATTTTAATATGTTTTTGTACTATGGATTTGTATTAATTTTGTCTGTCTAATCCAATTTTGCCATAGTTTATTGTAATTTATATTTATCTTGCCTTATTTATAACTTTGTGTTTGTGCTTTGCTTTTTGGATGGCCTATTTTGTTTAGCATGAGTTCAATATTAGAATGTATTCACATACATATTTGGTGTAAATGCATCTTTCTCTCATACTGTATGTCTTGTACTTCTTTGCTGTCACCTTCTGTCTTCAGGATAATAATTACTCTGAAATGATTGCTCTGTAAACTTTGCTCTGCACTGACTAAAGTGATGCACTGTACTAACAAAGGTCAGGCACTGTATTAACAATAGCCAATTTCTTAATTGTGATGAGAAGTATTTTTATGTAGTAAAAGTGCATCATTTGTGTTCCTTGTAAAGTTAAAACTTAAGTAGTGGGAAAAGGGTTGTGCTCCAAGGTCTGTATCAGTAAATTAAATTTAGGTGTTCACTGGTGAAATTTCTATTGCTCTTGTTAATATTTATTAAAATTGGATGGTATCTCAAATTTAAAAAAATATGTGCATGCAAGTCAATTGAAGAAATATGTGAAAATGCTACTTATTCTTTATCACTTCTTACCGCAGGAGTTGCATATTTTAACTGTTTATTGAAATAATTTGTTGTTATTAATCATAAAAATGACTAGATGAAGGTATGTACCAATAATATATTTAATTAAATGGCTACTTTGTGTACCTTAGCAGTTGATTAATTTTTAGAGGGAACCTACCAAATTCTTAATAAATATTTAACCCTAGAATGGCTTCAACTGCAAGCTTTTAATGTAACTTTGTGGAAAGATATTGTATTCTTTGTTAAGTTACCATTGTGAAGATCAGTAAATCAAAGAATCCATACTGCCTTATGTTTTTACTTAGTGCAATTTTTTAGCTTTAAATGCCAATGGTGATCTTGCAAAACTATCCATTTTAAATTAGAAACTTCTTCAAATGGGGTAGTTATAATTCGTGCTTTTGATTATTTGCAGGGGAAAACACTTTGAATGGAGATGATCCTGATACCCACCAGAGTACATTCTCTCATAGCAGCAAAGAAGTAAGTTCTATTTTTTACCAATATCATTGCATATCGGTGTCATCTCACCTTTTCTTTTGTATTGAGATGAGCACTTTGCTCTTACAGTGCACAAACTGATGCCTTGGAGGGTAATCACTCCATCTGTTCTAATATGGCTTAATTTCTAACTTCTAATGGATTCTACTCGTGATGATCTCTGGTTGCTCTTGATTATTTAAAACTGCAATATTCAAGTAATTGTAAATTTTCATTCGTGTGCCTGAACTGTTAGGACATAATAATATGAATAAAAGAAAAGTTCATGAACCTTACAGTTCATTTTAATTTTTAGGTACATACTTATTTTATACTCAGTGGAGAAACATGTGTATAAAAGTAGTTATAGGTCTCAGGTGTGATATATATAATTTAAAAATTTATTTTAAAAATTGATGCTTTAGCATATTTACGCCAGTCATTTTCTTTTATGAAAAGATAGAAACAATAAAAACCATTTGGAGTAAGTAGTTGGAGTAGAAACAGGTGCAGGGCTAGAACTACTTTTGGTAAAGGTGAGTTCTCGTCTTGCCAGCTAAATTTCTTTTTGCGGAAAACCCCCGTAATTGGTGAAATTGACAATGATACCAAGGGGCAGAGCAAAGAATGTAAAATGTTAGAAACATACCCGTGAGACCAGTAGTTTTTGAGGAAATTGAGTTATAAAATGACCAATTTTTCTAATTTTTTCCATGACTGTTCATCCCCTGCTAATAGTAGAGTGTTGGATAAGATTAAAAATGCACCTCTGTGGGTGGTAATTTTACTCTTGGTTTACTCTTCAGCGGTGTTAGGAAGGTGAATGTATGAGTCTAGTGTTTATTCTTTTTTGGGTGCTAGGGAAAGCGATCTCCATTTCATGTTTGTGTGGTTTTCTTTCAGGTTCCTATCTGCTCTGTGGTCTTTAGCTTCTTCTGTCTTGTAAATGATAGGCTAATACATAATAAAAAAATAAGATGCATAGGAATCAAATTACCATTTCCTTATGCATTGCTGGCTTCATTACTTCATTGGCAACATGCACGCATGGCATGGCTTAAGACCTGAAATAACTACATTATTAATGGTGAAATTTTGGCTTGTTTGTTGATACTCAGTTCTTAGAATTTGCATTTTCATTAAAACAATTGAAATGAGCAAACGTTTGTTGGGCATTGGCAAAGTGTTGCATATCTGGGTGCGGGGAAAGAAATAAGGACACAGTCATTTCCTTGAAAATGAAAAATTTCACATAAATGTTTTTTCCCTATCAGTCAGCAAGACATCCCCTTTTTCTGATGCCCTTCCTTTCTTTTCTGATGCCATTCCGTGAAGTTCACCTCCCCACTCCTTGGCTACATTGTTGGCCCTCCTTACCATCTCAAATTCGATGGCTTTGTCACACTCCCTCTCACTCCGCTGCAGCTCTTATCACTCGGCCATTGCCTGTCATCTCCTTCACACACCAAAGCATTCTCATACAATGTAGACCTTTCATATTCCTCCGCCATCAACTTTTGAAGAAAAAAAAAAGTGTGCTTCTCCATATTTTCAGACATTTTTATCTGTGGGATTTTTTATCTGCAGCACCAAATATATTCCTGGTGCAATTTCAATGAGTCCACTATGTACAACAATATAATGGGGGATTATCATTAGAATGCTTTTTCGATATAACCTTTGAAATTAAATTTGCAAAGGTTTTCATATAGATTTACGGAGTTGCTTTGAAACATAAAGGCCTAATAACCAAATAACTAATGGTAGAAAGTTGCATTTTTTCTGTTTATGCAAGACGCCCTCTTACATCATTTCATCCTTCGATCAAAGACCCATGGTTTGATTCCCGGTGAAGATGGATATTTTTTCAAGGTATTTTCTAAATCTTTATACTGTTGTATTTCCGGCAGAAGTGTAAATCTTCACAAAAGCCTTTTTTAGTCATCTTTTAGGAGGTATAGTGATGAAGAGGGAAAAAGCGATGGATGAAATGACATCACGGCCATTATGGGAAGGTTGCTTATCAATTCAACTTTAGACTCTTATCTCTGGCAACTTTTGGATTCTTTAAGAGATGATTTGCAAATGATCGTTTGTCATGGCCCCCTGCACAATAAAGTAAAAAGCAAAAATCGTGATACACTCCGATTGAATCAGTCTGAAGACGTAAAAAATTTTGAATTGGAAAGCACATAAACATTTTTCACTTGCATCAAAATTTTGTGTTTAATCGTACCCTTTATGCCTATCCGTTTCAATTTAGCTTTGCTACTTGTGGAAACATATTACCAACCCTTACATCCAAGGAAGGATGGGTGCTTCTGCTTTTTTTTTCACTCAAATGGCATGAATTCTGTGCTCTAAATATCCTCTTTTTGCCATCAAAGAAAATGAGATGGTTTGAAGGAAACTATTTTCTATACATTTCTCCTACACATAATGGAGTTTAGGAGGAAGATATATCGAGTATGACCATCTAGTGTTAATAGTAGGTCAATACCCTACACTTAGGAGCATGTAGGTAAGCAGAGTTGAAGCTGCCGGTGCTACAAATGTGAAGCTGGGCGATGTGTTAACAAAATCGTTTACTACAATGATGAGTAGAGGGAGAGGGTATTTACTCTTCAAGAGATGTGCCATATTTTATGGCTTATGAGACACACAGGCATATAACATGCAATCCAGTTTTGGGAACTCATTTAGGAAAAAGAAATAACTCTTCAACTACCTTTTGATATTGTTCACCATGAAACTGAGAAGCGATCTTTTAACAAATGATACAAACAAATATGATGATATGGAGTGATGCGGGATGCCACCTAGCTTTTATTTACTGACATCTTAACTGTTGGATACTAAATTGTTATCTGCAAAACTTTGTGGAACTCTTTCATGTTGATAAGCAATAAATAACTTCCTGTCTCCACGTAAAATTTGATTTCTTACAACCTAGTGTTTGTTGTTTTACCTCATCATCAAGCCCTGATGGTGTTCAGCAACAAAACCTAGCCCATGCATAATAAAATTTATGTGGGTGCAGCTAGTTATTTATTGCTTATCATCTATTTGTGACATTTCATTCCACTCAGATTTCAACTAATTTACCTTACATTGTAACTACTGATAATAGTTACTGCTACTCATGAAATGATTTTCAACAGAGGGAGCTGAATTAAAATTAGTGTTAATTTCAGCAGTATACTTTCGGAATTCAGTTTACCGACATCATATCAACAAAAGCAACACTTGCCAATAGACGTAAGGGCAAATACGTCAATAGCATAGATCATATAAGATGCAGGGTGATATTCTGTGGATAACTTTGGGGAAAAAGTATCTCTTATGATCTGAAAAATGCAGTACTTGCCATTTCTGTAAACTCCATGATGGATTTTATTTTGACCTGGGCATACATGGCGTGAAGAACAGGAACTACAGTAGGTACGAGGAAGGAAGTACATAGCTCAAAAATTCAGCCCTGTAGCAATCATTTCTTGTTCACATTTTAATGTGCATATCTGGGACTTGAGTTGAAAGTATAATATCATATTGAATGTTAGAATGAAGGCAGCACTTATTTTCTATGAATAAGTCATATGCAGTTGCCCTTTGGTTATGGGATTTTTTCATGTTTTGCTGAAACAGATGAATTTGCTCAAGCTTATTTGCGTGGATAATGAAGCTGCAGTGATTGGAGCCATGCATTATGCTTACTCTGCATGATTGCATACCAATGTAAGACTCTACTTAATAAAAGCTCCTCATTAGATGCATATTTGCTTTTTGCATTGAGGAGTTCCATCATTATTCTTACTGGTGAGATTTAAAAAAATATAAAATGCTAAAATAATTCAGGCAATAGTAACACAGCTCTTTAGATCATTGTAGACCAGTTTCATATGTAGTGAAATTTCATAAGCTTCAGTTGTTATGTGATTTTAGAAAAGTCTTGACATAATTGTGTCATTTCCTTTGGGAATTGGCAGATATCTGTCTCATTAATGCTCTGGTAAAATTAACCCTGGGTATTTTTTCATCCACTATCGTTTGCTTTGATATTTTCCATAAAAACCATGTGGCTGAGATAATGACTGCAAATGGTGAATGCACTGTTGTTATACTGGAATGTCTTCCATGACTTGATCTATGATTGATTGTATCTTTGTGCTATTTGATGAATGCTTCCTTGTTTTGCTGCTTCATAATATGTTTGATTTTTTTTGCTACTTTCGGATAGGCTGATAAGGTAAGATATGTTTGCTTTTTACTGCTGACAGCTTTTACCGGCTGAGCAGCTCCATTGTATCGTGTAGTGTAATATGTATTTGCATTAGTTGAATGTATCTCTGCATTCTAATTATTCATTCCTGTCATATCATTTTTGAGTCAGTATTTATATTTAATGATAGATGCTAATGTGCTGAGTGCATCACATGCAACTTGTTAATGTTCTGCTCAACTTCACTAGGGTTCTCCAACTAAAGATGTTTCAACGGAAGAATCTCCCAAGAAGGACAAGAAGAAAAAGAAAGGTTTAAGGACACCTTCGTTCTTGAAAAAGAAAAAGGAGAAAAAGAAGGTTGCTGAAGCTTAGATGGAGCAAGCAGACACAATCGAGGTTAGTTTTATTCTCACAAAGTTTCTTCAACGACTTTATGCCGTAAGTTTTAGTTAATCCCAAATTATATAATTACAGTATTTATAGCATAATTATATAATTACAGCATACCTCACTAATCCAAACTATATGGGGTAAGGGGGTTGTCCAGATGTATCAAAATCCAGATTGTGGGAATTTCTTAAAAGAGAGACTTACTGCCTAACTAACTCTTACTAACCTCTGTCACCAATGACTTCTAATTACTTAAGAAAAATTAGCCTTACAGCATATGCATTGAAAATTCTGACCAGAATCATCTACAGGAAGATAAAATGGAAGATGGAAGAATTCCTGGATGAAGCCTAAGTCAGACCCAGGAAAAATAGGGGAAAGAGGGAAGCTGTTCTAGCCTTGAGACTTATCATAGAGAAGAGAATTCAAAAGGACCACCCAACATATATTTGCTTCATCGACCTAAAGAAAGCATATGGCAGTGTGGACTGGGACAGAATTCTGACCAGACTGAAGAGCATAGGAGTGTCTTTTGATGACAGAAGACCAATATGCAGGCTCTATGAAGAACAGCTGGCAGTGATTGTGGCAGAAATGCAGAGGAAGCAGAAGTGAGGAAAGGAGTATCACTAGGATGTGCATTGTTGCCAATTGTCTTCAATACATATATACATTTAAAAAGACAAGAGTGAAATAATGGACAAATAAAAAACAGGAAAACAAGTGCATGGAGAAAAAATCAGCATGCTACGCTTTGCTGATGACAAGGCAATTCTTGCTGAGAAGAAAGAAGATCTGACAAGAATGCTGAACTGTATGAACGAAACTCTGAAGAAATGTAACCTGAAGATTAATGTTAGGAAAACTAAGGTTATGGTTTGGGAAAGAAATCAAGAAGACAGAATCACCGTTAAACTTGGGCAGCAAAAACTCGTGCAAGTGGGAGAATTTTTTTGCCTGGGAAGGGGGATCACGAGCGATGGAAGAAGCAAGAAAGACACCATGGGGAGAATAGCCCAAGCAAAGAAGGTGTTCTGCCAGAAGAGGAGCCTGCTGACAGCTGGCAACACAAGCCTAGAAGTTAGGAAGCACTTCATTAAAACATGTATTTGGAGCATGCTCTTACATGACCGTGAAGCCTGAACAGTAACAGCAGCAGAGCAAAGGAGATTAAATGCAATGGAGATGTGGTGTTACCGAAGAATGATGATGAAGGTTAAATGGACGGAGAGAATCACCAACGAAGAAGTCCTATGAAGAGCTGGAGAGAAAAGATGAACAATTAAAAATCTGCGAAGGGGAGACAAACTTATTGAACACATTTTTCGACACAACAGAATGAAGTGGATGGCGGAAAGGAGAGTGGAATGGAGAGCTGCTTGCAAACCAATCTTCGGGCTGATGACTACTGATGATGATGACAAACTCATCATTGATAACTGTTTTGTGAATTTCATTAACTAAACCCAAGATAATTCTACATATTTTGCATGCATTTATTGATGTGCAAGATGAAAAGGTTTTTCTCTCTTGCCGCCTAGTCTTTCGTAAACCAAAATTTGCAAGAAATTGTTAAAGTTCGAAAAACTGTCTCTCAGGGCCTCAAGACAAATATAATTTGGTGGCGCTTGTTCTGTCACTTCAGGAAATATGAAAAAGAGCACAAAAACACATTTTTATAGTATTTTCTGACTGTGCGCCTTCCCACTTAAATATTTCTGAGCTTCAAAGAGCATTAGCTATGCGAGTAAGGTTTTACTGGACTGTTGAAAAACCACCAGGAGCAGGAACAGTTCAACATGTAATCTCAAAAAGAAAAAATCTGAAATTTTAGATAATTTATAGTATTGGTGAGAGTTATGGAATTGGAGATGTGATGGCATACATCCCGGGGACACATGTGAACGAAGTGTTGGAAGGTTGGAAAAGGCTGGCTGATCTGAGAGGGTGAAGACAAAAAAAACTACCTGAAGGATCTACGTAGACGATGCGTTTGAGATGCGGGTTTGGAGAAGGATGGAGAGGGTGAGCTGGGTGGCGAGGAAGACGAGTGAGTAGGTATTGGATATGGTTGGAGAGGAGAGGAAGGTTGTGGCGGAGGTTCGGAGAAGGCAGAAGAGATGGATTGAGGAGGTTTTGAGAGGAGAGTGCATGTTGAAGAATGTGATAGAGGGGAGAACACTGGGGAAGTGTGGAAGAGGAAGGAAGAGGATAGGTATCCTGGATGAAATAAGAGGAGTTAGAAGATATGAGGAATTTTAGAGGGTTCTAATGGCGGGACATCCTTAGGAGGGAAAGCGAGACAATGTGTATGAAATTTGGATGCAGGATAGGGACTGTACAAGAACCTACCAATCAGCTGGTAGAATAACATAAGAATATATGCTTTAGGAATCCCTTTAGTGTCACAAGGTCATCGCGAGAAAAACACGAAAGGCCCTTCTTACAGCATGTGATTGAACTCGCAGGTGAACATTCTCCCTTCCACAAGTCAAGTGACTATGAACCATCGAGTTAGGAATGAGCATAAATGGATTCTATTTTACAAATAAACATGAGTGAAAAATATATATGCTGGGTAAAGTCATGATATTCAGTTGCCTAAACAAAGGCCTTCCAGGGGTCCTGATGGGTACAATCATCATGGCCTTTATAGACCTCTTTTGCATGTGGGGCCTTATCGGAAAGGGTGCACATGATCTGAAATGAAAGTGAAATCTAAATACTTCTCCTGTGAGTGCTTGTACTTACTTACATTGTACTTGTACTTACATTGTACGCTGTAAATCGGAATATTTCATTGCACACCAAAATAAATTGAAAATTTGTTTCACTCATCAAGAAAAGGCAAAAACTTACACCTTACCAGTGAAAAATACAAATATTCCTCCGAATTTTTTTATTGAATTAATTTTTTGTAATGGGTTGTGAAAACACCTGTTAAAGTATTTTTTATATGGTGCTGTTAAATGAAACACAAAAGCATTGAAAAAAATAATTTAAAAATTAATAAAATATGTACTAATATCACTGCCATAATATGTTGTAAAAAAATCTAAACAGATCAAGAGATATATGATAAATTATGGGGACAATGCTTCTATAAGGCTCGCTGTAATGACCAATGCCGCGGGTAGGCTTGGCTTGCCTTAGAACCCTAGGGTGACATGCAGCAAGCAAAGCAAGGAATTGGACTCAAGGCTAGGGGTGCGGAGTGCAGCTGGCTGCTCTTTATTGAAGGTGCTCAGATGTGGGCTAAATTCGGGTCCATTGTGTCCTGAATGGTGTTTTTGATTACCTGTACTTCATTGTGCATTGCATTCATCCATTAACATAGATAATTGAGAGTTTACTGTATTTTGAATAACAAAAATTATTACTTATGTTGTCTATGTATCCATAGGCATGAAGTGAAGTTATGCCAGCGAGCTATGTAACTGACTGAATATGCTTGACTTATGATGAATTTCTGTTTTTCTAATATCAGTATTTCGATAGGTAAAGCCTCCTTTCAACAGTGTGTATATGGAATCATGTTACTCTTAATACGTTTATACCAGGGACTCAGTATTTATTTATTCTACTGAGGTTAATTTTTCTATGATTAGGTGTACATTTGGAAATAAAATTGTGAAAAATGATGCATTTAGAAGGTGATTATTGAAACTAAGAAATTAATCTGTTATAAGATGTATTAAAATGCAGTTCATAAATTGTATATAAGAATGCTGTTGACGCTCATTCACTGGAGGCAAATAGATTGGCCCTTTTACAAATAAATGGGTAGTAATACAAACCTTTCCTTTGGGATATATTGCTGCAAGAGATGTTTTGTGGCATGGAAATCAATTTAAAAAAAATATTTTGATGCAGGTTTCTCTATCAAGGGTCCACATTGATTTTGGATGGGATAGGCGTAATGAATTCTTCAAACTCAATTCATGTGGGTGGAAATCAATGAAATCAGGTCTTGGGTGGATTTTATTTCACGAATTAACTGTTAAGGTGGTCTTACACTGGCAGGTTTATTGTGCAAGTTACTTTCAGCAAGCGACTTTCGATGTGAATTGCATGTGTAAATGGCTCTGCAAGGCCGCTTGCAGAACTTTTTAAAAGTTTTAATAAGTGGCTTGCAGAAGTGTCTTGTTGCCAGTATTTGCAGCAACCAATCTAGCTCTGAAGTGAAAACTTTTTCGTCTGAGTGAAATTCCTCACAAGCTTTCGAAGAAGAAACTTCTGGAAGTAACTTGCCAGTGTATACCCATTCTTAGAGTTCAACCTGATGATTTTGTGCTTAAATTCTATTACATATGTTTTCCAGACTGCTAGGCTGCTAACCTTCACTACCGTGATCTCCGATCCAGCCTTCACCACCAATGATCACAATTCAAGATGCTGCCAACATCCCCAGAAAAAGTTGAACAAGACTGCCAACTGTGTGCATAGTTCTGCTCCGCGATGTGAACACGTTCTGTGCGAGCACCATGTGTATTCCGGATTCATCCAATTCAGTGTATGCATGAACTCCTCCCTGCCGCTTGCTGTTTTGTGTAACATGCAAAGATGACTGAGAAGGAAATGCTTAAATGAAATTGGGTGATTATTATGTTTTTTGAGAGTCCAGTTTCATTCTATAGTGGAAGTTATATGATGACTGTCCTCAATTACATATTTACTGTATTGTTTGCCGAAAGCCTGGAACAAGTAGGCTGATATCATTTCTAATGATTTAACTTGTTCACTCTTCTTTTACTTTTTATATACCATTTTTGTGAACTTATGTGTAGATAGCTTTTTGACTACTGTGAATATAATGACCATAATATCTAGTGGTTTGACCAGGAAAAAAATTTTGATGCCAGATTTTATGTATAAAATTTTTGCAATCGTGCCCTCGTGATCACTGATACTGTATGATATTTCCAAAGTAGGTTTATGATGTGCAAAAGGGTTACCTTCAAAGCTCTTGCGATACAAAACATCTTCTGTTTGATTAAAAAAACTCTGTAGCACTTGTAATGCAGTTTTTTTAGTAATAGGTTTTTAAAATGTTTTTGTCATGTTAAGGTATCTGTGCCTTGTGCAGGCAGCAGCTTTGTTGTTGTTCTTTTGAAGTTGGGTGGTGGGTGGGTCCAGGCATGAGGTTGATGATTGGGGGCTTTGAGGAAGCTTATTTGCCAATGAAGCCATTGAATGTGTGCTGATGTGGCAGCCTCTTTTTTTTAAAAAAAGTTCATATTTTGGTGCACAAACTACAAGGGTGTTATACCCTCTCCAATTCCTTTATTGAAAGGGACAAGCTTTGAAGCTGCTGGGAATGGAATCTTATCATTTTAAAACAAAACTGTGCAATTTTTAGACATTGGTGCTGCAGTACCATTTTTAATTCAATAAAGTGCAAATGAAATGAATAGGTCACTATGAGAGTTGATTATAGGAACACACTCCAAAGCTCGATAGCTCTCCTCTGAATGGTGATTCATTATGAAGTCTTAAGATGATTGCATTGAGGATTATCATTATTTCCTGCTTTTAACATAAGTGTTCATGCTCTTCATTAGGTATAGTTAGTGTAATTTGAAAATTGAAATACCTATTTAGGTATTTTTTAATATTAATCTTATATTTGCTCCTTGAGAAGTTAAAGAAATAATGTATAGAAAGGATCAATTGCTTTATACTTTAATGTGGGTGAGTGAGTGGGCATGAGTGCATGTAGACTTGAAAAAATACGAATTGTAATGCAAGAAGTGTGTCTCCTGCAAATAGTGGTGATTTTATTACATTGGCTTAAGTGTCTTAAATTAATTGTGCTTTGTTGCTACTGAAACTTTTTATGGTGTCTATTTTATGAAATGCTGGGGAAAACCTCCCAATTGTGTCCAGGGCCATTAAAAAGCTCGTTGGAAATTCCTCGAAGAGACAATTATGCCTATTTCAAGTGAATTCTTGCAGATTTTATGATTGATTGTACATGAAGAACAATACACTGGGTCGTAAAGTAGGGGCGATATTGGAGCTTTAGTGGGAAAAGTAGGCATTGAACTTTAGTTCGTATGATACCTAATCTTCTTTCTATTTAAAGTGTGTGCACATGCATTCAGAACCCCAAATGTGCCTGCTTTTTTATATTTTCCCTCTCTATTAATTTTTAATTGTTATTCTGATTGGTCCAGTCACTTACTTTCATAATCATTGTCATGTAATTCACCAATTATGCATTTGTGATCCTCTAATCTGCATGAAATTAATGAAATGAGTAGTAGCCGAGATTCATTTGCACTGACAATTGTGGTGTTTAATGATTGCATTCCATTGTTTCATCCATGAAGAAATGATGGAATGATTCATTGGTTTTTGGCATTGATCCAATTCTCTCTCCTATCCATTCTTGTAAAATTAGGTGAGAAAATTATTTTATGAAATAACCTCATGAAGTTAGCAGACAAGAATGACATAGGGATGAATACTAGGTTTCAGTAACCATCAAAGTGTTGTTGAAAAGATATTAATTGTATATTGTATATTTTTAACGTGTGACTCTTTGGAAGTTGTGATTGAAAAATCTTTTGTATCATAAACTATGTTTTTGCTGTTCAGGTTCCAATCATGTTCATTTATCACTTGCCATCTGGTGAGTGAGAGCTATAAAAATGCCCCAAGAGGAATAATAATAAACTGGAAAATCAGTTTTAACATATTTCTGTGTAAATTATGCTTAGTAGAATGTGCCTTAATAAGCTTGATGAATGTGCATCTAAGAGATTCTGCAGTGGAATGCTAAATTAATCAAATTCTGTCCTGCAGTAGATGATTGCAGTGCATCTTCTATTCCATGAAATCATGCAACATATTTCATGTCATTGCTCTCAATTCAAAGCTATATTTATTTTTAATGGAATCAAATAATTCAACTTACCTGTTTGTTATGTTAATTTTCTTGCCAACTGGGAAATTGAACACACTTGCTTGTTGCCGAAAACGCTCTGTAATTACATTTTGCATTATATTATTAATCACAGGATATTTTCATACTCTCTAAATACTTGTAAAATTATGTACATCCCTGAAAACATTAAAATAGTCATGAACTACCATTAGACCTCATCAAGTAAGAGGTGGGTTCATTCATGTTGCTTCTCTGGACTTAAATTTTCCGTAAACATAGTGAAGAGAAATAATTTTAATGAAACTACAGTTTAATGTATTATAACGTTTAAGCCTTTATAATAATCAAATTTTTTAGTATAACCATGATCTATTCTCAAAATGTTACAGGTACCTACTTACTAGTAAAGTGTGGAAGGAAGTCCTTGCATTATTGTTGCAACAACCCCAGCTTGTAAAAGAGAAGGCTGGCTTTGTAACTCTATCCTTGCAGTAATTGTGTGATTAACAGCTTCTAACATGATATTTATATCTCATAGTGGTCAGTGTTCAAATATTTGCTATATTCAGTTCGAGTTCTGGGCTGATCCATGTGAATTAATTTCACTCAGCTTAAATGAAATTAGCTCAAAGCACTAGCTCCAAGAATTAGACTAAATCAAATGGATATTGGAGTGGTTATGGTGAGCTGTGATTATAATGACGAAAATGTATTGTGGCATATATCCTCAATTTCAGGAAATTTCTCAATTTCAAATTTAGATTTTTTGTTTAGTTTTCTATTGAAAGATAATTTTGAAACTTTCTGTCAATTATATTCCTTGGGTTACTCATTTGCCTTTGGTTGACCGAAACTTTCATGCCAATGTGTTCATAACGAGTGTGAACAAGATTTGACGTAACCACTTTTTTGGATTTGGAAACCTCTGAAGCTCCCTACCTTACCTGAAGTAACAAAAAAACATACAATGGCCACTGAATGGTTTGCCTCATGTATCATACGCTCTTTACCACCGTAAAGCTTTAGCCACCCATAAAGTTTTTCCCTCAAGGCTCTGGATATAACGGTCTACAGTCGGTTTGTCTACCCAACGTTTTGTCTAGGAAGTTTTAACTTTCCAATTTTTGCTAATACATGGTTGCTTTGACATAGATAGATATAGATATATTTATTAGACACTAAACAAAGGTACAATGTAATAGTCTTCGTCAGGTATACACATGCAAACACATTAAAATTTAATATCAGGATTTTTACATTCCAAAAATTCATTTGTTGAATTAAATGCTTTGGTCAAAAGCCATGTGTGGAGGGCACGCTTAAACCTCAGTAAGGTAACATTTCTAGACTCGTAGGGTAAATTGTTGAAAAGGTGTTGTTTTATAAAGTCAAAAGATTTGCTTGTTTTAGTCAATCTACAGTGGGGCAATACAAGGTTACTGGTATTGTACTGATGTACGTTAGCCCCGATTTTAAGAGTAGATTTTCTCTTACATTGCAGAGGAATTTAAAAATGTATAGGCCGTATACGGTCATTATGCCTAACCTACTGTTTAAATAAGAGGTTTGTAATGTTCCAGCATGTGGGAATTAGAAATAATCCTCACAGCTCTTTTTTGAAGGATAAACAATTCATTAGCTGATGAGGCATGACCCCACTGCTCAATGCCATAATTTAAATGGCAGTGGAAAAGGCAAAATAGGCATACCTCAGGTAGTCATTTGGAATGCGCAGTTTCAGTTTATGGAGCATATTAATGGCTTTAGAAAGTTTAGCAAGGGTCGAGTATGTGTGACCGTCCCATTGTAGTCTACAATGGGACGCTTGAAACCAAGAAGTTTTAAGTTTTCATAGTTGACTAAAGCTGGACTTAAGGAGAATGTCACCTGCTGCGTTTGTTCTTTATTCAGTGAAAGCCCATTTGCAGAGAACCACTCATGGGCTACTGACAAGATGGAGTCAGATGGGTTATGGTGGTTGCCTGGGTCATTTGGTCTATGTATAAATGTTGTATCATCGGCATATAATAGTGAAGCACATGGAACATTGCAAGGGAGATAGTTAATCAAAATTAAAAACAGGAGTGGGCCTAGATAGAGATAGGCCACTCTGAAAATTACCTCGGTAATTTTCGTAAATTACCGTGGTATTTTTTGTAATATATCACGCCCCTTGAAAATTACTGTAATTTTCCAGATAATTCACCTAAGTATGAGATAATTTTTCATACAGATTAATTCCCAATAAGTTCTTTTAAGCCAAGTTCACATTTCCTAAGTGTTTAATTATTAATTGAGGCACGTACAACTCATTTTTGAAATATTTTAATTAAATTATAACATTATAGAATAATGTATTAGAATATTATTCTTGAAAATTTCTCATACTTTGACAAAAGAAAGCTTGCTGCCATAGTTCTTTTTACAATTTTAAAAATTTCTAATAGATTAATGTTGTATTAGATATGGTTTAAACATCGTTATTCCCTTCCTATTGCTATTGGTTTTCTTATTTAACCATACATTTACTGTAAAATGCTTAAAACTAAAAAATACTGGAAAATTATGCTAATTTTCGAAAATTACCGTAATTTACCATGGTAATTTACCTCAGATGAAAATTACAGTAATTTTCCAATCTCTAGGCCTAGAACGGACCCTTGAGGTACACCATACTTAACTATTTGGGGTGATGACATATTATTATTTAAATAAACACACTGTAGCGATCAGACAGGAGTCTAGAAGTTTTAGTTCATTCTCATTAATGCCATATATGGTATGGTACTATGTAGTATTGCAGTTTTTGGAGGAGGATGGGAAACACAATCGAAGGCTTTGGAGAGATCACAGGCAGTTACTCCAATGGAAGATCTATTTTCAAAAGCACCCAGTATTTGGTCAAGCACATACTTGACTGCTGAAGAGGTTGATTGATGTTTATGAAAGCCAGATTGATATGATGAAAACATGTTATTTTGAAAGTGATCGTAGAGCTGTTCCTTAATAACTTTTTCTATTATTTTCCCAAAAAATGGAGTTATGGAAATGGGTCGATAGTTGGATGGAAAATTTCTATCACCCTTTTTGTAGATAGGGATTGTTTTTGATATTTTCAGAGCTTTTGGGAAAGTGCCGGACTGAAAACAAGTGTTACAGATTGTAGCAAGAGGTTCATTTAGTACATCAGCTAATTCTTTGATGAAATTAGCCAATAACCCATATATGTCAGCGCTGGAGGATTTTTTAAGATTCCTTTAACCTTCTAAATATCTAGTGGAGTGTTATCCAGATAACCTTTTTGTTATGCAATATATTTCTACGTATGGTCAGGTATGTGCAGTCAGGGCATAAGGGGCTGTACATGATATAGAATGCATTGCATGGAAATTTGTCAGCTTATGACTAAGGCCCTAAGACATTGAATAATACCTATTAACTTTCTCCAACATTGGGGTGAATAGTTTGGTTTCATCAGTGTCTTGAAAAGGATTCAATCAAGAGATATGTTGCCTTCTAATGCCAATTTCAGGAAAAGTGTGAGATCAAGGTATGTTTGGGGTAGATTTAAGTGTGATATGTAGGTCTTCCATTGAATTAAAGATTAATTCAAAATGTCAATTGCTCTCCTCTTCAATTAGGTCTTCCATACGTTATAGCTATGCTGATCCCATGATTGAGTGACAAATATCATAGGCAATGAAATCCAAATTTACTGGTAAAACCATGCGAGCAAGTCATGGAGTCTGG
The DNA here is from genome assembly GCA_963573305.1 of Pyrrhosoma nymphula. Classification (NCBI taxonomy): domain Eukaryota; kingdom Metazoa; phylum Arthropoda; class Insecta; order Odonata; family Coenagrionidae; genus Pyrrhosoma; species Pyrrhosoma nymphula. The sequence continues at coordinate 162,421,473 of OY754330.1, forward strand.
AATCCCCCAGAAATCACTATAATTTTGCCATATGTGGATATTATAGATCTTTTGATTTAAGGCCAAAGAAAAATTATTAAGTGATATGTTCTGAAAACCTGCAAAAAGTAAGTCACCAGGTAAAGATTATTAAGTCTGTAAATAGTTTGAAATGGGTTTTATGGAGATAAACTGGGAACCTATAAGTGGCCTGCATCAAGTTACAAAATCCGGTCGACCCTCGCCAGAGACACCCAACCGCTCACGAATGTGATTGCCTCATCTCAGGTTATAGGCACCTGTGTATGACCACCCGGGTTCTCGGTGCCTGCCTGGCTTGCACACACAAAATAGTACCTACTCTCCGCTATATTTCAGTAGTGAAAAATTTTCACACAGAAACCACTATAACTAAACAAAATATTTGCAAAACAAATAAAATGCAGTAAACCTTTGAAAAAAATTATTTTAATAATTGGCTGGGATCTAATAGCACGCCATCCTTAGGAGGGAAAGCGAGACAATGTCTATGAGGTCGGGATGCAGAATGGGGACTGTCCAAGAACCTACCAATCAGCTGGTAGAATACTTGAATGAATGAATTGTAAACACAGCATCCACTAACTGAACAAAATAAAGTTAACATTCATAACCCATTTTGATATCTACTTCTAAAGAAAAATTATTGACTGTGGAATGTTGGTAATAACCCATTAATTTGTACAGATTAACAATTAGTGTATTAATTTATTTCCATTTTAATTGCAAAATATTGCTTTGTTACTCCCAATTTGCATAGGGCATTACATCACAATCTCTTCTACAAAAAACCAAGAATGCATGTACCACTGTCAGATGCAAAAGATGGAACTTAATCTGTTATACCAATTCCTGGATTGAATTTTTGTTCAATGCAATTTGCCATCAATGAATGCATTAAATTAACATCTCCCATGAATCCATTATTCAAATGCACCATCTTTGGCTAATTCTCATCAATACTATCATTTTTTATATGTATGACCTCTTACCTTAGCATGCTGGCTGAATTCCATGATTAAATGAAATATGCAAGTGAACTGGCTGTTTTTTCATACCAATAAACTGCCATAAAAGTGCATCTACATTAGCAGGAATTTGTTCTGAATAGCCCATCCCTGGCTGAATAACCTAGTTTGAAAAAAGTTAAGATTTTTCCACCTACTTGGCCGCATAGTGCTAAGGCTGTGTACTCCACAATTTTCTTATTATTGCCTACTAACTAAATGGTGGTAATGCAGTTGTCAATATACCTTAGGCTAAACATGCTTCTTCGCAACATTTTAGAAGTCTTTACCAGTTTGAGGCTATATAAGAGAGGCACCCTTCACTATCGTCGTATGACTGGCTGCTCTGCTACTCAAATATCATTTGTACTAAGTCTAAATACTGGGAAAATCAAATCCAGTTCAGTTATATAGTCATAAGTCAGTACAACAAATTTTTTAATCTCAACTTTTCAGTGTGTTACATTTTGTCATCAAATTCTTGGTTTCAGTGACCGTTGATAGTATTTTTGAAATGTGAGCATTTGATTCCATCAGTGGCCACCGAAAGGAAGAATTTAATGAAAAAAAAGTAGTGTTTGGTTCATATTTTTGCATTAGAAGAATAAACAAAAATTATCCATGTTTGACCATGTTTAGATTTTATAGCTACATTAAGCAAGATTAAACTCAAATCATTATTTGGCCTTAGGGTGGTGTGCCAATAACAACAGTGGTTGATTCTTTTTCTATCTAGTAGCAGGGGCTCATTTGGTGTAGCCTGCTTTCACTATTTTAATGTGCATTCAAATATGAGAGTTTGGCCATAAGAAATCTACAAAACGTCAAGATGACTATATAAGATTTATGGATAAGAGACGGTCAATAGGTGTGATGCGTCATGATGATATCACTCAATACACTTGGTGATTTTGTAATTTGCGATCCGAATTCCAAGTTTAAGTGCTTATGGATTGGTAGAGATAAGAATTAAAAATATTAACATGGTCATTTACACAATGCTACCAATACTGTAAGCCCCTTTGCTGCAGAAATCAACCACATTTGCCGATTCTGAGCTAGAGAAAAGATCAGCGGCAGTGGCACGTATAAAATGGCCTGCAGTGGAAACCACTTCAACTTTGAGTTTGGCCTACATTAAATGAGACACTTTTGAGATAATCACTCATTCACAAACTAATTTGCCATTTTATAATACCAAGAAATATAATTAATGGATCAAGAACACCAGATCTTTGCTAAACTGCACAGAACAACCTCTCTGTGATCCGAAATGCACAAGTCAAAGGTCTATGTAAGGGTTCGTAAACAAGGGTGGATGCTGGGCTGGAGAGTGAGCATCTGGCAGTAGGGTGGTCGCCAGGAGGAAGGCTGGGGTTTGTCTTGTAGGTTTCATTAATTACTAACAGATTGCAGATATTGTGATGGGACAGTACTTCCTCAAATTATCATGGCATTGGAATTTTTAAATAAGTTATTGCAGTTGGATTGATGCATGGGAGTGACCAGTTACAAATATGACTTTCCTGCATTGAGTCTGTTGACATGAGTTCCAAATGTACGCATGACAGGTATAATAATGAGGTTATTAGGTAGAAAAATCGGTTAGGTTGAGGATTTTGGGAAATAGGTTGCTATTATTTGCCATGCTGGAATTGTGATACTATATTAGCGGCAACCAGAGTAAGAAATATTCATACATAGTTTGGTTTCTGTGCCTCACACTCTGTTGCTCTATCCCTATCCCATCACCTTCTCCACTTCTACCTCCCCTCTTTGTCATGCAGGTCTGTGCCAGGAATTTTTGTGAGAACTATTTACTGCATTTTTCAGAGTTACATCAAAAGCTGGGGAACAGGAACTTGTGCATTACACACAGGGGAATGTTTTCATGGACATTAAGGGTTATGCTGAGAATTGTTTCTTATGACAATTATTATTGATGATGAAGCTGTGTTGTAGTAGTAATTGTGTTTAACGAGCTTCGACGGCTAGGGTCATTTCGCACATACTGTCTGCCACGTGCAGACAGGGGCAACAGCACTCGGACGAATCGGAGGATCACCCCTCCAAACTCGAGCTGAGCCCAACGATGCTTAACTTCGGTGACTGATTGGGAACCGGTGTTTCCATCGTGGCAGGCCGTTGCCCGAAGCTGTGTTATTACACAATTACACTACTGACTTACATTTGCCTTAAACTCCCATTCTTATCCAGTATTCTCTGTTAACATGTTCGTGTTAACATATTACAGTAAATATTTATGTTATCTTAACTATGATAATACACCCTATGAGCTATATATATTGTTTTAGTGATCAATGTCTTAAGTCCACTCATACTTAGTAAAATGATCAACTCTGTTGCTGTAATTAGCGATGCACTACTCTCTCATCATATTTTCATTGATTTCATTAATGCCTTTATTCTTGAGAAATTTTCACAATTGATTTGCTGATGTCATTATCATACATATCTAGAATAACATATCAAGTTAACTCTAACATATTACATTTATGAAAACAAAATGCGCAACACCTTATGAGACTTGAGAGTATGCCATATTTATTGAATATTGATTAGCTAAAAATCGATTTTGTAATGTGGGTAAATGATGATGATTGTTTAGAAATACTGCCACAAAGAGCTTTCAAGCCAGACCAAGCTCTTGTTTTGGGGACCATCGAATCTGGAGAAAATGTTATTCCTCGAACTTGATAAAAACATTTTTCGCTTACAAAGAGCTGAAAGTTCAGAATTACATTTTGAAATACTTCATCTGCACCATGGGGAAAGTTATGTAAGACTTAAAGGCTTTCCCGGAGAATAGTTCTGGTAAATTCTTCTAGGGTTTCCTCCCGGGTTACTGTCTCCATGATGGCCAAAGTTTTTTCAGGAGACTTTCCTGTCATCCTCAAGGATGTTGATGCCTTCCATTGTCCGGAAAATATACAATCTCTCCTTCACCATAGTCGTTCCTGATTGGCAAACTTTTTCACACGTTTTTTAGTATGGAGATCTAGGTCTTGCTTAGGTGTCATCCCTGGTCCCTGTTAGGTTTGAGGTGGATTTCGATGGCCTCCATGGTGATTCTATCTCAGTATCCTTTTAATCTTCCGAGCAGATCAGTTTCCTCTCAATGGATAGTGATTGCGGTGTATGCTGTGGTCTGCCAGGGCTGATATTTCTGTCTGCCCGAGTCAGCAGATGCTCCTTCAGTCTGGTCTCTTATGGTTTGCCCAGTTTCTCCAATGTAGACTTTGCATCATTCACATGGTAAGCAATAAACTCCCTGCACCTTGAGACTGATGGGATCCTTTACTCGAACCAACCAGTTCCGTATTTTGGAAATAGGAAGATGGATAGTCTGGATTTTATGCTATTATGTGCATCTTCTCCTGGTGGGTTCTCCTTGTTCAGTCTAAAGGACCTTATAAGGACCCTGGAGGTTTTCATGGTGGCTGTATCCATTTTGTAGGAAAGTCTTCTTCAAATGATTCAGCTCACCGGGTAGACTTTCTTCGTTGGAAAAAAAATAAATTGTATGGGTGGGCGAGGGCCTTCTAGAGCCCTCCTAGCACTCAGACCTCTTTGGGTCCATTGTGCCATCCCACCCCTGTCCACGCCCAACGTTGCTTAACTTCGGTGATCAGATGGGAACCGGTGTTTCAACGTGGCTAGGCACTTTCTTCTTTGTCGGAAATGGCCTTGGCTGTGTTAATGTCAAGAGGACCGTATTGTTTTGGAAGGGTTCATGGTGACTCCCCTTCCCTTGGACTACAACCTTGTCGTGGTGGAAGGGCTTGCGTGCTCTGATGACTCCTAGAGCTTAACTGGCAGGAGCAATGCTCCTGGTTGGGCAGACCTCTTTCTTTTGAGGTCAGTGTGTGTTGGCTTACTTGTTCCATTACATGGCAAATTCCTTTGCAGATGTAATACTTCACTTCCTCATCACTAAACCCATTCTGATCCAGAGGGCCACATAGCCCTCTTTAGTACGGCCCATCAGACCTTGAAGCTGTCCTGAGCTCTGTAGATATTGTTCTTATTGGCTTACTTGAGGCCCATATGAAAATTCACACACAACATATACACAAACCATGGACAAGATCATGAATTGGAAGGGAAAACTCATCATTATTACATGCACCCATTGCATGAGATTATATATTCCAGCTGTATTGTTTCTCTCTTCAGCACCCTCATAGTTAGCATGCTTGGCAACCTTAGTAAGTGAAGACTTTAGCTGAATGCCCGGACCATGCGGCCCTCTCTTCTGATCTAGAGTACCCAAACTATTCCATTTACCTTACCTTTTTATTTAGAGATGGAGAAAGTCTGCAAAGCTTAAGATGGAAATTACATGAAGACCTGCATGTTTCCAAGTTTACCACAAGTCCTCATGTTTTACACATCATAGACTGTCCTGTAGGAGGTTAATAGGCTGTTTCAAATGTTCATAATTTGGCTCTTAAAATCTCCATATATGTACTTATGATTTAGTGATTTCAGCTGAGGGAGGCATTAACTTTAGTCATCATGCTGGTGCTCAGGTAGGGTGGTTGATATTTATTGTGATATTATTAAATTAAATTTTAAATAAATAAAACCTTTGACATACCTACAGTATCATTAACTGTACACTTCATGACCCTGTAAATAATGATTCTAAAATACTACAAAATTATGTATAGGCTGCAAGTCCTGAGTAAACATGGGTTGTTGAATGAAAAAGCAAGAACATTAAATGGAGAAGTTTTATTGAGAACTTCTAGTGTAACAGAAATTGCCTTTGAGTGAACCGGTGGTTACACTGATAAATTCAAGAACATCTAAAATACAAATTTCAGAACAATTGTTGCATGTATGTACACATAAATGTTTGGAGAGAAAAAACAGCCCTGTACAAAATCACTGCCAAATTTATTAAACACTGTTGATAACACTGTGAAAATTATCCCTGGATATTTGTAAGAGGTATTGCAGGCATGGAAAATTCAACTCTTTTTGTTACCAAGAACTACTTCCACCCTGAATTCCACTCATTAAATGTAGTCACCTGTCACTGCCTTGTATGTATAAAAACTATGCTGACAACTGTTTTACTTACCTGATGTAAGGGCCCTGAGTTTCGATTGGGGAAAAAAATCAACAGATATGAACTATTAAAGGCTACATCATGAGCATTACAACATGAAATTAGGTTTGTATCTAACTTTTTTTAACCATTGATAAAACTGAAAATTTAACAATTGAGAAATACAGCACTGAAAATTCACTGTAGAATGAAGTGACATTCAAAGAGTATCAAATACACTGTCCAAATACTGCTAACTAAAAATCATGACACCGGGACACATGGAAAATGTAATACATATGAGGTACGTTCATAATGTACAAAAAGGTACCATTTTTAACACTCGGGTGAAAACCTGCCAAATTCTACTCCTTTTATTCTCTTCAGAACTCTTCAATGTCATAAAAAAATTGAGAAGCTGTAATGGTTGGACAAATTACTGCAGACTGTTACTCCTGAGTTATGCATTGGCCATTTAGCTTCAATGAACAAAATAACAAAACGTGCCACTAATGTATAATAAATTAAGCCACAAAGTCTAAAGGTCTATTGAAACCGCCTTTACGGTTCATATACTGTCTATATTTCCTTTTCAATATGACATGAACAGTTCCCACTTCCGTATTGTTCACTTTTTTCCCCTTCGTAGTGTCAAAAGCACAGAAGCCCATCATCTTCATCATTTCCTGTTCCTCGGGAGACTTCCCCTCCAAATCTTGGGCTGAAATATACATTATCAGCTTGTTAATGTTTCATGGGTAATGTGAAATTCTAACAAGACAAAGTAACGAGGAACTATGGGATCATTATTATTATCATTTATTGTCGCATTACACTTACAAGAGTTTAGCTATGGCTAGGGTAAGTTGGTGACTCGTCAAAGTATAAAATAGTATTGGGGCAATATATACATTATCAGGGGTATATAAATTATAATCTTACAGAGGTATACATAGTTTGAAATACTAGGATACAATTAGGTATTTAGTACATGGGTACATAAATTAAAACCATACAGAGATATACATAATTTGAGGTACATGGATACAATTAGGCATTTTGTACATTATTAAAGTTCTTGGTCATCAAGATACTCTTGAACAGAGTAGTATACTTTGACTGTAAGTATTTCTTTTATCTTTGTTTTGAAATGATGGAAATTGATCGAGTTATTTTTTAAGTGTGTGGGTAGAGTTCAATTATTACCTAAGACGTTTTGGGGAGTGAGAGGGGTTGGGCTTTTCTTATGTAGGCGGGTGAGGGGGTCGGAGACAGTCTTACATAAGATATGAGTCACTTCTGACCACTTTTTTTATCACTTACAAAAATTGTTTTTGTAGGAAAAATCTTACTTTTTAGGGTCACCTTTATAGGTGGTACGCCTGAATGTACGCTTAACGATAGAAAAATGTACAACCAATTCGTTGCTTTCATTAGTTTGGAGATGTTGCATTTTCAAAGATCACATGTTTTGCGAGTTGTACGTACAGCGAATCGTGAAATATAAAAAACTGTTATCGTTATTCCGTGATGAGGTAAGTTTTTGCACATTTTGACCTAGAATCCCCCATAATTTACTATCTATGACCATGGTTTCAAAAATGTCTGATAATTCTTACGTAAGATTGGGAGGGGAGGGTTAAAAAGAGGTAAAAATCGCCTTACGTAATACTTGAATGTGCCCTATACTATGGCCACAAATGAGTAAAGCTCGTTTTTGAAGAATCCTGTCCACAAAAACTTGTTAATATAGCTTCAGCACATGAGAGTAATTCTGTATATAACTAACTCACCTTACCACTCATTTACCAGAATGATATGTTGTAGAATTCCTTTTTCCACCAGTATTTTTACTATTTTTGTATTTCGGATATTTCCATAGTGTACCAATTTAATACATTATGCAATGACTTCCCGCATGAGAGCAATTTCCATAAAGACATAATTTTGTACGACAATCTCCCTGACGATATTTTCTTAAATTGCTAATTTATAAATAATTCTATAAGGGGTTATTCCCATCAATAATTTTTCAATATTGAACTGCAGAATACTAAGTACAAACACAAATACGAGAACATTACAACCATGTCATAAAAATGAACTTCACTATAAAAAACACAAGGAATACATAGCAGGCATGTGATAAATTTATATTTTGGCAATTGCAATTTCATGTATGGGGGAGGCAAAAATTACGCGCACAGGTGGACAATCAAATGATGGAGTAGAAATAGGGATAACTGACCACATATAAAAAAATATCGGCAAAAAATTAATAAAGGAGAAGAAAAACAAAAAATGTACCTGATATTGTTGGTCGCTCCGCCAAGTGCGAAGACGAACGTTTGCTTCCATCGGACCCTCTTCCCCGAGAGGTAGATCGTGATCTTGATCGGGACCATGATCTTCTGTGTCTTCCACTGCTATCATTACGATCAGCTGATCTAAAAGCAACGAAATGAAAGGGGGAGACAATTGTCTCCAGTGAGCAACAAATGGAAATACATGCTTCACATCGACTTATCTCGTTTATCAAGCCATCAATCAACAACACTAATACTGAATACCTTCTTCTTCTGTCTCTGTCCCGCGACCTATCCCGAGACCTTTCTCGAGATCGCCGCCTTCGACGATCTCGTTCCCGTGACTTACTGCGTCGACGCCGACTAGGAGAAGGCGATCTGCTGTATCCCATTTATCTACACTAACGCCTTGCCCTACAGATCAGGGCGACGCAGATTAGAAAAACAAAAATTCATCATGAAACAAATTTTCACCAACAAACTAAACCGAGTATTATAGACATATCACGGGTTTAAAAATACGTATTTATGTAAAAATGACATTCCAAATGAATGACAACCATCTTTGTTTTCATTTCAAGAGTTAGAAATATGACTTTAGTTTTACCAAGGGAGTACCATGCAAATTGTGCTACTCAGTTAGATAAAAGTGGAGGTAAGCTAATAAAAAATTAATTGTTTTTAATTTCAGTCACGTAAAAATAACTAATAATCTGGCATTTTTACCTTGAGTAAGGTCCTCTTCCGATCGGGGCGCTTTTATTTATTCTACTGCTAGTAAACCAATATAGGTGGCGGTGGATTGGATGGGTTAGAAAATCGTTTCGTAAAAGTGGCTGCAGAATGAAATGTGGGAAATGTGCTTGAAAATCTCAGCGAGTCTGTCAAGAATTGCAGGTGTTGTCTTTAGTGGTTACGAAATCACAGTGGAGAAGTGCTATTTCTGTTTTTCCCCTGAGAGTTAAAGCTGTATACTATATATTTATGCTCTTGAGTGTGTATAAGACCTTGTTTTTTATGGATGTTAAAGAAAGCTGTGGTTTGATAAAGAAACCAAATTCAATCAAGTGTATTATTGCGAGGCACGAGTACTATAATTTTAGTAGTTAATTTACCAATGGAGTCACTTAGGAGCAATCGACCATGTGCATTCGTTTGCAGTAAATTCGGCAACTTTAATTATCATTACCGACCATCAACTTAATGAGAAGCGCTAGTATAGCCAACAAAGGTGAATCTGCCCTTGAAGCTTTAATTATTTTTCAATCATCGAAATATCAGACGTCTTAACGAAAGAAGAACCCTTTGTGGTTTTCCTCTGAGAAGTATTAATTGCGGCCGATGTGACTTAGCATCATTATCAAGACGTCCGGTCGCATTTAAAATTTCTCAATGAAAATCTGCAGAGACTTAGTGTATCATCGTGTCCAAGTTCCACCACATAGTTCTGAGGCATTTCTGTAGTGAGTGTTTGGAAGTGTATCTTAATATACGGGGTCGAAAAGAATTCGACAATGTTTTCAGTTCAGCCCCTTATCTTTAGAATTTTCCGTATAACTGCTTGCTTGGACATGTTGTCGGGCTTTATGTTAGTTTCCTTGAAAGTATACTCTTCCGATTGGAACACCAGTCCTTTAAGAGCATAATTTCCAAATTCTGTTGAGCCTCAATCAAAAGTTATAATAGGAGTTTATTTTAGATGCAGCCCTTTTGGTTGTCATGTAATCGTGGTCAGCTGTGATCACTGTTTATAATTGCTATCGGAATAATATTTTGAAGCAAGTTATTTTTGTTTTAATACAATGCTTCCTTATTTCCAGAATGGCGTGTAAACAGCTAGTCATAATTCATGATTGGGTCATTCCATGTCAAATGAACCAGAAAAATGGCAAAATGCAACCCACCAACTTGGATTTTCATGAAATTTTGTACACATGGTTTGTTTACAAATATAATGACGGGTTTTAAATTTCAGACCTCTTCTCTTAAGCCGTTCCAGAAAAAGAGTAACCTGATTTTCAGCAAAAAATATTTTTAAAAATTCACCTGTGGCTGTCACGAATTCAAGAAGTAGTTTTAAATTTATTTAATTTATCCCAAAATTGAGGTAGGAAATGATTTGAAAATTTCCACACCCAAGTAAAATTTTCTGCAGAATTCAAATATTGTATCAGATTTTTTGTAATCACATTATGAAAGGTCATTTGATCCTTGAAAATATAAATATTACTTTCTTTTAAATGTCCACAACTTAAATTACAAATTACTATGCACAATCTGCAATTACAGTGTCTTAATATTATGGCTAGTATCATTGGAAGAGAATAAAATTTCCTTTAAAACAGACTTAAAAAATCTTTGGAGAAATGACAACTACACTATTAGTCATAAAAATCAATATTTAGGGCATATTAACAAATTATTCCACTTTTACTTACAAAAAATTATTTAAAATTATGCCCACAATTACAGGTGCAGGAATAGAAATTTCTTCTACTGATTATTTAAAAATACAGTTTATACTACAAAGTAGCTACAAATTACTCTATTTCTCATTTATGAACTTTTGGCACTACTGAAATTGGATATTGCCTGCCTGTCATTGTTGTTGGTTGTTCTATAGTACACAATATATTTTGAAATTGGATCCAACAACTCAAGTAAAAATTCCTCCCTTGAAACTCTACTGATTCTGGATTGAAACTCCTCTGAACAGGTGAATACTGGCTTGAAACTACCTTACAACTGGACTGCACTGCCTTGGCCTCAACAAGAAAAACTGCGGTCAACTGAAACTCCACTGCTACACTTGCTACTCCATTGAAATACAACTGCTTCTCTCTTGCTGCGTCAGTGCTCCACTGAACTGAACAGTTGGCCCAGGTCAGGCCATCCTTTAAACTCCACTGCTTCTCCCTTGTCACATCATTTTATTGCCTTGCCACTCAGCTGCTGCAGTATTTAGGGATCCCCACTCCCAACCTAACTGAACTGCTCTCTTGCTGCATGAGTGCGCCACTGAACTGGACATTTGGCCCTGGCCAGTCCACTCTGGGAGTCCGAGCCACCCAGTCGAAATCGACCCAACCCATCACAGCGGCCAGTTTATGGCAGCAACTGACCAGTCACACTCTAGTTTATAACTTCTAAAAGTTAAACATAAATCACAAAATTATGTTCGTTTTTGTGTTGAACTAATCACGCTGATGAAAAAGGTCTTTTCATCGCATTTATACGATAGATATTAACCATTTTAGAGGTTTTAGTAAATCAAGCCAGTTTAATGTATGTACATTGTATTACTAAAGCACGTAAAATGGTTAATCTCTGTCGTATAACTGCGATGAAGAAAACATTTTCATCAGTGTGACTAGTGTAACACAAAGGCGAACACAATTCATCGATTCATGTATAACTTATAGAAGTTATAAACTATAGTGCGACTGGTCAGTTGGTGCCATAAACCACCCACGGTGAAGGATTCAGTCTCCTTCGACGCCAAGGCTCAGACTCCGAGTTCGAGTGCCTCCTGAAGAAATCCCTTCTTTTTCTTTCAGGCCAAGGGTTTTCTTGCTATTGTGCTCAATGATCCATTCGGTAACAAGAATTTTAAGAAGCATCTACTCAGTGTGTTTATCACGTGGTCCCTCCTTCACCCGAAATTTTGGCAAAAATGGGAAGCCTGCAAACGAATCAATAAGGAGATAGTTCAGCCAGTAAACACTTCACTGAGAGCTGTTTCAAAAATGTTTTCATCCGTTTTAATAACGTTTATTATTTGCCCCAAAACGTTTCAGGTGGTTTCAAAAATGCTTTTTTTTTCATTTTAAAACGGATTATATGGATCCAAATACACGCTAATCAGTTTTAAAATGTTTTATTTTGTTGCAAAAATGACATGCCAATAATCTCTCTTGGCGTTTCCTCCACGTCATTCCGTGGCGATGATTTTGCTAGCTTCTTCGGCTCGAGAGCCAGTGAATTACCTACTATCATTGCCCCGGAACTACACAGCAGAATCGTCAAGAGAAATACTGTTTTGCATACTTGGTTGCACCAAAATGAATTTTCAAAACTCAATAATGTGTAATTGATACTATAATTTTTTTTAACTGAGCCGGCGAAATAACCACAGAACGACGGAGCAGATGCCCCGAAAGAGAAAGACTATTAAGTTCATAATTAGGTAAGCATATAAAGCAAGCCTTTTCCATTATTAACGCAATCCCACAGATTCTGTTAAGAAAGTTCTTTATGCACATTGATATGTTTCTGAACTGAATATTATACTTAATTACCACTCTTAACATGGTGCACTTTCCTGACCACAAAATTTAATCCTGCTTGACAAATGAAATTAATAATATTTTCAACGCACAATTAAAATTATAAAGTCACCATTTGCTGTATGAAACAAGGATCGTGGTGCATCAAATTCTTAGACATCGCTATTTTGTGCAAACAATTTTTATTAAAAAGTAATCAACAGCAGGCAGTGCACAATATGTTTCGAGGTAGGATCAAAGTAGCAAATAGCAAATGAATATTGAAAAATTATTTTAAAATAATTTTAAGATCAAAAGAAAATCATAAGATGGCTAAAAATTCATGACTTTTTCAAGATTTTAAAATAATGTACGAGGTATTTTTCTTTTAAAGTTCCGTATTCTATCATCTCATTTTGTTGATCACATATATATGCATACGTAGGAAAAGTACTGACAATGACACATTTTTTTGCATGAAATGTTTTTTTTTAAATTTTGTAGTAAAATATAATAATATGTTAATTTTATTTCAAAATTATTTTGAAGTGGGCAAGGGATTTTCAGATTTTTACCTGAGATATGTTAAAACAATTTTAAAATAATAATTCTTAGCTTCTTAAAGAGTTAAACATATTTGAAACTTATGTTGAAATAATGAAAAAAAAAAAATTCAGAAGCCTAAAAGAAGAGAGCTAAAATATGTTTTCAAAATAATTTTAAAATATTCTTACAATATATTTTAAAATACTTTTTCATGAGATATTGCTACAATAGCTACTCAGTACTGAAGGAAAGATCCCTCAACAAGAACAGAAGAAATTTAACCAATAATTCTGAACTGCAATGGCAATACAAATTTAGTGATGACAGTCAACAGTGAAGGGGCACATTAATTCAGGAAGCACATTCGACTTGAAATGGATTGACATCAGTCATTGCATTTCAAGACAATTGGTAATGTTTCACAGGGACTGCAGAATTTTGCCCAGGCATGGCGATGCAAAATTGATATTTAAATGCAATGTGGTACATGCACTCAGGCAATGTACATGCAGTGAGGAATGTAAAAACTGAAATAGCTACCTTGATGATACAGTACTCATAAGATAATGACAATACTGCTTGAGCTGCATAAACCTCACAGGGAATAGATTACAAAAAAGAAAATGAGGTGGTACCTAACTCTTTGAGACATGGTTACTTAAGATAGAGGACCAGAATATTATAAAGACTCGAGGAATTTATAAATAAATGTTTATTGTTGTGATACATCCATAGGCATCACATTTTCGTCACTCCCTTTGCCAATACTGACATTCTTTTTTTGAGCTATCAACCTTTTCGTTTTGCAGACTTGAGGTAGGCTTGAATCACTGACTTTATGTCTGTGCAGCTCTTCCCTTTGAACTACATGCTATCTTGTAAAGTGCCTGTAACAATATTTTACATTAGTTCAGTAAGTTCAGGTAAGTTTTTAAAAGCATAGCAAAGGGAGCAAGATCAGGTGATGGTGAAAAACAAGGGAGGGGTGGGTTAGTAACAAAGAATAGAATACTGTACAGTAATACCTCGCTTCCTTTATTTATACTTTTTACACTGGCTTTAAAAAATATCAACAAATAGCATCATGTACCTACCATAAAATATTTCCGCTAGCACTACAGAATCTTTTAAGGCTATCTTGCCATTGTGGCCCATGCAATTTACATTTTCTGCTAGAGACGTAATGTTCGTAACATTTTATGCTTGCTGCTGTAAGCTACAGGCTACCTATTGAGGAGAAAAGTATGTATACCTATTAGCCACCATTTTAACCTTGAGGTTAACCAAACTCTTAATTAAGATGTAGCCTTACACCAAACTTGAAGGCATGTGGCATACTTTTACTGGCATGTGTTTACAAGATGCAATTTTTAAGCCAATGTGTTCTCTAGACTTGCATATGTTAAATTGATAAACCGAATTTATATCATATGAAGGTGAACCTCACGCAAGTTCTAGTTTCAAAAATTCACTTCGATATCAACAAAGAACAAATTTGCGAAATAATACTACAGAAGAAAATAGTTATTTGCCTTATGCCGGGTCTACACTTGTACCTTAAGTGAGAACTTAAGTGACAAGTTCGTTAAAGGTTGTAGTGTAGGTGTCAGCATTTTCATTTAAGGGCACCTTCACTTAAGTTACTTTAAAACCGTACAGGGATACTACATTCAGGATTGCCCAGTTTGCTGCAAGGAGTGCTGCCAATACCCGCACATTTTGAAAGTTTCACCTAAGTCACCACTCGTGGTGCTGACTGTAGGAGCGACCTGAAAATTGTATGGAAATGCACAGCAACATTTCATGTTATGTGGAATATTTTTCGTATAATGGACCATATGGGGAATTTGCAACGATTGATACGCAACCAGACCCACGTTAAACTTTACTCTTACCAACCGATAAACACCTGTCTTGAATCAACCGAAAAAAAGGAACTTTAAATAATGCTCGAAAGCCCAACCTTCAAATTCGGTCAAGGAATTTTTAAAAATCGTGCAAGTAATCTGAGGCACGGAAAACAGACTACCAACTTGTTATTCTACCGGTATCTACAGTGATTGTATATGCCTTATAATTAGGGACCCTGAAAAGTGGTAAATAAACTCGAGGGAAAGCGGTGTAAAAATCATAGCCCCAGCGGTGCAAAAATCGCAAATTTCATGCTCCGGCTGTGAAAAAAATATTTACGTATTTCTCAATTTGAACAAACAAAGAATTGTATTAGAGACATAAATTGATGTCGAACTTATTCAATCAAATCTTCATTGATAGTCAACAAAATACACAGCTACACGAAAAATACACGCCATTACGAAGGTGACACCTCAGCTCAATGCTCAATGGCCACCCAGCCTGTGAGGACTGTGTTGTGTGGGTTGCCTATCACCAATTTCTTTGGTACTGCTTCTTTGCGTATTCAAAGCATAAGGTGTAGGGAGGGACCCTGAAAAGTGGTAAAAAAAAAGTCAAGGGAAAGCTGTAAAAAATCGATTATCATAGTGACAACAGGTTAAAAATCTTGAATTTCATGAAATGGGTAAAAAGAAAAAGTTGTATATTTATCAATTGAAACATACAATGGACTTCATTGTTGACTCATGTTGAAAGATATAGCCATTTATAAATATATAAAATAAGAAATAAATGTATAAATAAATTACATAAGAAATAAACATATACAGGAATCACATATCATGGCATAACTCAGTCACATGAAGAGCCAAAGATTATGTTAAGTTGTATTTCCAAAGTTTCTGGGGAAGCATTTGTTCTCAAATCACTTAGTATATTTCCATGTGAAGAAATAGGCCGCTCACAATCCACATTTGAACATGGAACCCACAACACCTTTACACAAGGTTCCACAAACTCACTGTTGTCTCCCTTGATGCTCAGAAATGTATGGAGCACATCAACTTTCTCACCTTTTTGCAATTTTTCTTTTACAGTAGATTGCATGCACAAAATAGCTAGTAAGTAGCACTGTGCTGTCAAGTTTATTCATAAGATCAATGGATGCTGCTGTCTGCACAAGGGATGCTTTAGAGTTTTGGATAATGTTCTTCACATCAAATAATTTTCCCACACTTTAAGTCTAGTTCCGGGCGGTGTTGAAAGCCTAGTTAACTTAACCTTACACAAACTCCCTAAATTTGTGAACAGTTGTATTAACTCTCCCCTCCTTACCACTGACTTAAGGTTATTAATTGCAGTAGTTGTCTGACTGCCTAATAAACCTTTACTAACTATCTTAAAATTGTGAAGTAGGCCATCAATTCTACTTTGCAACTTATGTATGAAAGGAAATTATGATCCCTCTAAGGTGACGATGGAGTCAATTATCTGTTGTCCATGTTCTTTGAGAAAAGTTCCACTGGCTTTGATTATTTGAATGTTTTGCTCTTCTAATTTAGCTAAGTATTTCACTGCAACACCTCCCTCATCCACAGTCTTGCTAAAGTCTGCCATATCCTGAATTTGTTCCCCAATATAAATTTCTGACTTGAACCAAGAATTCCATCTTGTCATGACTGGTGATGGAAAAGCAGTTGTCTTTGATTCATCTTCTGGATAGCGCTCTTTTACGAAAGAAATATATCTGTTTCCTCTTTCTAGTGTTGAGAAAGAACATTTTTCAATTGGACACTCATAAATTCAAGTCATGCAGCTCTGTCGAAAACAAATTGGCTACAAGATTCAGCTAATGGGCCCAACACTAAACATGTGTCAATGAAGGGTAGAGAATGTTACACATTTGGGCACACAAAGTCATGTATCTAACTGAATCTGTTACCAAAGCTATGGAATTGTCGTAAGAAATTTCAAATTCTTGTATTACAGCTCTGGAGCATTCAGTTGCATTTGCCTGTTGTAGCATTTTAACTGCCCCTACAAAGAACTTCTGTTCCACGGAGCAGGACAGTATCCTTAGCAAGACAATGAATACACACAGACCCTTCCTGTCAGTGGTCTTATCGCACATAATTGCAACTTGTTGGCCTTTACTCTGATTCATCTATCTGCTCCTTTCTTTTCTTGGCAACTTGTGGAGCATATTTTGCGCTGCAGGTATCAGCACCTGGAATGTCTCCTGCTCCTGCAGTTATTCCGAAATTTTCATCACAAAGTCTTGCTGCTTGCAAAGTTCAGTTGCTAAAGTATGCAATATGCAATGCCTCTCAACGAATCAGGGGTGCTGGAGGATATCCCTCGGAAAATTAATAGACAAAACGCATAAACATAAAGGTCAGAGTACTAACTGGGTCACAAATCAATTCCTCTTTTTCTTACTTTACTTTTTTTGCATTGCTGATTGTGTCTGATATAAACAATTGTTGCTTATTCAACGTCCGTCGTCGTCCTTCAACATTTTTCGATCTTTGGACATAATTGATGTGCTTGCTGCTGCCCCTTATGTGCTTCATGATGGAATCTTTTCTGCTCCAATCGATTCGGATGTTACAAAATTTGCACATCATGATTTTGCTTATTTCGTCAAATTTATTTTAACCATCGCTTTCAAACTCCTTTTGGCGATCAAATATGCTGACAGTTTTCGGAATTATGGTCTACAGAGATACTTTTTCTGATCAACAGTAGCTACGATCGAACTATGTAGAAACGTGTGGTGACACTAGTTCATCCAGAGATACTGAGAATCGGAAATATCTGCCTGCCCAGACTTCTCGTTTGTATACAGACTTGCCCAGACTTGTCTCGTTTGTATACAGACATGCCCAGACTTGTCTTTTGTAGGTACCTCCCCGCCGCGCCGGCGATGCCGCAACTTATTCGAAATGACAATTAATGCCGGATTGCCTGACTTAATTTTTTTTAAATTTATTTCGGGACAAATAATGCGCCGCATCATACGGAAATATTAATGTGTCCCTATCTCGTACTTTTTACCGCCCCTCCATGCCGGCGACTCTCCAGCCGCCGACCCTCCACCACGGGCGCCGAATCAGTTCGCTGCGGCGCGATTGCTGTCGCGCCGGAGTCATTTCATAACGTCGGCAACAATATATTCAGCATCAGTCAGCGATAGTTTATCCTTGAATAACTCATTTTGTCTAGCCGAGGAGTAATGACGACCCGTCAGTCACAGCTTAGGTAGAGCGCTCTTTGAAAAAGATTATATTACGTCCAATTGACAACTTCATTTGTCTCTTCGCCCAGCCGCTAACACATTTCAGATACTTTTGTCTTGCGTAGTTATTAGTCCAATTAATGCTATGCGCAGACTTTGTGAAATCGTCTTTCATAAGCGCAATTGCTTGAATGGCAACTTTTCTGAAGAATCTTTCGGGATAAATACTACGCAGGTCATATTTCGGCGGCGCGACGAAAACGATGCGCCCAACCTCGCCACGAATGCGATCTAGGGAGATATACGGGAGGGACGTTAGTAATAATTATGTATTTATTTCACACCATGAGTTTGCAAAAATGTTTTCATCAAATGGGACGGCGACTTTCATTAAGCATTTTACATACATATCAAAATAAAACTTAAAGAATTTCATGTTTTATTTTCGCAAAATATCGTACGATAGGTTTAAAAAAAAGTGAAATTTCGCGCAAAATATCGCACTAACAGCCAAATACCGTTAAATTTCGCTAATAAAAAGTTATTCGCGAAATTTCGGTGAATTTCGTTAACGTTAAAATGGCAAATTTTAACTCATTAGGGCTTTAAACATCAAACTAACAACTTTTATGCTCCTTAAAAAAAATTCGCGAAAAAATCCATTCTCGAAATTTCAGGGTCCCTACTTATAATATACAATACTTGTTTGACCGATAGGTATATCCCTCCCATTATCGATGAATTCCATTTGATTGGCCGTCGTAGAGCCGCAGAAAAAACAATGCGTAGATGCTGTATACAACTACTACTTTACTTCCAAGTAAAATTAACTTGATTACACAAAACTTGACAGGTGGTTCATAAAATGGGTAACTCGAAAATCAGGTATCCCTATACAATGAGCTATTGTGAATGAAATATTTTTGCATATACTTACTATAAAACGTTTATAGACGCACTAATATTGCAGTTAAGTTTTTTTTTCAGTTTCAGCACATTTTTATCCAGACAACTACATACACAGAATAAAGTTTTCTTCCACCGGTATCGAAAAACTTGGATACGACAAGCCATTAAAAGTATTAAGTTGGCTCAATGATTCCAGTCAACAAGGCCACTAAAGAGTTGTGAAGACATATTTTCTTGCTCAAGTATTCCTAGTATGTCACTCTAAAGCATATTCATTCATTCAAGTATTCTACCAGCTGATTGGTAGGTTCTTGGACAGTACCCATTCTGCATCCCAACCTCATAGACATTTTCTCGCTTTCCCTCCTAAGGATGGCCCGTTATTAGATCCCTCTTCAATTCTTCATGTCTTTTACCTCCTCTTATTTCGTCCGGAATTCCTATCCTCCTCCTTCTCTTCCACGCTTCCCCAGTGTTCTCCCCTCTATGACTCTCTTCAACATGCCCTCTCCTCTCAAAACCTCCTCCATCCATCTCTTCTGCCTTCTCCGAACCTTTGCCACAAGCTTCCTCTCCTCTCCGACCATATCCAATACCTCCTCGTTCGTCTTCCTCGCCATCCAGCTAACCTTCTCCATCCTTCTCCAAACCCACATCTCAAACGCCTCAAGTCTACGCACATCCTCACTTCGCAATGACCAAGTTTCTGACCCATAGGTCATATAGGGCCACGCTCCATATAAATGTTTTCACCAGCATCTTCTTTACTTCTCTTCACAGACCCTCCCTCATCAATTCCCTTCTCTTCGAAAATGCTTCTTTAGCTAGCGCAATTCTGCATCTGATGTCCTTACCACTAAACCCATTCGCCTCCAAATACTACCCAGATACGTAAACTGCTCGACCTGCTCTATCTTCTGCCCTCCCACCCTTATAATCAGCCCTGCCTTCTTATTTCTAGAAAATCTCATTACTTTCGTTTTCTTGTGATTAATCTTCATCACATACTTTTCGCACTGCACCTCTAATGCATTCACCATTGACTGTAACCCCTTGGCCAACTGACTAACCAATGCTTGATCATCTGCAAATCTCACTGATTTTATAAGCTCCCCTCCTACCTTTATTCCTACCTCCTCCTCCCCCCATGCTCCCCTTACCATTGGTTCTGAATACATGTTAAAAAGCAATGGCGATAGTGGGCACCCTTGCCGCACTCCCCGTCCTATCGTGGCCCATCCCGATTCTCCATTGGCTACCCTAACCTGCACCATCTGGTTGATATAGAAATTCCGAATCAGACACCTGTCCCTCCAATCGACCCCTAATTTCTTCAACACTCCCATTAATTTCGTCCATTCCACCTGATCAAACGCCTTCTCTAATGCATTCACCATTGACAGCAACCCCTTGGCCGACTGACTAACCATTGCTTGATCATCTGCAAATCTCACTGATTTTATAAGCTCCCCTCCTACCTTTATTCCTACCTCCTCCTCCCCCCATGCTCCCCTTACCATTGGTTCTGAATACATGTTAAAAAGCAATGGCGATAGTGGGCACCCTTGCCGCACTCCCCGTCCTATCGTGGCCCATCCCGATTCTGCATTTGGCTACCCTAACCTGCGCCATCTGGTTGATATAGAAATTCCGAATCAGATGCCTGTCCCTGCAATCGACCCCTAATTTCTTCAACACTCCCATTAATTTCGTCCATTCCACCCAATCAAACGCCTTCTTGAAGTCTACGAAGCATGCAAAAACATCCTGCCCATACTCTAGGTTTCTTTCTACTAGCGTCCTCATCACCGCTATAGCGTCTCGCGTTCCCGTCCCTCTCCTAAACCTGAACTGGTCGTCACCAAGGTATTCATTTGCCTTCCTCTCTAGCCTTCTGTTTATAATTCTCAGAACTACTTTGGCCGCGTGGGATATTAAGCTTATTGTCCTTGTTCTTATTTACTCTAATTCTTATTATACATTCTTATTGTTGTTATTAAGCTTATTGTCTTCGCACGTTTTTGCCCTACTCTTCTTTGGTATAGGAATTAGTACAGTCTTCATGAAGTCTTCCGGCCACACTCCATCCTCATAAATCCTACTAATAATCACAAAAAGTTTTCCTTTTCCGTTCTTCCCCTTGCTCTTTAAAAACTCTGCAGGTATGTCATCTATTCCCACCTCCTTATTCCTTTTCATGTCTCATAGAGCTCTTTCGATTTTGCTATCTAGGAGGCTTGTTCCAATGCCATCTCTGTTGATATCGTCTTCACTTTCTATATCTAACCTATCGGGCCTTATTTCTTTACCATACAGCTCTTCGACACACTCCTTCCACCTCTCCTGGATTTCTTTTCGTTCTACGATTACCTTTCCCATCTCGTACGTTATCATTGTAATTCCCCTTCCCTTATTACCACCTGTCAGTTTCTTAACTTTCCTATATAAATTATAATGCATCTGCTCTTCCCTCTTTCTAGTATTTCTTTCTGCATCTCAGCATAAGTCCTACATTTCTTCATCCCGTCCATTAAACCGATTCTCTTCCTTCCCACTGCTTACCCAACATCCTGCCCTTTATCACGGCCTTCAGCAAACCATCGTCCCTCATTACCCCTTCCAGCCACCTACCCTGTCTTCCCCTAAACTCATCTAAAAAATTCCTCTTCTCACTCACCATGTCATGGACATCGTCATTTGTCTTCCTTTCCGTCCAACGCGCCTTCTCCATCCTCCTCCACACCCACATCTCGAAAGCCTTCAGCAAATTTTCTTCTTCCTTTCTCAAGGTCCATGTTTCTGCCCCATACAACGCAACACTCCATATCAAGCTCTTCACCAGCCTCTTTTTTACATCCTTACTTAAAGTCCCCGTAATCAGCTCCCTTCTATTATAGAACGCTTCCTTCGCTAGCGCCATTTTCCTCGTAATGTCTTTGCCCATTTTATTCTAGCATACTACCCAAGTAATTAAATTGTTCTTCTTGCTCCAGTTTGTGACTTCCTACTCTTATCACCAATTTCGCTTTCTTTTCCCTAGAGAATTTCATTACTTTTGTTTTCTTATTATGTATCTTCATTCCGTATTTCTCACACTGCTTTTCCAGTGCATCTACTAAAGTTTGCAATCCTTTCGATGTCCGACTGACCAACGCCTGGTCGTCTGCGAATCTAACCAACTTTATCCACTGGCCTCCTACTTTCATTCCCACATCTAGCTCATCCCATGCCTCTCTTACCATTTCCTCAGCATAGATGTTAAAAAGTAAAGGCGACAACGGCGGCGGCGGCACCCTTGCCATACACCGCGACCTATAACTGCCCACCCTGATTCACCGTTAGCTACCCTTACCTGAGCCCTCTGCCCCATACATAAGTTTCGGATGAGTCTCCTATCACACCAATCTATTCCTATTTTCCCCAGTATCTGCATTAGTTTCTCCCAGTTTACTCTGTCAAACACCTTTTGGAAATCTACAATGCAAGCAAAAACATCCTGATTATGCTCTATGTTTCTATCTATAAGTGTCCTCATTACCGCAATCGCGTCTCTGGTTGCCCTCCCTTTCCTGAACCCAAATTGGTCATCACCTAAATAGCACTTTGCTCTGCTCTTTAACCTTCTATTTAGTACTATAAGCAACACTTTTGCCGGGTGCGAAATAAAACTGATTTTTCTATACTCCTCGCATTCTGACGCTTTCTTCTTCTTCGGGATAGGTATTAATACTGTTTTCATGAAATCCTCTGGCCATACTCCTTCCTCGTAGATTCTGAGAATAAGTTCGAAATATTATTTTCTCCCCTACTACTTAGATTTTTCAGTAGCTCCGAAAGTAGGTTATTGATTCCCACGGCTTTTCTACCCTTCATCTCTCTTAATGCCCTTTCTATTTTGATGTCAAGTAACTCTGGTCCAAGGCTATCCTTATCTATTGTTCCTTCATCCTCCTTTGTTATTCTATCTATTGTTCCTTAACCTTTGGTATTGTTTGACCTCTCTTACCACCCGATAACATTTTCACCTTGGCATGCAAAGAGCCCACATTCCCCTCCTCCTGCATCTTTTCCATTTCCTCACATTGTCCCTTCTACGATTTTTCTTTTGCCCAATTGGTCACTTGCCTGAGTTTATTATTCAATTCTATGTTCCTCCTCTTGCCTATGTCGGTGTTCACGTTTTTCCATATCCTTCTCTCCTCCATTTTCTCTCCAATAGTCCCTGCTATTCTTCCATTTCATCTCACACAATCCCAAAGCATCTATTTTCATTTCCTGCTTAATATTTTCAATCTTTCCGGCCCTCATCATGGTCCTTACGTTCAAGTTCTTTTTGCCACTCTTTTCCTCTTCCTCTTTTTCTTCTTCTTCTCCCTCCTATCCCTTGTATCCGCCGATGATGATGCTGTGTATGGATTTCGTGTGGTGACGACTGCCGAGGCCTTGCCTCCCCCGCTGATGGCACGACACCCACCCTAGTGGGCGGCGTCCCGTAGTTGCCAGGAATCAATTTTCTTTGAATGTCTTTCATGTTCTGGGAAATGATAGTTGAGAGGTATTCCTACACCACTGAACGGTATTTTTAACGTGACACTATCATGGAACTACCTTTCGTCTGGCTCCTACCCTCGACCTATCTGGCATGGGTGGCCCTACCAGGAGCAATGTACTTGCTCCTGCCAGTCAAGCTCTAGGGGTCATTGGAACGCACAAGCCCTTCCACCACGTCAAGGTTGTAGTTCAAGGAAGAGGGATAGATATTGCAACAATGTAATTAAGGTATTGCCAGGTAAAAATGAATACAGTTTCGCTCATGTGGACAAGTTCTATATTGTTTGTGCAGAATAATAATGACACAGGTAACAACAAATTATGTAGGTACTGCATCTTCAAATTCAAATCCTGAAGAAGGGACGAACATCGTGTAAAAACCTTGAAGAATGGATGAAGATTAACTGTGATGGAAAATTATAAAATAAAAATCACAGAAGATAAAATGGATGAACTCACCAGAGAATAAATAAATATGTCACTATCACTGAAGACCGAATTAAAATTAAGAAATATCCTGAATGATATAAGGAAACAAAGTAAAAGAAATGTGAAATTAAAACAAACTTGAAGGTGCAGTTTCCTGATAAACACACATGGCTCCTCAAACACAAGTAAAATATTAAATAACTTCCAGGTAACATTTTATTGTAGTGCATGCAGTGACTATACCACTTTATATTGCCACCACTAATCCCACCAGGATCAACCTACAGGGCAAGTCTGAAGAATATTGTAATCCATGCAGCAGAATTAACATTTTACCTGGCTACAAGTATGAACTTGAGTGACAAATGGATATTAAGTTCCTTCCTACATTGAAAAGTGGGAAAAGTCTATTCTAACCAAATAAACATCCCACAGACAGAATGAAGTGAATGTTAGGGAGATTTCAAACACTTTTCTTTCAGTCTACATTCTTAAATTTTTGAGTTTAAAACAGGTATTTTTGGACGATAAGAAAGTGAGAAAGATAGAGATTTATATGGTTAATGATGGCTTATTATTACTGGAACGACGAGCGACATAGCCCCCCCCCCCCCCTTTGAAAATATTCCCACCCCAAGAGGGGGGATGAGGTAGCCATCCCTCCGGGCAACCTCCCCTGTTATGCCATCTGCCATCACCACGGCGATTGACCCCTCCTATCATTTACTGATCCCAACCCACCCTTCAAACAATCTACCCATCGCGGCCAATTTTTTCACGTGCCGCCTCAGTCATGCTGGGTGAGCCAGTGCAGGCGTCATGGATACAGAGCTCATATGGCGTCTAATGAACGTACCAACTACAAGGATGCGTCCGTACCGTGCAAGTACGACCGTACAGCGACGCACCGGGCCGATAAAAGACATGTGCCGAGCAACGAACCAATCTTGCTCTACCAGCATTAACCCGGACGTGGGAATTTGGGCTGGACTGAAAACTTATGGCTTCTTACTTAACTTCGAGAACTAAAATTTATTACTAATTTCTGACTAATTTCTCCATTCAAAGTCATTTAATTTAATATTGAACAGTTTTCTCTATTTTAACTTTCTAAAAATATTATTTTTACATTACATTTATTCTCAGTAATTGCATAAATTAAAGAAAACATATGCTGGTTTTAATTTACTGCCATCTACTACTTTACTGCCATCTTTGACCTGACACTGGTACCTCTTATACTGTAAAGTACTCTTTTTCAACCGCGCGATTTGTTTTACCCATTCATCTCTTACGCCACTGCTCCACTATCCATTCGCATATATTGCTTGAAATGAGAAACATTTCGACGTCCTTACTAATGTCACCTCGCTACCGATCATCTAATCCACAATTATTGTACTTTTTTACTCTGAATTCCGTTATTTTCTGATACTTTTTATTACTTTAATCAAGAGAGTCCAGACAAAGCCAGAATGTATTGAGGGTCACATATATCTAGGATTCCACCTCTAACATGGAAATTTAACACAAATTTATTTTACACTGCATTTCTCTAGTAATTGTAATTTTTTAATCAAGATTTCCGTAAAATGCAAAGATTATATTCATTTCAGCAATGGAGTGATAGAGAATGTTTATATTTTTAACGACAAGCAGCGTTAACATTGATTGTGATTCTAGGTGTCATTTTAAAGTTTTGCAAAAATGGGAAACAAAAAGCGGTACATAGCGGCATGCTATCCTTCTATTTCTGCTACATGTTGTATATTTCATAAATTATTTTATTGTGATTGGTTCTCACAAAATAATGTCTCTTCAATCTTAATTCATCGAGTCCCGTGACATGATTTCGTATTACCAAAACTCTTTGAAAAAGAGTTCAGTGATTATGATAATACTACTTGAGCGCAAGAAAACATCCCACCCTCATCGCGTATGGATACTACGCCTCATTCTCCCTCGGTAGAGTGTGTTCAATCACTCACGCGTGTCACTCAAAAGACAAGTCTCGAGCCTGTAGTATCACTTGAGAACTACGGCACAACGTGTTTTAGCCAAAAGGCACTTGATGGGTCAAAAAGTTGTGCTAAGGTATGTACCAGAATATAATTCATGACATTCACAGCTGTGTCGCCCGACCTGGGTCGGTTTTTTTGTCCCTTCAGCTCTTTACGGCTCCTTGGACTTGCCTCTCTGGGGTCTTCATGCCCCAGTCTTCCTTGTCGCGTTGCGGTAAGGGAGACAAAAGGTCCTTTTTTTAGGACCCCTTGAACGAATGTAAGCTGCCAGTTTCCCTCATTGGAGCCGTCGGCGCTTGTTCGGCGGAAGGTCCTCGGGGTCTCCCATGCCAGCTCGCGGTCTAAGATATTTGTCCCAGGATGATGTTGTCTGAGTCGCGATTTTTCGCAGCTCTTCGAAGCTGGAGGTACTGCAATTTTGGAGAAATTCCTTGGTTCGTCGTTGCAGGTACGTGGTGAGCGGTTCCTCGTCAGCTATCTGGTAAAGGAGGTCGTTGTGGACCATCCACCCGAGCCGTAGCGCGGAGCGGAGGCAGGAACGATCGGCGACTTCTATGGTGTGCTCTGCAGATGCGGGAAGGAGACCGCTCCAGGCAGGTGCCGCGTAGGTGTAGACTGGTCTCAGGAGCGATTTCCAGAGATGAACTCTGGTTTTGGTGGGAAGATGCGCGTGACCTAGGAGGAGGTTGATCTCTCGGCGGCGTGAGTACGCAGTTCCGGCAACCCGCTGTGCATGCTGGGACATGCTCAGCCGTCGGTCAATGGTGACACCGAGGTAGGTGACGGACGTCTGCCATAGAACTTCTTCATGACCGACTAGGATCTCCCCCGGGTCACTTGGTCTCAGTTTCGATGAAAAGACAATCGTTTGGGTCTTTGATGAGTTGATCGTGAAGCGCCATGTGTGATACCAAGCGACCAACTCGTCGACCGCTCTCTGTAGCTATGTCGCTGCCTGGTGTGCTTGAGAAGAACGCGCAAGCAAGGCCGCGTCGTCAGCGTAGAGTGCTGCCATCGTCTGACTCCCGAAGCCGCAGGGCATGTCGGCCGTGAAGATACTGAAGAGTATTGGAGAAAGAGCACTTCCTTAGGGAACTCCTGCCTCGATGATGCGCTGCGAGGATTCTGCCTTTCCCCACACCACGGAGAAGCTGCGGTCCCGGAGCCATGAGTTGATTAAAGTCACCAGTCAGTCCGGGTATCCAAAACTTCGAAGTTTATGGAGCAATCCCACGTGCCACACCCGGTCGAACGCCTTCGATATGTCAAAGAAGGCGCCGACCGTGTTTTGCTTCCAATTCCTGGCGTCAGCAATGAAGTTCAGTACCCGGGTTAATTGGTGCGTTGTGGAGTGTTCCTCCCGGAAACCAAATTGATGGTTCGGGAGTATGTCCAGGGTGGTGGTGACTCGCTTAAGATGCTCCAAAATCAGCTTCTCGAACAGCTTCCCCATGGTGTTGATCAATGAGATCGGGCGGAAGTTCTCGGGTGCCGTGGGAGACTTTCCTGCCTTCGGAATGCAGATGACCCTCGCTCGCTTCCATGCCCCAGGAAAGTGGCCTATCAGGAGACATGCGTTGAAGATCGCCAACAAGACGTGTGCTAGCGACACTGGTGTGGGCCGCAGCGCCTCGTTGGCGATCCCATCGGGTCCAGGTGCTTTCTTTCTTTTCAGTGTCTTCATGGCCCCGAGAAGGGCCGTAGGACTTAAAGCAGGCGCCGAGTCCTTTAGTTGCCTCGTCTGCTTGCGTTGCGGCCGTTCCAGCCGCACCGGTTCCTGGATGGGGTCAGGAACCCCTGGCAATGCAGATGCAGGTTTGAAGTTCGTTTCCAAGTACGACGCCATGTGGTTTGCCTTCTCCACCGGAGAAAACAATCGACCGTTTGCCGTGCGTAGTAGAGCCTCCTCGGTCCCTGTCCGGCGGAGCGCCCTTGCCATTCGCCAGAGCGAACCGTCCTGCGAAGAAAGAGAAGTTACCTTCTTTTCCCATGACTTCTTCCGAAACTCCGCAATGTCGTCTCGGATTTTATTTTGCGCTGCGTTGACTTGTGTTTTATCCGAGGCGCAGCGAGTGTTCTGGTAGCACTTCCGAAGTGCATTCTTTCCGCGAATGTTGTTGATGATGTCTGACGGTAGGGCCAGGAAGTTCCATGGGCGAACGGTCTTCCGGGGTATGGTGTCGTCTATGGCAGCGGTGATGGCTTCGGTGACTGCGTCGCATTGCCGGTGGATGTCTTGTGGCGATCCCAGTGACGTTTCTGCGAATGGCTGCAGGTTCTCCGTTACCCGACGGCGGTAGTACTCCCAGTCGGCGCTGTCGTAGTCCATGACGATTTTTGCAGGAGTGATGAGCGGACGATTTCCGAGCCGGAAGATGACAGGTAGGTGATCGCTGTCTAGTGCTGTGATGACGCTGGCGGTCAGGACGCTCGGCAGCTGGTGGTGGAGTGCAATGTCCAAGATATCTCGGTCTCTCTTCCTGTGGAAGTGCGTGGGGGAAGATGGCGCTGTCACTTGCACTCCTTTTCCGAGCGTCCATCTACGCAGGTGTCTTCCTTTGGCGTTTGTTGTCCGAGACGACCAGTCTGTGTGCTTAGCATTGTAGTCTCCTCCTGCGATTATTTCTGACACGTCGTTGAATAGTGCGTCCAGGTCCCGCGGGTCTAGAGTCACTCCCGGTGGTGAGTAGATTGAAACCAGTCTGATCTGTTTGTCGCCTACGCAGTCCAGGGTTACCGCCGTCGCCTCTATTGATGACATTTCTGGTAGTGGAAATCGTTGGGCCGATAGTCTGTTGGCTACCAGGATCGCCGTCCCTCCTCCTTTGCTGTCCCGATCGTTCCTGTATACGGAGAATCCCGGCACAGTCCAACGCGAGTTGCTCTGCAGCCAGGTCTCCTGTATGAGGGCAACCTCGCATTTCTGCCTAGACAGGAATTCGAGGAGCTCAGGAGTTTTCCTTTGGATCGCACCACCCGCATTCCAGCAAGTGATGTTGAGCGCGTGTCGTTCCTTGTGATGTTTACCCGACATGATTGAGGACGGAGGGAAGTTGCTGCACCGTTGTGGCCAGCAGTTGGATCTGGGTTTGTAGCACAGCGGCCACAGAAGCGAGGATTTCGAGAGTGGTGTTGAGTCCCGTTATGGTCCCGGTGGGGGCGGGATCTGAGCTCTCGGTGTCGATGGCTGCGGCTGCACGTTGTTGTTTTTGCAGCTCCCTCAGAGGAATCTGAATGGTCTTGGCAGTTTCCTGTAAAGAGCGGACAACCTGTGGAAGAGAGGAAGAAAGTGAGGGAAAGGGTTCCTCCTCCTTGGAGGTAGAAGGCTGTTTCGAGGCTGCCTTCCTAGACCGCTGCTCCCATGCATTCGGTCTCGGGGGGCCAGCTGCTGCCTGGGTGACGGGTTTCCCGCCCTTTTTTCCTGCTTCCTTCTGATTGGTCGGTGGCTTCTTCTTCTTTTTGTCTGCCTCCGCTGTTTTCTTTTCCATTTCCGATTGGCGTGTTTGTTGTCTCAATCATGCCAAGTATGGAATGGCCAATTGGTCGACTCAAGGCAATCAAATCGGTCGCCAACAATCTGTGCCAGTTCCGGCTGTACAAACACAAGGAACCACAGATGTGTTACAGGTGCAGCCGGTTCGATCACGGCTCCACTTGGTGCAAGGCCTTCCCCAGGTGCTTCAAATGCGCTGGGGAACACGAGGGAAAAGACTGCACTGCTGAGAAATCAACGGCCAAATGCTGTAACTGTGGTGGCAATCACATCGCCTGCTCCCGCGACTACCCGAAATGGAAGGCAAAAATGGGAAAGAAAACAGCGGAGGCAGACAAAAAGAAGAAGAAGCCACCGACCAATCAGAAGGAAGCAGGAAAAAAGGGCGGGAAACCCGTCACCCAGGCAGCAGCTGGCCCCCCGAGACCGAATGCATGGGAGCAGCGGTCTAGGAATGCAGCCTCGAAACAGCCTTCTACCTCCAAGGATGAGGTACTCTGCTTTACAGAGGTGAGCTTAGAGAGTCGAAAAATAACCTATAGATATTAATGGGTATAAATTAAAGGATATTAATTTTGTACTAGGCTGCTATTTTTTGACTCGAGAACTATAAAACTTTTGCCCCTCCTAGGAAATTGGTTGCCCCTCCTAGGAAATTGGTGGCCCCTCCTGAAGACATGACTTGGCTACGGCCCTAGGAATAAATAACCATTGAATGTACTAATCACTTGGAAACTTTTCTTTAAGTTTTAAAGTAGAATCGAAGATTATTTTGTCGACTCCCGTTACCTAGGAGAGTAATTGCGTGGCCTTATCCAATGCCTGCGTATCCATTCGGCCTTTCTTTCAATTGATTTTCTCTTTGGTACGGCTGCCATGAGGATAATAAGTAAAATAGTAAGTGTCCGATTCATTCGCGTTTGTTTGGGCGTCATAAAATATCTCATGTTGTCGTCTTACGAGGAGAGAGATCGTTCATCATTGATTCCGGCGCTTGACCTTACTGCTATCTTCGCGGAATTTCATCCTTGACATTCGTACTGAACAGTTATGGGTGTTGTCGTGTTTCCTTGGTGATGTTATTTATTGTCTAGAAACCACTGCATAGTTGTGGTTGTGATTGTGTCGTTATATCATCTTCTGATTGGTTTGATCATTCCTCAGAAAAATTTAGCGAATTACGGATGTCGAACCGTGGACTACTGAGACCTCACTAATATCCAGGTTCCCTTATTTGTACCCTGGTAATATTCTTCGTCCACTCCATAGAGCTTTATTTCCATTGAAATGCCATGCCGCGAATTTTGGGGAATTTCCGTGAAGAACGGCGGTAGTTTTTTTTTAAATAAGTTCCACGGGATACATTGGGAATATTTACTCCTGGGCCAGTTCTCTTGTCATTTATCAACAATTTTGTTGAGGTGGTTATTGACCACTTTTATTAATGTATGCGTTTATTATTATTGAGAGTTGGTCATGTTTTTTTTAAATCTAAACTTCCTTTTGCCAACGTTTCTCTTTTTAATTAATAAAGTATCATCAGGGCTTAAGGTGAGAACAGCTTTCCTGCTATGACAATGGTAACAAAGATTTTTGAGTTGAGAATTAAAAGAAAAAAATGACCAACTCTCAATAATAATAAACGCATACATTTATCAATAATTGTTATAACTTCTTCTGCCACAAGCAATTTTGCTGTCAAGGTTCCATTGTTCTTGCAGTTAGTTGTTTTTCTATTTTTGGGGTGGCGATTATATTTGTATTGAGTCATCTGGCCCAAATCCACGTATGTCCGACTAATAAGCAGCAATACCTTATTTTACTACCTATTGCTCTTGTTTAATTCAGTTTATATTTTGTATTTTGTTATTGAATCGTCCGATTTCTTTTTGAGGCACTTTATCGAGTACCTATTCATTCAGTCAATTTTGCATTCCCTTAGTATATGTAATAAAATGGGGTTTATTGTCAAAAAGACTCCTTGTACTCTTTCTGCTCTTCTCTCTTGCTATTGGTTCTTTCTGCCAGTGACGTGAATCGTCTCATATTGCATTTTTATGACAATCATTTCACTTTTTTTATCGGCACCCGAAAAACCTCGTACTATATTTACTCTGCTCTGCCATATTTTCTCTATTTTCCATAATTATTTCCCACCTAGATTTCGCAACCATCAGTTTATTCTATCCGATGCCAAAATTACCCTTAAATACGGATAACTTATTTTCACTGCGTAATCAGGTACACAAGATATCACGAAGTTTGTCTCAAAAGTCTTAGGTTTGAAGGCATCACGAAAGTTTTGAACAACAGTAGGTACATACTTTCTATTTTTTTTGTAATATTCTGAGTGAAAGCAGGCTCCATGATGATTTGTTTCATATGCTTGAAAGGAATTGCTGTAGTATTTGCCTTTTTTAAATACAGCGAAGCAACCATATGTAATTATGAAGAAGTCTATAGGCCATATATGGTCAACTTTGAGTTGAGCTTACGATATTGGCATAGCTGGTTACCGGACACAATCACCCCATCCAGGATAGTTTATGACTAGCTGTCTGTTTCTTGTTTATCACGACATTGCAGTATTTGCATTATATGTCTGTATTAAAATACATACTTGTTAATGATAGAAAATTGTGAAAGTTAATGAAGAATTTCAATTTTTTTCTGTTGCTACATCAAACTTTATTTTTGCAGTTTCCTCGAAACGTAAAACATATAAACAGGGTGTACGCTGACCTGGAAAACCGTGAAGAGTCGAGGAATTACTTCGATATGGAAAATTCAGGGAATTACTTGAAAACACCTTGAAATATTTCCAATTCACGGTGAAATATTTTACGTCCGTGTAGACAAACGAGAGAGCATACTTAGTGGAGGATTATTGTCGACAGAAACAGAATTGAGCGGAATAAGAGTGATGAAATGTTCCTTATTACGTAAAACACTATATAGACTGGGTGTTGGATGGATTGAATTTACGAAGAAGCTAGAAAAATAGGGCACTCTAGATTTGCGATGATCTTTCGCTAAGAATGCGCTTGTCACTTGCAATTTTCTGCTATTTATTATGCTCGCCTGTCACCCATTTTTATGACAGTAAAATATTCGTGAACTACCGTACTTTCCTCGCGTATAAACTGATAAATTTACAGTCCTTTGCAGTTCATGTAAATGTCTTAATGACCATTTTTAACGGCCATCGGCGCTAAATGTAGGACGGCCAGTGACTGTCTGTGAACAAGTTACCCCTCACGTCGCATCTGGCGAGATTATTCAGTGAAAAAAGGGAAGGTCAAAAGTATTAATTTTATATGGAAAATGGTAGCGATAGTGGCCTCGCCCCCTTTAATTTTGGAAGTAAAATAAATTTTCTCGCTGGGAGTTTGAATTGTATGATTTTCTGTGTTCTCATAGCTACCATAAGAACAATTGTAGAAACGAATTTTGAAGATGGTTTGTATATATATTCTGGTATTTTATAACATTTGAAGATGAGATTCTACTCATGTAAGATTAGAACTAGAATAAAGAAAGGGCTTATGAAGGGGGTGAAATTAGATATTTCCAGTTATTGCCGATACGTTTTTTTTTAAT
This sequence comes from Pyrrhosoma nymphula, assembly GCA_963573305.1. NCBI lineage: Eukaryota > Metazoa > Arthropoda > Insecta > Odonata > Coenagrionidae > Pyrrhosoma > Pyrrhosoma nymphula. The sequence goes on from OY754330.1 coordinate 162,454,787, forward strand.
TTATATAAGTGGATGGGGAGGATATACCAGCTGTAAAAAAGAAGATGGAAGGTTATAAAAGTTGATTTGATTTGGGAGCTGTGAAGATTTAGCCATCCTAAAACTGATGATATCAGGCCTGACCTCGTGGAAATTATGGATATCCACGTCGAGAAAACCACCTTTTTTATTTCCACAAAACTTTATTCCGCTGGCACGACGCGCGTTTCACCACACTGTGGCATACTCATGTGCATTGGAACGTGAGTATGCCAGTGTGGTGAAACGCGCGTCGTGCCAGTGGAATAAAGTTTTGTGGAAATAAAAAAGGCGTTTTTCCTCGACATGGTTAACCATCCTAGTTTCCATGACTTTGCTGGCATTGAAGATGGCTTAACTGATTCCTTACACCACAATAGGGGGACACTGGGTAAAGCAATGAAGAGGAAGAAAAGGGATAAATATTCCAAATTTCCATAATGAGGTAGAAAGCATGCGACTTGACGAATGCTATACTGTTTAGTATTTAAAATTATATAGTCCTACTCTACATTTTGAAATGATGGATTTGCTGTTCATCTAGAAATGACATGAAAACCACCTATTCCAAATAATTATTTGATGAAGTAAGAGAAATATGTAAACACTACGTGCTCTGGGCATCTTATATTAAATTAAACAATGCACGATTGAATATAAAAATACTAAGTTTTCCCTGGAAAAATTGAACTTCGACCTGGAAAAGTTATGGAATTCAAAAACTTGAATTCAGTGTACACCCTGTTAAAATAACCCTCGATTGCCGAACCGTTTCCCCTGGGATTTAATTCTAAACACGGAGAAAATAAGCTGTGCGATTTTTCAGTAGGGGTGACATTAAACTGTGATTCGAGATGATTAATACGAGAAAGAAGTGGTGAAGTAATTTTTATGGCGAGGGGTTAAATCATTATCTCAAGAAAAATGAGATGGTTTTCTAACATGCTCTTAACTTTGTTTGCTTTGACGTCTAGCTAGAATAAGTCCCGAGATTCCTTAGCTGTATTTTGATCAATAAAGAATTCCGAATATCTCCGTTGATGAAACCGTTGGGACTCTGGCTCAACTTCCGCTTTCTGATGACTTGGTCACATTCTCTATCACAATTAAAATTGTGCTTCTCGACTAGAGCTAACCTCAAGATAAATACGATTGATATTTACTAATTTTACGAGATATGCGGCGAGACAGATGCGTCGTCATTCTCAAGGCTGTGTTGCCTTCTTATCATCTCCCATTTAGATTTCCATTTCACTGGAGTGGTCGTTGAAAGAGCAATCGCATCGAAGGCGCTTCAGATATGAAATGATTCTTCAAACAGTTCAAGCGCTTCTGTGGTTGAGTGATTGACTTTAGTACGCGCAAGAAAAGAATCTGGAATATTTACATGCATAAGGTAAGTCATTAAAAAAAATTAGTTGGCAGTCTCGGGCGTAACAGGATGGAAATCTTTCTTCGTTGGAAATAAAGTGGAATTTGTGGCATTTCAATTTCCACGATATATTTTTATTTTATTTTTCCACAATGTATATTTAATGCAGTGCTACAAAGTCGCCCTACATTCCAATTTTTCAAACTTCGCTTCGTGGTCGTGTTTATGAATGTCGCCAAATCTAAGTAAGCTATTTGATACTATTTTTAGAAATCCACTGTAATGATTATCAGATTAGGGCAATGGCGTCGTTTAGATATCGCCATAAAATTAAATGTCCGTGTATTCATGTTTTTTGATTTAATTAAGCGCAAGTTGTTTTAATTATTTTTTTCAGTTTTTTAAATTATTTATCATCATCCTGAAAACAGCCTCAAGGGCCTTTTAACATCAGGCATTGTAACTTAACGACAATATACAAGCACAGACAACCATGCCCTGGGAGGTGAAAAATCCTCCCCAGGCGGGACTCGAACCCGCGACCTTCGGATTAGCAAGCGAGGACGTTTTGATATATTTCTTTCAAAATCAGGGGGAATACAGAGTTTTGAATAAAATAGCCTATTGAATTAAAAAAATGCTTCTTCTAATAGTCGGATAATGACTTAGACGATAACTTGAAAGTCAGCTTACACTGAATTTAGCTCAAGGATAGACCGTTTGCGCAGTCAGTCTCCTGCGAGTATTGGAAGACTCCATTTCCATGATAAGGAGTTTTCATCGTTCATGTCGTCTGATGGAAGCTTTGTTCATACAAGATGGTTGAAGGTGAATGGTGGTTGGACCTGATGGTGAATCGGAATGGGCCATGATAGGACGGGGAGTGCGGCAGGGGTGCCCACTATCGCCGTGCTTTTCGTGCTTTTTAACGTGTATTCAGAAGAAATGGTAAGGGAAGCATGAGAGGAGGAGGTGGTAGGAATAAAGGTAGGAGGATCAGTAAGATTTTCAGATGATCAAGCATTGGTTAGTCAGTCTGCCACGGGGTACAATCAATGGTGAATGCGTTTGAATTTGCCTACCCAGAAAAGAGAATGGCATGTTGGGTACATGTGCCCGTATTTGTGGTTTTAAGGCTAATTTAACAGCCACTGTAATCACTTGGCTGAAAGGCTAACTAATGTCTATGACATGACAACTAATGTATGATCTGTCTACACACAGTAATTAACTATATAATTAAACACGACTGATAGTTAACTATGCCCGTGTAGAGGTCGCACCTATAGTTAAAGATGGGTCATATTTAATTACGTGTCGGACCCCCTAATTACCTATCAATAACTATACTCCTTGCGTATTCGTGCGTATTTTGTTCGTAAAATGAAGTGAATTTGGCGGATGGCTAAATATTTTAGGTTAATTTAGCAGTGAGTATGGGGTGGTTGGCGGCAAAGAAGTTGAATTTAGGGATGGACGGTTATGAGGAAAAACTGAAATGAGGTTAGTTGGTTATTTTCAATCTAAAGATAGGTATTTTAAAAGCAGGCTGAAGTCATTTTTGTAATAAAGGGTTTTTTTGTTCATTAATTACTTGACCATTCTAAATGCTCCAGTATTGAATTTTATTTACTGTTGTATGCATCTCATTCTCTTCCTTGAACTACGACCTTGACGTGGTGGAAGGGCTTGTGCGTTCCAATGACTCATAAGGATGGACTGGCAGGACCAAGTATGTATGTACATTGCTCCTGGTAGGGCCACCCATGCCAGATAGGTCGAAGGGTAGGAGCCAGACGAAAGGTAGTTCCGTGATGGTGTCACGTTAAAAATACCGTTCAGTGGTGTAGGAATACCTCTCAACTATCATTTCCCAGAACATGAAAGACATTCAAAGAAAATTGATTCCTGGCAACTACGGGACGCCGCCCACTAGGGCGGGTGTCGTGCCCGGCAGCGGGGGAGGCAAGGCCTCCGCGGTCGTCACCACACGAAATCCTTGCACAGCGTCATCATCGGCGGATACAAGGGATAGGAGGGAGAAGAAGAAGAAAAAGAGGAGTAAAGCAGTGGTAAAAATAGGAACTTGGAACGTAAGGACCATGATGAGGGCCGGGAAGCTTGAAAATATTAAGCAGGAAATGGAAAAAGGAAAAATAGATGCTTTAGGATTGTGCGAGGTGAGGTGGAAGGATAGCGGGGACTATTGGAGTGATAGCTACAGGATAATCTATAGTGGGGGAGATGAGAGTCTATGCATGGTAGTAGGCATGGTACTAAACACAAAGTTGGGACTGAGGGTGGTAAACATTGAACAGGTGAGCGATAGGATACTAGTGGTAGAAATAAAAGCACGCCCGACGAATTTCGTACTAGTTCAGGTATGCATGCCTACGAGCAACCATAGGGAGGGAGAGTTGTAAGAGGTGTACGAGCAAGTAGAAGAATAATTAGAGAAGTTCCGGGAAAGAAAAACTTGATAGTGATGGGTGACTGGAATGCAGTGGTGGGGGAAGGGAGGACGGATTAGAAGTGGGAGGGTTTGGGCTAGGAAGAAGAAATGATCGCGGTGAAAAGGCAGTTGAATTTTGTAGAAGAAATAAATTAGTAGTGACAAACACTTGGTTTAAACATCACCCCAGGCGTAGGTACACATGGAAAATGCCGGGTGATACTGGAAGATACCGAATTGATTATATAATGTTAAGGCGGAGATTCAGGAACAGTGTAAAAAACTCTCGTAGCTATCCAGGGGCGGATGCGGACTCAGATCATAACTTGGTGATGATGAAGTGTGAAGTTAGATTCAAAAGGCTTTTGAACGGTAGGAAGATAAAGAGGTGGAACCTTGAAGCATTGAAAGGGTTGAAAAGGAGGGAGTACCAAAAGCTGGTAGAAAAGAACATAGGTAAAGAGAAGCGGATGGGAACAATAGTGAGAAGATGGGAGTTTATAAAAACAGGCATCGCAGGAGCGGCAGAGAAAACAATAGGAACGGTGGAAAAGAAGAGGGTTAAGAAGCAGCTGGTTACTGAAGAAATGATAAAGAAAATGGAGGAGAGAAGGATATGGAAAAACGTGAACACCGACGTAGGCAAGAGGAGGAACAAGGAATTGAATAATAAACTCAGGCGAGTGACCAATCGGGCAAAAGAAAACTGGTGGAAGGGACAATGTAAGCAAATGGAAAAGATGCAGGAGGAGGGGGAAGTGGGCGCTTTGTACGCCAAGGTGAAAATGTTATCGGGTGGTAAGAGAGGTGAAACGATATCAAAGGTTAAGGACAAAACTGGGAAGATATTAATCGAACGGGAAGATATCCAAGAAAGATGGAGAGAAAACGAAGAGGAGCTATATGACAGCAAGAATAGACCATTTAGCCTAGATCTAGAGGATGAAGGAACAATAGATAAGGATAACCTAGGTCCAGAGTTACTTGACATCGAAATAGAGAGGGCATTAAGGGAGATGAAGGGTAGAAAAGCGGTGGGAACCGATAACCTACCTTCGGAGCTACTAAAGAATCTAGGTAGTAAGGGGAGAAAAACGTTTTTCGAACTTATTCGCAGGATCTACGAGGAAGGAGTATGGCCAGAGGATTTCATGAAAACGGTATTAATACCTATCCCGAAGAAGAAGAAAGCGTCAGAATGCGAGGAGTATAGAACAATCAGTTTAATTTCGCACGCGGCAAAAGTGTTGCTTAGAGTACTAAATAGAAGGTTGGAGAGCAGAGAAAACTGCTATTTAGGTGATGACCAATTTGGGTTCAGGAAGGGGAGGGCAACCGGAGACGTGATTGCGGTAATGAGGACACTTATAGAACGAAACATAGAGCATAATCAGGATGTTTTCGCTTGCTTTGTAGATTTCGAAAAGGCGTTTGACATTGTAAACTGGGAGAAACTAATGCAGATACTGGGGAAAATAGGAATAGATTGGCATGATAGGAGACGCATCCGAAACTTATACATGGGGCAGAGGGCTCAGGTAAGGGTAGCTGACAATGAATCAGGGTGGGCAGTTATAGGTCGTGGGGTACGGCAAGGGTACCCGTTGTCACCTTTACTTCTTAACATCTATGCTGAGGAAATGGTAAGAGAGGCATGGGATGAGCTAGATGTGGGAATGAAAGTAGGAGGCCAGTGGATAAAGTCGATTAGATTTGCAGACGACCAGGCGTTGGTCAGTCGGACATCGAAAGGATTGCAAACTTTAGTAGATGCACTGGAAAAGCAGTGTGAGAAATACGGAATGAAGATATATAATAAGAAAACAAAAGTAATGAGATTCTCTAGGACAAAGAAAGCGAAGCTGGTGATAAGAGTAGGAAGTCACAAACTGGAGCAAGTAGAACAATTTAATTACTTGGGTAGTATGCTAGAAGAAAATGGGCAAAGACATTACGAGGAAAATGGTGCTAGCGAAGGAAGCGTTCTATAATAGAAGGGAGCTGATGACGGGGACTTTAAGTAAGGATGTAAAAAAGAGGCTGGAGAAGAGCTTGATATGGAGTGTGGCGTTGTATGAGGCAGAAACGTGGTGAAAGGAAGACGAAAAAAGGCTGAAGGCGTTCGAGATGTGGGTGTGGAGGAGGATGGAGAAGGTGCGTTGGACGGAAAGGAAGACAAATGAGGAAGTGCTTGACATGGTGGGCGAGGAGAGGAAACTTATAGATGAGATTAGGGGAAGACAGGGTAGGTGGCTGGAAGGGGTAATGAGGGACGATGGTTTGCTGAAGGCCGTGATAGAGGGTAGGATGTTGGGTAAGCAGGGAAGGGGGAGAAAGAGAATCGGTTTTATGGACGGGATGAAGAAAGGTAAGACTTACGCTGAGATGAAGAAAGAAATACTAGAGGTAGAACGGGCACGGCACGTGTAAGAGTTCGTTGGATGTTCTCTGACTTTCATCACAACCTACCTATAACCGGTAGACTACTGCAATGAATGAATGCATCTCATTAAGCTCTAGCTTAGTTTTAGTTAAAATTATGGCAGGGGTGTCATTAAAATAGATTGGTGAAAAACAGTATGATGAATCTTCGGGGAGGTCACTGATGAATAGAATGAGGAAGAGTTGAGTCCCAGGAATGGAGTTCAGGTTTTATAATCGACATATTTGTATTATCCTATAGGACCTGAGTATTAAAAAATCGGTTTTCCATGCGGTAATAATGCTCAACAGCCATCACACAATATGTGTATAAGACCAATTTTTTTATTTTCGTGACATCTTGTAATATTTAGGAAGTATATAAATATATACACACATGTATTCGCGTTTAGTATTTTCTTTGCATATTTGCAGAATTATCTCGCCTCAAATTTTCTTCGATTTACTTTGAGATAGTCTTCGTTTTTCATTCCAAATGCCAGACGCGTATTCTAGTTGGGTCTTAACTAGTGAAGAATAACATCGCTCTTTCTCTATTATTCTTTGAATAAATGCTATCTTTTTGCCCGACAACATTTTTCTGGAGTAGTTTTGTTTACTCCATGACAGGTCCTGAGTAATTCTGATGCCTGAATAGTTAACGGAAGCAAGGTTGGCCATTTCTTTTGTGTTAATTCTGTCACATGGCTCTTGTTTATTTTTCTCTCTCAAAATAGCGATGGACTAGCAATTTTTAATTCCATTTGCACGCTATTTGTTCTCTGTTTGGCATTTTATAACGCTTATTTTTGCAGTTGGCGCTCACCGATAGTCAACTTTGGCTTAGTTCTTGATCTCTGGGTATTTATCCGTGTGTAGAACACGCTGATGTAATTAATCATATATTTAACTTAATTGCATATATTGAATTATGAGTGTGTGTTGACGGGGCATATCGCCTGGTAAAAGCACATACAACCGGCTTGATCAGCTTTCCTCCTACTTCCGCTCCGACATGCAGCTCTTCCCACACGTCTCTCGCCATTTCTTCGGCGTGAATGTTGAACAGTAGGTACTTGCAATGACGGGCAACATGTCTTACTCCACGACCTATTGCAACCCACAGCAGGGAGTTATTATGCAACTTTCAATTGTGTCTGTGTTTATAGGTTCCCGATGTGTTCAAGAGTTTCGTCACAATCAAGCGGAATCTCCGAACATTGCTATCGTGTAATTATCTACTGATAAGATTGTCATTGTTTCTGCCTGAATTTTCGAAATTCCATGCGTTAGCAACAGAATATATTTTTCAGTTCGAATCGGAAAAGTTACACGTCGTTAAGTTACAAAAGTTACAAAAGTTGGCCAAGTCAGCGACAGGCGCCATTGTTAGCTCATCGGGGCGCGCCCAATACGTTACCGCTTACGGGCGTACGATGTATTGCCGACAAAATTATCGATTTTTCCCTCTTTCAGGCTACTAAAATGACTTGTAAAATATTCGTAGCAAAAAAAGGAAGTTTTGAACAAAAAATAAAATGACAATCGCCATAAAAATCGGTCGTAATTGATAATTATATGCGAAAGTAGTGGAGTTTGCGCGAAGTATACGCCGCAGACAGGTGTACTATCGTTTCCAAAAGTCTTAGTGCATCCACTTTGCCCCATTCTACAAACCGTAGAATGGGGCATGGCCGGAAAGGTTTTGAAAATTGGCACCACCTGCGGACTGCGTCTTTTGCTGGGCTAGCTTCACTTGTCGTGAGACGACGGCGGGTAATGAGTTACTGAACGAAAGAATCGACGGGGACGGAGTAAAACACGGCAGAGGAAAACCCCATCGGAATGCACCGAAGGTTATTCGCGCTCATGCGGTTGCGACGCGACGATGAGGCCTCCGACTTGTGTGATTTTCGCTCTCGAAATTCACATTTGTGCTCACGAGTGACCCACTCTGTATAAGCGGCGCGGTAGCCGTGTGGTTAAGACTGCCTCGAAAGGCGTATTTAAAACATTCCCAGGTTCGACGCTCATTGGTTGACTTTTTATACTCTCAAGTAATTTCAATATGACTGTGAAAATGAACCTCGAGTAGGTACAGCCTCTTTATATTAACGGACCCAGTACTGTTTATTATATTACAGGCATTCAATAATGATGCAGGACTACCTAATACCAAATTAGAATCCTTGAATCCTTATTTCTCCTTAAGCCAATCTATTCACAGTGAATAAATACTTACACGTCTCACTAGCTGAATATTTTTGGTCTAACATTGAGTATGGCAAAATCTCCCGAGAGGTAAGATCCCTATGCTCGAAACAAATCTCTCGTTTTACCACCAGGATATCAAGTCACATTCTAGGTATGATATTTTGGTGATCCGCGAGTGATACGTATCATCGAAATGTCTTAGATAGGCCTCTTATTCAAACTACTAGGGCTCCAAGAAATAATATGCTGTGAAAAACAGTATTGATGCTATAGAAAGTGGGTTTCTCAGCAAGTGGGTGTACGAGCGAAAGTAAATCATACGGCTCGGGTCGAAAAAAGTATCCAGTTATTTATTTACCGTAGTCTTCTGACGATTATTGTGTTCTGGACATATATTGAGAAGCGTAGCCAGGGGAGAGCAGGGGGGCGAATGCCCCCCCCCCTCGATCTCAATGTTCTGCAAGGCTGCATTTTGCTAACGCTTACATGAATTTGCCTCAAGCTTTCTGGGACCTCACCATATTTTCTGACCAGAAAACATTCACGAGTGATTGCAGCGGCCGAATACACTTATGGCGTCCGCGAAATACACGATAAGTTTTCCGTTTGCATATGCTTCATCTTGAATTGATTCAGGCCTTAATCTGAATTACCTTTTAAATCAAAACCTCCCTCTGTTTCTGTTGATATTTCTCTCAATCACAAAGTGCTTAAGTGTTAGACGAATAAAGGTAGTTATTAGTTATAAATGCATAGATTTTTAGCACTTAGAAGTGCGTCGGTAAACTACCACGAATAGAGGTCAAACTAATGATTGATATTTAAACCAAATCATTGACGTTGAAAATTATCCGATCTCATTTACAATTAGACTAATGTTACGCAGCAGAAGACAATAGCTTAGTTTAAAACTGCCAAATTTAAGAAATGAATTACATTTTACACACATAATTAAAATGTAAAATACGAGTTCATTCATTTAGACATTATAAAATCTCTTAAAAGTTTACTTTTCTGGCTTTTTCTGTGGCCAATTTGACAATAATATCGTCTATATTAATGTTTTTTGCAATGCCATACTCAGTCGATAGTATAGCGAGATTACTCAAACGATCTTGAACAATCTGTGATCGTAAATATTTTTTTATTAATTTTTATTTGCTGAAAGATCTTTCAGAGCTGGCAGAAGACACAGGTAACGTCAATGCTAGGGAAAGTGCAGTCCCTCTATTGGGATAACTTGTCACTAAGCCATATTCTTCATGGCAATCAAGACGTGCAATGTAATCTGCATTTTTAAATCAGGTAAAAATGCAATCAGGCAATTTTGTTTGGTACTTGTACCTTTCAATTTATAAACACAACTCGTTGGCATTTAAATCATCTTTGTATTTTAATACGAGATCCGCTACGGATTTCTTTAGTTCTTCAGTGGAGGTTTTATGCAGCAAATGTTCTGTTAGGTGACCAAAATCAGAAGCTACGGCAGCTAAACTTTGAAATCTCTATCCCATTTGCTGAATAAGTGGGTCTAGCGCACAGTAAAGCTGAATTTTATACTTTTGAAGAGGATTCTTTATGGCCGCATTTTTGGCCCTTTCATCGAACCTTTCGTTTACTCTATTTAGAAAGTTATGGTTCTATCGACAGCTCGTTTGGTAGATTATTTGCTGAATCAATACACAGCTATCTATTTGGCTTTTTCTGAAAAAATTCAAAAATCCACAAGGCCCTGCAAGTGTTTTGATGCAGCCTCAATGGAAACAGTTTTTTCCTGTAAAATGATATTAACGCTCTCAATACTTCTGAGAGGATATTCCCATACGACCACAATACAATAAATGCGAATTTTATCATTTTTAAAATAATTTTAGCTAAAGATACAGAATCAGCTGTATATGTCCTCCTTTTATCAGTTACTTCTGCAATGGTATGTAATGTTTTCATTATTTGCGGTTGTTGAGTATGCAATGCGTGAATTGAATTATAATTTTATGACCATCTCGTATCAGAATGACCCTTCAAAGTAAATTTTAAATTTGATAAAGCTTGCCAACATTCAATCGATCAACGTTCAAAATAATTAAAAATATTTTGCACTATGTCGAAAAACGTAGTCATTTCTAGTGTTACACAAGACGTATGCACTTCAACTAAATTTATTTAGTAAGATCTACTAGTTTAAAATCTGGCAGGTTCATTCAGTTGTAAGATTCGCGCTTTAACACCTTGATATTTACCCGCCATGTTTAACCCCTTATATTTAGGGTCTGGTACAAATTTTGTGTGTTAAGTTAGGGGGACCACGCCGTTTCTAATCTGTGTTTTTCCCCCCGGAGTCGATTAGAAACGGCCTGTTGTAATCAAGTGTAAGTTTTTTTATGTGAGGTAAAATCATGTACTAATTGTTTGTGCGTGTACCCCAGCGGCCCGCAGGCTGTGGGCCTGCAAAGTGCGCCCCCTTGAGGGTTGCGCCCCTGGCAGCCGCCCACCTGGCCAGCCCCTAGCTACAACGCTGGGACTTATGGTTCAGGAGTGGAAATTGGTTGAAACAAAATCTGTGGAGGCATTAGAAGCCCATGTCCGGGAGTTATGGGATTCCTTCCGCAGACGGCCTAAAATATGCGAAAACTTAGTGGCATCAGAGAATCGCCGGTTACAGGAAGTGGTGGATTCAGGGGGTTGACGAAACAAAATATAAAAAATCTAATGAATTTCATGTGTTTATTTTTTCACCCCTTTCCTCGCGGCTGCATACAGAGACAAAGACGAATCACATTCCGTTGCAGCTAATAAACAATTGGTAGAGTTATGTCAGCGCAAATATTATCACTGTCATATTTTGCAGACCATATTAATTTCACTAATAACATCCACTCATTTCCGAAGAATTGAAGAAAATATGAACTTTGGAAACTAGTCTGGTGGTCTGACTATTGAATAAATAGTGTTAAAAACAGGAAAGAAGCAAGGATTATCAATTCCCTTTTTAAATTCTCTTATCCTTTCCCAGCCCAGAAATGCATACCACGCTGAAATTACCCGAGAAAGGGTTAACAGAGAAAAGTGACTCCGGTTTTCGAAAAACTATGCCGCATCCAATGACATTTTAAAATAATATATCCAGTGGCGTAGCCAGGTTTCGGGTCTAGGGTGCACCGGGGAGAGGGGGGGGGGGGTCTAGGGGGCTCCGACTCACATATTCAGCAGTTTATTAAACATACTGTTACATACTTGTACTGTATTATTTTTCTCGTAATATACTATCCAAACTTGTAGACCTTGTAGAATTTATTGTTGATAATGAAGTTATGAAATTGATTCACGCACGTATTTGGGACTTTAGGGCGGTAACATTCACATACTTAGGGTAGCCAGAACATAGGGAACGGGGGGGCATCCGGCCCCCACTGCTCCCCCCTGGCTACGCTTCTCAATATATGTACAGAACACAATAATCGTCAGAAGACTACGGTAAATAAATAACTGGATACTTTTTTCGACCCGAGCCGTATGATTTACTTTCGCTCGTACACCCACTTGCTGAGGAATCCTCTTTCTATAGCATCAATACTGTTTTTCACAGCATATTATTTCTTGGAGCCCTAGGAGTTTGAATAAGAGGCCTATCTAAGACATTTCGATGATACGTATCACTCGCGGATCACCAAAATATCATACCTAGAATGTGACTTGATATCCTGGTGGTAAAACGAGAGATTTGTTTCGAGCATAGGGATCTTACCTCTCGGGAGATTTTGCCATACTCAATGTTAGACCAAAAATATTCAGCTAGTGAGACGTGTAAGTATTTATTCACTGTGAATAGATTGGCATAAGGAGAAATAAGGATTCAAGGATTCTAATTTGGTATTAGGTAGTCCTGCATCATTATTGAATGCCTGTAATATAATAAACAGTACTGGGTCCGTTAATATAAAGAGGCTGTACCTACTCGAGGTTCATTTTCACAGTCATATTGAAATTACTTGAGAGTATAAAAAGTCAACCAATGAGCGTCCAACCTGGGAATGTTTTAAATACGCCTTTCGAGGCAGTCTTAACCACACGGCTACCGCGCCGCTTATACAGAGTGGGTCACTCGTGAGCACAAATGTGAATTTCGAGAGCGAAAATCACACAAGTCGGAGGCCTCATCGTCGCGTCGCAACCGCATGAGCGCGAATAACCTTCGGTGCATTCCGATGGGGTTTTCCTCTGCCGTGTTTTACTCCGTCCCCGTCGATTCTTTCGTTCAGTAACTCATTACCCGCCGTCGTCTCACGACAAGTGAAGCTAGCCCAGCAAAAGACGCAGTCCGCAGGTGGTGCCAATTTTCAAAACCTTTCCGGCCATTCCCCATTCTACGGTTTGTAGAATGGGGCAAAGTGGATGCACTAAGACTTTTGGAAATGATAGTACATATCAGCACCGCAACATCAACTTTAGGCCCATTCTACACGAGCGTGAATCCCGCGACGGGATTCCCGCGTCGGGGCCGCGCGCTCGACAGGAACCACTGAGTTAAATTGACGTGTCTACACGAGCGGGAATCACGCCGCGGGAGGACGCGGCAGGAGGCGGGAGCGCGGAGCTGACGCGGACGTCTGCGTCAATCCCGCGACGGGAATCCCGCCCAGCCATTCTACACGAAGCTGTGTCAACGCGCGCGGCAGCTCACTTCACTTCGCATCCATTATCAAGTTGGGTTCAACACGATGCGGTGTAATGTTCGATACAGAGAAGTTTATTTGTGAGATAGAGGCTCAACCTGCTCTGTATCGCAGTTCGAATATCTGGAGTTGGACAGCCACAGCTACACAACCTAGCTCCACCGCGTCCATCTCGCGTCTAAACCGCTTCATGTAGAATGGCCCGACGGGTTTCACGCGGACACCACGCAACGGGGATCCCGCCACGTGTAGTATGCACAAAATTTTGGCGCGGTCACGCGGGAATCCCGTCGCGGGATTCACGCTCGTGTAGAATGGGCCTAAGATGTCAGCACCATGGATGTAATAGGTCAATCCGTTTTATTGATTATTCAACATCGGCAAGGATGAGAGGCTGGACATTTCGAGGATGAATTCAAATTAGCTAATGTGACGTCGGGATCCCTCAAATAATATAAACCTTCTTAAAACTCATTTGGGCATTGCCCCTCTTTATTCCACGTCCTTTCTCTTTCCAAAACTCTTTAACAATCCCCTCCCTTTATCAAAGATACATAGCAACTTCTTTCAAAACAAAAACAATAAACAACTTAAAACATCAACATACAAATCAATACCATCAAAAACAAAACAACGAACGAAACCAAATACACAAAGTCAAACAAAACAAATAAAAATGGAAACCGACAAGGCACGACGCTGCACGACGTTACACTAATCAACCAAAATTGTGGTCCCAAACGGGTGGACATATGCAAGAATAGAGTAGTTGGGTGGAAATTATTAGAATTGAGACAGTTTTCTAGACCTGACAACGAGAATTAAGCTCTTTACTTTGCCCACCTCGAAATGGAACGGCTTGATGGGTAATTATGTATGAATGTACGCACCAACTCGACGAAACTAAATACAGCGTCTCTATTTACATCATTGTAGCTTTTCTGATGACTTCAATAGCATGCCGAGTTGGTTTCCCTTTTCTAAACCCTAATTGGCCTTCACCTAGCATTTCTGGACCCAGGTTATACCTACTCATCTATGGTGTCTTCCTATTCCAAATCATAGCCTGAAGGCCTGTCTTCCCTTTAATGATGAATATAACTCGAAGTACACTAAACTAAAAACTAAAGAAAATTAAATTAAACTAAAACATAAGTAATCTCCCTCTAATTTGTGGAAGAGTATTTTATAATGATAATAAGCGTTTGTTGTCGCAGACCAACATGCCTTTCATACACTCTGTATACATACACTTGGCATAACAATTTAAAATGAACATTGCTAGAATAAAATGAGATTAAGTTTCACCTCTGATATGCAAGAAAAGATAAACAAAAAAATAGTGTTTCAAGATCGTGAATATCGACAAATTCCACCAGATTCAGTCTAAATCAGTTATATTTATTATCCCTTCCATGTAGTCCTTCCTATTTCGTTATGAAAGAAAGAAGAAACTTAAAATATGTAGTATTAATCCACACTTTTATTCGCAATACCGACCCAGGTTTCAACGAATAACCGTTATTTTCAAGGTTAAGGTAGTTTGAGCGAAAATCACTTCACCTAAATTTGGTCTCATTTAAAAGAAAAACCCTCTCATCTTTCCAATGATATCAAAATATCAACCACTTGCCGAACTACTTTTCGAGCAATTTGCTTAAAAATATATGCTGTTTTTTATGGGATAGATTAGGGCTGTGCGCTCCAGAGGGAGAATATTAAAAAATAGGAACTTCTAGGACCTATATTTCGTTAAAAAACTAACGGTGTGTAGATTGCATGTTTTCTCAACTATTTATAAAAAATAATCTATTACTCACCACAGTAATTTTTACAGAATCACAAAAACAACCGCTGTTTTGAAGGGTTTTCAGCCGTACGGCGGGAAAAATTAGTCGAGTTAGAGACTTATGTAGCTTTATTTATTTAATTACTGATAATTTTGGCCATATATAACTATCTCTTTTCGGCAATAATATTACAATATTTATTTCATACTTCTTACAGTCTCTGAAATAAAATTATATAATTTCAATATGGTCTCCATTATGATTAGGGAACTATCTCGTTCAAACCACCTAAAAACTATTTGAAGTTTCTTCTATCTTTCATAATGAAAGAGTTCCACAAAGTCAAACCTGAAACTAGTTGTTTCATTCCTATTTCCACCACCTGTCCTGAGTCTCCTCAGGTTTAATAATTTACCTGCCTTGTACATTGATGATATCGTTTGCCTTCTCATGACACCAGATAGGAGCTTCGTGTATTACGCTCCGTATTGCGCTTCGTGTATTGCGGTGATGAGGACGCTAGTATAAAGAAACCTTGAATATGGGCGGGATGTTTTTGCATGCGTCGTAGATTTCGAGAAGGCGTTTGATCGGGTGGAATGGACGAAATTAATGGGAGTGTAGAAGAAATTACGGGTCGATTGGAGGGACAGGCGTCTGATTCGGAATTTTTATATTAACCAGACGGCGCAGGTTCGGGTAGTCGATGGAGAATATAATATGGTCCGTAATCGACAAACCTTATCACCACCATGCAAACTTTTGAGCATTTCCTTGGCTAACGTGACAATAATTTGTCCAGGCACTTCCCTATCAATTATTTCTCTCAGGATGTCATCCAAAAATTCAGGCGTTTCCATAAAAATTTCCCCGTCAACCCTTCCATTAAGGTAAGCATTCGTGAACGTCCAACTGCTCTATTTTCATTGAATGTTCAACTGAACGACGAACGGAGCTCATTCTTGCAACAGGAGCAAAAGTAGATTTGAAATCTACACATTCTCGCTGAGTATACCCCTCTGCAACTACCCGCGCCTGTCTTCTTTCAATCGCTCCGTCTGATCTGAATTTATTTGTCAAGATTATTCTGCAACCCACAATATTCCTATCCTCAGGCCTGTCAACAATTTCCCAAATGTGATTCTCGACAAGAGCTTTAATTTCGGCATATACAGCCTCTTTCCATTCATTGCAGTCTGATCATCGTAAAGTCTGTTTCAGAGGTATCTCCACTGCATTCACCAAGGTCGCATTTACATCAGAATATACATCACCGTTGACAGCTAAACTATTCGCTTCACCATAATCATCACTTGAAGGTCGATGGTGATACTGCTTCCTTGGACGACCCTTCCTACCAGTGTAGATAAACTTTGGTCTTCCACGGCCTCTTTTCTCTTTCCTATCACTTGCCGGTCCTACACTATTATCTGTTTCTCTGGTTAACATTTCTTTCAGATTAACTTTACCCTCGGTAATCTCTTTCTTTTCAGTAGTCGAATCCTGATGATTCTTGCTGGCTCCAATCTCGTCTATAAAAATATCATCTACTTCTGGCCTAGTCATCTCACTTCTTCCATTAATTGTGTCCAGTGAAATGTGTATCTTCATGCCCCCTCTGCGACATGAAACCATCTAAGAATCGCACATCTCTGGATACTATCACTTTTATATCTCGGGGAAGCCATATACGATATGCCTTGGCTTGTTCAGCGTAGCCCACAAATATTCCTAGTATTCCGCGCTCTTGGAACTTATCCCTATTTAGGGTTTTACTCAAGACATACACTTTCTAGCGAAATATTCTGAGATGTTTCAAATTTGGACGTCGGCCTATCCACTTTTCATACGGAGTATCACCCCCTAAATTCTTTGAAGCACTCCTGTTTCTTATATAATTTGCCGTCGATAATGCCTCGGCCGAAAACCCTGGAGCTAGACCTGAACACAGCATCATACATCTCGTAATTTCAACTAGCGTCCTGTTCTTGCGTTCGGCCACACCGTTCTGTTGAGGCGTGTATGGCGCACTTAATTTCCTCCTAATTCCTTCAAGCTTCAAAAAGTCATGGAATTCATTTTTTAAGAATTCCTGGCCATTGTCCGATTGGATACTTTTTATTTTTGCAGCCGTTTGCTTCTCTACATAAGCCTTATATTATTTAAAGCCGGAAAAGGTATCACTTTTTCTCCTCAGAAAACGCACTTCAGTCCACCTGGAAAAGTCATCGGTGAACGTCACCAAATAATTCGCACCACCATTCGATTCAGTTCTCATGGGACCACAGAGATCAGTGTGAATGATCTCAATCACAGATGACGAACGTTCAGTTCTTTGAGTTAATGGAATAGCGGTTAACATCCCTCGCAAGCAAATTTCACACGCCTTTAAGCCGTGTTTACACGATGCCGGCGGGTAGATGCGTGAACACAATCACCATCAAAATTTCACCGTGTAAACACTCAAAATTGCGCAAATGCGTGGACAGAAAATAGCCTCTGTTCTAATTTGGTGAATGTGTTCACGCATCTGTCCAGCCACGTACTTGCGCGGGTAAATGCATCGTGTAAACACGGCTTTAGAGTATTTTTACCCTCAATATTATTTAATACCGCACACTCTTCTCTTCCTCACCATTTCTATCTAGTCCCTAGAATTCAAATGTCCTAACTTATTATGCCAGAGTTCAAGTCCAGAGTGGAATGTCGACACCGTATTAACGTGCTCTAACCCACGACGGATCATATACAAGTCTCCAACTCTATCGGCAATCATTTGAGTTCTCCCACGACCGTCTCGTACTGTGGCTCGCCCTCGCGTGAAAACTACTTTGTGGCCTTTGTCCGTTATTCTTGCTACCGTCAAAAGATTTGTCCTAAGACTGGGTGCGCACAAAGTATTCTTTAATTCAAAGCACTTGACCCGATCCTTACATATCGTCGAAATTTTAGCAGTTCCTTTAGATTCTACATCGGCACAAGTTCCATTTGCTATACTCACTTTATCACTTGGAGATGATTAAATCGCAATTAAGTCAGTTAAACTATTGCATATATGAGACTTGCAACCACTGTCCAATCACCAATTAGTTCTCTCAATGTCATTGCTTCCACCGTATGAAATGTGTGCCGCAAGTGTGTCTGCGTAATAAGAAGGAATAAAGATCTCTTGCATCTGTGACAACGGAGCGGGAATTTTCTCTGCATCCTTAGCGCATCAATGTCCTTGTCTCTCGGGCTTGCAAGCCCGAGACGAGAGCTCGTCGCTTGTCTTCTTGACGTTCGCGCGATCAGGGCACCAGCTGTTGCGTCGCCGGGGAATTTCTGCATTCGGGATTCCGTTTCTTCAAGGATTTTCACCTTCAGCGTCTTGGAGGATCAGGAAGATCGTCACGCGATTCAAATACCGACCTGAAATTTTCATAAGAGCTAGGTAGACTATAAAGCAGCATAATGGCTAGTAAGTCTCGATTAATTTCGACAGATATAGATGAAAGTTTATCCACCGCGTCGAAAAATATATGGATATAGTCTCGAAAATCATCACCCTCTTGCATTTTCTGTGGAGTAAGCTGCTTCAATAGCATCGCCTTTCTGGCAGCACCCTTCGAGGCGTAAATTAATTTCAGCCTCAGCCGTAAACTTCTCTAGAGGTTTCACAGCTTTTTATTTGCATAAGCTCAGAGGGGCTAATACATAATATTAGATCTGACCTTGCTTTCCGGTCCATACTTCTCCATGCTTCCAGCGATTTTGAATCCGTTTCGCTGACTTCTGGCTTCGGTTTCTCCCCCGTGACGTACTGCCAAAGGTCATTTTTTATGAGTAGGGCTTCAACCTGCATACGCCACGTGTCGTAGTTGTCCTTCTTCAGTGCTTCGACCCGTGAATAATTAGTAGCATTCATGGTGACGGCACTCGTGGACTCCTCGCGACAGCCAAAACCGTGGTCGGTAAAAAAGTCTTTAAATTCGCAAATTACTGGATTCTAGTCGTCCTGGGCCCATGACCAATGTTAGGATCATGGATAATTTGCGAAATAAAGATATTCAGTAGTCGATGCAATGTGGTGTATTCAATACTTGGGGATACAATGCTTACATCTACATCTACATATTACCCCGCAAGCCGCCTCAATAGGCGAGTGGCGGGGGGTGTTAGGACACCAGCCGTTTACGTATAAAAAGGAAATGCTCTAATGAAATTACGCCTAGCATTTATTATAGTCCCTTATCGTTCGGGGGAAAAACGAATTCCCATACCTATCCGTTCGGCAAAATATCTCTCTTAATTTATCGTTTCTGTCGGACCTGGAAATATAGTGGGGTTCTAAAAGGATGTTCTCCGTGTCGCTCAGAAAGATATCTATTCTCAATTGTTCAAGTAATCTAAGCCTAGCGCGCAGCCTCTGAGTCTCTAGCGGCTCCCAGCCTAATTCGTTTAACATCTGTGTAACGCTGTCTGTACGCCCGTAGCTGTTTTTGACGAATCGCGCAGCTTTCCTTTGTATTTTATTAAGTTCCCGGACTAAGTCTTTCTGCACCGGATCCCATATGCTCGCTGCATATTCAAGGTGTGGCCGGACGAGTGCGAAATAGCACCTCTCTTTTACTTTTTCATCCGAAAATCTTCCCACAATACGCTTGACGAATCCTAGCTTCTTCAGAGCTCTGCCACAAATATTTCTTATATGTGTTCCCCACGGATGTCCGTTTGAGCACCGTGAAGGAAGTAACCTCCAGTGCCACCTATACGGATTTTCACCCTACTAGTTATGGCGCACAATTCGAATACAAGCATAGCGCTTACAATTTTGAATTAATCCCACTGAAAAATGTTCTTTTGTGGTGCCTAACTTCGGTCAAATCAGCGCCTTGCACCTTTGAAAGCACTAGTTTGAACTCATTCCTTCTCTTGATTAATGTTCCCGTTGTGTTCTCTACCGCTATCCTTATCTCTGTTATTTTTATAAATCTTCCCACCTTTCCCCCCCACCAGTTTCTCACCCACCTCTTTTGATCTTAACGTTGAATTTCATCGCTGTTAGATATGGCTCGAGTCTGAATCAGGAGCCCGTAAAACATGAAGTTCATAGCGCTATTTCCCTACGCAATGCCTTGATACGTTTGATACGATATTACTAATGGCAACTTGTATCTCTCGGTGTTTTCTGTATTCCTACGCCTGCCATTGTGTTTAAACAATGTGTTAGTTTGACTAATTTTAACAGTTTTTAATGCTTAACTGTATTGTCGCATCCGTAATTTCTTTCCCCTACTCATACCTCACTGCCATCTCCTTATCGTCTTCCGCATTCCATTCCTACAAAAAGAAGAGTTCGAGAGTTCTCTCGTCGGCAGTAAGTTTAAAATAGTTTCTTTGAACTGTTCATACAGTAAAAAAAATACCTTTTCGTATCTGTGTTTACTTCTTGCGTGGTACTCTTGTATTGCTATTAAATTTACCAGAGCCTGATTTCAACTCGTAGTGGTATTAGTTTTGAACAGTGTGCAGAACGAAATACTTTGCAGAACTATTTCGTGAAGCTCTTAAAGTTCCTTGATAATGCGCATTCAGACGCGCCGCGGCGTGGAGTCTGGCCTGCGGACGGCCCAGTAAAGTCAGTCGTCTTATCAGATCCACCATTCCGAAGGAAAACCTTATTTGTTTTAACTTCATCCCTAAAATATTTGCTTTCCCCTTCTATTGACTTTAAACTTCAGTCTCCTTTCAATCTGTTTTTCTTTGGCTCTTTTCTTCAAACGTTGGATAATCGCGGTGTATAACAGTGCTGTGGCATATTGCAAGTAGCGACGGCGCTGGATACGGTTCCTTGGGACCACTTTTGGAATAAATTCAAGGGTGAGTACTTTTTTTTGCGTGTATATCAATTTGATTACTGGCTAGCCATCTCAAGGGTAAGAGGGCGAATGTGGTAATGTGATCCGTGGCATGAGAGTTACATTCTCGTTAACCAAATCGAGCACATTAAAATTTGAAGTGATATTTCTGCAAGAATGGACCCCCCAAAGCGTTCCGAAGCGTACTGATTTATCTAATTATGGTATCTAATGCGTGAAATCAAGTGGATTGACCGTCAATCTCTTTTGTATCATAGAATTGAATCTAATGAGCTCCAATCGCAAACAGCCACAATTATTACTCTTGACGCCTGTTTCTCCTTCGCCAGAATCGAACAAGTACCCACCGAGGGCCATTTGCTATTTGTGCCGTTCTTAATTGTACTGTGGAGAAGATCTTGTGACCCCTCCTATGAATATAAAAAACGTAAAGAGAAGTCCCTGGAATTGCACTGATTCCGTTTCTAATGGATATGAAAGCAAAAGCAGTGCTACTATGGGTTGTAATGCTTTAATCCCGGTTATTTGTGAGTGAAAATCCATTTCTGTTTGGCGCTTGTCGATGAAAAAGATTTTTTTGAAATGTCTTTTTATCATTTGATCTATACTACGAGTAAAATGCAACAATTCTGGATTGTATTTCCTGTGACGTATCCAGTTTTGGTGACATTAAGGCGTTGTCTTCCTTTGCATATCTTTCATTTTTATAATTTTGATTTATATTGCCGTCCGCTTTCTGTTGATTCAATTCTTACATCAGTTTATCTCCTTGTGCAAGTTCTAGGCTTTCCGACGTTTCCATTCGCCGTTGTTGGCGAAGTGATAGAGGCGTTAACCCTCATTCGTAAATTTTACAGGCGACAAAATATAGAACTGGCCAGAGAAAAAAGATCTTTGATATTTAAGTGCCCAGTTTCATAAACTTTACACATCTTTAAGGGTATTTCGGGTCCCACCCAACATTTCCCTTCCTCTGGGATGACATTACATGAAAGCGACCCACCGGTTAGAGGTAGGTTGTGATGAAAGTCAGAGAAAATCCAACCGACTCTTACTCTCACAGTGCCCTATTCACCTCTAGTATTTCTTTCTTCATCTCAGCGTAAGTCCTACCTTTCTTCATCCCGTCCATAAAACCGATTCTCTTCCTTCCCCTTCTCCGCTTGCCCAACATCCTTCCCTCTATCACGGCCTTCAGGAAACCATCGCCCCTCATTACCCCTTCCAGCCACCTACCCTGTCTTCCCCTAATCTCATCTTTAAGTTTCCTCTCCCCGTCCACCATGTCAAGCACTTCCTCATTTTTCTTCCTTTCCGTCCAACGCACCTTCTCCATCCTCCTCCACACCCACATCTCGAACGCCTTCAGCCTTTTTTCGTCTTCTTTTCACCACGTTTCTGCCTCATACAACGCCACGCTCCATATCAAGCTCTTCTCCATCCTCTTTTTTACATCCTTACTTAAAGTCCCCGTCATCAGCTCCCTTCTATTATAGAACGCTTCCTTCGCTAGCACCATTTTCCTCGTAATGTCTTTGCCCATTTTCTTCTAGCATACTACCCAAGTAATGAAATTGTTCTACTTGCTGCAGTTTATATCCTCCCACATTCATCACCAGCCTCGCTTTCTTTGTCGTAGAGAATCTTATTACTATTGATTTCTTATGATTAATCTTAATTCCGTAGTTCTCGCACTGCTTTTCCAATGCATCTACTAAAGCTTGCAATCCTGTCGATGACCGGCTGACCCAACGCCTGGTCGTCCACGAATCTAACCGACTTTATCTGCTGGCCTCCATTGGGAGAGCGGAAAGGCCAAGGGGATATCATTTCATCATAATCTGCTAAGTCAATGCCATTATTATTCAAACTTGCGTGGTTCATATTCGTGAAGGAATGTTCTGTCTTTTTGGGATTCCCGGTGCCTGGATTATAAAATATCAACGTTACTTCTCCTTCGCTGGAGACTTCCTCAATGCTAATGAATGTTGCTCTTATTGCGCATTCGAATGCATATTCTCATGCAGGGGAGGGAGTGAGGGTTGGTGGAGGACGTTCTAGTCGTAACATTTTGTTATTGAAAGTACTGGTACCCACGATTCACTTATTTTCGTGTCTTGTATTTATTGAAGTAAAAATTCCAAGGCTTCCCTAAAGATTCTTGTCTTCAAGTGTTTATCTTTCGCGAGGATTGTAGGATTCCCGATATCGTGGCCTTGGGTGCAATGTTCGGCAGCCGCTGAATTTTCTTCGTGGCCCATTCGGATTGCGGCACTAACAATAAGATTCTTGACCGAACCGTTTCATTAGTCGTGTTGGAATCGAGGGCATAAAGGAGAGTTGGAAGAACAGTTAGCATATCTATGGACTGTTTAAGATGAGAATTGGTTTGGTGGTATTAGCGTTAGGTGTAGAACTGCACTTGCCAAGGAATAGATGGGAATATATGTGATAAAGGCTCTGAGTAGGGACATTAGGAAAAGTTTAGTCAATACTTCATTATGTAGCATAGCATATTAAGGTTTGGAATCTGGATTTGTATTCTCTCCACTTTTACAACGATGGAAAATTCACCCAACAACTGTGAGTGCCCTTCTTGTGAGTTGAACTCTCACCTCCCCTCATATCCACTACACTTTGAAAGTATTAGAGTGGCTTGTTAATGTGGACTTGCTTTTAAGTGATGTGAATATTCTTAATTGATAATGAACAATTTTAATAAATGGATACTTATTTGATAGTGCAAGCAACTATAAATTGTTACATATCTTTATATCGCAATATTTCCTAAGTTGTTGATTTCGTTGATTTCGTTGTTAATTTTTCCGAAATCATAGTATTCAATAAATATGAAGCTTTTTCACTGTTAGATATATTTAAAACTATGTTGAAAACTAAGATGGTTTGATATTGCTCTCAAGCATAGTTAGGAAAGTTACCAACAAAATTAACTGATGAAAGTTAATCTCTGTAAAAAGTAACTAGTTAACGTTAAAAGTTACTTTTCTGAAAAAGTAGCTGATTAAAGTTAAAGTTAAAAAAGTAACTTTTACGATAAAAGTTACTATATCAGTTACGTTTAAGAAACTTTTATAAAGTAACTTTTAAAAGCTAGGATTCGCATTGGGATAAAATAAATACAAACTTAAAATTAAAGAAAAAAATATTTAACTTTTACTAAAATATTCATTAAACTTCAATATCATTCTCGTTTAA
The DNA here is from genome assembly GCA_963573305.1 of Pyrrhosoma nymphula. NCBI lineage: Eukaryota > Metazoa > Arthropoda > Insecta > Odonata > Coenagrionidae > Pyrrhosoma > Pyrrhosoma nymphula. The sequence goes on from OY754330.1 coordinate 162,478,804, forward strand.
AAATTTGTATCGGACATCCGTCCTCTCCTGTCTGAAAAATGAAGCCTTGCAGCACTACAAGTCCTTTCACATTGCGCTGTTGATGGAATACCAGTGTTGTACCAACCTCGCGGACATGGTCTTCGAGTGGTCTCGTGTTTTCTCGTCTCTGAAGGGTGCTTTCCAAAACTTTGGCGGTCATTCCACTCCATCCTGCTTTTGTTTGGATGTATTCATCTGGGCCTATTCATTGATTTCTTGCACAACTACCCAGCTATATTGCATTCTTAGATACCGTTTTATTTTCGACGAACGAGGAGGTATTGGATATGGTCGGAGAGGAGAGGAAGCTTGTGGCGGAGGTTCGGAGAAGGCAGAAGAGATGGATGGAGGAGGTTTTGAGGGGAGATGGCATGCTGAAGAGAGTGATAGAGGGGAGAACACTGGAGAAGCGTGGAAGAGGAAGGAAGAGATTAGGAATCCTGGACGAAATAAGAGGAGGTAGAAGATATGAAGACGGATCTAATGGCGGGACATCCTTAGGGGGGAAAGCGAGACAATGTCTATGAGGTTGGGATGCAGAGTGGGGACTGTCCAAGAACTTACCAATCAGCTGATAGTATACTTGAATGAATGTCTGTTGAGCAAGCTTTGCGCCCAAATTCGAACAGGTCGGCATTCACCATAAATTAACGAAATAAATTAACTGAAGTTAATTTTGCATCAGTTAATGTATGATTTTAACTATTAAAAGTCAACTCTTCTAAAAAGTAACGGTTAAGTTAAATAGTTAACTACATTTTTAACAATTAATTTCAATCGTTAATCCCAACTATGGTCTCAGGTTTGATAGAACACATCAAATTATTTTTGTTCATTGCATTCTGCTTACAGATGCAACTTGTGAGTTCATAGAAGTATTTTCTTATCTCTCTTTCAGGTTTCAAATAAGCCAAGATGATTACCCTGTCGCTGCCCTTGCTTATGTTCATCTTATTCTCTGTCTGTTTTGGACTCCTCTACCTTTTATTGACGTGGGATTATGGATATTGGAAGAAGCGATCAGTCCCTCATACAAAGCCTGTGTTCCCATTTGGAAATATGTGGAGCATGATGACACGCAAAGAGTCCTTCGTGGAGTTCTACAGGAGCTTATATCTACGCTTCACGGGTCAGCGTTACATGGGCCTCATTATGCTGAGAGACCCGACTCTCGTGCTCCGTGATCCAGGACTTATCAAACACGTCTTGGTCAAGGACTTCTCTCATTTCCATGATCGGGGAATACCAGTGGATGAAGTCAATGATCCGTTCAGTGGAAACCTCTTCAACCTTCAGGGAAGTCGATGGCATTCACTGCGGAATAAACTCTCACCCACGTTCACTTCTGGGAAATTGAAGAATATGTTCCCTATCTTGCGAGGATATGCAGAGCAACTCCTAAAAACGGTTAGTATGTTTACTTTAGAATTAAAAAAAGATGCCTGGTGCAGTTGATGGAAACATATATGGAAATTGAACCACTTTTTAATAAGGTGGCCCATAGTCCAATTTTTATTATCTCTTTAATGATTCTATAATTTTGATTCAAATATCACAGTAACGAAAATGCTGAAACTGAATTAGTCATGGCATCTTCACAAAAAATATAAATTGATGGTTTTTTGAAAAGGTGATCCCAGATTTGTTTTTTTTGTGGCAACAGCAAGCATAATTCCCTTTTTTCTGGGTGAATTTGCTGTCTTGGCATGCGGAATTTTCTGTTTAGTCAAAGCTCAGTGTGGTAAATATACAGATAATTTCATCTTCTTGGTAATTTTATTTTCGTTTTGCATATGTTAAGGAGCCTCCTTCCTCGTCTTTACTGGTCTGTTGTTTGTTACATATCTTTTAATACCTTATCTCGACAACCATTTATGATAATCAAATGCAGTCTTCACCTGTTAAATGACAGCTCTTTTTTCTCAGCTTTACCTATGGCTAAAGGTGAAAGTCTTTCCCACAGATGTACCAAAAGCTTTGCTAATTACAGCTGGGTCGCAGTCTTTATACTATGGTCAGGTTATGGTAATCGAAAAAATCACAAACAGCAAACCTGGGAGGTCGTTACGAACCGCTCGCCGCATGCGGTAAAACACCGCAGGCTCCGTCGGAAATCGCTCTCACCGCCAGATCCGAGTACGAACGGACGGTATCATACGACGCCAAGGGATCGGAGTTTCCCCGCAGACCGAGGACTTGCCTTTATAACTCCGAATGCCTTTATATTCAACAAGGCGGAGGTTTGTTTACATTCTCTGACTAAAGCTGGCGATTGTAAAACATCATATCCAACGTCAGCAAAATAGCGTTCTTATTATATATATATATATATATATATATATATATATATATATATATATATATATATATATATATATATATATATATAACACAAATATAAATATACTTTTAAAAAACAGGCACACGAAAATTAAAAGGACACTCACAGAATAATTTGCGGACGTTTCGACGGGCAAGCCGCCATCGTCAACGACAAGAGACTAACTAGTGGTCTGTTACCTCAGGTGGGGGGGGGGAAGCGGAACAGGAGAAGGGAAGGGGACTGGTGGGGAGCGGGAGCAAGGGGTTGCTATTGGTCAGTGGGCCAAGTTAAGCCCGGGCGATTCAAATGCTCTTAAGCACCAGATGAAAGCCATCTCGCGAGTCCTCAGTTCAATATTAGTTGCTGATTCGGGGAGGGCTTCTAATATAGAGAGAGAGAAACATTTATTGAAGGTCTTACGATGGGAAGCGGTATGTTTAGGAATGGGATCAATGAAGGGAGGACATGTGGTGGAGTGGCGGTGCCCATTCATTCGTATTGAAAGCGGGGTAGTACATTCGCCAACATAAAATGCCGGGCAGAAATTGCACGAGAGATGGTAAACGATATTTGTGGAAGTACAGTTGGCTGCTGAGGAAGATTTATTGGAAGAGGGCGTAGCAGAAGAGCGTAGGAGGGAGCAACATTTGCACCGAGGACGGTTGCAAGTTGTGGAGAGTGGTGGAGAGGGGGCGGTCGGTTGAAGGGAGGGTTTAGTAGATTTTAAGATATCTCGCAGGTTTGCGGGACGCTTAAAAAATACTGAGGGACATGAAGGTAATAGGAGGGCAGTGGAATTATTATTCTTTAAAATTGGGTATAGATCGCGGAGGATGTTTCTGATTTTATGGGAGCCAGGGAAGAATGTGGTGATGAGGCTGAGTCTGTCAGGATGGTGGGTTTTGGCTCGAGGGGTGTAATTGGCAGAGGGGGGCAGGATTTGATTGGTAAGAAGCTTTTTGGGGTACTCACGTTCTCTGAGGGAGTGATATAGGTTATCGGTGTATTGTTGAAGGGAGTGGGCGTCGTTACAAATTCTGTGGCCGCGGACAGAGAGGGAATATGGAATGGAGCGTTTGGTATGTGGTAGATGGCAGCTATTAAAATGAAGGTAAAGGTTATGGTTAGTGGGTTTTTTATGGACGGAGGTGATGAATTTGTTGTTTTTTAGTAGGATATTAACATCCAGAAATGTGATGGAAGAGTCAGAGACGGAAGAGGTGAAAGAAACCGAAAAGGAAGAGTTTAGCACAGAAATGAAGGAAGATAGAGATTCACGGCCATGAGGCCAAAGAACAAAGATATCATCAATATAGCGGGCCCAGAAGAGAGGTTTGAGAGGTTGGTTTTTGAGGAAAGTGCTTTCAAGATGGCCCATGAATAGATTTGCATAAGAAGGTGCCATGCGAGTACCCATGGCGGTCCCTTTGATCTGAAGGAAAACTTGATTGTTGAAGGAAAAGGCGTTTTTAGTTAATACTAATTCTGTTAATTTAACAATAAAGTTGGTGGAGGGAAGATGTGGTTTAGGGCGTTGGGAGAGATAAAAACGGAGAGCTTCAATTCCTTCATGATGGGGTATACTCGTATAGAGGGAAGTGACATCTATTGTGGTTCACAAAACCAACAATCCCGGTCGCCCTATTGTCTCTAGCATCAACTCCCCCACTGAACGGATCTCAGCACTGATTGATCATTACCTGCAACCATTAGTTATGTCTCTCCCCTCCTTCATCAAAGATATCTACCACTTCCTCGACCTCCTGCACGCCATCCCTATCCCTACTAACATTGACCTTCTTATGGCCACAACAGATGTCACTTCCCTCTATACGAGTATACCCCATCATGAAGGAATTGAAGCTCTCCGTTTTAACTTTGCCACAAGTAGGGCGGAATTAAACATAGACACAAAAGAAGGAACACTCACGCAATAATATCTGATATTTCGGTTACCATAGAACCTTTCTCAAAGACAGAAGGATACATATTGATGGAAAGGCAGGGGAAAAGAGGTAGGGTGAGGTGGGAGGAGAAGGAGGAGAGAGGGGTAAGGAAAGGGTGAAGAGGGGGAGCGGGAGGGGGTCAGAGGAGGAGAGGGGTGAGAGAAGAGGGGAAGAGGCGGGAGGCGGTCGGAGGGGGAGTAAGGGATGTGGAAGGGAGAAAAGGGGAGGGGCGGGAGGGGATTAAAGGAGGAGAAAAGGGAGAAGAGGAGAAGGGGCGGGAGGGGTCAGTGAGCCCGATTTAATCCGGGGGGATTGTAGGCCGAATGAATCCAGATACACGCCATTTCTAAGGTACGTAGTTGAAGGGGAGAGGCAGAGGGAGGGAGGGAAGCCAATACGCCTACTCGGAAACATTTATCAAAACTGAGGTTGTGGGAGGAAGCATGGATCGAGACGGGGAAGGAGGCGTTGGGCGAGGACGGCTTGCAACTGGCACGGTGGCCGGTTACTCTATCACTGAGGGCGTTAGTAGTGAGTCCAATATAATAGGAATCGCACAGGTTGCACAGCAGGATGTAGATAAGGTTCTGGGAAGTACACGACCGAGAGGGGACGGAAGGTAGTGGGTGCGAGAGGAATAAAGCGGGGAGGGGGTCGGTGATAAGGATAGGGCACGTTTTGCATCTCGCGCGATGGCAGGGGTTGGGTGGGGTTTTGGAGCTAATAAAGGGTTTAGTCAGCGGTTTGGTGGTTTTTAGGATGCTGGAGAGGTTGGGGGGACGCCTGAAGGTGAGAGAGGGACATTTGGGGAATGTGTTTTTGGTGGTGAGATTGTCAGAGAGGAGTGGGAAAAGGTTTTTAATGATTTTTTTGAGGCCATGTACGCCTAGGAAGTAGGTAGTACAGAGGGAGAGGTTGTAATTCTCCTTGTTTTGGGTTGGTTTAGGAGGAAAGGGTTTTTTGAGAATTCATTTATTGAGAAGAGTCTCAGGATATCCTCGTCTGAGAAGGGATTGGTGTAAAGAGGAAAGGAATTTATCAAGAGAATCGGGGTTATTGCATATGCGAAAGCCTCGTGTGGAAAGAGAGTAGGGGAGGGATCTTTTTTCCCGATCCCGATTTTCTTCAGAGCTTAAAGCTTGCTCTTTGAGGCTAGGGAGAAGGGCTGGCTATTCCAGCAGAACAGTGCACTTTGTTTATTTGTTAAATATTTTGAAAACTTTTAGTCCTGAAGATGTCAATAAAAAATGCAGAAATGTTGGTGATGTCAATGTGAGCGTTGACTATTGAAAAGAAAAAGGCCAATACTCCAAAAATTGTATTCTACTATAATATTCTGATCGATAAAAGAGAAGTTTTTATATCGTGCATTTTGTGCTAAATATACCTTGTTTCTGCGAGAAATATTTTAATGGCTCGGCCTATAAAATTGTGAATGACCATAATTTACCACTTGAAAAGCAATGCACATTGGCACGACTGCCTCATCGCTTAAACTCCGCAGGTAGTTCACAGCATGTTAGTATGAATACGTACGTATTCGTACCTCCGAGGGAAATACTAAAAGTTTCCAAGCAACTTACTTGGAAAAGTGGGCGATTCATAACATAATTTAGAAGAAAACTTATGAATACCTGATGAAAAAATATGATTACATTTCTTCTTGTGATTTCAGGGGTCGTCCCTTGAAATTCCCAAAGAATAAACGAACTTGCCTATTTCGCCGACTGATGCGGAATCCGAAAGATTTGTTTCATTTAAGTCAATATAGCAGACTCTACGTGAGTGTTTGGGAAATCGTATACGTTTTCGTTAAATCGACTCTTACTATCTTCATCTCTTAGCCCGACTGCTATATATGAAAATGGACGAAAAGACTGTGCCCTTCTCTTAATTTTTATTGCAGCCCCGATGAATATTAAATATTAACCATTTACGTATCTCGGCATTAAAATTGACCAGGGCCTGTCCTTCAGTGATCAATTTGGGGAAATAGTTTGGTAATAAAATCTATGGAATGCCAGCTAGCCTATAGCACCCATTTTACTGTAAATAATGCAAGACCGGAGCAAATAAAGATTAAAATATACGAAAGTATTATTAGGCCTATTGCCTTGTATGGCACACCAGGATGGGCTGGGGTCAGCTCCGACACTAAATAAAATAGAAGTGCCGCAGAGAAAAACACTAATTGTAAGACGTATCCTAAACCTTCCTCGCTGGACAAAATATTAAGAGGTCTTCAAGGTGGTTGTAGCGATTTTTTAATGCACGGTATTGCGTGAAACTTTGCACACATGTCCATATTAGTAATATCTATAAATAAATTTAAGAAAATGCATTTTACCGATTTCGTTTCTTGGAAAATCAATGCTATAACATATATTTTGAAATAATTCGATTACATATGCACAGATTTACTCCTTAACGTGAAACAATACATTTCATATTGCTACAATAATTTGTAAAAAAAATATCAAGGTTTCATTGCGATTAAGAAAAGCATATTTAGATATGATAATCGTTTAAATTTCGAATTACGCGTCGAAAATCCAAGTCATAACAAGGCTCTATTTAAGGAAAAATTTAACAAAATCAATTCTTGCATCATTTTTTACCTACATTACTGTATGCATGGTGATTTCCACCGCATAAACAGATGTACCTACTTGTGAAATGTGGTCCACGAATGTTTTTCGACTTGATTGAAAAGTTATAAAAATGTGCACTCCATGTCTCACGATTCCCGCTCCAAGCACCTTCAAAAGACAGGAAAAACCAGTTAAAGATGCAATACGCCAGCAGGCAAGAAAACAGAAAACAAAGCACTCCAACACGCAATCCTCAATACAAGGGCGACAGATAAGAAAGAAATACGCTAATGGCCGAAGTATATTATCCACGAAAAGTAAACAAAAGACAGGGTAGCCCAAATTGATGGAAACAAAGAAATTGGATATGGAAAAAAGCCAGAGGACAAATTTCGCTAAAACAGCCCCCCACATTGCGAGGCGATCACGAGAGAGATGGCAGTGTGTTTTCATCAGGAATTTTTTTTCTCTGGGGGCCTATCATGTGTAGAAATCACATGTTAGACTTGAATAATTTTGGCTTCCTTTCGACATCTATAGCAGCAGCGCCAGAAACTGTATACATAAATAAAACTGATGATCTCAGGCCTGACCTCGTGGAAATTATGGATGTCCATGATGAGAAAACCACCTTTGTTATTTCCACAAATTTTCTTACGCTGGCACGACGCGCGTTTCACCACACTGTGGCATACTCATGTGCATTTAGCGGCAGGTTTCGTGGGAATATATAGCCTGGGCTTATGTTGAGGAAAGGAGGGTGGGGATGGGGGAGGGGAGAGGATTTCCTCCCCTCCCCCATATATTCCCATGTATATGTATGCATGAATATGTATATATTCCCACGCAACCTACTGCTTAATGCACATGAGTATGCCACATTGTGGTGAAACGCGCGTCGTGCCAGCGTAAGAAAATTTGTGGAAATAACAAAGGTGGTTTTATCATCATGGATATATACAAAAAATTTACTCGATATTTACATTAATCAATCCTTCATCTGAGCCGTGTACCAGGGAGGCATTCGGAGGACTTCTTCGCGAGGCGCAGCGTGGGAGGATGAGCCGTGTACTAGGGAGGCATTTGGCGGCGGCAATACGAAGCTGCGTACGAAGGCGGCGACCACTCCAAAGCAAGGGCAAATGATGACCCTTTGCTCCGTGGAGTGGGAGAGGCCGACGAAGCCTGGGCCCCGCCGTTGAAAGTCAACGGTTCCGCCGGAGCCCATTACAACATCTAATGGGTTAGGCGGTATAAATAGTCGAGGGCCCAAGAAGGCGAGGCTTGTTCCTGGGTCTCCCCCGTTTCGGGAGGTTGTATCGCCGTCACCTCTACGCCTCTCCTGGTCCGCCTCTTCAGCTTTTGGTCGCGTAAGCCTGGGTTCCCTTCTTTCCCGTCACCCGTTACTCTTTTTACCTCTCTTATTCCCGTTGCTCCGAGGCCGTGGCTATAATTTGGTTTATATTTCAAATAAATTACCTATTCCTTTTGCAATTTGTTTTCATAATTCGTAGTGTCCTTTGTACTGCCACCACCTCCTAGATCGCCATACCTGGCGATAGTTCAATGGTAGCAGAGCGTGGTTGCTGGTGGCAGTGAAGGGTCGTTTGGTAGCCATGGCGTCCCAAGTACCGGAGGGAACGAGTTGCATTAACGAATTGTCTAAATCTGAAGCGGTTGATTTTTGTGTGTGGTTCGGGTTAAGCAGTGACGGGGTGTTGGACGAGCTGAGAAAACGTTTGCGCGAATATGTGCGAACCCTGTCGACAAGTACCGACACAGTCACCGAAAAGGCAAATATTAATAACGTTGCCATAACTCCTCCAAACTCCAGTCAGGGAACCGTGGTTAACTTGCGTGAGTTGGAGCAAATTCTCACTGCCGCGGAACGATGGGAACTTCGATTCAAGGGGGAAACCGACGAAAGTGTTAGGAGTTTTTTAGAAGTATTACGCCAGTTCGTAGAGCATTTTGAAGTAAGCGAACAGATGCTAATGAAACTATTGCCAGAATTATTGGCAGGCAAGGCGCGAACTTGGTTTTGGTACAACAAATTTAGAGATTTTGGGCACTTCGCGCAGGAAGCTAAAGCGAAGTTTGGCCCCCCTAATTATGAAGGACGATTAAAAAGAGACTTGTATAATAGGTCGCAGGGGCCACAGGAAACTTTAGGGGACTACCTGGCCTTAATTACAAGGATGAATAATAGACTAGAAAGTCCCGTGCCTTCAGAGGAACTGTTGGAGCTGGTTTGCGGTAATTTAAACCCAAATTATTCGTGGCACTTAATTGATAAGCCGCAGTCTTTCGAGGAATTGGAAAAATGGGGGCGAGGACTTGACGCTAGAAAAGTAATCGCCGAGTCATACCGAGAACCCCCTCCTGGGAACGATATGGTCGATAGCGAATTTGGGAACCCGAGTTGGCAAGAAAGGTATTCCGATATCCCAGCGGCAAGCGCGGCTAGCCCTCGGGGAATGACCCCTTGGCATAAGCGTGGGAGTTCCCCCCGGAGCAGTCGATGGGGACGAGGCCAGGGGCGTTTCGACCATACGGGGCCTTTTTGGAAAGATGAACAGCGTCAGGGAAACGCCTAATCCACGGAAGGAATAAGCCACGCCCTTCCCGTGGAAAACGTGTGGCATTTTGCGGCCGAGTATCCGGGGTTGATACCGGATTGTCACCTAAAATTCAGGTAGGTGTTAATGGGACCGAAGCTGTTGCTCTCCTTGATTCGGGCGCATTCCGCTCTTGTATTGACGAGTCGTTCCTAGATAACTTAAATTTTGTCCCTAGCAAAATAAAGGAAAGAGAAATTTTATGCCGCGGAGTTGGATCGTCAGTTATAAAAATTTCTAAAACCGTTGTGCTGCGGATAAAAATTGATGACTTAACCTGGGACCACGAGTTTTTGATTTTTCCCCTTTGTCCGGTTTCAATTATTATTGGGGCGGATTTTATGAAGCACGCTGGTATGACTTTGAATTTTGTTACTCGGACCTATTCTCTTAAGGGACGCCCCGGGGTGATAGCTTATGTTCTGCCCACGGACAATGAAGAGAGCGACGCGGATCCCACTATATCTACTAGGCTAAGATCGGATCAGAGAAAACAGATTAGCGAAATTATAGCAGAATATCGCGACGTAATCACAAAGAAATTGGGGTGTACTAACCGGCTGGAGTATGATCTTCCGTTGTTGGACTGGACGGCGGTACGTTCGCCGCCCTTCCAATGCAATCCGGTTAAAATGTCAGAGATGAAAATGATTGTGCAGGATTTATTAAAAAAGGGAGTGATAAGGGAATCTAATTCAGCATACGCCAGCCCGGCATTTTTGGTATCTAAAAAGGATAACTCCTCACGGATGGTAGTAGACTATCGTACGCTTAATGCGAAGGTGATTTTCGACGCCTTTCCTCTACCCACCACCGAAAATGCCTTCCTTCATTTTGGAAAAGCCAAGTATTTTTCTGTGTTGGACTTGAATGCAGCTTACCATCAGATTCCGCTTACGCCAAGGAGTAGGCGAGCTACCGCTTTTATTACGCCATTTGGGCTGTATGAATATAATAGACTGCCTTTTGGTATTTGCACCGGTGGACAAATACTGTCACGACTGATCGATAAGGTGTTCAGCGACGTAAAATACGAGTACGTTTTTAACTATTTGGATGATATTGTTATTTATAGCAATAATTTCGAAGACCATATTAAACATTTAAGGGAAGTATTACTGCGGCTGCGTAACGCCAAAATCACGGTTAACCCTGGAAAAATATCCTTAGCGCAGACGGAGATTAAGTTTTTGGGGCACATTATCTCTGGGAAAGGAATACACATCGATCCCGAGAGGGGTAAGGTGGTGTATAACTTTCCTACTCCCAGAGACCTTAGGGCAGCTAAAAGATTCCTAGGGATGTGTTCCTATTACGCCCGTTTCATACCGGGATTCTCAGAAATATCAGCCCCATTGAACGCCTTGAAGAGAAAGAATTGCCGGTTCGTCTGGGGTCGTGCTCAACAAAAGTCTTTTGAGGAGTTACGCGAGAGGATAGCTTCACCCCCTGTCCTTCGTATCCCTGATTTTAGCGAGACTTTCGTTCTGCACACGGACGCCTCCGCAAACGCGGTAGCGGCCGTTTTATCTCAACGAACCGAGGGGCATTTAGCACCGGTGGCATACGCCAGTCGGACACTCACTCAAGCAGAAAGAAAATATGCTGCGTACGAGGCAGAATGCTTAGCGGTTGTGTTCGGAGTCGAAAAGTTCGACCAATACTTACGAAATCGGGAGTTCGAATTATATACCGATAACGAAGCACTGTCCTGGATGCGTCGGCATCCGAAACAATTAGGAAAGGTTGGACGTTGGATGCTTCGTCTTTCGGCGTATAAATTTAAGACCGTGCATTTAAAGGGGAACGAAAATGTTGTAGCGGATTGTCTGTCACGTATGTTTGAAGAAGAAGCCGAGCCCTCGAGTGTAAAGGTCGCTACGGAGATATGTGTCTTACAAAACTTACCCCTTTCTTTCATTTCACTAAAGGAACATCAGGATAAAGACCATATTTGCAAATCTATTAAAGCTAATTTGATGGACGGGATAAAAATGAAAAATTTAAAGCTTTTCAGGGATTTGATAGTTTTTAGGAGCCCAAAATGTAGACGTAACCGTATATACGTCCCCGAGGGGGTAAGACAGATGATCATGACTTATTATCACGATACGGAGATCGGAGGGCACCTCGGGTGTCATAAAACTAAAAACAAGATTTGTAGAGAACTTTACTGGCCTAATATGCATAAGGAAATTTTACAGTACGTGAGGTCATGCCCGGAGTGCCAAATCGCCAAGCCGGCCGCTAATTCTCAAAGCGGTCAACACTCAGCAGAAATATCCACCGGGGTGTGGGAACGCATTTTTATCGATTACTTTGGTCTCATCACGCGGTCGCGTTCTGGAAATAAGTGCATTTTAGCCGTTATCGACTCGTTTTCGAAGTTTGTTATTCTAATTCCCTTGGGCAACATGAGTTCGGGTGTGACGGTAAAGGCTCTAAATAACCGGGTATTCTCTATAACGGGGTTTCCTAAAACTCTAGTTTCCGATAACGCCGCTACGTTTAATTCGGGAGAATTTAAAAATGTGTTTTGGTTGGGGGATTAAACATATTACTACGACCCCGTATTATCCGCAACCCTCGCACGTCGAGCGATTCAATCGGAATCTCAAGGCAGCACTCACGGTATATCATCGGGATTTTCAAAACCGTTGGGATGAGAAATTACACGCGCTTAGTATCGCTTTTAATTCGGCGAGGCACGAGAGTACGGGATACACTCCGGCTAGTTTATTCTTTGGTCGAGAGTTAAATCACCCATTATCGATGCAGTGGGGGGTTGACGAAGTGCTTGAATCATCTGAAGTTGGAGAAAAACTGGAAGTAAAATGGGGACGGGCCCTGGAAGGTTTAAAAAGATCCAGTAGGAAGGTAGCTGAGCGTTATAATCTCCATCGCAACGGGCCTACGTACCGCGTGGGGGAAGTCGTCGCATACAAGTTGCATCCGTATAGCTCGGCTGCGGAAAAAATCTCCGCCAAACTGCAAGCCAAGTAGTCAGAGCCGCATCGGATAGTAGAGTTTACTAGCCCCGTCACAGTCCAACTCACGGATGTCGCCACCGGACGGGGTAGAAAAAGATGTCATGTGTCCCAAATAAAGCCCCTTCGTCAGCGTCTCGATTTAGGACAAATTGAAAATGACGCTGGGGGTGCGTGCGTATAACCCATGTCCCGTTCCCTGCGTAACCTCGTCCTTCCCTCCTTCACCCTTATTCTTCTTCTGGTCTTGGCAACCCATTGCGGAGAGGCGGATCCGGAGAGCGACCGAGGTGAGAGCGGAAGCCTGGGGTCGGGGGGGTTGAGCACTATTACCTTGTGTTGGCTTTTTTGGTTTTTTCTTTTCTTTTTTTCTTTTATTCTCTTTGGTTTTACAGTTGCTGACTGCTGCTGTCTGTCTAGTTTCGGATTTTCGATTTATTTGATTGTATCCTGTTGAGGCTTGTTTAAACTGTTGTTTTTGCTTGTTCACTTAATGGTTTTTCGGAAATGCATTTCGTCCTTCGGCTCTGTAATTCTACAGGAAAAGGTTTAAACTCGGCCTGAGTGTTATTCTTTTGTGATCATGAGTTATTTTACCGATTTTTCAGTTATTTTACAGTGATAATTTTATCGAAGGACGGACTGGTGTAATTTACCTAAGAGAATATGTTCAATGTAATGTGAATAAGGTTGTTTAAGACATGGTCCCTAAGTTTTTCTAATTGCAACCCTCGGTGTACCCGCATGAATGTGGTTGCTTGAATAGACAAAATATATTTTGGGGCTGTATATTTTGTTGTGTAAAAAGTTCCTTCTTTTTTGGGATTGGTGGTTTACCTCTCCGGCTCAGCTCCAAAATTAGCTGATTGCCTTTGTCAAAAAATCGTTGGTTCTGGAAAGTGTTTGTTTAGTATTTATTGTTGGGGAGGAAATTAATGTATGTAATTGGAGCTATTTGTTAGTGTTTTTTGGGTAAAATATTGTATGCATGTAACTGAACTTGTAGTTTTGAGCTACGGTCACTCGACTCCCATTACCCCTCCTGTCCTCTTCCCAAGACCCAAGCTCGTTCGCGGCATGTGGAAGGACTTCTTCGCGAGGCGCAGCGTGGGAGGATGAGCCGTGTACCAGGGAGGCATTCGGAGGACTTCTTCGCGAGGCGCAGCGTGGGAGGATGAGCCGTGTACTAGGGAGGCATTTGGCGGCGGCAATACGAAGCTGCGTACGAAGGCGGCGACCACTCCAAAGCAAGGGCAAATGATGACCCTTTGCTCCGTGGAGTGGGAGAGGCCGACGAAGCCTGGGCCCCGCCGTTGAAAGTCAACGGTTCCGCCGGAGCCCATTACAACATCTAATGGGTTAGGCGGTATAAATAGTCGAGGGCCCAAGAAGGCGAGGCTTGTTCCTGGGTCTCCCCCGTTTCGGGAGGTTGTATCGCCGTCACCTCTACGCCTCTCCTGGTCCGCCTCTTCAGCTTTTGGTCGCGTAAGCCTGGGTTCCCTTCTTTCCCGTCACCCGTTACTCTTTTTACCTCTCTTATTCCCGTTGCTCCGTGGCCGTGGCTATAATTTGGTTTATATTTCAAATAAATTACCTATTCCTTTTGCAATTTGTTTTCATAATTCGTAGTGTCCTTTGTACTGCCACCACCTCCTAGATCGCCATACCTGGCGATAGTTCACATATACGAGCAGTCTATTACCAATAGTTCATTTCGCGCTACTAGGCTACAATTATATAAATCACCAACCCTTGCATAGCGTGTTTCGAGGTCTTTTCGCGCTCAAGTTTTTCCCCGAAGATTTCCGCTACTTTTTCCCATTCTATTGGCACTCGCCTCAAAAAAGGATACAGTTTCATTATCGCGAGATATAGAAAGCTGGAACGATTGGTGCCTTTGTTAACGCAAGTCCTTGTCAGCGAATAGTCATTTTATTTGGTTGGGTAAACAAGCTGTTCTTCAGGCCGTTTTACACGGTACATTTGTTTGTACAAACTCTCCCGTGAACTCTTGCATGAGGCAAAATGTATCGTGTAAAGCGACAAATTGTATGAACCCTTGTGCGAATGTGTCAATGCCTGCACGGGAAATAGAACCTGTTCTAATTTCGTTGAGACAAACGTACAATCTCACGTACATTCGTTTGTACAAAATCTTTCATGGTGTAAAACGGCCTTTCCAGAGGCCACGGCCGAGGTTTTCAATGTCGAAGATTTCCCTGAACCTTTCGATGTAAGACCACAGTCTTTGTTTAGACTGTGGTAAGACGGCAATTGTTCCGGAATTAATAGCGCGTGTTTCAAATTCCCTCACCCGGAATTACTTCATAGCTCATTTAATTGTAAATTTTTAATTTAACGGTACATCATTGGTAATGGCAGCGGTGTTCGTTTGCATTTGTTTCTATCGGAAAACATGTGCCATAATCCTAATTTGCAATACAAATTACCACAAGAAACGTCTATGCAATAATATGACTGGACCCAGTATTTACATAAATGTTTTTGGAATGATCTGGTAAAATATATTGTAAGAGATCCAAAGCGGAATGCCTGCGACTTAGTCGTGTTACTCTGCTTTTATTACTCCAACCTAGAGTATAACTCTGATACAATTGTACTTTTTTCTTCAGTGGTTCGATCTGATCATTCATGTATATACGATCTTTTTTAACAGTCTTGTTTTGTCAGACTTTCCTTTGCTTTTTACTATTGTTATCTATAATTGTATTTTCTAACCTGATTTTTAAAACCTGTGCTACGTGGTTTTTTAACTCCAAAAAAGCATTTTTTTCAACATTTCTCAGGTTCTTGGGATATTTATGGGTCAAAATCAGTATTTTCTTTTTGTGGGGTACATGGGGCTTGGCCATTATCATGGGTGTTGGTTCTGCTGTTGAAAAGACAAGGCCTTAATGATTTTCTTACGGAAAAATTCTTGTAGTGCTGCAGAAGCCAGAACAAAAATGAGGACACAGAAGAAAGCTGAAATAATGCACATCTCGATCAAATTTGACATGGAGTAGAAAATTGATGGAATTATTTTGTTGATATTAAGGTAGGGCTTATTACTTTATTTATGATCTAGGCAATAGGTATATTTTAGGTGGAAAAGGTAATTATGCGGTATGCATGACTGGCTAAATAATGGCTTATATCCCAGGAAATAAATACTTTAGTCTTACTGGGTAAAGGAACAAAGTGGAAATTGAAAGAAATGATGAGTAGTCAATGGATTGGCCACACTTAGTTTATTCCCTTCCTAAATCGTCAGTACGAACCTATTTTTCTGCAAGTGTGAGCAGCATAAATTGATTCTCATAAATTGTGCATCATTTATGCTTCTCTTACACGTACCAAAATACAAAGACAACATCAAAGCACATAAAGTGTATCGTGTTTCTCTTATGTTTCCCAAAGATATTTTTTCTCTGATGTTTCCCAAATATATATTCTTTAGTACGCGAATGTCACTTAAGAATATCGTTCTTTTGTAACTCTCACAATGGGGGTGTTTACCATTTTTTTAATTGCCGAATCTGATAGAATTTGTAAAATAAAAAGACCTGTATATTTCCGTTTTTCGATCCGTCACCTAGTTCTCGAGTTATAAGCGACGAATAACTGATGTTCTTAACCGTTTCACTGGAATGGGCGTGTTGAGGCTTCTTACGTAATCCCTTCAACCAAAATCTGCTGTGCCAGTTGCTGTGTAGGCGGACTTCCCCTCCCCAATCCCACTCCACCCCACTCCCCAAAACAGCCAAGGAGGGGAGGTGGATGACGAAGAAGTCTCAGCGCAGCTCTTTCAATTGGCGTTACCTTTTGCGTATTTTAATTTTCAATTTTATGAGTGAATGGCTACGGTTAGAAGATTGATTTTTTCACTAAAATTCATTTTTTGTTTCCATCTAACGATTTCGTGAATAAAATAGCTATTTTGGTTCCGAGTAAACACCCCCATTAGAGACAACATCCTAGTCATAATATGGATCCATGTAAATTATTAAAAGAATTGATTTCATTTCATTTATAATACAATGGCAAAAATATATTTAAAGTCTTAGACCACATGCTGTATAAATTCCTTAACTGTAGTATTCAGTGATAGGCCATTATTTATATTTTGACCCTGTTCACTTTGTATTTTTTCCCAATAAACACCATTTTTTGGCAGGTTCATTCATTTAACTGTAGTATTCAGTGATAGGCCATTATTTATATTTTGACCCTGTTCACTTTGTATTTTTTCCCAATAAACACCATTTTTTGGCAGGTAACAACAAAAAAATCTAAAGCAAAAATTGGAAGTGTAATATTCTCCCACGAAGTCAATTGAGCAATGAGATATTAATTGTAGACTAGATTTACCAGGAAAACTTCTACAGAGACATGTATTCTGTTCAAAGAAGTGATTACTGGTTGTTACTTGACAGCTATATCTGAATTAAGATTCATGAGTGCATAGTGCCATAGCCTACCGCTTTATATTTCCAATGGTATGACTTATGGTAGTTGGTGGCGCTTACGTATCAAGTAAACCTGAGTATCAAATATCTTCAGTAAACCTGATCATAGGGAGAGAGAGCGATAAGGATCTCAGATCGTAGGGTTTATTCATGACTCATGGCCAAGGCGTCATCAAGGCTTCTGACATACTTATGGGCATGATGCACTGCCATCTATTGACTGCTGCATAAACATGCTAAATCATTTGCTCTTGATGAAAAATAACCTTAGGGAAGAAGATGCATATATTTTACAATGTAGCGTGGACAAGCACAGCTTACCTAGTTTCACCTAATGCACACCACTGATACACATCTAATCTGTATCTCCGTAATGTATGTGCCTACTGCTTGGACTTTTCAATATCCTAGATGAGCTAATATGGAAGCAGTATTTGTAGCAAAATATTGAAAAGAGTGGGATTTCTATTAAACTCTGACTCATACAGTTACTGGTCAACTTCCTTGTATTTTAATCTTATTGCCTTGTGATCACTTAGACTGTCAGTGAATTGGAGAGGATGGGTGGTGACCTTGAGGTGAAGGACTTGATGGCTAGGTATACAACGGATGTCATTGGTTCTGCTGCTTTTGGCGTGGAGCCTGGAACATTGATCGACCCAGAGTCCAAGTTCCGGATCATTGGGCGGCGTATCATCGCAGCTGATTTTGGCAATGCCTTTCGCCAGATGATGACACTCTTTGCACCGTCACTTGCAATCAAACTTGGAGTCAAGAGTGTTGATCCTATAGCAGAGTCATATTTCAGCAAAATGGTGGAGGAAACTGTGACCTACCGGGAGAAGAATGACGTCAAGAGAGCTGACATCCTCCAGACACTTATTTCTCTAAGAGCTGGAAATAAGGATAGCTCTGCCAAAGGATCATCAGAAAGTAAGGGATTATAGAATTGGTTTAATATATTGCTTGAAAAGATTAATGAGCATGAAAGTTGACAAATGTCTAAGGTTTATTCAGATTTCTTTAATCTATTGTAATTTATGAAACATTGATGGCACCTTTTTTTTAATTCACTTCCCTGGAAAACCTTGACTGGATCTTGCTGTGGGTTACTACTTCATCACAGAATTTTCACAGCTTCCTTAGTCTTTTGGCGATTACATAGCAGGATAAGGTATCATTTTAGAGTAGTTATGTTGAATTAATGTTATTACTGGAGCTTTGGTATATTATTTTTTCAATAGAAAAACCACCAATTCACCAGCATTTTGCCACTTGACGAGTATGTAGGCTTCATCAGGGCTAAAAATACAATACATAAGTCATACATGAACAAACCTTCTTGAATATACATAAATATTGTTAACAGCTATTCAGTAGTTCCTTTAATATATAGATATCCTTTAATATAAAAAAATAGACCTTTAGGTGACATTTCACGAAGAGAGTCAAAGGTTTATCACAGTTAGTTTCCAATACATAACAGCAATGTTTTTCTCAGACACAAAAATTTTAACATCAACAAATGCTCTGGTGGCACCACCGCCAACCTCTATGCCAAATGAAAGGTAAGGTTTGGAACTCCTCCAACAAGTGAAGAAGGGCTTCGTCTGCCACAATATTCAATGGGAAAAATGACAGGCTGATGTCTGCACTCTGGCACGGAGAGAGATGATTATTTTTTGCCAGTTCACTGCCAATGAATAAATCTATAGCTGCTTTTTCTCTAAGGATGATGACACATGGATGCTGTGGCAATATTCAATCCTGTAGTTCACTGAGTGACTTGGAAAATAAACTGAAAGGTACCTAGCTGTTGAAACCAGCTACAGACATTTTTGTAGCTGCTACTTTGACAGCCACTTCTACAAAAATGTAGCACTATACATCTACCTACGGAAAAAAGTAGCTGCTAAAACAGCACACTACAAGTAGTGTGCTACTACTCATCCCAGTTCCTTTCCATTCATACTACTGTGGCCTAGCAGAATTGTCAGACACTGAAAATGTGCCAATTACCACTATTTTGATGACTAAATGTGGGTTTAATTTTTCCCCCAAGTGGTACACTTTATTTTAGAACTGTGCAGTATATTGCGTAAATTGAACTCCTACCACACCTCAGCAGCTGCCAGTATACAACAGACAAAGTTACACAAACTGGAAGTGCTTTTTCTTCCCAGGCTGAGGTGAAAAGGCTTGGAGAATGCTCAAGTTGTACAACCTGGCTGAAGAGCCAAAACATTAATGGATCTTGTATTATTTAAGTTTCTTATAAATTTAATCCACTCTAACTGTACAAAAGAGTAACATAGTTTTTGGATTTTAACTTCCAGCTGACCTTACAATGGAGCAGCTGACGGCTCAGTGCTTCATCTTCTTTATTGGTGGGTTTGAGACGTCCTCCAGTACCCTGACATTCACACTTTATGAGATAAGCAGGAACCTGGATGTGCAGCAGAAGTTGAGGGATGAGGTGGATAGGGTACTGGCCGAGCACGGCGGCGAGATAACATACGAAGGACTCTCTCAGATGCACTACATGGACTGCGTTATATCAGGTGAGCTCACTCTTTATTTAAACGAAGTATCAATCTCGAAAATGAAGCAATCTGAAGCTGTTCTATGTCTACATCCCACACTGTGAGCCGCCACAGAGGCGTGTTGGTAGGGGGTAGGATGTATGGGTGGGCGAGGGCCTTCTGCGACCCTCCTGACACTCAGACCTTTTGGTCCATTATGCCATCCCACCTTTAACCTGCCTGCCACTTGCAGACAGGGGACAAGAGCACCACGGTAGAGGTACGAAGGAGGGTTCACCCCCAACCTTCCCGGTACAGGTATGGAGGGAACCAACCTCCCTCCAACCTTCCCGGTCTGGGTATATCTCCCTCGGGCCTCCCGGTATAGGTCTGGAGGGAGTGTCACCCCTCCATCCACCCCGGTAGAGGCATGGAGGATGGCCACCCATTCAACTGCCATCCGGGCCCAAAGTTGCTTAACTTCAGTGATCTGACGGGAACCGGTGTGTCAACGTGGCTAGGCCCATGCCCTTGGCTGGGGGTGTTAGGACACCATCCATGGAGGGAATAGGGAGCAGGAGGGGGAAGAGGACCGAGGTGAATTGCATGTGTCCTTGGAAGAGTCACACTGTTTTTGTCATAGTCACTTATGGTACGGCTTATGGTGTAGCTCTCTTATTTTGTCACTTCAATCAGTTCTAGAGAAAAAGGTCAGGGTCAAAATAATATCCTCCCATGTTGTGTTGACACTCGCCTGAAGTGAATTTTTCAAGTTATCTATTCCTAGCGTGTAGCCTCAGAGTCTCCTAGCAAACTAGCAGTACTAATGCTGCACTGCAAATTCCTTCGTATATGTTTTCCCCATGCTGTCTGAAGTCAAGGTCATTCCCAGGTATTTCACTTCATCTGAATTGTTTATATTTACCTCTCCCACTTTTTAGATATAGCGCTGGTGTGATTGAATTTGTAAAAAGTGTACACACTACAGTTCAGTTATTAAGGTTAAGTTTGAGTCCCCACTCAAGATACCACGAGTTAATGCTTTGAGTTCCGGAGAGCGAGCTTCTAAGTCAGTATTGGCAATATCTTGGTAGATGACATCATCATCTGTGAAAAATCTAATTTTGCAACTTACTCTGGGGTCAATGTAATTTATATAAATGAGGAATAATGTAGTAGCATAGCCAGGGGGGCAGGTGGGGTGAAGGCCCCTCCCACCCCGTGTTCTAGCACCCCTAAGTCTGTGTATTTTTCTACTCCCAAGTCCCAGATATGTATAAATAACTGTGTAATACGTTTTCAATTGTCATATTTTGTACAAACCCATCTGCCTATTACATCACCAAAATTTGTAAAGTTTAGTGAACTGGTTAATTTATGAGTCGGCGCCCCCTAAAAATTTTCTGCCCCCCCCCACCCTAAATATTTTCTGCCCCCCCTAGACCCAAAACCTGGCTATGCCACTGAAATAACAGAAGGAGCATATGAGTTTGGGTTTCCCTGGAACGGTACATTCTGTGCTGTGCACGGAAAATATTTAGATTTTCATGTTTCCCTTACTTGTGAAATCCTTTCTTGAAATTTAGGAATAATGCTTCAGCTTACTTTTTTGCTTCACCATGATTTTTGCATATCATGGAGGAAGAGTCCAAGTTGAGTTTTGCAAGATCTACTCATCCAAAAGCCATGCAGACTTCTGTGGAAGAAGTTTCAATTATTCAGGAAGGTCATGATTTTACTTGCAATTGTATGCTCGAGGATCTTGCATGATAGCAATGCTAACAATATAGGCTGGTAGTTTCCTGGGTCATGTTT
This sequence comes from Pyrrhosoma nymphula, assembly GCA_963573305.1. Taxonomy (NCBI): domain Eukaryota; kingdom Metazoa; phylum Arthropoda; class Insecta; order Odonata; family Coenagrionidae; genus Pyrrhosoma; species Pyrrhosoma nymphula. The sequence continues at coordinate 162,500,096 of OY754330.1, forward strand.
GTTTTCTTTATTATGTTCTCCTTCCTGTTATTCATTGATATTTCATGAAAGTAAGGGATGAAACTCATTTAGGAAAAAGACAGGAAGTTATGTGTAGTGGATACATTGTGATAGTCTGTTACCAGTTTCATCATACATATTTGCATTAATAACATGTACATACCTACATCCTCATTATTTATTGCAAAAATGCAGAGAAATTTTACTGAGAAAATTATTGTAAAAATTTAGGTCCAATTGAGCTTTTAATTGGCCTATATTTCTTACTGAGTTCTTATCATTAGGATTAGACAACATTGTCATTTGACAAATTACTTTGCGAAGGATAAGTAACCAGAGAGAGTTAATGGAAGGACTTCAATTTCAGAGACCATGAGGATGTATCCTCCAGCCCCACTTCTATTTCGAGAGTGTACCAAGACATGGAGGATTCCGTCAGCTGAAGAAACGGGGTCAGACTCTCAAGATTGGAAGCCCGAGACTAGAAATGGTGGACTTGTTGTGGATGTTGGAACCAAAGTGCATATACCAACACCGGGACTTCATTATGACCCAGAATACTTCAAGGATCCTGAGCGCTTTGACCCGGAGCGATTCACTGAGGAAGGGAGGAAACACTGGCCCCAGTATGCTTACTTGCCTTTTGGGGAAGGTCCGAGGATATGCATTGGTGAGTGGTCTTTATGGCACCAATCACGCATTAGATTTACTAGGTGGAATATCACTCTCATTAATAGCTTAAATATTCTACCAAACTAATGGTAGGTCCTTGGACAGTCTTATCTATGATTTCCATGTGTGTGGAGGTCTTCTCTACGTTTCCTTTGAAAATATATTTTTCCAATATTAACCCTTTCCCTTCTGAAGTTTAAATGCCCAAAAACGGCCGTATATTCTTCTCTCTGGATACTGGGAATTTAAATTTGCCCAGTGGCCAGAGAACGCCATACGGCCGAGTTGGGAGGGAGAGGGTTAAATCCCCATCGAAATCTTTGTTTTTTTGCCTCCTTCATACCATCCAAAATTCTAATTCTTCACCTACTTCTTCTTTGTTTACCCCATACTCTCCTCTCTATCACCCTCTTCAGCTTGCTGATACCTCTCAGTACATCCTCCGTCCAATGTCACTGCCTCCTTCAAGTTTCTCACCTCTGCCTCCTTTCCTTATCTACCATATCAAACTCTTGATTAAAAGGAATAATGTAGCTTATCACTGCATTATTATTGTGCCGTTGTTAGAGAAGTGCTCCATGAAACATACTCTCACAAATCATATGAAGTCCTGGCATTGATATGCCAGGAGCCACTGTCTGTAGAATTCACCAGGAGATCTGTGGATTGGAAACTGGCTAGTCCTCAGGTTTAGTTTGCAAATGCAACCCTGTTCAGGCACTGATATGGCACTTATCCTCCGAGCCAAAACCTTCATGAGGCTTCCATATGAGCAAATAATAAATAATTCCCTATAAATCCTGTAATTTATCACTGATAAACATATTATCTCGTGGCAGGTATATGTATACACATTTATATAAACCAAAGTTTTAATGGGCAGAACTCCATTTGGTGCCCTGGGTGGTTGCAAGGGCCACCCAGGCTTGAAGCCACCTTGTCTACAATGGTGTCAATGATATCAGTTGCCGGTTTAATTTCCTACTCTTCATCTGAGTCTCTTTTGGTAGCTTTATTCACTGATTTTGTCTTTGAAGTAATTTGTCAACATGTTTGACCACTCTAAGGGGCCTATTATGTAACTCATAACTCTGGAGTTTCGAAGAGTAAGGAGCTATAATGGCTGCCATAACTCCTTTGGCTTTTACAGAACTGAAAATAGCTCCAATCAGAGTTATGAATTGGAGTTATACCCTAGACCCACCCTTATAACTCCAATTTGTAACTCCAATTGAAGTTATTTTCAGTTCTGTATAAGCCAAAGGAGCTATGGCGGCCATTATAACTCCTTACTCTTCGAAGCTCCGGAGTTATGAGTTACATAATAGGCCCCTTTTAAGGCTTGTTTTGCGCACCCAGTAGTTTTAGGTATATTCATTATACATATTTGAAAACATCTGCTGAACACTTTCTGGTGCCTTAAATCATTGGAAATGCTGTAATTGAGCCAATCTATTTTACAGTAGGCAAGGTGGAGTTTGGGAGAAATGTAAACTCATTACTTTCTGTCATATACTGTGGACTTAAAATTAAACTAATCCACTCTTTTTTGTAAAAACTATTTAAGTTTTGATATCTTGCTTCTAGGGATGCGTTTTGGAAGCTTACAAACCAAAGTTGGTCTCACTGCATTGCTATCAAAGTTTGAGTTCAGGCCAAGCTCAAAAACACCAGATGCAGTTGTACTGGACAAGATGGCTTTCTTTCCCAACATCAAGGGCGGGCTGTCACTCCAACTAATAGAACGCACAGCTACTTCAAAGTGAGACCTCTCTGATCCTCAAGTCTTTTTTGACATATCAAGTATAGTCAATGTTTTTATTATTCAGGGCAATTTTATGAAAGTTCGATGTTTGATAGACTCCTATGATAAAACTACAATATTCATATTTCAATACCAGGTTATAAGTGCTTTTATATAGAAGGTATTTTTGATACATTGGAGAAGGATGCATTTTGGTAATGGCATGGCATTAGTCAACTGAATATATTGGGTTTGTGGATTTATTGTGATGTCTTCTTTGGTTCTATGCGACAGTTGAGTGTGGAGCACAAATGAATTCAAATCTGTTACATGCATGAAGCTGTTGTTGGAAATAAATCATCTTTCTTCATGTCTTGCTGCAATGCTTGGAGTTATTACATTTCCACCTGTCTATCTTTCCACAAATTGACACTATTCTTGTCTCTTGTCCTGCTCTGGGGCGGATTAAGGTCGTTATTTTTGGGGGGCGGTTCAATACTTTCCGTGGCGCCTGGGGGGTATGCAATACCTCTCAACTAAACGGGGTACCGGGCACGAACCCCGAGATACATCTGTATCTGTTTCTCGGGGGCCGTGGTCCGGGTGGACCTCACTTAGAAAGTTAAAAGAAATGAAGCGCTTGGAACGTAGTTTTGGTGTGGCTATATGACATAGTATATGTGATAAATTATTTAGTAAAGCTTTCTAATCACATTTGAAAAACGTAAACAAACGATGTAAAGAATGCCATTCTTGTGAAGATTCAGGTCTTCCGGGTTTTACACCGCGTTGGTCCATGTTTCCTCGGACGACAGTTTCGGCGGCGTTTCAGTCGGCTTTTTCATCAGGTCGGTGAAGTGAAGGTGCAGCCATTCGTCGTCTTATATATCTCACCCCTTGGAGTCAGGTCTAACGCTTGAGATATATAAGACGACGAATGGCTGCACCTTCACTTCACCGACCAGAAAAAGCTGATTACAACGCCGACGAAACTGTCGTCCAAGGAAACATAGATCAACGCGGTATAAAACGCGGATGACCAGTATCTTCACATGCATCAACCCGCGGCAGCTTACACAAGGATTTCAAACACCGCTCTTCTTTAGTGCCGTACAAAATGAAATTTGGTTGGAATGAAATAAAAAAATAAGTATTCAGAAAATACTATTTTCCTGTAATATTTTTATTTTATCAGCAAAAGTCAAAATGATAAAAATCAAAGAAGAACTAACAGGCTGTAGAATACATTAATAGTTTTAATGACGACTAAAACAAGTAGGCCCTACTTAATATTAAAATTAATTAAATAAAGTATAGACTTTTGATTTGAGGTAATGTATTCACTCTCACATATACAGATATACGGGATGACGTCATGGGCGTAGCTAGGGGGGTCCCAGGGGGGGGGGGGGAGGGGGCGCCCCCCCCCCCCCAGAAAGCTCGTGGCCCCCCCAGAAAAATTTGACAAATCGAAATTGTGGCGGCCACGCTTCACACAGCGCTGGCAACCGTGCGCCTGCTGACGAGCCACAGCACTGTGGCGCGGTCCTTTTGGCCCCGTTCACACATTTCCGGGGAAAAACACCCCCTCTTGCAGTGGGGGGACCCCCCGGAGGGTGGGAGGTACCATGGCCCCCCCAGCCAAATTCCCTGGCTACGCCCATGGATGACGTAAATTAAGAAAATATTATTTACTTTTAATGTTTTGAGCACCAACTTTAATGCAAATAGCCAAGGCCTTGACAGTATAAGATTTATGCATATAAATTACAACAGAACATTTTGCTTTCTTGTTCTTTCGGCTCAGCAAACCGATTTATTACCTTATCGGGGTCTACATGAATATGACGGTGGGTTTACAACATAGCCAAGCTGTTTAAGCGACTTTCACCTCGCACGTAACTTTTCTGAGGTCCTGAAACTTGGTGTCAAGAGTGTTGTTCCTATAGCTGAGACACATTTCAGCAGGATGGAGAGGGAAACTGTGACCTACAATTAGAATAATTATGTAAAGGGAGGAGACATCTTCCAGACACTTATTGCTCTAAGAGCTGGAAATAAGGATAGCTCTACCTGTTCTAAACATCTATTCTGCGTCTCCACTAATCTCCTCCAGAAGTTTCCTCACCCACCATGCTAAGTACTTCATCATTCGTCTTCCTTGCTGTCCAGTGAACTTCCTTCATTCTCTTCAGCCTATTCTCATCCACTTCCCTCCATGATTCTGCTCCATACAATGATACATTCCACATTTGTCTTCACCAGCTTTTTCTTCACGTTCTCATTCAAGGTCCGCATAATCAACTTCCTCCTATTGCTGAACGTCCCATTTGCTTACATTGCCTATCTTACCATATCTAAAGTATAAATTTCAACGAGCAAAAGTGACAATGGAAAACCTTTCCTTACTGTGCGAGCCAAAACTGCCCATCCTGTTTCTCCGTCAGCCACTCTCGCCTGTGCCGTCTGGGCCAGGTAAAAGTTTCGGATGAGTCCAATGCATTCGGATTAGTATCTATCCAATCTACTCATGTTTTCATGTGTATATTCATTAGTTTTTCTCGAATTCACTCTGTCAAACACATTTTCGAAATACACAAAACTAGCAAAAGCATCTTGATTATTTTGTAGGTTCCATATATAAGTGTTCTCTTCACCACAATGACATCTTGAGTTGTCTTACCCTTCCTGAACCCAAACTGGTCATTACCTAAGTAATGATTTTCTCTAGTCTCCAACCTTTATTTTATGATTGTAATTACAACTTCTACCGCCTGTGACATTAAATTAATTGTTCTATAGTCTCCGAATTCCGAGTCATTCTTATTTTTCGAGATAGGGTCGAAAATTTTTCACCAAGTCCTCTCGCCATATTCCCTTCTTGTTGATCCTTCCAATGAATTCGAATAATATTTGTCTCCCGTTATTTCACAAATTCTTCTGTTATTCTTAAGGGATGTTATCTATTTCCACGGCTTTTATTGCCTTCATCTCTTGTAATGACTCTTTATTTTGGTGCCGGGTATCTCCGGTCCAAGGTTATCCTTATATCTACTGTTCTTTCATTATTTATATCTAAGTTTATGGGTGCGCATTGCCGCTGTCATATAACTCCTCCATGTATTCTCTTCGTATCGTGGATATCTTCCCGTTCCCTGTTTTGTCCTTAAACTTGGGAGCCGTTTGCTATCTCTCATCGCCAGTTAAAATTTTCACTTCAGCGTTTAGCGCACCCTTTGCTCCCTTTTTCTGTTCCTTTTCCATTTCCTCGCATTGTCCTCTCCACAAGTTTTCCGTCGCCTTGTAGACTTGCAGGAAAGATAGTAGGAGATAGAGCGAGGTATATTTACCCAGCCGAGATCCCATAATTGTGTGAAATTCATAGTGAAAAAATCATTCGCCTGACTGGGATTCGAACCCAGACCCCCCGATTTCGCGCCGAGTGCTATACCAGTTAAGCTACCCAGGCGTCATCTCTCACTGTGAATTTCATACTGCGCGGCCAGTTCCGCAGTTCTTTGAGATCCCATAAGTCTGCTGGAAATTATCCTTAGTTATTTCAGCTAAGGCAGAAACCAGCAGAAACATTGTCCAGAAAAAATCAAATTTTACCTCGCCCATTAGAGAAGTCCGGCGAGGTGGAACGAGTTCAGCAACTAATGACGGACTTCAAGAACTAGTGGGGCGAAGAAAAAGGAAGGCAGCCTTCGGCCTTAGTAGACTTCGATCTTACTTGAGAGGTATGATACCAGGAGGTCATTGATGATTGGGCTGTTGTAAGACCGTATAAAAGAAGCAAGCAGTCTAAGAACTCGATAAACGAAATTGATGGAGTTCTGTGCTAGTTGTGAGACCATATTATGAGCGAGAACCGACCGGGTTGCTGTGGTGGATATTGCGCTGGCTTCCCATATGGAGGATCCGGGTTTGAATCCCGGCAGCAGCGGGCCTTTTTCAGTGGAATATCGATCCTTTTATGGGTGCTACTTGGAGAGCACTTCAAGGTGTCCGTCGGTTGAGACGTTAAACTGTTGTCCCCTTGCTGATTTTCATGAATAGAGTGGGCTAATGCTGACTCCGGTTTTCTCTCCATCCTCCCTTCTCTATGCATACATCCCTCCCTAACCTACTTACCTACCTCGCTGCCTATCCTTAGTGGCGCTAATGGCCCCTCAGCCGTTTGCTCACCTTGTCAAAGAACCAACCAACCATGTGATGAGGGTTGAGGTTGTCAAATAAAACGCCGGAAAATTTCCACGCATGAGCGGGACGCATATCCGATGCTATTTGTCTTCGTTATTGTATCACTCGCATCCCGCTTTCTCAGCGGCGCGTCTGATTCTCGTAGTGTCAGGCGAGTTGGTTTGTGGGCTGAGGAGAAGGGGATTATTAAGTGCTGGGATGGAGTGAGGAAACACGATATTGTTGTGTCGTGCGAGAACTCGTGGCGGTGTCAATGACAATGAGCCAATATAATTTGTGGGGCTGGGGAATACATATCGGGATGAGAATAAAGAATGGGTGGGGCACGATTTTGGTGGGACAATGGAGGGAGGTGAAGGTTACTCCTTGAGCTAAGGAATTGCATGTATGGTTGAAGATTTATTTTTTAAACAACGGTTTTTTTATCCATACTGAATTTAAATTATTCCGTCTCCTTATTAGCAACTTGTGTTGGATGATCTTGAGGTCAAAGTGCCTCAGGGTTTAGTACTTATACAAAGTATTTGGCTGTGTAGACAAAGTATTTGGCCGAGTAAACGCACAGCTTTAGGTTGACTTCTATGTAGACTAATCCCAGCATCCAACTTTGATGGACTGTAGTCCTTGAGGTGTTGGGGTATGAGTCAATGTAAGTGACCTTACTTAAGACAAGTCATATGATTCACTCTGAGGCTTCATGGTCGCTCGAGGAAAGTTCATGCAGAAGCCGCATGTAAAATACCATAGCGTTTTGCATTAAGACTTTCCAGGTTGCGAACCATAATATTTTGGAACAATGTAAAGCCACTCTCCTTGACCTATCTCTTCAGTAGTATTTTCTGGACGTCTTTACCCCGTCGTAATTTCTCTCCTATCAGAGAAGGATTATTTTGTTGGAACATTTCTCTTCCTATTGTTTTCAGTGCTCCCCATTATCGTGCAAAAATTACCGAAATTATCAATAATTTTGCATGCTCCTACTTTGATGGTTGTCCTCATCCTAATTCTCTTTCAAATTACTTTCGTATTTGAATAACTGATCTTCATCCTATTTCACTTTCATCGACCCACTGCCTCTGTGATCTGTCAAACAAAGACTAATCCTATCCATAGCCATGGCTTACTAGCCAATCAACGCTTGGTCACAGGAGTGCCTTGGACGTCCGGGGAACAAATATTCCGTTGGGGGGTAAACATTTAAAGAAAGAATATTTATCGGGGTGCACGAGAAACGGGACTTATAAACGCGATAAAATGAGGATCGGAGAGTAGAGCGGTATCTACTGTCCTGATTGAAAGACCTCTGTGAGGATTTGGCAGCTGCTTCGCAGAATCTCCGTTATCTCCTCACCTCGCGCGCCACTGTCGCCGAAAAATTCCCCCCTCCCCTCAAGAGATATTCAACCCTTCCCCAGTGCCACGCAGAACCTTCGAAGAGGAAGAGGCTTACCTGTTGGTGCCGGTATGTTTTGAAAACATTCATTCTCATTTTACCTGTACATTGGCGCGCTTTCTCCTATTAGATCTCCTAATTAGATCTCCTAATAGATACCAATCTTTGTGTATTTATGTGAGGATAAACACTTTGCACATGAATTTATCATTCGCGCAACGCTGAAATTCATATCTGTAGTTGAGTGGTTTATCTCTCGATCATCTTTAGCGAGTTCGATGCATTGTTTGGTTGTGTTTTTGTCGGGTGATTCCTGAACGTCGACTCTTTTGAGTCAGGGGAATATTACGTGGTCAGAGGAAAGGAAAGGATGGAGCTTTGGTTTTCAAGAAGCCAGGTATGAAATATTTCGAATTGCCAAGTAGATGCTGGGTACTGAACAGCATTTTCATTCAATTCAAACCTGTCGTAAACAACGATGCCATTCATATAAAAATTTTCCCCTTTCTCGTCAGCTGATCTTATATTTCACGATGTTTATCGAGATAGTTGATTTCTAATTTTATTTCTGGCCTCCTTTATAAGTTTTATGGTTTCATTGAAGACGGAAATTAGGGTTAAGATTGAAGAAATTCGTAGATTTTACGGTGATTCAGCACTTACAAGGAGACATCGCGTGACTTATGTTCGTTATCCAAATGACGCAATTATTTTATGAAACTATAGAGAGAATGCGGGAAAGTGTCGCGGCTTTCTTCCATTTGGGCCCGAGTTCGAGAGAAAAACGCAACTAAAGAATTTCCCTCCGTATACATCCTTTTCCAGACGCATACTTATCAGCAGAATCCGTGGCCGAGCGGTTGGAGGCGCTGGACCTATAATTGGCGTAATGTGTTGCGGGTTCGAGTCCCAGTTCGGTCAATTTCTTTCTTTCTAATATTTTACGGAGTCACTGTACATTGCCCAATCCGATCCATTTATGGCAGTAACAACAATATTTTTTATTTTTCAGCCTATTTTATGGATTTTCAATCAACCCCCTTGGGAGACTTTCGAAGCTAATTTTGGGATTCTTGTTAAACCGAAAAGAAGCTTCACATTCTGACAGACGTAGTATGTTTGGATTTAAAAAATACAAGGATACTTCCGTGAATAGGATGGGCGTCGATTGGTCGTCACTCTATCTCAAGGCGGTAAACAATGAACGAATTATTACTTTTTAATATACAGAGATGCATCCACTTCAAATTTCCCAGGAACTGCGTTCGAATAATGACTTTTGTGACTCAAATTTTCGTTCAATAGTGAACATGATATAAGTTAAAAAGAGATCGTAACTTTTTCCGAGGTTATGTAAAAAATAGTTGCTATGACCTTTCTGCGGAGCAACATATTATATTGAAGGGAAGCCTGTATCGTGGGGGAGAGGAAGATATAAGATTCCAGCACAAAAAATATCACGTAATGATAACACTATTTCTTTCCCACCTCATGTTTATTTCAATTGAAAGAATTTAACTTTTGAAGGAAAAATGTGTTGGAAAGGCAGTGGGTGGTTTGGGGAGAGGAGGCAATGCAGGGAAAACCCTGTAGAAAGGATATTAAGATGAAAGTAGTGAAGAAGTGGAAAATTCAGGGTAGGAGGTAGCATTTTTGGGTGTGTGAAGGGATTAGCCCTTATGATAGATTCCAACTTTAAAAAAGTGGCTTGGAGTTTGTAGACCGGATCTGCCGGTAATCTGCTTCGAGTAAATACAAATGTTCTGGCGACAGGAAACAAATTGGCTTGGTGCAGAAATATTCTTCCCTTTTTATGTTTTTACGATGAATATCATCCGAAAGTAAGCAATTCCACGCCATGAATGAGAAGAACCCGAACGCCGCCCGCCCGCATTGGAGGCGAGAGCGGATCCAGCGAGCCAATACGCTTCAAGTGTGTTATGGTGATGCGCGGAGTATCGCCACAATTCGGGCCCAGGGGCCTCGGGGTATTAAGGGGCCACGAACCCTAGTCAAAAAGTACCAAACTTGATTTTCAGACTCGAAAAATACTTAAGCTCTGAATTTTGATTCTTCTTTCATGCTTTGCACCTGGTAGGTGCGAAAAAAACTGAGAGCGTTTCACAAGCTACCTCATATTTTTATTTAGTCCAGAAAATTTACAACTTTTTTTCCGCGTCAACTCATAGATGGCAAACATTACTAACAAGCTTAGGGCCAGAAAATAAATTTGTAAAAACATAATCCAATACTCGATGGTCAGCTCGACTTGATGCCGTATCTCTGCTCTCTACTAAGGTTATGACAAAATTATTGCAGCTCTGAATCTATCTGAGGAATCTACACAAAAAAGGACACTAAAATTGAAGCTTAATCAATTTTAGAACAAATGAAAAAAGTAAAAAATATCTTTTTTACCGTAATACGACCGTACGATCTATTACTCCGGATCAATGATACAAGAAAAGGGTTAAAAAAAAGGAAAATTTATATTTATACATCGCATTAAGCCTCTTAGTCTCTAGGAATATATTTGCCGAGCTAGAAAGAAAAGTTAAATATTTATTTAGAGAAAGCCAATAGATTTAACCAACATATGCAAATCGGCGGCTACATCAAGAAATCCAACGAGAAGCGTGAGTTTAACTCGCTTTGAGAGTTCAAGAAGTGATATGCATTTTTCTGAAAAAGAAAATTTGAAAATTAATATTTTTTATCCAGTGATCGATTCTCCTTGTTTCAATTTTAAATATGAGGCCGCATACGAAACTGTAAACGATAATTTCAAGTTTTTCACAGTACTTCCAGAAATGGACTATGATCAGGTAAAAAATGCGTGTGAAAAACTTGCCAAAAAATACGAAAACGACATTTCTGCTGACAATTTAATATCAAGAGCTTACATTACAAACATTATCTTAGTGAATCTCGAAAACATGAAGTGTTAGTAATTCTAAAATTATATTTCCAATTAAAAAAAGATTTTTTATTGCACTTTTACCAATATTGAAATTAGTTTTAGAATATTTTTGAGACTTATGATAACAAATTACAGCACTGGTGAACCTTCGTTTCAAAATTAAAATTATTGAAAAATGATCCACGAAATTCCATGACTCAATGAAGATTAAATCGTCTGGCATTAATAAGTATAGAAACGGATTTTTTCAATTTTACTAACTTTGGAGATGTCATTGCTTCTTTTGCTGCTAAAAAATCACGACAAAAATTTTTGTGGAAGTTTGCCTGATTTTTAAGCTTACCTTGGCATAATTTTAAATTTTCCATGTTACATAAATTATTCATCTATTAAAATAATATTTTCAATAAAGTTATTTTGTTAAGTATTCATCCTGATCACGTGGTCTTTTATAAATTAAATTTATCTTAAAAAAATAAATTAATCATTTTCTGCCAAATGCAATTACATTAGATAATACATACGTTTTGTGAGTATGAATGATAAAAAAATATTAACAATAGTATTGAATTATTATTTGAATTAGCAATCTGAAAAAATAATTCAATCGCGTACCTTGTGTAATTATCTGAAATGAGTTGTGTTTATGCTGCCCTTAAAAGGGCCACACACTATCTCGGGCCCAGGGGCATTTCGTTTCCAAAAGACGGCCCTGATAACAGGCATATATAATGTAATAATTGGATATCGCCAGACTGAAAAACCATAAGGTTAAACACATTTGGATCGCTAACATCAACAGACGTTAAGAAAAAATCGCCAAAATCCAGAGGCGATCGACGCATTTCCGCCATATTGGCTAGGCAATCCATCCCTTTAACAGCCCCAGACCACCCTATAACTTATCAGGAAGGGATCGGTTTACGAAAGCTTATTTGAAGGGAGAGTTGACCCGACAACCGTATAGTGATGACTAAGAAATCGGTGTCGGATCGGTTCACCCTGCTTCTGACGTCATATCGGTACAGTTAGTCCTAGAGGGATGTCTCTGCATGCGGTCCTATGAATGTATACAATTATGAACGTCTTTTATCGTGTAAAATTAGAATTTACACTTGATTTATTTTTCGGCTAACTAATTGTATACTCGATTTTTGTCTTCCAGGTCCGTTATTATTTAAGAATGAATGCTTCGTATCCACCTTTTATAATATGGCTTTTAGTATTTTTCACCCTTTGCTTTGGAGTTCTTTATTTCTACGTGACTGCGGATTATGGGTACTGGAAGAAGCGGAACATCCCTCATGAGGGGCCGCACTTCCCGTTTGGGAACATGTGGAGCTTGATGGTTGGAAAGGATTCGATGACCAATTTCTACTTGAAAGCTTATCACCGCTTCGTGGGACATCGCTACATGGGCCTCGTAATGATTAGAGAACCCACCCTCGTGATACGCGATCCTGGCCTCATCAAGCAAGTCTTGGTCAAGGACTTCTCGCATTTCCACGACCGATCGTTTCCGGTCGACGAAGCCAATGACCCAATGAGTGGAAACCTCTTCAACTTGCAGGGAACACGATGGCACTCGCTACGAAACAAGCTCTCTCCCACTTTTACTTCCGGGAAGATGAAGTACATGTTCTCGATGCTCAGAGCCTGTGCGGAGAAACTGTGCTCAAAGGTGAGTGTAAGTAATTATATTTAATATTATCAAAACCTTGAGAGGGTCAGTGCGCTCGATGAAAATTACATGTAGATCATGTAGTCGCGAGTGAGACTCGATGCTTATGAAAAATGTGGCGGTGGAAAATCTTCTAAATTTTTTCTTGAAGAATATATGACTTAAAGGCTATTTATTTTCCAAAGCTAATTATGATGTCAGAATTAACATGGCATGGGTTTAGATCAGCGATTCCAGACCCGCTTATGTTTACCCCGAGAGGTAATTGCTTGTTGCTTCAGGGGTAAGTACGCGAAAAATATCAAATAATGGGGGAGGTATGTTCGAAAAAGCTACAGTAGTACAAGTAACAGTCAACAGACAAAGGGGGTACACTTTTGGGAAATACGTGACTAAGGACAAATCGGAAGAGATCAGGAAACGCTGGTCTAGATCCTTTTCCACCGATGGAATTGTATGAGAAAGCTCAAGAAGTCATGTTTTGTTGTGGTATGATGCATGTAAATTACCTTTTATCTTTCCGGGAATTACCTTCGGTGCTGAGAAAACGGGATGACGTATTAATTATCTTTATTTTGCTCCTATCACCAAGACTGCCGAGGAAATGGAGAAGATGGGCGGAGCCATCGAGCTGAAAGACTTGATGTCCAGGTACACCACGGATGTCATCGGGTCAGCTGCTTTTGGCGTGGACGCGGGTTCACTAGAGAACCCAGACTCGGAATTCCGTCAAATAGGACGCCGGGTGTTAGCTATGTCTCTGGCTAATGCTGTCCGCAATACTATGCTTTTATTTGCGCCCAATTTAGCCATGAAGCTCGGCGTTAAGACTACGGACCCCGTGGCGGAAGATTTCTTCACCAAGATCGTCAAGGAGACGGTGGCCTACCGCGACAAGAATAACGTGAAAAGAAGTGACTTCTTGCAACTTCTGCTAGGCCTAAGAGTAGATGCCGACAAGGAGAATACTCAAGAGTCATCAGAAAGTAAGGAACGCACGATAAATCATCCCCATAATACATCTATGTAAGATGCCATGCAATGGCTGAGCGGCTCCCAATATTTTTTTCCTTGCCAACCCATTTCCTTGGAATGTATGTAATCAAAGTAGTTAGATTTAGCGCCATATTCAAGTATGTATTTTTTTATAGCTTATCTTCATGATCATTCGAATTTTTTTGCCATAGACCCCTACACCATGTACCATATACTTCTGAGGGCACGCGTACAATACGGCGAGATCCACTGCGCAGTATATTTAATGGATCCACTTTCTCGATATTCTTAAGAAGATAAATCTTCTCTTGCTAACTATGAAATTATTTCCATCAGATTTCCTTAATAGTTACTTGTCACGCTGTTGGTACACTAACGATTCACTAACCAGCCATTCCATTGGTTCCGGGTGTAACTTGAAAGCGTTTAATTTTAAATTTACACATCAAATACTTCAACTAAAATATACTGGAGTACATATTTAGTTAGCCATAGAAGAAGGTAAATTACAACTTAATATGCAATTTAAAAAATTGATTAGTTCCGTTGTAATTGGAATAAAACTGTGCTTCCGGGTGTGACTCACGCAAATGACACTCAATAACATAAGACTTCTTTAACCTGTAAACTCTGTGAATAGCTTAAACATTAAATATTGATATTAATATCCATAAGATAAGGGTAATTGTTCTTTAATTTAAACTAATGGAGAAGTATCCAAAAGCATCATTTTTCTAGTTATAAAATTTTTAAGAAGTTCCGGGTTTGAACTAATTACACTTTCTGCTCTCCATTTGTAATAAAATTCAAATTTTTCTTTCAAATTTTGGTAATGGCTCAGTATACTTGATTAATTTAGCTCTATTAAATCTGGCTTTTTTATTTTTTCCATATTTGGGCTCACTTTGAATGGAATGGCTGTAACATTAATACCTAATGTTCATCACTTAACTCTCTGATTAATTTACTCACCATTTGACGCATAATATCTCTATCACAGAATGATTACCGGGAGCTCCACTGCCTGAGTGCGTATTTTTGATAGCGGGAAATCAAATTTTTAACAGGGTCAAGAATTAATTAAGAAAAAAGTAATTCCGATTAGTTGTAATTCAGGATAGTTCCGGAGGTCAGGACTTTGCGAGTCGAAAGACATGTACGCATTCTTTCAATCCTTCGGAATTATTATTTGCAATTTATTATTCACAACGCAAAGGTTTTTTTTATATAAATAGGCCAATAATAATTATGAAAATGATACAACCAAAAACTAAGCCTGCTTGGGAATTTTCCGTAATAAGTTTCGGGGACTGTGGTCGAAGTAGCTTGATATTTTTATTTATTGTACAGTTTTGTCTGAATTGAAGAAAAATGAAATAATCATATCGAATTCCTTCCTCTGACCTTTCCAATATCTTCCGTTAAAGCTAGATTAGTTATTTATTTACTTGAGTAACAGATTATTATCAATTAAATCGAAATCTGGCTGCCTCTATGCAATTTAGGAAATGATAAATTGGTCGATAATTTCAAATCCATTTTTATCACTGCTCACAGATTCGCGCAAAAACGCCGAAATAACAGTTTAAAGATGATATAGCATGCTGATTGGCTAACAATTTATCCGTTGTATAAATAATTTAATGATGAAGTTCCATAACTATCGGAAAGTTTTGATTTTAAAGAAAAAGTTGAGAGCTTACATAGCAAACAAGTTTACTTTTCGCGGGCAGTGTGTGTGGCTGCCATATTTCCGCGATTGCTTTTAATCCAGCATAAAAAGAATTTCATTTTCCCAAAGGCCTACCTCCTCATGTCCTCCGCAAGGTTTGATTCAAGACGATGGCGATCCGTGCATTTTATTACGACGCTTAGCAGTGCCCCACAGTCTTTCAGCATTTTTGTGTGTTCGAGCAGCCGTAGTTGGATCAGCAAAATTAAATTTACTGTTCGCAGTGAAATGATTGCAACGTATTCTAATTTTTCCGGTTCCTCTGTTTTGTCCGCTCGCCAGCATAGTTCTGAATGAGTGAATGAATGGCTCGATCGTTCTCCTGAGTGGTCCACGATGAGTGCGATTACTTCTCTCGTCGCTCTGTGAAGCATTCTCCACCATTCCTCGGCATAATCCGTCGATATCCACGATGCTGATTTCGGTGATTTAACGTGGGGCTGTAAAGGCCGTTTTACACGGGGCACGTAATTGCACAATCTGATGTATGTTCGAACGTGCATTTCAAATTGCGTCGTGTAAAGCGGTGAAATGCTAGAACGCATGCGCAAATGCATGAACGCGAGATGGCAAAATAGCCCGTTCTAATTCCGAGCTCGCATTCTCGCAATTTCAACAAATTTTTTTCCGATAGATGTCGCAGTAGTAGGGACCGGAAGAAGCTGAGTGACGATAAGTGTTTGTTGTATTGGTGGATTGCATTGTGTGCAGATGTTGTTGCTTGTTGTACTTTGCGGAATAAGTTTGAGCTGGTCACACAAGGACGTGTGACAACATGTCAACAACGATGCGCACAGAATTTCGTTTCTTCTTTGTTCTAACAAGTGACTCGCTACTCGCGCACTCAACAGACAACGAAATTTCGTGCATGAATGCTTGCTTACCACCACCGTGTAAAGCTACCGCTAAAGGTAACGCATTCGTCTGCGCAATAATTATTGCACGCAAGATTGAGAAATGAATGCAGTGCTAACCTGCGCAATGACGTGCCCCGTGTAAAACGGCCTTAATGATGAGGAAGTGGCATTTTTCAACGTCCGGAATGGCCTCGACAAATATTGCTTGGAATTGTTGTTTCTAAGGAAGTGAAAAAATGTAATTGGTATTGGGTTTTATTAATCTTAACTAATCAAATCAACTCTCAGACACCGATTAATATAAAAAGTAATATAATTCATATCACTATTATTGTCTGGTTTTAGTGAGAATTCCAATCGTTATGTAATTAAACTTTCCCTCCATGACACCTCTATTGTTTTTCAAATATTAATTTATATTGACATTTTGATAACTAATTTAATACTTAAACAATTGGATCAGACTCTCCTTCGGCATTAGGGGCCGTTCAAGAATTACTTTAGACGATTTATACCATTTTTTACCCCCCCCCCCTTTCCCTCTATGTATGACAATGTCAAATTTTCCCCCTCCCTCTCAGTCAGACGTAAGACGCTAGATATTTGTATCTACTTCACGTTAAATGCTCACTTTCTGCAGGTCTATCTATAGAAGCCATCGTACAGCTTTGAGCACTGGATATTATATGCAGTGTTTGAGTACCACATTCATTGAGCATGGAGTTATTGTAGTTAGCTAGTCAGGCGATAGAATAGGAGCATTGGTGTAGCGGTGAGATTACGGAAAATACGCCATTAATGAGCGGATGCTTCATTTCACTGCTAAATTTCATTCGGAAAAGATACGTTTCAAGACGGACAAAAACCTTCCGTAAATTGGTTCCAGACCCCCTGCCCCACCTAGATAAGGCATTGTAAGATGATCCCAACCCCCAAATACGTCTTACGTAATACTTGGATGGCCCCTTAGATGTAATGGACAAATATTGTGAATTATAATGAGATATGAATATTATTCCAGGGCTTAAGAGTAAAATTAAAAAGAAATTTGAATTTAAAGCGATAACTCCAATAGTCCGTTGGAAACCTAGTTACGGAATTTGATCTGCAGAGTACTTTCAATAGTGGACTTCGTCATTATATAGATTTTAATTAAGTATCTGTTCATCATGAAATTATCACAATGACCCCTTCTTATGCGGGGATATCATACATGCCATACGGCATCAAATTTTTGGAACTGACAGAGGAGGTGTCATCGATAGAGTCACGACGCATAAAATTCAATAAATTTAGCCTCATTATTAAAAAAAACATTTCATCTTTTTAAAGATACCAAAATATCACTAGCTTCTCGCTCAACTTTTTCTAAATATTTTCCAAAACATAGAAGTCGTTTTCCAAGGGAAATGGCACGGCTGTGCTCTCCAAAAGCACATTAAAAAAAATGGAGTTCTGACACACAGCTCGCGTCAGAAATCTGACAGCGTGTAGCTTGTACGTTTTCTAAATTATTAGTTAAACGTTTCACTTTTATTACTAACCACAATCGTTTTATTAAATTGCACAAAAAACTTCGTTGTAATGGCGTTTTCAGCGTACGGGTTGAAGCAAATAAGGTAAATCCGCAAATATGTGTATATTTATAACATTACTGAGAAGTTCAGTAGTTAAAACTATAACGTTTTTGTGCCATAAATATTACTATATGTACTTCTTACAGCAACTTAATTTTTAAAAATCGCAAATAAGTAGTCTCCATAATTCCTAGAAAACAATCACGCTCCAACTACTTATACGTAATTCTCAACCTGTTTCCCGGCGTCATTCCAGCTGACCTCACTATGGAGCAGTTGACGGCTCAGTGTTTCGTCTTCTTCGTCGGAGGCTTCGAGACATCTGCCACGACCCTGACGTTCACCCTTTACGAACTGAGCAGGAACATGGACGTGCAGCAGAAGTTGAGGGATGAGGTGGACAGGATTCTGGCCGAGCAAGGCGGCGAGATAACGTACGAAGGGCTGTCTCAGATGCAATACATGGACTGCGTTATATCGGGTGGGTATTTGTTCTTTTCTTTGCTGGTTTGTTTGCTCCGTGGCTAACAAAAGAACTTAAAGAGTGAATGAGAGAAAGAAAGAGAATTCACCGTATCTATTTTAGGTCTATAAATCCTTAGTCTAGTTTTGAATTTTTACCTAAGAGTAAAATATCCCTCAAATATTAATCATTATTCCATTTGGATAGTTTCAACCACATTTATGAAGCATTTATCTTTTATTTGACAATTGTTAAAGCATTTGATCTGTGATTGGCTAGTGGTAGATTTACACGAGAAAGCAAGGACACGGTAAACATCGTAAACATTGAGGAAATGGTTAAAAAGGGAAACTATATTTGCATAACTGTGTAATAGGTAGATGAACATTACCAATATTGTAAAGAAGGAATAATTTAGGCTATTCGTTAACAGGAAGTATTATAAATAAAGTATTTTGTAAAAGTAAAAATAAAGTATTTTGGATACAGAAGTAGGTAATGTTCAAAAGGAAATTTTGACAAAATGTTCAATTCCTCCCCACTATTTAATAATTATGAAACAGAGTATTAAATAATTTAATCGCAGAACCAGAAACCTTGATAATATAAACATGAGCTGCTAAAATCTACAAAAAAAGAGTAATACACGGTTTGTTTTAAAGTATATTTGTGATGATATTATTTTAGAGCATCAACGAGTAAAAGAAATGTGAACAGTCATTCCATTTGGTTAGGCTGGTATTCATTCAATTTGGCGAACTACCCAAAAGTTATAATAATTTTTTATCACAAATATAAGCTGTGGCTGAATGAAATTTACATTGGAGGAAAAATATCTCGAATACGAATTTGCAATTTGCAAACATACGCAGTGGACATACATATGGACCCAGTCATGCAATATGAAGACCACAAGTTCTACTGCCCACCGAATCAATTTATTTACGACGCATTTCAACGCCTCAGGGCCATATATTCAGATCTATAGGAATTTGTTATAATATGCTGTTCCACCACGTCTTGCCGAACACATTTGCGTTTACCAGTCATTCAAGGTTAGAATCTCGTGATTATTTTCTTTGCTTGCCTATTGCACGCACTTCAAAGAATTTTCATCGGCTTTAAAAGCATATTGCTTTCGCTTTTCATGATTTACAATGCATTATGATACATAATACCAGCTAGCAAGCTACTGACGCCTACTAGTTATTATTATAAACCTTAATTGGAAATGGAACCACGGCCTTAGTTCTTGCTTTCGTGGGAATCGGAATACTATGCAGCGTAATGGTCTGGTTGGGCAATTTGTGGGGCGAGGTGGAATTTGGTTAAAATTTGACTTTCTTTTCCTCTTTTCAGAAGGGTTTGAGACCGCATTTTCATTTATGCCATTGACTTTCTCGGTTTGCCCTCTCCTCACTTGGAATTTTCTCTTCCTTATGCATCATTTGTGTGATTTAATTCTCCTTAATTCTCTCTATAAGGTTAGTTTAACTAATAAATCTTTCTTATTGGTGATTTTATTCATGATTGTTCAAGTGTGCCGTGATAACCTTGAAGTCACCATTCATCCCTATACCTTCTATTTTCCGCCGATTCCTATCAGGCGCCTCACATCTTCCGTATTTTGTCAGTGTTTGCCTTATTCGTGGCTAACTCCAATTTCACTCCTATACTTGATTCCTATACTTGATAGCTTGGGAGTGATTTTTAACTGGTGTTTTTGCTGTGTTTTGCTATTTCTTTCCTGAAACACTCTTCTTCTTAAGTAAGGTGAGTTACTTCTATTCAGGAAATCTAATATCTTGTGCAAGTTCATTTTTTGTCACATCTGAGTCACTGATGGGTATTTTTTTCTGGTATATTTGTGGTTTCCAATCGGTGAGCCATCATATTGCAAATCAAACGCCTGATTTTCTATCGGGAGCTATCGCCGTTGCAATTTGAGAAAGAATATGGTGATACACATTGTCCGTTATAGTGAAAACTTTCTTCTTAACTTTTGAAGAACTGTTCTTTGAAAGTAACCTTAACTTATAAATTAATAATGGGTTAAACTAAGGTTTGTTATTAACCAATTAAAAATGTATGCAATAAATTTAAAATTCAACGATGTGTTATGGCCTTAGTTGTAAGAAAAACCAATTTAACTTTCAATGCGAACTTTTAAAAGTAAATGGAGAATATTTCATTCCCACAAGATTTTGCTGAAAGAAATGTTATCTCTCTCACCTTATCTCTTAATTTAAAATGTGAGTGAACTTCATTTGGAGCAAGAGGGTGTTTATTCATGATAAGGTCTTTCAAATCATCAAATAGGATCGTCAGAGTTGAGCGTGAGTTGCAGGTTGATTAAATTAAATCGCTTGTGTTTACAATATAACTGTGTGCTCATCTGCTGATAACGTCCTCGTGCTTTGTATTGTATCTCTCTCTTGAATAATACCAAAGGTATTTCCACATCCAGACGAGATTAGTTTATTTGGTTGAGGAAACATTATCTAACCATTTTCAATTTTTTAAATCTTGTTGGTTTATAAAATATGTGAGCATAGATATCTCAAAAGAGGACGAGTTTCCCCTGATACACTTTCATTAAAAAAGTGAATGAACACAACACTCCATTGTATATCTACAGATCAATTTTTGTAGTTAGAGGAACTAGAGATCAAGTAAACAAATGCATGAATGTAACAGAAGCAATAGAATAACGTTAGTGTGAGAAACTATGGAAGTAATCATGAAATCAACTAGTGCCCGGGATGTTGTGCCTCCTTCGGAAGGGACAGCTTGGAGGATAGGTAGTTCATACATAATGCATTTACTTATTGATTGAAACACAAACATGACTGCGTCTCCAAGACTAATAACGTCGCTCAACCTATTATTCCCCTTCTCATGAATTGCACACTCAATGGCGGAATTAAATTATTTTAAGCGAAACTTGTAAATTATTTTAAGAACTATTTTGAGACCAATCCTTAGTATTTCATTAATGTCTACGGCCTATATTATCAGCTCTAACCGGCAAAATTACATTTACGATACACCACTGACTTTGATGGTCAGTTAATATTTTTTAAGATTTGTGCATTCATTCATTTGACTATTCTACCAGATTATTGGTAGGTTCTTGGACAGTTCCAATACTGCATCCAAATTTCATAGACATTGTCTCGCTTTCCCTCCTAAGGATGCCCCGCCATTAGATCCCTCTTAAGTTCCTCATGTCTTCTACCTCCTCTTATTTCGTCCAAAATTCCTATACTCTTCCTTCCTCTTCCACGCTTCCCCAGTGTTCTCCACTCTATCACTCTCTTCAACATGCACTCTCCTCTCAAAACCTACTCAATCCTCTTCTGCCTTCTCCGAACCTCTGCCCCCAGCTTCCTCTCCTCAGCAACCATATCCAAATTAGCTAGGATAGGTGAGGAGGCTGGATAGGGAAGTTTACCCGGGTTGGAAGTGGAGGAAGGGTGGAAAGAAATCTAGCGAGAGGTGCCAAGGGGTCCATAGTTTAACTCACCATCCGACCCCTGGAGTGCAGAACTTGGTGTTCACCTCGTGGCACCCGAGTTGGGGTCGGAACACCAATGAAAAATAATCTAGACTTCTGCCGGAATTCGAATCCGGGCCCTCTGGATTGGGAAATCTGTACCCGATACCCGTGATGACTGTTCCGCGGTCTATTTATGGCGGCAAAATTTGTGAATGGTTGTTACGATAAACTTAGCAGTGTTACCGAATATTTGAAGGAATTAGGGTAGGAATCTCTAACTGATCGAAGTGAGAAATAGTTATGGGTTAAATCTTTTGCGCAAGTTCAAAGCAGAATATTTTTGCCGGACGTTCAATATATTTTGCTAGAGCCAACGTACTACGGTAGAAACGATCTCAGGATGAAGATAAAGGAAATAGGCTGCAGAACCCATAGAGTTAAAATGTAATTTTTTCCGCGTACTATAAGGGTTCATAATATTTGCGATATATCAATCATATGTAACTCCCTAACATAGCATTATTACTAACGCTTCATTCCACTTGAAATGTTCGGCATTATTATTATTTGTTTTGCATGAATTTGTATCTCGTAGCATTCACAAATTAAAAGTATTAGTAATTATTAATTTTTTTCTTCTTTCAGGAGATTCTATTAATTTGTAAATAATTTAATTCTCTTTACCGACGTTTGGCATTTGTATGTGTGTGCTTCTTCAGGGATACAATTAAATTTATTGGGTTCATTGTACATAAATTCAATATGGTTACAATTTTGATACATAGTTATGTTAAAAAGCATATATAAATAGGATTTTACAAGTTACCTCATAGTTCCTTCTGAATTTATTGCTTGATGGTACCTTTCCGTGGTTTTTCACACGTGGCTGTTTCTCGTTTGAATGGCATTTCTATCAAAAGCATCGTAAGTGACCACGAGGCGCATTCGATTCCAGAGACCCTGAGGAAGTACCCTCCGGTGCCAGTGCTGCTCCGAGAGTGCACCAAGAGGTGGACGGTGCCGTCGTCCGAGGAGACCTCTTCTGACTCCTCCCGGGAGTGGACGCGGTGCACGCGAAGAGG
Source organism: Pyrrhosoma nymphula (assembly GCA_963573305.1). Lineage (NCBI taxonomy): Eukaryota > Metazoa > Arthropoda > Insecta > Odonata > Coenagrionidae > Pyrrhosoma > Pyrrhosoma nymphula. Next base: position 162,522,915 of record OY754330.1, read on the forward strand.
CGGCCACGTGGTGGAGGTGGGCACCAAAGTGCACATCCCCACCATTGGACTGCAATACGACCCACAGTACTTCGAGGACCCCGAGCGCTTCGACCCCGACAGATTCACCGAGGAAGGAAGGAAGCGCTGGAATCCGTTCGCCTACCTGCCTTTCGGCGAAGGCCCGAGGATATGCATCGGTAAGTGCGGCGCGTTGAGAGCTATCTGTTCGAGATGGCCGATGGAAATACAACCGCACATCATCAACATCATCTAAGTAATCTATCGGTTAGAGGTAGGTTATGACGAAAGTCAGAGAATATCCAACAAACTCTTACAAGTGCCGTGCCCTTTCTACCTCTAGTGTTTCTTTCTTCATCTCAGCATAAGTCGTACCTTTCTTCATCCCGTCCATAAAACCGATTCTCTTCCTTCCCCTTCCCCGCTTACCCAACATCCTTCCCTCTATCACGGCCTTCAGAAAACCATTTCCCCTCATTACCCCTTCCAGCCACCTACCCTGTCTTCCCCTAATCTCACCTATAAGTTTCCTCTCCTCACCCAACATGTCAAGCACTTCCTCATTTGTCTTCCGAACGCCTTCGGCCTATTTTCATCTTCCTTTATCAAGGTCCACGTTTCTGCTCCATATCACGCCACACTCCATATCAAGCTCTTCACCAGCCTCTTTTATACATCCTTATTTAAGGTCCCCGTCATCAGCTCCCTCCTATTATTGAACGCTTCCTTCGCTAGCGCTATTCTCCTCCCCTAATGTCTTTGCTACCTACCTACCCACACGAACGAAAATGAGAGAAGCAATGCTCGCAGACTCCACGTTCGGTAACATGCCGGTAGGTAGAATTCAATGTGGGCACACTGTAGTCATGGCCGATTGTTTTGTAAATTGGGAACTGAAATGTTTAAGGCACGTATGTGAAAAAGTAAACTGTGTACTGCACTGTAATTTAAAACTTAATATTATATTTGTTTGACTTCTTGCACAATATTTACGACACATTAACCCGAGAATCTCCGTACTCCGATTCTGCCAAATGTGAAACTCAACAAGAGAAAGTAAGGTAGCGTGTATCGAACTTCTTTTCTTCTGAAGCACACTTAAAACGCACGTCAACTCTTTATCCGATCTCTTTTAAAGTTCGGTGCTTATTGGGAAGGACCAGAAGAGAATGGGAAGCACATTTTCCGTTGTGTTGCGAAATGATAAGTGGTCTAAAGCGAATGGAAATCACCCTGTTGGTCACTCTGTTTGTGACCCTTCTGATTTTCGTGAAACTGACGTTACACGCAAAGATTTGGTGGCATGAAAGATTCATTAAAAATAATTAAGCTAATTGACTAAGGAATACCTCGGCGGAAGCTATGTAGTCCATCGAAAGAACTATATCTTAATGGTATGAGCAATGTCATTAGAGGTAATGGGGCACTTCCAGGAAAGACGTCGAAGAGAGCTACCCTCGATTTTGGAACGGAGAAAGGCCGTGTGGTGCAGCAAATGCTCTCTCACCTTGAAAAACAGCAGCGCACTTAAGGTGGCTGGAGCGATTTTTGTATGTGTACAGATTTGCGTGAAACTTGGCGTACGTGTCCTTACTAGTAATATCTATCGATAAAAGTGAAAAAACTGCATGCTACCGATTTGGTTTCCTGGCAATTCAATGATATTTTAACTAGTACTCTTATGGCACACGGCATATATTTTGAAATAATTCGATTACTTATGTACAGATTTTCTCCTAAATGCGAAATAATACGTTTTATATTATTATAATAGCTGCTAACAAATATCAAGGTATCATGCCGAGTAAGTAAAGCGTATTTAGATATGATTTTCTCGTAAATGTCGAATTTCGCGCCGAAAATCCAAGTCAAAGCAATGCTTTAATTAAGGCGAAAATTTGAAATATAACTCTTGCATCATATACATTACTGCATGGTTGGCGATTTCCAACGTATAAACTGGTTTACTTGAGTGAAATGTGGTCTAAGTATATTTTTTTCGACTTGCTTGAAAAGTTATAAGAATGTGCCTTCAACGACTCACGATTACCGCTCCAGCCACCTTAACGCACGTCAGTCCTTGACCGAAGAATAAAAGAGTCAATTCGAATACCCTCTCTTCCATTGCCCCTCGCAACCTCCGGTCACGCAATGCATGGCTTGGTAGCCCAACTGAGGGCAAAAGGACTTTTTGGTGACTGGCCCACCCCATAGACACAATCGCGAAAGTGAACAAGGGGAGAGGCACTTTTTTTTTAAATTGAGAAAAGGAATGACTCCCGCCACTTAAAATCTCTGACATGGTAAAGGAATTAACGCGTTGAAGTTTCGTTTCTACAGTTCATCGGAAACAGGCGCTTCATCCGGCCCAGCCACCCGTTTCAAAATTCCGTCACCCGAGTTTGAAGCCCGATATCTCAGAATTGGCTCATGCGATTTGAAAAATAAGCACATAATTTTAAAGTGTTTCTTTGCACGTTACTACATGATAAATTATTATTCTCTACTTGTTTGTATTAAGAATTTTTACCGTCGAGAACGCAAAAAAGATCTTTTTTTATTAATTTCCGGGAAGAAATTTCAATTTGAATACTTGTTAAAAGGAAAACTGCAATGGTCTCCGCTATTTTCTTCATATATATTATAGAACAGGTATTTATATTTTACCATGGTAAGTGTGAATTGGTTTACTATAAATACGTAGTACTTACTTAAAAACTGCATGTGGAAATTTTCGGGCGGTGAAAGCTCTCTTCCGGGGAAAAATCAATAGTGGAGTCTTTAATTGCCAAAAGTTTGCACGTTTTAGCGTATCTCTTCGCATTTTTTTTTAGATGAATCCCTTTTAGTGTGAGCTCCCTCTCCTTCCCCCCACCCTCGGGACGCCACCTCTCCGACGCCGATATAGAGGACCTCCTCACGGAGCATGACGTCACGGATCGCTCATTATAAGTAGCACTAGTGAAGGTGCCCATTGAATATCAACAGGAAGGAAAGAAATCAACACTGTGCGTGACTGCGAACTACGTCAAATTTTTCGATGAACGTTACTAAATATTTTACCATCTAATATCATAAATAAATATTAAAATTATCATTTAAAATATCATATATAATTTAGAGCAAAGAATCTTTGAGTTACCCAATGTATGTACACACGGAATATTGACTTTTAAACAATGAGTATGGTCGTTAATGGGGACGATGACTCAAAAACGCTAAAATATTGCAAAACATCGTTACTTTTTATCAAATATTTCGTAATTTCGACCGGAATACAAAATTCGATTGAAGGATTAAGAATCTTTATTTTCTTTTCTTTCTATTGGTACCTTAACCAATAACATAACACCACTGTTTCCAATTTAATTTTGCAAATAAAAAAGGTCTCCAGCCAAATGGAGATTCAGCTTCACATATATTTCTTGTGTGAAAGTTAATGACAAAAGAATATACACATTGGTTGTTAATATAGTAGATATTTCCGAAAATGGAGTAGTAAAACGTGCCCTTCAGACGGCGAGACCGACTCGCTCATTTTTGGTCGACTATGCGTCATTTCCGTCATTTTATCGAGCTTCCAAATCTTCTGTTATTTCTTGGCAATTTGTGCGCTGCTGTCGTTACAAAAAAACAACGTCGTTATAAAGGTAGACGGACCTTGCAAAACAAAGCCGACGGTGGCGCAAGGTGCGTTCGAATATAAACTGGTAAACACTGCTTTTAATATTTTTCTGTCCTTTTCATCATGGCTTCATTCATTATGTCGTTTGGCATTGTGCGTGTTTGTCAAGCGCACGCCATGAATGCCAGAATTAGTGAATCAGAAAAGTCAGAATTAATGAATACAGTTGAAATGGTCAGAATATTTTGAATGTTGAAAACATAAAAGTTGAAAAGTCAGAGAAACATACTGTTTTGAAAGTTTTATGATTAAAATATTTCATTTTGATGCTTTACTTCCGAAAAGTGTACCAGAACTTAGTTTTTATTTTACGTAATATGCCTCTGCATTAATATTACTTTCAAATAAACTTTGTTCCTTTGTGAAAACAGGATGACACGTTAATAGATCGCCACTCGTGTTTACTGAGTGAAACCGTTGTGAATAAACCGGAACAGCGCTAACGTAAGTGAACGTCGTTTGTGAGATATTATGCGTATATTTAATTTTTTTAACAAGTTTCAATGCCTCATGTATTACCAAAATTGCAAAGGATACCTCAGTTAATATCTGCTAGTACCTGAAGGTATTAGGCTTGCTGTGCTCACTCTGATATCAATGTGCCGTTGTAATATATGGTACGCGTATAGTAATAACTCTTAATGTGGACATTCCCTGAGACGGAGTGATGTAGCCTTATGTGAGAGAGCAGCTGATTAAACGCCAATTCATTTCACGACATTGCGTGTACTACTATTTCACCGTTAACGAGCGTAGGAAATTAGCCTCCGATTCGATTTGGATGTCGGTACATTTCTTTCGTGTTTTTGTGGATCAAGAGCTTTCGCTGATAAGGGGCAATAGTGCCATTTCCTCACATCTACATCTACATATTACCCCGCAAGCCGCCTCAATAGGCGTGTGGCGGGGGGTGTTAGGACACCAGCCGTTTAAAGATAAAAAGGAAACGCTGTAATGAAATTACGCCTAGCATTTATTGAAGTCCCTTATTGTTCGGGGGAAAAACGAATTCCCATACCTATCCGTTCGGCAAAATATCTCTCTTAATTTATCGTTTCTATCGGACCTGGAAATATAGTGGGGTTCTAATATGATGTTCTCCGTGTCGCTCTGAAAGACATCTATTCTCAATTGTTCAAGCAATCTAAGCCTAGCGCGTAGCCTCCGAGTCTCTAGTGGTTCCCAGCCTAATTCGTTTAACATCTGTGTAACGCTGTCAGTACGCCCGTAGCTGTTTTTGACGAATCGCGCAGCTTTCCTTTGTATTTTATTAAGTTCCCGGACTAAGTCTTTCTGCACCGGATCCCATATGCTCGCTGCATATTCAAGGTGTGGCCGGACGAGTGCGAAATAGCACCTCTCTTTTACTTTTTCATCCGAAAATCTTCCCACAATACGCTTGACGAATCCTAGCTTCTTCAGAGCTCTGCCACAAATATTTCTTATATGTGCTCCCCACGATAGGTCCGAAGTTATCGTAACTCCTAGATACTTCACTTCATCTGTCGCCTTTATGTTAACACCATCCACAGCATATACATGGGAATAGTTGGACGACCTCCGCAAGAATTGTACCGCCGTGCATTTGCTTAGATTAAGTTCGAGTCCCCACTCTTGGCTCCACTCATGAACGTTGTTTAAATCCGATGATAAGGTTTCAAAGTCAGAGTGATCACTAATTTCGCGATAGATGACAGCGTCGTCGGCAAATAAACGTATTTTACTGCTAATTCGAGCGCATAGATCATTTATGTATATAATGAACAAAAGGGGTCCGATCACGCTTCCTTGCGGGACACCTGATGTCACTTTAACGACATCAGAGCTAATTCCGTCAAGAACTACCTTTTGCTTACGATCACTCAGAAAGTCGCGTATCCAGTTTACTACTGTTTCGTTTAGGCCGCATGACTGTAATTTGTATAAAAGTTTGTTATGAGGTACCGTGTCGAAAGCTTTCTTAAAATCTAGAAATAATGCGTCAACTTGTCTTTTCGATTCACCAGATTTGAGAACGTCATGAAGAAAGAGCGCGAGTTGTGTTTCACATGATCTACCTTTCCGGAAGCCGTGCTGACAGCCATGGAGGACGTTACGACTGTCCAGGAACGTCATGATATTGCTAACGACGATATGTTCGAGTATCTTGCCTATAATCGACGTTAATGAACACATGAGTTCACTTTGCATCAACAGTTATAGTGCTTGCAAGAGGAGAATTGCGGATGGAGATATCCATTAGGCCATTGGTTAATGTCAGTGATCTTTCGGGGTTTACACCGGGTGTTTAGGTCCATGGCGGCCAACGTTTCGACGCTCGAGTCGAGAATCTATCTCAGGGCAAAGGTGGTTCACTCACCTCTGCCCTTAGGACGATGCTCGAATAGAGCGTCGAAACGTTGGCCGCCATGGACCTAAACACCCGGTGTAAACCCCTTAAGATCATTGACATACAACTTCACCGGGAAAGTCTGAAATCTTTCACCATTGGTTAATTTTTTCTAGTTAAGCTCAGATTCAGAAGCAAGCAGTGAAATTTCGTCAGGGTTGATTGAGATCTCTTTGCATTTGCTTCCACTGGAGAAAATTATGTCTGATTCTACGCGTCCGCCACAGCTAGACCGAATGGAAATAGGCAGGAGAAAGCTCGATTTCGAGTCACCGGTCTGACAAGTTATTCTTTAGCATTATTCAATCAGTGGGAGGGAATTAATGTAACCTTATTGTCAACTTCATCACCAACGTTTAAAAATGTAATAGTTTCAATTATTTATAAAGTGGTTTCCTTTAACTTTGCATTCAAAGAACGTACATATTACCGTGCAACAAGATAATGCTGATAAGTACAAGTACCTTAGTCTAAGCCATCATGGAAAGGATAAAAAATAATCTTAATCTCTTTTCGGGAGATATGACTGCGCTTAATCTCACAATTAAATTCATATAGTATGTATACTCTAGCTCTCTATTAAATCTAGTTCACACGAGTAGTCAGTTTATTTTTACTCAGAGCTTTGACGTTCGAAATACCCCGTTTAATTTCTCAATTATCACCTCAAATGTGTTCTTATAATTGCAATATCGTTAATGGCTGCTTGAACAACAACCAATTTGCAGCTGTGATTCTTCGTGGCACTTCGAAAGCGGAAAAGCTCAAATAAGTCGTTCATTTTCGTGGGATCATCGGCCGAAAGAGCTATTTCGGAAGTGAATTTACATAGTAACCCCACTGAGGAACCGCCGATATTCGGCGATTAAGGCCCACCACAGACTCCTTCCTCCTCCTATGACGATTCCTTTCTTTGCCGTCCCCGCGCGGGATATCATCGGAAGCACTACCAGGAAACGCGGCCAAAACCCTTGAAGTGGTTTCTAATAACATTTCGACGCCTGTCTAAGTAAAAATGGAAAAGATATTGATCGTTTAAATAGGGTCTCGTGAAAACTAATTACGGGGAAAAAGTTGGTTGAATATGCTGTTTGTCCACTTCTCCAGCCGTACCGTGCATCAATGAATAGGTCAGATTTAAACCAACATAAAGGTGTTCGCAGTGAGAATAAGTTTCAATAAATGATTTGTTTGCGAAAGGTTTCATCGAATCAATTTGTCGAAGTTGCAGTAAAAGCAGCGGTTGTTTGTTTTGGTCCATTATTCCTTGTTAATTAATATGATGTAAAAGGCCTTAGGCGATGTTTTCGGTGGCCGTGGAAAATCAATAAACAAAATCTGTTTTTGGAGTCGATTGGCCAATACTTTGTCATCTTTTATCTATCTTGAGGTTGATATTTTGAGATATTGCTTAGGGATTAGTCCCCTGTTGCTTTCCAGTTTCTTTACCTAAGAGTTTGATATCCGAATCACAGCCTAACTTTTCGGTTTGTCGTGCTTCAGCTGTCTCAGTTATAAATCAAGATGAACACTCCCACGCCCCAATTGACAGTTGATAAATGATTTCATCCTGAGAGAAGGAGTATACTCAACTTCATCCTCCGGAAAGTGTATGAAGTCACTCTTAAGATGATTTAAGTATCATACAAAAACTAGAATTCATCCAGGGAATCATCTGCGCATAGGAAAAGCATCTGTTTCCATCCATAACACGGAGAAAGCCGAGAAAGATTAACTTTTTAGAAATCTTCGTAAGCACTATCTTAAATATCCAGAGCAATATTTAGGAGGAATTCTCACTATTTATTATTAACTGTAATTGTGGCTAAATCCATTTGTGTATCCATTAATTGGAAGTGATCCTACTGCTCTGTTTTCTTTAAAATCGTCAAAAATATCCTACTCAGGGACGCCACGACCTAGGTTAGGCTCTAGGTCACCATAGCTATGGTGAACTGCATATTAGCTCCCTTCAAGAACAGCTCCAGTGTGGAAAATAAATCTCAATTCACAGCTCCAAACGTTATGAATAAGTTATCAGAAGATAACAACACTTATAAGAAAGCGAAAAGCATTAAAGTAATGTTCATGTCCCATGAAGAGTTGGGGAAAATGTTAAAAATGTTTACACATCGACAGCCAAACAAGAAGCACTAAACGAAACATGCAATCAACCTCCACTCGCACTCTCTGAAATCACATCCATCAAAAGCGTTAAAAATAATTTCGTTGGGTTAAAGTCATCAGTCGCTGAATTGAAAAATCCAGTGGATTTTTGCTCAATTCCATTTAAAACCTACTTATACCTTAACCGGGTTTTTTTACATTTAAGTATTCTACCAGCTGATTGGTAAGTTCTTGGACAGTCCCCATTCTGCATCCCAATTTCATAGACATTGTCTCGTTTTCCCTCCTAAGGATGGCCCGTTATTAGATCCCTCTTAAATTCTTCATATCGTCTACCTCCTCTTATTTCGTCCATAATTCCTATCCTCCTCCTTCCTCTCCCACCCTTCCCCAGTGTTCTCCCCTCAATCACCCTCTACCACATGCCCCCCTTCCCCTCTCACCTTAACCGGTAGATCATCTTAATTAACTTGACCAGATTCAGGGAAAAATGAAATAGTACAATGGCACAAATACTGGCTCAGAACGAAAGAAAACAGCGCAAGCGAAGCTACTTTTGGAGAGCGCCTCATTTTGAGAGAGCTATAAGGAATTATATTACGAGGTTGGACGACGGGATGTGATTCACATGCTTCCTTACATGTTCACTTCGGGTCCATCAAGGAGTTAGGAGCCATTTAGGAAGTGCAGAGAATGTCGTCTTGGGGAAACTTGAGCGTTAGAAACAAGTGGCGTGGGTATTGGGTTGATGTGGTGGCAAGACTAATGGCTTCCCGGGGTTTCGTATCCTGGCATTGGCCGATATTTTCCAATTATATCCCTATCCCTGCTTGGATGTTGAGCGGAGAGCTGTATGTCCTTTGGATGTGACGTAAATCTGCTGTCTTCTTGCTCCTTTCGTTGAGAGCGAACTAATGCTGACGTAACCACCTGTCCTCAACGGTGCAGATCTGTCCTCGATCCTCGATCGTCCCCCAAATCATTCAAATTACAAATGATGAATTGTTGCTTATTAATTTCAGATAGAGCTCTTCAGGATTTGAATATGCAAAGGAATACCAGGATGATTCCTCGTCATGACCTCTTTTTTAATATGTAATTTTTTTCGTTGTATTGGTTATTGACCACTTAATTAATGTATGTGTAAAATTATAGAGAGTTGGAGGTCTTTTTTATTTGGTATTTTTTTGTCTTCTTTCGGGAGATCTAGGTCTATTAATGTGTAAATTAATTATTCTCTTTGCCGATGTTTCGCATTTTTATTCATGCATCTTCAAGGTTACAATGAAAACTATTGGGCGTATTGTACATCAATTGAATATGGTTTGCAATTTTTGTACATATTAATGTTATAAATTATATACATGCGTATAATTTTTCAAGTTACAAATGTTGAAAGTTAGTTTTTATAGGATTAGTTACAAGTTAATTTTTATATTTACAAATTAATGGACCTATATCTCCTGAAAGAAGAAAAAAATTACGTGCTAAGGAATCTGATCGATAAACTGATATATCAGACGAAGATGTATGAGGTACACAAATAATGTTGACGTTCGTGTGCGCGTTGTAGGTAATTGTATTAGGTTTTGAGTTTTAGTGCGTTTCTTTCCTCCTCTTTCTTAAACAAATGAGCGTCGAAATGTGTTGAGAAACCACTTCCAGGTTTCGGCCTCGTTTCTAGGCATTTTTGGCCGCCGCCGTTATCCTGTTACCCGGGGACGCGAGATAGGGAAAGTGTTGTCGGAAAGAGGAAGTCTGGGCCTTTCGGCGGCGCGGTATTATGTGGCGCGCGTATTGGATGTGGAGGAGGCTCAAACTGCAAGGGACGTTATCTCAAAAACACGAAGAGATACGAACCAATACGAGCATAATTTCGACCCTGAAAAGAACTCAACCAATACATTTTGCTTTAGATTGTAGCTCACCGCCAGAAATCTTTCACATGTGGTGCTGAAGTAATTAGCCCGGATGGAGCACGCGTTCCCGACTAACAAGGAGACATCGCGTGACTTATGTTCGGGATCCAAACGAGGCAATTATTTTCTGAAACTATAGAGAGAATGTGGGAAAAGTGTCACGGCTTTCTTCCACACAGGCCCGGGTTCGAAAGAAAAACGCTATTAAAGAATCTTCCTCCGTACAAATCCTTTAAAGTTCATTGACGTTCGAAATTTAATTTCGAAATAAAGTTCGAAATGACGTTTAATTTCTCAATTATCACCACAAATGTGTTCTTATAATTGCAATATCGTCAATGGCTGCTTGAACAACAACCGATTTGCAGCTGTGATTCGTCGTGGCACTTCGAAAGCGGAAAAGCTCAAATAAGTCGTTCATTTTCGTGGGATCATCGGCCGAAAGAGCTATTACGGAAGTGAATTTACAGAGTAACCCCCCTGAGGAATCGCCGATATTCGGCGATTAAGGCCCACCACAGACTTCCTCCTCCTATGACGATTCCTTTCTTTGCCGTCCCCGCGCGGGATATCAGCGGAAACAATACCAGGAAACGCGGCCAAAACCCTTGAAGTGGTTTCTAATCACATTTCGACGCCTGTCTAAGTAAAAATGGAAAAGATATTGATCGTTTAAATAGGGTCTCGTGAAAACTAATTACGCGGAAAAGTTGGTTGAATATGCTGTTTGTCCAATTCTCCAGCCCGAGGCGGTACCGTGCATCAATGGATAGGTCAGATTTAAACCAACATAAAGGTGTTCGCAGTGAGAATAAGTTTCAATAAATGATTTGTTTGCGAAAGGTTTCATCGAATCAATTTGTCGAAGTTGCAGTAAAAGCAGCGGTTGTTTGTTTTGGTCCATTATTCCTTATTAATTAATATGATGTAAAAGTCCTTAGGCGAAGTTTTCGGTGGCCGTGGGAAATCAATAAGCTAAATTTGTTTTTGGAGTCGATTGGCCAATGCTTTGTCATCTTTTATCTATCTTGAGGTTGATATTTTGAGATATTGCTTAGGGATTAGTCCCCTGTTGCTTTCCACTTTCTTTACCTAAGAGTTTGATATCCGAATCAAATCCTCACTTTGCAGTTTGTCGTACTTCAGCTGTCTCAGTTATAAATCAAGATGAACACTCCCACGTCCCAATTGACAGTTGTTAAATGATTTCATCCTGAGAGAGGCAAGTATACTCAACTTCATCCTCCGGAAAGTGTATGAAGTGACATTTGTCATCCGAAAGTATGCTATTCCACGCCATGAATGAAAAGTTAAATTCCTTCAATGGAAATAAACATGAGGTGGGAAAAGAAATAGTGCTATCATTACGTGATATATTTTTGTGCTGCAATATCTTCCTCTCCCCCACGATACAGGGTTCCCTTCAATATAATATGTTGCTCCGCAGAAAGGTCATAGCAACTTTTTTTTACATAACCTCGGAAATAGTTACGATCTCTTTTCTACTTATATCATGTTCACTATTGAACGAAAATTTGAGTCACAAAAGTCATTATTCGAACGCAGTTCCTGGGAAATTTGAAGTGGATGCATCTCTGTATATTAAAAAGTAATAATTCGTACATTGTTTACCGCCTTGAGATAGAGTGACGACCAATCGACGCCCATCCTATTCACGGAAGTATCCTTGTATTTTTTAAATCCAAACATACTACGTCTGTCAGAATGTGAAGCTTCTTTTCGGTTTAACAAGAATCCCTAAATTAGCTTCGAAAGTCTCCCAAGGAGGTTGATTGAAAATCCAGCAAATAGGCTGGAAATTAAAAAAAAATTGTTGCTACTGCCGTAGATGTATGGGAGTGGCCAATTTACTGTAATTCCGTAAAATTTTCGAAATAAAAAAATACGCAACCGGGATTTGAACCCCATGTGAGGATAGCCGGCTCAGCGCCTCAACCCACTGGGCTACGAGCTCTACTGAGAGGGACGTGAACATTAAAGGATTTATACGGAGGAAGATTCTTTAATAGCGTTTTTCTCTCGAACCCGGGCCTATGTGGAAGAAAGACGTGACATTTTCCCCGAATTCACTCTATAGTTTCAGAAAATAATTGCCTCGTTTGGATCCCGAACATAAGTCACGCGATGTCTCTTTGTAAGTACACTGGCTTAACTTCAACACATTAATTTCTACTCCACAACGACACTTTAAAGAGATGGCATCCATTGCTCTTACCAATTCAGAAAAATAAGTGCCATCCTGGTAAACAGTATTTCCATTCCTCGGATTCAAATTACAGATGAAAGAAAAGATTTCGGTGACACCACGATCCCTCTTTTTTTGGTGCCTCACAGAGAGCACCTTAAGTGCATCGCTCCTTCCTTCGGATGGAACGTTTAAATATGGACCCTATGCTGCTTTTCGTTAACTATACTTCGATGAGACAAATGAGGAAGTGCTTGACATGGTGGGCGAGGAGAGGAAACTTGTGGATGAGATAAAGGGAAGGAAGGGTAGGTGGCTGGAAGGGGTAATGAGGGGCGATGGTTTGCTGAAGGCCGTGATAGAGGGAAGGATGTTGAGCAAGCGGGGAAAGGGAAAAAAGAGAATAGGTTTTATCGACGGGATGAAGAAAGGTAGGAATTACGCTGAGATGAAGAAAGAAATACTAGAGGCAAATAGGGCACGTCACGTTTTGTGCCAATTTTTCCTCCTCGAAACTCGAAAATCCTCGGAGACTCAGAATCCGCAGGAGACTGTCGCAAGTGCCAGAGAGCGATGAGACAAGTGCCACGATCTGGCTCTGGTCAGCGCAATTCCTGCAAGCACCCTGCTTTTATTCGGTCCGCGCTGGTGCTGACATCTTATTCCACTTTCAAGTCGACCTGTGACTATTCCCACCAATCCAAAGTGTGATAGCAACTCCGCTCCTATCCCCACTCCTCCACTGGTCAGCTGATTCCCCTCCTGCGCTGACAAAGTGTACCGTGAATAGACTAGCCCTCTTTGAACCTGACCGCGGCCGGAGAAGGACGTATCTGCTTGGTTCCAGTTGTGACTTGTGTTCGTCTTGTATATGTTGTATTGTCATATGCCGGCGATGGCTTCGAGAAAGTTCCCGAGGTCGCCTGACGGTGTTTCAGTACCATGTGCCAGTCGAGGGTTCGAGAAGATTCCCCGATTCCCTCGAGAGAGTTCCCCAAGGTCGACGGAGTAATATAAAAGGGCGATCTTCGGCACGGCGCCTAGAGTAGTCAACATGCTCGCAACACGGCACCTCGGAACTCTACCACTTGTATTCTCGGAGAAATAAATTAGTATACTCATTGGAAGTTGGTGTTTTAATCGAAGAAAGAAAACACTACAGTATAGACCAAGTTAACGGTATTAAGCCTACGGACTTGTTTTCTATTGTAATAATTGTGGTAATGTAAATGCTGTTACTGGAAGTTAATCAAACTGGCTAAGGTTGTTGCCATTTTTCTCTCGTGTCCGCCCACCAATCGCAGTCAATTCACTCGCGACGTCAAGTTTCAGTGGCTTGCGTTGCAGTGTAAGAGTCTGTTGGATTTTCTCTGAATTTCATCATACCTTAACCGGTAGATTACTCAGATGATGGTGATGTCAGAGTCGTCTAGTTCCTCTTCAGCCTTTTTCCACTTTTCCATTCATGGGTGAATTAAGGTAGTTGATTTAAGGGTTGGCTTGCTACTCTCCGGGGGTCTGCGGGGTTAGGAATACCTTATGATTACCATTTTTTCTATTTTCCCAGAAATAACGAGGGGAGGGGGGCAGCCACCTCCCTGCACCTCCCCTTGATCTGCCCCAGCTTCCATTCCAAGAAAGATCCCTGTCCTTAACAACCTAGTCACGCCAATGATGTCAGTAGTGCAATAGTTTTATTAAGATGGCTGGTGCCTCTTGGCCCGCTCTGTCATAAATGCATAGGCCGATGATCGTTTCATCATCAAATGACCTATTGGAAAATCTAAGGTTTCTTACCATAGATGGTCCTAAATGGCAGAAGGTCTATAAATTGCGAGGGAAGGGAGGGTCTGCCATAGATCTTTTGAAAATATAAAAAAAGTTTGATGGGTCCGGGTGAATGTTGTCAATAGTGCTTTCTTACGTGATACCATGACATACTAATAAAAGGTTTTTCTTCCTAAGTAAGACCGTTTTCCCGCTAATTTACTGGGAAACACAGTATTTGTATTATTCAGCATTTATTAATTGCTTTACCTATTACATTATTTTATTTCAATCGGTTTTAAATAGTTATGCACTTATTCATGTCATTATTTTTTGTGCCCTAGTATGTTTATTATCTTTTTCGTGTAGTTAATTTTTATCTTTGCAATTATCCCTTTCCCTTTCATGTTTTACGTATTTTTATTTTCACTACAGTTTATCCAACTTTTAGATTATTAATTCTTTGTTGTGTTCCCGCCTTTAATACAGGAATGCGGTTTGGTCAAATGCAAACCAAATGCGGTCTTGCAGCGTTGCTATCAAAGTTTGAGTTCAGACCGAGCCCAAAGACCTCGGAGCCCCTGGTCTTCGAGAAATCTGCTCTGCTTCCAATCGTTCGTGGTGGATTGTGGTTGAAGCCCATTAAACGAACCTTTGACTCCAAGAAGAGCACTCATTAACTCTAAGTTCAAGATGTTTCCCTTACTGTGGGGCCTAGGAGTTGTCTACAAAATACAATGGGGGCCCGACCATGCAACCATCACCGTATCAACGCCGCAGTAACCTGCAATTGAACAACAACATTGAGTGGAGACGGTATGCTGGGAATTGACAGTGACTACTCCTCCTCCTCTCTTCAATGAATATTATAACATTTGGGGGACCATTAAATCATCTGTAATCCAACTAAAATGTAACGATAGCTCCTGGTAGTATTTTATGAAAATAATAGTAATAGGGAAGACAACGAATTTCACGGTTAGCTTCAAGCCCGTGTAGATGGTACCAGCGCTAATGTGAGGTATATGGTTCATGTGTAATACGTCTAAGCTCTAACCAAGGTTTAAGGCGCGAAAAACCCAGTACTTAAATTTTTGTATTATCTTGGCGGGTCTTAACAGGGTTTCATTTCCTCCAAATTTCAGCACAAACATTATAAATGATACGTAAACATCTCCAATATCCGTTAGCAATAAAATCGTTGTTTATGCAAATTGGAGATTTTCCTTTGCATTTATTCTGTGGAGACGTAAGAATTCATCATCGTAAGATTTCATCATTCGTTCATCATAATCGCCGTCGAAATTCTAACGGTGGCCTTTCCTAAATCGGTGATTTTTCCAAATGTTTCTCGAATATTCCGCTTTCTTTCGGAAATTCTTACGAAAAGCCCTAAATGCTAGAAAATCACCTTCACGGTAATGGGATGCGTACAATGGATATTCTCAGAAATCTCGCTTAGAGGATAAAATCTGTGGTATTATCTCTAGTCCATGGTGATACTTACTCAATAACCTCCTCGGTAGAATGCAGTTTTTTGTCGCTGTGGAGTCCACCGCTTCCTCATAAATTGCGGGCCGCCGCGGGCTGTGAATCAGTCCACGGCTGTTGCGGCAACATAACAAGAGGCTATTCGTGATGTTCATCGTTTATCTGCGACGTAGTCGCTCCAGGATTTGCATGATGACATGTTATTAATGAAACCTGTCTGAAGGTTTCTCCGACGTCACGAATCGAGTGGGCTGTGAGACTTATTGTCAGTGGGATGAGTTGTGCTTGTCCCAAAGAGAATTGCAATCTACTGCGCTCGAAGAAGGTATGGTGACTCTCATTGGTGTTGGCCTTGATGCTAGGGCGAGTCATCGCGGCGTGCATATCGGGGCTGGTTCTCAGAGAAGCGGTCAAGGGGATTTGGATAGGACAAGTATTCAGTATGTTCACCTTCGGCTCAGGGTGTACTGATGAGCTCCCCTACAATATGTATCGGTAGATGCGATCCCATGAATGCAAAAGGTGTGGAAAAGGATACCAGAATCACAAGATAAAATGTTTTATCCTCGCACAATAGCGACCGTAACAATTTGGATGAATTACTATTTCATTGAGCATTCCTTTTGCACTGAATTCATGAATGCTGTTGTCGCCACGGTAACCAGCGGCGTGATTATGTAACTGTGAGAAGAGTGAGAGCAACGTCGTTGCCCAGGGCAACATCATACGAACGACGGAGGATGATAGCAGTGATTATGTGTCCGTGATAGCACTTTCACGCCGTCATATAGCGTATGACGCTCGAAACTGATGGTGAGAGGGGTCATAAGGTATCGGATATGTACGAATAGGCATAATAAAATTTGAATTAAAAAATTCCATGCCCAATTAACTAAATTTTCGTTTATGAAAGACCTTCATAAAGACCTCAATTAATTATACAGAATAATAAAAGGTCTTAGAGTGCTATTCTGAATGGCATTACGACCAGGGAATAAATAAAAGAAAAACGCACTTCTCCGGCTTGACGCATTACTATTTCAAGAGAAATGGTAATTTCTCTTGAAATAGTAATGGTAATTTCACAATGTGAAAAGTTCAAAAAAATTTAGATGTGAGAACTATCGTCTATCTGCCATTTAGTCGAGGATTATTTCCCATAATGGATTGAACATAATATTTTATCGTTACTGGTCACAAGATAACATTAATAAACGATAGAATAATTGCATACTCCGCAATGCAATTTGCTAGCAGAAAGGCATGTTTCCCATCGCTTATTTCTTCTTAGGGAAGACGAACACTTCCTTAGAACTTCCCAAGCATATGTACGCACTAGGGTTGAATTAAAAAGAGCACAACACTTTCTTGTATCGAAATGGTAAACTTAAGTAAAAATCAACTCAAACAAGTTCAATTTCGCCCCATGAAAATTATTAAAAATCACGATAATGGGTTCTTCGGGGAAAATCTAACATATAAAAATAAATTTTGTTTGTTCGTCTTCTATGCGTTCCAATACCATTCATTAGATTACGATGAAACTTTGGTGAGTTGTTGATCACCCGCCCGCGAAGGTTCCTGAATTATTGGGCCGTATGTATAAACAGAAGGAAAACCTTTTACATACAAAATTCCGAGCAAATCCTTCAAGAGGTATGAATAAAAACTGAAGGAAAACCTTTTACTTTTATTGAGAAGGAAACGGTTCTTCTGTTGACCTTTTGCTTAAGACTGAAGTTAAAGGGGATGCATAAAGTTTACCTTCACAATGAAAATCAAATCCTTCAAAGGAGATGCATCACGTCAGTGGTGTAGACTCAACTGCTAAGTAAAAGGTTGTGCACGAGCGGAAATGGTTATTGTGCGGAACGTGAAAGTTTATAAACCTCATCAAAGTCCACTTGAAAAGAACTTTAAAAGTTTGTTTCGGTTCGAGGAAGAAAATGTTCAGTGGTTAGCAAACACTTTCTTAGGGGACCTGTCGAGGCGGTGCACTGACTCCATTACATAAATTGAAGATATTTTAAAGATGTATTTCCGATCCGGGATATCAAAAAGGCGCCGGCGAGGAGCTAGGGGTGGACCAAAGAACAGTATCACGAGCTGTATCCAGTGTTTGTTGAAAGTGTAATTGCACAAGTTGGATTGGATTAAATTTCATTGGAATAAAAATTGGCCATTGGATTTGATTTCCAACAACCGAAAATGAAGTAATGGAAGCAAAACCTCTGGAGCAAGATATGTACCATTTCCCTTGGTGTAGTGGACTGTACTCATGTAAGTACCCACGCAGCACACAAACGTACGGAGAACGTTCGTTTCGAACCGAGGGAATGCTACGGAAACTAACCGAAAGAACGTTCCCAAATGGTTCCTATGTCGCCCGACCGGAATGTTGCGCGGACGTTCGCGCCGTCCACGTTCCCATTTGGCTGCAATGTCGCTCCGCCTGGACGTCTCAGGTAAAAATTCCTACCTACTAAACTGAACTCTACAATAAAACTCCCTTGCCCACTCACATGAAACTCCCTTGCCCTCTCCACTGAGTCTTCCCTGCCCTTTAAAAAAAAAAAAGAAAACTTACAATTTAAATATTATGAATGTTACTATTACGGAATGGAATGCTTTAGTACAATGAATTATCCTACCTGTAGTAACTACCCAACGTCGTTTTCAGTATCACGCAGTTTCTACTACCCTGCGGTTCTACATGCATATTCTCTCATCCGAAATCTAAATACCCCCTTCAAGAAAGCCTTATATATATCTGGCCACTTCCGAGGGTTAATGTAACTTCGGGAACTAATTTTTAGTTGGCAATTCCATGATAGTCTAAGGGAATACCATCACATCACGATAACAAACATTTGGCATTATTTAACTGAAACCTATACTTTCTCATAGTATGAATATAAATGAAATATTACTGAGAATAAACAAGATTTTTTCCAATTCCCACTCGTTTGTTCACATTTAAATCAAGACAAACTAACTTGCGGAAAAGTTGACTGAAGAAAATTGCTGAATGTATCAATAAACTCATAGAAATAATATAAATTATAATGTAAATTATTAAGCAAAGCTCTTAGTAAAGTGTTTACTGGCTGAACTAAAGCCTCTCCTAATCGTTTGCAAGCTTCCCATTTTTGCCAACATTTCGATCTCGATGCGATTGATGGCGCTGATATGATGGTGCTCGACCAAAGGTTCGAATCGTAACGTACCCCGAACATTCTATTGCAATGTTCATACAACGTAAATGTAAAGGACGGCCAGCGAACGTTCGTAGAACGTTCGCGTGCCGCGTAGGTAGTTATTGAGAAGCCTAGGTTGCAAGGAGACGAGTGTGTCAATAGCAAAGGTAATACTACACTGAATGCCCAGGCAACTTGTAACGCGAGAGAAATGTTTAGAAGCATTGATATAAGTTGGCCTGGATCGGTTCATAACGCTCGTATCTGGAAAAGTCAACATAGTTATATCAATTCTATCCAGGTCAAGAAGCACAGCGATTATTGGTGATGATGGATATGTAGTAGAACCATGATGACGCCTTATAACGATCCTATTGGTGCTGAAAAAACCAACTTCAATAAACTACTAAAAAAAGAAAGGGTTTTAATAGTGTTGTTTCAGGCAACTGAAACGACGGTTCATAATTTTGAAGTATGTTTGCAGAGTAAATAGGCAAATATTCCAAAAATTGTGGTGGCATGTGTTGTACTTCACAACATTGCAAAAAATTAAAATGACAAAGTTTTTGAAGTCGAGAATGAATATCCTTGTGTGATGATGGAAATGATTCCTTCAATGAGAATATCGTAGAGGGCGTATCTGCTGTTCGCCGAGCAGGTCAAAGAGCAAGAGATCATCACGTGGCTGTTGCGATAAACTCGTTTTATCAAAATATTTTAAAGGGAAACATATGCACATAAAAATTGAACCTTTGAACATTTGTAACTACATGTTGTAGAATCGTTTGTTTCCATCTTCAACTATGTTCATCTACAACTACGTACGCCTACCGGGTAAACGATCTTACCCTAAAATTTTATTTTTGTACGCCGATTTCCGACTGACAGTTCCGTCCATTCCCATTCGAGAGGTCAAATCAACGAGATTGTTGGTGCAGTCTCCCCTCTCCCTCTTCGATTGCACTGCCTCAAACATGGCTCTATAGTTATAATTTTCCGCTTTCATCCCGGTTTTTGTAAAAAAAATAAGGTAATCGTTTAACTCTATTGTTTACTGTCATTAGTGTACGTGAAGAGGACGAAATTAAATGCTCTAGAAACAAATGTCCTCGGTAGAAGAGAAGTCGCACTCATCATTCGCACCAAGCATGTACATCATTATTGAACCTTTGAATATTTGTAACTACATGTTGTAGAAACTTTTGTTTCCATCTTCGACCACAACAAAGAAAACTCAAACTCAAGCAATCACGGCCACACAACGGCACAACTAAACTGGTCAATGCCCTCCATGTAGTGGCGATTCATGACCCGCTGATTCCTATATTTCCTAGCAAACAAGTTTACCATTTACTCGTCAGTCGAAGGATTTGCTTGTGAGTAAGAGCAAATCGTTATGCATACAAAATGAAGGATTTCCTTTTACTTCTACCTTTTCCTTTGGAGCAAATCCTTTTTTAAAATACATATGGCCCAATATTAAATCTATTGCGCAACATGTGGAGCGCGAGTCGTTTCAACAAATGAGTGTTTACACGTGAGCTTCTCAAACAAGCGAAGAATGACAAGCAAACAACGAAGCATAACGTTTACGAGTTGCTCAATCGCGTGCAACAGAATCATATCAGTGAGACATAATTTGTGTTAAATGGTACGTAATTTATTTGTACTTAAAATAAGATTTGGTGCTCTGTTAGCTTTTTTTTAACTGCTTACACTCATGATATTGATTTTAAATGCGTATCATTAGATAACTTAAAGAACAAGCTTTGATGAGAGCTGTTATTGACCACTCTTTTATATTAAACGTTTTATGGAGAATTGGTCATTTAAAAAAAATCACTTTTCTCTCGCCAACGTTTCAAAACTTTATTGTTTCATCTTTAGGGCTGACAACAGTAACATTTAATGTATTAAAAATTGTTTTTTTATACAAATGATTGAAAAAAAAATATACATACGAATACCTTGAGGTGGAACACTTCGGTAACCAATAAAGACCGTTTTTTATGTTAACTCAATTGAAATTTGTTATGGTAACATCAGTTTCAAAAATTGTTAAGTTCAAAAATTGTTCAGTCGTTCATTTCTCCGGCAACTGCATGTGTCATCCTTTTTCGAAAATAAGGGTAATTTCATGTGAAAATGACCCAATTAAAAATAAATTGTTTGCATGACCACATTTGCAAAAAATCAATTTTTTGCACTCGCATACCTACATGAGTATTGGCCGTTGAATGAAAATTTAAAAAAAATGTTATCCCTCATCGAAAGGAGTATAGAGAACTACACTATTCTCTTCTCGCGTCAGTGATTTTTCAAACATGGCGACTTGGATTTTTTCGAAAATTTTAATGTTTACTATGTCCCTAATATCTCAAGAACCAAGTATAACAGGAGAAAAAAAATAAAAACATACTAATCTACACGGGATGGAAAACATTTCTTTTAATTTTTATTTTTCCCTTTCACATTCCTTTAATGTTGAAATTGAACTTGAAATCAACATTTTTTCCTTTTATTCATTCATTGCAGTAATCTACCGGATAGAGGTTGTGATGAAAGTCAGAGAATATCCAACGAACTCTTACCCGTGCAGTGCCCTTTCTACCTCTAGCATTTCTTTCTTCATCTCAGCATAAGCCCTACCTTTCTTCATCCCGTCCATAAAACCGATTCTCTTCCTTCCCCTTCCCCGCTTACCCAACATCCTTCCCTCTATCACGGCCTTCAGAAAACCATCGTCCCTCATTACCCCTTCCAGCCACCTACCCTGTCTTCCCCTAATCTCATCTATAAGTTTCCTCTCCTCACCCACCATGTCAAGCACTTCCTCATTTGTCTTCCTTTCCGAACAACGCGCCTTCTCCATCCTCCTCCACACTCACATCTCGAACGCCTTCAGCCTATTTTCATCTTCCTTTCTCAAGGTCCATGTTTCTGCCCCATACAACGCAACACTCCATATCAAGCTCTTCACCAGCCTCTTTTTTACATCCTTACTTAAGGTCCCCGTCATCAGCTCCCTTCTATTATTGAACGCTTCCTTCGCTAGTGATATTCTCCTCCTAATGTCTTTGCTACTATGTCCTCTTTCTTCTAGCGTATTACCCAAGTAATTAAATTGTTCTACTTGCTCCAGTTTGTGACTTCCTACTCTTATCACCAGCTTACCATTCTTTGTCCTAAAGAATCTCATTACTTTTGTTTTCCTATTATTTATCTTCATTCCGTATTTCTCACACTGCTTTTCCAATGCATCTACTAAAGTTTGCAATCCTTTCGATGACCGATTAACTAACGCCTGGTCGTCTGCGAATCCAACCGACTTTATCCACTGGCCTCCTACTTTCATTCCCACATCTCGCCTCCATTTCCATGCCTCTCTTACCATTATTTTTTCCTTTAAAAACTTTTTTTTCGAATCGAGGAGACTGTATGAAGTAGAAAAGTCTTTGATTTGAGATATTTTGTACTTTAACTCATGTAGTATAATAATAATTGTTGAAAGTTTTATCCCTGTCGCACGTACCCCTTTTCTTTATATAAGCTATCAAAAATGGCTTAGCGCTCGAAATCAGTCATTTCTAGACTTCTTTTTCTCCGTAAGGGGAGCTATTAGAAATATGTGGCTGGCGAAATATAAAGGTATAAAAAATGGCTACTAAAATATAAAATTTATAGTTTTAGATTCTACTTTCAAGAGATTTATTGGCGTTGTCAAAAAGCTTCCTGCTCCAAATCAGCTACATTAGTACTTCATTTTCTCCGTAGCGGGAGTTATTTAAAATATGTGGCCTACAGTGTATAAAGGTATGCAAAGGTGCTACGTCTTGAAGTTTGAGATTCGACTCGTAAGAGATCTATGGCCATTTGCAACTACTAGATCTCTCTTACGAGTATGTATGTGAAGTAAATAGATCACCATGGGGCCTGTTTCTTACGGTGTATGGTGCATATCGTACATGTATCAATATACCTTAACCTTCACCATAAAAATATCTATATCTGAAATGTGTTTCACTTGCCATATCCTTCTAATAATTTTAATTTCCTTCTATGTTCAAGTGACACTACTTATTAATTGCTATCAAATTTATGAGAGCACGCGTTCTTGGAAATTGCTGCTACCTGCTTATTGTTGTTAATCAATACTAACCTCAGTCCCAACGTGCTTTCTGTCGCGAACAGCTTTTGGCAGCTCACGAAATGCAGTGCCCTGTTGGCTCAGGACAACCATAACCGTCATCATTGCTAATGAAAAGCGGATGTGTTACTAAAAACTTTTTCTTCAATTTCCCACTACTTTATGACTGTCATATATCTCTCATAACCCTTCATATGACTCATAATATCTGATGAAGTCTCCGGCAGAGGACAAGAAACGTTGGGTTTATAACTAACCAAGATGCTGAGAATAACAAATGTAATTTGTTATTCTCAGCGTCAGTCTCAACAATTCGAATTGGCTCAGCTCAAACTTTGCAAGCAAGCAAGCTATTTGATTCAGCAATTTGGTATTCTCAGCGAAATTGTAACTATATTGAATTGCTAAAACCCAAAACATGTGATGCCTTATTAAAATTGTAACCTGAAACCCAAAATATACGACACCATATTAAACTTGTTAGAGCAGTTTTAGAGATTAATTTTATGGTTTAAGAGAACATATATGATAAAAATGGATGTGGATTCAGCGCAGCGTACTATGCCGATGATTCGGTTGACTTCTCTGTATTCCTTTCATTCCCAGATCCTAATATTCTGTACCACCCAGCTACCACAAACTGGGTGTTAGAAAAAACTTTTTTAAATTGAAAAAATTGTCGTAAATGGGTTAATGCTATTGTTTGCATCAACAATTTTACAAAACAAAGTGTTTTAAGGTTTTAATTTCATTTCCTCCCATCGAATTCCGACTAATAAGAATTTACGTAAACAATCGATCATTCACTCGTTATTCTGACAATTGATTTGCAAACTTTTGGACAGTATCTCACTTAACTATGATTTTAGGGCCATCTTTAAGCTGTCCGTCTCCCCTTATTTTCCCACCATTAAGTCTTTCTAAATGTATAAATTAACCTTTAGTAAGTCCTACCTTTCTTCATCCCGTCCATAAAATCAATTCTCATTCTTTCCCTTCCCCGCATGTTTGGAAAGCGGGGAAGGGGAAGAAAGAGAATAGGTTTTATGGACGGGATCATTGTAAGGTTCATGGACGGGATGAAGAAAGGTAGGATTTACGCTTGGATGAAGAAAGAAATACTAGAGGTAGA
This sequence comes from Pyrrhosoma nymphula, assembly GCA_963573305.1. Classification (NCBI taxonomy): domain Eukaryota; kingdom Metazoa; phylum Arthropoda; class Insecta; order Odonata; family Coenagrionidae; genus Pyrrhosoma; species Pyrrhosoma nymphula. Next base: position 162,546,975 of record OY754330.1, read on the forward strand.
TAGTGCACAGAACGTGTAAAATTCAGTTGGATTTTCTCTGACTTTCATCATAACCTATCTCTAACCGGTAGATTACCCTAATGAATGGATGTATTAGTGGTATTTAGATTTTGTGGCAGAAAGAATGTGGGGATGAAAATAGGGGTGGGAGGGCATCAAATAGAGCACGTGGAACAGTTGAAAATGACTTTCTTGGTAGGGACATCAGAGGAAGCCTATCCAAGAAAGTATTTTCGAAGAGAAGGGAATTGATGAGGAGTGCTCCGAGGAGAGAAATAAAGAAAAGATTGGTGGCAACTTATGGGGAGCTCTACAGCTCTGAAACGTGACAATTGCGCAGACAGATTGTATGTTGACAGGAGTCATTTGAGATATTGGTTTGGAGAAGTCTTCTTTAGTCTTCATTATCGAGAAGAATGGACAGGATGAGCTGGGTAGCGAGGAAGTTCTGGATATGGTGGAAGAGGAGACCTGAATGCGAGACGAAACTTGCAGGGAAGTGAAAATATGTCCCAGAGATTCAAACCTTGATTTTCTTAACTTACTTTGCTTAAGTGTAATGTTATTAGGGAGTTTAAAGGTTTTATACTTAGTGTATGCATAAATATATTTCGTTCATACTAGTATATTGTATAGGGATGTGCCCGTTTTTTTAATTAACCGCTTTTCTGAACCACGTCCCAAGCTTTGGGTTATCAAGTTAATGTTGCCCGGTGATAATGCAGTCGTGTACAGCATCTACGCTTTGTTATTCGCCTGCCGCTCTATGATGGTCATTCCAAATGAAGCCTCCAACGCCTCATATGAACTCTTATACTTATCGGTAAAACTCCATTGTTGTAGGTTATAAGGTTTATGAAATCGCTGTAATTACTGGTAGAGAGACAACTTGAAGGTCGGATCTCCGTATCGTAATTTACTTGCATAATTTTTTGCGTTTTAATTCATCTGAACCGGATTGCCAATGAGTGATTGTGCCTTCGAGCGCGTACCACATTTAAAATTCCTATTTTGTTATGATTAGAGAGACGAACGTATTTCGGTTGGTAAGAGTACAGCTCAGCGTATGTCTGCATGCGTATTGTTCATTGCAAATTCCCTATTTGGCCCATTTTACGGAAAATATTTCCCCTAACATGAATTGTTGGCATGCCTTTCCACGTAATTTTCAGATCGCACAGAGAGTCAGCGCCGCGATTGGCGACTAAGGTGAAACTATTTAAATGTGCGGGTTTTGGCAGCACGTCTTGCGGCCATCTCGGGAATCCTATGTGTAGTATTCATGGTTTTCCTCTTCACTCATTGTCAGCCCTCTCTCTGACATAAGCGCGTACCTCGAGAGCCCATCCACCCTCCCTCGCAATCAAAGTGACCTCTAGTGGGAAATTTCTTCCCATGAGTGCCGAAAACTCGTCTTTGAATTCTAACGTTGAGAACCGCAACCACTTAAGTAATTTTCAACTCTTTTGAAGTCAAATAAGTGTTTACTTGCCAGTTGCGATCCTCTATTTTCATTCTCTTGCATGAAAAAGGAGGTGCGTCGACGACTTGTTGTGGGTTGGTGGCTGGCATTCACCGAGTCACGTCAATTTCAGTCTAATTGAATATTGTTATTTGTTATCCACAGTACTTACCGGGTTTTAGGATCGACGTCAGCGTTTTCTGTCGATATTATCCAGTTTGCTTAAAACCATATCCTGGGGTTCATTTACTTTTCCTTGTCCAACCATTTGATTGTAGCCACTAATTATTACTTTCGTATAATTTGATGCGCTACCAATTTACTGGTTGGTATTTGGTCAAGCCCCACCTATATTTGGCTTGAAGAAACTGTATACTTTACTTCATTATTAATTTTACTTTTCATGCAAAATATTTGAAAATAAATACAATTTAAGGCCTCCTGAGCAAAACTTGCTCGTCAGGAGGAATTTATGCACACGTGATGTATCTTGATAGACACAATAAGAAAAAGACCGGCATGATAAATGAAAACATAAACATGATACTAGTTCAAATCCTGTTGGATCAAAGATCCACTTTTAACAAACACTTCTTTGCTTTTCTCTTCAAACCACATACACCATTAAACTGTGCCCGATTATCCCACCAAATACTATTTAATAGCCTTGGAACCACAAAACACAGTCTTCTTTCACCATACATATTATTAAATTTTGGCAGATCATAAATATTTGTTCTTCTGAGTTCCATGTCATGCTAGAATTGTCTGTAGTTCTTATATTTCGCTCTTAAATAGTTGTTAAACAATTAAAGTGCAGTAAAACAGAGTTTCCAATTTAAGATATTTAATTACTGGTAAATTTGAATCAATTGCGCAGTGTTATTACTTTTTTCTCAACAATATTAATAGTTTTGACAATCCTGTTTTGCAATTTTTTTAATTGGACGTGTACATGTTTGCAGTATTTCCCCAAATATGTATACCATACCTTAATAAGGATTCTACTAGATTCTACATAATATACTTTAACCATATCATTGCTGGTCACAACATTTTTAGTATGAAACGTTTTACCCCATAGCAGGGTGGTATCTTACTTTTCTTAGCAACGCTACATATTTTCTCCGTCTCACGTAAGTCCCTCGCACCTTATGTCTTCCCTCATATCATCCAAAATTCCTATTCTCTTCCTTCCTCTTCCACGCATGCCCCACATCCTCTCCTCTGTCAGGAGGAGAGAATGTGGGGCAAGTAGGTACCCTCTTCTTTAGGTTTCTTTAACGTACCCTCCCCTCTCAATACTCCCTCCTTCCATTCTTGCTGCCTCCTCTGAATTTCCGCCACCCTCGTCAAGAATTTCAGGTTCGTCTCCCTTGACACCCTCTCCATCCTTTTCCACGCCTACTTCTCAAAAGCTTCCAGTCAACGCACATCTTTCCGCAAAGACCAAGTTTCCGCGCCACTGACCTGGTCCGCCTACTCTACTCCATACTCTAAAAATCGAAAAAACTTAATTTTCATCTCTGCTATATAAAAGATTAGGTGTACGTACGTATGTTTCAGTTGCTAGGCGTAGTGATTCAGATGGGCGCCAATAGATGGCAAGCAAGCTCTTATATACGTTCTCAACAAACTGACAAATGTATTTTTCAAAATAAAAGCAAGGGACACCCGCTAAGTAACAGCTCCCGCCTGCTTCATCAAAAAGAAATCTCTGACATTTGCATATATTTTTTTAACCATAGTTGCATACATTATTTTCATTGAAAATAAAAAAAAACTACACACTAACTTCTATTTTATTATTTACTTTATTAATTACTTTTTGGCTATTTCGCCAATATTTTAGTCTGTTTCAGCAGGATTTTCAACTATTCACTTCACTAGTAAAACAAGTATTTCCATTCAAATCATCATCTAACCCTAGCCTGAATTAAACGATTTTCTCATACAATGGTACTTGATGAGGACATGAAACTTGCCTCACTCTTTAGTTTGAGAAACTTTATGCTGCCCCCGTAATTAATTTATTAATTTCCAACCCGATAGGGAGAAATGTTGAGACTCAAAGAACTTAAAGACTGCCTTTATGCGTAGATATGTTTTTGATGATGATATCACACGGTTATGATTACTGATATTTCTGATAACTCAATGATGACTTAAGAGATATGTTTTGTTGTCTACTCGCCGTGCGCCGCATACATTGCCCCCGATGATAACTTTTGAGTTTCTCGGTCGTCGTCACTCATTCCTTCCCCTGTTTTCTCTTCTTCTTCTCCTCCCAGGATTTGAAATGTGCTGTCTCATTGTCAGAGCCTCGGGGAGAATTGGGAAAGTGACAGAGCGATTTTAAATGGTAACTTTCCTCACGCTTTTTTCTGTAAACAAGTCCTCCGCCCGGATTATACCACATATTAGTGTTGGTCTCTCCCTGCTTCTCGCAAGGTCTTTCGCCTTTTGTTCATAAATGACGGATGCTAGTGCATACGCCTGTCACTGCTCAAAGGTTTACTACATACTGCAGTACAATAATACTTTGAGGAAGGCATTAATAGACAAATGGATGGATGAAAGAGCATATCTATTCAGTTTCGAGAACCTATGCTGTTTGTTGCCCACATTTTAAATGAATGCCGTGATGTCACCTAGCTTAATTCGCTTCCTGCGATACGCAGTATTTTGACTTTGAGTAACCGTAAACGCCTATGCCTGAGATCATTACTCGGAGATATTGCTTCGTTATTTCAAAATTTTCTGCTGGCCCATGAATTCAGCAATGAGGGATAAGACAAGGGGGCTAAAAGTTAATGCATTTTGTATTCCAATTTATCACATGCGTCAATCATCATAAGGAAAAGTGACTAAGAACAGTTAGGTTCGAAATTAAACTTGATAGGTGAAGTCACTCAGAGTACGGTGAGCTATTAATTGTATTCAGATTTTATTAGAAGCTATTTTACTGTCGTCACTTCTGAGGTAGGTTTTCTTAGCTTTTCACCGTTTCGAATGTATGGAATCATCCGAGATTTGATGGAGATCATATAACCTTCATGGTGTGTCCTTTAGAGGATGAGAATCTTTTAGGTAAAAATTTTGTTGGAACGGTGACGTTTCTAACGGTATCCAGGAAAATTATTTAATTTTTTATCAATCGTTGGAATGGATACCAATCTATTAATCCACTATTATGGTGTATTTTATGCCTCGTATGCTCTTTTGATATATCAATGGCCTCCCAGTAGTTATAGAGCTCTAATATTCATCTGAAAGTCCTTCATTCGATATGAAGTCCTTAAGCTGGCTGTGACCTTTTAACATCCACAATCATGTTTTGAGAATCAGCACAAAAGATTCATCAGCTCATGCTACGCTTAGAAGTAGTCTTCCCTCTCTACTCCAGCTTCAGAATCCGTCGAGAATATCACAGGATGCTAGTTTTTTTTAAGGACTCAGTTAGATTTACATATTTTTAATTGGCCCTGCACACATTTGGAAAGCAATACGTCAGTAACCGATTTTTTATGTCATATTAAAGAACACAATATATAACACTGTATAAGCAGTGTCCTAGGGCATAATGCTTGTATAGTCCAATGTTTAGTTGCAGCTTTGTCTAGGCGTTGCAGCTAAACATGCCCGTGCGAGTTGTTTTCTAAATGATTTGGCACCGATGACATTGAGTTTGTTTGCACATTTTACGAACACGAATTCATTTTTTTGAAAGAGGAAAGAGGCAAATTGTTTCTTCATAACTTCTCATTCAAGTATTCTGCCAGCTGAATGGGATAGGTTTTCGGATAGTCCCCATTCTGCATCCTAATTTCATACACATTGTCTCGCTTTCCCTCCTAGAGATCCCTCTTCAATTCTTCATATCTTCTACCTCCTCTTATTTCGTCCAGAATTCCTATCCTCTTCCTTCCTCTTCCACGATTCCCCAGTGTTCTCCCCTCTATCACTCTCTTCAGCATGCCATCTCCTCTCAAAAGCCCCTCCGTCCATCTCTTCTACCTTCTTCGCACTTCTGCCACATTCTTCCTCTCCTCTCCAACCATATCCAATACCTCCTCGTTCTTCTTCCTCGCCATCCAGCTCACCTTCTCCATCCTTCTTCACACCCTCATCTCAAACGCCTCAAATCTACGTACATCCTCCATTCGCTATGACCAAGTTTTGCACAAAAATGACCTGATGATGATGCAGTGCATCGAAACCCGGGTCGAATTGAAATATCTATCGGTGGAAAATTGCATCGTCTTAGTTCTTATTATGACCAAGTTTCGCTTCAATTTTAAAACATTCGCTGTTTCATCGCTTGATCATTTCACTTCATAGTAGATAACTTCACCCCTCCCACCTTCTTCTCCCCACCCTCCACCAGCACCTCCTCCCCTCCCCCCTCCCGCCCCAACCCACCCCCGAACACTCCCACTCCTCCATTCCCACAACCGGGAGACTCCCTCCTCCGTCGGCGCCGCGACACTGCGCCATCGAAGCCCTCTGACATCGGTCGCACACTCTTCCCGTCATTAATTTCGGCCGGGCGAATCTGCTTTTTCGGTCCTCTTTCTTCCTCCTCCGCCTGCATCTTTGGGAGTTCAGGTGCTAAGTGATCTTCGAGGAGCGGAGACCTTCGGACCGGGAGTTTTCTGGCGATTCTCCTGAGGAGCGCCCGTGATCGACGCGAAAATCGCCCATCGCTCGTCTTACTGTTCCAGTGACCTCCAATTCGGCCCGTTGTTAAGGTGGAAGGGAAATAGAGGGAAGGACGTAAGCAAGGTGAGCGACAACTTCCTCTTAGAAGACATTTACACAAAGATTCGTCGCTATCGACATCCTCGTTCGCTCACAGAATTATCCATTTTGTTTTGCTCTCCGTGCGCATCGGGTGGAAAACATTCCCTTCATCATCATCATCATCTGAGTAATCTACCAGATGAAGATTGGTTATGATGAAAGTCAGAGAATATACAACAGACTCTTACACGTGTAGTGCCTTATGTACATCTAGTATTTCTTTCTTCATCTCAGCATAAGTCCTACCTTTCTTCATCCCGTCCATAAAACCTGTTCTCTTTCTTCCCCTTCCCCGTTTACCCAACATCCTACCCTCTATCACGGCCTTCAGCAAACCATCGTCCCTCATTACCGCCTCCAGCCACCTACCCTGCCTTCCCCTATACTCATTCACAAGTTTCCTCTCCTCGCCCACCATGTCAAGCACTTCCTCATTTGTCTTCCTATCCGTCTAACTCACCTTCTCCAGCCTCCACCACACCCACATCTCGAAAGCCTTGAGCCTATTTTCGTCTTCCTTACTCAAAGTCCACCTTTCTCCCCCATAAAACGCCACACTCCATAATAAGATCTTAACCAGCCTCTTCTTTACAACGTTACTTAAGGTTCCCGTCACCAGTCACTTCTATTATTGAGCGCTTCGCTAGTCCTCCTAATGTCTTTGCTACTATGTCTAGTTTCTTCTAGCGTACAATCCAAGTAACTAAATTGTTCTACTAGCCCCAGTTTGTGTCCTCCTACTTTTATGACCAGAAGATTCCCTTAAGTACTAGGAAAGTGGTTTCCTAACTTTCTTACCACCAACCTCTTAACACTTCGGGTGCGCATACTTCAGGTTGGTAATTGCTGACCAAGAAAACTTACCTTCAGCTTTTTTTACTCGTGTCAAAATGAAAATGTTCCAAGTTATTTCTTTAGCTTTATCTATTTCACTCCCTTGTTCTTCCACGGAAAAATTTCTTTGGCTGAGAAGTTCTTAAATATAGGTTTCGTGTAGTGAATTTATTTTGATATTTCATTGTAAGGGTAGAAGACAACACTAATATTACTTCTAGGAGTTGAATTAGTAATATGTTCCTCTAACTGCTTCGCTTCTCTCGTAAATCCATGTCTAATAATATGTAAGCGCATGTCGCTCGTTTGATGGAATCCGTCGCTGTAATTTAATAGTTTTCAAGTTCATATGTGATAAGAAACGAGAGCCCAAAATATACCGTTAAAGGTACAAAACCCTGTGCGGAACTCACAGTTAATCAATTTCTGCTGTGGTCGCCACAACGTTTTTCGGGAAACTTGAAAAACGTTCGGGAAGAACATTTCCGGCTTCCTTATTTAGCTTTATTCTGTTGAAAACTCTCAAAACCATTATTATTCATAAATAAATAAGCATAAAACATTTCCGTAAAGGGGTGTGTGTAAGTTGGAAAAAAGGAACCGTTTCACAATATGCTGGATTGGAAAAAAGCTGAGAAAGATTCAATAAGGGCTTTTCCTCCAACCGGATGCTAAAACGTTACTTGGTCTTGCTTAATTGATCAGTGCACTCGTCATTTGTTTTATTCCCTAATCGTCATCATCTGAGTAATCACGAATATCAGAAAATTAGGATTAGAATTTTTTCCGAGAAGCTTCCTCACGAGATGTTATACTTTATTGCTTATATATACTAATATGTTAATAAACAGTTTTTTCCTATATATTTTCATAATTTACATTTTAATTTTTAATGCTGCTTTACAACAAAATGACAGTCATTTTTTTCGCTATAAAATAGGGAAAAAAGTAATTTTGAAATCGATAGACGGAAATATTTACACGCGAGGCTCTCCATAGCCTCTAGAGCGTGATTTAAAAAAGAGATAAGCCGTGACCGAAGGCTATCCAGAAAAATAATCGATTTTTCTAATATTTTTCCTAAATTGATAGATGATATTGACACTACATACGATGGAGAGGATCTCCGGATATTAAAACCAAGGTAATGAGCGGTAATTGATGCATAGTTTCTCAATCAGTCCGCTACTAGGTAGGATTAAAACTGCTCACTTCGGATACGATGCAAAAATAACTCTGACATTCCAGGTATATATTTCAACCACGGATAGGAATTAGAAAATCATTGTATCGGCATTTAAAAAAAATAAATAAAGTTCAAACATATTGATTTTTAATTCCATCAGCCATTTCTCTTCTCATTCGTTACATGCGGACATACTCTGCCCGTATTCTTTAGAAACGTACTTTTCCCGAAAACATTCAAATGATATTTGTGCGTTAATAGGATAAATAATATATTTTAGATTAATTAAAAAAATATTGTGTAAAGCCATTTCATTGCAGGCTCAACCCTCTCACTTACCCTTATCTAATTATTACTTTCTACACTTTCAATTTCTCAACCCGCAGAGTAAAGTAGCCAGTTTGGCTGAAATGAAGTCTTTTACAAGTTCTTCAATTCTTCCGCCCGCTCTGAGGCAGTGTGAAATGCCATTTCATTTCCTTCCACTACCTTGATTGAGCACACACATTTCTACCACCATGTATGCACACATCATGCCTACTTTAAATACTTCCTCCATATTTTTTTCCTCCATTGATTTCCTTACCCCTTTTATATTTAGCACTGTCTTGTTGGTCTTCGAGGTCTCGAGAGGAACTTCGCTCTCGTTAAAAACCACACCGAAGAAAACTCCAATATCACGCTCCACCTACAAATACCAAGTTTCTCACCCATAAGCCGCTGCACTTCACATTAGAGTTTTAATTAAATATGTCCTCATCTCTTAGCTTCTAATTCACTTTAATTTTTTCCTCTTTTTTTTGCTTACTTCTCGGCATGGCACTGCTACCCAAAACGTTTTCCTATGAAATAATCTCGGGAGAATGAACTCTTTCAATTATGTTATTTTATTCTTGCCATGCTCAATTTTTTACCTAATTCATGGAAATGTTATCATTATGGATTTATCATAAACTTGGATTAAGAAACTTTTTGCTTTCGCAAAGTATCTTCTCCTGCTAGAGATTTGCTTTCCACTAATCAATTTTCCTTGTTTTTACTGTAATGAGCGAAAATGCCACATAATATTTTGTTCTCTGACATACCCAAAAATATCCTTGAACTGTCAATGAACTAAATAAATAACTCGGAAGTTACTATCTCCAGAGGCGTTGAATTTCAATGGCGAGCATTTACTGTGGAAAAACTTAAGGCCAATAGTAGCCATCGAAGTTAAAGAAATTAGTCAAAAATCTCTATTGAATTATGAAGATATCCAGAAATGAAGGTATGTTACCAGAGCACGTTAATTGCCTCACAGCGTTCTCGGTGCATGAGGTCAAAGTCGTCGGAATGTGACACTTTAATTGATTCCAAAGTGACTCGCAATTCACTTCTGCGCTACGACATGATATACACTGAGTAAGATAAGATCTCTCGCGGAGAATCTTTATTCTGAGAGATATCTTAAGTTGTAAACGGAAGAGCAAATCTTCATTTGGATTAATGGCACTATTATTTCAAGGTCGATTGCCGTCCACCTTGCGCTACGTTCACCGGCCGCATAGACACCAGCCGTGCATACAATCGTGCATCAACATGAATGATTGAATTAACTGAGGGCTAAGAATTGAATCCGCATAAAGAAGTCGTATAATATTGAAGACAAAGGTGCACATAAGAAGAATATTTAGAGAGCAGAATAATGAAAGGCCGTTGCAGGAACTCTTTTCAGTGAACTATCGCAAATGGTCTTGAAGCAATGTTCGATAGTGTGAGCACAGAATGCATCATTTATGTGGAAGATTTTGAATTTTTCGGACTCAATTCCTCTTCGTCGTAGAATGTGCATATATTAGCATGATAGACATGCCAGGCTTTTCCTCCACCAATGAATCCTATTCTTATCCGGATATCCAATATTATTCGGCTTTCCAGCTGTTTGAGGAACGTCTTGGGCTAAGATTCCCGAGAGCTTACACTCATTCAAGTGCAAAGGAATGACCTCGTATAGTTGCGCCTTTGTAGTCCCCAATAATGGCTGCCTTTTTTTTACTTCGATTCTTGCAAAAAGAAGAGCTGAGAATGATAATGTAGCCCCTTTAAGACTCCGAAATAACATCGTAAATAATTCAAGAAGCTTCAGCATTATTGAAGTATATTTTCTGATTTTAGAGAGCACTGCACATGTAAGAGTCTGTTGGATTTTCTCTGGTTTTCATCAAAACCTACCTCTAACCGGTAGATTACTTAGATGATGACGATGAATGAAATTAATCGTCGACGGGCTCGTAGTTTGTGGAATATTTCCATGTTTGAATAGAAATAAATTTTGTAGTTTTCCACACGTTTTTATTTTTCCCCGAACGGTTTCAACGAATACTCGTCATTTTGAAGAGGCTAATACACCACGACGACGATCAGTCTTTCACATTTATACCATTGACAAAAGGAGGGTTAGGAAAAGATGGAAAGTGATGACGAGCTTACTCCGAGGGAGAGAGGTCAGTGTTTCGTAACCATGATTGAGGAGGAAAGGGGGGGACTCTTACAGAGAGGAGAGGTAGTTCATTGAAACCACCTCATTAACCAGTTTATCATTATACAATTTGTGAAATGTACTTAATTCAAAGTTCTCCAAAAAATAGAAGTAGTCCAAAATCCAGTAGTAGTTATCACATTTCCAAAGCATAATTCATTCATTCATTGCAGTAGTCTACCGGTTAGAGGTAGGTTGTGATGAAAGTCAGAGAATATCCAACAGACTCTTACATGTGCCGTGCCCTATCTACCCCTAGTATTTCTTTCTTCGTCTCAGCGTAAGTCCTATCTTTCTTCATCCCGTCCATAAAACCTATTCTCTTTCTTCCCCTTCCCCGCTCACCCAACATCCTACCCTCTATCACGGCCTTCAGCAAACCATCGTCCCTCATTACCCCTTCCAGCCACCTACCCTGTCTTCCCCTAATCTCATCTATAAGTTTCCTCTCCTCGCCCACCATGTCAAGCACTTCCTCATTTGTCTTCCTTTCCGTCCAACGCACCTTCTCCATCCTCCTCCACACCCACATCTCAAAAGCCTATTTTCGTCTTCCTTTCTCAGGGTCCACGTTTCTGCCCCATACAGCGCCACACTCCATATCAAGCTCTTCAACAGCCTCTTGTTTACATCCTTCGTACCTTACCTTCGTACCTTTTTTACAGCCTCTTTTTTACATCGTAAGGCATAACCATTTAAAAAATTATGAAGATTGTTTAGTTTTGTCCCATTGTGGCATTTTCCCCCCGTTTTTTGGCCAATTCCCCTCTTTGGACAGTTTCCCCTCTGCGGACTGTTTATCCTCCGGACTTAGCCGAAGGACTTCGACATGTGCGCCAACGACGGCCAAAATGCCTACGACTACAAAATGCAGCGACTACTGCCAGCGACTTCTGCCACGACTTCTGCCACACCATTCGCCGCACCATTCGCCGCACCATTCGCCGCACCATTCCCTCACCAGGTCCTGCCCCGCTTTTATAGCCAGTAAAGTGAGGATGGATACCAAAAATGCGGTCATCCTGACCAAGGCAAAAAGGCGGTGATCCTGTATTCTGCGGCCGACGCCAGAAAACAGTTCCTGGCGCTCCAATTAAAAACTGCCACCCTACCTATCACCCATCCCATTATTTCCTCCCCTCCAAGGCTACCAATCGCCAACCTCCTGACCTTACCCATTCCACCTTCGTCCTTGTCGACAGACCCCCTCCTCAGCTGACTCATGTCTAAGCTCGCTCTCTATTGCTCCCGAGACGCCGACCGGGTAACACCGTTGTGTGAGCCTGCTGACTAAGTCACTTTTGTACTTAAGAGAGAAGCTCAACCTCTCGTACTGATTAAACTTAAACTATTTTCCGACTGGAAACTTTCATTACGGTCGCCTGGCACTCGATCTATGGGTAAATTATTGTAATTGGTTTGGTTCTATTTTTTGATTTGTAAAATATATTGATAAGTTAAGTTTATGATTGATAATACTTGTGTTTTGTTCGTTTTCCTCATTTTTCTCACCCGAACTTGGAAAGAGTTTGTGTTTTCAAGAGTGTTATCGGCGAGAAAATCTGCTCCTTCTCCCGATAGCGCTACACCATTCTGAAAAAGGGCTTTTTTGTAAATATTGCCCTTGGTTCACAAATAACAATGAAGAAGGATTTCGTTAAAACGTATCCCTAAAAGCTTTTGTGACAGAGCCTCTAACAAACTTTAAAAATTTCATGGGAGTATAAGGTGACCTAGAAAAACACAAGAATTCATTGAACCGTAAAAATGCTGTATCAGCTGGAAAAGATTTTTTAAAAAACCTACAACCCTAAAGAGGACGTTGTAAACAAAGTCAATGAGCAACGGCTGAAGCAATCCCAATAAAATAGAGCAAGATTACTGGCAATAGTCAAAACGATCATAGTGCTTGACCGACAAAACATCCCCTTCAGGGGTCATCGTGATGATGGGAAACTTAAAGATAAAAGCCCATTGCATAGTGATGGCAATTTCAGAGCTTAGCTCCGTTTTAGAGTTAATGCAGGCGACAAAGAACTAGAAAAACACTTGCAGATTGCTTCTAGTAGAGCAACGTATATCAGCAAATCGTCTCAAAATGATTTCATTGAATGCTGTAGGTTAGAGATTATAGAAACTATTGTCCAAAGAATTTCACAATCAAGATTGTTCTCAATCGTGTTTGATGAAATGCCTGATGTCTGCCCTGTTAGAGTAAGGGAAATCGTAGTTATAAGGAGGAGTCCATGGATTTTCCAATAACACACTTTTTATGTATTCACTTATTTGCCGGCCTATGTAGTAGTCAACGTCACGTGAAGGGATGTCAGAAACACATGCACTTGAAGATGTAGGAGTAGAGGAGAGCGGAGGCTGGCTCCGCTGAATCCCTTCACCAATGTCAGAATCGACATTAATGTTATTATTTGCATTATGTGAAGAACAAGAACTTGATATTGATTCAGATGGTACAGTTGGTATACGCTTCGTATCTAGGCAAAGAGTTTCTTTCCATGACTCTGACTCAGTATGAAGTGAAATTGAATCATCATTTGGTAGAAGTTTCTTCGTAGGTTGCATGAAAAAAGATTGTATTAGGAGTTGTTCTTTGTCTTTCCGCCGATGCGTCTGAAACAAAGGTTTAAAGATCCAGTCAGGGATGTGACTTCGCTTTCTCATATTTTGTAATTTTTAATGGTTTTTACAGTAGAACCTGGAGTATCCGATTTATTTATTAAAATTAAAGATTACAAAATTGGCATTTTTCAGCTTAAAATCAAGGATTTTACTTGCAATAAATGAGACCAAGACGGAAGTTCTTTTCTGAATGAGATTTTTCCTCGTGAAACAAATGGTGATGATGATTGTAATGCCCCGTTCACACTACTACAATAACGACCGTGGTTCGTACCGCGGTAGGCGTTAACCAATGCCTGAACGTGCGTTGGTTACCGATTAAGCCAAAGTTCCAACCACTGCCACTAACTATTGGTCAGGCGCGGCTTACACGGTTGAAACCGGAAAAGGAAGTAAGAAAAGAAGGACGATACGGTAATTTAAACGCCAAAATGGAAAGGCTTTTTCAGTGGATGAGGAAATTTTTCTGGATTTATATAATGATCCGGACTTACAAGATAGTTTGATGAAGTTTTGTGCTATTCATTTCAATTGCTATATTCGGGTCAATATAATTTAGCGGAATTTATCATAGTATACATGTATTTGTCCATGTTGGACGCGAGAAAAACATTGTGGAGCTTGTCCTTCTCAAGAATCATCAGCAAGTCGTTAGAAGAAGATTATTATGGTTCACTTTAGAATTATTGTTTTGGAAGATGTCGTAATTTTTCTGTTTTACATGGTGTGGAGTTTTATGGTTTTGTCTGTTTTACATACCGTTACAGGGGTGTATTAGTCGAGAGAACTCGTCAGGGGAAAGTAGTGAAGTTAGCGCTCTTCTTATTTTGGGCACAACAACAATTTTTTTAGTGTAAATGAAGTGTTTTTCCCTTATTACATTTAAATGACGTTATCAATTTCTTCCTTTCACGTACATTACTAACTTTTTCAGGTGTGCATTTTACCAAAAATATTTATTTAAATTGAAGTAATTGTTTTTCATGGGGGCCGATTACTATTTCTCTATGGTTTGGGCTTATCACCTTGGATTCTATTCAATCATTGTGTTTGAAACAGAATGGTCATAATTAAATTTACTTTTTAAGAAGTTTGATATTCAACTACACAAAATTTCCTAGAGGCGTTGAAGCAGTTTTCTCAATGCTGTGCTTTGCTACATCAGGCTGAAGAACCTATTGGAGTGCTGTAGTACAGCAGCAAAAAAGTCTTCTACCATCTCCAATACCGTCGCTGCTGCTCCATAAGAATAGTCCTTCTAATTCTCAGTGAAACATAAAGCTGGTGATAAGCCAAAGCCTATACGATTAAAGCCTCCATTTTCGGCTACAAAATTCATGTAATCAACTCTGCAAATCTGTGTAATAATAAATTGCTTTATGCTGGATGCATCCATAGATAAATAATTACGTTATCGAGCTTATCAGTACTTCAAAACAATTAAACATCATAACCAATAAAACCCCCAACGTCGTTTCCACTTCCTTCAAAATATCGCAGTTCGCTAGTCACTTGTTTATTTCATACTTCAGCCGTGGATTACGATTGGTAGTGTGAATGCGCGCAGGGTCGCTACCTCGGTAAGTACCGTGGTAGTGTGAACGGGGCGTAACGTTTATCGCATAGCGTTAGTGTACATACAGACAGCGAACAACGCGCAGCCCGCAGAAATAAGGGCTATAATAGGTGGGGGTTAAAGCAGAAGGGAGAAAAAAAACGAAAGTGTGATAGCGATTGTGATGACAAGGAAACAATACAAGAACGAAAGACAGAAATACTCGAGAGTCCGCGGAGTACGACAACGCGTCAGTGAACCCGCCAAATCTTTACGGCACAAAAATATCATGTATTATGGTATTATACTGCTAATATTTTAGCCGTACAACGGTCAACGGCAAACACTTCTGGCGATTTGAGTGATAATAACTTCGTTCGGAATTCGCTAAAAACTGCTATGTCTATAATGAGCTGTTTTAATTACCACGCTTATTTTGTGAATATTCAAGTCCAAAACACACATATGTAACTAAATAGGAGAAGAGATTAGAAGAACGGAAAAACGACGAAACGCTGAACTCAATAGAACTTAAGTGAACAACATGTCAACAACGCGACTCAGTCCTAATGTCAAGATTGTAAGACACGCTGGCACTGACACAGGTCACCAACTCAGTGACACAAGACCAAACTGGAAGGGTAAAGGCCGCGTTTATACTTCATTAAATTATGTAAAACACTAAATGTGGATGGGTTACCCATCCACAGAGAGCCTGGTGCCATATTGTCACCGTGATGACAACGACACCTCCCAGCCCACTTACGCACATTCTCTTCCTCTCGATCCTCCCCCTTCCGCTCCGTTGAACTCAACACCTGCTACACTGTTGGTCTTCTCAATCATTGACAAACATTCATTACACTATAGTAATCTAGACTTCTCCCAGCGGTCCTCCTCCCTTTCCTTCCTTCGAACTCATTGACAACCGGCCACTAATTTGTAGCGATCTAGACCCCTCCAAGCTTTCCCACCCACATACCCTTCCTCCCCCTTCTCTTCCTGACTCTCAATATCACCCGGTTTCTCTAATGCCTTAGGGGGGGACGTATTCCTAGTCCCCCCCGTGGATCCCCGCCTGATTTGCACTGATATTTATGCATAATGTTGAAAAATTACTTCACCTCTCATTTATTTTCAGGCCGGAGCCATCATGATAATCAGCGGGGCTGCCCTCCTCTGGTTAGCCATTACGGCATCAGTATTTTTTATCGCCATTTATATTGTCTGCACATGGCAGTATGGTTATTGGAAGAAACAAGGGATTCCTACTATCAATTCATCATTCCCTTGGGGAAACTTAAAAAAGTTGTTGACACAGAAAGAATCGATGTTAGATGTTTTCATGGACCTCTACAAAGATTTCGAAGGGCACCCATTTGGTGGTTACATGAGCGTATGGGAACCCACATTCCTCGTCAGAGACCCTGGATTGGTTAAAAAAATAATGGTGAAAGACTTCTCTCATTTCCATGATCGTGGCATATTTGTTGATGAGAAAAATGATCCACTGAATGCTCATCTGTTCAATCTCTCTGGGAAACGATGGCATTTCTTAAGGACTAAGCTCTCGCCTACCTTCACATCGGGCAAGATGCATTTTATGTTCCCACTGGTGAAGAAGTGCGCGGAGGACTTCCACAAAGCGGTGAGTCTTACAAAGTGTATATTCTCCCTGTTATTTTAAAGAATTGCTTGATTCGGTAAATGGCTACTTGCTGCTTGGGTATAAGGACATCTGATCACCTTAAAACACTAGACTTCTGTGTCCTTCCTTGAGTTCCTGATTCATGTGAGAACCCCTTAACGTCAAAGGCAAAAGAACTCCGTTCCTCCCATATAAAATTGATCAGATTCTGTCGTTAACGTTACTCATGGATTCTTCTACCAAAACTTTGGTTGAATCCCTCTCATCTATCTATACATTTCTTGACTACCTAGATAAGAGAGGTAATTTTAGAGCAGAAATTGCCAACCCCTGAAACTCAAGCCTCCTCTTCAAGTGCAAGAATTTCTTCCCGAGGGTTGGGACCGATCGTGTTGGATTCGATCTTGCCCGAACCAAACAAATTCGGTCCAAGCCACTCGCAGATAATTCTGTTTGCCTTCCTTATCATGTTGGATTGCAAACTGAATAAGTGAGAGCATCTCTTCCCGTTCAGGCAGAAGCTCGTCGGCACCGACGGAATTTGTCTTAATCTTACGAGGCACCGAGGCTATTGAACAATATTTATGAGCAATATTCCGAAAGAAAGGCCATTAATGAGAAATAATAATTTTTGAATGGTCATTATAAGAAGAGATCAGGTACTCACACTAAGGGATGATTTTTAAAGTAGTATAGAAACTCCAGAAAAAACGCATGGATGTTATCGATAATTCATGGTAAAGGCTCTGGGCTTGCTTTTCTATGCAATTTCAATCTTTTTATTACTTTTATTAAATCTACTAATTAATTACTAATCTGGCTGTAGTTTCCGATGTGTGCCGTATAATTACTGTCATTTTATGGCTAATGGTTAACATGTTCTCTTTACCTAATCAGCTTGTTAGCAATGTGCCGATATAAAATAATAGTTTAATGATGACTGCGAGGTTTCCGGGTTCATCCCTCGCTGGTTCATCTCCGATGATGACAGTTTTGACGGCGTTTCAGTCGGACTATTCAGGGTTCGGAGTGATCAGCAAAGAACCCAGATGACCGACCGGAACGCCGGCGAAACTGTCGTCAGCTGTGATGAATCGAACCGGAAACCTTCGCAGCGGTATCATTTTACCCCGGCACGTTTTTTCTCATAGGCATATGCTAGCGTATGCTGAGTATACTCTATAGAGTGCAATCAGGATATGATAGTTTGTTTTGCTGCCTTTGTTAGAGGAGGCGTTCAACAGAGTAGACTGGGATAAGTTGAATAAGGTTGCTACTGGGAGTTGAATGGAAGGAGGGAGTTGAAAGCGTAACTTTTAACTTGTACAAAAATTTTGTTCCTTGTGGAACGATTTGGGAAATTTATTCGTAATATGCAGCCCACTACCTTCACATTTTCGTTTGCAAATCGGCGTGTTTAGCATAATATTTATTCACCAATACAAATTTGTGCTGAAAATACATTTCTAATGAAATGTTCCAATCATTGCGATTGCAAAAATGATGTGTCAAGTGGTCACGCTCACGGATACAAAGATATTCACCAAATATGGTTAAATTCGACTTCAAAAATCTCCCGGGATTGGAACCCGGATCTCCCTATTGCCAGTCATGTGTGTTAGCATCAATAGTTAATGTAATAATAACAAGAATTGTGAATATTAATTTTAAATTCCAAATACACAAAACAAAGATAAGTCAATTTATGTTCCTATTTGATCATTAATTTCCACGCAACACGCTCGTTTTGTGAAATCCCGTATTACGCGACTTTCGTCAAATTCTAATATCACTGGATGTTTCTTTTGGCACCCTCTCCCAGAGTGCAGTCTTTTTTGTTTCATGAATGTTATCCGGCTTTATCACTGTATGTAAAAAAACACGATGTCGATTTGCAAAAAAATGCAAAACTGAAGTCAAAAATGTCCGGCGAGATGAGGCGGAACTGCATTATCAAACATGAGAAGTAATCGATATAATACTGTCCACTTTATTTTAAATTGACAACACGCGTTTCGGCTGTTTTACTTAGCCGTCTGCTGTTTATTTAGCCATTACTGTTTACAGGATTGTACCTGAAGACGGCTAAGTAATAAAGCCGAAACACGTGTTGTCAATTCAAAATAAAGTGGACAGTACCATATCGATTACTTTTCATTTTCAAATGCAAAATTATTGGGCTGCATGTTACGAATAAGAACCCATTTTGGATATAAGCGAGCAGAGTTGAAAGGGAAGTTGAAGGAAAATTGCTTTAGCAGAAGAAATGTTGATCAATGGATAATCGTTAATCAAAGGCTACTGACAAGACTCAGCGTAAAAATGTTACAAAATGTTTAAGTGGAGTCTGGTGCGGAGAGTGGCTCTATGAGGCAGCGAAACTTGGATCCCGAGGAGGGAAAGGAGAATGGAAGCGTTCGAGAAGAGGGCATGGAAAGAGAATGGGAAAAGCTCAATGGACACTGGGGAAGACTAACGAAAAAGTCATTGGCATGGCTGAGGAGGAGAAAAAGTTCCTCTGGTAAATCAAGAGGAGGCAGAGTCGGTGAGTGTAGCAAGTAATGTGAAGTGTTGCAGGCCATTTTGGATGGTATTTTACCGGGAAAGATAGATAGATTGATTAACGTCTTTATTGGGGCGAGTTTGAGACTTTAAAAGTCCCTTCTACTATCTAATCCCTCAGAAAAGAGTGGAGGTGGAAGGGGAAAGGATAGATATTTTGAATTACATGAAGATCAGTTGGTTAAGTTTTTTTTAAGTAGAACGTATTACAGATACCACATGAAAATTAGTGCAACACAAGTCTGGGTAATAGTTGAAGGTGTCTGCGGAAATTGAGAATCAAACTAATACAGAGAAAACGCAGTCCTATATTACGTTGGACCCTGCGTAGTACCTGAGATTCTGGACATGGGTATGTACTAGAAAAATTATCTTAGACGCCTCATACCTCATGTCTGGGGTAGGATAACGGTTCCTTCTTTTGCACATGTCGTTATTCAAGACGCAAACCGGTCAAGAAGGACAATTCTCTGTTTTATTGTCCTAGGAACGTTGGGAGCTTGAACTATCGCTTGGGAGATTGAACTATCGCCTGATATGGCGATCGGTGGCGGTACAAATGAAACTAACGAATGAAATTCGTAATTTATTCCAACAAATAGAAATTAGAGCCACGGCCACGGCGCACGAGACAACGGGAATAGGAGTGGATAAACAACAGGGTTAAGGGATAGAAAGGAACCCAAGCTTACGCGTTGCAGGAGCTGAAGAGGCGGACCAGGAGCGGCGTAGAGGTGACGGCGACACTATCTCCCAACACGGGGGACACCCAGCAAGAAGCCCCGCGCCTTCTTGGGCCCTCGAATATATATTATCATCGATTAAAGGTAGTGACTTAAAACAACTGACAACATTTGAAGAATGGCGATTACGTTTCTGCTCGTGTGAGCGCAGTTGAAAAATAACAGTGACACGAATGTGCACACGTTATGGAGTACAGTGATCGCAACCCTGATTTTCTGCGGTCTAGGTTTCGCACTGCACCGCTAACGCATTCAACAATGACTGCAACCACCCGGCAGAGTGACAAACCAATACTTGATCATCTTCAAATACCACTGATTTTATCAGCTACTTTTATTCCTAACTCCTTATCCTCACATACCTCCCTTACCATTTCTTCTGAATACATGTTAAAAAGGAACGGTGATAGTGGGCACCCCTGCCGCACTCCCCGTTCTATCGAGACCCGATTCTCCATCGGCTACCCTAACCTGCGCCGTCTGGTTCATATACAAATTCCGAATCAGACGCCTGTCCCTCCAATCGAACCCTAATTTCTTCAACACTCCCATTAATTTCGTCCATTCCACCAGATCAAACGCCTTCTCGAAATCTACGAAGCTTGCAAAAACATCCTGCCTATACTCTAGGTTTCTTTCAACTAGCGTCCTCATTACCGCTATAGCGTCTCGCGTTCCCGTCCATCTCCAAAACCGGAACTGGTCGTCATCCAGGTATTCATTTGCCTTCTTCTCTAGCCATCTGTTTAAAATTCTCAGAATTACTTTGGCCGCGTGGGATATTAAGATCCTATAGTCTTCGCACGTTTTTGCCTTGGTCTTCTTTGGCATAGGAATAATGGGTGCCCACTATCGCCGTTGCTTTTTAGCGTTTATTCAGAATAAATGGTAAGGGAGGCTTGGGGGGAGGAGGAGGTACGAGTAAAGGTAGGAGGAGAGCTGATAAAATCAGTGAGATTTGCAGATGATCAAGCATTGGTTAGTCAGTCGGCCAAGGGGTTACAGTCAACGGTGAATGCATTAGAGGTGCAGTGCAAAAAGTATGGGATGAAGATTAATCACAAGAAAACGAAAGTAATGAGATTTTCTAGAAATAAGAAGGCGGGGCTGATTATAAGGGTGGGACGGCAGAAGGTAGAGCAGGTCGAGTAGTTTACGTATTTGGGTAGTATTTTGGAGACGAATGGGTTTAGTGGTAAGGACATCAGATGCAGAATTGCGCTTGCTAAAGAAGCATTTTCGAAGAGAAGGGAATTGATCTACATCTACATCTACATACTACCCCGCAAGCCGCCTCAATAGGCGTGTGGCGGGGGGTGTTAGGACACCAGCCGTTTACATATAAAAAGGAAACGCTCTATGAAATTACGCCTTGCATTTATTAAAGTCCCTTATTGTTCGGGGGAAAAACGAATTCCCATACCTATCCGTTCGGCAAAATATCTCTCTTAATTTATCGTTTCTGTCGGACCTGGAAATATAGTGGGGTTCTAATATGATGTTCTCCGTGTCGCTCTGAAAGATATCTATTCTCAATTGCTCAAGTAATCTAAGCCTAGCGCGCAGCCTCCGAGTCTCTAGCGGCTCCCAGCCTAATTCGTTTAACATCTGCGTAACGCTGTCTGTACGCCCGTAACAGTTTTTGACGAATCGCGCAGCTTTCCTTTGTATTTTATTAAGTTCCCGAATTAATTCTTTCTGCACCGGATCCCATATGCTTGCTGCATATTCAAGGTGTGGCCGGACGAGTGCGAAATAGCACCTCTCTTTTACTTTTTCATCTGAGAATCTTCCCACAATACGCTTGACGAATCCTAGCTTCTTCAGAGCTCTGCCACAAATATTTCTTTTATGTGTTCCCCACGATAGGTTTGAGGTTATCGTAACTCCCAGATACTTAACTTCATCTGTCGCCTTTATCTTAACGCCATCCACAGCATATACACGGGGATAGTTGGACGACCTCCGCAAGAAATGTACCGCCGCACATTTGCTCAGATTAAGTTCGAGTCCCCACTCTTGGCTCCACACATGAACGTTGTTTAAATCCGATGATAGAATTTCAAAGTCAGAGTGATCACTAATTTCGCGATAGATGACAGCGTCATCAGCAAATAAACGTATTTTACTGCTAATTCGAGAGCATAGGTCATTTATGTATATAATGAATAAAAGGGGGCCGATTACGCTTCCTTGTGGGACACCTGATGTCACTTTAACTGCATCAGAGCTAATTCCGTCAAGAACTACTTTTTGCTTACGATCACTCAGAAAGTCGCGTATCCAGTTTACTACTGTTTCGTTTAGGCCGCATGACTGTAATTTGTATAAAAGTTTGTTGTGAGGTACCGTGTCGAAAGCTTTCTTAAAATCTAGGAATAATGCGTCCACTTGTATTTTCGATTCACCAGATTTGAGAACGTCATGAAGAAAGAGCGCGAGCTGTGTTTCACATGATCTACCTTTCCGAAAGCCGTGCTGACAGCCATGAAGGAAGTTACGACTGTCCAGGAACGTCATGATATTGCTAACGACGATATGTTCGAGTATCTTGCCTATAATAGACGTTAATGAAATTGGTCGATAGTTCCCTGGGTCATGTCTGTTTCCCTTTTTGAATATCGGTGTAACGTTTGCAATTTTCCAGTCTATTGGTATATTTCCTTCAGACAATGACTTCTTGAATATTATGTCTAAGAACGGTGCGATCTGTGGCGCTAATTCCTTGAGGACACGCGCGGGTATTCCCTCCGGACCCGGAGATTTACTATTTTTGATCGACTGTAGCTGTTTAGTTATCCCATCACATTGAATAGTGATTTCTTTCATCGGTTCCTCAGTGAATGAAATGTCGAAATAACATGGAGTATCGTCTGTAGTGTATACACTTTCGAAGTGGGAATTTAACGTGTTAGCTTTGTCAATATTATCGGTGACAAGTTTGCCATCTTTATCAAATAACGAATCTACGGTTGAAGATTTTCCCTGAAGCTCTCTCGCATATGACCAAAAAGATTTCGGATTTTCTTCGAGTAATTCACCAAGTACTTTTTTCTTGAAATTTCGCAATGCAGTACGCATTGATTTCTTGGTTTTTGAGCGTTGTGCAGCGTAACTTTCTTTTGCTTCAAGTTCCTTCGATTTGTCACCTAACGTAATGGACTTTTTGAATAAGTTGTACAGTTTTCTCTGTCTCTTAAGGTCCCTCCTAACATCATTGTTATACCAGCGAGGTTCTTTACTATCACATTTCAATTTTCGCGGAATATATTCGTTGATTCCCTGGCGTAGAATTTCTAAGAAATATTTCCATGATGCATCAGTGCTTTTGTCCTCTGTTTTAGCTACGAAGTCAGTGTACAAATCAATAAGCATCTCGCCAAATTTTATGAAGTTGCATTTATCAAATAAATAAATATTGCGTTTCGGTTTTACAGCTGACTCTACTTCAAGTTTTAAGGCTGCAAAAATTACTCTGTGATCACTTATGCCATCAATAATATCGAGTTGTTTTATCAACCTAGGATGGCTTACTGCAAAAAGGTCTAATATTTTATTTCCTCTCGTAGGCTTGTCAACTACTTGGGCGAGTGAGTGCTTAGTAAGTGTGTTGAGTAAGATCTCGCTGATTTCCCTATTCCTTGAATTTGGCTTTACAGTGTAAGAATCCCAATTTATAGATGGCAGATTAAAATCTCCCCCAATAATGATTACACTTTTACTGTCTCTTAAAGTAAATGCGGATATTTGATTTTCTAATTGGTAAGGGGGGGTCTGAGAAGAGACGTATTTGCGGATATTTGATTTTCTAATTGATGAGGGGGGGTCTGAGAAGAGACGTAAAGAAGAGGCTGGTGAAAACTTTAATATGGAGCGTGGCGCTATATGGGTCGGAAACTTGGTCATTGCGAAGGGAGGATGTGAGTAGACTTGAGGCGTTTGAGATGTGGGTTTGGAGAAGGATGGAGAGGGTGAGCTGGGTGGCGAGGAAGACGAACTAGGAGGTATTGGATATGGTTATATGGTTGGAAAGGAGAGGAAGCTTGTGGCGGAGGTTCGGAGAAGGCAGAAGAGATGGATGAAGAAGGTTTAGAGAGGAAAGGGCATTTTGAAGAGCGTGATAGAGGGGAAACACCTGGGAAGCTTGGAGGAGGATAGGAATTCTGGACGAAATAAGAGGAGTTAGAAGATATCAGGAATTTAAGAGGGATTGAATGGCTGGGCATCCTTAGTAGGGAAAGCGAGACAATGTCTATGAAATTAGGATGCAGACTGGGGACTGTCCAAGAACCTACCAATCAGATGGTAGAATACTTAAATGAAAGAAATAAAAACATTTTGATTCATCTTATTTCCTTGTTATCTAAATCTTAAGATACGTGAATATGGCGGAAAGATATGATGAACGAGTAGGGGACTGGGGAACGTATTGAATTTTAAATGGCAATATAATGGAGTGATGTTCCTTTATGGCCCCTTCAATAACAGAAGCTGGTACTGATAGCGGACTGTATTAGGAACCAGGTTACATCTGGTTTCCCTTACAGTCCTCTATCTGTTACGGGAGACCTTACGGCAAACAATATCCCAGTCCGGGACTTCATGCATGTCCTCTCCTTGCAATGTTCAGGAAGATTTTCTTGTGGATGGTTGAAATAAATGAATTCTGAAATATGACTTCATAGCTTTTTGGAAGATTGTGTTAACGAAAGCTTTCCCAGCATGTACAATATTAATTCTGCATTCTCCGGTTTCCATCGCGATTCAGCTGACGTCCACGAGATGATCCTCCTTATTTGTGGCGGCTGAAGGTGCTGCTAGTCTCAGATTGGTCCGGCCCTCCCAAAAAATTCGTTTCCACGTTTTGTGGACCTTCATCTTGTCTGTTCAAATTGTTGGCATTATTTGCGTTTTCAGTAGCCCCTCGTATAATCCAGGGGTAATAACGTGACCTTTACGAGATTATCTTTTACTAAGCATATTCCATCTCGGAGAGTGAATCACTGCTGAAGGAAAGGTGTTCGCTGACACACATGATTGCAGCCCTACACCAAGGAACTTGTCTTAAAAATTCTCATGGAAATAATAATAATAATAATGCCAGTTCAGAGGAATACACCACCGGCCAGACCACCCTCCCCGAAACAGGCAGTCTCTCCACCGCCTGAGGCGAGGACGGAATTCGTGTCAGTCTCTCTGCCAAATGGGAAGGAAGCGGGTCAGGCCGTCTCTGAACTACGATAGCGGTTATCGAGCACAGTTATATATGATGAAGGACACACTAGACAAAGAGACATCCACCAAAAGATCTCTCTGCGGGGTAACCACCTGCCCCAGTTGAATGGCCTTATCGACGAAATCCCGACAGAGACGTCGGAACTTTGGACGGTCAATTGCGTGGCCTATGCTGCTGCCAAAATTATGGCTCACTCCCAAAAGAACGCCTCTTGGGAGGACAAAGCAGCAAAGAGGCTGGAAAGGTTGGAGGCCCAGATCACGCAGGCGAGATAACAGGCGTCGAGAATTCAGTGTGTGATTGAATATATCGTATCTGGGCGAACTTTTATACCCAAAGTTCGGTGCATAGCTCGCAATCTAAGATACAGTCATCACATTGCCTCCGCCTGTCGTTAGATCTCTGCCACCCGTCCAAGAGGTTGAACGTTTCTGGAAGGATATCTACGTAAGTCGAAGCCATTTAACGGAGACACTCCGGCCATAGGCCTCTTTAAAGAGGTATGTGGCCGCCACCCACAAGATGTGGATGGACCTCTTTCAGTCACGGAGAGTGACGTGAAGAAGGCCTTCTCTGGTAAGAAGAACTTCTCGGCTCCAGGATTGGATCCCGTGAACAACTTCTGGTGGAAGAAGTTTACTTCCACCCACCAACACCTCGCCAGAATCTTCACGTCTTTGCTGATGGGTAGAGAACCAATTCCACCTTGGCTGACTGAGGGACGCACGGTTCTAATACCTAAGAAGGGAGACCTGTCCAATCCAAAGAACTACCGCCCTATAACATGCCTCAACACTGTATATAAGGCGTTCACCTCGATCTTGAGCGACCTTATCCTACACCACGTCCAGCCTATGTGGGAGGAGGTGTACGAGCAGAGGGGCTCAAAGCGGGGAATAGCGGGATGCAAGGACAATCTGCTCATTGATAGGTGCGTATGCCAGGATGCCATCCGGCATAAGCGAAACCTATCAATGGCCTGGGTGGACTACAAGAAGGCATTTGACACCAATTCACATGAGCTTATCATCACCATGTTAAAATTGATGAAATTCCACACAGAGGTAGTGTCCTGCATCAAACGCCTGTTACCACTCTGGAAAACGCGCTTCGTTCTGACTTCAGGCAAGCGGTCAGTTTCCACAGAGTTGGGAACATACCATTGTGGCGTTTTTCAAGGCGACAGCTTGAGCCTCTTACTGTTCTGTATTTCCCTCCTACCTCCGTCCTTTCGGCTGCGACGAGGTAGAGGATACATGTGCGGTGCTCCAGGTGACAGGAAGCATAAGGTCACCCGTTTGTTTTATATGGATGACCTGAAGCTTTATGCTTCTAATGCGAAAGACCTTCGCACTGGCCTAGACACCGTACTGGAATACAGTGAGGCTATAGGGATGGAGTTCGGATTGGACAAGTGTGCATCCATCCACATGGCGAGAGGAAGATTTTCGGAGATCAAAGAAGACGTGCAACTTGTTGACGGGAGCGTCATTCGTCACCTCGAGGACGATGACAGCAATGAATATCTCGGCGTCCCCCAGAGCCGAATGCAGGAGGTTGCAGCAGTGAAGGAAAGGGTTACCGCCAAATACAGACAGACTCTCAGGAACATCTGGAGTTCTGAGCTGTCAGGCAAGAACAAGGTTCTTGCCACGAACATGTTCGCGGTTCCTACACTTCTGTATACCTTCGAATGCATGAAGTGTAGCGTTGCCGCGAGACGAGACGAGACTTGAGCCAGTCTCGTCTCAGTCTCATTTTCTGAACTCGGGTATCGTCTCGAGTCTCGTCTCGTGAACCCCAGTCTCGTCTCGGTCTCGAGTCTCGGACGAGGCTCTCGTCTCGTCTCGTTTCCCCCAAAATAAATTTAGCACTATAAAAAGCCGTTTCCTTTGCGTATTTAATCGCTGGATCGGTACACTCGAAATAGGAAAGCCATTTATATAAATTTTAAATATATATTAATCTGGACACCAATTACATCAAACTGCTATTAAAATCATTGATTTTATTGATACTCAATGAATAAACTAGTAACATAAAACAAAAAATTTCTAAAAAGGGAATGTACACACAAATTTACTACAGAGAAATCCACAGAAGGTTTAAGAAAATAATCGCAAAAATAATGTGAGTGGTATAAGAGATAATTTTCGCTTTAATAAAGTAGTTTAAATAATTTTCAAATTTAAAAAAGTTTAATTACCATAAGTTTTTTATTTGAGTGGCCAAATTGCACGTCACCCACGAGTTCACACATAGTAAACTTCTTGCTGATTCGTGACCCAAGCTGTTTCTATGCTTCCTTATAGTCAAGGCTGCTCTTGAGAACAATCTTTCCGCTGGAACAGATGTAGTGGGAATACTGAGGAAGTCTCTCGCCATTTTTGATAGCACTGGAAAATTTTCCTCATTTGCCTTCCACCATGTCAATATGTTTACATCACTAGGGGATCTCGGCAGTTGAAGATGGTCTTCAAGTTCTTTCCTCCATTTTTCATGCTGGGATGATAGACTAGGAGCAAATATATGAAAACTATTAGGTCTTAACAGAAAAAGGGTTAAATTTCTATTTAAAAGTAAAAAAAATTAAATAAAAGTTCTGAGACTAATTGAAATTCTCTCTTAGGTCAAAATAGTTAAGGTAAGTGAAATTAGTCGAAAAGGAGAAAATACCTGCCAGTACTGGGTCTTGACTGCTTATAGAGAGAATATACATCTAGAAGGTCTTCCTCGTCACTTTCTACCAAAACAGACCTCTCAAGATTCTCCAGATCCATTGACTGAGCGGACTTTATTTGACTAGGATACCTTTCGTAATAGACTTTGAACATTTCCTCAAATTTCAATAGGGACTTTTCCTGCATTTCTTTTCCCCATGGCGTCTTGGAGAAAGTTTCACATTTATGACGTGGATCTAATATTAATATTGCGCAATAAATCCAGTTTGTCAGGCAGTAGTGCTTTAGCATCTTGTTCCGAGCAGCTTGATAGGCAAGCAACAGTTTTTCATCACCTTCATTCCTTCCAGGCTTGTTGTCCAGTATTTCCATTATTTTTTGCTAGCTTATCCAACAGCAAGTTAAATGGAACGGTAACGACAGGAAGGGTGACGTAATTTTCTCTTCCTAATTTATTCGTCAGAACTTTAAAGTTTATTAAAACTTTGTGAACATTTTCAAGCAGTGTCCATTCTGATCCAGTGATTTTGAGGCGCTTCAGGTCACTTATACTATCGCATAGGATTGAAATACCTCTCTTCACATTAGTGCTGTTTCAATCATATCGTCTGTTGAATTCCACCTAGTTGGGACGTCTATTACAAGGTTCAGTGATGGTTCCCCTGCAGCTTCGCAAGCGCTACGGAATTTATTTCGTAACTGCTCACTTTTTTAATTTTTTAAATTAGAGATATTATTTTGGCAATTGAAGTATTATTTTCTTCTTCAAAATCAAAATCCTCGTCGTCACTGTTAATTAATAAAGCTGGTCTTCTGAAACCCCGTCCTCCAGAGACAACGTTCTTAATATCTATTAATTATCTATCCTCCTGTACTGCAAGGTTTAGTACATGGGCTATGCATCTAAAATGCTGATCAGTGCTATCAAAACTTAGTGCTTTAGCCATTTAAGCTAATGAACTCGGCCGAAAATCGAGGGATCCGGGTTCGAATCCCGGTCAGGGCGAATGATTTTTCCTCTCAGGAATTTCGCACAAGTCTGCAAATAGATTTTTTCGACAGGTTTCTGGCCCCTTATAGAATGGACTCCATGCTGCTGAAATAAGATTACCTGCCGCTAGCAGGTTTTTCTGGAGAAAATATGATGAATGGAGTTAGAATGAGTGGCTGATGAGTAAATTCCGGTCAGATGAACCAGTAATGGACTTTTTGATTAAATGGATTTTTGGTTAGCAAAATAAATGCAAATGAAAGAAATTAAAGTCAAAGGAAAGCCAATTTTAGTTATCCTTTTTTATTGTAACATCCTCAACACAATTTAGCGACATTATGCTTAATATCCTCACTAACCTCGGAAGATATATCATGCAGGAAGAGGTAAATAGTTATTTCAATTATCATTCTGCCGAGGTGATGTGCTCTCCGCAATTCGAAATGGCGCCATCATTTTCTCCTAGCATGCAAACTATAAGCAGGATTGCAAGTGCCGCTGGGCGATACTTTACACATATGCGAGTATAATCCAAGATATTTTTGTCGTAGAAGTAAGCACTTAAAATTACCACTTTAGAAAATAGTCCAATTTTTACTGGATAAATTTTCCAAGGTTATTATCGCAGGAAACAAGGAAAAGTAGTCAGCCATTAACATTCCCTTACTTGGCTCCAGAAGTCACGCTCATGCATTCATAAATTGATTTTTCGGCAAAAATTCTTTTTTATAGTTAGATAATTTATCGAAAAGTTATTATTGAATTATATTTAAAATTTAATACTTAAGAAAAACGTAAAATTTACTTCGTCTTAGCCGAAGGACATAGTTTTAGGAATAAAGCTATACCAAATACCAATTAAGGACATATATCTGTGTTTAGAGACTTTCGAGAGTCTCGTGGAAGTGATATCGTCTCGTCTCGTCAAAACGTGGTCTCATCTCGAGTCTCGTCTCGAATTCTACCCAACGGTCTCGTCTCGAGTCTCGTCTCGTTTTCGAGACGAGACGAGAAAGTCTCGACTCTCTCGGCAACACTAATGAAGTGGAACGTCAACCAGTTGCAGAACCTCGATAGGAGAACGAGGAAGATGATGACCATCTACAGAAGTCTTCATCCGAAAGCTTCCGTCGCCAGATTGTATCTCCCTCGCAATGCAGGTGGTAGAGGACTAATGAGTCTGGAGTGTCTCCACAACAGAGTTGTCCTGGGCATAGCTTGCCGAATGCTGAAAAGCAGGGACCCCCTGCTCAATCTCGTTAGAGAGTGCGAGAGCAGGGGCGAAGAAGAAGGAGGCTCTTCCAGGCGGCAGAAGCGGTATGGGCGAGAGAAGGGGCTCTTCCAGGCGGCAAAGAGGGCAGCCGACGAAACCGGTCTCGACTTCGACCCGTCATCCGTCGGAAGCGACGACGAGACGACCATCTCGTCATTGAAGGCAGACGTCCTCAAGCTCGAAATAAATAAAGCCGAGCAGAAGGCCTTGCTCAAGGTGCATACCGATAAGCCCATACGTGGATGTTTATATCGCAACATCGAAAAGCATGGGTTATCGAAAGAGCTGACGTTTGCCTTCCTACGCTCCGCCGGTCTGAAGTCCGAGACCGAGGGTTTTGTCCTCGCGTGCCAGGATGATGTCATAAACACACTCGCGTACCGCCACATTATATTCAAGTTAGGGATGGGCAAGTAAAAAAAATATATCAATATATATCGTATCAATATTTAAAACATGTATCGATAGTTATCGAGCCAAAATAATCGAGATTTTGATATATCGATAATTTTTCCAAAACAAGTGGTTTCTTAAAGTTTCACCAAAATATATAAAAAATGTTGAAGTAAAATTTGGAAAATTATGGACATGTAGAAGTAATAAAAAAATCTAATATTTTTTTATTTTTACAATCAATTTTAATCAATCAAACCAGTATTTGTCTGATATTGACATCAGAAGAACTCTCTGTTTTACATGTTCCTTCGTTAATCTACCCCTGTTGTCCGGTACCACCAAGTTAACTGCAGAAGCCACTCTTTCGGATGGAACAGATGAGGCTTGGCATATTAAGTACTTCAGCGCGATTTCCGAAATAACCGGTGTGAAGTGTCGGGAGTTCACCCAAAACTTTATTGGATCTGATTTCCTCTCCAGTAGTGGTTGGTCCAGATACTGCTTCAGCTCATTAGGGGCAGAGCCAGAGCTAGGAATCTCTTGCGTAGTAGTGCTAAGAGATAATAGGTGTTCATGTCTGGACCGAATTGAACTTCTATCAGCGTTTTCTCGTTCTGTTTGTGCAGATCGTACTTCTGGAGAACGTTGTCCCATTCGCCTATGTTCTAAGCGAATATCATCACTTATTTTCGTTATAGCACTAGACACCGCAGCTGAAGAAACCACTTTACAACGGTGACGTGCTAAACAAATACATATAATTTGATACTCGGAAAAAAAAATCAATTCTTGATATATCAAAAATTTTTTTGTATTTAATAAACACCACTTCTGTCTACAGGGTCATACCGGTCTTTTGAGTTGAATAAAATTCTTCCTATTGTCACAGGGTTATAAAACGATACATTAGAACATTCATTAAGCACAGTTTTCTGCAATCTGTACGATAATTTTCCCACAAATGGAAGTTTTACCCAGCGATTTGGGAGGGAGCTATTACCAGGTAGTGATGTAAGTAACTGTATAGCTTTTCTTTGGCTACAACGGTGTAGTAACCTGTATATACATTTTTCTTCAAACCCATTCCGACATGCCAAGGCCTTTATTGTGTTCAACTCCTTACTGATTTTTTCCACATCTTTGTTTTATACTAAATGGACATTTCATATTTCCACAATGTCAAGCCTGATACGCTTCTATATGTGAAGACTCCAGCTGAAAAGAAGGCAAAACTGTTTTCATCAATGAACAAAACACGCGGAAGTGACCCTATAATGTAGCATCCACCAGCATTTATATACTTACATTGAAGTGAATCAAGTGTCACGTAATTTAACGACTAAAATAATATTTACATTACATGCATAATTTGAATAGTAGATATATGGTTGAAATGAGGAAAAATCACGAGGATGGGCACGTTTTCAGTTGCCATTGTGATATATTAACTGCTCCACATAATGTGTTTTTATCCTTTGTAGATTACAGATGAAATAATGAAGAATGGCAATGAAATAGAAGTTAAAGACATGAATGCTCGGTTCACCACGGATGTCATCGGCACGACAGCCTTTGGAGTTGAGGTTGGATCATTGAGTAAACCAGACGCTGAGATGCGCGTTATTGGCCGCAAAATATTTGACTTATCTGCTCTACAAGCTTTTAAAAACTTTTTATTCTTCCTGGCCCCCCGTGTATACAGCAGATTTAATCTCAAAAATACTGATTCATTTGTTGAGAAATATTTCACGAAGCTTGTATCTGAGACAATTGACTACCGACAAGAAAATAATATTCGGAGAAATGACTTTCTGCAACTTTTAATAAACTTGAAAAATAGCGAAGCAGCTGAAAATAGCAACAAACCGGTCAATCCTGGAGGTAAGTGATCTACGTGTTTTTTTTTTAAGTTCTTGACTTTGTGTGCCTTCTCTTCAATTGATTTCCAAGCTTTTCTTGGAGGTAAATTGCTTTTCATGTCCGTCTTACAATCACTTGTTTCAATGGGGCTTTCATTTGCCGAATTTAAATATTTTGCCTTTTTTCTCCGGCGCAAATTAGTTCATAAAATTAACATTTATATATATTCATCACTGTCTCTCTCATTAAGTTCCTATTTATTCCTCTTCTCGCTCGTGATTATTTTTGGTAACTTGTTGAACTGAAGGCCATTTTTCGTCCTTAAGCATCCCTTTCTCCCTCATCACCTACTCTGCCTCCTCCTAATAGCAAGTACTTCCTAATAATCCTAATAATAAGTATATGGTATGATGAGGTTGTACGAGTCCTTCTCGTTTGTCTTCCTTTCCGTCCACCGAATTTTCTCCATTCTCCTCCACAACCGCATCTGTAACACTTGCAGCCTCTTCTCGTCCTTTCTGAGACTTACAGGTTTCTGCACCATTCAATGCTCTTTCCCAGCCTCTTATTGATTTGTTAACCCGTCAACAACTCCCTCGTATGACTGAACGCTTCTTTTTGCTACCATGCCCATTTTTTTCTAACTTTCTTCCACTACCCACGTAATAAACTTGCTTTACTTGCTCCAGTTTTTGCCCTCCTACTTTTATGAACAGCCTCACTTTCTTTGTCCTAGAGAACGTCATTTTTTGTTTTCTTGTCGATTTATCTTTATTACACATTTCCCACTATGATACCAGTGAATATAACGAACTTTAT
Organism: Pyrrhosoma nymphula; assembly: GCA_963573305.1. Classification (NCBI taxonomy): domain Eukaryota; kingdom Metazoa; phylum Arthropoda; class Insecta; order Odonata; family Coenagrionidae; genus Pyrrhosoma; species Pyrrhosoma nymphula. The sequence continues at coordinate 162,580,179 of OY754330.1, forward strand.
AAGTTGTCCTCCTATTTTCATTCCCTCACATGGCTCTCTTTCCATGCCTCTTTTCCTTGGCATAAATGTAAAAAAGCCAAGGGGACAATGGGCTACCTTGTCTTACCCTGCAACCTTCATCTACATCTACATATTACCCCGCAAGCCGCCTCAATAGGCGTGTGGCGGGGGTGTTAGGACACCAGCCGTTTACATATAAAATGGACACGATCTAATGAAATTACGTCTAGCATTTATTATAGTCCCTTATTGTTCGGGGGAAAAACGAATTCCCATACCTATCCGTTCGGCAAAATATCTCTCTTAATTTATCGTTTCTGTCGGACCTGGAAATATAGTGTCAGTATAGTCGGACCTTCAACTACCCATCGTCAGCCACTTTCAACTGGGCTGTCTAGGCCATATTTAATTTTTTTTGGCTCTTCTATCTCTTCAATCGGTTTCTATTTTAGAGATTATATTCATTATTTTTCCCAAATTAGCCGGTCAAACGCCAAAAGACGAAACTAACAAAACAAGCAAATTCTTCCTGGCCTAAGATCCTTTCTTTTAGTGTTCTCATCACCACAATGGCATCCTTAGTTGCCCTACCCTTCCTAAACCCAAACGGGTCATCACCATTTTATTAATTTTCTCTAGTTTCTTATGTTTTACTATTAATTCTGAGTACGACGTTTGCCGTATGCGAAATCAAACTAATAGTTCTTTAGCCTCAGCATTCTGAGCAATTCTCTTTTTTGAGGCAGAAATCAAACTTCTTTTTTTCTACCCCTGGAGAAATCACCTGGCCATATTCCGTCATCGTAGACTCTATGCATCTCTTTAAAATCTGTTTGTCTCCGGTTTTTTTCGTAAATTCTTCAGTATCTCCGAAGGCATGTTATTTTCGCCCAGAAATATCCTTGCCATCATCTCTCGTAATGCCTTCTCTAATTCGCTGTCAAGAATATCCGGTCCAAGATTATCCTTCTCTAACGGTCTTTCTCTATATATATATAATAGGGCAGAGGCCTATGACCTTTCTTATTTAGATATTCCACGTATTCCTCTTATCCTGGATATCTTTTCGTTCGATTATTACCATCCCTATTTTCTTTTCATCGTTTTCTCTTTCTTACCGCCCGATAAAATTTTTACCCTTCAGTATCATAGCTATCCCTGTTTACTCTCATCTCGCATACTGCAGTTAAATATATATTAAAAATGTCCCCGCTATCCTTCCATCTCTCCTCGCATTGCCCCAATCCATCTAATTTCCCTTTCTCAATGTCCTGCTTAATATTTTATAGCTTTCCGGCCCTCGTAATTGTTTTGACGTTCTTACTTGCACTTTCTTTTTTCCGCTGCTGTCCTTTTTCCTTCTTTTTCTTCTCCTTTCTCGTATTTTTGTATCCACTCTTGATGTTGTTGAGCAAGAAAATAATCATTACTTTAAACAGTCCAGCTCAAGGAACACGCAAGTCCCCCCACCGCGTCAAGGTTCTAGTCGAAGGAGAATTCTGAATATAATTCTCAAAACGCTATTGTAATTTAAATATTCTTCTTCTTCTGTTGGGATTTTCTGCTTAACATGTATGAGTATTCGGTTACTACTCTGGATGACTTTTCAGGCAAGGGCAAAAGAAGCAGAATATCTAAAATAAGGCATTTGCACAATAAGTAGACTCATGAGGGGACATTCTCAATCTGGCCTCTAAATATCTAATGGTATCTTTTCCTTATCTTAATAAAATAATCAGTGTCCCTTATATTTATCGACATTATCACCTGCGGTTGACCGGTTCACCGCTAGGACTCTTAATCGCTTGCACTCGGAAACTATTTCGGAATATGATCTAAATTCCAGAATTTGTGCTAATTCTAAAGACTTGAGATTTTATTTAGAGGGAAAGTATTAATCTAGGATTGAGTGTGCGCCGACGGCAGGTATTAATCTATTACGGGAAATTCGTAGAAGTCGCAATCTCGTAAATCGAAATATATTATTTTGTGTTAGTTTGTAACTATGCATGCATTTTGGATACTTTTGCAATTGGGAAAGAAGTATTTTGTCATAAAAAATGGGAAAAAAACATAAATGTGAACCAAATTAATGAACATAATAACATTAAATTTATTCCGAGAGTAATATTATCCAGAGTAACTTTCTTCTTATTCAGAGTTGAATTTTTGAAATTAAATAAACTGCAGTTAAGAAAAATAAGGAGAGCTTGAGGATGTCGAATGGAACTTTTTGGAAAGTTTCAAATGCTCTGTACTCCAACTCCAACCAACAGAGCAGAGAATTTCACGAAAGCGTGTTGTTCATGCATTCCTAATTCAATTATCGAGTTTGCATTGTACATTAAAGAGTTTTCTCAATTTGTGTTCCATCGAAGTTATTTCATTGATGAAGATTAATTGTCGGTGGATGAAATAAAATTATCTGTGACAGTATAAAAGCCACAAGGATTGCATTGTGAGAAAAACAATTGCAAGAAATACATCAAAGAATATCATCTCAAATGATCGCGTAGATTTTATTTTGCGTTTTGATATTTTCTGAATATTATGAGGTACTATTGAGACGTCAAAGACTGATTTTATTTTCACCTTCTTCGATTAATTAGTAATTGAAAGCTTTGATTCTGCTCTTTATGCCCGTATTAACGTTAACTATTAATAATTTCTTATAATGTAATAATTCTGAATGTTCCACAGACCCATACTTTTAAATAAATTACAGCTGCTTATTACCCTAAGTTTTACTTATTTGACGAACTGGTAGGCTGAGTTCTGCAGTTTTTCTTCTTAATACACACAGAGGTGAGGTTCTAGTTTTAAACGTTGGCGAAATGCAATCAATGGCAATTAGGTTTTTACGGTCCTTAAAGATTTCTCGCATTTATAAATATTCTTCTCAAGGACACAATTTCTCCATTGGCATTTTTTAGAAATGGGTTATTTCTGAAAGTATTCTTATGCTCTGAAAATAAAACTATTGAAAGGGATTTTAGCTCTGAATTTGGCAGAATTAAAATATTTTTAAGAACCGAGGTAGTTGTCTAAGGATTTGGAGGTTTTTGATGGCATCAGAATGTTTTGGAAAGAATATTACATATTATTCTACATGCAGGAACTTTGCTTTATCCTATCTTTGCACTATCCTTTGTTTTTCAGAGGAACTGGATGTGAATCAATTATGTGCCCAGGCCTTTATCTTTTTCATCGGAGGTTTTGAAACATCAGCGACAACTATGACTTTTTGCCTCTATGAATTGTCTCGGAATCCAGAAGTTCAGGAGAAATTGGCAGAAGAAGTTGAACAAATTTTGGAGAAGCACAACGGGGAACTCACATACGAAAGTCTTGCCGAGATGCAATACATGGATAGAGTGATAGCTGGTGAGTTTTACAGTTAAACTATATTGAGCGAATGCCGGCTTTACTGGAGGGCCAAAATGGAGCATTTAATTTTCTTCTTAATATCTCTAAACAAATATTGTAATCGATTTTTGGCGTTTTTCTGCTTCCTCCCTCATCATTCGCATTATTTGTAGAAATATAACGCTCGCCTATGTTTTATTGTCATCGTAGTATAATATTTTAAAAACCTGTTAATTTACTTACTTCTTGGAAATTACAAATGAAATATAAATCCTCCACAAGGGGCTCCTGTTTTCTTCTTCCTATGGTTGCCCCTTGGGTATACCGACCGGTATATTCACCAAATATTTAAAATACTTCATCTCTCTTAAAATTAATACTTTCCTCGCAGTAATATTTTGACATTGGCTGGTGTCCTCCTGCCTTACCTCATAGATTAATGAATAAATGTCTTATTTACTGCATGCTTATTTGTTTTGAAGCAACTTTCATAACAGATTGGAGAAGGTCCTAATGTTGCTATCGTTAAACTTCTCGTGGACTATTTTCCTCGATAGGATACCCCAATGTCTTGAATATACGATGTAATCTGAACTATTTCAGAGAATTGAAACCTTAGGTAATACAATAGGGAAGTTGGAATGATTAAATTTCATAATAGAAAGGGTACTTTAGTACTTTGGTGATTAATAGCAAGTATTTTGATAACTGTACGCATGAGAATCACAATTTAAGAAAAATATCCAAATTACAAAAATACATCCATTCATCTAATACACAAATATCCAAACTGATAGAAATGTAATTATTTAATTTGTGTGTTCTCCACGATATTATGTTTTAGGTTAAGGTGATTCCCAGATATTTTACATCGTCAGACGACTTTATGTTTACTCCACCCACAGTGTAGACATGGCGTTGGTGTGTTGGCTTCCGCAAGAAGTGTACTGAAGTATATTTACTAAGATTTAGTTCAAGCTCCCACTCCAGTAGTAGTTTATCCAGAATTTGGTGTATTTAAAAGCATTCGTAACTTCTAGTCGCAGTATTTTTGATCGGGTTTTTTTTTCAATATCGTTGATAGAGTCGAATATCTCGATTAGAGTCGCAATAATCAACGTATCAGACGCTCAAGTTATCCATCCAAGTGGTGCAAACACTTCAAACACACTAATATCTCGACAATTTCGTTATTGTGCCACGTGACTTCTTAGTTACTTGATCGGAATTACCTCTATAGCGATTCAAACACAACCACCAATTTCTCACTGGCACTAATTTATTTGTCAATTCAAGGTGGCAAACAGATATCACGTAGATTACTATCAGGCATGAGTACTGGAGTCTTTTTCTCTCGAACACTAGCACCCCGCGGCGACACATCACCCCTGAGGGCAACACCGATGTGAACAAGACTCCCGCGTGTTTATCTTCCTTCCCTTCTCCCCGACGCTTCGCGTCTCCTTCTCCCAGCCGTCGCGACGGCTCCGCCGACACAACGAAATCTCCGGTATCCTATTCGATCTCGCCACGTCCAATGCAACTAGCGAGACTTGGAGCCACAACCCAACAAGCTAGGTGACTGCAAAGCAACTAAAGCACTGAGTGCGAGACTACAGCTAAACTTTTCAGGAAATGTTATGATTGTATAAGAGTAAATTAATTGGTTAATTACGAACAAGAAAAAGCACGAGTGTTCTATTGAAATATAAATCATCATCATTGGGTTTATTTAGGATATTCTGTAGGATTTTGGGCAGTCCTTTCTCTAAACAAGTGGTTCCCAACCGGTGTGCCGCGGTACCTTAGGGTGCCGGGAAATCAACAAGGAGCGCCGACGCGAGATTGTTGCGGGAAAACGAAAAATGTTTAGTATGACGAACGTATTAATTGATTACTCTCGCGACCGACAGAGGGTGACAGTAATAAAAGAACTTCTACCAACCTGACTCCAGTAGTATATTATACTTAAACTATGCCATACTATATATTGGTTAGCGATTGAACTATTACCTCGCTTAAATAAATTAAATTAAATTGAGGAAGTATTTCTTTAAATGTGAAGTTAAACTTTTCCTGATGCATATTTCGCTTTAAACAATTAATATTTTTTAAATTTAAAAAAATCTAAGAAGGGTGCCCCAACATTGTAACCTCAGTCTGAAGGGTACCGCAAATGTTATATTGGTTTGGAATCACTGCTATAACCTCTCCATTTCTCGGACATCTTTTCCTGCACATTACTCGCTCGCCATTAAGTTTGTTTTAATCTCCTTGAGCCCTATGCATCTCCATTGTCGACCAGAATTCCTATCCTCTTCCTTCCTCTCCCACGCTTCCCCAGTGTCCTCCCCTCTATCACTCTCTTCAACATGCCCTCTCCTCTCAAAACCTCCTCCATCCATCTCTTCTGCCTTCTCCGCACCTCTGCCACAAGCTTCCTCTCCTCCCCGACCATATCCAATACCTCCTCGTTCGTCTTTCTCGCCATCCAGCTCACCCTCTCCATTCCTCACCAAACCCGTATGCCTCAAGTCTACGCACGTCCTCTTTCCGCAATGACCAGGTTTCTGGCCCTTATAACGCCGCGCCCCGTATTAAAGTTTCCACCAATTTTTTCTTAACGTATCTCCTTGGAGCTCCTCTCATCAATTCCCTTGGCTAGAGCAATGTTAAATACCTATTCCCCTACCGATAAAGCTATTTTCCACTAAAATACTACCTATGTAGGTAGTAGGTACTACATACAGTTCCACCTGCTGCATTATTCACACTCACTCTAATTTATTTACATTGCCCTGCTTTTTATTTATAAGTAGAACATCTCATTACCATCGTCTCCCGGCCTTTTCCAAGCGTAACGACGTTTAGGATGGTGTTTCTATCGGTGGGTGTTTATATGTAAAAACACCATGGGGAGTAACCCGTAGTTGGGCCAATAAATGGCATCAGGGCAGTATTTCATCCACCGGCAGAGAGAGAAAAACGAACACAGATGAGAAAAGGAAAGATTGACCCAGGCACACAGACAGTGGTAAATAGACAGAACATGAGTTTCGAGTCACGTAGACCTAAAGAAAAAATAAGATATTTTGACTATGCAAGTATTCATTCATTCTCTAGAGTTCGTTCTTTTCGTTCAGAGGCGAAAATAAAGGAATATATTTGGTTCAAACAGAATATGAAATAAATAGGATAGGGACCACATAAAATGTGATAGCACAATGGTGGTGTGAAGATGTAACGATGGCCGATTCCAAATGAAAAATCGGCGGGGGTGTTTGTGCATATAAACTTCCACCGATTCCATTGATTCTTTGACGGCGAGATAGCACTGTGGTATGTGTATCCGGCGTGTTATCGGAAGGTCAGTCGTTTGATTCCCGGTCTAGGCAATTTTTTTCGTGGTAGAACTGTTGATATAATCTATGGTCCCACAAACATTTATATGCCACGCTCTGAGGTTATTAAAATAGCATTAATTTAACCTTACTCCTACTTGTATTGTTCTTGGATCTAGTGCAAGACATATTGCATGGAATTTGAGAACTTTATTTCAGTGCCAAAAAGTATTTGTTCAAATTTATTTCTCAGAAACTTTAAGACTATATCCAGCGGTGCCAATCTTATTCCGGGAGTGTACAAAGGAGTACATTATCAAAAAGGAGGATTATCCTGATTACTCAATGAAAAATGACACAAATGAGGATATTGTGATTGAAGAGGGAATGAAGATTGTTCTCCCAATTGTTGGAATGCATTATGATCCGAAGTACTTCCCTGATCCAGAAAAATTCGACCCTGACAGATTCACCGAGGAGGAAAAGAGCCGGAGGCCACAATTCACCTACCTGCCTTTTGGAGAAGGCCCCCGAATATGCATTGGTAAGGTACCTAACAATTCCAGAAGGTCCAGATTTTTAAGTCATGGAGAACATTCGTTGTGGTATACCACAAAAGATTGGTTCACATGATATGTCATCATGTAAATCATCCCTTGTCCCAAGGTCATACTAATAAAGTCATTTACATAATATTAATGGGCATGTGCTATAATCAGAATTGCATCAGGAACTGTGTAGATTAACTTTAAGGGCACGAACTTGATTTGGTCAGCGTGATGAATTCAAATATTTATCTCGATAAACGCGTATATGGATCGTGCGAAGTACTTAACACTTGAGATAATGCGGTCGTGAATTGAAAGCCGGCGCAAGAGGCGGCTAATTGAAGTGATGGACCCGTAGAAACAGTCATAACCTCTATATCTCATACGCCTGATACCTAAGCCGGGTTGTCTATTGAGGCTGGTGGCATTTTTATTTATTTCAATGGCTTGCAAGACTTGGTTTGAAGGAGAATACTCATGCGATATCGTTTGAAAAATTTGGTGTTTTACCTGCGCTATGGTGTGTGTGAACTCAACGTCCTGAGGACAGAGTTCGATATGGTAACGTCGGCGGAGGCTGACCTGAGACTTCACTCGCTATTCCATCTATTAATTTGAAGTCTATATCTTACCCAAAACTCGCTTGGTCTGCAAATGGAGCTGTTTTTGTCGTTCGGTACAAGTGATCAATGATTCTTAAGGGCGGATTTGGGGTGATATACACTATCTCCAATGGAATACTTCTTTCATAATTACAGCCTGAAACTAATTCACTGTTAAAGAAATTAATTATTAGGCTTTACAGCTTGAGAACAGTTGTTTTGTTTCATTAGGGAATATTCTAATTCTTTGCGTGAGTCACGTTATAATTGGTATGGTTCACTTTTTCATATTGTACTTATCCTCTTTTGACAACTCCGTACTAGGTTGCGTCTGTTTTTGCTCTTTTTTTAAAAGTTACTACATCAATTTTACCTTTTTGAGGGTAGTTTTGACCTCATATGCATATGGGCCCAATTTCCAGGGGGAACGTAGTTTATACTCTAGTATCACAATATGGAATGGTGAGACATTGTGTTAAAAAATGCTGTGATTCTGTTATCTAAGTAACTTAATTGAGTCCCAGGATTGTATTATTTTCTTGGAAGAAAGACATAAGTAAGAAAAGTTTCTTCTTCTTTCTCGTTTATTGTCACTTAGAACTCTTTTATACTATTGAGAACAGATTGAATTGACCAAGCTATTTCTTCCTCCCAAGTGTCCTACTCATAAATTTCTCAGCAATATACCTGACGTTTCAGCTAACTGTATGCGTTTAAATCACACTATTATTTTAGTTTCCGTGAATATATCGGCCAAAGCCGCAGGCATTGGAAAACCCACGTGAGAACTTGCTGTTCTCAGACCGCGATTGCCTGATGGAGCATCCGGTAGTCTCTAGGTAGTACGACAAACACGGTTTTTACAAGGATTATATTGAGACTAACTACTTTAGATAAAACTTATCATGATTCAAAATTATGATTAAAACAGATTGACATAAACTGCAGACTGACCCTTGGCTGGGCAATCTTTCATCCATTTCCAAAATTGTCTTCGGTAAGCTGATGAGTCTCTTATATGCCATAAGTGAATTACGTCTTGTCTTCTGTTGGTTTATTTTTTCACCCCTCTTTGACGTACTTCCATTATCAATCTATTATATTTTCATGACAATCATTGTCCTGTAGAACTACCACTGAAGACATAAAAATTGGCATTAGGAACGATAAATATAACTATCTAGTATGCAGTACGCACAACAATATACTGGAGTATTTCCGTGCCAGACGACTAATATATAGTTCATATAATTTTTTCATTTCGTTATTGATACTTGGGCTAATTCTAGAACTCTTTATTCTAAATATTAATTTTGTTTGGGTTTCGTGGTTCTGCCATTCTTGCTGAAGATTGGGAAAAGTTGGAGTATTTTCAAACACCTTATTCCATTCAGAAAAAGAACACTAAGCATTTTCCACATAATTTTTGAAGTGAAAACTTCTTATGTCACGTTGAGCACTTTTGTAGATGGGTAAAAGTCATTGGACTCGCGTCACCGTCACCGCTACTACATATATGTATAATTATGTATATTCTGTATGTACACAGTATACTCGCTATATACACAGTACTTGTGGATGGGTACAAACCATTGGACTCGCATCACCGTCACCATCACCGCTACTAAATATATGTGTAATTGTATATTCTGTATATACACTTTTGTGGATGGGTAAACGCCATTGGACTCGCGTCACCGTCACTGTTGCTAAATATATGTATAATTGTATATTCTGTATATACACAGTATACTCGCTATATACACAGTACTTGTGGATGGGTAAAAACCATTGGACTCGCGTTACCGTCACCGTCAAATAAACTATATTATAATTTTATTCATATTACATTATATATATCTAATATACAGTTTAGTTCATTCAATTTGGGTTGCTACAAATATTGTGCCGGATAATATAATAGTCCATACTCGTGCAGGAGAGTGTACTCGATACAAGAATAGTGAAGGTTAGTACAATATAACTCAATTTCTTTTAATACGTTCAATTTGAGTAGCTTATTCACATATACATAAACATAAACGTTGCAAACGATAAAAATCTACCATTGATTGAATTTTTAAATAGTGAGTTTGGTATAACGATGTCTAATGATCGCAATCTTGGCACAACGAAATATAAAACTACTATTGATGCAGTATTTACAAGACATTTAAGCAAATTCGAATCAAAATTATTCGTTTCTTACTGTAGTTACCATAAGACTAATGTATTAGTTTTATATATTGCCGATGATGATGGCGGTGATGATGAAAGAGTTATTGAACTAATGGATGAAAGTTGATTATTCTGAAGTGTACAATTTTTATGTAAAATAATTGTGTACAATAGCGCAATAAATGACTATTCAATTTATTATGTACATGAAACTACTTTCTACTGATGAATAAAACACTTCATTACAAATTATTCCCTACATTCAAAAATACTCACGTTATTTCAAGTTTTCACTTCTGTCGGCACTCCTGGAGTGCCTTTTTCTTTTTTTTAGTTTACTACTAGTTTCAACGCATAGGTGTCTTCCTCAGGCGCCTTATTCCATAATTTTTATTTTTCATGGAATTAAATATAAATGAAATATAATTTCATATCTCTAAAACATAATGCTTCTTTACAGGAATGCGGTTTGGGAATATGCAAACCAAATCGGGACTGGCAGCATTATTATCTCATTTTGTGATAAAGCCTGGCAAAAAGAATGTTGGCCCTTTAGTTCTGGATCCTAAATCGTTCGTACCATCAGTGAAAGAGGGTGTATATTTACAATTCTTTCCTCGCAAGAAACAAAATTGAATTTCACCTCGGAATCACCACACTGACGTCCTCGTCAAGGTCCTCGGGTGACTGTAAACCTGATTCATTTAAGGAGAACTGTCTACGTAATAATTAAGTTTTCTTAGTTAGCTCTAGTGGAGTTAAGCAAGTTATTTTAATTTTTCCGAAATGGATAACTTCCGCAAGATCAAGCATACATCTGTTTCCTTTGTGAGAACTGTATAGTTCAAATGGTATTTTCATCGGACTATATCGAAAAAAATTTGATACTATGTCTAAGCCTTTATATTTGTGGTCTAAATATATAAGCAATTAACTTGTGTCCAATACTAAAAATCAAATAATGGTTACACTTTTACCCGTATTAGAGGTAAGCTCGTGAATTTAAATTTATAAATTTATATAATGTGTATGTAAATGTTTTCATAGAGTCTTTTCCAATAAAAGAAAGCTCATGTAAACAAAAATATGCTGTTTTAATGTTTGGTATTTTAGTTTCTTAATAATTAGCATGAAAGATAGTAGATTTTCTTGCTTCATTGATGTCACTGTACAAATACTGCAAGCATTATGTGATAATTAGCCTAAATATGTCTGAACACTGCCGTGAAAGAATTACGAGTGCAAGATAAAACAATGCGAGAGGAACCCAGCAACGGTGCAGTCACCTTCAAGCAAAAGGGAAACCTACGCAAAGGCAATAAATGGAATTGCTTTCCAGTCTCCTTATAAAACAAATGGTGTAAATGGAGGAGAGAAGGATATGGCAAAACGTCAACACCGGCCTAGGCAGGAGAAAGTACAACGAACTAAATAATAAACTCCGGCGAGTGATCGATCGGGCAAAGGAAAACTGGTGAAAGGGACAATGTGAGGAAATGGAAAAGCTGCAGGAAGAGGGGCAAGTGGGTGCTTTGTACGCCAATGTGAACATGTTATCGGGTGGTAAGAGAAGGCAAGCGATACCAATGGTTAAGCACAATACAGGGATGATATTAATTGAACAGGAAGTTATCAAGGAAAGGTGGAGAGAAAACATAGAAAAACTATATGACAGCAAGAATAGACCTGTGAACCTAGATATAGAGGATGAAGGAACTATGTATAAAGATAACCTCGGATAGGAGTTAGTGTACGCGTTGTGTTGCGGGACGGTGTCCTTTTTTATTTTCCTTTGAACTTCCCTCCCTTGTGACGTTGCACGCATTTCGCCGAGTATTTGTTAACGCATAAGTTAATGCCTGCGGCCTCATGGTGGCGCTTGGAGGGAGGAGTGAGTTTTTTTTGTTGACAGTGCGAAACAGTGAGTATGACCTATGCAGTGAGTGAGAGAGGTCAGAAGAGGAGTGTGTGGACGAGTACACGGAGAGACACGTGTGGCCTCCCAACATCAACGGAGACCCAGGCAGATCACCACCGGCGTATATAGAGGCAATTACGTGGTTGAGTAGTCCATCAGGTCCTTTCCATTTTGTCTTTTAAGCATTTCCTTGTTTTAGTTTCCCCGTTCATTAATCCCTTTATTATTTAATTTATTTTGTGTTCCTGGTTCAGCGCTAGCCCTTTTTAAGTTCCCTTTTAGTATTTTGGATATTTCCGTGAAAGGGCTAAGACGAGGCTACCGGGGCGCGAGCATTTGGTGCCGAAACCCGGGATTAATTGGGTTTCTATTTTCTTTCGAAATATTTACATGGTTATTGCTTTATTTGTTAAACATGGCTGAAACAGAGGAGGGGAAATGGCCCGCAGTCATGACGAGGGATGATTTTAATAGCCAGTTAAAATCGCTTCGTGCGAAGCGAGATAACGTCCTTAGCAAGATATGTGCAGCGAATTTACTTGTTCACAGTTACTTGACAGCGAAATAGAGAGGGTATTAAAGGAGGTGAACGGTAAAAGAGCAGTAGGAACCGATAAACGACCTTCGGAGCTACTGAAGAATCTAGGTAGTACAGGGAGACAATCTTTTTTCGAACTTGATCGTAGGATTTACGAGGAAGGATGGCCAGATGATTTTGTGAAAACAGTATTAATACCTATGCTGAATTTTACCGGACGACCAGGCGTTAGTCAGTCAGTCACCTATAGGATTGTAAACTTTAGTAGATGCATTGGAAAAGCAGTGTGGGAAATACGGAATAAAGGTAAACCATAAGAAAACAAAAGTAATTTCACTCTATAGGAAAAAGAATGTGAGGCTGATCATATACGAAGGAAGACACAAACTGGAGCAAGTAAAACAATTTAATTACTTGGATAGTACGCTAGAATAAACATAACATAGTAGCAAAGACATTAGGAGGAGAATATCACTAGCGAAGGAAGCGTTTAATAATAGAAGGGAGCTGATGATGGGGACCTTAAGTATGTAGAATAGAGGCTGGTGAAGATATGTAGTGTAACGTTGTATGCCCCATACCTTGGAAACGTGGACCTTGAGAAAGGAAGACGAAAATAGGCTGAATGTGTTCGAGATGTGGGTGCGGAGGAGGATGGAGAAAGAGCGGTGGAAGGAAAGGAAGACAAATGAGGAAGTGCTTTACCTAGTTGATGAGGAGAGGAAACTTGTGGATGAGATAAGCGGAAGGCAGGGTAGGTGGCTGGAAGGGGTAATGAGGGACGATGAAGGCCGTGATAGAAGTAAGGATGTTGGGCAAGCGTGGAAGTGAAAGAAAGAACCGTTGTAATTCCCCTTCCCTTCTTACCGCCAGTCAGTTCCTTTATTTTCCTATATAATGCATCTGTATGCATGCTATAAAATATATGCGATGCATTCTAATGCATCAATAGTCGTAGTAACACCAACTTTAAGGTTAAAAAAAGGAAGTTGGTGACTAAAAACCCCCTGTCACACACCCTTGAGGTGACTTACAGGGTATTTTGTAGATGTAGATGCTCTTCCCCCTTTATGGTACTTCTCTAAGGTGTCCAACTGTTCTCTCCATCATGCCTCTCTTGCCTTCATTGATTCTCTTCTTGGACTGTTGTTAATATCCCGAGAATTAAATAACAGGCTTAGAAGAGAAACAAAGAATGCAAGAGAAGCGTGGTGGAGAGAACAGATCGGTTCGCTAGCGAAAGACAAAATAGAGGGAACAGCAGATGCAATATATAGGAGAGTAAAGGAACTGACGGATGATAATAAGGGAAGGGGAATTACAACAATAACAGACAAGATGGGAAAGGTGATCGTAGAACCAAAAGAGATCCAGGAGAGGTGGAAGGAGTATGTTGAAGAGCTGTATGGTAAAGAAATTAGGCCAAACACGTTTGATATAGAAAGGGAAGACGACAACGACAGAAATGGCATTGGATCAGGTATCCCAGATTGCGAATTTGAAAGAGCTCTACGAGACATGAAAAGGAATAAGGTGGTGGGTATAGATGACATGCCTGCTGCGTTTTTAAAGAGCATGAGTAAGAGCCGAAGAGTAAAAATTTTGCGCTTATTCGTAGGATTTATGAGGATGGAGTGTGGCCGGAAGACTTCGCGAAAACTGTATTGATTCCTATACTGAAGAAGAGAAAGACAAAAACGTGCGAAGACACGAGGACAATAAGCTTAATATCCCACGTGGCCAAAGTAGTTCTGAGAATTATAAACAGAAGACTAGAGAAGAAGGAAAATGAATGCGTGGGTGACGACCAGCTCGGGTTTGGGAGAGGGACTGGAACGCGAGACGCTATAGCGGTGATGAGGACGCTAGTAGAAAGAAACCCAGAGTATGGGCAGGATGTTTATGCATGATTCGTAGATTTCGAGAAGACGTTTTATCGGGTGGAATGGACGAAATTAATGGGAGTGCAGAAGAAATTAGGGGTCGATTGGAGGGACAGGCGTCTGATTCGGAATTTGTATATGAACCAGACGGCGTAGGTTAGGGTAGCCAATAGAGAATCGGGATGGGTCAAAATAGGACTGGGAGTGCGAGAGGGTTGACCACTATCGCCGTTGATTGTTAACGTGTATTCAGAAGAAATGGTAAGGGAGGCATTGGGGGAGGAGGAGGTAGGAATAAAGGTAGGAGGGTAGCTGAAAAAACTGAGATTTGCAGATGATCAAGCATTGGTTAGTCAGTCGGCCAAGAGGTTACATTCAATGGTGAATTCGTTAGAGGAGCAGTGCTAAAGATATGGCATGAAGATAAACCACAAGAAAACGAAAGTGCAGCGCAAGAAACATCAGATGCAGAACTGACGTGGCTAAAGAAGTATTATCGAGGGGAAGGGAATTGATGATGGGGGTCTGAGAAGAGAAGTAAAGAAAAGACTGGTGAAAACTTGGCGTGGAAAAATGGATCGTGGAGCTGTATGGGTCGGAAACTTGGACATTGAGAAGTGAGGATGTGCGTAGACTTGAGGCGTTTGAGATGTAGGTTTGGAGAAGGATGGAGAAGGTTAGCTGGAGGGCGAGAAAGACGAACGAGGAGGTATTGGCTATGGTCGGAGAGGAGAGGAAGCTTGTGGCGGAGGTGCGGAGAAGGCAGAAGAGATGGATGGAGGAGGTTTTGAGAGGAGAGGGCATTTTGAAGAGAGTGATAGAGGGGAGAACACTGGAGAAGCGTGGAAGAGGAAGGAGGAGGATAGGAATTCTGGACGAAATAAGAGGAGATAGAAGATATGAAGAATTGAAGAGGGATGTAATGGTGGGACATCATTCGGTGGGAAAGCAAAACAATGTCTATGAAATTGGGATGCAGAATTGGGACTGTCCAAGAACCTACCAATCAGCTGGTAGAATACCTACTTGAAATGAATTTTAATTATTCATTATTTTTTGGCTATTTTACCAATGTTTTAGCCAGTTTTCCAGCCAGGTAGTTGCCAGGATTTTCAACTATTCGCTAGTAAAACAAGTATTTCCATTCAATTCATCATCTAACCCAAGCCTGAATTAAGCGATTTTCTCATACACTAGTAATTTGATGAGGGCATGAAACTTGCCTCACTCTTTCGTTTGAGAAACTTTATGCTGCCCCCGTAATTAATGTAATAATTTACAACCCGATAGGGAGAAATGTTGAGTCTCAAAGAACTCAAAGACTGCCTTTCTGCGCGAATCCAAACGAAGTGTCTGACACCTTGCGGCAAGAAATCGAAGCGTCAGAGAGGTGATTGCGGAGATCGCTTAACCGGTGTGACAACAGTGTTTTGATCGTTTGTTCAAGAATGGTGGCTGAATGAAATAATTGTTTTCTACAATTATGACTTTGGCGCATGATAAATTTGGCGTAAATGAATGAAACAGAGCATCAGGCTGCATTACCCTGGACGCTTTTCCAATAGAATGTGGACAGAATAAGCGATGGCAGAATGTATTAAGAAGCGATAGAAGTAAAAAGAAAAAGAACTCCCAAAAGCAGTATTGAAACATGGTATAGCTCGGTTGAAAGTTCCTGGCACCTGTCCAGACTTTCGTTTTCGGTCTGGGGAGTATATTTTGACGACTTGCGCCTAGAAGTGGGTGTGGGCCGGGTGGTAGTGGTATTTCTGCAAAATAGAATGGATTACCAACAGCTTGCGTGCCCCGAGCATTATTCATGCTGTCTGCCAAATTGATTGTACAGTAGATAGGTAACCTTGCATGCATTTGAAACGTTATATTGACTTATTTCATTATTACCCAAGGTACATAAATGGGCATAATTAATTGCGTAAGACAAAAAAACAGTGCAACAGCTTCATTCAGGTAAGATACTGGAAACCCTATACCTACACATAAACAGTGCCTTAAGTGTACTCCACACCTATTGAAGAAGACTTCTAACTTTGAAGAGCAAATATCCTGGCTCATTTCCCGTTACTTTTCCATGCCCATTTTCTTTCCCTGACTTTCCAGGGCTGTAACAACTCTGACAAGGAAAATTCGAAACAACATCTACGTTACATCTACATCTACATGTTACCCTGCGAGCCACCTCTAGGGTATTTGGCACGGAGTGACAAGTCACCAAAATGCAGCATGCATGCGGACCGCCACATGCACACTACTACGTTACTACTTGCCCATAGCCTCAAAAGCACCTTCATCCTTATCTTTCATAAAACAGTCAACCCTCAAATTACCAACTATTTCACATAATTAAACCTCTCAGGCTTATCTCATAGCTTCTTTAATGAAAAATATTAACAATACATTCTGATAATAATACTCCTCTTCCTACAGCCCTGATATTTAAGTAATTGAAAACATGCAAATCATGCAACAAGAGAAACTTGACTTAGAGATTAAGGTGAATGTCGCATAGTTAACCCAGGCAATAATTATTATTATTATTATTATTTTACGGGCATATATCCGAAGCTTCTCAATATGCACACTCTTGAGTTCACACAAATGATTTAAAAATATATGTTTCCTAGAAAATTTAACTGACTAATCAACGATGGGTTGGTGATGCTCACTTCAGACAAATACATATGGCATTATATATGGAGGAAAATCTTCACACTTCAAAAGCCATCCAGTTCCAAAAAACACAGAAACTTTTACTTTGTGAGGTTTCCCATTTATTAAGTTACTTTTTTGGAGCACTAACCCCATCACATTGATTTCCATAGCCGAACTTTCACTAACACCACACGTAACCAAATGATTCGCATTGGGCACTTTTGACCTCTCAATTAAAGGTCTATGTCCCTCATTGATATACTTGATGACCCCAAAACCCTCGATTATGGGAGTCATTGTAGGAATATCTCAATAAAGCCTAGCGGTTACAACGCTTCCCATATGGCCGCTCAAGCACCATCACCTTTCCGAGATCAAAACGAAGACGACGGTCCTGCCACCATTGGCCATTGGATTCGCCTATACGTTTCTGATGATGGTATCAGACGGCATATGATTGCTGATATTTCTGATAACTCAATGATGACTTAAGAGATAAGTTTGTTGTCTTCTCCTCGTGCGCCGCATACATTGCCCCCGAAGATAACTTTTGAGTTTCACGGTCGTCGCCACTCATTCCTTCCCCTGTTGTCTCTTCTTCTTCTTATCCTTCCAGGCTTTGAAATGTGCCGTCTCATTGGCAGAACCTCGGGGAGAAAGGGAAAATGACAGAGCGATTTTAAATTGTGGGCAGTTCTTTCCTCACGCTTTTTCTGTTAACAAGTCCTCCTCCCGGATTATGGCACATTAGTGTTGGTCTCTCCCCGCTTCTCGCATAGTCTTTCGCCTTTTGTTCATAAAAAACGGATGCTTGTTCATACGCCTGTCACTTCTCAAGGGTTTACTACATACTGCAGTACAATAACACTTTGAGGAAGGCATTAATAGACAAATGGATGGATAAAAGAGCATATTTATTCAGTTTCGAGAACCTATGCTGTTTGTTGCCCACATTTTAAAGGAATGCCGTGCAGTCACTTAGATTAATTCGCTTCCTGCGTTACGCAGTATTTTGACTTTGAGTAACCGTAACCGCCTATGCGTGAGATCATTACTCGGAGCTATTGCTTTCTTATGTCAAAATTTTCTCCTGGCCCATGAATCCAGCAATGAGGGACAAGACAAGGGGGCTAAAAGTTAATACATTTTCAACTCCAATTGATCACATGCGTCAATCATTATGAGGGAAAGTGTATAAGAAAAGTTAGGTTCGAAATTAAACTTGATAGGTGAGGTCTCATAGCGCGGAAGGCTTTTATTTGTATTCAGATTTTATTAGATGATATTTTACTGTCGTCACTTCTGAGGTAGGTTTTCTTAGCTTTTCACCGTTTTGAATGTATGGAATCATCCTTGCTTTGATGGAGATCATATAACCTTCATGGTGTGTCCTTTAGAGGTTGAGAATCTTGTTGGAACGGCTACATTTCTAACGGTATCCTGGAAAAGTATTTGAGTTTTTATCAATCGCTGGGATGAATACCAGTCTATTAATCCACTATTATGGTGTATGTTATGCCTCGTATGCTCTTTTGATATATCAATGGCCTCCCAGTAGTTATAGAGCTCTAATATTCACTTGAAAGTCCTTAATTCAAAAGCGAATTCCTTAAGCTGGCTGTGAGCTTTTAACACCCACAATCATGTTTTGAGAATCAGCACAAGAGATTCATTCATCAGCTCATGCTACGCTTAGTAGTAGCGAGTTGTTTTCTAAATGCTTTGGCGCCGATGACATTTTCCGAACACGAATTCATTTTTTTTGAATGAGGAAATGTTTCTCCATTGTTCCTAATTTTAAAAATTTCGCTGTTTCATCGCTGGATCATTTTACCTCATAGGAGATAACCTCACACCCCCCTCTTTTCTCCTCCCCACCCTCCACCCGCACCTCCTCCCCTCCCCCCTCCTCCCTCCCACCGAACCCACCCCCAAACACTCCCACTCCTCCATTCCCAAAACCGGGAGACTCTCATCCGTCCGCCGTCGTAGCCGCGACACTGCGCCATCGAAGCCCTCTGACATCGGTCGCACACTCTTCCCGTCATTAATTTCGGCCGGGCGAATCAGCTTTTTCGGTCCTCTTCCTTCCTCCTCCCCCTGCATCTTTGGGAGTTCAGGTGCTAAGTGATCTTCGAGGAGCGGATACCTTCGGACCGGGAGTGTTCCGGCGATTCGCCTGAGGAGCGCCCGTGATCGACGCGAAAATCGCCCATCGCTCGTCTTACTGCTCCAGTGACCTCCAATTCGGCCCGTTGTTAAGGTGGAAGGGAAACAGAGGGAAGGACGTAAGCAAGGTGAGCGATAACTTCCTCTTAGAAGACATTTACACGAAGATTCGTCGCTCTCGACATCCTCGTTCGCTCACAGAATGATCCCTTTTGTTTTGCTCTCCGTACGCATCGGGTGGAAAACATTCCCTTCATCATCATCATCATCTGAGTAATCTACCAGATGAAGATTGGTTGTGATGAAAGTCAGAGAATATACAACAGACTCTTACACGTGTAGTGCCTTATGTACATCTAGTATTTCTTTCTTCATCTCAGCATAAGTCCTACCTTTCTTCATCCCGTCCATAAAACCTCTTTCTTCCCCTTCCCCGCTTACCCAACATCCTACCCTCTATCACGGCCTTCAGCAAACCATCGTCCCTCATTACCGCCTCCAGCCACCTACCCTGCCTTCCCCTATACTCATTCACAAGTTTCCTCTCCTCGCCCACCATGTCAAGCACTTCCTCATTTGTCTTCCTATCCGTCTAACTCACCTTCTCCAGCCTCCACCACACCCACATCTCGAAAGCCTTCACGTTTCTGCCCCACGCAACGCCACACTCCATGTCGGCCCCGGTGGCGATGGGGTAATGTCCGTGCCTGCCAATCCGAGGGTGGCGGGTTCGAATCCCGCCGGTGTGGATTGTGGTTTATTCGTCAGTTGTTAATGTTACATCACCCGATGTAAGAGGTCATTGCGAGATGTTTTCGGGTAACTATAGAAAGGAAATAAATGAATAATAAATATCAAGCCCTTCACCAGCCTCAGTTTTACATCCTGCTCTTATGGTCCCCGTCATCAGCTCACTTCTATTATTGAATGCTTCCTTCTCTAGCGCTATTCTCCTCCTAATGTCTTTGCTACTATGCATGTTTAACACAGAACAAACATTTTCGGAAATTAGTTCTTTACAAAGCATGCAGTTGGGCGCAACTTTCATGATTAACAATTATTTTAGATTAATTAAAAAATGTATTGTGTAAATCCATTTAATTAGATAAATTCAAAAATATTTATCCATTTATTTGCAGGCTCAACCCTCTCACTTATCTCATTATCACTTTCAACAATTTCAATTTCTCAACTCGTAAATAAGTATTTTTCAAGTTCTTCAATTTTTCTGCCCGCTCTGAGGCAGTGTGAAATGCCATTTCTTTTCCTTCTACTTTCATGATTGAGTATACTCATTTCTACCACTTTATATGCACACATCTTGCCTCCTTTAAATACGTCCTAAATACAGGAGAATGAACTCTTTCAATTGTGTTATTTTATTCTCATCATGGTTAAGTTTTAACCTAATTCATGGAAATGTTATTACTATGGATTTATCTTTAAATCGGATTTAAAAACTTCTTACTTTCCCTGAGTATCTTCTCCAGCTAGAGATTTACTTTCCACTAATCAATTTTCCTAGTATTTACTGTAGTGGGCGAAAATGCCATATAATATTTTGTTCACTGATTGCTTTTCATGACCCATGTGCTTCAAAGAACCCTAATAGCCACTTTTGAGTCATCATCACGTTTCTCAGTTTCCTAACCCTTCATTAACTCTCACGCTTTTCATTCAACTTATATATGCCAACAACTTTGTTAATTTGCTTCCTCGCTTAGTGTCAATTTGATATTTAAGAGCATTTCTCTGTTATTACAAAATAGATCATCAGATTGACCCAAAATTTCAGCTCGGGAAACCGTGTCGTCCTTTATGAAAAGCAAATCCTATTAATGTTGAGGGTTGAGATGAGAGCGCTTGGAGGGTAAAGGTGGTTAGTGAACTCACCCCTAACGTCTCTGCCCTCGTACCACACCTCCAACACACTAAAAGCGCACAAAAGAGCACAAATAGAGCTTTTGTAACAGAGCACAAACAAAATTAAAGTGCCTTTTTTACTTATTTATTACACTGATACTGTAATTAGACATTTATCATAGAGTTGAGAATGCATTCTTGTATGGATAATGTATTTATTCCTGGACCATAGAACCTACCAATCAGCTAGTAGAATACTTGAAAGAAAATAAATCTCCCTTCTACTTCAATCTATGCTATCACATTGAAATTGAAAACCAAATAACATTTGAATTATATCCCTCAAAAACCCGCTTCGCAATAATATGTTACCCTAGAAAAAGACACTAATACCCAGAAATATCCCTGAACTGCCAATGGACTAAATAACTCTGAAGTTACTATCTCCGGTGACGTTGAATTTCAATGGCGAACATTCACTGTGGAAGGAATTAAGGCCAATAGTAGCCAACGAAGTAAAAGATTTAAGTAAAAAATTTCTATTAAATTATGAAGATATCCAGAAATGAAGGTATGTTACCAGTGCACGTTGATTGCCTCACAGCGATCTCGGTGCATGAGGTCCAAGTCGTCGGAATGTGACAGTTTAATTGATTCCCAAGTGACTCGCAATTCATATCTGCGCAACGAGATGATATATACTGAGTAAGATAAGATCTCTCGCAGAGAATCTTTATTCTGTACGAACATGCATCAACATGAGTGAATGGATTAATTGAGGGCTAAGAAATGAATTTCTTCACTTGGACTACAACCTTGTCGTGGTGGAAGGGCTTACGTGCTCCGATGACCCCAAGAGCTGAACTGGCGGGAGCAATGCTCTTGGTAAGGTCACCTATGCCAGATTGGTCGAAGGTCAGGAGAGAGACGAATGGTAGTCCGCGCAGCGTCTGTACCTCAGTGAGTAGGCTGAAAAAGGCGTCTGACCGCAGTGGGGCGGCCTCTGAAGTGATGGTGTCACGTAAAAAAGTATTATTGAGTAAATTCACGGAATACTATCTCAAATAAAACAAAAAACTTGAAATTATGGACAGTTCTCTAATGATAATGAACCCTGACAACTACGGGGCTCTACCTAGAGGGCCGGTTGTCGTGCCCGGCAGCGGTGGGAGCAAGGCCCCTGCGGTCGTCATCACACGAAATCCTTGCCCAGACATAGAAGGTGCAGAGGAAAAGAAGATAAGGAAGAGGAGGGAAACTATCAGAATAGACACGTGGAATTTTATGACTATGCTGAGGGCGGGGAAGCTGAAGAATATAAAGCAAGAAATGGAGATGGTGGGTGTAGACATCATGAGTCTCGGTAAAGTAAGATGGAAGGATGAAGGGTACTACTGGAGCGACGGCTATAAAGTAATTTATAGTGGAGGCAATGAAAGTCAGCACGGGGTTACATTCGTAATGAATAGGAAACTAGGTAGAAAAGTAGTGTATGCAGAACAGGTGAGTGATAGGATAATAGTCGTGGAACTAAAGGCAGATCTAAAGAATTAAGTTATAATCCAGGTTTATATGCGTGCCTCTAATCATAAAGAGGAGGAGGTAGACGGTGTATACGATCAGCTAGAGGAAATAATTGGTAGGATACCTGGGAGTAAGCACTTGGTAGTAATAGGGGATTGGAACGCGGTAGTGGGTGAAGGAAGCGATGGGCAGGAGCTGGGCGATTAAGGGCAAGGTAGGAGAAACGACCGCGGTGAGAAAGCTGTGGAGTTTTGCCGGAGAAATAACATAGTGATTACAAATAAATGGTTCAGACATCATCCTCGACGTAGAAAAACATAGAAGAAGCCGGGAGACACAGATACGTTCCAGATAGATTATATAATGGTTCCTTACAGATACAGAAATAGTGATAAAAACTCGCATACTTATCCAGGAGCTGATGTAGACACAGACCACAGCTTATTAGTCATGAAATGTCGGGTAAAATTGAAAAAGATAAGAATGGGAAGGAGGGTACGAAAGTGGAATACGGAGGCATTAACTGGGGCAATGAAGAAGAAGTATCGATAAAAGGTTGATGAGATAATGAGTAAGGATCATTGAGTTAGATCAGTGGAAGACGAATGGGGAAGTTTGAAAAATGGAATTGTAGAAACGGCGAAAGCAACGGTAGGTGCAGTGGTTGCAACTAAAATAAGAAAACCGTGGATCACGACGGAGATGATAAGGAAGATGGAGGAGAGGAGGAAATGGAAGAGCGTAAACTCGAGCTAGGCAAGAGGAAATACCGAGAACTAAATAACAGGCATAAAAGAGAAACAAAGAAAGTGAGAGAGGCGTGGTGGAGAGAACAGATCGACTCGTAAGATAAATACCAAAAAGAGGGAAGAGCAGATGCATTATATAGGAAAGTAAAGGAACTGACAGGTGGTAACAAGGGAAGGGAAATTAAAACGATAACAGACAAGAGGCGGTGGGTATAGATGACATGCCTGCAAAATGTTTAAAGCTATTGGGGGAGAACGGAAGAGGAAAACATTTTGAGCCTTTTTGTAGTATTTATGAGAATGGAGTGTGGCCGGAAGACTTCGCGAAAACTGCATTGATTCGTATACCGAAGAAGAGTAAGGCAACAACGTGCGAAGACTAAAGGACAATAAGCTTAATATCCCATGCGGCCTACGTAGTTCTCAAAATTATAAACAAAAGGCTAGAGAAGAAGGCAAATGAATACCTAGGTGACGACCAGTTTGGGTTTAGGATAGGGACGGGAACGTGAGACGCTATAGTGGTGATGAAGACGCTAGTAGAAAGAAATATGGAGTATGGGCAGAATGTTTTTGCATGCTTCGTAGATTTCGAGAAGGCGTTTGATCGGGTGGAATTGACGAAATTAATGGGAGTGTTGAATAAATTAGGGGTCCATTGGACGGACAGGGGTCTGATTCGGAATTTGTATATGAGCCAGACGGCGCAGGTTAGGGTAGCCAATGGAGAATCGGGATGGGCTATAAGTGAACGGGGAGTGCGGCAAGGGTGCCCACTATCGTCGTTGCTTTTTAACGTGTATTCAGATGAAACGGTAAGGGAGGCATGGGGGGAGGAGGAGGTAGGAATAAAGTTAGGACGGGAGCTGATGAAATCAGTGAGATTTGCAGATGTTCAAGCATTGGTTAGTCAGTCTGCAAAGGGGTTACAATCAATGGTGAATGCGTTAGAGGTGCAGTGCGAAAAGTATGGGATGAAGATAAACCACATTAAAACGAAAGTGATGTGATTCTGCAGAAGTAAGGAGGCGGGGCTGAATATAAGGGTGAGATGGCAGAAAAAGAGCAAATCGAGCAGTTTACGTATCTGCGTAGTATTTTGGAGTAGAAAAGGTTTAGTTGTAGGGGCATCAGATATAGAATTGTGCTCGCTAAAGAAGCATTTTTGAAGAGAAGGGAATTGATGAGGGAGGGTCTGAGTAGAGAGGTAAAGCTAAGGCTGGTGAAAATTCTGATATGGAGCGTGGCGCTATATGGGTCGGAAACTTGGTCACTGCGAAGGGAGGATGTGCGTAGACTTGAGGAGATTGAGATGTGGATATGGAAAAGGATGGTGTGGAAGCTTGTGACAGAGGTACGGAGAAGGCAGAGGAGATGGATGAAGGAGTTTTTGAGAGAAGAGGAAGCTTGTGGCAGAGGTGCGTAGAAGGCAGAGGAGATGGATGGAAGAGGTTTTTGAGAGGAGAGGGCATGTTGAAGACAGTGATAGAGGGGAGAACACCAGGGAAGTGTGAAAGAGGAAGGAAGAGGATAGGAATTCAGGACGAAATAAGAGGCGGTAGACGACATGAAGAATTGAAGAGGGATCTAATGGCGGGACATCCTTGGGTGGGAAAGCGAGGCAATGTCTATGAAATTGGGATGCAGAATGGGGACTGTCCAAGAACCTACCAATCAGATGGTAGAATACGTGAATGAATGAAAAATATAAATGAATCCACATAAAGAAGCCGTATAATATCGAAGACGAAGGTGCACATAAGGAGAATATTTAGAGAGCCGAATAATGAAAGGCCGTTGCAGTAACTCTTTTCAGTGAACCATCGCGAATGGTCTCGAAGCAATGTTCGGTAGTGTGAGCACAGAATGCAACATTTATGTGGAAAATTTTGTATTTGTTGGACTCAATTCCTCTTCGTCGTAGAAAGTGCATATATCAGCATGATAGGCCAGGCTTTTCCTTCACCAATGAATCCTTACCTTTTCCGGATATCCAATATTATTCGGCTTTCCAGCTGTTTCAGGAAATTCTTGGGCTAAGATTCCCGAGAGCTTATAATCATTACAGGCCAAAGGAATGACCTCGCATAGTTGCGCCTTTGTAGTCACTAATAATGGCTGCCTATTTTCTTCCTTCGATTCTTGCAAAAAGAAGAGCTGAGATAGATAATGTCGCCCCTTAAAGACACCGAAAGAGCATCGTAAATACTTGAATCTTCAGCATTATTATAGTATATTTCCTGATTTTAGAGAATGATATTTTTTAGCTGTATTTCTTTAGTGAGTGAGCTCAGGCAGACATTAGTGAGCGTGGTCGTTGAAAGGGAACCTTACGAAAGGATGAATTTAATGTTTTCGAATACCTGAACAGCAAGCATTCAGATCGCGTCATTTGTCCTTTTATAATTGCACAAATATTGAAGGTGATATATTCGCACTGCAATCTAAATAGTGTACATACATCTAGTCGCACTTAATTTGTTAATTAAACGTAAGAAGTAATAATAATAATGTATATTTACTCCATAGCTGATTACATTCTTTTAAATACAAATATTTCGGAGATTTAGGCAGCCTCAAAGGTACAAGCACCTGTATCGAGACTGCCTTCCGTAAGTAAATACATGCAATTGCTGGTATTGTACAAAAACTGAATTTTTCCGAACACATGTACAAATATGAACCATTTCATTTATGCCAATTTGTGAACAAAGAAAGATACATGCGTCTTTTTTTACAATACATCAAGCTATATTATATAAACACTTAACATGATTAGTTACAATTTAGAACATAATTTGAGTTGCAAATCTAATACAAAACTTCAATTTTACTTATAGATAGTATGCATTACTTTAGCTGCTTTAGATTTTTTCTTTTGTTTTTTGAAATTTTTAAATTATCTGGTAGAATATATCATTTAATAGTTTAGGTCCTAAGTAGACAAAGGACCTCTTAAATAATGTTAGGTTTGATTTTGGAGCCGTTGCACATCGCTTCCTTCTGAAATAGTATTCATCACTACCGGTACTAGCGGGAATATTGCCGCTCTTTAAATAATATAATTTTAATACTTGAAAACAAAAGTAATTAGATTCTGTAGAACAAAGAAAGCGAAGCTGGTGATAAGAGTAGGAAGTCACAAACTGGAGAAAGTAGAACAATTTAATTACTTGGGTAGTACGCTAGAAGAAACAGGACACAATAGCAAAGACATTAGGAGGAGAATAGCGCTAGCGAAGGAAGCCTTCAATAATAGAAGGGAGCTGATGACGGGGACCTTAAGTAAGGATGTAAAAAAGAGGCTGATGAAGAGCTTGATGTGGAGTGTGGCATTGTATGGGGCAGAAACGTGGACCTTGAGAAAGGAAGACGAAAATAGGCTGAAGGTTTTTGAGATGTGGGTGTGGAGGAGGATGGAGAAGGTGCGCTGGACGGAAAGGAAGACAAATGAGGAAGTGCTTGACATGGTGGGCGAGGAGAGGAAACTTATAGATGAGATTAGGGGAAGACAGGGTAGGTGGCTGGAAGGGGTAATGAGGGGCGATGGTTTCCTGAAGGCCGTGATAGAGGGTAGGATGTTGGGTAAGCGGGGAAGGGGAAGGAAGAGAATAGGTTTTATGGACGGGATGAAGAAAGGTAGGACTTATGCTGAGATGAAGAAAGAAATACTAGAGGTAAATAGGGCACGGCACGTGTAAGAGTTCGTAGGATATTCTCTGACTTTCATCACAACCTACCTCTAACCGGTAGATTACTGTAATGAATGAATGAATACTTTTAAAATATACAAGTATTTAATGGGCAGAATCTGCAACCGCACAAATATGGGATAAGTATGTTCGTACCTTTTGCATTTGGTAACAGTTCTTATTATCTTCTTCTGCAATAACACAACTGGCTGCAAGGAGTTATTAGAAGATGCTCCCCAACAGACCAGGCCATACCCCAATCTAGACCCTACTAGTGTTTCATATAAGGTTATTTGAAATGTTACAGGACACTCGTTTCTAATATAGAATAGTTTGGACGTATAGTATCGAAGAGTCTTGGAAAGTGCAGTAATGTGATTATTCCATTTCAAGTATTTGTCAATAACAATTCCCAAATATTTTATAGTATCAACTTGATCAATCTTTATACAACCACAAGGCTGTTTCAAACAGTCAGAGTCGTGATAAATTAAATAAGAATTACATTTATAACAATTTCTTGGATCAAAAAGCATAAATTTGGTTTTTTCACTTATTTCTAGACCATTGTAGTCAAACCATCTTCGTAATACATTCAAGTCACATTGCGCATCTTTTACTTTATTGTTAACATTACTTCCGCTGTAGCACAAGCAGTGGCGGATACATATGGGCGGCGCACCCCCCCACCCCCTGCGGAGCCGCCCGCAGTGCCGCCCCCACCAGTCAGCCCGCACGCTATTCGTTCGTGTCTTTCGTCAGTCGACTCTGAGTCGAGTTATCGAGTAGTTGTACTTTCATATGTAGCACGCGCGCGCGTCCGCGTCATCGAGTTTTATACGTTTCTGTCTGGCACATAGATAGCTAACCTACGAGAAAATTCGCGGCCATTCTAGTGATCTCGGTAGATTATTCTGTCTGGCATTTGTTCGAGCAAAGTCGCGAATATTCTACTGTTTGTATTTGTTCACACTCCTTAAAAGTCTGGAAGCAAACATTCTGGCACCGAATGTTCTCGAAACAACCGAGCTACAAAATGGCCGGCCGCACACCGAAGGAGCAATCGGTCTGAAGCAAGTGTCATGAGTCATTTTGGGGGTCAGTCATTATGCGTCCGACACTGTTTCAAGCGCCTCGCAACGTCGCGAGGCGCCTCGAAACACGCGTTCCCTCAGTGTACGTCGGTCCGTTGAAATACATGCAGAAGTAGGTGTCCGACAAAACTGTAGAAACAAAATGACTCGCGACACATGCTTCAGACAGTTTGCTCCTCCAGTGTGCTGCAGCTGGCGACAAAGAGACATTTTGACTCGAGTTGAGAAAAATAGCTAGTTGCCGGTTCACCATGTTAAGAAGATGAGTGCAGAAGAAGATCTTAATGTTGCCATGTGCTTATGGAAGTTTGTCCAAATTTTGGATATGTCTCTAGAAAGGAAGCATTGGGTTCACCCCATTAACGAAAAGAAGGATATAAAATCATTTGCAATCGCATCCTGATTGTGGTGATCTTTTCTTGTTATGTCGTATATCTCTGGCCTTGCCTCAACCATTACCAAAAGTTTGTCCACATCGACCAATTCGTCAGTATCTCGTTCTATTGACATTTTTAAGGAACACATGTCATAAAACAACACAAGCAAACGTACGCCGGCCGCACAATGCTCGAAATGAAGTTAGAAAAGCCACCGTGCGCATGCGCGGACTCTTTAGCTTCCGACGTTTGTCGCGAGACATAAAATTTCAACTAGGCGTCCGACACTGTTTCAAGCGCCTCGCAACGTCGCGAGGCGCCTCGAAACACGCGTTCCCTCAGTGTACGTCGGTCCGTTGAAATACATGCAGAAGTAGGTGTCCGACAAAATTGTAGAAACAAAATGACTCGCGACACTTGTTTCAGACAGTTTGCTCCTTCGGTGTGCGGCCAGCCTTAGGGAAGCAGAGTCGCTGCCAGGCAGTCAGTTTGAAAGCTACAATCGTCGCGATAACTTGCGCTCCCCCCCCCCCCCCCCCTTGAGTTTTTTCTGTATCCGCCACTGAGCACAAGGCAACATCATCTGCGAAAGCAGTGAGTGATCCTTTAAATTCAAAATTACAGAAGTCATTAATATACCAGGGTAGACTTAAAAGTAAGGTCTCCAATTTTTTTTGTCATAGAAAATGACATTTATTTACATTGTTGGATACATCGTTGGAAAGGTCATGGCTTCAGCTATTTTTCGATGTAGTCACCCTGGCGCCCGATGATTTTCCTCATCCGCATGATGAACTTTTGAATACCGTCGTCATACCAGCTTCCGTCCGCGTTGCGAAGGCGTTGACCTCATCTTGAACCTCGTCGTCCGTCGCGATCTTCATCCCTCCTAGGTGTTTCTTCAGGGTGAGGAACATGTGGAAATCACTTGGTACGACGTCGAGGCTGTACGGAGGATGCCCGATCACTTTCCACCCAAACTTCGAGATCAGTTCCTGCGTCTGACTAGCCGTATGCGGTCGCGCGTTGTCGTGATGAAATGAGACCCCCTTCGTCAGCATTTCTGAACGTTTGTTCTTGATGGCGCGCCGAAACTTTTGTAATGTGTGGCAGTATCTTTCCTTATTGATAGTGGTTCCCCGGGGCATGAAATCCACCAGCAATTATCCTGAACTTAACTTACATCCTTAAAACTATAACGACTAATAATCCAATTTCGTCCAGAATTCCTATCCTCGTCCTCCCTCTTCCACGCTTCCCCAGTGTTCTCCCCTCTATCACTCCCGTCAACATGCTCTCTCCTCTCAAAACCTCCTCCATCTATCTCTTCTGCCTTCTCCGAACCTCTGCCACAAGCTTCCTCTCCGACCATCTTCAATACCTCCTCGTTCGTCTTCCTCGCCATCCAGCTCACCTTCTCCATCATTCTCCAAACCCACATCTCAAACGCCTCAAGTCTACGCACATCCCTTCGAAATGACCAAGTCTCCGACCCATATAGCGCCACGCTCTATATTAAAGTTTTCACCAGACTCTTCTTTACGCCTCTTCTCAGACCCCCACTCATCAATTCCCTTCTCTTCGAAAATGCTTCTTTAGCGAGCGCATTTCTGCTTCTGATGTCCTTATACATATTGCATTAAACTACTGGTATAATGACGGTAATTTGAGAGTTAATACGCCAATGTTTCATGTACATAAAGTCGTAGGCGCTTGAGTTTTTTCGAATTTCCCGCATATTTCACTTATTTTCAATATGGCCGCCTTGCGCAATTTCCATTACAAGAAAACAATGGTATAGTCGCCTAGTGTCCTCTCTGTATATCCCTACTCTGTGCTACTACTTTCAAATTTTCGTCACCTTGGCTAGGGATGCCATGAATTTCCACATTATTACCTAGCATGCGTTGCTCAAGGTCATCAGAACGGTTTAGTGCGTCAGAAAGTTGTTTCTTAAGCACCACATTTTCACTTTGCAAGTTGGAAATTTTATCTAAACATTGTTTCTAATGTTTTACCCTGCGATTCAATTAACTTTAAACTGTCTTCCAATTTGTCGTATAATATATTAATAGTGTCCCCGAGGTTTTTCTCAGTGATCTTTAGTTCATTTTTAACCTCTTGGAACATTAAAAAGATTTCCTGAAGGGATTTACCTTCCGATTTGCTTCTGTCCATCCGGGATGTCTTTTGTAAATTTTGGCAGTCCACACATTTCCAGGATTGTCCACTTGCTTCAATCCGTTCCATGTCTTCCTTGGTCAGCGACTCCTGTAGACATAATCCATGGAAGGTATTACGGCAGATATCACACTTGATACAAGTTGTATTCCGTGTGGACTTTTTACACTATGCTCACGAACACATGCCAGAAGGATGTAGCAGGCCAGGCGGACAGAACTCCTGTAAGCTCGATGTAGCGTACTTTGATTTATCAAATAAAGCTTCCACTCAATGAAGGCAACTAATTTCACACATATTGCCGGATACTAAATGGCTCACAACCAGCAATGCATAGCCTTGAGTCAACCGCGCGGAGTGAGAACACATCCATACTCGACGGGAGCGGAACATGAACTGAAAGTGTTGATCCCCAGTGTAGCCGTGGTGCTAATATAAACTTATGGATGAGATAAGGGTAAGGCAGGTTAGATGGCTGGAAGCGGTAATGAGGGGTAAAGGTTTGCTGAAGGTCATGATAGAGGGAAGGATGTTGGGCAAGCGGGACTGGGGAAGAAAGAGAATAGGTTTTAAGGACGGGATGAAGAAAGTTACGCTGACATGAAGAACGAACTGCTAGATGCAGATTGGGCACTGCACGTGTAGGAGTCTGTTGGATTTTCTCTGACTTTCATCTTAAACTACCTCTAAGATTACTCAAGAAGATTACTCAAATGATGATGAAGATATCTTAGTAGGCTTCAATATTCACTTGTATGTATCTAGTTTCCCTTACATTTAAAAATCTAAATATGCTCACCTCTGGTGAAAGTTGGATTCGGAAATACTTGGTTTTGTAATAAGATAAATGTACACATGCACAACATGTGAATGAATGAATTTAAATGTTGGGGTTCCTCCAAATAAATTTCAGAGGCTGGAAACACAGAACACTGTGGTTGCGTAAAGCACAGTATTTGAATATTGATTTTTACAGTTGTAATGGAAAATTAAGCAGTCGCCCCCCTTTCTGTGGGTATTGATTTTGACCATTATTTATTTTTACCCTTAAGGTTTGAAAAAAGGAAAGTACATAGTAGTTATCACATTTCTAAAGCATAATAAACTAGAAATATTTACTTGTAAAAAAACTGTTATTGTATTTGTAAAAAGTTCGTTTTTCTAGATATGATTTTTTTTAAAGGCCTTAATCATTGAATGGCAACCACTTATTTGACAGATTTCTCCTAGCGCAAATTACGAAAAAAATGAATAATCCTCTGGGAAGCATTTTCACTGCCATGGTGTTCCCATATATCAAATTTAGTTGCTAATTTGCACTGATATTTATGCATAATGTTGAAAAATTACTTCACCTCTCATTTATTTTCAGGCCAGTGCAATCATGATAATCAGCGGGGCTGCCCTCCTCTGGTTAGCCATTACGGCATCAGTATTTTTTATCGCCATTTATATTTTCTGCACATGGCAGTATGGTTATTGGAAGAAACGAGGCGTTCCCACTATCAATCCATCATTCCCTTGGGGAAACTTAAAAACGTTGTTGACACAGAAAGAATCTACATTCGATGTTTTCTGTGACCTCTACAACCGTTTCGAAGGGCACCCATTTGGTGGTTACATGAGCGTATGGGAACCCACATTCCTCGTCAGAGACCCTGGATTGGTTAAAAAAATAATGGTGAAAGACTTCTCTCATTTCCATGATCGTGGCATAACTGTTGATGAGAAAAATGATCCACTGAGTGCTCATCTGTTCAATCTCTCTGGGAAACGATGGCATTTCTTAAGGACTAAGCTCTCGCCTACCTTCACATCGGGCAAGATGCATTTTATGTTCCCACTGGTGAAGAAGTGCGCGGAGGACTTCCACAAAGTGGTGAGTTTTAGTCAAAGTTGATATTCTCCCTGATATCTTGAAGAATTGCTTGATTCGGAAGATGGCTACTTGCTGCTTGGGTAATAGGACATCTGATCACCTTAAAGCACCAGAATTCTGTGTCCTTCCTTGAGTTCCTGATTCATGTGAGAACCCCTTAACGTCAAAGGCAAAAGAACTCCGTTCCTCCCATATGAAATTGATCAGATTCTTCGTTAACGTTCCTAATGGGTTCTTCTATCAAAACTTTGGTTGAATCCCTCTCATCTATCCATACATTTCTTGACTACCTAGATACGAGAGGTAATTTTAGAGCAGAAATTGCCAACCCCTGAAATTCAAGCTTCTTCTTCAAGAGCAAGAATTTCTTCACGAGGGTTGGGACCGATCGTGTTGGATTTGATCTTGCCCGAACCAAACCAATTCGGTCCAAGCCACTCGCAGATAATTCTGTTAGCCTTCCTTATCATGTTGGATTGCAAACTGAATAAGTGAGAGCATCTCGTCCCGTTCAGGCAGAAGCTCGTCGGCACCGACGGACTTCGTCGTGAACCTTACGAGGCACCGAGGCTATTGAATAGTATTTATGTGCAATATTCCGCAAGAGGGCCATAAATGAGAAATAATAATATTTACATTATATGCATAATTTGAATAGTAGATATATGGTTGAAATGAGAAAACATCATGGGCACGTTTTCAGTTGCCATTGTGATATATTAATTACTCCACATAATGTATTTTTATCCTTTGTAGATTGCAGATGAAATAATGAAGAATGGCAATGAAATAGAAGTTAAAGACATGAATGCTCGGTTCACCACGGATGTCATCGGCACTACAGCCTTTGGAGTTGATGTTGGATCATTGAGTAAACCAGACGCTGAGATGCGCGTTATTGGTCGCAAAATATTTAACTTATCTTCTCTACTAGCTTTTAAAAACTTTTTATTCTTCCTGGCCCCCAGTGTAGCCAGCAAATTTAATCTCAAAATCACTGATTCATATGTTGAGAAATATTTCATGAAGCTTGTATCTGAGACCATTGACTACCGCCATAAAAATAATATTCGGAGAAATGACTTTCTGCAACTTTTAATAAACTTGAAAAATAGCGAAGCAACTGAAAATAGCAGCAAACCGGTCAATCCTGGAGGTAAATGATCTACGTGTTTTTTTTAAGTTCTTGACTTTGTGTGCCTTCTCTTCAATTGATTTCTTTTCTAAATTGTTTTTCATGTCCTTCTTACAATTACCTATACTAATCTTTTTTGAAGGAATATTACATGGTATTCTTCATGCTCAATATCCTGTATTTTTCAGAGGAACTGGATGTGAATCAACTATGTGCTCAGGCCTTTGTCTTCTTCATCGCTGGTTTTGAAACATCAGCGACAACTATGACATTTTGCCTCTATGAATTGGCTCGGAATCCAGAAGTTCAGGAGAAATTGGCAGAAGAAGTTGAACACATTTTGGAGAAGCACAACGGGGAACTCACATACGAAAGTCTTGCCGAGATGCAATACATGGATAGAGTGATAGCTGGTGAGTTAACAGTTAAACTATTCATCTTACTCATGAATTTATTCATTAATTATTTCAAATCACGAAACAAAAATCTTAATCGATTTTCGTAGTTTTATTGCTCCCTCCCTCAGCTTTCTCCTTATTTATTTATTTCTAGTAATTTCTCACACACACCATTTCTGCCAGTTTACAGTGACGCAGTAACATATATTAAATAAAGACAAAAACAAACAAAACCAAGGGTACAAGGTGAAAATAACAAAAAGAACGTAGGTGGATATGGAGGTAAATGGGAGTGGTATTCCTTGTTTATGGGTAAAATGGGACATGGCGAGATTGATAAATGAGTTTAAAGTGAGAAGAAACGGATCAATATTATCAGACAAAGAATACAGTGGGGAGGAGATGCGGTAGTGAAGTGAGCCCTTGACAAGGGATAGTCTGGGGATAGGAACATGAAGTAAGGAATGCGTACGTGTGGATCGACAGGGGACTCTGAATTTGATGAAGGAAAGCAATTCAAGACAATCAATGTGCAAGTTTAAAATATTGAAAATAAATTTTAAAAAGGCTACTACGCCAACCGCTGTTTTCTCCGCTTCTACAATTCCATTTTTTAAACTTCCCCATTCATATTCCACTGATCTAACTCCACGATCCTCACCCATTATTTATCTCATCAACCTTCTCACGATACTTCTTCTTCATTGCCTAAGTAATTGCCTCCGTATTCCACTTTCGTACCCTCCTTCCCATCCTTATCTTTTTCAGTTATACCAGGCATTTAATGACTAATAAGTTGTTATCTGAGTCTCCATCAGCTCCTGGATAAGTATGCGAGTTTTTAATACTGTTACTGTCTCTGTGACGGACAATAATTGTATCTATCTGGAACATATCTGTGTCTCCCGGCTTCTTCCAAGTGTACCTACGTCGAGAATTATGTCTGAACCATGCATTTGCGATCACTAGGTTATTTCTCCGGCTAAAGCTTTCTCGCCGCGGTCTTTTCTCTTTCCTAGCCCGTATTCGCCCACCTCCCTCCCATCTCTTCCTTCACCCACCACCGCGTTCCAATCCCACATTACTATCTAGTGCTTACTCCCAGATATCCTACCAATTATTTCCCTTAGCTGATCGTGTGCACCATCTGCCTGCTTCTCTCTGTGATTAGAGGTAGGCATAAAAACCTGGATTATAACTAAATTCGTTGGATCAGCCTTTAGTTCCACGACTATTAACCTATCGCTCACCTGTTCTGCATACACTACTTTTCTACCTAGTTTCCTGTTCATTACGAATGCACTAACATTTCACCCACCGGCAGAGAGAGAAGAACTAACACAGTAGAGAAAAGGAAAGATTGACCCAGGAACACAGACAGTGGTAAATAGACAGAACATTAGTTTCGGGTCACGCAGAGCCCAAGGAAAAAAAAGAGATATTTTGACTATGCAAGCATTCATTCATTCACTAAGGTTCGTTCTTTTCGTTCAGAGGTGAAAATAAATAAATATGTTGTTCAAACTAAATGTGAAAGAAAGAGGATAGCAACCACATACAATGTGTTAACACAATGGTGGTGTGAAGATGGAACGATGGCCGATTCCAAATGAAAAATCGGCGGGGGTGTTTGTGCCTATAAACTTCCATTGATTCTGAAATAGCCCTGTGGTCTGTGTATCCAGCGTGCTATCGAATGGTCATTCGTTCAATTCCCAGTCTAGTCAATTTTTTTATGGTAGAAGGGTTGATATAATCTATGGTCCCACAAACATTTATATGCCACACTCTGAGGTTATTAAAATAGTATAAATTTAACCTTACTCCTGCTTGTATTTTTCTTGGACTTAGTGTAAGGCATATTGCATGGAATTTGAGAGCTGAAGTTTTTTTAAGTGCCAAAAATTATTTATTCATAATTTCTTCTCAGAAACATTAAGACTATATCCAGCGGTGCCAATCTTATTCCGGGAGTGTACAAAGGAGTACATAATCAAAAAGGAGGATTATCCTGATTACTCAATGAAAAATGACACAAATGAGGATATTGTGATTGAAGAGGGAATGAAGATTGTTCTCCCAATTGTTGGAATGCATTATGATCCGAAGTACTTCCCAGATCCAGAAAAATTCGACCCTGAAAGATTCACCGAGGAGGAAAAGAGCCGCAGGCCACAATTCACCTACCTGCCATTTGGAGAAGGCCCCCGAATATGCATTGGTAAGGTACCTAACAATTCCAGAAGGTCCAGATTTTTAAGTCATGGAGAACATTCGTTGTGGTATACCACAAAAGATTGGTTCACATGATGTGTCATCATGATGCGACATCATTAAATCATCCCTTGTCCCAAGGTCCCATACTAATAAAGTCATTTACATAATATTAATGGGCATTTGCTACTATCAGAATTAAATCAGAAACTGTGTAGTTTAACTTTAAGGGCACGAACTTGATTTGGTTTGCGTGATGAACTCAAATATTTATCTCGATAAACGCATATATGGATCGTGCGAAGTACTTAACACTTGAGATAATGCGGTCGTGAATTGAAAGCCGGCGCAAGAGGCGGCTAATTGAAGTGATGGACCCGTAGAAACAGTCATCACCTCTATGACTCATACGCCTGATACCTAAGCCAAGTTGTATATTGAGGCTGGTGGCATTTATATTTATTTCAATGGGTTGCAAGACTTGGATTGAAGGAGAATACTCATGCGATATCGTTTGAAAAATTTGGTGTTATACCTGCGTTATGATGTGAATGAAAAAGGCGGATTTGGGGTGATATTCATTACATACAATGGTTTACTTCTGTCATAATTACAGTCCGAAACTAATTCACTGTCAAAGAAATTAATTATTAGGCTTTGCAGCTTGAAAGCAGTTGTTATCGTTTCGTTAGGGTATATTTTAATTCTTTGCGTAAGTCACGTGATAATTGGTTCACTTTTTTATATTGTAGTTATCCTCTTTTGACAACTCCATGCTAAGTAGCGTCCGTTTTTTCTCATTTAATAGTTTCTGACATTAATTTTACCGTTCAGAAGGTTTTGATCTAATATGCATGTGGGCTTAATTTCCAGGGGGGACGTAGTTTATGCTCAAGTTTCACAATATGGAATGGAGAGATATTGTGTTAAAAAATGTGTTAGAGTGATTCTGTTTTCTTAGTAACTAAATTGTGTCCCAGGATTGTATTATTTTCTTGGAAGAAAGACATAAGTAAGAAGTGTGTCTTCTTCTTTCTCGTTTATTGTCACTTAGAACTCTTTTTTACTATTGAGAACAGATTGAATTAACCTAGCTTTTTCTTGCTCCCATGTGTCCTACTCCTAAATTTGTCAGCAATACACCTGACCTGAAGTTTCAGCTAACTGTATGCGTTTAAATCACACTAATATTTTAGTTTTCCGTGAAAATATTGGCCACAGCCGCAGGTTTTGGAAAACCCACATGAGGCCTTGCTGTACTCAGAACGCGATTGCCTGACGGACCATCTGGTATTCTCTAGATAGCAGGACATACACGGTGATTACAAGGTTTATATTGAGACTAACTACTTTAGATAAAACTTATCATGATTCAGAATTATGATTAAAAGAGATCGATATATACTGCAGACTGACCTTTGGCTGGGCAAAATTTCATCCATTTCCATAATTGTCTTCGGTAAGCTGGTATGTCTCTCATATTACGTCTTGTCTTCTTTTGGTTTATTTTTTCAACCCTCTTTGACGTACTTCCATATTCAATCTATTATATTTTATCATAATCATTGTCCTTTAGAACTCCCACTGAAGACATAAAAAGTGGCATTAGGGACGCTAAATAATATTATCTAGTATGAAGTACGCACGACAATATACTGGAGTATTTCCGTGCCAGACGACTAATATATAGATCATATATTTTTTTCAATTCATTATTGATAATTGGACTAATTCTAGAACTCTTTATTCTTAATATAAAGTTCGTTTGGGTTTCCTGGTTGTGCTATTCTTGCTAAGGATTGTGAAAGAGTGGGCGTATTTTCAAACTCCTTATTCCATGCAAAAAAAAGAACACTAGACATTTTCCACATACTTTTATTTAGTTTGCAACTAGATTCAACGCATAGGCGTCGTATTCAGGCACCTTATTCCATAATTTTTATTTTTCATGGAATTAAATATAAATGAAATATAATTTCATATCTCTAAAACATAATGCTTCTTTACAGGAATGCGGTTTGGGAATATGCAAACCAAATCGGGACTGGCAGCATTATTATCACATTTTGTGATAAAGCCTGGCAAAAAGAATGTTGGCCCTTTAGTTCTGGATCCTAAATCGTTCGTACCATCAGTGAAAGAGGGTGTATATTTACAATTCTTTCCTCGCAAGAAACAAAATTGAATTTCACCGCGGGATCATCACACTGACGTCCTCGTCTAAGGTCCTCGGGTGACTGTAAACCAGATTCATTTAAGGAGAACTGTCTACGTAAGAATTAAAATTACTTAGTTAGCTCTAGTGGAGTTAACCTAGTTATTTTAATTTTTCCGTCATGATAACTTCCGCAAGATCAAGCCTACAACCGTTTCCTTTGTGAGAACTGTCTAGTTCAAATGGTATTTTCATCGGACTATATCGAAACAAATATGATATTATGTCTAAGCCTTTATATTGTTGTCTAAATTCTCGTGTCCAATACTAAATATCAAATAATGGTTATACTTTCGCCAGTATATGAGGTGAGCTCGTAAATGTAAATTTATAAATGTATATAATGTGTATGTAAATGTGTTCATAAAGTCTTTTCCAATAAAAGTAAACTCATAATTCCAAATAAATGCGGTTTTAATGTTTGGTATTTTAGTTTCTCAATAATTAGCCTGAGTGATATTAGTTGTTCATGCTTTCTTGCTGTCACTGTGCAAATAAAGCGAGCATTAGGTGATAATTAGCCTAAATATGTCTGAACACTGCCGTGAAAGAATTACGAGTGCATTCACAAAATATAGAGGTGTATAGATGCCGACTGGGACGCTGCCGAACCTGTGGTCCATCAAGATAAATCAACGCGAGGTACCCAGCAACGGTGCCGTCACCTTCAAGCAATAGGCTTTCGCACCTTTGCAGAGGCAATATGTGTTTCCAGTTTCCTTATAAAACAAAAGGTGTAAACCTTGTGCAAACCTATGGAGCATTTATAGGATGAATGCTTTGATGTGAACCAAAACAATCATCTGCTAAGGATCGAATTTGACGTTCTTAAAAGAAACTTTGAGCTTACGATTCTCAAATACACGAGTGATATTTTCATATAGATATGCATAACTACCGTTAATTTTACTCATTACTTGATTTTAGATTTTGGAAGTGTCATTGTTTTTGAGTCCAGTGGTCGATATAGTTCCATGCATGTTTTTTTCGTATAATCCCCTCCGAAAATTGGCCTTAAATTGAGAAAACTTGAAGGTAAATAATCACCCCCGAACGTCGGTTTCTAGATCCAGTATTAGTCATTTTATTCGGGTATATATTTTTAAATAGGTAGCTAAATTGTTCAACTTGTAATTTCTCGCCCACAATTTTCTAATTTTGAGATTTCTACCCTGATGGAAATTTCCATTTAATAATTCCCTAGAACAAAGGGAAAACAAGGGAAAAATTGAAAATTTCTTCGAAAAAAATTCTTTTCTGAGGAAATGCCCAAAAACTCCTGGGAATATTTTTCCCTGAAGTTTTTTCCTTGGAATTTATAGAGAGTAATTTCCCTAGGACAAAATGCTACTTTAGGGAAAACCTTCAGGCAAAGGAAAAATTACACCAGTAATTGCATAGAGTGCATTGTGCACTGTGTAGTGCATGGAGTGAATGACTATAGTGGAAAAAATATATATTCGTATAATCAAAACAATTATTCTGCATAGTTTAATTTATGCAACCATAGAGTTATCACAATTAATTATAATGAGAATATTACATATTTCTCATTAAAAAGAGATGTGCAACCATTATAAAAAAATGCTTCTTACAGTCAACTACATTTGGTGTAAAATAAATATATTCTAAGGCACTGTAACCCACTTCAAAAGCATTTCCCAGGAAACAAGCATTCTAGTAGTGTAATTATTCCCTAAAGGTATATTTTAAAGAGAAAACGGGGGTTAAATTTTCTGGGGAATTTTCCGACAGGGTACACGGCCAAACAGCGTACTTATTACTCTTTTGGTATTATGGGAATCGACTGACCCTTCCCATGGATGTTATACTCGACGAATTCGCCTGGTGACTCGGAAATACATTCTTCCAAGCGGCGACCACATCGAGGCCTGGCGTGCCGTGCTCCAGCCAAACCAGCTCTCTCCTCCCACTCGCAAGTTCGCGAGAAAAGACTTTGGACACTCACTGTCATCACGTGTGATGGGTATACAAAGGAGATTGTATTCTTCCATAAAAAATGCGCATAGTCATCCCAGTGGAGCTAAAAATATATGTGATTCGACTCCACTCCCTCGACAGGCACTTAGATTTGCCCTTGGAGCTTTTAAGATTAACTTGGATTTGGCCTTGGGAGCCGGTGGCGTCGCGTGGAACGAAGGCACGCAAACACTACCATATTGTATACTGACCTGTACACTATACCACACTATACTGACCTGGCCTGGCATAGTACTGGATCATAGAAGAAGAAGCAGTCCCAAAAGAAGAATGAAGACCTCGGAAAAAGAAGTGCAGGGTCGAAGAAAGAAAGGAGAAGAAGACGACGAACGAAAGAAGAGAACGCGATGGCCGTATGTGGCATCTATCCGCGTAAAATCAGATGTATGCACAATTTAAATCTAAAGTTAATTTGCAATATGTATTAAAATGTAAAATCAAATGTATTGATAAAAATGCAGATTAAAGAGGGGTAAACGAGAGTACACACCCTCAGATATAATGTATAAATAGATGACATGAAACATTTGGAATGTTTCTTGCTGCAGCCATTAATTCTGTTCATTATACATGATATTTTAAGCTTGTAAATATACGTTTTTTTATGCAATGAAGCATGTTTCTGATAAAAAAAAAGTACTGGAACATAAGTACTGGCCTGAACAATGAGAAAACAGGGATAGACTAGACAACAATTACCAGATTTACCCAATTTAAGAAAATCTATTGCGCTATTTTGATTAATTAAAGAATGATTTCGAAATGTAAGATTAAAAATACAGCATGCATTGACATATTGTTGGCAAAGGCCCAGTCATTAGAAAATCATGTGTCAGCACGAATATATTCTCCTCTGCCACAGATGGAACCAATTATTCATTCACTAGAAGTCTATAAAAAGGAGTCTAACGAGTGAGCGATAACAACTCTCACCTTTTCATCCAAGTCCCAATGAAAATGGGGCGCAGAAAATGAATGCGAAAAGATGGTGATGCTCTTCGATTAATATTATATACGCCAGGCAACGGAATAAGAATATTTTCTGACGCTGCTTTCTATTACTGTTGGCCAGTGATAACGTGAGGCTGAGGCTCTCCTACGCAATTCTGTTGCCACATTGTTGACTTGAGGAGGTCGGAGCAGAGGAACAGAGGCCGCTGTAGCGGTCAGATTCCCACTGGGCGCGCTAAGTGGGAGCCAGCCATCTATCTCGAATGGCGCAAAGGGTCTAAGCTGTCGATTGCCACCCCCCCCCCCCTCCGAAATAACCAGCCAAAGTCAGTAGACAATGAGAATAAAATTAGGGAACTAGACTGTAGTACGGACAGATTTAAAATGTCATTTTTCCCGAGAACGATAAGGGACCATAACAACTGCCAATGAGACCTTTAACTAGGTTTGTCGATAGGTAGTGTAGCTCTTAATAAGTAATAGTACTCCCTAATACTTGTATCCTAATCTGCTACCTAACATGTTTTCGGCATGACTCTTGAGTCTCTGTCCATTTTTGTGGTTACAATATACATTTACGGTCCCTCTCCATTGGTAGCATGTCTGTAGTGTAGTGCATGCTTGTGAGGCTTCACCTCGTGGCACGCATTAGCAATTTATGCTAATGCATAATTAGCCGTAGTTGCACTAAATTTAGGGCATAGTGTAATGCATGTTGGTGACTACTCACCCACTGCCACACACCCGTGAGGAGGTTTGCAGGGTATTTTGTAGATGTAGATATAATTCGTCATTCATAGTCAGCCTCACGGTCCTCTGTAACGATGGTGACGTTCATCAATTCAGCCATCCTCTTCCCCGTTTTGCAAGACCTAAGGGATCTTACCCTCCGTGTACGAAGTGTCTCTGGCAGCTGGATACCTTTTGGTTTATATTGACTGTACAATTATGACAAGTTTATTGATTATCTGAGACTAAAGTCAAAGGTTTTAATGCGACAACATGTTTTTATTCCAATTAGAGACCGAGGGAGAAACTTCGTTGCCTATTTTCCTGGAATTTATATCCCCAAGAACGCGTGAGAGAAAATAGAAGGGGGAAGGAAGGTCTATAAAAGGTGGCAGTAATGAAACCATCTCTGGAAACATGTCTCGATATGTTTTATTGCTATAGATGAAGTAGCGTATTAAAGGCGACCTATCTACATCAACATGCTGCCTTGCGAGTTGTTGCAAGGTTCCGGGGTTTATCCACGAAATAGGATGATGAGAGAAAAAGGGCAGTAGGAAGTTTA
Organism: Pyrrhosoma nymphula; assembly: GCA_963573305.1. Lineage (NCBI taxonomy): Eukaryota > Metazoa > Arthropoda > Insecta > Odonata > Coenagrionidae > Pyrrhosoma > Pyrrhosoma nymphula. The sequence continues at coordinate 162,622,959 of OY754330.1, forward strand.
GAAGGTGAAAAAAAGAAAGAAAAACTGTGATTACGCTGGGACACAGTAAATTGCCACACAAACTTTTTCACCGTGTGAAGCATAAACGAATATGCGATGAAAGAATAATCTGCATGATTATGAAAAGCCATCGTGGGTCGAATATAACTAGTTGGAAGCATTTAATATTCGTTGTATAAAATGCATACTAATTTGTATTAGGGTACACACTCACAGTATTCCAACAGGTAGTTGTCAAATGTTGTCACCTCCCTTTTTTGGCGAAGCAGTAGGAAGAGTGACGCACGCAATATTCACAATGCGTTTCGGATCTCCCGCTTTTTTTATTTTCCTTTTCTCTTTTCTTTCTTCTGAAATCCAGGTCTCATTCAATGAGGGTGTAAGCGGTTCTTCATCGTACGGACAGGCATTTTTCAAGGAGTATTTAAGTCTGGGACGAGAAACTAGCCTGGAAATTTTCCTCTTCTAGTCAAAATCTGATTGTTTCCAATAAGAGATAAGTATAATTTTAGACACTCACTGTTGGTGCGTGGACTTTGGACTTTTAGTACCTTGCCTTAATGCGGCTGTGGAATTCTTATTTCTTATTCAGAAACTAATTAGATAACTAATGCCTGCATAGAATCTTCAGCGGATCTCTCCGAACCAATGAAATTCTCCCTCTTTTTAGTTTACATGTTCCTCATCGCCCCTTACGTAATAACTCTCTGCTTCATATTCCCCGATTCCGTCTTTCCATCTCTCAACGCTCCCTTTTCTACCGAATCCCCTCCTTTTTTAACTCCCTAGCTTCAAAATATCCTTCCCTGAACCTCTTTTCCTCTACGGCTATTTTCAAATCCTCCCTTAAATGCCACCTGAAAAATTCACCGCTTTCTAACCCTTAGTCCCCTTTCTTACGTTTAATCATTTTGTTTTTTTTCATTTATGTTATTCTCTCTAAGCTTTTATTTATTTATTGAGTTCAGCCAATGTAAAATCCTTTGTGCCGATTTTGGTGGTGAAATAAATAAATAAATAATAAATACATAATTAATTAAGTGCGGTGAGAACGAGAAAGGTAAATAGAAAGTTTCGATCATCTCCATCGTCTCAGGCTCAACTTTGTGGAAGTTCATTATATATTAAATGAAAGGAAAACTTTGTTTTATTCCTCCAATTTATTTGTCGGTACTACTAGTTTCGACGCAGCGGCGTCATCTTCAGGTACAAAGTGGAAAGCAAAATTTTTGCTTTCCACTTTGTACCTGAAGATGACGCCGCTGCGTCGAAACTAGTAGTACCGACAAATAAATTGGTGGAATAAAACAAAGTTTTCCTTTCATTTAATATAGAAAGTTTCGATGCATACTAGGTCATACGTAGAATATTCAGGCATAGAACGTTTCAATGCATACTAGGCATACATGCATACGGTGCATATTATCCAATGCGTACTTTATTGGGACCCATAAAATGTGCGACAGTGGACGCCCACAATTGTGGTTACCAGTATGGGACGGAATCCGTGATTATGAAAAAAGTTATTTAGTAATTGAAACCCCCCGCGTTCGATGGCCAGCGCGAATAACACTTTGGGCGGGCAAGCAGCCAGTAATCCGTCACCGACTTCGACGATGAGATTCACCACCGGAATCCGCCTCTTATCCCCCGGGCTACCGGGGTTCTCCAAGATGGGCAAGGGCCTAGCCACGTTGAAACACCGGTTCCCATCAGAACACCGAAGTTAAGCAACGTTGGGCCCGGACAGTGGTTGGATGGGTGACCCTCCTCCATGCCTCAACCAGGCATGGATGGAGAGATGATACTCCCTCCATACCTATACCGGCAGGCCTGAGAGGCCAGGCCAGGCCAAACCGGGCCGGTTGGAGGGAGGACATCCTCTATACCTGGTACTGGGGTGAGGCGGGGGGAGGCCAATCCTCCATACCTCTACCGAGGTGCTCTTGTCCCCTGTCTGCAAGTGGCAGACAGGCATGGGGTTGGCACAATGGACCAAGAAAGGTCCAAGGGCCCGGGCTCCTGACGAAGGCCCCACCAATTACTATCTATCTATCTATCGACGATGAGATCACCACCTCGCTATGTGCTTGAATTTCCCACGTCGTGGCCGACACCTGAGAATAATATGGCATCAGAAAGGAGGCTGATTTCCCCCCAGACTGATAGTAGCGGCGCTCTGTTTGATGGGAAACTTTACATGCATTAACATGTTGTGCCCCTCTTCTAACGACTTTTCTTTAAAATGCACACCAAATATCAAATTATATGCATTAAATTTGGTTCAAAAGGATAGATCATTTAGTAATGGCATGAAATAATGAAAATAACAATGAGTATGAATGAATTTCCTGAATTCACCAAGATGGAGTCCATTTGTTCTCTCCATCATGCCTCTCTTGCCTTCTTTGATTCTCTTCTAAGCCTGTTATTAAATTCTCGGTATTTTCTCTTACCTAGTTCTGAGTTTACGCTCTTCCATTTCCTTCTCTCCTCCATCTCCTTGATCATCTCCTTCGTGGTCCACGGTTTTCTAATTTTATTTGCAATGACTGCGCCTACTGTTTCTTTCGCCGCTTCTAAAATTCCTGTTTTAAAACTTCTCTATCCATCTTCCACTGATTTCAATCCATTTTACGCACCCATGATTTTATCAATTTGCTCTCGATACCTCTTCTGCATTGCTCCAGTTACAGTCTCTGTGTGTATTATGACATTAATGTCTATAGTCTAACAAAGCTTAAGTAAAAAATTGGATTGCACTTTCCAAAAATAAGTTTGGGAGAAAATTTACTGTAATTTTTAAACAGGAGATGGGGTTTCCATTTGTGTAGAAGAAAATTAATGTAGCCTACGATCTCATAAAGAATAGAGTTGAATACTTGGTAACGAAGAATTTTTGGTATGTCAGATACCTAAGTGTTGAGTTTAGAAATTATTCGAAACCATAAAATGTGTAAAATTGGACGCGAACGGTTGATTTTACGATGATAGGACGGACACCGTAATTATGGTTATATTTCATAGAGCAGAATCATAGGTTATTGGCTGTAAAAAATGAAATCTTTTGCTGGTCTTCTTCGTTTCAATTTGTTTCTCTTACAGAATTGATTGATAAGTTTTTTATTTAATTCCTTTGATGAATCCAAGACCTGTGTAAATCTGAATTATGGCCAAGCTGAACCTGAATTAATCCGCAAAAAAATTATTAAGTGTTGAGTGGCTGACGGCATAGCCCAGTTGGGAGGTAGTTCGGTCAATGGCGGGGGCCAGACTTGAAATTCGGGAGAAGCACCTTTATTGTCTTCGCCGAAAAATACGCGTTGCAGGTCGAAGACTTCGGTGGTTGTAAGGTCATTTTCGAACACTGAAATTTTCTTTTGTGTTTCAAGGTGGACTCGAGGGTAGTACGGAACGTTTCCCTGACGTATACGCTGCTCTCCATTGGACGGCGATGACCCACATCCTTATTATCCCCGTCCATTCAGCAATGCGGGGCTCAAACTCCAAAATAAGTAAACTCTGAAATAAGTAAAACTCGGAGAATATTTTATGACACATCTGTTTCAAAAATAGCAATGAAAAGCTGGAAAACGCGATATAGCTTCCTTGGTCATTAGATTCCCAGCAAATTATAATAGTAGCGGTGGGAAGCTTGTGTTTAAGAGGCTTCAACGGCGAAGGTTATTTCCACACCTACAAAATACCCTGCAAGCCACCTCAAGGGTGTGTAAGCAGGGGGTGAGTATTCACCAACATGCATTACACTATAATCTATTAAAATTAGTGTAACTACGACTATTGACGCATTAGTATAAATCCCTAATGCTTGTCACGAGGCGAAGCCTCAAAAGCATGCACTAAACTATAGGTATGCTACCAGTGAAAGAGGGACCGTTAGTATTTATGCATTTTGCAACTACATTTAAATCTACAACTACATAAATGGGCAGAGATACAAGAGTTAGACTGAAAACATGCACGGCGCGCTATTAGTTAGTTTACATCACACCATATAGCGTGGAAGAAAGAGCTCTCGCTTTCCGAGGTCTGCGGTTCCAAACCGCGAGAGTGGTGGAGATATTTAATTGAATCCTAATTGGGTGTCTTGGAGAGGACGCTTCAAGTGTTGGACTCTTTGTCTGTTGATTGAGTCGTTTAATTCCCTCGTTAAACTCCCTCTCTGGTGCCTCTCGTCAACAGTGGGCTTTAATAAAACTGACACCGAGTATCCGTAATAAGTTTCTCTCCAATCCCCTGGTAATGCCTCCCTCACAAACCTGCCCACTGAATGTCGCAAATGATCTCTGATATCGGTTGTCTCTTCTAAAATTACAGGCCAACCAGCCCTAAAAGCCGCCTCACACGAGGTACTATATTGCACTATCTGATGTATGTATTGATGCGCATTGAAAATTGCGTCGTGTAAAGCGGTCAATTGCTAGAATACATGCCCAAATGCGTGAACGTGAGTTGGGAAAATAGTCCCTGCTTCTAATTCCGAGCCTGCATTCTCGCATCGCGCAATTTGATGCACAGATATTGCGAGGACGCGAGCACGGAATTAGAGCACAGGGACAATTATCCCATCTGTCTTTTATGCATTTGCGCATCCATTCTTGAAATTCATCGCTTTACACGATGCAATTTTCAATGCACATCAATACGTGCATCAGATTATGCAATGAAATGCCTCTTTTATACGGCCTTATGCGATCATAAGCATGTCAAGTGAAAATAAGGAGTCGAAGTTGCGATCATTGCTTTGCCTGTTCCCATGGCTACCGACCTAACGCGGTCTGCGTTAAACCGCTAATTCTATGCGGATGAGTTTGGCCCACGAAATCGGTATTGAAAGATCAACGGACTCCCGTCTTCTCTCACATTTGAACTCTATATCGTGGAGTTACAAATGCTATTAATTTGTTAGTTGAAGTTAGTTATTTGCTAGTTGAACGACTCCATCAAGGAGTGTGTCCCAATGGCAGTCTGGCCAACTGCGGCAGCTGATACTCGTGGGCTTCTCGCTTTGTCCTTGGGCGGCGACCGGATGTCGTAATCGGTGGGGGGGTGAGGAGGAAAGGGGAAAAGCGAGAGTGGGAGGGATTGGGGGGGGGACAGAGGGGGAGGGGGACTGCAGAGCAGCGTGTGCCACTGCTGAAACCTGCGGCTTGCGGTCAGTGTCCTTGTTTTGGGAATATACTCCACGATTCGATTTATACCGCAGATGGAGTATAAAGGCGGATATACAGATAACGGTTGACTTCTACGGAAGTGGAGTGAGTAGCGATATCTCGAATCGTACCACTACTTGCAGGGTATCGTTCTGCTTACACATTACTTCTGACATATATGTATACAAAAGAATCATCATCAGAGTAATCTACCGGTTAAAGGTAGGTTATGATGAAAGTCATAGGAAATCCAACAGACTCTTAAACGTGCCGTGCCCTTTCTACCTCTAGTATTTCTTTCTTCATCTCAGTATAAGTCCTACCTTTCTTCATCCCGTCCATAAAACCGATTCTCTTCCTTCCCCTTCCCCGCTTACCCAACATCCTACCCTCTATCATGGCCTTCAGCAAACCATCGTACCTCATTACAGGAGTTGCAAATGTTTAGTGGAAAGAACACAAACTGATGCTCGCTCTATTGCAGTGAAGTACGTATAATACTATCTCCAGTAACATTCAAAACATTCTGAATAAAAATGCCCCTATCATATTTGTAGGCATATCATTTGAAAGCATCGTCTTCGGTTGCGTGATTTTTGTCCCTCCTGCGATGAATTTTGTGGACTAGGGTAACTTAAGTATCTTCTTCTCATATCATTTAAAAGCGCCACCATAGTACAAACATCATTTGAATGAGTTGAAAGAGCGAGTAATTTACATGAACCAAATCGCATGGACGGAATCATCGAAATGACCAAAATTCCAATTCCCACATCTAATAACAAAACAATCTTATTCCCACATCTAATAACAAAACAATCTTATTCCCATTGAATTTTGGTGGTTCAATTTTCCAAAACAACCAAGATGGATGTCGTGCGGCCGTGTCATGCGATGATTCATGGGATAATGCGATCCTAGCCCACCATGTCAAGCACTTCCTCATTGGTCTTCCTTTCCGTCCAACGCACCTTCTCCATCCTCCTCCACACCCACATCTCGAAAGCCTTCAGCCTATTTTCGTCTTCCTTTCTCAAGGTCCACGTTTCTGCCCCATAGAACGCCACACTCCATATCAAGCTCTTCACCAGCCTCTTTTTTACATCCTTACTTAAGGTCCCCGTCATCAGCTCCCTTCTATTTTTGAACGCTGCCTTCGCTAGCGCTATTCTCCTCCTAATGTCTTTGCTACTATGTCCTGTTTCTTCTAGCGTACTACCCAAGTAATTAAATTGTTCTACTTGCTCCAGTTTGTGACTTCCTACTCTAATCACCAATTTCGCTTTATTTGTCCTAGAGAATCTCATTACTTTTGTTTTCTTATTATTTATCTTCATTCCGTATTTCTCACACTGCTTTTCCAGTGCATCTAATAAAGTTTGCAATCCTTTCGATGACCGACTGAACAACGCCTGGTCGTCTGCGAATCTAACCGACTTTATCCGCTGGCCTCCTACTTTCATTCCCACATCAAGCTCATCCCATGCCTCTCTTACCATTTCTTCAGCATTGCAGATGTTTAAAAGCAAATACGACAACGGGCACCCTTGCCGTACCCCGCCACCTATAACTGTCCACCCTGATTTACCGTCAACTACCCTCACCTGAACCCTCTGCCCCATATATAAGTTTCGGAAGAGTCTCCTATCAAGCCAATCTATTCCAAAGGATTGATTTCCCTACAACTAAACCCATTCTCCTCCAAAATACAATCCAGATACTTAAATTGCTCGGCCTGCTATATCTTTTGCGCTCCCACCCTTATATTCAGGCCCGCCTTCTTACTTCTAGAATATCTCATCACTTTCGTTTTCTTGTGGTTTATCTTCATCCCATACCTTTTGCACTGAACCTCTAACGCATTCTCTTCTCAGGGTCTAAAACCTTGTCGTGGTGGAAGGGCTTGCGTGCTCCGATGACCCCTAGAGCTGCATTGGCGGGAGCAACGCTCCTTGTAGGGTCACCCATGCCAGATTGGTCGAAGGTTAGGAGACAGACGAATGGTATTCCGCGCAGCGTCTGTACCTCAGTGAGGCGTCTGCAAAAGGCGTCTGACCCCAGTGGGGCGGCCTCTGAAGTGATGGTGTCACGTAAAAAACACTATTGAGATAGGCCACGGAATACTATCTCAATTAAAACCAAAACCATTAAATTATGCACAGTTCTCAAATGATAATGAATCCTAGCAACTACGGGACTCGGCCCAGAGGGCCGGTAGTCGTGCCCGGCAGCGGTGGGAGCAAGGCCCCTGCGGTCGTCATCACACGAAATCCTTGCTCAGACGTAGTAGCAGCAGAGGAAAAGAAGGTAAAGAAGAGGAACGAAACAATCAGAATAGGCACGTGGAATGTTAGGACTATGCTGAGGGCGGGGAAGCTAGAGAATATAAAACAAGAAATGAAGAGGGTGGGTGTATATATCATGGGTCTGGGTGAAGTAAGCTGGAAGGATGACGGGGCCTACTGGAGCGATGGTGGTTCTTTTTTCATTAATAGATTTAGATTTTTAGATTTATTCATATTTAAAGTAGAAGTTTGGGGTGTAAGAAACATGCCACGATCCCTTCCACGCGTTAAACTCTGCAATATTGTCGACACGATGTTGACGAGTAAGAAACGTAAACAGGTGAATTGTAGCAGATACGTTACTTTGAGAGAATCCCCCCATCCTCATGGAATATTAGGACCCCTATTCCTGTTATTATTCCCAGCCTCGAAAAGACGAGGAACTAAAATGCGTAAAACTAAAGAAAAGGCTCAAAAGTTCCAAATATCCAAACATTGTACCCACAACTAACAAGATAACCATATCCGTTGGCTTGATAAGGAAGGATGTGGGAAATTGACTTTTTTCTCAAAATGTCGGTATATTTAAAAACTATCTATGAACAGCGACGCACTCCGTGTCTTTGGCTTGTTTAACAAGATAAGGCAATATCTTCCACTTAAATTACCTTCTTGACTCATTCAGCTCCTACCCATCCCACAGGAGAAAATGTTGAGTTCCGACGACACATAGTTAAAAAAATAATGAATCGATTCAATGGTCGTGGTCCGTCGGGCATGACAGTGGTTGAAGGCCGGTACTGACGTACTGTGGTGAGGGTAAAAATCATGGTGGTTCTTTTTTTATTTATATTTCTTTTTTTCTTAGTGGGAACCGATGCGGCGAACGTCTTTAAATCCTTTATGAATCAATTGAAAATTATAGAATTTGAAAAGCCACCAAAAACATGAAGTAATTCTAATGTCATTATCTTTGGGTCACAACTGATTTTTAAACGGAATGATACAATAAATAATAACTCATTACGAATTACACCATTGTTCTAAAATTATAAAGATGGCTTCATTTATGCCCGAGAGTAATTTTACATAAAGGTAGCCATAATGTCTCTTGAAATACTATTCAAAGCCATCACAGGGCAACAATGATCAGACACCCGTAGGGACTTTTGATAATCGTTGCTAGGGATACATTAATTTTGAACGTAAAGCTATCTCGAGTTAAAAAGCTGTTTTTAGAGTGAGTTGAGAGAAAACAACATTGTGATTTACAGTGGAAGAGAAGTTTTTTGAGAGAAAACAACATTGTGATTTTCAGTGGAAGAAATGGGAGGATTACGTGAGTATTATATTGTTCATTATCATTTACATAAGGTTAATTTTCGGAGAAGTTTATTTTCTCCAGTGTTCGCGAATATCCTGCATATTCGATATTATCATAAGATTGTTCAATTTCGTGGTAACGGTTAATGGCCAATAACTTCATCACCAATGAAATAAGACTGGACTGGGAATAGAATCTCAAAGTTTTGTCTGACCGATAGTCCACTACGATACACAACCTTCCTGCTTCTTGTGGTTAATACATTGGGATTAAATCGATGTAGATGCTGTACCGTTGGCAACATTTCCGTGTTTCCATTTCCGGCCCCGGATAATTTAAGAAACATTGAGGAAATTGAGAATGGCCTTGAGGCATTTGATAAAATTATTAATGTTTTAAAGGGTAGGTGTATGGATATGACAATTAAAGTGAGCAAAGTGCGATTTGAAAAGGTTTAGAATTTGTGATGCATGGGAATAAGGCCATTCATGACTACCTCAATGGCTTGAAAGTCTCTTTCATTGAAGTTTTCTGTCATTTTGTCAGTTTTATCCTACCTAGAACTTAAGTACTGTGCATCCCGCGTAATTACCTCACGGTGAGAACAAACACTTTTGGTATGCCGGTAATGTATTGCTTCAACGTGAGTTAACGTAGACTTAGATAGTGAACTTCCGAGTTTTAAATTCTGAATTACAAGTTGATCCCACACCAAATCATCCGATAGCTAAGTGTGCACATTTACTCCACGGAAATGTGTATATTTGTATGCAAGTGTAGCAACTTATCTTGGCCTCCGAATCAATATTCTTAAGACATTCATCCAACTGCGATATCATGAAGCTAACTTGCGCAGGGTTAGGAGTAGTCCTACACTTGTTGCTTGCTTTCTGACAATAAATATCGTACATATCGTAGCCAACTACTAAACTGATTCTCTCACGTTCCAGTGTCATGCGTTCGGGGACGTGAAGACAGGAGGAAGAAGGAGAAAAAGGATAAGGAGACGAATGAAGGCTTTGGAACCACACCCCCATCCGCCCCCGTCTCGACCCCTTCCCCCAGCCCCTCGCCTGCCCCTTCCCCAATTTCTCCTCCCCCTACTCCAAATGCTCCACCCCTTCCCCCACCCAATGAAGAACCAGCTTCCCTAGAACTGAAGACATCAACATGGCACCTGACACCGGACAAAATTTTTAATGACGATTTCAACATTCAAATTTTCGAGAAACAGAATGGATTATTCCAAATTTTCATATTCTTCCGTCCAAAATTTACTGGTAAGTTAGTAAAAACAAACTTTCTTACAATTTTCAAAAATATTTTCATTTTGGTTGTAGCAAGAATAGTAAGGGTTAGACTTAAAACAACGTTTAGTAGTAGGCCAAAGTTTCCAACAAAAATATTTCAATTTCTCTCATTATTGGTTTACCTCTACTCTAAGAGTTAAGGTACTAAGCCTAGTGTAATGGCCCAGACATACGGAGATGCAATTTTGAAAGAAATATCAAGGCTTTAAAAAAAAAGCCTTTCCCTTACATGAAAATAAGAAGATGGACGGAAAGGGGAATTAAAAATAAAACTCCTCCGAAAACCAATTTGGAGTTTGAAAGAACAGAGGATACTTGGAAGTCATATACTTGTTGAGAGTAATGGCAGAGAAAACGAAGCATGAAAAAGACACTTTTTATGTGACATTAGATGACTTGGAGAAAACCTTCGATAACGTTAAGTGGATTAAGATATTCGGGCTGCTGAAAAAACTCGGAATGGTCTTCAACGACAAAAGAAAATTCTACCATCTATGCAAGAAGTAAGCAAGCAGAATGCGATTGAGATACGAAAGACAATTGAACAAAAATTGGCAATGGCGTCAAACAAGGATGCAACCTCTGACAAACAATGTTCAACATTTACATATTGGAGACTTTAAGATAAGCATAAAATCGGATTTCACGGTATTAAGGTTAACGGAGTAGGAATAAACATGCTTAGCTTCACATTTGACACCACAGTCATATCGGAACATCGTAGCAGAATGCGATGGACCATTATCATGATATAATATGAAAATATATAAGAAGAAGACGGCATTTCCATCATATGAAAGAGAAGATGAATATAGTTAGCCCAATAAGAATATAGTTAGAATATAGTTAGAAGGTACCGGATAATGACGCCGTAGCGTTGAATCTAGTTGTACCAATAAAATACTCTATGGATTTTAAAATTGTTGGCCTTGTCATTATTTGAATATAGTTACACCAAGAGAAGAGAAGCGAAATTTGATTAAGGAAATTTGTTCACCCACTACTACGTGAAGTACCACCACGAGGGACGAAAAAGTACAACGGATATCAGTAGTACAAAGTGCTTAGATAAAAAAACTGTTCATGATGAAAAGCCAGCAACTGTTTTCAAAGAAAAAAGGATTACGAACGAGAAAAAAGTAATGTCGTAACATTCGAGTGCAGCGTGGCCCTCTATGAATGGGAAACATGGACCATTAGATAAGCAGAACAGACACGATTAGACGCAATGGAGACCTGGTTCTGGATGAGAAAACTGAAGATCTAATAAATGGATAAATGACGAATGAAGGACTGCAGTCAACCAATCTTAGTTTTTGACGACCAATGAATCAGATTGGGCGATGAACGCATGGAAAGGTTAAAGATAGTAGAACGAAGTGACAGCATATAAAAAGCACAATTATTTAGTTAAATCCTTGTCCAATCAATATTTTGTTTGTTACTTACAGGTGACACAGAAATAAGACACGAATCCGCTGAGCATATGGTACTACCCATGGACCCTGAGTAGGAAATCCCCGCCGTTATTTATTTAACCTGTGTTTAGTAATTTAGGAACCATTTGTTAAAAATTGAGCAGTATATTTTGCCAAAAAGTTTGTAAAAATTTACTGTTATGAATGTCAACAATAAATATCCGGCAAAATCTGTAAATGGTGATTCTACGATTAAAACTCATAAAATATCGCCTTGATTTTGATCCAGAGAAATAGATTGTTTAATAAAATTATTCCGTTATGTTATTAAATTTAAATCACGAAATCATCTACAATATGAGTGGCATTGCTATAGCATTTAACAAGAAACATCATTAATTCATATATTTTCGGATAGATTCAATAAAAAGGCATCTTTTCCGTGATGTTATTCGCACTCTTTCTCCTTTTGGAATGATGAGAGTCATTGACAATAAGTTTTAACTGCTGGGGAATAATGTCTAGAAAGTCTCGTTTTGTGAATTGAAGTCTCATATTGTGAATTGAAGTATATTATTGTGAATGGTATCAAGTCAAGAGATGAGTGCCATTATGGGAAAGGGATATGTTCACCACTGGCTTCCAGGCACTAAGAGAGAAAATTGAAACATGAAAAATGCTGGATGCCCAATTGAGAGGCACATGTATTTTAAGGGCATATTTGACAGAGAAATAGAGCGACTGAGGAAAAGAATGATAGTTTTGCACGTGATTAAGGAAGTCATCTGAAATGTTTAATGACTTGGGGATGCGCCCGGCTATTGAGGTCATTTTCGCATTGGCAAAGAGGTGACTTATGGAGAGGGTTATCTTACATCCGGAAACAGGAAAAAGTATAGAGAAACATTGCCTCCGCATAAGCCTATTCTAACTAAAACCCCATTCCGTAAATTTATTCGTACCAGATGTTCTTTTTATCAATAGTCTTACCGGGAGATGTTACAGAGGTTATATAATTTTTTGTCAATTTTAATTTTTTACGTATGCTACGCCACTCAGGAGATCAATCAGATATGTTTAAATTGTCCAATCATTGAGGTAGCACAAATGATATGGTACACAGGCGCACGAGTACGTGGTATGCATCACAGTGGGTGAAATTCACCATGAAAATATCATTTGACTTGACCGGAATTCAAACCCGGACCTCGCAATTGCTGGACAAGTGTATCAAGGCTTGGCTAAGTAACTAGCTAACCCACCTGGACGGCTATTCGGAGATTTCGGTACGAATCCCGGTCAAGTAAATTGATTTTTTCATGGCAAATGTCACCCGATTTGCAGTATTTTTATGTTTTAATTTCAATAGACGTCAATCATCTATCACGAGAACTCTGACACACTGATTGTGATTGGAACGCAGGCCAAAATTTTCTGATGTGAACTTTGGCCTAAAAACTAGAGGAATAGATCTAGCAATTGCGGAAACTGAGGATAAGATTAAGTGATGCACACGCATGGAAATATAAGAGGTTTAGTGGAGTAACTTGCGGACGCTCCTCCGCATGATGTCCATGTTCGACAACAATTTCTCCAGCCATCCTGCTGGCGTCTTCAGTGCTGGCATGAGCACGCCAGCAGGATGGCTGGGGAAACTGTAGTCGAACATGGACATTGCATGGAGGAACGCCCGGAAGCTGCTCGGCTAATCAAACCCCGTGGAAACCTTCGTATCATAAAGAACTATTTCATAATTTCCCATATTTATAGAACCCTTTATGACTATTTATTGCGCTTATTGGCCTGGAAATGCTATTTATACCGTCATTAATAGTATTTAATTATATTTCGATATACTATTTATTGGAAGTGTAATTTTGGAAATTAAGGCTTACCCTAAGTGAAACATCTTTTGTCATTTTCCATCTACGATGTCTTTCTTAGTGTCTTTTTACTATCATTATTATAAGGGCCCTTCATTCCCGCCCCATGGGTCATCACCACAAACCAATTACCATAACATTTTTAATTAATTCGTTTCTACTCTCGAAAGCATATCTCGATTTCAGTAATCATTTTCAACGTTAAGCGGGATACATTCCTAAATATTAAGTGGTGAATCAGATATTTACATCATCTTCTCTTAACAGCAACAGTCTTTTCGTTAATACTTGAATGGAATGATTCGGGAACGTATTGGTTCGGCTTCTGCATATCAGGTTCCGGATATCGGGCGATACATTCCCACGGGCAGCGACGGATGTGGAGGAGAGGAGAAGGCATTGGCGTCGAGACGACTTATGAGAAGAAATCCCCTCTTGTTGTTTCAGTCCGAAGGCTTTCTTGCTATTGTGCTCAATGGCCCATTCAGTAACAAGAAATTTCAAAACAATTCCCATCTAGATTCCCATCAATAACTCGGGTTTATCCTACCCCTATATGGCGGCCCGATACATCGGTGTGACAGCATATATCGGGCGATACGGTCCAAAGCGATAAATTAAACCTGAACGCTTAGTCGGTTGCGGTTCTTAACCAGCCGGTAAATCGGCTGCCACACTCGATATCTAGAAGCTTGGTTGCGATCACGGTCCTTACATTAAGATTAGCGATAAAACTTGAATGTAAATCGTGAGATATTTCGCGGGAAATGTTTCTTGTGGAGATACGGCTTCAGAATAAGCTGAAGAGGATAGTGTTTTAAACAAATAGTCTGAGTAACCGATTGAGAACAACTGCTCATTTAGTCCAAAATAATAAAAAAATCAGAGTAATCCACAATATCAATGACCGCAATTACACGCCGATTAAAAATTACCCCCGAGACCACCGATTACAAAAATGTAACGATTTCTCCTGGAGTTGATTACGAGTAAAACTTCAATTTGAAAAAATGTCACGATTTAAGTAGTAAAAGTAAATCGAATGTAATTGTTACCGGTAATCGGATTACTTTTAATCAATTACTTCACTGTACAAATCATTGTACAACTATGGGTGAACTTTAAACGGAAATTAAATCAGCCTTTAAAACTATTAGACTACCACTTGTTAGTATAAAGGAAATTATTCTCTATTTGTGGTTCATTACCAAGCTAAATTATTAATTGCCAACGGATTTTAAAAAGCATCTACCCGGTATTTTTAGCCCGTGGCTCATCCTTTGCCCGAAATTTTGGCAAAAATGGGAAGCTTGCAAACGAATCGTAGGGACTTTAGTTCAGCCAGTAAACACTTCACTGAGAGCTTTGAGTAATTAATTACCGTTATAAATTGTCTTATTTCTCTGCATACTGGTACGTATAGCAATTTTCTCCTTTAAACATTTCCGCAAAGTTACTTATTGATTGAAACGTGAACGAACATGAGGGAATTGGAAAATATCTTGTTTATTCTTAGTAATATTGCATTTATATTTATACTATGTGGCAATATAGGTTTCAATACATTAATGCCTCAAAACTGTAATAAAATTTTTTATCCCTTCAATATTATAATCTGTTAATTTTATTACTGTTTTTAGTGCAGCACCCAGTACTGGCGGTCTGGCGGGGGTTCTTTTTTACGGGGGTTTTCCTCCGCCCTCGGGTGAATACTCCGGGCCATACGCCTTCCCGTTTAATTGAGCTGTAATTCGCTGGTTTTGGTGGCGATGCGTCTCGTCTGCTTTTGGGGGCCTGTGGCTTCGGGTCGGGCACGATTGTGGGGGTGGCGGTCTTCCTCTGGCCTCTGGGTGTGGGGGCGGCGCCCGAGCGCGTCTCCCCCGGGGCCCCCCCCGGGGGGTCGGGGGTGCGCTTGGATCTCCCTCGTCGGGCCGGGCGGCGACGGCTTGGCGTTTTCCGGGGTTGTCTGGGTTCTCTGGGGCGGGTTTGGCTTTGCCCCTTCCCGGTCCATCACTTGCTGCGTTCGGTCCTTGTCGGTTGGGATGACTGGGTATGCTGGGTACTAGTGAGGCGCAAGCCTTCCACGAAGAGGCGCCAGACTACACCGGGGGCCATGTCCAACATGGAGCTAAAAATGTTCATGATGGAAGAAGATATGTGTCGGGTGCGAGAATATGCGCGTAAAATTGTAGGATAGGTGATCATGCGAGATAGATCTAAGTAGATAGGTAGGCTAGGACAAAGTAAAATAATAATAGTGAATAATGCCATAGTATATTAGTAACGTTCACAGTATTTGAAACTTAATTTTCTACAAAGAGGGAAAATTATTAAGTTTTCAAAATTTTTTTAATTTTCGCTCTTTCTACAAAGAAACCACCATCTCAATGATATAACCTTTCCTAACCCTTATTTCCCCTTATTACTCATCACCCCCCATCCCCGACAACCCGATTGATTAACACCCTCTCTCCAAGTTACAACGTATACTTTGTTTACCCCACCCCTTTCCTTTCCCTGCTCAACCAACCTCACCCTTAGAAATTTCCCATAGTATACCTATATATATAAACCTGTCTTCTACATGATTTTTCAGTGCACTACCTGAAGATGGCTTGACAGCCGAAACCGGTCATTCTTTCTCAAATAAACTGTGGAAGTCACAAAGTCTCATCACTGCTATTATGGAGTCCTTCCACCACATCAAAGCTTCCAATTTCGATGTAATAGGAAAAGATACAATATTATAAGGGAAAATGTAAAGAATATTAATGTATGAGAAAAAAGAACCATACACAGCAAAATGGTGGAATGATTTGGGAAGAATAATACGGCAGCATCATCTCCCCACAATTGCTTTAGACTATATGCCTAGTGGTCATCAACATTTTGGTCGACCAAGGCAAAGATTGTTTCAGGAAAGATATTCAGTCTCATGCATGGAGTGAAGAAGAGGAAATTTTATATGGAAAGAGATTACTTTCTTTCCTTTCGCAAACTGAGCTAGTGAAAGGGGAGAAACATGTATAAAATAAGGAATGAGACAAAGAGGTTTATTTATTCAATATTTTTGCCCATAAGTGGATCAGTAGAGGGAAGTAAAATGCGTATACGATGAAAGAAGCTCTGAAAATATCCATCAGGCTAAGGTAACATATATTTATTAGACGTGATCCACCGGCTATGATAGGTTAAGAAGAAAAAAACGTCACATAAGATAACGTTTAAGAAGGAAAAAATCCAATGCACATCGAAGAACATTAACTTCAAGGCCAATGAAGGGCTCTTGGAGACCCATGATACGCCGCTCACCCATTTTTTTGAGGATGGAACTTGTTTTTTTTTGTTGAACATAAGTAATATGTTATTTTTGTTCAGAATAGTTCATTAATTTCCACCATGTTCTCGATAACTAGTAAATTGAGATAGTTGGGGTCATGGTAGTACGAATACAGTATTCATACTGCCATGCACATTGGATTCACGTTTGTAAAGCATCAGCCTTACTGAAAGTGAACTACAAGATGCTGTGGGAAGAAAGAATGGCAGAAGGGATCAGCAATGGTGAATAAAAAAAATGCTTTGCGAAGGTAAGATTTTCCAAGACCAGATAGTGAGGGATATTCCTGTAACAAAATTAAAACTAGCTGGAACAAATATTTCAAGCCAGTGATGCTGCAAAATTTTAACATCCAGGAGCACTATGCTTCGAAAAACAGCAAATTTGACCGTGATAGTGAGGAGAGGCATCACTTTGCCCATGTAGGCCACCTGGAAAAGGTATGATTGCATCATTTCACGATTGCCTGTGCGCTTGCTTTGGGTTCACTGCTTGGCCAAAAGCCAAGCGACCCTGTTGTTATTATGTAATGTATTTTTTACAATTGTTTTGCATTTCTTGCTCTCATATGAGGAATTTCTACTTCAAATTGGTGTGCTTCAATTCTCCAATAGCTGTACCACAATTTTTGTCAGTATACCACCACCACAACTTATCCATATTTTTCCAGAGAGGATTGACAACTTAAATGGCATCACTGCAAAACGAATGGCCGGCAACAATGTCCTCATCAACTGAGAGGAGGATCCACCTAGTAGTTCTCAAGACGAGGATTAAGTTAATCTTTTCTTGATTACTGCTACCATTATTCATTCAAAATGGCGTAACTTATAATATTTCTATCTGCTTTGTTTCAGACCTGATAATAATCACATCACTATCAGGTCTGAAACATTTCAGAGAGCCATCTGTGACTGTTTGAATTCTATGCACTTCTGAAAATTAATAAAAAAATATTATTTTTTACTGCAGCCTCTGTGTTTTTTTTAACTCTAATGTATGTATGAATATTTGTCTGGGGAAACTACCAGCTGAATTTTCCAGTCACTCAATGAGCCTTTTAGTCATGAACACAATGCATGGTAAGAGAGTGAGGTAAAGATGTCGAAATGGAGAGGAAGTGACGCTACTCAATTTTATAAGTAACATTGCCTTCAGCGAAGGGATACACTCCCTAAACCATCTTCCTACATGGTGGCAACACGTCCTTTGTGCCTGCTTGCAATCCTCAGTCGCATGGTATACTGCCCTCCTACCATTACCCTATGCTAAGAGAACACAAGTACTACTCTCCGATACCTGTGTTTAACGCCTCGGAGAGATGCGGATCTCATGGCATACCGCCACCCAACCATTCCTCTACGCTACGAGGGCACGAACACAACACTCCACTACCCACGCCTTACAGCACAGGGAGACAGGGATGAGCCTTAGCATGAGGTTTCCTTCCTGCTGCTCTACCGGTCACTTACATTCGGATGTTCTGAATTATCATCTCATTACTGCCACTTACCCGTATGCTGCACGTATCATAGGGATACAAATATATTTGTAAGAGTATGGTTTTATGATAAACAACACAATCAAAAGGATCTCCACCAAACACAGATTCCATTGCTGACTTAACTATCTTACATGATGAACATAGTCCCTTACAATCGTGCATATCAAACTCATTCAAAATCTCCACAAAATATTCACATTAGTCAAGAGTCAACTTTTTTCAACTGGGTCTCCTGACATTAATACCAACAAAGGTTTTGATGGAACACAACTCCTTGATTTGGACAATGCTTTTCAGACCCAGCTTTATAAAATTTATGAAAAATTCCTCTCCACATATCAATAAATAATCAACGTAGTTCAAAAATACCCATTATTTTGGTGGGTAAAACAAGAGGATCATACAGGAAATGTTTAAAACCTAAGTCACACAACCGGTAGCAATTTTTAGAGATGTGAGCCATTTTGGGGTACTTCTGCTCAGTCTGGAACTATTTTTATAATTCAAAAAAGGGCTATAAGACTGATGGCAAATGAGTGCGTATTGACTCCCCCTGTTGTAACCTGTTCAAAAGATTTATTTTGTTACCGGTGCCCTGTTTATATATTTATGTTTGGGAAAGTTTTAAAAAGTACTTAAAATTAAGGAAAACCTGTCTCTCAATGTAAAAAAACTCAACAATTCACTCATATAATAACGGACATAGAGATGATCTCCACAGACCTTTTGTATGCACTCGTTCAACAGCAATTGGTCCTAACTCGATGGGGTTAATATTATATAGCAAATTAAGTGATAAAATTAAATCAATTGACAACTCACCCACTTTTAAGATTAAACTTAAAAGTTTTCTTCTAAACTCCCTATTCTACTCCATTCATGAGTTCTTAGAGAGTGGTAGGGTTGTATAAAGTGGTATTTTCTTTTGTTTGGGTTGGTTTTGATGTCATTTGTATTGTATTTTTGAATTTGAAGTGTCCTACATCTTTGTATGATTTACATGATCTCTGGACAAATAAACAATCATTATTAAATTATCCTAAATTACTCTACAAAAACTAATGAAAACCAGACTATTGAAATTCCTCTCTTAAAACAATATTCAAAGCAAATACCAGCATGAATTTATGATAAATAGATCCACTGAAACTGTAATTACTGTCTAAATGAACATCATTTGTAATGAGCTAGACCTCCTTGAATTGCAACCTTGATGTGGTGGAAGGGCTTGTGTGTTTCAATGACCCTTAGTGCTGGTCTGGCAGGAGCAGTTAATATTGCTCCTGGTAGGACCACCCATGCCAGATAGGTCGAAAGGTAAGAGCCAGACGAAAGGTAGTTCCGTGATGGTGTCACGTTAAAAAGACCATTGAGTGGCGTGGGAGTACCTCTCAACTATCATTTCCCAGAATATGAAAGTCATCCACAGAGAATTGATTCCTGGCAACTACAGGACGCCGCTCTATAGGGCGGGTGTTGTACCCGGCAGCAGGGAAGGCAAGGCCTCCGCAGTCGTCATCACAAGAAATCCTTGCACAACATCATCATCGGCGGATACAAGGGATACGAGTGAGAAGAAGAAAAAGAGAAAGAGGAGGAGGAGAGTAGCAATAAAAAAAGGAACTTGGAACATAAGGACAATAATGAGGGCAGGGAAGCTTGAAAATATTAGACAGGAAATGGAGAAGGGGAAAATAGATGCTTTAGGGCTGTGGGAGGTGAGATGGAAGGATAGCAGGGATTATTGAAGTGATAGCTACAGGGTAATCTATAGTGAGGGAGGCAAGAGTCAATGTGGGGTAGGTATGGTACTGGACACAAAATTGGGGCAGAGGGTAGTAAACATTGAACAGGAGAGCGACAGGATACTAGTGGTAGAAATAAAAGCACGCCCAACGAATTTTGTACTAGTATTGCGTGGTTGGCGGCTGGCATCATTGGCGGGAGCGTATCGTGGATTTGGTTAAATGAGATATTGAGAGATGGTTTGGTACACATGTTTATATTGAGCTCTTTTTCGTTGACACAAAAGGGGGTCAGGCACCGGAGTGTAGGGGCGAATAATCAATTACGGCGACTCCAAGGAGGTCGAGACGGCCTTCGACCCATGGCTCGGAGCTACAGCTACAGGCAACGGTGATGCGTGCGGATAAGTCTGCGTGCGGCGGTGGAGACGCAAGGGCGGGTCGGGACGATGGAAGGCGCACTGGACAAGGCTGGGCGTCTCGGGGGGTAGGCAAGGGAGAGATGGGATTCAGCTAGGGTCGGAGGAGCGACCCGTGGCCAAGGAGGGAGACTTGAGGGAGGACGGAAGTATGACCCGTGGTTCAGAGGAGGTGGTAAAGTGGGGAAGGACGGGGAGGAGAACGCTGTCTGCTCCAAGATTGCCTCGCATTATAAGGCATCTCGGAGGGTCAAAGGTAGCCGCTGATGCACGAAGGTGATAACGTAGTTGTTGCTCCCTCTGGAGGATGACTAGTGGCCAAGAGGGGGAATTCGGGAGTGGGCATTGTCTTATCGGCATGGATATAGTCATCCTCGTGGATGACTATGTCCATTCAGGTCCATGGATGACGCTCGGTTGTGGGTTTCCAAGAAACCTCCACTAGTCCAGGTATACATGCCAACAAGCAACCATTGGGAAGAAGAGGAGGAAGTGGTGTATGAGCAATTAAAAGAATTAATTAGAGAAGTGCCAGGAAAGAAAAACCTGATAGTGATGGGTGAATGGAATGCAGTGGTGGGGAGGAGAGGGACAGATTAGAAGTGGGAGGGTTTGGGCTAGGAACAAGAAATGATTGCAATGAGAACGCAATTGAATTTTTTAGAAGAAATATATTATTAGTGAAAAACACTTGGTTTAAACATCACCCCAGGCGTAGGTACACATGGAAAATGCCGGGTGATACTGGGAGATACCAAATTGATTATATAATGGTAAGGCAGAGATCTAGGAACAGTGTAAAAACCTCGCGTAGCTATCCAGGGGCGGATGCGGACTCGGATCATAACTTGGTGATGATGAAGTGTGAAGTGAGATTCAAAAGGCTTTGTGAAGGTAGAAAGATAAAGAGGTGGAACCTAGAAGCATTGAAAGGGCTGAAAAGGAGGGAATATCAAGAGCTGGTGGGTAAGAATATAGGCGTATGGGAACATCCAGAGGAAATGGGAGATTTTAAAAACAAGCATAGAAGGAGCGGCAGAGAAAACAATAGGAACAGTGAAAAGAGGAGGGTTAAGAAGCAATGGTTAACAGAAGAGATAATTGGGAAAATGTAGGAGAGAAGGATGTGGACAAGGCAGGGTAGGTGGCTAGAAGGGGTAAAGAGGAGCAATGGTTCGCTGATGGCCGTAATAGAGGAAAAAATCTTGGGCAACCGGGGAAGGGGAAGAAAGAGAATAGGTTTTATAAAGGGGATGAAGAAAGGTAGGACTTATGCTGATATGAAGAAAGAAATACTAGAGGTAGATAGGGCACTGCAAGTGTAAGAGTCTGTTTGGTCCAGTTAAGGTAGGTTCAAATGGAAGTAAATAAGTAAAAATCCTCTAGATTTTTACATGTGATGGGCTCCTTCTACCAATTTCTATTTTCATCTCAGCATAATTCCTACCCATCCTTATACCGTCCATAAAGCCTAGTCTATTTCTTCCACTTTCCCGCTTAACCAACATCCATCCCTCGATCACATCCTTAAGAGACCTGTCGCCCCTCATTACCACCTCCAACCACCTACCTTGCCTTTTCCTAATCTCATCCAAAAGTTTCCTTTCCTCACCCACTATACCAAGCAGTTCCTTGATGGTCTTCCTTTCCAATCACTGCTCCTTCTCCATCCTCCTCCACACCCACATCTCGAAAGCCTTCAGCCTATTCTCGTCCTTCTTTCTCAGAGTCCACGTTTCTGCACCATACAACGCCACACTCCATATCAAGCTCTTCACAACCTCTTCTTTATATCCGTACCCAAGGTTCCCATCATCAGCTCCCTTCTATTACCTACTGACAGTTTCGTTTGCTAACACTATTCTCCTCATAATGTCTATGTTACTATATAGCCATTTTCCCATAGGTATATACCCATTTTCTTCTAATGTATTACCTAAGTAAATAAATTGCTCTACATGCTCCAGTTTGTGCTCTCCTTTTATGACCAGCCTTGCTTTCTTTATCCTACAGAAACTCTGTATTTCTCACACTGCTTTTTCAATGTATCTACTAAAGTTTGCAATCCCTTCGATTATTGACTATGGGCCCTCTGTGACCAATAAATTTATTTATTTATTTAACCAATACCTGGTCATCAGTGAATCTACTCCACTTTATCAGCTGGCCTCCTACTTTGATTCCAAATTCTAGCTCTTCTCTTGCCTCTCTTGCCATTTTCTCAGCATAAATGTTTAAAAGCAAAGGAGACGACAGGCACCCTTGCATTACCCCACAACCTTTAACTGCCCACCATGATTCACTATCACCCACCCTAACCTGTGCCCTCTGGGCCATGTATAAGTTTTGGATAAGTTTTCTATCCCGCATATCTATTTCTATATTAATCAGTATTTTCATTAATTTTCCCCTATTAACTCTGACAAAGACCTTTTTGAAATCCACAAAGCAAGAAAATACAACCTGATTACATATAATCTATGCTTCTTTCTATGAGTGATTTCATCACTGCTCTAGCATCGTGAGTCACCCTCCCCTTTGGGAACACTAGCTGATCATCGCCCAAGTAGTAATTTGCTATACTCTCCAGCCCTTTATTAATTATTTTAAGCAAAATTTTGGCTGTTTGTGATAACAAGCTAATTCTTCCATACTCCTTTCATTCTGATCCTTTCTTTTTGTTTGGGATATGTATTAGCACTGTTTTTATAGTATCCTCTGATGAAACTCCTTCCTCATAGAACCTGTGAATAAGATCGTCAACAAACATTGTCAATATCTGAATTTTTCAGTAACTCTGATGGAATGTTATCTACTCCCACAGCATTCCTTGCCTTCATCTCTCGTAAATAATTACTATACTAGGAGACAAAACAATTTATGCATAGAAAGTTACAGACTTGTCTCCTATGCAAAATTGGCCAGAAAGCTATCATACAATAGGTAGGGCTGGATTTAGGATGTGTAGTCTCCTAGGCTCAACCTGTGGTGCACTTCTCAGGGTGGGGCGTGGCACCCCACCTTGCACTCATACCTCCCTAGGGACAGCCACTTTTCCTGGAACTAATTCCTCCTATAGAACAGGTTAATTTTCCTCATCATCATTAGAGTAATCTAACGGTTAAAGGTAGGTTATAATGAAAGTCGGAGAATATCCAATAGACTCTTACATGTGTCGTTCCCTATCTAGCATTTTGTTTCTTCATCTCAGTGGAAGTCCTACCTTTCTTCATCCCGTCCTTTAAGGTAGTTTGAGCGGAAAATCACTTCACCTAGAAATTGATGAATTTGGTCTCATTTAAAGAAAAAACTCTTCTCTTTCCAATGATATCAAAATATAAACTCCTTGCCAAACTACTTTTCGAGCAATTTGCCTAAAAATTAAAGCTGTTTTACATGGGATAGATTTTGGCTGTGCACTCCATAGGGAGAATATTAAAACATTTAGGAACATATAGCACCTAGATTTTGTCAAAAAACTAATGGTGTGTAGATTATATATTTTCTCAACTATTTATAAAAAATAATCTATTACTCACCACAGTAATTTTTAAAGAATAACAAAAAAACCTGTTGTTTTGAAGGGTTTTCAGCCATGCGGCGGGAAAAAATGAGTCTAGTTAGAGACTTATGTAGCTTTATTTATTTAATTACTGAGAATTTTGGTCATATATAACTATATCTTTGTGCCATTAATATTACAATATTTATTTCATACTTCTTACAAATGCTGAAATCAAAAAATAAAATTTGAATATGGCCTCCATTATGACTAGGGAACTATCTCGCTCAAACCTCCTTAAACCTATTCTCTTTCTTCCCCTTCCTAACTTGCCCAACATTCTTCCTTTTATCACAGCCTTCATCAAACCATCACCACTTCATTACCACTTCCAGCCACCCACCCTTGGTGGGGGTATTGAACACCGCCCAGGTCAATGGGGGTCCAGGGCAGGGGATACCCGGAAATGTTTTCTTCTGTCATCTTCTCGAAATCTTGTCTTCGGTCATCTGCACTGCCAATTTCGTGTCTTATGAATTTGAAATAGTGTTATAATTTGCTATTTCATAGTTGCTATAAGGGCCCCTAGGCCTGTGCCTGGCCCCTAGGCCCCTATGTAGCCTGTGCTTAAATCTGCCCCTGACAATAGGCTTCCAGGGTATGACCTTAGAAAATTTACCAGCTTTTAAAAGTGAACAGTAAAAGTTCTTCTCAAGAAGTGCATTCTATTCCATATTTCTGCAGATGTTATGATGGCCTAAGCCTATTCCTATGCATTTATGTGTATGCACTGTTGATATTTCTTATTTCATTGTACATATACAGTTATACACACTTCATGTGTTAACTGATTGATGATACCAATAAAAATGATTAATTTGTCAGATAGTGAATAAATATATTATAAATATTAACTAAACCAACCTTGCAAGATTGATAGAGGCCATCCTATCTACAACCAACAATATTTTGTATTTTTGGTTTCCTAACTACACATAAACCTCATTTGGTTCCTCCCATAGTTGTCAATCTGTCTTCATTGCCTCAAACCACTTATCCTTGTATTCATAACAAAGGATCTGTTTAGCACTCTGATGAGAATCATGTTGCCTACACTTTCCGTCAACACTTGCTACACTACTAGGCGTATCTAGAAGCGCCTGATGGGGGAGGGTATGAGGGGTATGGAATACTCCCTATGTAAAATGTGGGGTCCAGGAATTTTGAAAATTATTCTTCTTAAAATGACGTTTTGAAGGTTTTCTACTATGTTATGGAAGGTGATCTATAGGTTTACAATTTGCATGTGTTAAATACATAATTTTTTACATTTTTTTTATCAATGGAGGGGGTTACAACCCCCAAACCCCTCCCCCCTGGTTACGCCTATGCTACTAAATTCCTTAGTAATCAATGACATTTTTCTCTGTCAACATGAATTCGTGTATTTTTCAGTTTTGATGCTATTTTTGAAAAATATAAAAACCATGTCAAAAGTTAAATTTCAGCATTTTATTCAGTTGAGTGTCCAATGTTCCCATTTGGGAACATGCTCAAAAACACATTGAATTTTTGTTTACATTTTCCTCCAGAATATATCTTAATTAGATGTTAAATAATTAATAAAAGCAAAAAAAAATCATTATAATCAGTTAAGAAATGAATTTGGTCTGTATATGGTTAAGGTCCCTGTCATCAGCTCCCTTCTATTATTGAACACTTCCTTCACTAGTGCTATTCTCCTCTTGATGTCTTCCTTACTATACCGTGTTTATTCTAGCGTGCTACCCAAGTAATTAAATTGTTCCACCTGCTCCAGTTGGTGCCTTCCAATTCATATGATCAGCCTCACATTCTTTTTTCTTGTGAATCTCATTACTTTTGTTTTCTTATGGTTTTTCATCATTCTGTATTTCTCACACTGCTTCTCCAATGAATCTACTAAAGTTTGCAATCCTTTAGATGACTGACTGCCTAATGCTTGGTCGTCCAGGAAAATTCAGGATAGGTATTAATTAATATGTACTGTTTTCATAAAATCATCTGGCAATACTCCTTCCTCGTAGATCCTAAGAATAAGTTCAATAAAAGATTGTCTCCCTGTACTACCTAGATTCTTCAGTAGCTCCGAAGGTCGTTTATTGGTTCCCACGGCTCTTCTACCCTTCATCTCCTTTAATGCCCTCTCTATTTCGCTGTCGAGTAACTCCGGTCCGAGGTTATCCTTGTCTATTATTCCTTCATCCTCTATATCTAGGCTAAAGGGTCTATTCTCTCTGTCATGTAGCTTTTCTATGTTTTCTCTCCACCTTTCTTGAATATCTTCTTTTTCGATTAATATCATCCCTGTTTTGTCCTTAACCAGTGGTATCGCTTGCCCTCTCTAACCACCTGATAACATGTTCACCATGGCATACAAAGCACCCACTTCCCCCTCTTCCTGCAGCTTTTCCATTTCCTCACATTGTCCCTTTCACCAGTTTTCCTATGCCTCACTCGCCTCACTTTCTCGTCACTCGCCTGAGTTTATTATTTAGTTTGTTGTCCTTCTTCCTGCCTAGGTCGGTGTTGACATTTTGCCACATCCTTCTCTCCTCCATTATCTTAATCATTTCTTCTGTTAACCATTGCTTCTTAACCCTCCTCTTTTCACTGTTCCTATTGTTTTCTCTGCCGCTCCTTCTATGCTTGTTTTTAAAATCTCCCATTTCCTCTGGATGTTCCCATACGCCTATATTCTTACCCACCAGCTCTTGATATTCCCTCCTTTTCAGCCCTTTCAATGCTTCTAGGTTCCACCTCTTTATCTTTCTACCTTTACAAAGCCTTTTAAATCTAACTTCACACTTCATTGTCACCAAGATATGATCTGAGACTGTATCTTCCCCTATGAATAGCTTCGCGAGTTTTTACTCTGTTCCTAAATCTCTGCATTACCATTATGTAATCAATTTAGTATCTCCCAGTATCACCCGGTATTTTCCATGTGTACCTTACCTATGCCTGAGGTGATGTTTAAACCAAGTGTTTGTCACAACTAATTTATTTCTTCAAACAAAATTCAACTGCCTTTTCTCCGCGTTCATTTCTTGTCCATAGCCCATGCCTTCCCACTTCAAAACCATCCCTCCCTTTCCCCACTACTGCATTCCAGTTGCCCATCATCATTGTGTTTTTCTTTCCTGGGACTTCTCTAATTATGTATTCCTCTAGTTGCTCAAACACCTCATCCACCTCTTCCTCCCTATTGTTTAAAAGTTGTAGTTTCAGGCTTAATTTTATGGAATAACATCATAAATGAAAATGACTGGCAATTTTCCACATGAATATATTTAAAAAACGTCCGGTTTCAGTGTACAACACTGATGATGGTGTTGTACACTGAAACCGGTCGTTTTTTTAATATATTCTTGTGGAAAATTGCCAGTCATTTTCATTTATAAAATTCTAGACACTTACTATTGAAATAAATATTAAGAGAAGCAATTCGATACTTGATTGATAATTTAAGATATAACTTTGCCTGGATTGCCATGCTCGCATTACGAATAAAAGTTGTAGTTTCAGGCTTTCAGGTTTCACCTGATGATGGTGTTGTACACTGAAACCGGTCGTTTTTTAAAAATATATTCTTGTGGAAAATTGCCAGTCATTTTCATTTATACTCCCTATTGTTGTCCGTAGACATGTAGGTATATCTGTACCGGTACGAAAACAGTGGGCCAATTTGTCTTACCTTTTCGGCCTTCTCATAGAACTCCATTCCAGTATCCTATAGTAATGGAGTTTTCATCTCTTTTCACTTTCTTATCACTTCTTCTATTTCATTGTAGATACCTTCCACTTGGCCTTCCTCATAATTTAATATGGCCAAGTGCAAATGGACTACAATTGTATCCTTCGGCTTTGTCTTTATCCTCAAAATATTGATCCTTTCATTGCACTATTGTATTGAAGATCACTCGCATAAGTACCACTACTTTTTCCTTTTAATATTTCCATACCTGTGTTCCCATGTATATTCTCCAGGAAATCCTTTTCTTTGAACCTTTATGTTTTGGAAATGTCTAAAATTTCCAGGCTCATTTTTTTCTGAATTGCGGTTTCAGGTTTTCTAGTCATCTGCACCAGTGATGTGGTCTGGCAATCCAAGTGCCAATTCTAAATTGGTGTTTCTTACACTTAATTGATATACTCTCTTTAGTTGTCTCCTCTTGGAGACAAAATGGGGGACTATTTTAATTCTAGAATATTTTACTTGAGAAGGTTCCCTTATGTATTTTGTAGTAAAAAATATCACAGAAAAGATTTAAATAGACTAATTTACCGTGGGATAATAAGGTGGATTTCCCATTTCTATGTACCTTATAGCATTATGGCTAGATAAGTAAATAGGTTGGTACCTTTATACACCTGCAGTGGAATAGTGTTACTCTTGTGAAGAGGGTTGCTGCTCCCTCCTCTGGGTTTTGAGCTGGGGAGTAGCCATTTGATCACCAATTCATGATATCTTCATGGCTTTGGTAGCATTTTTGAACCATCTCAGCCAAGGATGGCCCCCTACATCCCTTAGATTCCACTACTTTTTTCCATGATTGCTTATTTGTCAATGAAACTCCCTTATTTTACAGCCAACCTCTAAATATTGAGGTTGGCCTAGCATCCATAACCCAGTGGACACTTAGTTGCTGTTAGGTAGCTCCAATATTTGGTAGATCTTTGCATTGCAAAGGAGAATGGTGTATATATGTAGTACACTAGTGAGAGTGAAAAGTGAAGAGAGACAGAATATGAATGAAAAGAAAGTGTTATAGTTTTAGGCAAGAATATATGACCCAGGCTGTCGAAGCATGTTAATCTGAAGAACTAAAACACAATCCATGAATGTAACAGTTATGAAAAATGAACATGATCTAAGGATAAGACTTTTTTTTAAGGATCAAGAAATTAGAAAAACAGAGCTTGAACTTCTAGCCTACATCAAAGAATTAAGCTATGGCTTTCTTTGAAAGGCATAGAATTTTGTGTACATTCTTATTTTGTGCCTTTGAATAAAGTAATGGCAAGTCTTCCACCAATGCTGTCTTAATGCTTAGGCCCACTAGGGCACTGCCTACAGTGGTGGATTAAGGTTGTTGTTTTGGGAGGGGCAGGTTGATACTTTCTGGGCGTCTGGGGGGTATGGAATATTTTATGACCGCCATTTTTCCTATTGTACCCGTAATTACAGGCCACTGACCGCCTAAGAGCCTCAAAAGGGTCCAACCACCCCATGGAAATCTATAGGTACATACGTAAGTTGAATCCAGTGCATGACTTTACCCAAGGGACTCTGATGCTGTTAAGATGGCCTTACCTCCCACTTCAATTCTGTTTTACATACTTGACGGTTGATAGACCTTCATTCATATAGGTCTGCCATGCCTGTTATAACTTTAAAAAAGTTTAGGTCATAACCATATCTTAAAGGATAGCTTTAATGCACCAGAAATACACTGGGTATTCATGGTTAGTTCTGTCTTAGCCCCCTAGTTAAAATACCCATTGCATGACAACTCAATCATCAGGACAGAAGGCTGTCTCATCGCAATTGCCTAAGTATATATTCACTCAAGAGGTAAATCTTGGAAAATAATTTTAATTTTGCTTTGGTAGTATTTCTTGTGATTTAAAAAAAAGTCATCAGCTTATTCATGTGTTGCATCAGCTTCAATTCCAGCTAATCCTTGCAAAAGGTAACCATTTTATCCCTGAATAAAGTGCTATGTCCATTCGCTGCTGGGGAAGTTTTTGTGTTCTAGCACAGGAGTTAAGGACAGCATTTACTGGTGGTCAGCCAATCCAAGTTAGGTTTTGATGGAGATTAGATATTTGAACTTCTTGAGTTTTACTGTTGAACCTTATTGTATTGCACTCATTTGCAGAGGTGATTGATTAAGTAGGACTGTGGTGCAGAATCTCACATTTGATGTTATAAATCATTTAATGTTGGTTCTAGGACATCCTTAAGTAATCAGGACAATAAAGAATACAGTTTGTGAATTATCAGTTCGCATTATTTTTTCATTTAAGTATTCTACCAGCTGATTGGTAGGTTCTTGGACAGTCCCCATTCTGCATCCTAATTTCTGAACATTGTCTATTTTCCCTCCTAGGGATGTCCCACCAATAGATCCCTCTTAAAGTCCTCATATCTTCTACCTCTTACTTCATCCAGGATACCTATCCTCTTCCACGCTTCCCCAGTGTTCTCCCCTCTATCACTCTCTTGAGCATGCCCTCTCCTCTCAAAACCTCCACCATCCATCTCTTCTGTCTTCTCCGAACCTCTGCCACAAGCTTCCTCTCCTCTCCAACCACATCCAATACCTCCTTGTTCGTCTTCCTCTCCACCCAGTTCACCCTCTCCATCCTTCTCCAAACCCATATCTCAAATGCCTCAAGTCTATGAACATAATCTCTTTGCAATGACCAAGTTTCCGACCCATATAGCACCACGCTCCATATTAAAGTTTTCACCAGCCTCTTCTTTACGTCTCTTCTCAGACCCCCCCTCATCAATTCCCTTCTCTTCGAAAATGCTTCTTTAATCAGTTGGCATGACTAAAAAAAATGTTCAGTGTCCCAAAGAGGTGCACCTTCATTGGAATACATCTATACACTACCCTGCGAGGCATTGCAGGGGTGTGTGGCAGGGGGTGTCAGGAAACCAACTATGAAAGGGGAGGGAAAAGGAAAGAGGAGAGGGCAAAAGTGTATTGTATGGTAGTGGTGCACTTAGTGTTCTCTATCCATGTCACGACACTTGTAATTTCACTATAAAGAGAGGTTACTTGAGTATACAGTCACATATCATCATTTATGTTATTCTTCTTTTTCATCCTCTTCCTAGCCTTTATCCTCAGTGCTATGGGTTGGTTTTGGTTTTCAGTCCTTTACATTTGCTTCTAAAATGTACCTCTAACAGAAATATATTACAAGTTCCTGCTTTTTTATATCTTGAGGCAGAGCACAATTTTTCATTTTTGCCTCAGGTGCTAAAATGGCTTGGTACAGCTCTGGTTCTAGAGATCCTGAGGTCCTGGGATTGAATCTCATCAGTGATGAAGATTTTTCATTAAAACCTTTGCCCCAACTTGGTTGATTTATGAGTAACGCTTCAAGGGTCATTATCCATCTGTTAGTTTAAATGTGGACCCTTATTGCACCTTTCATTAACCATCTACTTACCAAGTTATTTTGTAATTTATTTCTTCTTCTTCTTTCAGGAGATATAGGCCAAATAAGTTGGAATTTTTATTACTCTTTGCCAACATTTCGCATTTTTAGCTATGCTTCAACAGGGCGACAATAAAAATATTTTATTACATAAATATTTACTAAAAACTGTAAACTATATTCCATTTATTTAAAAACGCCCCATATTTTCATTGTAGCCCTGATGAAGCATCTATAGATAAAAATGCGAAACGTTGGCAAAGAGTAATAAAAATTCCAACTTATTTTACCTATATCTCCTGAAAGAAGAAAATAAATTATAATTAAAAGAAGATATGAAAAGGAATCATCTAGTAGTCAAGTTCTTTTTAGCAAGTCCATTATTTTTTTCATTTTATTAGTCCTTCTACATGCTTTTTGGCCGCAGGGTATGCAGCCATTTGCCTTTTTTTATGACCCCACATCTGGGGAAGGCGTTTCATTTGGGAATATGTAGAGCTGGGTAATATGAATGATATATTAGCAATTGTGTAGATGAGGACAAATCCATCCATGTGAGCAGTAGAGAGTTATTTGAAGGCTAATGCCAATGATGGTCCATCCTTCCTCCACTCCCCGAATAATCCTTTCTTGCTAACCAAATTGCTTAACCAACATGGCACAAATTACCCCAATTAAATTTTACACAAATAACTTAGCAGCCGTAAAGCATCCAAGACTGATCTAAATAACCATCAACTACTCAGCTCTAGCAAATTCATAAAAATTGAGCCACCTGAAGCAACATTTTTAAAATCATGTCATCATCACATATAATTTCTTATCATACATCATCACATAATTTTCTGGAATGTAACTGCAATAATATGATATCGCTCAGCAGCTCTGTATTCACCACCTTTCTCTGTAATTTTCATTTCATTACCACAGCTACTGTCCGACGACCCTTACCCCTCCACTGTGAGCTTCTCCCCATTTGTCCTTGCTGCCCTTCCATCCCATGAACTTCACACAAACTAATCTTGCACATTACTATATTTCATAATTAATTTCTCTTATTGTTTCATAACTTTTCTCTGTGCTCAGTGATCTGCAATAAAAAAATTGATTGCCAATCAGAAAGACTTTATAACTTCTGCCATATGTTTTGTAACTTTTCTTCTCTCAAGTTAATGATTTGCTCTTGAAAATGGATAGATTTCCACTCGTAAAGAGTAAATATCCTAAAAGGAGTTCTTTGTTTTCATTCTCTCTTCAGAACTAATCCTAGCCACTTCAAGAGGAGAGCTATTGACTAGTAGATTAAATTACAAAATTAATCCAAATTGTCAAAATTTTCCTCTGCTTCTATTGACAATTTGGATTATTTTTTAAAATTTAATCCTAGCCACACTACCATCAATCTTTTCTTCCTTATCCTCTTTTCCATTCTATTAACCCCTTGACAAATTTATTAAAAGTTAGACAAGTTCCCTATTGCTCACAGCCAACTAACAATTTTACCAAAAAAATCAAATTCGATTAAAAACATAAATAAAGAAGCATTCAACAAAACAAAATTAAGACGTTGCAGCATCACGGATTGCCTTGTGTACGAGCGAGCAATTGTTTATTCCGCTGGCCGTCACGCCGCTAGACTCGAGTCCGGAGGGGCCTTCAAATCGATCTGGGGAGGAGGCAGAGGCGCCCGAGGAACGCGGTGGGCGCCGCCCCCCGTTCTTCCATGCCCCACAGATCTAAAGGGAAGGAATGCCGAGAGGCGGGGAGGGTCCTTGCTTCGTGCGAGAAGGGAGGAAGAAAGTTGCGGGAGGGAAGGACTAGGGAGATATCGCCCCGCCAAGGCGGGTGCGTAGTATTCGGCCAAGGACAGCGGCGGGCGAGAGGCAGTCGTTTGCCCTCCGTGGGTACGCCGCCCTCCGGAAGCGATTTATGCACGCGAAGGGAACTCTTATCCTTCCGTGACTGAGAGTACTTTATCTGCGGCCGAAACAGGGACTGAGTACAAGGGTTTGCACTGGGTAAAATATGCAACAAACCCAATTCATAAAGCGACTGATCTCAATTTGTAACCTCAGTAGCGAACAGTATCACGACCAGTTTCAAGAGGCGAGACATGCTGTAACATATCATCATATGAGCAATCTACCGGTTAGAGGTAGGTTATGTTGAAAGTCATAGAATATACAACAGACTCTTACACGTGCAATGCCCTATCTACCTCTAGTATTTCTTTCTTCATCTCAGCGTGAGTCCTACCTTTCTTCATCCCGTCCATAAAACCTATTCTCTTTCTTCCCCTTCCCCAACATCCTTCCCTCTATCACGGCCTTCAGCCAACCATCGCCCCTCATTACCGCTTCAAGCCACCTACCCTGCCTTCCCCTAATCTTATCCATAAGTTTCCTCTCCTCACCCACCATGTCAATAACTTCCTCATTTGTCTTCCTTTCCGTCCAATGCACCTTCTCCATCCTCCTCCACATCCACATCTCAAAAGCCTTCAGCCTATTTAAATAGAGGGCTTTAGAGGAAACTTGTGGATGAGATTAAGGGAAGGCAGGGTAGGTGGTTGGAAGTGGTAATGAGGGGCGATGGTTTGCTGAAAGTTTCCGTGAAGAGGGAAGGATGTTGGGCAAGCGGGGAAGGGGAAGAAAGAGATTAGGTTTTATGGATGGGATGAAGAAAGGTAGAACTTACGCTGCGATGAAGAAAGATATACTCGAGGTTAGAGAAGCACGAGTAAGAGTCTGTTGAATATTATCTGACTTTCATCATAACCTACCTTGATGAATATGTACTGCATTATGTAGTAGGAAACTTAAGGTTTTCGACATATTTTACACAGGTAAGTCAAACGCGATAGCTTCTTACTTTACTCCCATGTAAGAAGTTATAATGATGGATCCTTCCATATAAGAATGGCTTGTGCAACTTCCACAATGTTTCACTACCACTAGACCCCTATCGACCCCTAGGCATGAAGGCTAGGCATAAACGGGGACGTTTGTAACCATAACAACCCCCCCCCCCCCTCCCAGAAGGCCCTCGCGGCCCACGCCTAGGTCAATGTGAAAGCGGTCCCGGCCTAGGACTAACCGCAGATATACACCAAGATGATGAAATTCACCATGAAAAAATCACTTGGCTTCGCAAAAACCTTCGCCGAAATTCGCCTTGAGTTTTAAGATGTCTTGGTGGCGTAACTGGTCAACGCACCTGATCGGCAATGAGGAGATTCAAGTATAAGTACCGGCCAAGGCAAATGATTTTTCCAAGACGAACTACGTCCTCTTGGTGCACGAGGATTCATAAGGAATGATTATTGTCCGCAGACCCAGCGACGATTTCGCGAAGTCATCTTTTCCGGCGTGCATGACATACCGGAAGGAAACTTTTTGGGTCAAGGAATGTTGGCTTCGCACATCTCAAAGTGTCGTCCTGATGTGCATTGGGAGAAGCACGCTCGCAGAGGGGCGAGTTATAACTAAATATTTCGGTCGAACGGACCATTTTGCGACACCCTTTGCGAGGCAGTCTCTAAAGCCCTCGAGGGAATTCCAAGGGGGTGATCTACAACTGGACTAGCACTGCGTTAGATGTCAATAAAAATTGGCCACTAGTTACTAACTAGCGTAAACAGTATTTAATTTTCAAGAAACAGCCATAGCTTGTTAGATTAACTCTAAGTAAGTATTAGTTTTAATACAAAGAGATACAAGGGTATCACTAATGCATTTAAGAACGTGGTTGCGATTGCCTAGGGTATATGTTTAACTATCTATCTATCTATCCGATCACGACTATTGGTCCATTATTGTGGGCGAAAACATATATTTTAAAGTTGTTCATTCAATTTCTCTAATATTATGTTCATAATTACAAGTGCCATTAATTCTGAACGCCGGAGGTGACAAGTTTTAAGAAAATCACCGAATAAAATTTCGGGCTCTTACTCACGGTTCGTAATTTTCTCTCAAGATTTACCCTATATTTTATTTTAAGCCTTCTGACACCAATATCACGACGTTACTTTTACAAATCTCTCTCGTTCTAATTCGCTCATGAACCCTACCTTATATCCCCTGCCACACACCCTTGAGGTGGCTTGCAGGGTATTTTGTAGACCCCATACTCAGGTGTTTCATTCCAAGTGAAGCCTGATAAGGGTGATTTTGGGTATTTATTTCAGTCAATTTTCTCACTTACCACGAGCTATCTGGATCAATGTTACAGAGTAGTTACAGATTACGAAGTATTTCCGTGCCTGGGGTCCTGCAGTTTTGCCGTCAGCCAGTCTAGTGAGCTTTGATGGCTGGTCGACCGGGCTCAATCCTTAACCGCTGTGATTTTTTTCTGTATCATTCTCCCCATACTTTGAATGACTTAATGAGTTGATGGCTCAATGAAAAGGGACTCCCTTATCGGACTTAGTTCAACTCCCTTATCGGACGGGGGCTGAATGTTTTGAGACAAGAGACTTCATTTTCCAACAAGAACTAATTGTAACTAACATAGGGCACATATATTCAATTGTCCTGACCGCGGTGTCATCAACTCAGTAGTATTATCTATAGGACAGTATTTTCGTTTGAAACTGGACCGATATATTGTAGTCGTGGTCGAGACTAAAATATATTTGAGAGGAAAATTAATAAGTTATTTTTTTTCACTACTCCATTGAATAATTCCACGCTCTACTGACGCAAGGCATTGAGTTTTTTTTATTTTCAAAACACATTTCGTACAGTTAGAGAGAGAGAACTGGATGAAATACTTGATTCCAACTTTTCCAACAATTCCGAACACTAGTCGAAAGAGTGAGATTCAGGAAGATGGCATAAATGTAAGTTGCTGAAACCCGGGTCGTTTGTAATAAACTGTGTGGATTAAAACCAAGTTGTTTCTATCATGGATGTTACCAACTTCCACAAAGTTAAGCCTGAAACGATTTCTTATGATAAAATACCCCAGCCTAACTCGTTCACTCGGCAAAGTCTCTAAAATTACAGCCCTCGCCATCCTACCATATCTTTTGATCGTCTGCTTTCAACTATTCTACTATCCGGCTATTTCCTCCAACGACATTCTATTCTCACCTACCGTAAGTTTGCCTACCTTCCTGTCCTAATATTCTCCATCCTTCACATTATTCTAATTCGTGTCTCAAAAAGTCCCCAATTCGCTCTCACCTAATTTCCTCAATGTTCACCATGCAAGCAGGGAGAAAGTCTTACCCCTATCAGCGTAAAAATACTTAACATATATA
The DNA here is from genome assembly GCA_963573305.1 of Pyrrhosoma nymphula. Taxonomy (NCBI): domain Eukaryota; kingdom Metazoa; phylum Arthropoda; class Insecta; order Odonata; family Coenagrionidae; genus Pyrrhosoma; species Pyrrhosoma nymphula. The sequence continues at coordinate 162,659,347 of OY754330.1, forward strand.
CTTATGCCTCTTCCACATTGACTTAACTTAGTTCGAATTGGTATTCAACTTTAGAATACTGAGATCAACGCACGCCCTGGTGAGGGTATGCAGAGACCCGTCCCTGCTTGTCAGGGTGGCTTATAGGTGTATGATATGCTCGTACACCGGTTTCGCCACCGAGCACCCTGGCGATGGGTCCATTATACATCGTAAGGCCTTGATCTTGGCCAGCTGTTCGCAGTCTCTTTTGATTTGATCGACCATTGCTGAAATTTACACTCCCAACATAAGACAAATGTTTATTATTAACATTTTTTTTTTTATATTTCAACCTTGAATCCGCATTATTGAAGTTTTTTCGCGATCCTCTAAAGTGCCAAGCGCGCAAGCCGTCAGGGTACGCGTACCCAGTTTGGAAATGGCTGATCTAGGTTATAATAATAATTGTGCCTTTACTCATTGGCGTAGCTAGGGATTTTTCCTAGGGGGGGGGCAGCCGTCCAGATGATCAGCCACCGCAAGGTTTCAATATCGCTAATCCGATTAAAGACAAACTAACTCTTTAGTAGGCACAGATTATGTGTAATTGTGTTTACGAGGAATGGCAATGATTCCTTTTCTCAAGATAAAAATAACGAAAGCAGTATATTTCTTCAATACTGTCGATTTTTCTAGGGTAGGCAATGAGTTTTTTTGGGTGGGCGGTGCCCATTCTTGCCCCCCCCCCCCTCTAGCTACGCCCATGGAGGTTTGGTGTGTCTAGAGTGAGATTACGACTATCTACTATTGCTTTTAACTCTTTAACGAACTAACACATACAGCCATGACCTGGGAGTTAAAAATCCTACCAGGGCGGTCCCGGATCCGAACCCGTGACCCTTGGGTCGACAGACAAGGAATTAATTCCGCCGCTACCGGGGCTGGTAAGAAGAATGGGGGTGGAGAACAAGGGACACGTGCCCCGGGCAGTTAATACCTCATATTTAATAAAAAAAAGTATATAATTAATACTCATTCATAAAATACTCTGTGGAATGTATTTCAAACAATTTTCGCTTCAAAAATTCGATTGTATATTCGATTCCGATTGAAAATCGATTTCGTTTACAAAAATACTAAGTAGAATGTGAAGAATTTTTTTTCCGCTTGAAATGACAGTTGACTTTTGTAATCACTTTCCTACATAATGCATCTGCATAATCCCTTTTTAGAATTTCTCTAAGGAGTCCATCTGTTCTCTCCACAATGGCTCTCTTGCTTTTTTTGTTTCTCTTCTAAGCCTGTTGTTTATCTCCCGTATTTTTCTCTTACCTAGCTCTGAGGTCACGCTCTTTTGTTTCCTTCTCTCCTGATTTTCCTTATATTTACTTCGTAGTTTTCTAATTTCTATTGCACTTACTACGCCTACTGTTTCTTTCGCGGCTTCTACAATTCTTTTTTTCAATTTTCCCCATTCATCTTCCACTGATCTAACTCCATGATCCTCACCCATTATCTCATCCACCTTCTCTCGATACATCTTCTTCATTGCCCCAGTTTATGCCTCCGTATTCCACTTTCATACTCTCCTTCCCATTCTTATCTTTTTCAATTTTACCCGACATTTCGTGACTAATAAATTGTGATTTGAGTCCGCGTCAGCTCATGGATAAGTATGCAAGTTCTTAACGCTGTTCCTGTATATGTGACGAACCATTATAAAATCTATCTGGAACCTATCTGTGTCTCCCGGCTTCTTCCAAGTGTACCTACGTCGAGAATGATGTCTGAACCATGTATTTGTAATTAATAGGTTATTTCTCCGGCAAAACTCCACAGCTTTCTCGCCCCGGTCGTTTCTCCTTCCTAGCCCGTAATCGCCCACCTCCCGCCCATATTTTCCTTCACCCACCACCGCGTTCCAGTCCCCCATTACTACTACTTAAGTGCTTACTCCCAGGTATCCTACCAATTATTTCCTCTAGCTGATCGTATACCCCATCTACCTCCTTCTCTTTATGATTAGAGGTAGGCATATAAACCTTTTTTATAACTAAATTCGTTGGATCTGCCTTTAGTTCCACGACTATAATCCTATCACTCACCTGTTCTGCATACACTACTTTTCTACCAAGTTTCCTGTTCATTACGATTGCAACCCCGAGCTGGCTTTCATTCCCTCCGCTATATATCACTCTATTGCCATGTCTCCAGTAGTCCCCGATATCTTTCCATCTTACTTCCCCCAGACCCATGATGTCTACACCCACCCTCTCCATTTCTTGCTTTATATTCTCTAGCTTCCCCGTCCTCAGCATAGTCCTAACATTGTACGTGCCTATTCTGATTGTTTCGTTCCTCTTCTTTATCTCCTTTTCCTCTGCTGCTACTACATCTGAGCAAGGATTTCGTGTGATGACGGCCGCAGGGGCCTTGCTCCCACCGCTGCCGGGCACGACACTCCGCACACTGGGCCGAATCCCGTAGTTGCCAGGATTCATTATCATTTGAGAACTGTCCATAATTTAATAGTTTTTGTTTTAATTGAGAAAGTGTTCCGTGGCCTATCCCAATAGTGTTTTTTACGTGACACCATCACTTCAGAGGCCGCCCCACTGGGGTCAGACGCCTTTTACAGCCGCCTCACTGAGGTACAGACGCTGCGTGGACTACCGTTCGTCTGTCTCCTAACCTTCGACCAATCTGGCATGGGTGACCCTACTAGGAGCATCGCTCCTGCCAGTGCAGCTCTAGGGGTCATCGGAGCACGCAAGCCCTTCCACCACGACACAGTTGTAGTCCAAGGGATGAGATTTTGGGGATTATTATGTTCTCGTAAATGACCTCACAGGAATTCGTGTACGCCAGTGGTTCGTACTCATCTGTATCGTTTTCTTTTATCTGGGGACGAAAATCCTGCGGGCCAACCTTCGAGAAAGTTAAGCAAAGAATTGTTATACGGTTGAGGAGACAGCTGCCATTCTTCAGCAAAGAGGGGAGGGGGGAAGAAGGAAGCCTCGAATGAGAGGGGAGTGAGGGGAAGACTGGAAGAGGGAGGGGAAGGGTGGATTTGAAAGCGGTTTGGGGCCCGGGTCGATTTTTACCTGCGCCTTTTGTGATGGGAAAAAGGTTCTCAAGGGCAGGGGAAGGAGGGAAGTTCCCGTGAGAAAATGACTGCAGTCGCGTTTACGAGGATATTAGAGGGAGCATCTGCCATTTCTGCCATATTTATAGCTAATCCATTAAATATTTTCCTATTTTTGACCATCCCCTCCCGACCAAAATTTACATCTTGATGAAATCATCCAATTTCGCTTTCGGATTTCAACTTTCCACCGCAAAGCTGTCGAATGCAGAATCTCCGTTAGATTAGCCGTAGGTGCCGCGGATAGTAATCTCTAATGCGTGCACACACATTAGGAACGCTTCACCTCGTGACAAGCATTAGCGATTTATGCTGATGCATAATTAGTCGTAGTTACAGTACCTAGTGTATTGCATATTGGTGACTATTCACCCCCTGCCACACACCCCTGAGGTGGCTTGCAGAGTATTTTGTTGATGTAGATGGAAACAAATTAGGGTAATATCCATGCAAGGCACCTCGTGAGTCAGTAACGGATCTAAATTTTCACCAAAACACGCACTATGTACGACACACGGAATAATTTTTGGAAACGCCGTGTGTTTATGTATGATGCAAATACATGCATGGAGAGAGAAATAAGAAAAGAGAGAGAATGCATCATACGAGAGGTGATGTTATTAGTTGTTTGAATATTGATTTTAAAAACTTTATGTAGTAAATTATCCCCATCTACACATCAGTATAATTCTTGTATCTATGTCCTTCTACATATTTAATTGCAAAATACTAACGGTCTTTCTTTCATTGGTAGCAAACCTATAGTGTAGTACATGCTTGTTAGGCTTCGTCTCGTGACAAGCATTAGCAATTATTGCTATTGCATCAATAGCCGTGGTTACACTAACTTTAATAGGGTATTATAGTGTAATGCATGCTGGTGACTACTCACCCCCTGCCACGGTCACTTGAGGTGGCTTGCAGGGTATTTTGTAGATGTAGAATATCCTGGAAGCCACCTCATGTGAGTGTGGCAGGGGATTCAACTTTTTCAATTATTTTAAACTCGACCGTTTCGCCAGCGTTCGACAGGGCTTCTCCAAATCATGTAAATTGATTTTGGCGGAAGTAAACCGTATTCACTGCCAGCACATTCTCGAATTACAGCGAAAGCCATCTCTAGGGTATATGGCACGGGATGATTCCACACCAGGCATGTCCCAGGCGGAGATTCCACACCAGGCAATACTTGTCCCGGTTCAAGTTCGATCCTTGCACCCTCCCCTGGCCACCAGGCGCTGAACGAAAAGCATTGAGGAGAGGACAATGCTTGAAACTACATCTAAAACATCTAAATCAGTGATGGAAAAAGTACTGAAGAAATAAAATCTACAGATTCAGGCTCTACTTTGTAGAAACTTTTAATATTCATCACAATAAAGTTTTGTACTTTTCTACACTTTTTTTAATGTAAACAAACTACTACACCTGACAATGCCATAAATTTGGTGAAACGCCTAGTATGTTTAAAAAATAAAAAATGTAGAAAAGTACAAAATTTTATTGTAATGAATACTGAAGAAATGTAATCGGGCTCAATTATAAATACACTGGTAAATTTGTAACTAATTACAATTACAAAACACTCTTCGAAAAAGTAAACAGTAGGATTACAAGTACAATTACAATTACTTTAGTTGAGTGCATATTTCACAGTCTCATATTTTCTCAAACAGTGAGTGATAACATGCAATCCTATATTTTTACTCTTATTAAATGCAAGAAGGTAATCATTTTGCCTAAATACTTACGTTCTACCAAAATGACTCGATCACTCGAAATAATTCTGTAGGTATGGTAAGGGAAAAGGCCTTTCTTCCACAACGGTTTCCATTGCTCTTTTGACTAGATTCTTCTCGTCGCATGGATTACCAGCGAGGCTTCTTCTCTTCACTACGTCCGCCGATGATATGAAAAAAGATTCACGTAAAACCCGGAGACGCAGAAACTTACTTTGTATAACCCACGCCTCTTGGCTACATTGTACAATTTACATTTTACCCATTTTCACGTCTCTTCTGACCCTTCTCAAGTTCTCGGAAGCAACTGCACTCCTAGAAGTTAAGATACACCTCTCCGTGAAAGAGAGAACCGAGACTCAGGATGTACTACGTAGTTAAAACTACCTCGCGATGCGTTCAATTTACGAGGTATTCAAATTTTCACTTACGATTACTCAAATGTAACGATTACTCAAACGTGCTTTGAAGTAGATTGTCAGTAAAAATTACCACAAATGTAAACGTTACAAGTAATTCGATTACATGTACTTCATTACATCACATCACTGATCTAAATATAGGAGAGTGCTACGCTGGTGAACATGCTAGCATGCAGTGTTAGGGTAAAGATACTACTACTGATACTTAAGTATGACTAATGCTACGAATTCATGGATACTATGAAATACTAATTCATGTAGAAAACTAAATCATGCTGGATTTTTCAAGCGAGGTGAGGTATTAGTAATTATTATGACTTATTAAACAAACACGAAATATAGTCTACCATGCCAGGTTGGAAATTTTACAGGAAAAATCTATGAAAAATATTATGGTCCCTCACTGCCCGAGGAAAAGGTGACACCTTAAATCTATCCGTTCTGTAATTTCCTTTGCTATCTTATGTTTGTGATCGTTTCTACCATAGTACGTTGGCTTTAGCAAAATATGTTGAGTGTCTTACGGAAAATAGTCTGCTTCTAACTTACGCATAAGATTCAACCTATATTTTCCACTTCAATCTGCTATAGATTCATACCCAAATTACTTAAGCAATCCGGTCACACCTCTGTGCATCGTTATTTACTATTAACCTTTTATTATCTTTTTTAAATCTTTAATGTTAATTTTTACCAATCTAGATACTTTCCGCTGAACTCGGTCTATATTTGAGACTAATCCTACTATGTAGGAATTCCATATGCTAGGATTTTCAGTTTCACTATACTTTAAGTGAGGTCTCACGAGAGAAAAATAACATATATTTTTAGCTTTCTTGTCACATTTACCTTTTATTTTTTGCGATTAGTTTGTCTGCAGCTTTCCCGTGCATTTTTTTCCACCCAGTAAACTGTAAGTAGGAAATAAATCCTAATTTACACCCAGTGCCTTTTGAATATCTCTCAATGTAATTTTTTTCGAATTTTGAGTCTTAAATGATCCTTTCAATTCACTTATTGAGGGGGTTGAGCCTTCGCTATACCTATTATCCTAGATCTTTGCAACAACCTATCGACTCCGTCCACTAATTATTAGGCGAGCGAAAGAAAGCCCCTTCTACCTTTCTCGGTTGGGGAGAGAACGCACTCCAAAGATTATTATCCACGGCCTGTTAGTAATTCTGACCAGTACTCTAGCTGTATACGCAATAAAAATGATAGTTATCGAGTTTTCTCATCACTTGGAGCCTTCGTTTTGGAGGATCCGGGTGATTACGGCCTTTCCGGCTCATTGGCATTTGGCCAATTTTTTAAAATATGCAATTAGTTACAGCCCCGACCAGGGGCAGCAATAATCTTGATTTACAAGCCACAATTATACCGCAGCACAATTTTCCACACAGCATTTTCTAGGCCTGTGCGATTATCGAAAATAATCGATATTATAAGAATAATTGAAAATGTAGTCGATTCAATTGTCGGGTATTGAAGACATGACAATTAATAGAAGCCATTCAAGTAATTGACAATGGCCAATTAATTGACATCGAAATAGATGCCAATTAATTGTCATTGCTCAATTCATTGGCATCAACCAATTAATTGGCAGGACTCAATTGGATCATGCTTTTCAAAGGCTTTCCTTTGCCAAAGAGAAGACAGAAAGAATTAATTTGAAAAACAGCAAACTAATGCAATCAGTTAACTTTTATTCATTAATTAAAGAAATAGATCGCTATTTGAAGACAGGCAGATGAAATCCTCAGCGTGTTCATCTGGCAGACACTGGCGTGTCGATGACTATGTTCCCACCGAGACTGAAAAACCTCTCGGACGCAGTGCTAGTTGCCGGTATATAGCTATATATCTTCTTGCTAACTTCTGGAGGGAAGGGTAGATGATGGCCGTCACCACCGTCAATAATCGTCAATTAATCGATTACCGGACAATAATAATGAATTGAATAACAATTGACATATGAACAATAATTGACACGAACAAAATTGACAATCGAGTCGATTACCGTAATCGACATCGAGGTGCTGAAATAATCGATCAATTGTTGAAATAATTGAATCGACGATTCAATTAATCGAATAATCGCACAGGCCTAGCTTTTTCCACGTGTAGTTTTATTGTTCACGGCCATGGTTTCGTTGCAGAGTAAAAACTTCAGGTCAAACTTGACCAGGTTGATGGCCAGGTTGGTTCTAACACCCGAAGATGTTTCTCTGTAAAGAAACTATGGTCTTGAAAAATAAAAATCATCTTACTGTCCTACTACAAACATTGAGCTTAGGTGGTATAATGTGGAAGTAAGAAAGTCATTCAAACTACAGAGAATCGGTGATGCTAGAGTAGTAAATGCATGAAGAAACCTATCTACCGACGATCTGAATGAGATGCTACAAAATTGCAATCTGAAATCTTTGCGAGAGAGCATGACGAAGGGCGCTTGCTAATTTCAAAAGCAAAATATTGGGCAAATATATGGTCGATAATCCTAAAGCATTTTGGCCAATCGAGGGCGTAACCAGGGGGGGGGAGATAGGGGCGCTAGCTCCCCCCCCCCCCTCCCCAACGATGGAGAAAAAGCTCATTTTTAATATCCTACATTCAAATTTTGATAAATGCAAATCAAGCGCGCGTAATCGGTTTTGACGTGTTGTAGACAACGTCCTTATTAAGGGTACGTTTTCCAAGGAACAACTGAGGCGATCATCACAGATAAGAGTCACCGAGGGGAAGGGGCATACATACTAATCCCCCCCCCAAAAAACTTACCCTGGGTACGCCCTGGGTATACCCTGGGTATATGTAAGGAAAGTTCGAAGAAGTATATAAAGAGTGCTCACACGTTGGCACGATAAGAAGAGAGATTACTATAACGGTAAGTAGTTAAGAAAAAGCCATTACATTAAACTCCTTCCAAATCGTTTTTACTACATGCTCGGACAATTTATTTGAGTTCATGATCTTTTCTACCCCATTCTTTGCACGATCATTTCTAACTATGCATGCTTTAAATTATCATTTTTTCGTCACGGTGGAGAAAATCAATAAAAAGCAATGACCCTAACAAATCCCCATCCCAATCAAGTTCGTGTCCTCGTATTTAAAACACTGACATCGGAAATTGCACCATACACAGAGATAATATATATATATATATCCTAAGTCCCTGGGAGATAGCATAGTCTGAAGGCCTGGAGAGCAGCTAACACTTCATTAATTCATAAAATAGACGATAAAAAAGATCCCAGTAAGTACTTTTCTCCATCGCATCGATCTTGTGTTAGATATTTGATAATAAAATCGTTAATTCGATTATGGGGCATGTTTATAGAGAGAGCGTTTTGTTAAACCACCTGCACGAATTTCGATAGGGTCAGTGTTTTGCGACTCTCCAAGTGGCTTTCTTTCGCACGCGACATTTTAGTCTCGGGTGAAAATATTGCTAAAGTTGACTCAATAGCGCTTGACATACAAAAAGCATTCGCGAGGTGCACCAAATAAATTGATCGTGAAGTTATAACCCTGGTGGATAGATATAAATATCACATGCGTTCTTAAAGCGTCGTGGACAGCGGGTCGTTATCATATCAAATAGGTACCTCCAATGTCGAATAACGTTCCCAATGGAAGTGTCGTTGATCCTCTTCTATTTCTCGAATACATTAATGACATCACCACCGAGGTGGATTGTGAAGGATCTAGCCGTGTCATCATAATCTGAGTAGAATTCATTGTTACAAAAACAGTACAAAATTCCACTAATTATTTTAACGCTGTCGACCGACTTCGACGTCTAAAGCGTTATTTACGAGACAAAACAGAAGGAAATATTGCTACTACTAGCCTTATATAATAAAGAAGGGGAGGGGGGAACGCATTTTTTTGTGGGTGGGTTTTGTAACAATGATTTCTATCTTCAATTTCCACACGGTATCGCCACAATCGATTAATTTGATCATCTGAGTAATTTACCGGACAGTCCATAATGCCACGAGTGTTCTTGAGCCGAGGGCATTGTTCATTTGTTCGGCTTTCAAAAATGACGTATTTTGCGGTAGTCGAACATACTCCGATGACTAAGGTCACTTCGTACATACCTGAGTATATAATCTTTGGTACATACTGTCAGCCACTTGCAGACAGGGCCAATAACACATGGAGGAATAGGAGGACCACCCCTACAAATTCGAGCCAAGCCCAGCGATGCTAAACTTCGGTGACTGATCGGGGACCGATGTTTCCAATATTTTTTGTTTCCTTGGTGATCCCAACTACCATAGCATCAAAAGAGCATTTTTATGTTTTACGAGCGGAAGGTACCCGTTGAAATTCAACGGGTGTGAAAAACGTTAAACTTACTTTATAAGAAAATCGCAAAGCTTGAAGAACACTGTTAGCATGATCATTCGAGGAGTTCGTAATCTATCTTGTATTTTGTGTTCGTTGTAGAAGACACGCTGACCGTTTTCCAGGTACACGGAGAGATGAGTGACTTTTTCCACTTTCATGCACGGGAAACCCAAAAATCGGCCATGCAGACTCATTACTACTTAAATAGCATAGGTTGATAGATGGTCATCTCGTCCCTACGGATCTCTTGAGCCGTCTTCTGAGTGAATAACAGCTTGATCGCTTCCCTTGTGTACATACATATATTTTCATTCAATGACTTAATTCAGTTGCAATATTCAACGTTGATATGCGCGTTGAGTTATTAATTCATTTGAGATTTATTAATTATATTATAATCCCCGCCATCTTAAAACAGATTGAAGCTTTGAAACAGATGGGTCTGTATTTAAACCAGGTTTATAGCCGGTTACCCGTCCGTAGTTTGGGTGAGGTTGAAATTTGTGCGGATCTTAGCGTAACCCGAGAAACACCACGGGGAGATTCTCATGAGATCGCTGGTGGACATGTCTTTGACCACCCAAGTCTAACCTTTGGCGTTTTTCTTTCAAGGGCTCATTTTATCGCAAAGAAGACATTCATTTTGCTTTAGAAGATTTTTTCGAAAGGTTACTCTTTTTTCTATTAGGCACGTTGATGGATATATTTTTAAGTCCAAGTAACGGAAACACAGCGGCAAGTGAGAGTCTAGAATCGGCAACTCGATGATTGAGTGAATGTACCTAAGTTAACTGCACTTTAACACTTTTAAACATATAAATAACTCGTGACGTTAATGATGTGGGAATTGATCTAAAAAACTGTTCGCAATCGTAATGGGAGGAAGACGGTTTCACTACGTGTATTACATCTGAGTATTAAACGATAATAAACAACGTCCTGTTTGTTGTAGCAACAGAGGCATTATTGCCATTGATATTCGCTAAACGTAAATATTCTTGTACATTTAATTGCGTGTGTAACCTATTTAATTCCTTTATGTGTATCGTTTACTACGCTAGTATTCATTCATATACATGCAGTGCCCCTTTGAGAGCTACTTTGAGAATAGACGTTGAAGAGTATACTTGTAAATATGCATTGAATTTATCGATTACCTCCCGAAGGAATCTATCAAGGGCCCTTGGGACTCTGGGCACTTCTTATACGGATTTTCTTTTTACGTACTATCATGGGCCTGTAGGAAAACATGACATTTAATAGTTAGAGGCGGGTATATCCTTTGAAAATCAAATCAAAATATGGTTGTCAAGGAAATATGTTATTGTTGATTTCAGATAAAAATGTGAGATTTTTCAGCTGAAAACATGAATTTCAGACAACTTCGGAGGGTAGAAGGAAATCGATTGATAAAATTAGAAACTTCCTGTATTCAGCCATCCGATAAAAAAAATCCCAGGCCTATATCTTGAGTGAAAGTACTTTTAAAAAGCAAAAAATGAAACCACTGCACCGAACCTAATGCTTAGCATGGACCACCAGGGGTGACCCTCGGGGGTTTGTGGGGGCCCTGAGGGCTTTTTAATATAGCATATATTACAGCCAGTCATGTTTTCTATCTACGTGCCAAATTTCAGCTCAATCGGTCCAGTAGTTTTTGCGTGATGGAGCAACAGACAGACAGAGACCATAACATTTTTATACATATTAGTAAGGATCACACCCTTAACCCTGAAAAAATAGGGTTTCGGTTAATTGAACCCTACAGTGTTTGTTGTCTATCAGTGACAAACTCGTGTTCCAAATTTCATCAAAATCGGTCCTGTGGTTTGGAAGGAGATGTGGAACATACATACATACATACATACATACATACATACATACATACATACATTGACTTTTATATATATAAAGATTCCTCGGAACACATCCGATCAATTTTTTGAAAATTAGAATTTAAGTAGATATCATATGCCTCCAGGATATCACATATTAATATTTCCCAGTGTTGCCAAAAACTTTGGAGTTGTACGAGTTTGAAGTTTTGTCTTTGTTTTATCTTCTAGTATAAAAGAGGTGTTAGTTTTGGATATATGTGATTGATGTATTTTAGTATTCTCTGTAACCATGGTTGTTTTCAGATTTTTCAAAGTGGTGGTACAAGTTAAAAAATGCCAAACCCGTTGACTGGTCTTTTTGAATACCTTTTTTATGCGATTTCTGACACCAATTTCGGCTAATGAATTTATATTTTCCATAACACGTGTCATTAGCAAGTGCGTTGAATAACCACAGAAAAATCATTGCAGCAACAAGTACAATAATCGCATTGCTACTTAACGAAAGGAAAACTAGTTAATGAGATTGACTCGACCACATACAGCAACAATGACAGTGAATACATATACAAAATAATCTGCAAGCCATCTCAGGGGTGTGTGGCAGGGGGTGAGTATTCATCAACATGCATTACACTATACCCTAAAGTTAGTATAACTACGACTAATTATGCATTAGCATAAATCGCTAATGCCTGTCACGAGTCGAAGCCTCACAAGTATGCACTACACCACAGATATTATCACAATGGAGAGGGACCGTTAATATATATGTATTTTGCAACTACACAAATGGACAGAGACTCAAGACTTATGTAGAAAACATGCACGACGTGCTGTTAGTACAAGGTAACAGATAAGGATTCAAGTATTAGGGGGCACTACTACTACTAAGGGCAACACTACCTATCGATAAACCTAGATAAAAGTCTAATTGGAGGCTGTTATGGTCCCTTATCCTTCGTGGGAAAAATGAAATTTAAATCTGTCCGTTCTGCAGTCTAGTTCCCTAATTTTATTCTCATGATCTGATCTACCGTAGTATCTCGGATTTCGAAAAATATTATCAACGTCGTCAGAGATTAGACCGGTTTGGAACTTGCATAATAGATTGAGTCTAAATTTTAATCGACGGTCTGAAAGCGTTTCCCATCCCAGTTGCTGGAAAAATTCAGTAATACTAACGAGATTATCATAACGGCCTTTAGCGTATCTTGCCGATCTTCGCTGCACGCGTTCTAACTCAGTTTCTAAGCCTATCTCATAAGGATCTCAAATAATGGCAGCATATTCTAAGTGGGGTCTAACGAGGGAGAAGTAGCTGATTTCCCTAACTTTATCGTCGCACTTCCCAAGTACTCTTGTAACAAATCCCAATTTACGATTAGCTTGACCGGTAATTTCTCGAACATGTTTACTCCACGAGAGATCAGATTCTAAGGCAGGTTCTCTCTCAAACTGACTCCTTAAGTTAAGCATCTATTGTTAAACAATTCAATTTGGTATTTTTTGACCTGACAACCTAAACTGGAATCATTGTAGGAAGTTTAATTTATACCTTTGGTCAGAGCTGCTAACCTATCAATGCATGACCTAACAGCAAAATACTTTGGATATCTCATAAGCTGTTTATATACTACCAGGGAGTTGGTAAAAAATACATTTGTTCTTTTTTTGTTTTCCTGTTTGCTGATGGCTGTGATAGAGGGAATGATGTCGGGCAAGCGGGAAAGAGGAAGAAAGAGAACAGGTTTTATGGACGGGCTGAAGAAAGGTATGACTTATGCTGAGACGAAGAAAGAAAGACTAGAGGAATATAGGGCACGGCCAACACACCTAAAGTTACTTAACAAAGATTATATACTCAGGTTACTTAAGGTGGCGTTGGCACTGCACGTGTGAGAGTCTGTTAGATTATCTCTGACTTTCATCATAACCTACCTCTAACCGGTAGATTACTCTAATGCAGTGGCGTAGCCAGGTTTTGGGTCAAGGGGGAGCTTGGGGGGGGGGGGGGGGGAATTTTTTATGGGGCGCCGACTTATAAATTCACCAGTTTACTAAACTAATCCTACTGTTCTATACTTTTACTCTATTATTTTGTTCGTAATATACTATGATCCAAACTTGTAGACCTTGTAGAATTTATTGTTGATGATTAAGTTATGATATAGATTCACGTACGTATTTGGGACTTTAGAATGGAAACATTCACAGTCTCAGGGGCGCCAGAACACAGGGGGCGACGGGGACATTCGTCCCCCCTCCCCCCCCTGGCTACGCTACTGCTCTAATGATGAATTAATTTGACCTAGTTGGTGAGGAGAGGAAACTTAAAGATGAGATTAGGGGAAGACAGGGTAGGTGGCTGGAAGGGGTAATGAGGGACGATGGTTTGCTGAAGGCCGTGATAGAGGGAAGGATGTTGGGCAAGCGGGGTAGGGGAAGAAAGAGAATCGGTTTTATGGACGGGATGAAGAAATGTAGGACTTACGCTGATACGAAGAAAGAAATATTAGAGGTAGATAGGGCACAGCACATGTAAGAGTCTGTTGGATATTCTCTAACTTTTATCATAACCTACCTCTAACCGGTAGATTACTCAGATGATGACGATGATACATGAAATACCTACATGGTACTAAAATAATAAAAAAATACGATCTAAGATTTTTCATTATAATTCTGCTCCCGAAATGACGGCAAGCATATCTGGACATTCTCAGTTTTGCAAAATTCTCATTAATATTTCTTTTTTCAAAGGCCATCTAAAAATGATGTAAAAAACAACCTTGACGTATTCAGTGCGTAGCGTAGCATATCTCATGCGCATGTAGTATAGAAAATTGCTATTATCCATACTTATGGGTGTTGAACTGCTATATTTAGTTGATGCAGCTTATAAACGCCTTTTTTGTGTTCATAGTCATTAGAGGTCACCATGTAAAAAAAAATTGGCAAATACATTATTTTTGAATGTCAAACATAGCAACAATGCCCTCGGCTCTAAAGCATTGGGGGCATTTTCGACTTCCTTTTTTGGCTAGCCTCTTTACCGAACTATTTCAACTGTTATCAATCTAGACTTCTTGGATCAAATATTCTAATTGATACTGATATATCCCGTCATCAGGACCATCTTTTGGGATCGAGAGGCCCCTGGGCCCGTGATAGTGTGTGGCCCTTTTAAGGGCAGCTAAAACACAATTCATTTCAAATAATTACACAAGATACGCCAATAAATTATTTTTTAGATTGCTAAGTCAAATAGTAATTCAATTATATTCTTATTATTTTTCCATCATACGTACTCACATAACCTGTATTTTTACAAATATCATTGCATTTGGCAGAAAACATATAATTTATTTTTCATAGATGAAATTAATTTATTAAATGCTACGCAATCAGGATGAATAATTCACAAATACATTTTTCTAAATATTATTTTAATAGATGAATAATTAATATAATATGGAAAATTTATAATTATGTGCACAGTAAGCTTAAAAATAAGACAAACGTTTACAAAATTAGGCCTATTGGACGGTGAAGGTTTGGAGTTCTCTAAGGAGAAGAACTGCAACAGTGTTGCGGAGAGAACAAATACTAAGTATACCATATACACACAGATTGAATTATAAAAGAAGAATAAAAATTCAGAGCAAAAGTTTTTTTTTACTCTGAAAATCAAGTTTGGTACTTTTTGACTAGGGTTGATACCTCGTGGCCCCTTAATACCCTAAGGACCCTAGGCCCGGGCCCGGTCGGCCCTGTCCTAAAGACGGCCCTGCCTGTCATTGTCCAATATAATCTTTACTTTTGGTGGTGTGTGAACCAAGCGTTTATATGTGCTTAAATATCTCTCTAATCAAATATCAACTGTCATTTTGTGTCGGTAATTCGGTAATGTCTCATGGTTTTTAGCCTACTTTAGTCCTAGTGGTTGCTAGGTTACTCTCCCACTTCTTTGCCGTCTCTGCGTTTCTTAGTTATTGGCACCGACTGCTATTGCGTCTCTGTGCTCACCCCTGGTAATTATATTCCCTGCTAGACTTGAGCAGTTGTTTCGTGTTGCCCTACCTCCCCACAATTTAATACTTTGGTATGCGATTTGTATCATGACTGCCTTCTTCCTTCCAATGGCATCATACACCTGGGTTACATCTAAATTGTCCGATGAAACTTGTCTTATGGTTATACACCGGGGATCTTCAGTGGCGTACGGATCTTCGGTGGGGGGAGGGGGGGGAGGTTTAGGGTTGAAACCCCCCTAAAACCTGTTTACCTGAATTCGTTTTCGTTTGTTTACCTGAACTAGCGTTTAGAATTTGGCTTATTGGGCTGAAAAATATAGTTGAATTGTCTTCACGAAAAGAGAATGTTAATTTAATTATTGTTTTAGTGAATATCTATACACCATTTTATGATGACTCACATAAATATTAATGAACCCCTCTCCCCCTAGAAGTCAACCCTCCTCCACCCCCAGATGGCAACCCCCCCTCCCCCCCAGAAGTCAATCCTGCGTACGCCACTGGGGATCTTTGGGTAATACACTTTTCCGGTCCGATAGCAACTCCTCTTGTCACGAGAGGAGATACCGCTATCGGAGAGAGAGAAGAAGGTCTCGTCTTCGGGGTAAAATTGTCATGTCATTAATAAACTACCATATAAACTTTACCCTGAAGACAATGGCAGAATCAGTTATCGAAATGTTATTAATCTACGAAATACATAGTGAGAAACCCAAGAAAACCTCTTTTACACTTTTCACCCGAAGAACACTATACATATGTTCTCAGTATATACTTCTGTCTATGTGACGGTTTTTTTATTACTGCTGAAATTTTATGAAATCCCTCAGGAGAATTTATTTTTAAATTTTAGCTGAAAGCTAACTAACAAACTAAAAATCTTTTCAATGGTTATAACTTATGTTTTTAAAATTTTCCAAAATTTAACATGCTTTTTGAAGCTTTAGTGAAGTTATTGAGAAGTAGATACCTACCTAATTAGGAATTCCAATTGAATTCCTATTCCTATTCCTTAGGTTTTCAAAAGTTAATGAATGAATTAAAATATTGTTTGGAAGTCAACACGGGAAACGATTGTAGGTAGTGAAGTTAATGAATATTTACCATGTGAAACAGAATCGTACCTACCTTTAGTTTTTCAAAAGTTTGCGAATGAACTAAAATGTTTTTCTCAAGATCTTATGCCAAGTATAAGTTAACGTATACAAAAGTTGCTTTGTAAATGGGTTGCTTAAGTTTTCCGCTAACTTCAAGATTTATTTTAGTTAACTTAAAGTTTTCTTTTAATTAAATTGAAGTTTTTCAGTTTTCAATTAGTTAACTTAGAAGTTTTCCCCAAAGTGTTTTTCAATTCAATTTAATTGTTGTCTTTAGTTAAATTTAGAGAAAATCCTTTAACTTTAAATTCCTTTAGTTAAGTTTTTTAGATATTTTTCTTCGATAAATTTTCATATATTATTCTCCAAAATAACTCCACCAATGGAAATGGTGTTAGGTAAGGTTTCATGGAGACAGAAGTTTATTTAGCTTTGACAAAAAGTTTAATAACTCCCAGATAATTCCTTGTGTTAAAGGAAGCAATATAAAAAATTAGAAATAATAGTGACACACATTACATCGCCGTTAATTTCGTAATTTTGGCGTCGATGAGGAGAGTATGCTCCCGTTTTGCCAATTTGGATGGCCAACTATTTGATGAAATACCGAATCGGCTGCTGAGACAGAAACGCGTATTTGCTGAAGATATTTCGAACGAACACAAGTTTGAATTGCTTTGCGTCATCTTGTTTACGGGCTTGGGCGCATATCGCTACTCGGTTGTTTTACCCATGCGGCAACGCGAACGGGTCGACTTGTCAAAGTAGTGAGGTAACATAAGATGGCGAGACAGGTAACGCTGAACTTGTGAATTTTAAATGTGAAAGTGCACCGTTATTGCCATTTTCTACTAATATTTTTTCTTAATTATAGATCATGAACGAAGAAAGTCATCCGCGAACCCTGTAAGTAGAACTTATTCTCATGATTTTGAGTTTCCATGTTTTCCGTTAACGGTTGGGTGTTCTTCCGATGCCGATGGTGTGCAACAACGTGGCTGACTTAATGTTTTTTAATGTAGGTACGTGGGAAACCTGGACGCTTCGGTGTCAGAAGAACTCATCTGTGCCTTATTTACGCAGATCGGGCCCGTGAAAGGCAGTAAAATCATCCGTGAGGTAGGACATTTTATGCACTTGAGACTTACTGTAGCAGTTGCTGGCTTGGCGCCATACGGCGCCTGGCCCTGATCGACAGTAAAATATATAAGTAACTGCAGAATGGTGATTACGTGAGTGCCTCGCTTAAAGGTTGAATTTATATATGTTAAGGTTACAGAGTTAAGTTTGCCGATGTCACTTCATTACACATTTACGTATTGAATGATAGCGGTTTACTCTCCTTTCTGGATGACCATGTTTTAATTATTTAAGATCTAGTTCCTTTACGTTAAATGTATACCTTTATTGATAACAGTGAGAGTAGTGCGACTTCAGCTCTGTGTATTTGGATCTTTTGCGCATGTGTTACACGGTGCGGTTAGTTTCGGCCTACCGCGGCACATACGCGATTCTGGTGCTCGTTATTGTCGCAGCATTGGATAGGTTTCATCTTTTATGAAAGGGGTGCCTTAAGATATTTTCAGATTGAGTTAGCTCCTGGATTGCTGTCTGTCGCAGGTTCGTGGAATACCCAGGTTTATTCGGACATGTTTTGTAAGTATCATAGCTGCGGGGACATAGATTTCTAAGGGATGCGGTTGTTTTAGTCTCATAAACATCAGGCTGGCTTTACTCTACCTTGTAAAGGGTATTGTTTCAGCAGCGGGTGTTGTGTAAACAAAGAGTTGAACCTAAATGGGTAATTTTTTCTATGTGTTTTCTCTATTTTAATTGAGCAGTTGACGAAGGAAGTTTAGTGTGTGATAATGGTATTTTATGCATATAGCTAATTGCAGTGATGTATCCTCATGTTTTCTTAGATGGATTCACACAATTAGTGGTTCTATCTTAATGAATTGTATTATACCTTTATTACTCTAGCCATTCATCATTCCTTTCCACGTATATCTAACATTAAAACTTGATCACACAATTGTGTGAATTTCACAGTGAAAAAATCATTCGCCTGTACTGGGATCATCCCAGTCCAGGCGAATGATTTTTTTCACTGAATTTCACACAATTGTGTGACCACTAGCGGGTGACTGCGTTCAAGTTACTGCGCGGCCAGTTCCGCAGTTCTTTGAATAAGTAAAACTTGAGCTTACCCTCCTAAAAAAGCAGACCCTCAAATACTGTGAATTTCATGGATCCATACATTTACTGCTATAAGCGATTGCAATGGTGGTGAGCTATTTCCTTGCATTTCTGCAAGCATAAAGATGGTTAAAACTTTCTTCCATGTGCTACTTTGTTAGCAAATCATTTTTCCATTTTTCAGTGGTGTCTTTGTATCTGGTGTCTTTTTGGCAAGGCAATTTATCTGCAAACGATTCTTGATAGGTAGTCGTTTCTCGATTGGCTGTTGGTTGTTTTTTTTTGATCGGTTCCATTGACTTCATCCAAAAATGTTCCCAATATTTCTTGGCCCTTTTTATTGGTGGATTCCTGTTGATGTTCTTTGATTCGCTCATGAATTGTGTTCTCTGTCCGCAGCTCTCTCTCTTCAACCAATTAAGGAGCTCTCAAATTGGCTGATGCCTGCCAAAACTCTTCAGGCGGGAAGTAAGCAGGTGTGTACACTCATTCTCCTTGCTCTATATAATTTTTTATACTACTTTGCATGTTCGAAACATTACTGAGTTTTTTTTATAATTTGACGTGAGGGCTGTTTCACTGCAGCCAGTAAATGTGAATAACAAAGAGAAATTTGACACTAGGTTGGGCCATTTCTCGCCTGAACCATTTATCCTTTCCTTTCCCATCCCATTCCTTGTTATCAGAGAGTGACACAGACAATGATGTTTGAAATCAAGGGACTTGTTTTTTTATGTCAGCATAGGGTTACTAAAAAGCTAAATATATACATATATATATATATATTTCACTCAATTTTGCTTGAAAAATATAGAAGATAGATTCGGGCATGCACTCACGGATAGAATCGCACACATTTATTATTTTTATTTGCATATTGTGTACTTAAAGTAAATGTCAGTCTGAGATGCTTGAGTTTCAGATTGGCGTTAGTTTACACCTAAATTCTTGAGTCACTGGGTTTAAAAATTTTTCATATTGTTTTGCATCTAGGTTTTGAGTGTAACCAGGTGTTTTATTAACCACTTTGGATTAAAATAAACAGTAATTTCTGCAGTGTATCAATCGATAATGTAATTGGGATATGAATGGTGTTTGTGATGTGGGCAAGAATATTAAAAACAAAATGAAAGTCGAAAAAGTATTTAGGAACGTTTGGCACTCAATGGTCAAGTGTTGCTGCTTTCCCCCGCACAGATTCCAACTGACAGCCAGTTGTTCTACCGACCAATCATCCGAGGAGTATGAGGGTTTGAGAAAGACGTAAAAAAAGGTATCACCTTTTTATTATCTTTATTTATTTTTCTCTCTGTAACTGTGTACTCACCACGTCTGCGGCCAATGACAATGTCTGTAAAACACCGAGAGGCGTCTATGGTGGTATAACCCTCTTTCATTACTATACTTATCCCTCTTGCTCTAATCCTCAGAAAATCTGAAAGGCCAAATGCATAGCTGGCAACTATCGGTAAGAGCCCTTTCTTTATTTACCTCTTCCTGTTAAAATGAAAAATAATTAAAACTGCTTAACTGAACATAAATTTAACAATAGAAATAATTTCCAACATACTTATGGCGAGACAAATGTAAAAATAATTTCAAGCTATCAATTTAGAACAAGGAGAAAAAGTGTACATAGCTGTGTGCTTTAAAGCCATATTTGATAATAGTATGCTGGAAAATGATTCCTTGAGCCATTTAAGGTTGCAATAAGGCTCATGCTTATTGAGAATATTTTGAAAAGTTTTAGTTGGCTCAAAGATGATAAGTTCCATGCTGTTTTTTTCATGGGGTTGGAATAAATGTCTTTTATTTTTGTGTGCTTCAAGTAGAGAATCGTGGAGGACTTGGCTCAAATTTTGAGCTATGACTTAATTCATTTCAAATAAAAGTTTATATTTGAGCCTTGTCCTCTCTGTGTGGTCTTCCTTGACTTGATCGGGTGTATAATCCGATAGTGTATTTGTTCATGTGTTGTCTTGGGAGATTGTGGTGTCTTCAGAGCCGGATGGAGACTGGGTCAGGATTGGGGAAGGAGATGGTAAGGAGCAGGTGGTTCTCTTTATTTTTCTTTACACTTTTTGGTTGCATTAAAAAGTTTTGGTTCGGTCAGATGGGAGCTGTGTAAATTTGGGTACTTCAGTTTGTTTACGTTTGGTAGGTAGGTATTGCCTTTTTATTTTCTTTGCATGTGTACATGGGGTGCCATCTGTGATGGCTGGCAGATAAGGGGGCCCGACATAGCATGTTGGGCCACCAAATATGACACGTGGGGCAGGTAGTGCAGTCATGGCAATCTTGAATAGAGCTGCTGCCTTTTGCAATGCATGATTAAAGCTGACAAACTAGTTAATGATGAGTAATTTGCAGATGGGGTGTGGAAAATAATTTCAATCTGAAATAGAGGAAATTGTCCGTTTAGTGTGTCATTTGCATGTGGTAAATGCAGTTATGGGGTGGTCAGTAAATGTATCAACGTAAAATCTCCTTCCCTCTTCGTTGACATCTCTCCATGCCAAGTGCTTCCACTGGCTCTCTGATCAGGAGTGAGGTGGTGCTGGACCCTCACCACTCCTTCTTTATTCACAGAAGAGTGGTTGGAATCATGCCTTTTCCAGCTATCCTGACCTGGTGTTCTTGTAAGATGCATTTGTTTTTCTTTGATGTGCCCTGAAAGAAAAAAGCTTTGACTTTTTTAATGCTCTTCTTCTTCTTCATATTCTTCTCTTGCCGAGGATTGACACGAGCCTCCTTGCCTTGGTGCAAAGAAGGGAAGGACCATGAAACATTGCACAAAACAATTATTTACTCTTGTTGTAGTGTTACAGTTGAAGCTGTGGTGGATCAACTTGGTATTCTCATCTGGCTGATGGAGTCTTGGAATCCATGGTAACATTTTACCTGAAATCCCCCCAGTCAGTGTGGTGTTGTTTGTGGGTAATTTTGTGCTTACAGTTCTTCCTGATGGTCTTACAGTAAGTTCTTATGGATATATTAAATAAAGGTTCAAGTGTGTTCCTTTATTGCTTTTAAATTCTTCCAAATATGATTTTCAGTTTCTAAATTACTGGATTAGAATTTTGATGTTGCATAAGGGTCAAACTACATTGAAAGTTTCAAAATATGTATTGGCAAATATTTATAATAACCCTCATTAATTATTTATGACTGCTTACAAGAAAAGTCATCTGTCTTGATGCAACGGGTGAAGATAAATTATTAAGAGTGTGAAAAACATGGCTTAATTACTAGTGTGGAACTTTTTCATAAGGTGAAGCTAGACACAGGGTTGCTACAGCACTGGAAAACCTGGAATTGTTTTTCAAAAGTGATGGAAATTGAGAATGGGCCTGGAAAAGTCTAAGGAAATGAGAACTTTGCCTGGAACTTTTCTTTCCCAAGTCAAACTCTTGATTGTTTTCAATAATTAAGGACTACCATCATCATCATCTGAGTAATCTACCAGTTAAAGGTAGGTTATGATGAAAGTCAGACTTTTATACGTGCAGTGCCCTATCTACCTCCAGTATTTCTTTCTTCATCTTGGTGTAAGTGCTACCTTTCTTCATCCCGTCCATAAAACCTATTCTCTTTCTCCCCTTCCCTGCTTACCCAACATCTTACCCTCTATCACGGCCTTCAGCAAACCATCGCCCCTCATTACCCCTTCCAGTCACCTACCCTGTCTTCCCCTAATCTCAAATATAAGTTTCCTCTCCTCGCCCACCATGTCAAGCACTTCCTCATTGGTCTTCCTTTCCGTCCAACGCAACTTCTCCATCCTCCTCCACACCCACATCTTGAAAGCCTTCAGCCTATTTTCGTCTTCCTTTCTCAAGGTCCACGTTTCTGCCCCATACAATGCCACACTCCATATCAAGCTCTTCACCAGCCTCTTTTTTACATCCTTACTTAACGTCCCTGTCATCAGCTCCCTTCTATTATTGAACGCTTCCTTCGCTAGTGCTATTCTCCTCCTAATGTCTTTTCTACTATGTCCTCTTTCTTCTAGCGTACTACCCAAGTAATTAAGTTTTTCTACTTGCTCCAGTTTCATACCTATATACATACTTATTTTCCTGTATCGTGGGGGAGAGGAAGATATAAGATACCAGCACAAAAAATATCACGTAATGATAACACTATTTCTATTCCCACCTCATGTTTATTTCAATTGAAGGAATTTCACTTTTGAAGGCAAAGTTCGTTGGAAAGACAGTGGGTGGGTTGGGGAGAGGAGGAATTGCAGGGAAAATCCTGTGGAAAGGATATTAAGATGAAAGTAGTGAAGACCTTCCCCTAATCTCATCCACAAGTTTCCTCTCCTCATCCACCTTGTCAAGCACTTCCTCATTTGTCTTCCTTTCCAATCACTGCACATTCTCCATCCTCCTCCACACCCACATCTCGAAGGCCTTCAACCTATTTTCGTCTTCCTTTGTCAGAGTCCACATTTCTGCCCCATACAACGCCACACTCCACAAAAAGCTGTTCACCAGCCACTCTTTTACTCTGCAATTTTTAGTACCTTGCATTTGAGAAAGTCTTAGAAATTGTAGTTATTATTTGTGATTGAGCAAAACACTTGTGCCACCAAAATAAACGTTCAGGTCCTATTCTTTACTCTCATACTGAGGTAGATGGAATGTTGTTTCTCCTCAGATTTTGCAGAAGCAATTTGTGGCCCTCGTCATGACTGAGACTTAAGTATAATATGCCATCAGTAAGGATATGGTTTTTTCCCCCGAGAGCGATTGTGCTCCTTATGTTGAGAAACTTTATTCTGTTTCGCATCCATTGATGTGTGGTGCTTCTATTCTCGTGCCTTCTTCAAAATACACTTACTAAAGATAAGGTATTATCTGGTCTGGAGAAATGATTATTTTGGCTTGGTAAAGTCCTTGAATTTCATAATTTCTGGTCTGTAGCAACCCTGTTGATGAGTGGTTGCCAAATTTTTTCAAGTCAAGCGGTGACTTTGTTGAATTAAGATTTTCCCCACGGCACCCTAACCTAATTTATAGTATAAGAGGAAAATAAGTAAAACTCGTTTTATGGCATTTTTGAACGAATTCGCTCATTTATTTGCTATTAATTTCATCAACATTAAATTAATAATTAACCCTTCAACTGCTCCCATCATCTATCGGCGATTTGAAGAATGGCTTTACTCCCAGACACCGTTGGTCTTAAAAAAATTATTGTCTTTTAATAAAAAAGCCTTTCAATTCTTATTTTCAAGTGAAATCAGGTGACAATTGCTCATTATAAAATTTTTAAACAATTTTTCCCTTGCATAAAAATTGATGAATAATAAATGTATGCAAAAATTTAGAAAAAATTTTTTTTGCGCATGGGGCGAGCTATATCTCATTATTTGCACATTTAATGGATTAATGGGATGATGAGCCTTCTAATCACAGCATATTTTCTTAAATCATGAAGTTTTGAAACATTTACTTTTTTGGTACATATTTTAGTTTCTAAATGTGCATTTACGCATCTTATGGTAGTTCGATAATTTGTAGGTTTTTAACTAACAATAATAGATGCGATTGATTTTTCTGTAAACAACTTTTTTTGTATTCTGTTCTTTTTCTGAATGAGATTTATTTTTCTGTAATTAATTAGACAAACTTCTATGAAGCTTTTGCAATATTTCGTGGTGCCCCTGTGAAGACTCCCTGTTGCACACTTTGGGAATCACTGCTGTAGACACTGCTCGTCCTGTTTGATGTAGTTGATTTCGATTTGGAAACATGAACTATTCTCAAGACCCTGATGACGATGGTAGAGAATAAAGAATACACATTGTTTACTGTGTCGTGACAGTTGTCACAAATGGTATTGGAATGTTAGTGGTGTGTGGGCACTGAATTGGCAGCAAGATGAAATTGGTGGATCATATTCTGTATTGTTCATTTAATTATTTGAACTAGGTAACTGTTATATTGAATTAAGTTCTGAATTTGGTTCGTTATGAAGAGATAGGTGCATTATTTCTATGGATGGCACTTAATTCCTAAGTTCTTTTAGTTACTTCGTTCTTAAATAAGCACAGAAATTACATTTAAATATGTATGTAATATTGCCATTCACACTGACTGATGAAATCGGCTAGGTTAAGAGTATTTGGTACTATTGTATTATGTATCTACTGAAAAAAAATATAATGGAAATTAGTGAGGAATTTTGGATTGGAGTATTCCGTGGTGAGGCAATAATTCCTGAAGAATATGTTTTACCATTCATACGTATGTGAAGTTAATTTTCATACAGTTGCATGTTTGTCCTCCTCTTTTTTACCAAAATATATAGTTCTCTAATATGCTCAATTTGGGGATGTTGGTGTTTTGTTAGTCATAGTTTTTTTTCTGATAGTGGGTGATTGAATAATTACTAGGTTCAGGAAGCTAAAAAAATAATCTCAGTGAAATCAGTATTAAATGAGAAATTAAACTGAAAGCTGCAAATTACTTGAGCCCTTAAAGTGCTGAAGAATCACGCATATGAGTGGTCGATGTATGCTTTCCAGATGTTTCTGTGGGTGTGTTGTTCTACCCACAGAAAGATCCTTGGGGAAACAATGCACTAAAAGGGTTAAGCAATGTGACTGGGACTAGACTCACGTTTAGTTCATTGAAAGCTGAGCTGTATGCTACAAATATATTTGTAATTTAATACATTTAATATTCAATATAATCAATTATATCAAAATATGGTGACTGAGTGAAACTTCTCATCCACCTCATGAATTAAATGGGTTACTTTAATCAAAGCCATAAAATTGTTGGATAATTCCGGTAATGATATAGTATAAAAGCTGCAATGGTAGGTTGCACCTGTTCTTCCATATCAACCCGTAGGATCTCTTGTTTTATGTTTATAATATTGCTATCAGCACATACCGAGGGTTGTTTATAACAAAGTCTTACTTGCTGAAACCAGTGCTTTAAATATGCTGGGGCGCAGAAATGTCTTAAGGCCGCTTTACACGATGAAAGATTTTGTACAAGCAAATGTACGTGAGAATGTACGTTTGTCTCAACGAAATTAGAACAGGTTCTATTTCCCGTGCAGGCTTTGAGACATTCGCACAAGCGTTCATACAATTTGCCGCTTTACACAATACATTTTGCCTCATGCAAGAGTTCACGGAAGAGTTTGTACAAACAAATGTACCGTGTAAAACGGCCTTAAGAGAGAGGAAGTGGACTTTACAATTCCATAGCATGTATATTTGGCGTAGGGGTAAGGTGCCAGGTTATATGTTATGACTTTTTGGTCTTCAAGTTTAATGAATTGGTTGCTGTTTCTAATGTCAGTGACCTGTCTTCTGAAATAAAGAAATTTCAGCTCTTTGGCTGTACTATCAGTAATGGTACATGGCACATTTCATAGCTGTAGGATTTGCTGTTTAATTTTGTGTACATTTTAATAGATACTAGTATTTATCGTGAGCATTACTGTTCTCATGAAAAAAACTACAAGGAAATTGTTTCATAGCCTTGTTCATTTTCATTTTTTAATATAAATCTTTCCCATACTTTTTAGTAACACACATAGCCCAGGTTTCAACGCTTGAGCGTCATCCTCAGAAGACACTCAAGTGTTGGAACCTGGGTAGTTTGCCTTAACTAAGTGGCATTGTAAAAGATTTCCTTCATTAAATCCTTTTAGTTATGAAATACCACCAAGTTACTAAGGAAGTGTTATATCTATAATTTAGTGAAATGAACAATAGATGTCGTAAATGGATAAAAACTTGATGGAATCTCTTGGGTGGTGGTTTAAAATGCCTGTGTGTACTTTCATGATTTTGTTGTGTTCTGTTAATTATTCAATAATTATAGATGATTTTTGTAGTGTACTTAGTGGCTTGCATAATATGTCATATCTTTGCGAAAATACAGGATAAATTTGCATAATACTTGGTTGAGTGTACGTTGTGTATTTTGGAACCTCTGACTTGAGTGGTTTGTATGACTAGAGCTTATGGTGAGTTAGTTACGTGCTCTTAACTTGTTTATTTAATGGGTACCTATAATTTGTTTTTCCTAGTGTGCTATGAGAAGGATGTCTTGAAATTGTCCAAATCTTCTGCATTACCTAAATTATCTTATTCTTGTTATAATCTCGTCTTAAGTAATCTTACTCATGTCTGATTGAGTACATGGATAACATAGTTATTTGTAGGCTACAATCTATCCTAGGATCAGTCTTTTTCCTGGCGAATGCATAGTATGGAGAGCTCTAGGTTTTACAGCCGGTTTATGGTGTTTAACTGCACTGACGTTTCGATGGCGTAGTCTGCCATAGCCTTCAGGGTGAATAATTTTTGCCAGAATCTGTCAGATGTGGTCAATTTTTGGTTAAGTTGGCTGTGATTGGTCAGCATTATTTGAACTGGTTTCTAAGCATTGCTAAGTTCGAAAGCTTTGTCTTGGCTGAAGTTATTCTTTTCCAGTTATCCTTTGATTTTTCCAACTTTTTCCATGGAGCCTGATCTCCTCAGCTTCCTTCACCACTTGGTCCCAGTAATCCCTTGTTTTTGCACAGAACTCAGGTGTTGGTGGTGTCAATTTTATTAATGTCTCTTCTATAAAACCCTAATCTATTGGTCTTTTTTTTTTCCTTTTAATAAAAAGACAATGGTTGCTATCGCTGGATCTTTTAGCTGCACTCAATAACAACTAAAAACAAACAATGTTTACCAAACAAAAATCATAGTTTATAAACTAAATATTTAAATTGTATCTCCAACACTAGATTAATAAAATCTATTTAAAACACAAAAGGAAACAAAATAAAATAATTTTCATCTTTCAATCAATCATTTTTCAAGTATTTAGTAATAAAAATGCCAATATAACAAATTTTGAGGCTATTCTCCAGACTGTGCTCGGCCACTGCAGACTTTTTGGGTTGGGAGAGCCTGATGCACCTTTTGTGCTCCTTTAGGCATGACAGACTCCATCGAAAATGATTTCATCCTGAAGACGATGACATTATACGCCATTGAAATGTCAATGCAGTTCAACACCATAACCCGGTTGGGAACCCTGGAGCTCTTCATACTAAAACTTATCGTATTGTTTCAAGACAATGCTTTCTCAAAGCCTGATGAATATGTACCATTTGTGGCAAAAACATTGAGCCCTTGGTTCATTCAAAAGGAAAATATAACAATCCACTTTCATTGCCTAGGGTTTGTTAAATATGTACTGATTAAATGGAGAGGTAAGCTCTCAGCCTGTGCGGAGGAGGTTTAGGGTCAGAAGAATCACCTTTGTGAAGGAGGAATGAACTTTTCACTTCTGGCTCATGAAAGATTGATGCGCTACTTACTGCATGTAAGAGGATCCAAGGTTTAAATTGAGGTGATTGTTGGACGTCTGAAGGTTTGCTTTGTGGAATTCAGAACTTATGCGAGAGCAGAAGGTAGTGCAGGAAAGAAAGGCTTCTCTAAATTTCATGTTTCGTTATTTGTGATGCAGTGCCTTGAATTTACCTGTCATCTTAGGCTAGATGACAGCTGCATAGGGTTCATTTTTTAGTTTCTTAGATGATGAAGATATGCTCTTGTGAAAGAAAGAGATGATGACTTTGTATGGTTATCCTAGCTTAATAAAAAAGTTCGTTTAGGGGTATGTACTTTGTGGGTCTTAGATTTTTCCTGACTTAATGTTTAACCACAATAATATTTCAGTTATGCAAGTGACCTATTCTGTAAGAACATTGCCTCCCACCCAAAATAGTATCCTGCTAACACTACTAACGCTATTAGTCTAGTGGATATTGCGTTGATGTGGAGACATAATTTATGACAAACTTGGCAGAAAATATGCTAAGATTTACCAAATATTTCAATCACTGTTGGTTTATCATCCATATTTGTTTATTTTTCACTTTTGATAATCAGTGGTTTCAGTAATCAATTTCATGATGGTGGTATTAACGTTTAGTGAAAAATGTTTTTCACTAGTAAAAATTGCATATATTTGAACCTTTACGAGTCGAGTGTTGGTAATTTGTCGGAAGTAGTTACAATGCAGCAGTGATACATTATTTTATCTTTTAAAAACCTTGAAGTAATTTTTCGGGCTTTGAGTAAGCCAATGATTTTTAGAGATACATAAAAGTATTTGTTGTTCTATTTCCACCATGTGTGGGGAATGTGTGAAATGTCTTTTTTGCGTGAAATATCTTTTTTATCGTGGAAAATCACATGAGGCAATTGATCCTATTGTTTCATTGGCTCCATTGAAGTAATATTCCCTAAGTCAAAGACTTAAGCTTAACACTTTGTTGGTCAGTGGTTCGAGAATAATTCTAAGTTGGCAGAAATATTTACTTGATTTCATGGCATAGTATTGTAATACATATGGAAATGTAGCTTTGTATTTTTACGGATTCTGTTTCATTACTTTTCACATATGATTTTTGGAAAGGAGTTAGCAAAGATTTATATAAATCCTGGATTCAGTAATATCATGTTGTTAAAATGAAAATGTCTTTAGAAATGTGGCCCTAGTTGTGATCATTATGGAGTTAATAATTAATAACATTTTTTAATTAAGATTAATAATTCGTAGAAAAATTAACTATGGGCCCTAATTTGTCTTTAGAGCATGCTTATTTAGAATATTTTACTCCATCCTTCAGCTAATTAGGTATGTGGCCTAATATGTTTCATTTCTCCAGTAATAAAAATGCTCAAACTTAATTTTTCCCTAAGGGTTCCTGTGAACATAAAAGCTTCAATAGATAAAAATTTTTTTGGAAATGATTATGGACTAGCTATATTTTCTGAACTTTTGTTTGAATGGCCAATTCAAGGCATGTCTGTTATTCTTTTTAGAATCCCATTTAAATATGGGTGGCTACAGCTTGGTTTATACACCAAGTGGAGTAAGTTAACTGTTTTTAGGCATTGCCTCTTGGGTTTCAATGTTGCTTTCTGAGTTCAGAACGTTTACTAAGGGTCATTCAAGCGTGGACGGGAACATACCGCCCACGCAGAAGCTGGTGGCAAGTGCATGATGGACGATTTGAGGAGCAGAAGGTTCATTTTCAGGTATCCGGCATTAATAGGTGATATGTGTTTATATATACTCATTTACATTTGAGTCTTGTGTGCATTGTGTTAACCTTGCACGCTACGCCTCACTTTGACATCAGTTCCCTTAATTCACCCATTCCATGAGGTTAAAACCCTCCGTGACGCTGAGTTCTGTGGATCAGTCTGCCATTATCTTTTGCAATAGATAGCAATGATTTGATGTTCCGGGTATAGTAGAGGGATAGCTGTAGCGTAGTCAGGGATGCCCCCCCCGCCTCGTCTTCTGGCGCTCATAAGTCAGTGAATGTTTCCACGTTGAAGTCCCGAATACGTTTAAATAAATGTGTATAATACGTTGTCAATTTTCATATTTTGTAGAAACCCATCCGCCTATTGCATCACCAAAATTTGTAAATTTAAGTGAACTGGTTAATTTATGAGTCGGATTCCCCTAAACATTTTCTGTCCCCCCCCCCACCAGACTCTAAACCTGGTGCTACGCCACTGAGGGATAGATTTATGAAATAATGAAAAAAATAATTAGATCCAGGTGTGTCCTTTCAGGCCCCTTACCTTGATTTTTTACGATGTTAATCAAGAACTTGCTGCACATGTGAGAGCGTTTTGCATGGAGTTGTTTTTTTTTAAATCGGTTGAACGCCCTTTTTTCCTGATCGCCGCTTGTGATGCGGATTTGCGATATCTCTCTGCGTGACGAAGGTGCGTGGGGAGGCTTCTAGTCGCTCCCGCTGTCCGCCGTTCTCACCACCTCAAGGACGTTTACCTCGCCCGTTCTCATGCGCATCTGTCCGTTCGACTCAATGCTGGCTGGACTCGAGCTAGGCCTGTGCGATTATACAAAATAATCGATATCGATCAATTATAAGAATAATTGAAATGTGGTCCATTCAAGTATCGAGAATTGAAGATTACGACTAATTGACGTAATTAATGTAATTGGCGATGGTCAATTAATTGAAATCGGAATGGTTGTCAATTAATTGTCATTGCTCAATTTATTAGTTAATGCCAATTTTTTTCAATTCAAATCAATTAATTGGCATCAACCAATAAATTGACATTAAAAAAAATATATTTTCAAAACCGTCTGTGTGAATTTCGTGGAATTTGCAAAGGGTATGGGGCGCCTTCATGTACATGCTAAAGTTCAATGGATTATTTAATTCAAATTGCTCGGATATTACAGCAAATACATGCTGTTAATTGACATGCAATTCGACGTTCCTGTTGTTCATGCCAGTATTGATGAGAATTGAAACTGTCGCGAGAATTTCGTTGATTTAGTGCAATTGTGTTAAATTTGTTGTGAAGACAATGTGATATCTTTTCACTAAAGGCTTTTCTTTTCCCTCAAAGCCATGGTTAACTTTGTTGCTTGATCTACGCAAACGTCAACGGTCGAAGAATATTATTCCTGCAGAGATGTCCTACAGGTTGAAATGTTCGGTTTACAGGATGGAACTCTTTATCTGATAAATACTCTTTCTTTAGTCTTTTACCAGCGCGAATCTTTTGTTTCAAGGGTTTCCCGCGAGGCAAGTCACTTCATTCATCGCGAAATACTTTCCGGGAACGCATAGTCTTGCCTTAATGTGCGATTCTTCCTCACTCCTTCATTTTCGTGATCGCGGAAACAAAAGATAAACACTCGCCGCTCGGAGACGTCCCCCACCCTTCCGAGGCGCAGTGTGCAACCGGCTGCTACTCGCTCCTGCACATCTGCCAGTGGTAAGGTTTTCAAGACAACTCAGCCGGCTTCATTTAGACGTAAACAGCAGTATCATCTGTCAACTCTATCCGCTCGACTATCTGACGAAGCGATGCGTTTTTAGTTATTTATTATCGGTTGTCAAGTTCCTGAAAGTTAAAAACCATTGCGGTTATTCGAAATATTTTTTCAGTGACATCGCATTGGTTAGAGATAAGCTACGGTGTTAATTTATGCGGAGTAGATTATATCCATGGATATTTAGGGCTTCTGAAGTCTGCTGGTTGAATCATTTAGGAAAGTGTCCCTGGTGGAACATTGAGGCTATAATACAATTAATTTTCTGTTAGATATTATTTTTAGTGTAGAGTGGTGTCTTCGATATTATTAGATTTAAGTCATGACATTGAAACGTGTGTAAGCTTGCTTAAGTCTGTGACATTGCTGATGTAATCCCCCAGTGATGGACGAAGTTGCAGAATCTGCATATTGTACGTATCTCTCCGCGAGACGTCGCTTGGGTGTGTGGCAGAGGACGTTAAAAATGACGCAAAATCCAATCGCCCTGTCTTCGACCATCACGGTTGATCCTACATATGCTGTACTCTCCTGTCCCTCGTTATTCCTGCAAAACTTTAGAAATCAGAGTTAATCGGGTTTTCCGGAATGCGAAATGATTGGGCGTGGTTTCAGTCGCAAGGGCTGAGATGATTCAGCTGTACGTCTTTTGCGATGTAGTGTTACCCTCTTGCAAAATATTTCAGATTGTCAGCAGAGGCTCTAGTACACTTGAGTTCACCTCGCTGTCCTTTAAAATGTTCATGTGTTGCCAATGTTAGGGTCATCGGCCTTCGATTTTTTTTTACCCAGATATTATTGTGCATGCCATTCCTGGTGACGCATAAGTTCCCCGTATGCCTACGTGCGCGCACGTTTCCTACGCGGCAGTTCATACATATGCGACTCGGAGGCAAATCTCACGTATGTAACTTTATATAAATGCCATATATAATCGCAGACTGCTCTTAGCTGTTATCGTAACCGAAAACGCGATCCATTGTGCAGTGATTGCTGCATAAGGCACTTGAGGATATCATTCAAAGGTTGGAGGGATGGAGAATATCTGGAGAGATGGAGTGGCCGTCATCACGGTTGGATATGTAAAACCTATGTGCCCGTGTCCTTACAATTCGAAAATGGTACGCGTTCTCACTCATTCGATCTTCATAAAAGGATACGTTCTCAATCATGTTTTGGTAAATCACTTATGTGCGAATTATTATGTGAATAAAATCAATGCTTGAAAGCTGTTAAGTGCCACAAGACACATTATTTGTTTTTTGATGGTTTTTCTCTCGACATCTTTGAGAGGAAATAGTGGTGGGATTTGGGTCGCGAACCCAGTTGTACGAGACGGTTTATTCGAAATATTCATCGCGCCAATCTCACCACCATCCAGTCATTCCCCCCTCTGCTCCGCGTATGCGATCACGAGGTAGGTCCAGGTCTTTCTTCGTCCACACCTTCCCCCCCTCGGGAGAGGGGATCCTCCCAAGCCACACAGCTGCGCTCTCTGCCCCTTCACAGTAAGTCAGGGGGGGGGGGTTTAGGGTGTCTCTTGTCATTGTGGTCCCATCTGGCCGGGACGACCGGTCTGGTCACCACCCTTGGTGTTGGCCTGCGGCGCTTTTCGGAATCGAAGAGGGCCCATGATGCAAATGAGCATCACGGAAATGGAAATATATATCTGACGCTCACACGAGTAATGCACGGGGAGCATATACTACTGCTATAACGTGTTTTGGTTTTCCTCGCCGTGGTTCAATATTCGGTTGGTTCCCTTGGGTGGTGATGAGTGTTTTTCTTTATGTTGTCGTGGTGTGCGATAAGGACAATGCTCCTTACTGGTGGAACATTCAAGTGTGTTGTCTTTAGAAACTTCCGATAGGAGGAGGGTAATTTCGACTTATGGTTTGGAGTCACGCTTCTTCGCATTCCATGAGAACAATCGCCTCCGATCTCATGTGGCGTGGCGGGAATGACTTAAGAGTCGGTCACTTCCTTAAATCCGAAAACCCCACTTCTTAAGTTGCTATTGTTCCCGAGCGAGATTAGGTATTACTGTTGTGTAGCAGTTAATGCATTAATATTTTAGGCTTTTGTCAGCTGGGCACGTCGATTACCTATCTTCTGTGGGCTTTAATGCCCTATCAATGATTTTTGATGGTTCGCGCTGCTAAGTTTTCATACTGATGAAATAATTTGACTGAAGCTAATGTAATTATAGGACTTTCTTACTTGGGGATCCATTTGCTGGTTCCTCTGAACATGTTGAAGCTTCGATTGGGAAGCAGGTGGTAAATTATGGCAGAGGACCGTCGTGCTAAAGTGATTGTATTTCGTAGATAATGGATCTTAAAATCTATTTTGAATTGCGCTGCAACTCGTTTTTGGGTTGAGCCATATTAATGGGCGTATTTTTTGGAACAATTCGGCGCACTTAAATATAGTTTATGTGCTAAGTTTAAGACAGTGGAATTTTTTTCTTAAAGATGAACATGGGCCTCCTAAACTTAGGATGGGATACAAATGCAGCGGTTCGTATTGAAGTTCATGATCTGGATGGTAAACCTTTTCGCTAATTGGTCATGTGTGGCCTCCGGGTCTTTTCTGTGTGAGGAATTGTTTGTCCTGCATACCTCAGGAGTTCATATGACCGACGAAAATGAGAACGAATGTATAGGTTTTGGTCAATTTACGGAACGTCTCGAGTTGAGGAACAGAGTTACCCCTGTCGCAGCTGTGGAGGGAAGGATGTGTCGGTTCTGGGAAATGAGAATATTCTGAAAAAAATGGAATGCTATGTATCGAATAGAAAGGGAGAATTGTCCATTCCCATTTCCAGAACTTTACCAGCTTTAAAGGTAAGCGTATATCTCATCCGCCGCATCCCGTCTCCATAAAGCCGGCTCCTCGCGGCCGACGTGTATTGTCCCGACTCTCCACTTACTCCATACCCTCAAGGCCGTGTCTTGGGCGAATCTTCGGAATAAGGTCGCGCGTCGTGTACAGCTTCGTTCCTCATACCAGTTTCGACCGGTTTTATATTGTGAAATCTTCTGCTCTTCGGGTTTACTTAGCTTTGACCTGGTTTCAACTGAGGGTAGACCCAGAGTTTCGCTAATGGAATATTGGCGGACGATGTATATTTCGTTTGCAATAAATGAGTAATTTGCGAGTGTCTATTTTACGAGTCACTCCAGTTTACTGTTCCGTGTTTTTAAAATATTTTTTATTTTTGCAATGTAATTGCGGTTACGAGATATTTTGGGTGTAATTGTTGGGTTTAATGAGTCAAAAGATAAGTGGTTTTGCGATAATCTCTAAATATTCATGATGAAAGCATATTCAGAAGATTATATCCCTATGATTTTTCTGTTGAAAACTATTTAGAATTATCAGATATAGACAACCTTACTCTAGAATTTTCGTTCAAGCTTTCAATGCCTTCGATGATCATCTTTGGATATTGTTGGAGAGGAGAGGAAGCTTGAGAAATCAGTAAGAGTTGCATTTGATAAAGTATTGGTTATTCATTCTGCCAAGGGGTTACAGTCTATGGTGAATGCGTTAGAGGTGCAGTGCGAAAGGTATGAGATGAATTTAAACCACAAAAAACGAAAGTGATCAGATTCTCTAGAAGTAAGAAGGCGGGGCTGAATATAAGGGTGGGAGGGCAAAAGATTGAGCAGGTCGAGCAGTTCACATGTCTGGGTGGTATTTTGGATGAGAATGGGTTTTGTTGTAGGGACATCAGATGCAGAATTACCGTAGCTAAAAAAGCATTTTCGAGGAGAAGGGAACTGATGAGGGGGATCTGAGAAGAGAAGTAAAGAAAAGACTGGCTACAACTGTAATATGGAGCCTGGTGGTGTATGGGTCGGAAACTTGGTCATTGCGATTGTAGGATGTGCGTATATTTGAGGCGTTTGAGATGTGGGTTTGGAGAAGGAGAGGGTGAGCTGAATGGCAAGGAAGACGAACGAGGAGGTATTTGATATGGTTGGAAGGGAGAGAAAGCTTGTGGCAGAGGTACGGAGAAGGCAGAAGAGATGGATGGAGGAGGTTTTGAGAGGAGAGGGCATGCTGAAGAGAGTTTTAGAGGGGAGAACGCTGGGAAAGCGTGGAAGAGGGAGAAAGAGAGGATAGGAATTTTGGACGAAATGAGAGGAGGTTGATGATATGAAGAATTTAAGATGGATTTAATGGCGGGGCATCCTTAGGAGGAAAAGCGAGACAATGTCTATG
The DNA here is from genome assembly GCA_963573305.1 of Pyrrhosoma nymphula. Classification (NCBI taxonomy): domain Eukaryota; kingdom Metazoa; phylum Arthropoda; class Insecta; order Odonata; family Coenagrionidae; genus Pyrrhosoma; species Pyrrhosoma nymphula. The sequence goes on from OY754330.1 coordinate 162,695,249, forward strand.
AAATTAGGATGCAGAATGGGGACTGTCCAAGAATCTACCAATCAGCTGGTGGAATACATACTTCAATGATGGTCGTTCAGAGTTAGGGGGAAGAGTCTTGAGGCTTTCCAACGGCCGTCTGTCCGCGAAGCGAGTGGCATTGCGAGACTGGGCCCGAGTATTTTCGGTGGCAATATTTTTCCTCCTTCGTCCGATGAGGCGACTGTTGCTCGTGGTCTTATCGCACTCTCCACGCTGTCTTATTTCCGGGAGGAATAATTCCTTCCTGTATCCCGCGCGCTCTGCGGAACGGCTTGCGCTCCACGAATTAAGTCGCTCTCACCCGACCACCGCCATCAAATCTCCTGTCCCCTACCTCCCTCGCTCCCCTAACACATATGCTGTCTGTCCCACTTGCTGTACACCTTCCGTAACTTCCCTCCTTGCTCCGAGACGAATAATCGCTTGTCATTTCTGAGTAGTTGTTCCTAAATCACGTCTGTTGGTGAAATTGATATTCTACAGTCTGCGATAGTTTTTCATGATAGTCCCTTCTCGTGATATGTCTGAACTTATACTATTGTGAATACAGCTTCCCCCTCGATAACCGAAGTATGAATCTTCGGTCTCAGTTCGAATCTGAATTGTCATCGTCCGATTCCATCCGAGTGCTGTTGTCTCTGTCTGCCAGTGGCAGGTAGTAAGTGCATATTGAACGTGCAATAATAACTTTGGTATTCTCAGCGTGCTGTAATTTCACCACGTCCAATATAGCATTGATTTCCTTCTTCATCAATCCCAAATCATCTTAAGAGGGTGAAGTGTCAATATGCAACATATGTAACGATCTTGCTCACGATGCTTGATCTACTGAAGTACTACTACTGCGTGAACATTTATATTTAGTAAATATGTTGTAAATTAACGTTTCTTCGCAATTTCATATCTTCCTCTCGGCTGGATGACAGCCAAAGGGAAGTGTGCGAGGTTTGTTTTCGCAGGATATTGCGTTTTTTCTTTTCACTCTTCCATGAGTCGATGAAACACCCCTTCTAGTTGCTGTATTTCGGATTACGATAAAAGTTCAAGTGCCTTCTTACCTTGTTAAATCTTTCGTCGTCTCTTGTTCTTCCCTCTTGTAAGGTAGTTTGAGCGAAATATCACTTCACCTAGAATGTGATGGATTTGACTTCATTTTAAAGGTGAAACTCCCATCATCCCAATGCTATCAAAATATTAACCTTTTGCTGAACTACTTATCGAGCAATTTACGTACACATTTTATCTGTTTCACAAGGGTTGGATTACGGCTGTGCGCTCCCGAGGGAGAATATTGAAAAAAATAGGAACTGCTAACTCCTAGAGTTCATCAAAAAACTAGCGGTGTGTAGTTTGTTTATTTTCTCAACTACATATTTATGAAAATTAATCATTTACCGCAGTTGCTTTTACAGAATCGCAAAAAAACATGTTGCGAAGTTGTTTTCACCGTACGGCGTGGAAAAATATGAGTCAAGTTAGAGACTAATGGAGATACCTACATTTATTTAATTGCTGAAACTTTTTGTCATATATAACCATATTTTTGCGCCATTCATATTACAATTTTTACTTGATATATTCTATAGACGCTGAAATAAAAATAATGTAATGTGGTCTACATTATGACTAGGGAAATATCTCGCTCAAACTACCTTTAGCCCATCTTACCTCTCCTTCGCCGCTAGTATTGCTCATCTTGGTTATCTCTTCAGGGAAAGTTTAATTCGATCGGTATAATGGGTTTATCGATTATTATAGGATCGGTTTAGGCTTTGTTTTCCACCGCTCCAGAAAAAGTAATGAAATTGAAATGGCATCCTTCTTCTGGGAATGCGATCGTATCGTCCGTTCTTCGCGTCGGATCGTGTCGGGTGTACGTGGCGAGTAATGCGCTCCTGCCCTCAGATATCTGGGGCAGGAAAATGTACTCAACGTTTGCACGTTTTGTTGCTGTGCTAGTATCGAAGGACACGGCGCTATAAGACTTGGGCTTCTAAAGAATTCTACATCGCATTTTCGTCATGAAGGACGCTGGAAACGTGGATTAAACTGATGCTATCAGGCCTGACTTGGTGGAAACGATGAAATAACCAAATTGAAGGAATAAACTTGAGTGGAAACTATAGTTTATTTAAGTATGAAAACTTGTGGTTCTGACGACGTCTCACGGTTTCATATTTATATTAAAGCAGCGTCTCGGTGCACTTATTTTGCGATCTGAAATATATTTTTCCTTTACTTCTTAATCGTAAGTTCAGTCTTTTATGTTGCGAAGTAATTAACTCGTTAATTTACAACGTTGTGGGACTGGACTAAATCTACGACAGCGGGGATGTATGTGCGATATTACGTCTCGTAACCTTATTCGGTTTTTATTAAAATATTGTGTAAATTTACTTTTGTTTTCTCTTAAAGAAATGGAGATTTAACATTTCCGCCAAGTTACAACTGAAACTCTCCAATGTTTCTTTTTTTGGTTGCATATATTTTGATCGCCTTTAGTTCTTTTTCTTCCCTATCTCATCTCGTGCTGCTGTAATAATGTTTATAGCTTTGTCGTATTATGCCTTGTCATGTATATGTAAGACGAAATTTTTTTAAACAGGCATAATTTAATGAAAGGACGGCATGTGGTTAGAGAGTCCTAAGATGCAGTCGTGGATTTAATAAAAAAAGGGTATCGGCAGTAACTTGATGGAATTCCTTCATAATGAAATTATGAATTACTTAGTGTTTTCCACGTATATTTTATTAGTTCTCACGATGTCGCGAAGCAATGAAACCCGGGTCGTGAGAAATAAATATAATACACGAGGAAATCTATGTAATTCATCATTTCATTGTGCATTAGTGCGATCAGAGAGTGCAATGAATGTCGATCATTGCGTAGTAGCTACGTAGGCCCGGGAAGCGTTCATTGAGGTAGTAAATTCAACCCTCGTGAATCTCCCGCCTCAAAAACCCTCGCACCCTCTTTCTTCCCCGCCGTTCTCCATCCTTACCCCGTCATTCAGCCGATTTCAGCTCCCTTGCCATCTCAACGTCCCCCAACCCCTTCTCTGCGCCTCGTATTCCCGCGCAGCGCTCCCTTTTAACGCTGATTTGCGTTCCCGCTCCTCCCCTCTGCCGCACCTCTTCCGGAGGTGAGGCTAGGGGGCAGTAGGACGGAGGTTGGCGTGGAACCCAGGGGGGGACGAAGGCCCTTATCACGGATGGAGAGGTGAGGGAAGGGGGTGAGAGGGTCATCGCTATCTCCGCGTGACTATGCAACGTGACGTCATGGGCGCACCCTCTTACCACCTAGGGAGACAACCCCTCCGTCATTTATCCCTCCCCGTGTATGATACGCGACCTTTGCATGATGGGAGGGAGGGCCAAATCACAGTCCGGGGGGGGGGGGGATTTCACCTTTGCTCCGCTCTAGTCATTCGCCCTTTCACTCCTCCTCTCTCTTGATCTCATTATTTATTGCACTCTTGATTTCTTTATTAGCTTGGAATTCTCGCCATTCACGGGAACACCTATTGTAATCCATTCCTTATTTTTATGGCGATAAATTATAACTTGATAGCCGAAGGCAGTCAATAATTCATTTTCTCTGGAACTGTATTATTTTTATTTTTCAATTAGGTATCATATATTTTTTCTTCACGCCGTATATCTTGATTCGCGGTAATCTCACAGGTTTTTAATTCCTAGCTTAACTGCTTAAGCTAAATAAACTTCAGGTTGTTTAATAGTTCCTCCTAAGGCTACCTCAACCAGTAGATCATCTATAATGATTTGAATGAAAAAAAACCTGGCAAAGACGGGAAAGTGAATGCAAGTGGACTGAAAAGCTCGATAGTAGGCGAAGTAACTTCTTGGAATATCGACATTTTGTAATGAAGAATCACTTAGTAATTTACACTCGTTTATTTAGTCAACTGACCGGTTGCGATATCTACTTCATCATCGTCAGAGACATTTCTAAATCAAGGATGTAAACATCGAAACCGGTCAGCTGACTAAATAAACGAGTGGACATAACTTAAAGTGATTCTTCCGTACATGAAGTGGACGGAAACTCTAAATACCCTCACTCATTGAAGTCCATCCCCTAGACATTTTTGTAGGTAAATTTTAATTGCAATGAGGTGGTGTTAAGCGATGGATTACTTTTCACATTGCTAAACGGAGTGTTGAGTTTTTTGTCTAAATTGTTATGGTTTTCTTCAATTTATATCGTTTGCTGCTTTTTATGTGGCATCGTGGGAAGAATCCTTTACTTGCGGGTTTTATGAAAGATTTATTCGATTTTTAGGTTTTGCGCCAATTCTGGAAGTCTTGTGTTACATAATTTTTCGTATTTTTATTTTATTGAAAGCTCTGTAACTTTCCGTACTATACTTGAGCTTTGAAGGTGCATTCACCCTGAAATGGTTTTACAGGGTGGCGATCGTCAGGGAAAACCTGGAATTGTCCAGGAATTTTGAATTTCTGGAAAAGTCGGGGAATTATCGTAACAGTCGGGGAGAAACTGGGATAGGAGGTTTTCGTTATTTTCTATCATTACTTTCATCGGCCAGTGTTTACCACCCTTTATTTCACTAAAATATTTCACCGACTTAAACTAATGTCCGTCGCTGACGTGCATGGAGTAAGCCCCAACAAATCGTGGTACATTCAGTTGTAAATCTTAGTTATTTAGTTGTGAATCATACGTACAATGTATCCCTTTTGCGTGTCCTTAATGCGATATTTGCGTAGTAGTTCTAAAGTTCATTATCACAATGTATTACGCTAATCATAAGGAATCCGAGTCTATGTTGTTCGGAAAATGTTACCTCGCTTTTTTTTGTGAGAGACTGATTGAGCTGGAGCACACACTCTCGTAGTAAATACATGCTTGCAGTTCTAAAAATACGAGACAATAATCATTAAAATGGTAATACAAATACGATCAAACGTGTAAACAAAATTTTAAGCAATATCATCTTCGATTCTCATACCCCCCTTCGTGAGTCAGTAAGAAGAGCCCTCCCTAACTTTCACGCTCGACTTAATTATTGAATGTCCCCCTTAGCTCCCTCTCGAAGTAATTTTGTCAGGTAAATCAAACATTATATTCCTGAAAATTATGCTGCCATTGCTAATTTCCTCCTGTCTTCGCTGGCGTGCTTAACGTTTTGGTTTTTTATCCAAATAATTTTATGTTTTGGTTCCCTCTAGCAATCAAGGGGTTATAGCCACGTTTATCAAATTGTTATTCGCTTCTGAAGGTAACTCGCGCCATCCTATTTTGATCCAGTCAAACAACTTGTCTTCGGTTTGCATTTTTCGTCCACCTTTGTGATACCTGTGCCGCAGTCCGCCGGTTAATTGGCCATTAACATTCCCTTCAATGCCTTTTCAGTAAACCAACTTACCAGAACTACCACGACGCGACTATAATTTGGTTGAGAGTTTAACTTATGAAGGTTTAATATATTGTTTTCATTGGGATGTACTTGTATCTTTTTATGTTTTGATTTCAGCTTTTGACATTTCTGAGTTTTTATGAATAATTAATTCAGTGGAAAAATTAAAATATTTCAATAATAGGTGAGCCTTTGGCGATCGGTCAGGGAAATTGGGAAATCCATCAGAGAAAAGTCAGGGAATTTAGATATAGCAGGGCCTGCTCTTCTATTTTCGTCTAATGCACTATAGATTTCTCAATATATATGACGGTTTGTATTCGTGTTTCATCGTGGAGAATTTCTTATATTTCCTGTGGATTCATCCATTAAAAATTCGTTTGGCAAACGTTTTATTGATCCGGTGGTGGTTTTGAAGTATATTCTCATTCTTACATTAAGAGTAACATCATCTCCGTCGCCAAACAGTGAGTAACGATATATTTTTTCCCGTTGTGTTCGCATCGGCGTTATGGCAATTGTTTCGGGTCGGCAAATGTCGTGCGGTCCAATCAACGGCAGACCTTTGACCTCCGTGGAATAGGTCCACTCTCGTCGCAGCCGAGTGGGGAAGTGGGGTTTTCTATTTGGATTGCCGCGCTGCTCGAGTGTACGTGTTTCGTGGAGATTGGGCTTTTGGGTGGGGGGCTCTTAGTCGAGATGGATTGTTTGCAGAAATGGCGCGGATGTTACCTCCAATTAGCCTCATTCCATTCTAACCCCCACCCCTCTCATAGTTCCCCTCTACACAATCTGTCCATTCACGCCCCGTCCCCATCTCTCCTACAATAGTGCCTGACTGCCGCCCCGCGCTAAAAGCTCTCCCTGTGAATGTATTCCGAAGTTATGTAAACGTTACTTTTCCTCGTGGTGTCAACATTGTTGACTTGTTAACAGTATTTTATTAGAGGATCCTTGTTAACTATACCACGCTTATTTTAACTTCATCTGTTAGTTGGTTTGTCTGGATGGAATCTTGTAATAGAAATCTCACCCACTTCCCAATGTTCAATCGACCTGAAATTTAGCACGCTAACTTACTCTCGACGAAAATACATGAATCAGTCATTAATTTCACTAATTACCAAGTTAATCTACTAAAATTTAATGGTTGACTTTTTATGTGAATTAGTCTTTTGCTAATAGATGGCGCAAGTAGAAGTTAGCAATTACAGTGAGAAGAAATAATGCTAACAATTTAAATTTCAAAGAACGGTTGCACAATTTACAATTAGTATATAGACTAAAAAGTGGAAAATAATAAGTAAAAAAAAATAATTTAAAAAACATGCTTATATTCAAGTGTGATAAAAAGTACAAAATAGTTTTTTCATCACTCAGAAAATAAAATTGTGGAGGCGCCTTTTCTTAACCTTCTGGCGGGCGCGTACGTTACTGAGTACACGGCGGTCTGTTTTCGGCGTTTCAATCCATTTTAATGTAATGGGATCAACTTGGGATCCTTTGCTATTCCTCATTTGTACAAATAGCGTTCGTAGTACGCTAAAATTATTTTCTTAGAAGCAGTTTTTTGGGGAAAAAGAAAGCGAAACGCGTCGTGAAGTCCGTACGTTGTGCGCTGTGAGGCCCGTTGAATCAATTAACAATAGAGGTCTGCTCGTATTCTATAAGATATTGTCTTTTTTATTGTTAAAAATAGTTGGCGACAAATATTGCAAGTTACTGATTATCTATTCATATTTTTATATGGCAGTAATTTTCGCCTGTAGCAAAATATTGCGTGTGTTGTGGGGACTGCGATCATGAAAACAATATCTTCGTAAGTTCATTTACCTGTATTCCTTACATTTATATCAGAGAGTGAGTCACTTTTTATTGCATAAAAATGATATAATTATGCATCAATACAATTTACATTAGTGAAACTAATTTTGAAAACCGAAATTTGAAGCCGAACGAAGCGAGGAGAGTACATATTTCATTGCTTGGATTATAAAAAACGTGACCCTCGTGTTATACGTACAATTCGTATACCTACCGTGCAAGACTCGCATGACATCAATGCATCTATCAACAGACCAAAATAATAACACATTACAATGAAACTAAAGGTGCAGTAAACACAGTTGATAAAATGTGCGTAGCCCGTGGCCCACCACTTGCATGATATTTTGTTTTCTTGAATATAGCTGGAATAAACTCAGATTCTGTCTATTCAATAAACATGGTATGATTAAGAACAGCATCGAAGAAGAATATTCAGAAACGATCTAGCCGTGGGGCTTAAAAAGGTGCATTTAAAGTCAAAATCGACGGTTTTGACTTCGCCGTCCGATTGGAAGCATACCTGAAGTGCTATCACTCTAAATTAAAAACTTCTACTCCCGTTAATTTTGCAAAAAGAGGGAGATGTAAACTATTCGTAAATAACACTTTTACAGTGATATTTCATGTGGTAAATACGTTAACAAAAAACATTACAGGGTCTTTGTTACTTGCCCTTTGACGCCGAGGAACAAGTTTCTTCGGCAAGCTAGACAGCTATTGAAATATGTAATAAAAAAATAAGCACGTGAAATGTGAACAGTTAGGTTAATAAATAAATAATATAGCTAACCAATGACAAATTAACCATTATATAACAAAACGCCTAATTTATTCTTTATTAGCGTGTTCGTGGACTGCGTACCCACACGCCCGCTCGTGTGACTGATAAATGCGCGCCTGCCGGAAGGTTAATCAACATCCAGCCTCTGTCATTTATATCAATATCTATTCCAAAAGCGCCCGCCTTTTATTTTAGGAGGGTGATGAAAACATTATTTTTTACTTTTTGATACACTTGAATATAAGTGTGGATTTATAAAAAAAGTGGTTTTTTTTACATATTATTATTTTTCCAATAAGCAACGATCAAGTTTCATCTTCAGGTTTTTAAAATCTCCGGTACTGGGGGATGTGACTATAATTTTCATTGCTCTAATTCAATAATACTTAATATTAATTTAAGATTTTAAGAAACGCGTAGTAAGTGAATGGGTAATCCCAGAGGTACGGCCTTGCATAAACTCGCGTGCTGCACTTTCTACTCGGTTTTAATGCAGTACTAAAGATAAACTGTCGAAGAGGTGGACTCAAGGCTTAGTAGCGTGATTGAGTGAGTTAAGAGCTATCAGAAAATTGAAATCTTCCCACACCTCGAAATTATCTTGTTTTCTGATGAAATATTTGCCCTTAATAAATTGACCTCATTAGTGGTAGTCGAACATTATTACTAATTGTGAAAAGGTGAGAATTGATGACACAATTTTCCCGTCTCGTTGTTAAGGAAGTCAGCTCGTTTCTTCTAATATTCTTTCCATTTCTAATTGATAAACGAGCCATAAATATCGGCTATGATTTTATCGTGTTATCTTGTTGGAGTTTACTATTGTGATTATTTTTATTGCAAGGGAGACTTAAAAAAAAATGCTAATTTGTGTCCGCTCCTAGCTAACCGTTTTAACCTTCCGAGTTTCTCGTGAAACCTATAGGAAGTACGGGACTAGTCTAAAAGGATATCGCTCATCGTATTTTTCTTTCCATCCATTTGTTTCAATGTTCGTGTATAATTGGGACTATTGCTTGTTATGACCTGGAAGAATTTCTCAGGTATTTCAGTGGGTCTGATGCCCTCCAATGTGTCTTATTTTCATTCCCATCAACGGAGGTAAGAATAGAGCCGATTGATTTTCTCCTCCGAAAGCAAAAATAACCTGATTGTTTGAGTTGTAGAATACTTCCTCATTTCTTTCACATATCTACATTTCAGCATATTCTGGTGCTAAGTTTTAAATTTGTGAGGTTTTTCCTATTTTTTTCCTCTTTAATCTGTCTTCGGCTCCCTCGCTACTTGGTTTATTCTTCTTCCCTCGTCTTTGCATTCCTCCTCGTTCTTTACGATACCTATTCTTATTCATCCTCCTCTCCCATTCATCCTCTCCCATCCCACTCCACCCGCTCTCCTTCCTCTCTTTGAATCTTTGACCATTTCCTCAAACCCCCGCGCTTCGTGTTTTTCGTCAATGCAGTGGGCTGTCAAGCCTCGGCTTTACCTGTCTCACTCTTTCTCTCTTTTCGCAATTGTTTTAAGATATCGACAGACATCTTTAGGGGACGGGAACGAAGCCCCTCGTCGAACTCCCACCGCCGGATGTCACCTACCTTCATCCTATTGAATACCCATTTCCTATTTACCCTTGTGAACAACAGGTAGAATGTTCTTCATTACTGTTGTAGTCGAGATAAACCATTGTAGTTGTGGCTGATGCATTCGCTGTGAGTAGCTAGCAGACGGAGCAGCAATGCCGTTGTGGCAAGTGGTTCGAAGCTTCCTCTCAAGCTTCACGATGATCGTAGTGCGTGCAATCCGATGGAGATGGCGTTGCCGTTCCTCGTTGTCGTCGTGGAGAGGTGAGCGTGCCCGCGTGAGTTGGGGGAGAGGCGCCGTCACTTGTTTTCGTCAACGGCCGCATAGGGGCGCTCAGGTTCCCATCGTGAACAAGATCATCTCCCCACCCTTCAAGCATCATTCCTCCTGGCGAGCCTCAATTTTTCGGCAGGTTTTATGAGAGAGGCTATACTCTTCCACATATAGAAAATCTTTGAAATTTCAAATATTCGGTGCTGAAACTGTGAGAATAGATTTAGGAGCCAGTTACGCCTTTATTTAGTGTCCGCTTCAGTTTTTTCGGCCTCTGATATTTTCGGTTTGTAGAAAATTGATCCATCAACGGTTGGTTCCTCGAGAATTCCCGCGGTCTTGCAATTTTTAATTGCATTGAATAGGTCTGCGATCTGATTTTTTTGCCCGTGTATTCGATTCAGTTATTCGGCTTAAACTAAGATATAAATCACGTATTTGGGTATTTTTTCCCTGGTTTTGAAGTGATGGTGAGTTTGCCTGAATTTTGTTGTTGTCATATCAGTGCGGTAAAACTAACCCATGTATTTTGAAATCTTCAATGGATTTATCGATTGGGTAAGTAGAGTTGGTAAACTCCAACGACTTGTACCTGACTTTTTAAAGATCTCATTATGGGCGGCCTACTTCATGATGAATGCGCTACGGTGCCACTCTTACCCAAATCACGGAAATAGTTCTTTTTTTTATCGTCAAAATAGTTCAAATGTCCAGTTAACTTTTGGGGAACTCAATCTAATTTCTAAACGGAAGCTTTCTCACCACAAACAACTCAATTTAGTTTTATTTGTTTCTTAACATATTTTAAGTGGAACTCGATTATCGTGTATTTGTTTTCCATCGCCTTGTCAAACTAATGTTGTACTTCAATGTGTATACCAAAAACTTTCCGCACCTCGTACGGCAGTCATCGAGGCACGTCTTTTCATTTTTTTCTTTGAAATCTTAATCGCTTTCTAAAAGTAGTTCAACAGAATGAAATGAGTAATTCCTGATACGCACTCTGCGGACCATTAACCAGCAAGTATTGAGACTTAACTTCGTTCTCCTTCGTGCCCTTCGGGCTTTTAAAATCTCCTGAAATGATCCTCATTTAAATGAACAGGATATTAATCTTCTTCGGCGCCGCTGGGGAGCATACTTAATTTTTGAATCCTCGTGGGTCTTCTTCGTTTGACAATGGAAGTGTATATTTTTCAAGAATGTCAAGTGAACACGAACCCCATGTCAGGTCCTTAATCGAAAGGAGTCCCTGTCGAAGGTAATATTTTCACTGCAGGGAGAGTTCGGCGTTTCAAGGCCTTCAGTAAATTCTTAATCAGTGAATGGGTGTTGGTGGTAGTTAATGGACTTCTTTGGGGAAAGGAACTACAGTGAAGTTATCAGCATTTTTATCTTCCCAGTGGGCGAGTGACTTCGAAGAGAAAAATGGCTCTCGCCCGCCATGGCTATAGTGTGTATTTTATGATGGAAGAGATGGTTTGGGTCCTGTCCCAAAAATGGTATTTCAACGTACTGGTAGGGTCATGAAAAATATTGAGTTAACTACCGACGGATTACAAATAGAGTGTTACTATTGTCGTAGACCTCTGAGAGCATGATATTGTTTAAAATAATACTAGAGAAGATGCCCGTTGAATATCAACGGGAAGAATATTATAATTTAAATTGATTGCAAAAAAACCATTCATATCTTATTTAGTGCGAAGAATCTTTGAGTTAATGGATATACTCGGAATCTCGACTTAAACAATAAGTACGATCGTTATGGAGACGATGACTCAAAAACGCTAAAATATTGCAAAACATCGTTACGTTTGAGCGAAAATTTCGGAATTTCGACCGGAATACAAAATTCGATTGAAGGAAAAGAATATTTTTTTTATTTTCCTTCCATTGGTACATTTCCCAATGACAGAAAACCGCTATTTCCAACTTAATTTAGCAAATAAAAAAAGATCTGCAGCCAAATAAAGATTCAGCTTCAAGTGTATATACATATATACAAATCGGTGATTATTTATTTTCATTTAAATATTCTACCAGCTTATTGGTAAGTTCTTGGACAGTCCCCATTCTGCATCCCAATTTCTGAAACATAGTAGATAATACTATGTTCCATCGTATGTTAGGCCTTTTTTCAATGTTTATGGCTGCGATAATTGTCATTGCTGAAATTATTTGAGTAAACGGAAGATATTTTGGGGCAACTAATTCTTATATTCGGAAAAAGTGTATTAGCAATCCGTCATGCGGCTCTTTCTTACGAAGCGTTATTCTCCGTTCTTCAATTGAAGAGAGCATATGCGTCTCGGAAGGGGATATTTGAGCGACCGCAATGGAGGATGCTTTCGACGAGTCACATCTTTCTTCGCGGCTACCATCCGAAAATATCTTGTCAGCTTTGTTCCTGGAATTTAATATATTTACGAAAGTCGATGACAGTGAGTGTTATCCCCAGGGGGTAGGTGTAATTCCCTTTTGACAGTTGAACGGATCCACGGGGTGGCGGAGGTTAACGAGAATTTGTTTGGTGAGTCGAGTGAGGTGCGGTATGGCCTAGATAGATATACTCACTCGGGTTTTCCTTTGGAAAGCGGTCTTATTCGGGTGTTGCAGAGGTCAGGTACTTGAATGAGTTACTCTCGACTCTCCCGCGAACGATTTATTATTTCTCTGGGGAGCTCCTCGGAGCCGTTATTTATGCTGTTGGTCTTTTGTTTTAGTAACCGGACACATTTCTCAGTCGGTCTAGCTATCTGTGTTGACGTCTCATTCGGTGCCTGGACCACACCTCATTCCGTAGGCGTGTGCTACGTCACCTTGTTCTGACCGTATCTCTACTGCTTAAAATATCGTATCTCCCTGGTGTCCTCTCCTTGGTTCCTCTCCTAGTTTTCTCATTGTTTTGGGTATTGGAGTGGCTGGAAATGTACCCCCTCTCAACTCTCACTTTTAACAACGAGATCACCGACGCTAGACCATTGCCATCATTGTCATTTCTGACTTGAGTTATCGCGACAGTTGAAAGTGGAAGAGGAATAAAGAGTGAAGTCGTAAACCCTATCAGTGACCCATGCGAAAATAGAACAACTTTTAGTTAGAACAACTTTTCTGTGGAAATTGGAGGCCAATACTTTTACTTTGTAAGTTCCGAAGTATAGCAAATGATTGCCAAATTTTCCGCGTTGTGTTAAACTATAATCATGGTTTTCAAGATCAATTGTTCCTACTTTCTGCTGCATCATTAAACTCATCATTATTAGCCCATTTTTGGTAGAATATTTTGGTCCCTGTGTAGGATTCGGGGTAGCTTGCCTGACTTGACTCCCTGCCTCGGGAGTCAAGTCAGGCAAGCTACGTCACACCTATCTCTGATTCTTATTCATTCATTCAAGTATTCTACCAGCTGATTGGTAGGTTCTTGGACAGTCCCCATTCTGCATCCCAACCTCATAGAAACTGTCCGGAAAGGAATAAGATTATAGTAAAATTAGTTGACTAGTACTTACAGTGCAAACGAGATTTACGTAGTTGTATTTTCTGCTGGTATTATTGGCATGTTGATCGTAAGTAATATCAACAACTCCACTGTCAACGTTTCTTGTGTATTTATACTAATTATCTGGGCTGCGAAAATAATGCAAGGGTTAGTGAGAGTAACAATTTTTTTCAAATTAAAATTTTTGTGGCCCTGCTATTACTACATCTTCACAATACCTTGCAAGCCACCTCAAGGGGTGAGTAGCCACCAACATGCATTACATAATACCCTGTTAAAGTTAGTGTAACTACGACTCTTGATGCATTAGCATAAATCACTTATGCTTGTCAGGAGGTGAAGCCTCACAAGCATGCACTACACTATAGGTATGTTTCCTCTGTTAGAAGGACCGTTAATATTTGTGTAGATTTTCATTAAACGAATACTGGTGGTGTATAAAATGTACTCAATGGTTTCATTCGTAAGGTGAGGAGGATTCTTTCGACCAGTTCGTGATGAGTGGCCAGTTGTTTCTTTTGAGAATATCCTAATAAAGTAAACAAAACTCTCACATTAGAGTTTCCGACTATTGAAATGTAACTTCGTCTCCCTCTACGCATTGTGGGCCTTCTGGAGTGAATGGATTCCATTTGCCTAAAGTTTTTTCCTTTCCCTTCCATTGTTACGAGTCCGGAGAGGAATAAATCCGGATTGGTTTTGTTTTTGGTCTCACGACACGTGAGATGGTCTCGGAGGGCCTAGCACGTATGTTTTTGTTAATTATGTACTGCGTGGGATAATGAGGGGATACGTTTTCGGCTTAGAGCCCTGTAGGTTGAAATATTCATGTCCAAATAATAATTGGATATCGTGTGGTTACATGCTGTGAGGGAGGAGTTCAATCCATTAAACCTTTTTAATAGTTGAGAGTCGATTTTTTGTTCTATGTTTTTCATTTGCAGTCACCAATCCTGTTTTTAACAACGATTTTTGATCGCTTCGACTTCATAAACCGCTTATGGTGCATTAATATTATCCGTAGGATAGCATGGCGTGGATTTGTGTTTACTGTAAGAATTGGGATGCGCATTTGACAGGCTTTACGTTTGAATTTATTCCAACCCAGCCGTAAAACTACTGTGAATTGTTTTTGGTCTCATGCCCTGGAATAACTCGCTTGTAGGTAAATCGCTGATACGCAGTTACTCAAGGAAATACCCCTTCGTGATGACACTCATTGCTATTGAGAGTAAGAAAATAGGTAGCAGTCCAGCAAAGATTCCTTCGTACTTCCTCTCTGTGCTATTCAACGCCGGGATCCCACGCTCTGGGTCTGGGAAGTGTGTATGATTCCTCATGTGTTACATTTTGTAATTGCTAATGACCGAGACTTATGTGAAAGGTTTTGTCTTGTGTTACATTGGATCGGGTTTCTCCTCATGTGACGCAACGTTGTTAGTCTTTTGTCTTGAACTCTTTTGCAGGTGTGCGTGTGGATTCCTGTGAATCGTCTCGAGGGAAACTTCTTGTACGGCTTTGCTTCTTTTTGTTTACCCTGCGAAGAATAGCGTTATTTTCTTTCGTCAGCAGAATCAATTACGAAAGTGCTTTACTAATTATGTGTACAAGTCTGTTTTTCCGATGCTTTTCCCCCCAAAGCTGTGTAAATTCAAGTTAATCAATTTGGGGAAACTCAAATATTTGCTTTATCAGAAGTACTGTGGAGCTAAAGGTATGTTTAGATGATTGTAAAAGTACTGCTATGCACTCCTCTACTACTAATAAAAACGTGTACGTATGCTTATTTATATTATCTGCTTCCTCAACTCAAAATCAGTATTATACGTCATACCGTCTTCCGACTCGTCTAGCAAGCTAACTACGTCTCGCCCTTCCGTGCTTAGTCATCGGTTTTCAGTCTGTGTTAGTGCCTTCAGCGCTCCATTGCGTATCCATTAATTTACTCTGCCTCCTCCTCTTTTCATTTTTTAGCAGAAAAGGAATTTACATTAGCGTTGCGAAAGGAATTATTTGTGAAGGCTTCGAAATAAAGCATGATGTGTGAGGATAGTGGTTGAGCGTAGATAATAGGCATTTGAAATTTATATGAGCGGGAAATAGTATTAAAGAGTAATGGATAGGAAGGAAAACCATGTATTGATGACTTAATTTTTGAAGGTAGATTTGAAAGTTCTTTGTATGTGGAGAAAGTGCATAAAGCAATAAATACTTATGTTAGCAGAAAACGGAGTGTTGAAGGCCGTACTAGTCTGTAGAATGCTAAGGAATCGACGATAGAGTAAGGAAATATATGGGGTTTTTGGACGCCACGAAGAAAGAGTGCTAAAAGCCGAAGTAGTTGTCATGGATAAACGATGTTGTGCATTATTTACTTGGAATTCTAATAAAAATGTTAATTTTGAGTTACCTTTGCCTGCCTTGGCGATGGGCGTATAATGTAGGTCACAGTGAATGTTTAGTGACGATCATCGTTGATAGATGAAACTGGCTTGGAAATGGAACGAATAACCACTGGGAGTCATTGATTTTGGTATTTACCACCTCTAGTGCAATGTGTTTGCGCTAGCCATTAAATTATTTTCAGCCTTTCAAATTGTTGTAGATTTGATGTACTGGTTTTCGCTTATTCCACCGTGACGTTCCATTTGGTGGACAATATTTCGCCGGCTATCCTGCAGGCTTCTTCAGGTCCAGTGACCAAGAAGGTCAACCAGCCAAACAAACCCCTCCGAAACCTACATCACAACTTTTTATTCGTTATTGAAAATGTTTTGAGCTTCATATCAATTAATTTATTCACAATTATTATTTTTTCACAAGAGAACTTGTGCGTGAGATTAGGGGGTGGCTGGAAGGGGTAATGAGGGGCGATGGCTTGCTGAAGGCCGTGATAGAGGGAAGGATGTTGGGCAAGCGGGGAAGGGGAAGAAAGAGAATAGTTTTTATGGACGGGATGTAGAAAGGTAGGACTTATGCTGAGATAAAGAAAGAAATACTAGAGGTAGATAGGGCACGGCACGTGTAAGAGTCTGTTGGACTTTCATCATAACCTTCCTCCAACCGGTAGATTACTCCGATGATAATTTATTAATTAGTTACCAGCTCCTCGTGCTTCATGACGGTTTATTGTTTTTCGGTGCAAGCCCTCGCGAAAACGACGTTCTCGCCTGTCGGCACATGGCTGTTAGTGCTCTCGGCCGCCGTCTGCCTTGGCGGATGTCAGGGATGGAGGTCAGTTGCTGTTGCGCGTAGGGAGATGCTTGTGAGCGCATGCTAAGAGATTGACTCTCTCGCCGCTGCCGCCGGGTGGGTGAAAGCGGCGCTCCACGAGAGAAAAATACGCGTAAGAAATTATACTGCGACGGTCGTGCCGTGCGCACCACTCACTTGCCCCACTTCAAGGCGTCGGTAGGCAATATATCTCGAGACCTACCGAGGTGTCGAACCCCGCACGTTTGAATCCGGGTCGCTTCTCCTGGCTGCGCAGTCGTCGACCCTTTCAACCCCTTCCCCTTTAGTACTGCATGAAAAACCCTTTGATATTACTTTCCCTTCACTATTCCGACCCATTTCTCTTCACATCCGTTCGTATGTTATTATTTCTCTGTTCACTTCACTTGTCTGTGAAGGGAAGGTTTTATCTCTTGGAATAGATGATGGCAGATGGGGTTCAATATCCTTGTCCAGGCTTTATGTTTATTGTGTGATAAATTTTCTACGACGGCTGTCTGATTGAATGCCAGTACATGTGCTATTTTCTTGAATTTCAATGTCAATGATATTACGCGCTATCGAAAGTACCGCCTAATTTCTTGCGATAGCCTTTCTTTCCTATGAAGACAAATGTTATTGAAATGGAAGACAGTGCATCGCGTGATTTTGTCATCGAGGACACCGATTGGGCGCTTGCCATGCGGGTACGTTATTTATCACAGTTTGCTAGTGTCATATAAATTCCACGAAGTCAAGGTTAGCACAGCCATCAAATCCCTTTATTTTTTGCTTTCCCGGCCATGTTGATCATGGGAGTTCCCCAGAAGAGTTGCGCAGATTATTGATAGCCAGCGCAATTGGTGTATTGTTTGAGTAGCAATTAGTGGCTCTCATTTTATTCTCGAGTCCTCGTTCATGTACATTGAGGTGAAACATGAGTAGTGACTTTCAGGATCCGCGCTAATATTTCATTCGCATTGCCGTACCTTAATTTCCTATAAGATGTAATTAATATTATTGATTGTGATTGTGAATGTGAATCAGTATATATTTTTAGATAGTTAATTAATATATGTAATATTAGAAATGACTGCATCGTTATTAATCTAATGCGAAGGGTGAGTTACATCCGGATGTGGCTAATGGATTTCTCGTAAGGCGTATGGGCTTCCTATGGGTTTTCAAGCATGCTTGGGACGATTCGAGTCCATTTGGTTGAAAAAGCGTGTGAATGGAGGAACGGGCAATATAGAGAGTGGCATATTCTTCCCCCTCAGTCCATCTTCAGGAGCATTATTAATTAGAGCCGGGATTGATTTGGCTTATGGCGGGCGATGAAAGTGGAATACTCAAAGAAAATACTTCTGCCGGCAGTCGCCCTTGGGCCAAGATTGCCGACCTGATGACTTCAGTGGAACTGAGGGATGGGGTAAAGGCAGACTTGACGTGTAATGAGTGCTTGGAGAGCCGCTGGCGGAAGCTGAGGTGAAAGATTGACTTGGCGCTGCGTCACCTTAGCCTTCAGTTTCGCTGATTAAGATGATGCCTCATTCATTCCCGTCTTGTCACTGTTATTTATAGAAAAACTCTTTGACATCACATGAGCGGGCAGCTCATTAGCAGTCACACCGATACGAAGTGGAGCTTTGATCCCTCGAAAATTGCAAGTAGACCCAAATGCTTGGTATTGAAATCCGCTCGTTAACAACGCCGTGTGTGGGAGTATTAAATCCCAGGTTACATACATTTTTCCGTCGTATGCATATTTGGCTAATCATTCCGTGAGTAGTACTTAACTTGTGAAATTCTATTGTGCAGAATCCCTGCTTGAATGAACGCGCAAATATTATATAGGATGATCCACGAAGAACATCCAATACTTCAGGAGTTTGTTGGGGAGGCGGTGTTTAGTATTTTATGTCCCATGGTGATGTGGTCGAAACTCTGTATCTAAGTACTATAACTTGTCACTCTCAGTATCTAAGGCAACGCAAACTCGCCAGAAGCAATTTGTATTTACCATGGAAACGCACAAATGCAGGGGCGTGCACTGATAGTTTAGAGGTAAAAATTAGTCTAAGTGTACTTAAGATTTGCATCTTTCTTTTCCTGTCGTATTTTATGCTTATTGCTTCCAATGTTGAAGGTGGTAAACGAAATTGGCAATAATTTAATTCAAAAGATTATATTGTCCAAAGATTGGAAGAATGCGAAAATAGTTACACTGTACTAAGGGAAGGTTGGGAACACCGAATGTAAATAGAGTAGATAGTTTATTGAGTAACCCGGGAAAATGTGAAGTAAAATATTAATCGAAAGAGTGGGAAGATTACCATGGACAGAATGTTGGGTGTACAGTGTGGGTTTATGCCTGGGAGGGGATGTAGTGATCTGCTATTCGCTCTTCGGAAAGTGCTAGAGCAATGTATTTTTGTTGTTATAAATGTTTTACCAATCGTAAATAGCATGCTTTAAAAAATATAGTTTAAAAAATTATCTGTTGCAATTAATGATTCGAGAGTATTGAGCTTCCGAGACCATTGGTGGCATAGTTATGCGTTTAGAGGGAGATTGTGTGGCGAGAAAGAAACTTCTTGATTCCTTTTCCCTTATGCTCTTTACAATCTCTCGTCTAACGATTCATGTGCCAAAAACTTAGTCATTTGTTCAAACATTAACGTTATCCTGATTCGTTTTTATACCACATTTACTCGGAAGTCGAGATTTCAATATCGTGGTTCCTCCCTGACCTCTTCGCTGAGCGTAGAATTCGCTTTTGAATTATGTGCTTCGCATTCATTAAGATAGATGCACTGTATTCTTTAAGACAAAAAAGATATTAGCTATATTGGATGGTAGTATTTTCTTTTATTCGCTCAACTTCTCTGTCTAGCCTTCTGATCTTTGCATATATGTTTCGTTTCGGCTCGGAAAGAGATACTATTGATACACTGAAAAAGGAAAGTTGTTGACCTTGATATATTCATGTGCGAGACATGGAGTAAAGAATATACAATTTGACGGTGAAATCCCGTTATTATATTCATTACGGAAGATTTAAAATTACTTAGAAAACTCCGCCATTATTTATTATCACCAATAGTGATAATACTTATGTAGTGGAGTTAACTAAGTTTATTTAATTCTTCCGTAATTGATAACATCTAAATCTACAAAATACCCTGCAAGCCACCTCAGGGGTGTGTGGCAGGGGGTGAGTGGGTCACCAACATGCATTACACTATACCCTAATGTTAGTGTAACTACGACTAATTATGCATTAGCATACATCGCTAATGCTGGTCGCGAGGCGAAGCCTCACAAGCATGCACTACACTACAGCTATGCTCACAATAGAAAAGGACCGTTAGTGTATATGTATTTTGCAACTACACAAATGGACAGAGACTCAAGACTTATGTAGAAAGCATGCACGGCGTGCTATTGGTAACAGATAAGGATTCAAGTATTATGGAGTACTACAAGTATTCAAGTATTAGGGGGCACTACTACTACTAAGAGCTACAGTACCTATTGACAAACCTAGATAAAAGTCTCGTTGGCAGCTGTTATGGTCCATTATCGTTTGTGGGACAAATGACATTTTAAATCTGTCCGTTCTGCAGTCTAGTTCCCGAATTTTATTCTCATGATCCGAACTTCCACAAGATCAAGCTTACAACCGTTTCCTTTATTACATTCAGCCGAGAATTCAAATATAATGAATTTGTCGCTTTGCTTACATTTCTTAAATTCTCCTAAGGCATCCGCATCTATCGATTCAGGACGCTGTGCCTTTGTGAATAATTAATTGCTGATGTTACGGATTCGTGACAAACCAACTTGTTAATTCTTGATCTCCTACAGATGATCATTGCTAATTGGTCTAACTGCGTGTTTCATCGTTCTTTCTTGGCTCTCTTCGCCTTGAATTTCCTTCTTACTTTCCTCGGAGATGAGCTTAAATCAACTCGAGTGCCCCTCGCCTGAGGGGCTTCATCCTGCTGATGGAGACCGGCTCTTACTAAGGGATTGATTCCCTAATGGACAATAAGAGGTCGCTAATGGTTGTCGCCCCGGAGCTTTGATCGTGTTTCCGCGAAGATTCATCTCTCATTATCGTCACACTTCCTCATTTATTTGAATTGTATCTCTTTGTATGGAGTCTTTTCTCCTTGCTAGAGTGCTGCTCGTTCGATTTTTGACACGCTGCGCAGGTGTTGCTGGTTTCCCATATGGTAAACATCGCGTCGAAAACCTTTCCTATAGATTCTGCATTGCTCCCCCCCCCCCAAATGATTGAGTAAGACTGTCCCTTTTAACAGTACTCCTAATTTAACTTTCGTTAGTTAGTTAATTCCACATAAGCTTACTTTAACGTCTAACATATTATTGCTCAAACAG
This sequence comes from Pyrrhosoma nymphula, assembly GCA_963573305.1. Lineage (NCBI taxonomy): Eukaryota > Metazoa > Arthropoda > Insecta > Odonata > Coenagrionidae > Pyrrhosoma > Pyrrhosoma nymphula. The sequence continues at coordinate 162,716,253 of OY754330.1, forward strand.
ATTTTTTTGACCGATTTGAAATCCAGCGACATGGCTTGAAATATGTTTCTGAATGGCAATAGTAATTGTTGGACACTTTAAAGCATGGAATACCAGAGAAATGACAAATGTTTTAAAAATATTCATATAAGGATCAGAGGGTGTAGTCAGAATTAACAATGAGTATTCAGAGGGATTTGAAATGACAACAGGAGTGAGATAGGGTGATGGTGTGTCTCCTATACTCTTCAACCTGGCTTTAAGATAGGGCCAAAACTTAATATACATATTAGCCTTTGCAGATGATGTGGCTCTTATAGCAGAAAGCAAAGATGCCCTAACGCATCTTGCGGAAGAACTAATAACCCAAGCCAGGCTAGTAGGACTGGCTGTTAGCGAAGAAAAGACCAGGTACTTGAGAGTAGGAAGAAAAGCTAATGAATATTAATATCCGCTAAGTGTAGGAGTCAAAACTTTTGCAAGATTTATATAATTTAAATACTTACGGGTAATCATTTATCGGTATAACAAAGAAGAGAACTAAATAGTCAAGAATAACAAATGCAAACAAATGCTACTGGGCGGTGTAAAAACCTCATTAAAAGTAAAATACATATTATCAAAAATAACAAAGCTCAAAATATACGACTGTAATGCAACCAGTTTCCCTCTACGGTTCAGAAATATGGACTTAAAGCAAATTTACGGAGAATTTACAAATAGAGAACAATATTGGTACCAGTAAAAGAAGGCGAAGATTGGCGCATCAGAACAAATAAATAACTAAGAACTACATCCGGAACCTGATATTATAGCTTTAATTAAGTCAGGATGTCTTGAGATGAACTGGCCACCTCTACAGACTCGAAGAATGCTGAAAGAAATTTTGAAAGGAAGGTGTGAAGGAAAAAGACACTTGGGAGGAGGATCCAGACTACGATGGTGGGAGCAATTCCAAAAAGGCATATGGAAGATGGGAAGCTGCACGGTAGCAATGGAAGGCAAAGAGAGAGAGATGGCGTTAAGTTGTTGGTGAGGCCGAAAACCTATTCCGGTTTGAGTGGCCATAGAGGGAAGGTAATGTGTTGGGAAAAATTATCGACGCTTCCATTTGCAGATGGAGCTTTGTGGAACATTGTGTGCATTTATTGTTATGACTATTGTCAGGTGTACTTAACTAGACATTTGATAAACTGAATGTAAACATTAATTTAAACTAAACATTTGGTCTCTCTCTTTCACCATGTTCCTATTCTGGCCTATTCAGTTTTTTGCGCCTTCTTTACTCGCGTCATTGTCATATATCTCATTCTTACCTCTTCATCGAGCAACGTGTTGACGGACACTCATCAAATTTCGGGGTATTAGTGACTGTAATGACCTTTCGATATTTTGCAGAATCACGTCTCATATCCGCTCAAACAAATGAACGAACGCACACAACCTTTCCCCTGGATGTTGAAAGACAACCCCTGGCGGGACTCGAACCCACGACCTACAAACTGACCAACGTATTTGCCACAGTTAGCCAAATTTTACCATCGGCGCGTCCTCAGTTGTGGTCAACTTACACCTTTGATGATGTCTTGCTCCGTAGGTGGATAGTTATTCTCAAACGAGATCTTGCTTACATGCCGCTTTGCTATTTGTTAGTATTCATTTAATTAAATATCTCACAATGGATGGCGAGATAGACGAACGAGGAGGTATTGGATGTGGTCGGGGAGGAGAGGAAGCTTGTGGCAGAGGTTCGGAGAAGGCAGAAGAGATGGATGGAGGAGGTTTTGAGAGGAGAGGGCATGTTGAAGATAGTGATAGAGGGGAGAACACTGGGGAAGCGTGGAAGAGGAAGGACGAGGATTGGAATTCTGGACGAAACAAGAGGAGGTAGAAGATATGAAGAATTGAAGAGGGATCTAATAACGGGCCATCATTAGGAGGGAAAGCGAGACAATGTCTATGAGGTTGGGATGCAGAGTGGGGACTGTCCAAGAACCTACCAATCAGCTGGTAGATTACTTGAATGAATGCAAATCCAATCACTCGGTAGCCGTGTGTGAGTTTGGGAATGGAGCTCGTCCGTTGTTTACTGTTAAGTGCACGGCTTCACACGCCGGCTTCTGGGCTCGATTCGCTTTATCCGGACATCGAACGCTATTCGCTCGATTAGAAAGAGAATGCGTGTGATCTAGATGCATAATCTTGCCGAAATATATATTACCTTCGATACCTGACCTATTGGTACCTCATTGTTCGCGACGCGTCCGTTTTGACGGACCGTGGCTTGACCCTCGCTCGTGAATATTATCTGTCAGTTGGTCGGCCTTGGCAGCTATCGCCTTTGGACCCTCGGGCGAAATCCGAGAGCGGCGATTTTTGATCTCCTGCTCGTTCGCCCTCATCTGTGTGTGATGCCGATGGCCACCATGATTTGGGTCGACCGGCCCTGCACCCATGTATCGAGATGGCTATCGTCATTCGCTGTTCCTCCTCTCTCCGAGTGCGTGCGTCTTTGAGTTCTCGTGGCCCGGGTCGGAGTGTGACGGCCCTTCCAAAAGCGAGGCGCGCTGGTGTCTTTGAGTTTCTCCGGGCCGTGCGTGCCCCGGCCGATATATGTCGATTCCGTGGCGATCTTACTTTTCCGCTCTCGGTGATTGATGTGCAGATTGATCTCCTTCGACCGGCACGTGTCCCTGACCTCGAACAAGCCCTCCAGTTTTTCATTTTCCTCGCAAAAGCGCTGAAAAGTGGTCTGATAAGCATTACCAATTCCCGATCCTCTTGTGGTTGGAGGGAAATGTTACTCATTTTCGGAGAAGAACATATGGGATGTGGGAGTACATTGCTGCAATAGTGATCCACCGTTGGAAACTTATTATTCTTGGCATTTCCAGTTTATGAACGAGTTGGTCGCTAGGTTCCAGATACTTCAGTACTGTGCCGTCAAGAAGAAAATTGAGGAGGGAAATTAAGACGGTGATTCGAAAGGAGGATGGACCATATCCTTGATTCGTATTTGCTATTTCGTATGTTTAACGATGGGGCGAGGAGTTCCCGTCTTCACTTAATATTCGAATCATTACATAAGAAGTCTCGGGGGAAGAGGGGGGTTTAGTTGTCCTTTCGTTGTCTTACGTAGGGGAGTGAGGAGGTCCGAGACAATCTTTATTAAGGTTATAGTCACTTCTGAGCTCGATCATATTTTTCATTATTGCCGGACAAAAAAGTTTCTTTGTTGGATTGCCTAAATAAACTTTTTTGGATTGGCTAAATTACAGAAAAACGTATGAACATTTCTTGGTGATTGCATTTGCACTGAATCGCGAAATCTCGAAAACCGATATCGATATCGGGCTAAAAAATCATTTATTTCTTAATTTAACTATTATTGTGTAAAAAATAAAAGCACCTGAGGGGGTGAGTTGAATTTTTTCGCACTCGGTTAGGGAATCGCCCATAAGTTTATCGTTATCTATGTGAATGGTTCCAAAAATATGTGACAACTTACGTAAGATGGGGAGGGGATGGGTTAATGAAATCTTACGTTGTCTTACATTGGGGGAAGGGGAGGGGTTAAAAAAATCGCCTTGCGTAATACTTGAATGGTCCCTTATGGGTGCGCCAGATTTTTCGCATCGTAGTTATTCTTGTGCTCTCAGTAATTTTATCGACAAGACTGAAAGACACACTGACGGAGCCTGACTCTCCCCCTGTTTTCCCCAACGCTGAACTTTGGAATGGCATGTCCTTAGCGAACCCTGAAGTTGATCGGGCCGACTCGTACATCCTCTCTACATGCGCCCACGTCCCCCCTTTTGACTCGGCGACACACCTCACCCTGACCCTAGGTACCCCGCCTCGTTATTCTCGGCATCCCTAGTCTCCCGATTTATTTGCGGGATGGATAGGTGGCGGATAGCACATCAGGATCTCCTTTGTGAAACTTTTCTGTGAGAGATAGTGTGTGTTTTTGCAGGTACGTGTCGTCATAATTAACGGGGGTCCTCCAATCAGCGCGAGGCCCTCATTACGCGTGCTCGAGCACGGCATAATGCGTCGCCCCCCCCCCTGGCGTGAAACAACTCATTCAACCGACGCCGATCTCCCCCCCTCCCGCGACTTCATCCCCCGGCCACCCCCTCCCCATTATTAATAATAATACCCTCCCCCCCTCTCTCCCGCCTACCCCTCTTTACCTCCTCGAGTGAACAAAGTCGAGGTAGCAACCGAGAACTGAGGCAACTTCTTTTGTCTCCCCTTCCATCCCTCCCTCCCTATATATCTCACTTTCTCACGCATCTTTTCATTATCCTGCGAAACGGGAGGGTGTAGGGTGGGGATGGGGGAAAGGGTTTGGTTTCGGGGTGAGACGGGATAACACCTGATGTTTTCAGGAGCCTAGCAGGGGTACTCGCATGCACGACTCCTCAGTCGACGGCTCTGCTTGTTTTCATCGGTAATTATTCTCCGTGAGGCGCTTCTCAGTGGATGTACGCCTCATATTAATGTCCTTCCCTGTATAGCGTTGGAATTTTGCTAATGAGGGCTCTTTTTATGCGCTACACATGGTTTTGCACGTACTTATATTTTATGTGCGCCTGTGATCTTGGGAGTGTGAAAGTAGAAATGTTTTTCTCCACTTCTATCCTACTCTATTCAAACTGTAACCGTCATTTGTTATTTTCTGCAACTATCGAGTCGCTGTCGGGAAGTTTTGATAGTTAATGGCGTAGCTAATGCATGTGTATTTCTTTACATTGACCTGATTATTCTTTGTTGTTGGAAAATGCTAATAGTTTGATAATTATGTAATCTATGGGGAGGAGCGCATGTCACCGAATGGAATGTTCGAAGGTGGGATCCAGGAGGTATGATTTCACCCGGAGCATTTTTGTGCCCGAGTGTGGATAAATATTTTACAGAATACATTTGTGTTGGTGTTTCATGCTGTATGAAGTTCTGACAGAAGCAAATAACTTGCAGCTTTCCACTACTGATTGATTTTATACCAGTGTAATATTTACCAGTTAAAACTCCACTTTGAAAACTGCAATTGTTTTTCCTCTGTAACTATGGAACGGTTCTACCACATCATAACTGAGTCTGTATTTTATATATGAAATACATTTGGAGTAATGCATTTTGCATCGATTTCGCGTGAAGACGGGCTAAAATTAAAAGTGATGGTTCCTCTATTGCATCGATCTCATTGTTTGGAGGTTAGAATGTTCCCTTTTTGGTTTTATGCGGGAAGACTGGAGTGTGTGGTGAGTCTTAGGTGGAGAACTATTTAACTATAGGCTAGGATTGAAGGCGTAGGAAGGCAGTGAGGCTTAGTTAGGTGTGCACCCAGTACAAGAAATCATGGTGACGTGGTGTCCGTCCAAGATGATATCGCAGTTGACTGTCATAAATCCAGACAATTTTTAAACACGTCCTTTGCCGTTCGGGGGGGGGAGTCATATGACCGATTAATCCATGATGGTGGCCTTTGTTTAAATCGTATGATCGTGAAACAATTGTTTACTTACCATTTCTTTATCAGCCAAAAAATCAGTATATTTCGACTCCGCAATTATCTTGGACAGACTTTAGTAATAGTTACGTATGGAGAAGCATTTTTCATTCTGCGTATCACTTCGTATTCATCACCAGTAGCGTAGCCAGGGTTGGGAGGGGGGGGGGGGGGGCGAAGCCCCTACCCTCCTCGCCCCGTGTTCTAGCGCCCTTAAACTGTGTATTTTTCCACTCACAAGCCCCAAATACGTATAAATCAATGAGTTTAATACGTTGTCAACTGTTATATTTTGTACAAACCCATCCGCTTATTGCTTCACCAAAATTTGTAAAGTTTAGTGAACTGGTTAATTCACGAGTCGGCGCCCTCTCAAATTTTTCTGCCCCCCCCCCCCCCCCTCCCCGCCCCCCTAAGAATGTTCTGTCCCCCCTAGACCCAAAACCGGGCTACTGTTCATCACCAGGAACTATGTTACCATGTTGTCGATGTTTGCTTAGAGGTTATATCTCTACTAAGATTGTTTTTCATGGTAAACTAGTTGAAACCCGAACACCGTCTGAAATGTAAGTATCTTGCGGTGGAAAAAATCTTATGCTTAGACAAGGGAAAGAACCCAGATCCCTCGATATCGCTCCGATCGCTTTAGTCTGCCAGGCTTCCTTTCCGCTTTCTCTCCCACTTTGAAGTTACGACCGGGATATTCCACTTCCTGTATTCGAGGCATTTAACTCTTGATCTTTGCATGATCTGAAGTATTCCATCATGGCATCATCCTCGAATGTAAACGATGACTCAAAGTGACTGGGTTGGCTGTTGTGAATATTTCCTCATTGCCACATACTGTGTGTTCTAAATGGATGTGGCCACCTGGGCTCCGACATCGGTCCTATTTCAACTCCTCTGACGAATGATCGTACCCCATTTTCCTAAGAGGACCTCGCCTAAAATCCTCGCACGTTGTACGAATCATCATAGCCCTCCTACGGCTATGGACCGGCGATAATAGATGAGTGGCGTGATGGTTGGGCACGGAAACATATTTGTGAAGATGAGATGATAGATTTTTAAAAAGTATTGTAACAAATTTTTATTGTGGAAATGATGTTGCATGAGGTTTATGGGCTCCTGGTTGGAATTATTGCGGCAGGCGTAAGTATAAGTTTTACCCTACCCTTTGTGTGGATACCCTTTTGCATATTGCCCTTTTCAAGAAATATTAAGCCATGTTTAAAAAAAAACGCTTTGTTATTGCTGTTACAGGATATTATGGTGCTCAAGAAGCCTGTCAATCGGAAGTGCCGTACTTTGAATGACTGGAACATAATCCTCCCGAATTAGAAATAGCGTGGATTTTATCTGTAAAACCAGGGAACAATTGATATGTAACCAGGAAACTTGGAAGATTGAAAAATACCATGATTTCAGCGATTGTGAAAATTATCTGATTAACTAATCTGCCAGCAAATTAATTGCCAGTTAAATGGGAACCATGGCCTTCTCTGTGATTTTTTAAAATTTTTATAGCGACTGCTAAGATTTGCCTGATTAGCTGTAAATCTTGTGGCTGTTTTCTTGCAGATGTGCACCTTAGCTAATTAATCGGTCAACTTTTTGACATTAAATTGTCATCTAATGATCATTTTTAACGCATTCGGAGTTTATTATTTCCTCCTCAGCTTGCCATTCTCTTTTTTTTGTAATTTGAGTGTCTTTGCCCTTTCATTTAGCGGATTGGGGCGAGGACCCAAACCTTTAAACCCAAAAAAAGAAACCACTCACTTTGCTTTCGGTTGGTCGTTTCAGCGCTCACAATCGTTTGCGCGTAGCAGTGTATAGGTTTTTCGTAAAGTTTGCCTCGGGGAATCTCCCTAGTCCGCCCTATTTAATTTTTTTAATCTATTCATCTTCAGTGGCTTCAGGCGCTCTGTCGTGGCAGGAGGCGCGGCGTGCTTCTCGACTTCATTCCGAGCTAGTTCAGTGGCGCGGTGGGCGAGTGAACTTGGTGTTTTTCTACTCCCTTCTTTTTTGTGCTGTGCGAATCGGGGATTTTTCATTTCGAATCGAATCTCCCCAAAAAAATTCGAATCGAATCTAAATAAAATGCAGAAGCTCATGCAGTAAAGATATAAAGTAATAAAGATTTTCACAATATTTCAGGGAATTACTTAACGAAAACATTCTTTGATGGGCCATTACCACAACTAACTTGACATATAAAGGTAAATTTAATTCTGAGACTGTTTAAATTTTCGTTTCGCGCGAGGAAAACGTCTTCTAAACGGACGGAGTGTCATTTGGGAATGGGAGCAATGTTATGCATGCGTGTAACGATTCGAAGACGAATCTATGAGATTTGAATATTTCGAATCATTCTATTTCGAAGCATCCCGATTCGCAGGCGACTCGAATTAAGTCTGATTCGAATCGATTTCGAAGCATTTTCACAGCTCTACTTCTTTTATTTCTTTTCTGCGTTATTTCAGTCCAGGCTTCGAGTAATGGTGAGATAGTATCTGATTACCTTGTGGTCCATAAACTTGATTCTGATCTCATCTTTACTCTTCCACCTCTCGAAATAATAAGTTATGCGAATCTAGAACTCTAGGTACGGAGATTTTGAAAGTGGCAAGAAACAAGCAAAGTAAAATATTCCTTTGATAAATCCTAAAATCGTAGGTACTATGTTTAATATTTTGCCTTGATTGTTATTTTTCTTGGGATGGAATGCGCAACACATCCTATATCATTCATTCATGATGCATTGGATTGGATGATGACGGACATGATTTAACAAGACTGGTGTATTCTTCAAGAAAAAGAGAAATAAAACTTCGAAATGGACTTGCATTTTCATAATGTAATGATCCTTTTGCTCTCTTTAGAGATCACACGACAATATTTCGTCTCTAGGTGTGGTTTAAACGTTTTTCTTTTCTCTTCTCCAGCTCATATTTATTACTAAGTGAATGAACCCTCAACGATCCGTCGCTCCTTTTGAAAACCGCTGGCCCATTTCCGTTCAGCCGCTCCGAATATAAAACGAAGAAATAAAATAGCATCCGATTTTTCAAGGCCACGCCCGTCGCCGGTGGGCATAACAAGTCGATCTGCTTCGACCCCGCTCCTCCACTTCCCTCTTGTCTTCCCTCCCTCACTCCCACCCCATTTCAATGTTCTTCTCCACCCTCCACTCCACCTCGCCTGCTTCCCCCCAGCCTCCCATCCTGTCCATCACCCCCTCTCCATCGCGGATATCGTTGCCGGACCCGAGCAAAAAGTGGCGAGACGCGGCGTGATATTTGCGAGCCTGTAAGCCTCTTTGATTTGATGTGATAAAGAAGTAATGGGGAGCTTAATTTAAGGTATTTATTATCAGTAATCCATCGGTCAAGGGTACGTTTTGATGGAACATCTCCATGCTGCTTTCTCTTCTAGCACGTTTTACCCTCACACCATTCATCTCTCGAACTGGGCGTACTTTCTCTCTTCGTCTCGCCTAAAATGCCCACTTATTCTTCGTCCTTTCTCACTTTTATTGCAGCGTACAGCACATTATAGGTTCTCCATTCCTGCTTCAACCTCCAATTATACCGTCTACCTTCTTTGATTCCATTGGGATACCTTATTTCTTCCCATAACCCTCCTTGTACTCTGTAGTTCATCCTTCTTTCTGCACATCGTATTTCCTCCGTTCTTCTATATTGCCAAAAACTACTCCATGTTTACAGTTCGTTCTCTTCCCCATTCCCCGTGGTCAAGGTTACGGACTTTGGGACGAGGTCAAGGTTGCAGGGTATTATGTTGATGTAGAACGCCTGACTGCAAATGAAACTGATCATCAATTAGTTTTTCAAGATCGCAATATTATTTGCCTTGCGCCATTGAAACCGATAGCTGGTCTTCCAGATCGCTTATGTGGAAGTAATTCGAATGTGTTTCAGCTGAAGGTCAGGTGTTTGGACAAATAGTTAATTGCGTGAACGGTAAATGTCAATCGTTATCCAGTCTTATGTTAAAGACAGTCTTTTATGTGTTTTTACTGTTATGTCAACTTAAAACTCCTTTAACGAAGTTACAATGCGAAGTGAAACTACTTTGTTGCCCTTCAATATTTCCTCTTGAGTTATTTTCACTTACCTGGAGACATTGGGGAATACCAGTGGAAGACTCGAAGTGAGGAGAGGATTTCGTTTGCCCTCCTCAAAGGAAATACCGATTGTTTCTTATTCACTCATCGCTATAAAACTTATCCTGTTATCGCCGATATCTTTTGCTGGTGAGTCGAAGCCGACCGTGCCCCTGGTCGTATTCTACTGGCTCCAATCCCGTCATTCATTCCGTCCAATCTTACCATTCCACTGAGTTATTTTGATTGCTATTGTGAATAGCAAAGGAACTCCTAATAAATGTTAATATGTCTCTGTGGGTGTAGATAACTCCGGTGATATCTGACCCTCCCTTATCATGTAGACTACACTCGATATTTTCTCTTGACGAAAAGGAAGTATTAGGAAGCAGATGTTTCATGGGATTAAATCATCTATAAAATGCATCGACAGCATCACTTCAGATTTGTAAATTTAAACTATAGCAGTTGTTTGAAGAAGAAATAATATTGAATTTGAGACTGGAATAAATTATTGCATTTAAGACTGGGTTCGGTGTAGAATTTTTGGATTCTCTCCGTTCTGTCCTTCACTAAGAGGTTAAGAGATGTAAGAGCCCCCTATTTATTTGTTTTGCTTCAAGTGTGTTTAATAGTTTCGACGACTATGCATTACCTCCTGCAAGATCTCATCCTCTCCACTCTCCATTTCGCGGTTCGGTAGAAACTTCTCGAGTACTATCCAAAATTCCTTCCGACTCCACGGGAATGAAGAAGCGTGAATGATCCGCCTTTCCTACGTGTCGAAAGGAATGCTGCCGTTTCTTTCAACTCTAGTGAACGCACCCTTGAGTTGTATTGCATGGTGGGTGTTAGAGGTGAGGAGGGCGATGATGCACAAGCCCCCGCTGGTGGTGCGAGGCGGGCACACGGTAAATAAACGCGATACAATCCCGTGACACGCAAACGTTTCGTCCGCTGTCAGGTGCGTTCCGCCTTCTCGGTACTAATTGAACCGCTCTCTCTTTCTACGCCCTCCCCCCCTCCATATCCCCCTACAAATGCTTGTCCATCACCACCAGCACCGTCCGTGGCGGCGCACAGTGGGCTCAAATCGAAAATCGCCGGACAAAAGTCCAAAATTGCTTTTTTTGAGATAACGTCTTGAAACTTGGCACATATACACACAAGTGATTAGTGATTATGGAATGGTAAGCCATTTCTCATAGGTCTTACCCGTTACTTAGATACAGAGGCTCAAACACGACCAAATTTCCGAAAAAGCGCCCGCTCTCATTTTTCTTCGAAAATCTTAAACGTTGAGCAGATATAGGAGTAATGGAAGGATTTATATGAAATAAAAAACATTATCAATTGTAAACAGGGTACTTTACCTATACTATGCATAACTTTCAGACATATTTGCCCATATTTGAGTGCTATTATGTCACAAAATGGCGGACCCTTTTTTTAGACAAAATTGTACATAAAGTAGACAATATAATCCTTATTCGGAAAATGGTCTCTGGGATACTTCATCAGAGTATAAACTAAACATATTTCTAGATTATTCCGTAAAAATATTTGAAAAAAGTTTGCGACGCCGAGAAAAAACTTGATTTTTCTATCGCGCGTCGCGGCCCGGCTCCGCGCAGCGGGACCTGGAAATACAGTGACTCCGTTGGATTGTTTAAGTTGTGTGGACATTAACTCCTCGAATTCAACTTTTTCAGGCTATGCATGTTGTCACTGATTTCTAAAGATTCTAAACTGAAGATTTTGCTAGGATATTGGCAGTAGATTTGTTTTTCTTTGGATAATTTTCGGAATCATACTGCAAATTATGAACGTCTTCCAACTCTTGAGAAAGAATGCGGGTTCTCGGGGTACCATGCATTTTTTCCATAAAAAAAGCAACATTTGGGTTCCCTTCTTTCCCTTTATCCTCTCCACCCCCACCACGAACAACACCCTCCGCCTTTACTCCCAGAGGAGGGTGGCGCGAAAAGGAAGGTTTTATGACACCGGGCTGCCTTTGACGGTATTAAGCGGGTATTTCCAGTGGCGCCCTTCCTTTAAGAAATGCATATTGACAGGCAGTTGTTTTTTTGTTTTTGGTGAAGTAATGTTGTGCCTGTGCTCTCATGAGTTTGGAAAACCCATAGTATCTGGTTATTTGGCTCGTGAAATACTGACATATTTCCTGCTCCAGTTCCCTGTGGTGACAGCAGTATTGTTTATTTTCTTAAAAGTATGCCTCATTCTTAAGGTAAGTAATTATTTTAAATTTCTTCTTTCTAACCAATGACGTTTTATACCCACGTTATGCGTCGTAGTTTTCTCATCTGTGGTCATACATATTTTGTTATATTCTCTTGGTTTTTCTTTTACAACGCGATCTTTCTGCATACTTTAATTTCTAAGTATCATAATTGTTTTTAATCCTTCGTATATTATATTTTCTTAAATTTTTGGACAGTTTCACATGTTTTTCCTCAAACGTGAGGTGATATGCCTTCACACCAGATCACGTGTCTTGAGCTCCATAAAAAAAAGTAACGGATTTGAAGGAAAAATCATTAAATTACCAAAAAGAATATTTGATTTATTATTTTTCACGGAGTTAGGGTCGCATGATGACGCTCGAAATAGTCTTTGTGAATTCATTTGGATAAGTGTTTTGGTGCCCTACATGAGGAAGTTGGAAAAGTGTTTGCCCGGAATAACGAGCGATGTTTGTTGCATCATAATGATTTGTTCAATGAGTCAATCGTTTTGCCTGATAACGAGCGTCATTATTTACTTCTTCGGCGACTGGAATGTATTTTTATACAAATCTCTAATGTATTCATTAGACGACATTATTTTTACTCTTTTGCCTTTATTATTGAAAATTTACTTTATCAGGCATATTGGGAAGGCCAGAAAATAGAATATAGGTGTTACATCTGCATAGCAAAAATTTCCGAAATGAATAACATAACAGCCATAAAAAATCGACCGGCAGCTGTAGACAAATATACTTATGGTTTATCGAAGCTGCATTCATACATTCGTTTTTAGTGTATTTTGCATATATCGTATCGACTGGGTTTTAAGTAATGGCAGGTGAGAAACATCAAAGTTCAAGGTGGAACTTTTAATTGCTTAAATCCAAATTATTCTGAAAAATAAATCGCTAAATTATAATTAAATTCCTTTCTAGGCTCGTGGTTATCTTAAAATACAGCTGTGCAAAGGAAAGGCTTATAATACAGAAGACTTTCAGATAAAGGATGGGTGGAATCGTAGATGTTCTCAGGCCTGGAACAGAAAATACGAATGATGGAAATACAGCTAGAACGTTTTTTTGATTCCCCTAAACTGGCAGCTGATGTAACAGGTAATGGTGTAAACTCGCTTATATGCTCAGAGATAGAGCTACATATGGTCAACGTCACGTAGTACACTCAACAAATCAACAGTGAGTTTGCATGATGAGTATTATACTTCTGTTATCGTGGCTAATTCATGTTTTCTTATATTTTCATTTCAGGAGTAGGGTATGAGCTTATAATAATATTTTCAATTATTCCGAAGGAAATTTCAAGTGGCCTACCACTAAACGACCAGGCATTTTCACTGTACTGCCTGAGGACGGCCGAATTATACATTGAGCTCTATCCCTAGTACTACCTGCCGATCACGGTCCATTAAATGCTCATACATGGCGCGGAAATTTCTAAAGGGGCAATTCTTCCCTTTAGGCCAGCTATCCGAAGAGGTGATGGAGGCTCGCAATAAGGACGCCAGGATATTCCGAGAAAGATTCACGCGGAAACACTCCAAGATGGCCACCTATGACTTTTGATCACGTCCGATCCATTGCTTTCCTCCACCATATATTTGACTAAGAAGGCTCATAGGAGCCGAAGGAATTACGGGAACTATTACTAATAGAAGACAAAGAAAAAGCAATAGAATCAAACAGCGAGAATGAGTATGAGTAGTAATTACGATTCGTCCGAGGACTAAGAATTTAGCTTGAAATGAACAGTCAGCAATGGAAGTTGGGTCAACGGTGTTGTAGTGACGTATTCGCGGGGATGGGTGAGTGGTTAACGTGGCTAAGGAAAGGATAGTGAAAAGGCGATCGCATTTTCAGGAGCCCGCTACCCACCACCCTTTGCTAAACCGCTCCCTTACCCACCCTTGCCAATCCCTCATTAGAACACCGCCGACCCAACTTCCCTTCCTTTCATTCTCTCCGGGTATTCCCTGCTTGAGTTTTTTTCCCTTCATTGCCTCAAACAGACCTCTCACTTTCATCTATCTCTCTCATGGAGCGCGTCGGTACACATGCGACCAACCCATCTCCTCTAGCTGTTTCTTAACCTTCTTACCCATTCCTAAATATACACATGGTGTGTGCTTTCAGAAATTTGTCAACTAATTGAAGATGACTCGGTGAATTAAAACCAAGGCTGCTCTGAGGGTGAAAATCATTTCGGAAAATGATATTTGGCTTCTTTTTAGTATCTTACAAGTAATGGTATTTCATGTATGTTATTGAATTAATCATTACCGGTACTGACAACATCAACACGAATTTAAGCCATTCTCGTTTATTGCCATCCTATTTTCAAAATAATTTTTCTCTTTTACCATATTCCGCGTAAGGTTTGGCGCAGCAAATTCTATGAAAAGCAACATCGGTTTTCCAGTTTTGTTTAATATATTATCGATGAATCTAATTGTGTTTTCATGTATGTATATTCCTTCACTACTCGTCGAGAGCATTGTAATTACAGTGTGTGCTCAGTATTGCGAAATATAAATGCACAACCACTGGAGACTTAAGTTTAAATTAATCCATCCCTAAAACATAATGATCCAGTTTGTCACTCAATACAAAGATATAATATTGCGCATAACAGAGCTTTTTGAAAAAAAAACTCTTGAAATTATGCTCATTTTAAACTCAAGCTTGAATTTCATTGTAAGATGCTATAAAGAATGATAATATGAAAATGATTCCCTTTAGGTAATTCCTTAAAATTAAATAATAATATACATAGATTATCAGTTCCAAGTTATTTGTAGGAGAGTATCTACTATTATTATTTCTGGCGCATCAAAGAGTCTGATAACGAAGAGTGACAACAAGTTGTAATATGCCATGAAGGCTTGTTTTTTTAAGGTTACACATTGTCAAAAATCGTTCCTTTTCGCGCCACCCTCCTCTGGGAGTAAAGGCGGAGGGTGTTGTTCGTGGTGGGGGTGGAGAGGATAAAGGGAAAGAAGGGAACCCAAATGTTGCTTTTTTTATGGAAAAAATGCATGGTACCCCGAGAACCCGCATTCTTTCTCAAGAGTTGGAAGACGTTCATAATTTGCAGTATGATTCCGAAAATTATCCAAAGAAAAACAAATCTACTGCCAATATCCTAGCAAAATCTTCAGTTTAGAATCTTTAGAAATCAGTGACAACATGCATAGCCTGAAAAAGTTGAATTCGAGGAGTTAATGTCCACACAACTTAAACAATCCAACGGAGTCACTGTATTTCCAGGTCCCGCTGCGCGGAGCCGGGCCGCGACGCGCGATAGAAAAATCAAGTTTTTTCTCGGCGTCGCAAACTTTTTTCAAATATTTTTACGGAATAATCTAGAAATATGTTTAGTTTATACTCTGATGAAGTATCCCAGAGACCATTTTCCGAATAAGGATTATATTGTCTACTTTATGTACAATTTTGTCTAAAAAAAGGGTCCGCCATTTTGTGACATAATAGCACTCAAATATGGGCAAATATGTCTGAAAGTTATGCATAGTATAGGTAAAGTACCCTGTTTACAATTGATAATGTTTTTTATTTCATATAAATCCTTCCATTACTCCTATATCTGCTCAACGTTTAAGATTTTCGAAGAAAAATGAGAGCGGGCGCTTTTTCGGAAATTTGGTCGTGTTTGAGCCTCTGTATCTAAGTAACGGGTAAGACCTATGAGAAATGGCTTACCATTCCATAATCACTAATCACTTGTGTGTATATGTGCCAAGTTTCAAGACGTTATCTCAAAAAAAGCAATTTTGGACTTTTGTCCGGCGATTTTCGATTTGAGCCCACTGTGCGGCGGCCCCATCCTAGCTTCCCTCCCTTCGGTCCATTCACAGCTTCCCTACTTCTCCACTGGCGGCTCTTTTCACTGACCTCCTCTCTCCCCGTTGCTGGACCTTGGTTTACTCACTCCTCCCCGTCTCTCGGCTCCCACATCCCCACCCCCAAACTCTTTTATTTTTCCCTCTCCTCTCAACTCCCCCCCCCTGCCCCCCTCCCCCTTCATCATTCTCCCATCATCCCACACCCTCTTTATCTTCGGCGTACTCTTTTTGGGCCGAGAGGAATGCCAAGGTCATGTACCTTGGCCGCAGGTTTCTCCTTCCCGTGTGTTTTCTTCTCTGCTCCTTCCCCACTCCATCACGTACGCTCCCGGCATCTCTGCCCCATCCCATCTATCTCTTCCTCAGTTCCGTCCGAAACCTCGATTTTTATTCCTATTTTTTCCTTGAAAAGTTTGTCAGCCTTTCTTTACCTCCGAGCGGTGAAAGTTCTCCAGTACCCTCCATTAAAATATCTTCTTTTTCCTACACGCACGTATATATATATAGTATATATATTATATATATTTCCTCTGTCGCCTCTTTTCATGGATTCTTCTCCTGCTCCTACTTCGTTCCTCCTCAGACCCCCGTAAAAATTCTCCTCTGCCGCATTCTTGAATCCACCTTTCCGTCCCCCACCCAGTCCTCCTTCCTCCCCAACCACTTCCCTCGCCTGAAATCCCGAACCCTCCTCACGCCTCCTCACATCCTCAACGCCTTCCGTCTGTCAGAATTTTTCTCCGTCTATTTTAATCTCCAAAATTGTGTGTGTTGACCGAAGGAGTTCTCACTTGTCTTGGCGCCGAGGCTTCTTTCCTCGCTTGGTTTCACGCTGTAACGATTCAAAGCAAACGGCGGTTACCACAACGGGGGGGGGGGCTCAAAAACAGGTGCTGACGAGGGAAGACCATAAGAAGCTGGGTTTGGACTTCCTTGAAAGAAATAATGGCGAATGATGTAAGCCCGAAATGCGCAGTCGAAGGCTATTTTGAAATAACCGAATGGAAAAAGATTTTAAGAATTTTACCAAATGAGATAACTAAATTGATAGAGTGAATGCATAAATGATTAATACCTTTCATTCGAGGACGTAAATTCTTGCATTGGAGCCACCAATGGAGTCAATGGTATTTGAAAGTGTCTGAATCCGTGTTTCTGGACCTTATTTAATATGCAGTGAACTACCTACATATTTAACTCCTTTTCATTGCTGCTCAATTTAAAAAAATCTCAACAACAATTACTTTTCGCTTCGTTCCAGTCCAAGGTTCTACCTATCTTTACCCATGAAACGAGTTAAAATTTCGTAATTGTTTTCATTCGATAAAACCCAGAGAGCATGCTTTTTGTACATTTAATCAATCAAGCAGAGGTCGAATCATGGCAGGAAAATATCACGGAAAAGAGATGAAGTAACCAACGCCATGGAAATAGTGTACTTGTATTTATCTCGCCTGCGTCCGTAGGTAGCGCATGTAGTTGGAAATTCAGTGAGCACGAAATGTAGGGGCTCTCCGAATGCTAATCGTACTGACCGAGTTTCTTTTCAACTTGTCTTAATTGTTATGTCAGGCGAATCAGCGACATGTGAAGCGGTGGGTTTTCAACTTTTAAACGTAGTTTGGAATGTGAATATCTCGTAAAGCTTAGAAATTGAAGTAAAGATGTAGGATGAATGCATTTACCTTCCAAACGTGTTAGGCAAAAGATTTTAAAAGTTTCCTGCCTGAGGGATGTGTTCTTGCGGATTTACCTCCAGTGCAAAATGTTCACCATCATAGCAGGTTTAATAAACGCAGAGTATCAAGAGGACATGAAAAGGGCGAAGCTTTATTTCTTGTTCTTTCACTTACCACACGAAGCATTTCCGGTATTGGGGTCTTAGAGCTTAGCGTGAGGACGTGACATGACAACTAACGAGCGTAGTGTCTTCGGGGGTGTTGACTCGACTCTCGCTGAACTATACCATTTTAATTCGAAGCTTTCCATAAGTGCTGGTGCTTCTTAACTGAATTACCAATGCTCGTTTAAGTGGATGTGTGGCGACCCTTGTTCCTCTAGGCGATTTCCGTCTCAATTGTCAAAATAGTGGAACCTAGGAGATTCATTTACGTTATTAAGGCGTCGCCGTTAATGAAATTCTTTTCCGTCGAGAGAAGAAGGAATATTGTGACGGACATTTCCCTCAGGATAATCGCGTTGAAAAATTCCTAATGTGAGTAATTTTACTGTATTATTTACAATTTTGTATAGTTTACGCATTTAAAAATCTTACATATACGAAGTACCCTGCAAGCCTCAAGTGTGTGTGGCAGGGGGTGAGTAAATACCAACATGCATTACACTATACCGTATTAAAGTTAGTGTAACTACGACTATTGATGCATTAGTATAAGTTAGGTAGGTTAATATAAGTATTGTATAATTGTTCATCCGTTGCTTTAAGTGTAATTTTGAGTTTATTAATTGAGTTCGATTTCCAATACTGAAAGAAGTTTGGTGTAAAATGGTCTTGAGCCAAAACTAAGATGATATTTCCTGTATTGGTTTTTGGGCCTACCTGTTGCGTGTGTGTTCGAAAAGAGTAACGTGCTGCTGAATAAAGATGACTCTCGAGTAGATATAATCGTCCTTGAACGATCCCCATGAGGATTATCGTCTTTAAAATCGTCACGAGTGCTCGTGAGCAGCGCTCCCTGATTCGGGACCAACCAACCTCGTCGCCCCTCGTCCTCTTTTGGTCCTCTTGGTCTATTTTAAAAATTTCGAACTTCTTCTGAATATCTTGTCGTGTTTGGAATTTTTTTTGTTGCCCCTTTCCGCATTTTGACCGCGTGAGATTAGGGGATTGACCGTTGACATTAATCGCGCGGGAGTTTAGTTCAGAATGAATGTCCAGTAAGTGCTGGAACGTGGAGTGGAATTCCGTTTCGATGTAAAATGATGATGAAAGCATGAATTTACATCGAAATCTGGCACGTAGGCATAGCATGCCTGCTTGCTTGATTTCGAAGGCATCCGTGAGGATAGACGATGAAGCCAAATTGACCTTTGAAAGTCGAGGTCTCGAAAGATTGGGGATGAGATAAAAGTTTCTTGCCGGACAGGTTTTTTATACTTACTTTCGCCGGATTTGTTTTTCGACCTGCGATCTGGCGAGCATCGGTCCGACGCGAGCCGCTGTCCTACGTGCTCTTCGGTTATTCGACGATGTCTTCGCCTGTAACCTTTTTAGGCTAATTTTATGAATAAAACTAAGTATCCAGTTTTCTAATCCAGTGACCTGGGAAAAATTCTACTTAGTCAATGCAAATGCCTATTTGTTGGCTCCTAATGTGCTAGATGTCTGAGTGATTACATAAATAAGAATTATGTTAATCTACGTGATCTGAAGCAGAAGATCTATTAGAATTAGTCGGTGAGGTGGCTCTATGGTTACAAGCCACCTCACCGACAATTTGCCAAGAACCCATTTGAGGTGCTGTTAAGAAGAAGGGTGGTGGACGTCATTCTAATTCAATGGAGGCTTTCTTTCGAAGAAATGACAAATTCATTCAACCTCCTTCCTCCTCAAGGTCTGCTGACCTCAAGTCTTTGAATTACGTTAGTAAGGGTATGACTCCCACCACGAACCAAGCTACTTCTTATGCGTTTTATTTAAGACGCTGGCAGTGAGATAGATTTTTCCTTCGCATTGAAGTGTATGTCCTGAGAAGCGACGACTTTATATCATTGTTTAGATGCGAAGTCCTACGATACCCTTTTTTATCGAAGGGATGAGTAAGTAGTATGGTACAGCAATGATGGTAACGTAAGATTACCTACGTCTCGACGGTCAGATCTTTTCAATAATGGCCAGTATGTGAATGAAAGTTTTTGGTAAAAAGAAGGAATTGCTTTTAATAGTGGCAGGCAGGATTACTTGTCCGTGGCTTGTGGTAATTTGGTCATGATTTACTTCTGGATCACTATCTGATATATCTACACGATAGTCTAGGTAAAATTGTCAATGCAATTTCTATAATTCACCGAGAGCAACATTATTGTTTCTCACCGTTCTCCAGTAAGGCAACGGTATGGAGGCTTAGTATTGCTTATGCCTTTCGTTCGTGGAACATGAGCAAATCCCTTCTCTGCCAAAATAATTTTGAACGACCTTATTGAGATATGCCCTTTCGCGTCGTAGCATGTTGATTCATTTGGCTGAATGTGCGAAGCGATCAAAATTCATTGCATCAAGTGCCTGATGAGAAATATTATGGGTTCCAGCTTTCCTAAAAGAGTATACAAACAATGTTTCTCTAATGCCATATTAATCTCATAATCTATCTTTTCATGAGGTCGGTGGCCCTATTTTGCTTCTTTTGTCAGCGAGACAATTTCTTAAATAATCGCGCTTCACATGCCGCTGTAATTAGTTTTCTACTGTTATGAAATAACTATTTTAGTTGCTAATCCAAAGGGATCTGTCAAGCAATCAGCACTCGTAGGCCATAAATTGCGGACCGCCTATCTATCCTTATCGATGATGAACTCAACTGCCGCTCCGACGCCATCTGCATAACTGGCGTACTCCGAAAATGTTTATTTTCAATCCAAATATTGACCAGGGGCAATAATTTTAATTCCGTCATTTTAAATGAAGCTCTCTACTCCTCCGTCACGTTTGTGGAAGCAATTTCCTCCTCGCGAATTCAATCGAGTAACCCAGGGCATTGCGGTGTCAACAATGTGTGGCATTCGGCAATTGCCTCCGGGAAGGGGCGGGTGAGTTGGAGCACATCGCGTCATTCAATTTCTATTTCGTTCCTCACTGCCTTCCGGGAATGTGAATGAATTCATTCATTTTCGGGACTGCCCACGCGCTCTTATCGTGCCCGTTCGTTGTCCCCGTGTTCTCCTCCGAACCGCGGCTTCATTGGCTCCTCCGCCTCCCCTTCCGGAGGCCGCTCCACCTGTGCCCGCACCCGTCCGCGTCGAATTCCTCCCCCAACCAGACACCCCCTCCAATGCCATACACCTGCTCTCTTTCTCCCCCCCTCCCTCACACTTACACATGGCATCCTAGATCCTCCTCTTACCAATGAGACTCGTTCGAAGAGAAGGAAGACAGCATAATGCCGTGTGTCCCCTTCCCCGCCCCGCACCGCCTCCCTCGTTGGTCCTGCCTCATTGAGCGTCACCCCTCTCTCGACACCCCACCCCTCTCTCGACACCCCACCCCCTGCTCTCCCCATGGGCGCACCTCGTCTCCCGTGGTGGTTTACAACGGATGGTGACCTCAGCAGGGTCAGTATGTGTGTCAGCGGGTCAGTCTCCCTTCCTCATCTCTGCTAGCGCTCCCACCTCCTCAGCCCCGGATCCCTCTCCCTCCTCGCCCGCCTCCCTCCCTCTTCCTCCCTTTTCTTACTTCCTTTTCTCCTCTGTTTTCATCTCAAACTTGTTCGCTGGCTATGTTGTGATGATAGATGATAGTGTGAGCATTCAGTAGGCGAAGAGCGGACCCCGCATTATCGTCCTAATATTTTTATCTTTGGTTGTCATTTATTCTCCATCAACTGCAGCGAAGCATGCCATAGTTAGAGTGTGATTACCATCTCTGAAAGATTCTGAAAGTTTTCGGTATAAAAGTATCGGAAGAGCAATGTAAAGCTACCCTGTAACGTTTGCTGTATAAAATGATGATTATGGATATGAATTTAGGCTTTGACTATGCCAGCCATGCCAGATTTAGTTTTTGCCTTTGTTTAGAGCCAATATTACTTTTGTTCCCGGATTTTGACGTAACACACAATCCGGGAACAAAAGTAATATTGGCTCAGTTCGCTGCTCGGAAAAGTCCTTAACGGGATTGTGGTTTCCTTAGGTGGACTATGTACGGTGCAAACTAGTCATGCTGAAGCACCTCGAGCATGCAGTGATTGATATGTATTGCCCTTAGTATTGAAAATTAAATTAAATAATTAGTGCTTTTCTACTGTTTTATCTTTTAATACTCACAATCAGTATGTACTTTTCTCCAGTTCAATCTTTCAATTTCACGACGCGTTTCGTCTTAACGGCATCATCATGTACAAAGTCATCATTTTATTTTATCATATGAATACTAATGTTCAAGTCCTCTACGAAGTGAATCCAACAACAATTTAGTTTAATCATGTGTATCGTTGAAGTGCCCAGACAAGGCGTGAATGACCTTACGTATTTGACACACGAAATGGCATTGCCGTCAACTTCAGTGCATTACGAGCAGCAATACTTGATACTAAAGTTCAATTGGGTCAATACCATTGTATCTGTCTGTAACTGATGCAACGCCCGCTATCAGTCATGGACTAGATGAGTTATAACGATGTCGATTTCACCTAATTTCGCCCTGAATAAATTCACCGTTTTTATTATCCTCCATTCCTTGAACAATCCTCTGCATCCAACCCTTCTATATTTAAAAGTTCAAATCACCTCAAGTGTCGATCACCTCCCCAAATAGCATTTAAGTATTCTGCTAATTTTTGTATGGGAGGTGTGCGTATATATTGAAAATTTATCCGCTTAAAACGTCATATTCAGCGGTGGCAATTAAATAAGCCGAAAGTCGAATTCGAAAACTCCCCGATTTTTTTTATTATCCTCTAATATCACTTATCTCATTCCATCCTTTCAATATTGTACTTCCTAATGCCGTGTTAAGTGCAAGGAGGCTCGTTAAAGGTATCGCGTTCGCCTTTGAATGAAGGGTCTTGTCATCATTTCCATCTCTCGGCCATCTCCTCCCGTCACGCCTCAAACCCTCCCTCCCTCTCCCGCCTCCTCCACCTCACCCTCTTAGCATTCCCCACCCTCCAGCATTCGGCCAGCATCGAGATAGCGGCGAGGAATCCTCCCGGGAAGCGTCTGTTGTGCGTGCAATGTGTGGGAACCAACTATTTCAGGAGGTTCCCTCGCGACTTCGTGAGTAAAACAAAAAAGAAATGCCGCTTAATTCGCCCATTTTGTTTAATAATTACTGCTTTCACTGACTGTATTCCCCAGCATCTGGAAAGTAAAAGTTATGTACAAGAAATGCAAATTAGTGAACGAATTAATTTGTCAGTGATCACTTTTCCCACCCCGAGAATTCCCTTAGAGCGTCGTTTCGACTCGAATCTGGAAGCGGTAATGAGGGGCGATGGTTTGCTGAAGGCCGTGATAGAGGGAAGGATGTTGGGCAAGCGGGGAAGGGGAAGAAAGAGAATAGGTTTTATGGATGGATGAAGAAAGGTAGGACGTATGCTGAAATGAAATAAGGAATACTAGAGGTACTGCACGTGTAAGAGACTGTTGGATATTCTCTGACTTTCATCATAACCTACCTCTAACCGGTAGACTACTCAGATGATGATGATGATTGTAGTAACTTATTAATAATTCTTGATATAAGAATGATATGAACCTTTATTTTGATTAATAATTTATTTCCTGAAAAATTTCTCCATCAAACCAGTTGCTTAGCGAATTGATACTAGGCAGAAAAATATTATTTTTCCTGTTTCACCCTTTTTTTTATTTTATGCCCATCCTATTTTAAGCATAATTTGTGGAAAGGTTACTTTCCTTTGAGGCAATTATAAATATTAGCCTTTTTTTCTATAGGTAACCTGAATATAAACAGAGAGACATTTTATTTTACCTTGGAAATAACACATAATGGATATCCTTGTCTCTCTAACCTCTTACTCTCCCTTCGCTCCACCCCCCCCCCTCTTTCTCCTTTAACTCCTCACCCCCCCCCCCTCCCCATACTCCCACCCACGCCCCTCCTCCTCCCCTCTCTCCTCAATCTCACTCTCTTTCTCTTAACTTCCCACGCCCCCGCGTGGAGTTCCCACCGACCGCCACTCATCAAGCAGCGCCTCCTCTGCCGTCATTGTTATTGTTCCCGTCGTCTCCTCCTCTCGCTCTGCTTTCGCTTTCCTCCCGCGCGTCTTTTGTTTGTCTGCAAGGGCGTTGTGGGGGGTGGGTCGGGGGGAACAGAGGGTGCGTGCGCGCCCCCCACTTGGTGGATTGTCCCGGAGGACTAAAAGGAGTAAAAAAATGAAACTGTAAACTCGCGCCATCTCCTGGCGTCGCCGAATTATACTCTTGAGGGTTTAACCCTTCGCGAACAGGAGGTCACTAACCGCGGGGTTGAATGGTATTGGAGGGGATATGGTATTGTTTTATTTTAATTCGGGAGATGTGATGGAGGGAGAGATGAGATGTGAGGGAGAGTGGCATTGTATTATTTCGCAACATTTTTTTTCCTCTTGACTTAAAGTGTGTTTCGCATGAGTGCTGCTATTGTTTCGAATTAACGAGGATCTCGTTAGTTTATTCTATCAGAAAATTCACCGTCTTGATTATTTGGTTCTTTACCACCTGGTCGTTGTTGTCTATCTCCCCTGGATGGTGTTGAGTTTATATATTTATTCGGTGTCTTTAGAATCTGAATTCGCGGCTCCTATTCACCTCGTCTGTAAATGGCCTGAAGAGCATCTCTCAAGAAACCTGGAAATGTTTTGCACTAGTAAACATTGGTGTGTATTTCATTGTAATTTTTTATGATCTTCACTACCATATGTATTTGGAATTTTAAACTGGAAGATAGTGATATTTTTCTTTAATTTAACGAGTGTGGATTATTGCATAGACCCTATTAAAAGCTGCTGGTTGGGAATTCAACTACCTTGTATGTAGGGTAGGTTGATTCTGAGGCTGATTATTTCTATGATGCTTATTTGCTTTTCTAAGAGTAAGAGAAAGAACAAACATATAAGACACTATCTCCGTCGTTAACCATTGGAAATTTTCTTCACATTGAAAAATTTTACTGGGTATGATTCCACACTTAATAAACACATAGTGTGGAATCATACCGGTTAACTTGTTTCATTAAGAAGAAAAAGAACGAAATAAACTTTTTCAGCCGTAGAAAGTTACATAGTTGTTCATTTTTCATCATGTCCGATCGGAACCCGTAGTAAACTGCGGGAGGCGTGTATTTAAAATGAGCGGTGCCCTGGAGATTAAACGTGGAGGCGTATTGCTTGGTTTTTCTTCATTTTAGTCACGTTGGACGAAGGGCTGTCTTCTTTGGTGCCGCCTTCGCTTTCCTCGAGCCTAAGCCATCCCTCACGAAGTTGCACCGGCACGCAACACTCCCAACATCCCTCCATTTCCATCTCCCCGTTGCTCCTCCCGGGGGTTCACTCTCGGTGATAAGCTGCTCCGTGGGTTTGCTTTCCCCTTTCGGCGGCCAAGGGATGCCGGCGTGGACGCGCGCATGTCTAATCGTCGACAAGGCGCTCCCATTAGACCCCAGAGATATTTATCTTCTTCCCATGCCCCCTCCTCTCATCTTTTCGGTCACTTCTAACATTTAAACTCATCTCTCCCACGCGTGGGGATCTCCCAACCCCCCCAATCCCCCACCATTCCCCCGTTATAATCTCCTCCCCTCCCCCACCCGTCGGCCTCCCTCATGTCTCTCGGCATATTCACGTCCCGAGTGAAAACACGCATTCCATTCCTTCCCGAGTGCATCGTCCACCTCCGTTCTTTTTTTTGTTATTTTTTCCTTCCTCTTCGCGCTGGCCCCTTTTAATGCCCTGCCGTGAAATCATCGCACTGTCGGTCGAGCCGAGATCACGATTAAAATGAGTCAATTAAAATGCATATATAAGCCAAGGCACTCTCATCTTTCACAGCTTGAATCTAATGCGCACTGACATAAAAATTATGCTGCTTTCTTTGTGGTTGTTTTGCTTGATGGGCTCATTTCATGCGTTGAGCTCCTTATAAAGATCGTGCTCATCAGCAATGCAGAATCAGATTTTCGTTTTCATTACTTATGATTTGTCCCGGGAAGGCAAGAAGGATGTTAAGTTGCGAAGGGTATTTCTTATAAGTGTTAGTCTTATATCGATAAGTCCATTTAAATTGGTTTTTCAATGTCTACCGATTAACCCTTGCATTACTTGCGTCAAACGTTCACCTTTTGTCGAGCTTTTGAGCTTTTTCTCGAGCGCATTAGGTGTTACAATCAATAATTTCCCTATCAATTATATTGTTTTTCTCTTTTGATCTAATAGACGTGATTTCGACCAGGTAATTGGTAAAAATTGCGAATATTCCTATTTTTTAAATGCGTGCCTCAGTGTTGTGAAGCAGTCGTCAAGTTCAAGTGGGCAATGTTTCCATGTGGCATAGAGATTCGCCGAAAATTATTTGAGTGTGTATATAGCTTTCACCCGAAAGCACATCCGAGCTCTCTGAGGGTATAACACACGCGGAAAAAAGTATTGCATGCCGTAAAATACTACTGAATTTAATACTTACAGACAGCTGTTGCACTGTCCCGTTCACAGACATAGTTCTGATCGCGACGGCTTTTCTTCTCTCGTATAGAATCCAGATTTTACGAATGGCATTTTCGACTGCGTCATTCTCACTGCCCTCGGAAAATCGCCCTTTTTCATATTTTCACATTTGTAGTTGCTATGCATGGGGAGGAATCTTTATACACATGTATTCGATTCCTGGAAATTTGGCGGCTGAAGTATTATCACTTTATTGCTTTTCAAATAATACTTTCGAGCATGGTATGGGAGTTCAAAACCTAAATTTGAAGGGCTACGGATCTTGAGTTTCGCATTTCTGCTGTTTGCACATACAAGCGATTTACAGTTTTCCTTCAAGCCTTGCACTTACTCAAACCTGCTGCTCACTTACTTGTGCTTTCAGTTACTGTAACCTGAAAGTTTGATCTTAAACGTGATTAATGCGAAGACGGAACAGCAGATGAAGCTTTAAAGGGTAGATATCAATTTTTTTGGAGGCTCTCCGTGCGTTCCTTATGACTTTCCCACTGTGGGTACTCATCTCTTGGGAGCGCTGGTTGATTGACGCTTGGCACGAGAGTAGCAGCTGCTTGGAGAGGTGAGCAGGTGCTTGGAGAGGTGAGCCGATCGTGTCCCGCTTCCTTTGAAGAAAGTGACTCTCTCGAGTGCGAAGAGCTCCCATTTGAGATTCGGGGGCCCATCGAGAGGGCCCTCACAACGAGTCATCGGCGCTTGCTCTCATCCCCAGGCCCCAATAGTGCCCAATTGTGGTCCCGGAGCGCAGACAGCGCGGACCCCGCCCTGACGCGCCCAAATGAGACGTTTGGAAGGCTCTCTTGCTCCTTTATTTGGCTGGTTGGAAGGGAATTGCGACCATGATCTCGTCTCCAGACTTTCGGGATCTCTTATATCCATCCACCTCCATCGTTTTCACGCCTCTTTTCGACTGCGATGAGCTTGTTTGCACCCTCCCTCACTTCGTGCCCGATGTCCCGCTCATCTTTGATCTTCCTCCATTCAAACTCCCACTTCCCATAATTGTCGAATGCAATCGATAGCCCTCCGATAACGACTCGGGAAGCGGCGGAGTGCTTGGTCATGCACTCATGCCCTCTCTCGGATAGCAAGGCGTCTTTTCATTTTTCTTTCTTTTTGTTCGTTCGATGACGTGAATGTTTTTTCAGTGCTCTTCTGCCTCACGATTGTGAAAAGGAATTCTTTTATTTTCACTCGGTCCGACGATGTTATTCTTTCTTTCGCGCGAACGTGCCCAATGATAACGCAAAACCATTGAAATTATTTGAAAAATCACCCGTGTTTTTTTTTCCTTCCCAAGAGTTAAATTATTATTTTTTGGGGGTAAAGGTTATTTCTTTTTGCTCTGGGTCAAATGACGTGCTGTCACGGGCTTTGTGGTTTGCATCGAGCACGTACTGAGAATCGCTCCGTTGGCACGGAGGTAGTTTTTCTTTCCTTTAAGGCATTCCGGTGCTGTTGTTACCTGAGCTTTCGCTGTCTTTTGTGCCTTCTTTCGTCGATAACCTGCCTCCCTATTTTTTGTCGATTTCCTTTGTTCGGTCTCATTTTGCCGAGGTTTGCCGACCTCCCGGAGTGAATCCTGTTAACCGCGATCCATATCATTGCTCCCCTTCCCCTCCGTGAGTCTTTGTCATTCTGCTCGGTGCGTCTGGATGGAGAGGAGAGACAAATCATGCACCTTTCTATTCACTCCTGAATATTCCTTTCAAAGACGACCGCTGGAGTTGACGGCAGGGGCGAATGGTTACTTCAACTCCGCCTGCAGCGGGCTGGTTGATTACTTTTCGAATGTTAATTTTTGGCAGAAGAACTCGGTGACTATTATCGAATTTTTTTTAGCATTGGCTGGAGGCGATTGTTGATATTCGTCGATGTTTATTGTGGACCTTGGATTTGTGATTTTATTTTCATATTAGTTAGCAGTCTGTATCATAACCATATTTGTGTGGGTCAGTAGATCATTGTGCTTTTTTGTAACGAAATAATCCGGTAGCACTTACGTGCGATAAACCTACACTTTCGTAATAATTGACTAAGTTTATAAAATACTCATGTAGGTATTTTATTGACCTATGCCAAGCTAAGCATCGAGAGCTATATATTTTAAATATATTTATGGCTGTGTACTATTTTATCCTCCCGTTGTTTTGGCATAGAAGTTCCGTCCTGTTAATGGTATTTGTTTTTGGGCTGTGATCTTTTTCTCGGCAGTAAATATAATGCTGGTAGTAAAAGCTAAAAAATATACGGCATAGCACAGCAATCGAGAAATATTGTCAGTAAATCGTAGTTCTTTAGATATGTATTCTATATCTTAAACTTTATGTAGTCTTTCTTTATTTTAAAAAGCTTTCTTTATTCCATGGACCTCGTTACTTGCTTGCTTTACTTTAAAATGGGCCGCATTCCAGTCATAAAAGTGCAATTTCATATCTAGCATTTGAGTAGAGATTTTCCTTTTTATGATTTGTAATTTTGGCTGCTTCATTGTCTTCAAGGTAAATGCTACTCTATGCGAGGACTGTTATGATATGAATATGAGGTTAGCAACCCATTTTTCTTCGGAACATGTTGCCTTCAATCATTCAGTTATTAGATTCCATCTTCAGTCACTTAGATATCAATATCTGTGTGTAACCTTTCCCTTGGGGGTAGAATTTCTCTCGGTCGCACCTGACTTCCGAAATTCTTGAGCTTGGCCGACAGAATTCTTGGAATTTTTTCACTTTCCCCACGGAGTTGATTCCAGTTTGGGCTGTTAGTAATAGCCGTTTGTCGGTGGGGATTCCACCCATCTTCCTTTTCTCTCTTTACTGCCCTTGGTTTCTTTCTCGCCAGATATCGCCTCCATTAACTTCATCATTTGACCGTGTAAATATGCAAGTGTACGTACGTACGTATCTTAATGACTCGCACCATGATTACAGTTATCCGGGAAACTTATTGGGAGCGATAATCCATTATATGGCTATAAAAAAGCCTTCGTATAAAAGGCATGTGGCTTTTCATTTTAATATACCTGTTGGTGTACATTTTTCGTTTTCATTGATGTTTTTGTCAGGTTTAATTAGTTTCGGCATCTCAATAAAACCTTGTGAAAAACGAATCCAAGATCATTATGCACATATTTGTTGTGGCCAGGACTTTGATTCTTACTTTTTATGCGATGTTTCTTTTAACCCCTCCTTTTTTGACTGCGTTTGAATGTAGTAAAGATTTCAGTAAATGCCTTTTAAACAGTTCACGGTGCTTCGAGAGAGTGAGAGGCTAATTTCTTTTAAATATCTAAGCTCTCTTCTGTTCAGTGATAAACCGTTTTTGTCTCTAGTCAATGCATTTATTCTCTGATTTTTTTCAATACTCCACGCTTAAATTTACATACCTTCATCAAAACTATGCAGCGAAAATTCCCCATGATCCTTCGGCCTCAGGAAGTCATTGAATGAATTCATCTCGATGACGCTACTGTCCGTCTTAAGCCTTTTTGTGTTTTCTGATTATCATTCAATATCTCATCCTGTTTTTTTTGCAATTAAAATCATGAAAACACAGGGTGGACGGTGTAGTACACTTTCAAGCTGGGAAAACATTGGTTGTGACTATAAGTGAAATTTCTTGAATTTTGGTCGAGAAGTGTCATTAATATTTTTATATTTTGGTCAAGTAAAGTCTGAGTTGGTTATGACGATACTGGTGCAGTTGTTTTGAGAATAAATGAGAATCTAGAAGGCGGAATTGGGGACATAAAAACTCGAACATACTGACAGATTTGTTCTTTAGGCCACGGTGAAGAATATTTATTTTGTACATGGTTATAATTTGTGAGGTCTTGTTGCAGTTGTATAATAACTGTAGAATCCTTAAAAAAAACATTGTACCTATAGTTCGGAAGGGTGTCAAATACTGGACACATAATTTCGGGTGTTATTGAAGTGCAGAGTAAAATTTGATAACTTGAAACAGGCTCGAGGAAG
Organism: Pyrrhosoma nymphula; assembly: GCA_963573305.1. Taxonomy (NCBI): domain Eukaryota; kingdom Metazoa; phylum Arthropoda; class Insecta; order Odonata; family Coenagrionidae; genus Pyrrhosoma; species Pyrrhosoma nymphula. The sequence continues at coordinate 162,746,370 of OY754330.1, forward strand.
TAGCCATTAATTTACTTCCGTCTGGAATCCATCCGGATAAGATACGATTTGGTGGACCCCATTGCTCCGCGAAGGCCAGGCTCAGAAGAACGAAAGAGTGTGTTAGTTCAGTTTATTATTGGGCGATTCCACGCCAACTCAACCACATGAATTAACTTCAGCTAAAAGCACCGCAGTTCAGCTGGTCGGGCGGAAACTGAAAAAGGTAGGGCCTCCATATCAATATCGGCAATTATATACATATAGTACTTCGAATTAAGTTTTGTCTTCGAGGACTATCACGACAGATGATGTGCAGAATATTTACTTCTCCCACCTCTGTCAATAGTTAAAGGTAAATTTTCGTTTGGGCAGAAGTGGTGAATAGGAGGTATTAGTCACGTATTGTTTCACTCACATAGATATTCGACGCGCGGCGCATGCGCAGACGGCCCTAACGTGCCATTTTCAAAGCGGGAGCGCGCGTTGCAGGCCATTATGTTTGGCATATTTTTTGTATGTTTGACTAAATAACCCACCAATTTCACTTTTGTTTTTGAAAAATAAAGGTTAAAATTGTTGTAAAATATACATTTCAACCTATATTAAATTGTCGAACATAGTTTTTTTAAGCAGCAAAACTCGCAACATTTTCACCTTTCCGTTTTTGTTACTCCATTGTGCCGTGGTTATGTGCCACAAATAAAATTGTATGAAGTCTACGTAAAGTCCTGCGTAGTGTCTGTTTGGAATAGTTAACCTTGACCCCTTTTAAGAATTAGTTTAGGTGTTATTAGGCCCTAACCATGGATCATAATTTTTAAAAATTGGTAAATTTAAAGTCATCTAAAAGTTCAGAACTAATGTCTATATTGCCAAAAGTTAAGATAAATTGTAGATTTTTGTCTTTTCATTACGAAAATGTCATTATATTTTAAATCTGACAGTTAGATCGACATACATCGCAGTTAGTCGGGAGCTGCGGCGCGCCATTTCGCGCTAACTTGGGATATTTGAAGCATCATAACTTTGAAATTTATAACTATATATATATATATATATATATCGGTTTACGACGTTCTACGTCTTCCGATTCCCAATTTCCATGCCTCCCGATCATTCCAGAGTTCTTCATCTAATCCTCTTTCTCTCATTTCTTTCTCTATCCCTTGTATCCAACTTTTCCTCGGTCTGCCTCTCCTCCGTCTTCCTTCCGGGTTCCACAGCAGCATTTGTTTCGGGAGTCTTTCATTTCCCATTCGTTTTACGTGTCCATACCACCTCAACTGCTGCGTTATTATCTCATCTATTATGGTATCATTGACATTCATTATTTCTCTAATACTTTCATTCCTTACTCTTTCTCTTTTTGATTTACCGGCTGCTCTTCGCCAGAAGTCCATTTATAACTATTAAGAGCTAATATATAGCAGATTGTCTTTTATTGCTGTATTCTTTCTTTGTGCTAGAATCGAAGATGGTCGAGCCACGGCCTTGGTTGAGTTTGCGTGGAATCGCCCTATTAATAATAGAGCTGATCAACCGATTAAATTAGGTTTGCATGGAAGGAGGAATAGCTGGAATAATATTTTGCAGCCGCAGGACCTTGTCTTCTTGCATTATTCATTGTCCTGTTCGGCATGCGTCTAACCCATCTCTTCATCCCATCCATCAGCAGTCATCAGTCCGAAGATTGGTTCAATGCAGCAGCTCTCCATTCCACTCTCCTCTCTGCTCTCCTCGCTTCAATCTTACTTCATGATTTGCTTGATACATTACAGTCTTTGTCTTCATCTATAACTCTCCCCATTTATTTCTTCTTCCAATATCGGTTTCATTAAGCTGCTGTGTCGCAAAATGTGTCCAAAACGTTGTCTCTCCTTCTTCGCGGAGTGTTCATCATGTGCTTCTTTTCCCTCTAGCTCTTCGTAGGACTTCTTCGTTGGCGGTTCTTTCCGTCCCTTTAGTCTTCATCGTTCTTCGACAACACCACATCTCCATTGCTCCCAATCTCCAGTAGCAGTTTCTTCTTGTTCTCTTTTCTCAACGTCTACGTTTCTGTAAAACGCCACACTTCATACTAAACTCTCCCTCGAGTCTTTTTTACATTGTTACATTATGTTCCTCCCTCTCATCAGCTCTTTAGCTTTAGCTCAGGGGTTAGTTCTGTGTGCCTCGTGAAATGAGATCGCTGGAATCGGAAATAGGCTTCTTGAAGATTAAATTAAATATAATGCGTGTCAGGCAAACATTTTCGGTGCAACTGTCATGGAGCCACGTTAGCTTGGTGTTCCGCCCAGGAACGTCCGTGGATTTGTTGAAGCGTCGAAGAATTGTCAGCCTAATGGTGGCACTTTTCGTACTCCCGAAAATCATCTCCTTCTCTCTCGTCTCTGGCCTTCCTCCCTCTTGCACACTTTTGTTGTGGAAGTGGAGTGTAGTTCACGGTCCAGTGACCTCCCCTCCTCTTCTGCCTCCCCCGCTCCCCTCCCCCATCCACTCCATACCCATCCCCGCAATCGCGGTGACCTGACTGCCATGCGGTGAGTGTGGGGGGGGGGCGCGTTGCATTTGTGCGCAGTGAATGGCCTTTGAGTGAGCGTGTCCGGGGCAACAGGTGTCGCGGGGGTGTCCACCACCCCCGCTCTGCTATTTGATGGCGGGGGTGGCTCAGGTGTGTGTTGTGAGGAGGCGGGATTGCGAGGGCAATGAGGCGAGAAGGAGATGACTGCCTGGGAGAGATATAATGGGGCGGTCAGGTATTCTGGGAATGAGAAATGTTGTGACCATCGTTCACCCAATGACGACGCATTCTGATAACCGAATCCATCTTTAAAGTTTTGGTCCAAATCGATGATCTTCGCCGGCAATGCTCGATATGGGTACCTATCTCTACCAAAATGTCAATAATTTCAGAAGATTTTTCCTCATCATCAATAGAAATAGTTTATAAAAATAGTGGTGGTAAAGTTATGAACCTATCCCATCCGAAACATATTTTAGCTCATGTATAATTAATTTACCATTCACATAGAGTACCTGGTTGGAGGAGGTTTTGAGAGGAGAGTGTATGTTGAAGAGGGTGATAGAGGGGAGAACACTGGGGAAGCCTGGAAGAGGAAAGAAGAGGAGGTAGAAGATATGAGGAATTTAAGAGGGATATAATGGCGGGACATCCTTTGGAGAAAAGCGAGACAATATTCAGAAATTGGGATGCAGAATGGAGACTGTCCAAGAACCTACCAATCAGCTGGTAGAATACTTTAATTAATGAAGCACCTTAAAGTGGTTGAAGGCTTCCGCGTTCCAATAGCTCCTAGAGGTGGACTGGTGGGAGCAGTGATAATTCTTCCTGCCTGGGCCGCCCATGCCAGATAGGTCAACGGGTAGAAGCCAAACAATAGGTAGTTCATGGTAGATGCACGGACTCTTGGTTTTTGGCAAACAATGATGGTTTGGTCCGTTTGGGTCTCTAATCGGAATCTCGTGGTACTTGAGCCATCTTCCGGTCATTACCATGGTAATCCTTTGCGACTTAAAACTTTTTTCTTGTATCATTAAGGGGATGAGCGTAGATTGGAGGCTTTAGACACATTGGCTCGAAAGGAGAGAAAAAACAGACGAGGAAAAAACGTAGCGATATCGGTCAATGGGATTAAGAGGAGATGAGAGGAAAATGAAAGTGACATTCGCACATTGGAAGGTCTCTGGAAATAGGTAATGTTGATTAAATGGGTTTGAGGGAAAATGGACAAAGGCTCTGCCGAAGGCACCCGCGCGACCGATGCGTGGTTTGCTGATAGGACCTTCCTTCGTGACTTAGGGCCGTCCATTTGCACTTTACCCCGGCAGGGATCGTTCGAGTAAGGTTGACAAGGTGATCGTTTTTTTTTGCAGCACTAGGAGACTTGAAGTTGAGATGGATGTGAGGAAGTTTTTTGAGAGGAAGCGCGCTAAAATTCGTGCTCTTTCTTCTGCCTTACTTATCTCGTGTAACTCTCTTGTGTTTTTTTCTTTTCTTCTAGTGTCACTTAGGGCCTCAGCCGTGATTGATGAAACAGGAATCGTGACGAAAGCTAGTATCTCTTTGCTCAGTAATGTGCCGCGAAGTTTATTTGTATTTGATCCAGACCTTTTTCTACAGTTGGAGTCGTTTTCAAGGTTGGAAGAGAAGCACCAAGAAACCTCATTTGATATCCTATACTTTCCTTCCCCAACCTAATTTTTTAACCTTTCTGTCTTACTTACGTAGGTAGACGGTTTAAGGCGGTTTTCCTCTGTCGTTAGTATCGAAACAGGTGGATAATAAGTAGAAAGAAATTTTGTGGAAAAGTACTGAGTTACTTGCGTGTTATCATATCACTATTCCACGAGGTTAGCCATTAGCATTGGGCTCGACTGATGCTGCCAAGTCTTCCAGAATAAGACCCATTTGCGTTCGTCATTATGGTTTTAGGAAAATTTCGAAAAACCAAGACGACCCAGGCATTACTTGAATGCGTAGTATTTGGGAATTTCTAGAAATTTAAGCAGGACTGGATGTGGGGATGCATACCCTCAACGTGATTTCTTTTGTGATTAGCGTAAAAATATAATTCCATATTTATTTTCTTTGTAGAAGAGCTGCCCCGAAGGTCGTTTATGACTGAATCCTCACTGCGTGTAGGTATGTGAAGTTAATGATATCCCATGATGTCCCAAAGCACATTCATGGGTTCTTTGTGTGATGAGACTTGGCATTGGCGGAAAATGTGCGATTAGGGTCTCTTGCTCCACGCCCATTAATTTCCCAAGCCCGCCGGAGGGGGTGGGGGTAAGAGGGGGGCGGGGGGGAGTTTCGGTGTGGTGTGAGAGAGAGGGTGAGTGGGCACGTCGGAATTCGCACAGGGATGCTAAAGGGGTGCACGATGTGTTGGCTCTGGGGATTCGTAACTGTTTTCAGCGGTGAGTAAGACCGCAGTGAAAGTTCAAGCTTGCCTTTCAAGAAACGGATTCGTGCCAATCGGACCTCGATCGGGCGGTTTTTCCTTTTTCTGGGACGTGAAGAGGGAACGGAATGGAGGGGGTGGGTGGGTGGGTGAGCCCCCAGTCGAACTGAGGTTTTCGCATTCTCTAAAAACTTCTCTTATCATCCTCATTCCTCTCTTCACACCTCGCGTTCGACTTTCCTTCCAAGGAATCGACTGTCGACAGCGCCGTGCAGGATCCGTCGTCGACGTTGTGGTGGGCGCCTTTTCATCACGCCTTGCCATCATGGATATTATTTCACCCGTAGACACTCCTTGCCTAAGAAGGCCTAGCTCAATAGAAATGACACTTTCATAGTATTTAATCGTTTAATGAAACGAGGTTTGGTTTGAGAAATCGCAAGTTACTGCTATCAGAGAAATAGAATTGTGTTGCTACAAACTAACCAACGCTACATGACAGGAAAATAGATTTTTTTTGCAATTTCATGCAGTTTATTAGGAACCTAGGTAGAAATTAATCTATTTTACAAGTGTTAAATTGCAATTTGGTCTTCATTACATCAGCTAATCGTTGAAATGCGTTTAATCACGCAATTATTCGAGCATCACTTTGAAATATAGCTATAATGCAGTATAGTGAACGAGAGAGACATTCTCAAATAATTTCAGTTGGATTTCATTCGTGCTCCTGTGTAGGCCGTACGCTGATTAAGTTGAATTTGTTCCGGCTCCTCTCCAGCATTACAGTTCAATGATAGTGTTCGATATTCATCTATTGGGCCCCCCGATCTGCTTCCTTGGAGTTAATTGAAGTTATTAATGTCATTGATGGTCTCATTGTAATTTGTTGGAGCAGTGAAGTAACTTCACAACTCGTATTCATCAACTTAAAGAGGCTACCTGGTGGTGGAGAGGGAAATCATGTGCAGTTCTAATTTTTCTCTGGTATTAAGGTTTTTTTAACCTTGATTAGCATCGAGTTTTAATATTAATTATAGAAATAAATTTTTATTTTATTTCACGTTCTTTCAGCTGTTATATGCTTTTGAAAGTAGTTCCTCCACGTGAAGAGAGAGGTTTCGACGTGGATTTTGAAGTGGCCGTGTGTCCTTGTTCGCTCAGTTCGTCCTTCTTTCATTTCCCCGAGGAAGTGAGGGGTGCGCGGGGACGCAGACATCCATGGGAACTTCTTTTGGAGGGTCTTCACGGAAAACTCGTATTATAAAAGTGTGTGACGAGAGTGAGGAATAGAGAGAGAGAGGACCGTTACTCCAAACATCCGGGCTCCCGATGCCGGGCCTCGGTGACACTTGACCTCCCGAAATATTGGGAGTTTCTTTGGAAACGTACCGGATCCGGATGCCCGCCTCGAATGTGAAGTCCCTTCCTCCTCCTCAACCTGGCTAGCTGTCCGCCTTCATTCACGCGTTGCCTTTGCAGAAATTACAGCGTCTAGTTTGAGACTGGATCTAGACTGCTTGACGGTGAATGCGCATTTTTAAGGCCTTATTACCCGGCGAATGATCTTGCGAATGATCATGCTCATGACGTTCATGCATCGTGGAAAACGGATAATTCCACGCTTGAAAAATCATGCGCATGATCTTTCGAGCAAAATTAGAACATGTTCTATTTTTGATCGCATGATCCCGTGAATCATCGCATGACACGACCGCACGACATCCATCTTGGTTGTTTTGGTTAATGGAACCACCGAAATTCAATGGGAATAAGATTGTTTTGTAATTAGATGTGGGAATTGGAATTTTGGTTCATTTCGATGATTCGGTCCATGCGATTTGGTTCATGTTAATTACTCGCTCTTTCAACTCATTCAAGTGATGTTTGTACGATGGTGGCGCTTTTAAATGATATGCGAAGATGATACTTAGTTACCTTAGTCCACACAATTCATCGCAGAAGGGACAAAAATCACGCAACCGAAGACGATGCTTTCAAATGATATGCCTACAAATATGATAGGGGCATTTTTATTCAGAATGTTTTTAATGCTACTGGAGATAGTATTATACGTACTTCACTGCAATAGAGCGAGAATCAGTTTTTGTTATTTACACTAAACATTTGCAACTCCTATTCTCCTTTTACACTCATGTCACTCACAATTTTACTTGTTTGTTATCACAGCTACCATGTAATGAGAAGAATTAAAACAATTCATCGTATCAAACCTTAAAAAAATTCGCTTTCATATTCTGATGACACTTTACGCACTTCGAGAATAATTAGGCTTATGTGAATTCTTATACGCCTTATCTGATCTTTCATAATCATGACTGGTGAGAATTAAGATAGCATTAAATTACTCTTCTGTCATCCTTAAAAAATTACGGTAGGCCTCAAGGTCGCTAAAATTACGTCCTTCCGGTCCATCACTAGCGGCTTGACTTCCCTCGCATTAATGTAAATTTACGACGCTAAAAACTTTGTTCCCGCAAAGATGCACTATCAGCCGATGAAAACAAACCACTCCTACCGTCAATACCCAAGAGCTATGATTGAAACACTTGCATCGGTCGGAAATTTTCGGTGAATCGATACGAACTATCGTCAGGCGTGCCACTGCGCATCCATTTAGCGCATAAAATTCACCGTGTAGAAAAGACTTCTAGGTCATCATTGAAATTTATTCGTGAATTAATGCTCGTAAGATCATGGGCATGATCATCCGTTGTGTAAATCGGCCTTTAGGACCGTGCTTAGTCTTCCGGTATTCCCCTGCCGCCCGGAATATGTTTTTAAAAAATTAAGATTTGTCGTTTCATGTGACTGATGTACGGCCTGGAAAACTTGGCACGATTTTCCTGAGTATTTGCGTTTTATGAGGAATAATGTAAATTTATTGATTTTGAAAATGTGTCTACCTCATTGCAAGGCTATATTGCAGCATTTAGCCATACAGTCTAAGTAGCTTTTTTACTCAATGTCATCATAATTGGAAGCGCTGACATACTGCCTATTTAGAGCATTGACATTTTATGAGTATAGTCCAAACTGTTCGTTGGGATAACTTTGGTAAGTCGTCGATATGTTATCTCTTATCTGGAGATGCTTAGATGGATTATTTCAAATTAATTTTCTCCAGCTGTCCACATAATAATCGATTGAGCCATGGCCTCGCCATGGGATTATTAAAATTTAGATCACTACTTGTTTTTAATCTCATATCTTTAGTTATTTCCATTAAAATCACGCATTGCAATTTCGTTTTAATAGCCACAAAAATCCAGCTCACGCGAGTTTTTTTTTTTCCCAATTTTGTGTTCTAATATTCGTTCAGTGATTGGTCTTCTATTGAAGCAAGGGGTATTTAAAAAAAATATTTTTTTTTTCAAAATTTGAAGTGTTGTCGTGAATTTGCGTTAATTACTAAATATTATCTCTGGACTCGATTGGTTTGGCTTGACTAATCGCTCTTGTATTCACATTAAGTACGCTTTTTTTCCAATGCTGCATCACTGGTAAACATTATATTCTTTTCAGGAAAATTTTTAGAAATCAGTGTATAGTTTTCAAGTTCTTGAAGTATTATTTAAAAGTTTAACGAACAGTACATAATCCGAAAATTGATCAACTGTCTAGTGATTCCTATGGAATCTTGATTCGACCTTCGAGCTGCTAAGGACGAATCCTGGTCATAATTCACTTGAAAAATGATTGCATTTCAGCAGTTCGATATGTTTTGGTTCAATTTTTTAGGCAGGATTGAGAGACTACTTGCTCTTTGAAGGCTAAGTGTCCAATGCAATGCTTCAACAGAGTATATTTTACTTAAGTTGCCATGTCCAATGAAAGACCCAACTTGTTATTTATCTACTGTGTCCCCCTGTTTGTTTTCCGTTCAGAATTCTTTTCGGCTGTATTTTTTCTGGTTTCTTAATCCAGCTCAATTTGTATCCGTGGCCAGACAGACTTCGGATCCTATTTCACCCTTGACGAGCAGTTAGGCTCGAGCTCATTCGTAACATCTAGAAATATATCCTTGTTCATAAAAACACTTGAAACCTTTCTCCGGCGAACGGTAAAAAAAAAATAATTCGAAGGTCTACACACGTTTAAACATCGGACTTAAATTAATCATGGGAGTAACGGATGTCGTTCCTGTGGAGAAAAATACCGCTCTTGTTTCTGCCGGCTGGAGACGAATGGTTGGATCGCTCTGACGCCTCGCAGGTGGTCGCCTAGGCACGGAGGAGCTTGATCCTCGATGGTCAGTCGGTCACCGCTCAATCATCCCGAGTGACCGCGATTTGTTTTCGTGGGAAATGGGAATCATCGGTGACCAAAGCTAGTGCGAAGCGACGAGTGAGGCTTGGAGGGGAAAGAAAAAAAGTGGTTGTGCTGCTTCATGGGAGAAAGTTCTTTGGGGGGAGATTTGAGAGTGGGACCGCGGATGGCCGTTGCGAATGCGTGTGTGTTTTTGTGGCGGCAACGGCTCGGGCACGCGAGAGGACCCTCGGAGGGAGACGGAGGAAGAGTGACGAACCTGGAATCCCCCCGCGCGCGTGGCACGCTTTCTTCGGCTGACGCAAGCGGGGAAGCATCCGCTGTCGGCGGTGCGTGGTGCGCTACACTGCGAGCGGTGGTGCATGCACCCCGCCCCGCCTTAAGGCCGGTAGGCGTCGAGGGGAGACGGAAGCCTTCCGTTTTGAGCGAAAGTTGCGAATCGCGTACTATTTTTCGATAGGTGGAACCTCGAACGTATGCACGCACGTGCATCAGTGCCATCCATGAATGAGTCGCTTATCGTCGGCGAAAGATTTGGCACGAGTCCGGATCTACGTGCTGATGTTAAGGCGTGGGCTAAGCAAGGTGCGAAATCACATAGCAATCACGGTGTGTGTTCTGCCAACTTCAGTGTCACAATGTTCAAGTTGTAGCTCCAGTGAAAAAATAAGGGACACCCTTGCTGTCATCAATGAATGAGTCATGATTTGGCGCATCCCTATTTGTTGCCGTGCACTTCTACATAAACTCGAATCCGTCAGGATTATACTGCGTGGCTCATTTTTAAATTAAGAGACGCTAATGCGTATCGGAGCGGGTGAATTTATTTCAGATTAAAAGATTCCCATTTCAATGAAGAAAATCCTTTAGTCCATCACCTGGAATGATTATTCTTTGTAGAGATGATAAATCGGCTTGGCTGATCTCTTCGGAATCGTGTCTCAAAGCATGTTTTTAATTGCCATTTCCGCAGTTAGATGTCAAAATGATAGTTTATCGGTAGTTGACAAAATTTTAAAATTTGTTCAATGCTTTTCAGCGAACATCTCGTGGTTAAACCTTAATACTCGAGATTACTTAAGTTCATAATGCATAATAGCATGACCCTGCTGTGTTGCGGTGTTGATTTCAAGTAAATAAGAAGTATCTACCTAGAACTCATGGGCTTGTCTTCACCAGACTTCTGTAGGGTATACACACAATATATATTAGATTCTCATCCGGAGCAATATCGTTTACGGATACACCCGATGCTTATCATAGGCAATTTCACAGGTTCCCTATACCCCTATTTTACGCGGTTAATATTTTAAAAAATTCCAAACATGAATTATTTTGTTCCAATACTCTTCGCCGAGTATCCTCGTTAATGCACGTTTTGATCCGTTGATAGGTTCATTCATGACATAACATGAGCTGCTGTTATTTGGTTCTGGCTCCTGGTGGGTGAAGCACTCGGTGATCCTCTTAGAGAAGATGCTGCCTAATAACGGATGTGGGGATTATCCAGGCCACTACTGTATGTACTACATCGTATGTTATCAGCCTGAAAGGTGCATTTCTTAATCTGCATGGACAAAAATAGCTCTACAATTGTTACGCAATCGTACACGTAACAATTTACCAAGATGCAAGTCTTTGGTTGATATTTGAAATGTTTCTTCCTTTGCGGTTTATCTTCATCTACAAAATACCCTGCAAGCCACCTCAAGGGTGTGTGGCAGGGGGTGGTTAGTGACCAACATGCATTACACTATACCCTATTAAAGTTAGTGTAACTGCGACTATTGATCCATTAGCATAAATCGCTAATACTTGTCAGGAGGCAATGCCTCACAAGCATGCACTACACTATGGGTATACTACCAATGTTAGAAGGATCGTTTACGTTTTGCAGCTACATAAATGGCCAGAGATACAAGAATTATACAGAAAGCATGCACGGCGTGCTGTTTGTACTAGGTAGCAGGTAAGCATACTAGTATTAGGGAGTAAATCAACTAACTAGATACATTAACTATTGGCAAACCTAGTTGTCTCATTGACAGCTGTTGTGGTCTCTTATCGTTCGCGAGAAAAATGGAATTTTAAATCTGTCCGTTCTGCATTCTAGTTCCCTAATTTTATTCTCATGATCCGATCTAGAGGTGGGTCGGTCGCGAACGAACGAATCTAATCGAACGACTCTTTGAGGTGAATTGACGCACTGAATCGTTCATGGTAATGAACCGTCGTTCCTGCGACTCGTAACAGAGTCCTCTACATGGCCACCATGACAACTATCACTACTCAGCGGCGTAGATGCAAATGGGCGCACCACTCGGCAAAGATGGGAATCAACAGACGCCACGAACGAACGAGGAACGAACGAGTCCTCCCACCCTTCAACTTTGAAGTTTGAGAGAGGGGGGACCTGTGTAATCATATAGCGCGAGGAGTGGGAGGAATCGCTACCTATGAGTCCGTGAACGTGTGATTCAATGACTCGGCAAAGAATCATGATATCTCTGACTCTAATTGAATCAAGAGTTGTCGAAGACTCATGAATCAGTGAGGAATCATATGGAGTCGAAGAATCATATGAGTCGAGGAATCATATATGAGTCGAAGAATCATATGAGTCGAGGAATCATATATGAGTTGAGGAATCATATGAGTCGAGGAATCACTTGAGTCTAGTGAATCGTCGGGGAATCGCTGATTCTTGACAGTGTAGTAGAGCAGACAGAGTAGCAGACCCAAGAATCAATTATAATGCTCAAGGAATCGGTTATCTCAGAGGAAACCAGGATTCCTGATTAATTTTCAATGAATCTTGATTTGCACAGGGACATGCGATTTTTCGTGAACTTGAAGAAAAAATAGGTATTTGTTCTGAAAAATTCAGAATTCCATGGTCTGTGGTAGTTATTAAGAACAAAAATATATTAATGTTACCCGAATTATTCATACGTTTTGGGGTTCGACCAATGAAATACCGAAGGAAACTGTTGTAGGCATGATTTTGCGGAGGTCATCCATTACGTAAGAATTAAAATAACTGTAAACTCCACTAGTATTTATTATCACGATCCGGGTTTCAACACTTGGTGTCATCTTCAGGTGACCTGAAGTGGACACCAAAGTGTTGAAACCCAGGTCATTATAATAAATAATAAGTGGATGAGTTAACTAGTTATTTTACTTCATCCGTAATACCAAACATTAACTTTTATCGTGAGAAACATCATTGGAGAAATGTTCATTACCGACTTTTATCGTATTTCGCGACGAAATACTCAAGTGAGTATGGATTTAGTTCCCTTCTGTCAACCAAGACCACATCTAGAAATAAATTGCTTGGGCGCACAAGCAGACATTCGGATTGCTACGAGCAACTGGCCACGTTTGAAAAAAATCTTATGTAATAACAAGAAAAAAAGGTTCATGAACTAAGTTGACTAGAGGACATTTGAACATAAGTTTTAAGTTAAAAAAATAAATTTCATGCATAGATGTAACTTTTTGGTTTATATAACTTTTAATTTGTTCTGTAATATATTTTTTTTCATGTTTCATTTTTGTCTTTATACCTACTATTAAATTAATCAGAAAAATTTGTTTTGGTAGCATTTTCGCTTTCATTCTTAAATGAATATTTACTTTAAGGGGCGCGAGAAAAAACTAAATTTTTGGGGAGTGGGGTATAAAAATGTTTGGGGCCACTATTTACGAAGAAAATTGAACGAGAACGAGCTCCAAGAATCGACTCCTTTTACTGAACGACCGATGAATGAGTCGGTCATCGGAATGAACGATTTTGCCCATCTCTAATCCGATCTACCGTAAAATTATATTAACGTCGTCCGAAAATTATTTGGTTTGGAACTTAATAATAATCGCTAATGATAGCTTTATCATGCCATTCCAGAATATGTACATGCTTAAATAAAATACCCTTCGAGTGTTTTGGCAATGGCGTTGAAGGAAGTCACGACCCTCTACCACTCGGCTATAATTTTTGAACCTCATTCGTGACTTATGCTCTCGCATTCCTTCCGCCATCTCGGAACACAAGTGCTGCTCTCTGGTGACGACAAGACTCCCTCTCCTGGGGGGGTTGGTGCTCTTCAAGAGGCGCTGCACTCGGCGCGTTTCGCCTTCGCGTCGCGCGGAGCGATGCTCGACTGTTTGGTGGGGGGGAGGGGGTTGATGACGTCGTTCTCATTGAACCGACCGCAAGTGGATGATGCGATGCAGGGACGGCTCGAATCGCGACGGTTGGACGTGCAAACGGGGCTAATAGAATTTCTCGTGAGCGACTGGATTGAGTGTCTGCCTATATATATTTTTTTTTTCGCTCGTGATATTTTTATATTTGGCGCGCACCTGAGAAGTGTGCGGTGGATATTCAATCTAGTGGAAGGAGTTGTGATTGCGGCCGCGTGGAATTGAATTTTTGCGGCGGAATCACGTTCGGAAAGCCTCGGCGGATCCGATGAATGCATGCATGTATGTACCACGCGCGAGAGTGTAACGCGCTTGTGAAGGGTTTTGGCACAAAGTGTTCTCCCCGCTATTTCTCTCTCTCCCGGCTCGAAGCGGTGGAATCCGTTCTGCGGTCGTCGGATGAGGCGGCGTCAACATTTGGTGGGGGGAGGGGCAAGGGGTGTCCTTGTGCGGTGTAAGGGCCGGGTGGTGATGGCTGTCGGGGAGATGAGAGGGAGGAAGAGGACCGGCGGGATGAGGGCGAGATCATCTCCATCGTGGCCGCGAGCTAAGGGCAAATCCAGGCTTCAATTAAGGGAGTAATGTCGGAATTCGTTTACTTAGATCCATTTACGGAAATGGAGGAATTGATACGCGTCTTCTTAGCATATATGTAAAAGAAAAGGATTTTTGATATAACTCCAATGTGAAGTGTACCGTTTAGTAGGTGGTATTCGGGGGAAAGCGGATGATGATTTTCGTAGGAGGGTTAGATATGAAGAAGAATGACGGTGTGGATGTAGATGAGAGGGAGACTAACGAAGAAGTAATGAATGTAGTAGCCAGAAGGCGAAATTAATGGGAGGTTGTGGAAGCGGATGGAGGAAGAGTTGGGAGATATCGGAATCATGAAGTAGGTGATGAGTATAGGGTATGTTGGTGATCGCGGAAGGTAAAGGCAAGGAATGAACTTTTGGAGGGTGAGGTCTATTATATGAAGATATTAAAGGCAATTTAAACTAATTGTTTTGTGGGGTAAGAGTTCACCCCATGATGGTGGCGGGGTGTATAAAAAGGGAGGAATCAGGCGAGATGTTGTGGAATATGAACATAATAAGAACTTAGAAGTAACAATTGTGGGTCGAATTAAAATATTTATCTGTGAAAAATTGTTACTTCTAAGTTTTTAGTAGGAACCCCTAATTTTTATTGCGGAATTGGACAGCAGGGTCAAATTGACCCTGCTGTCCAATCGTGTTGTGATAGTCGGCAGCAAATGCACACCCACTGCGGTCTCGAGAGCTCGCGACGCGATTGTCGGCATTGGTCTCGGAGAACTGGTGTACTTAATTCGTTTGTTTTTGCGTTCTTCAACGGCTGCATTGGGGTATTTATGTTATCTTGAGTAGTTAGTCGATTTTGCAGCAATAATTGGATAAATACGCCTTATGTATGCTGTTCATCAATGCCGGCAGGTGCCCGTTCAGCATAACAGTCGAAGAGGTGTAACTCCACAGCAACTAAAAATCGGACACTAGTTGAAAATAAATTTTTAACTCAAAATTGACCCTGCTGTCCAATTCCGAAATAAAAAATAAGGGTTCCCATTTTAAGAAATCAACTTACCTTGAAATGACCTCTAAGGGCAGTCTCAAGGCCAAAGTGGAGGTCAATTGTTGGGTGTCCCCCTCTGAACCGTACAAATTTTGTATTTAACATTTTTCTCTATCTTGCGTATTTTACGAAATATTTAATACATGTGTCGTTTAAAATGGCCCACCCTTTATATTGTAAGTTTGACTCATGTTGGATCAATGGCGGTCGGATACAGTTAGTTACTAAAAAATTCTAGTTTTTTTTAACATGTCGCTCATCAGTAATGCGGGAGAAAGAGCTTTTGTTTACTGTTTATACTGGTGGACTATGAAAGCAGCATGTGCGCATTATTCCGACACTTGACGCGACTTGTCCTTTGATGAATAATCTTTCTGAACGATTGCTGTTAAAGGCTGATATACCTGCTAATTCCAATTTTTGGTCACTTATGTTGATGATAATATCAATTTTGATAAAGTTTGAAGATGTTTTAGAAATGTAGTTTAAAGCTCGAAGATTGATCGTTTTCTGGGACCATGCGGCCACTAGGACCCAACTCTTTGTAGATTGTTCCTTTGTTTTGGCATCCCAAAACAACCGCTTGACATGCAAAAAGCGGTGTCCGTCTGTAGCCATTCGTTTATTCGTAAATTTCGTGCGTTGCAATTGACCCCGCTGTCCCGTGGAAGCGTCAGCGGGGGAGGGTGAGTACTTCTTCTTGGAGATGAGAGCATCACCTTGGATTCTTTCTCCATCCCTCTGGCGCCTATGTCTCGCAACCATTCCCTCCGACCCGGACTCGAGTCAGGTGACGGGACGTGCGTCGAATGGCGCGCGGTTT
Organism: Pyrrhosoma nymphula; assembly: GCA_963573305.1. NCBI lineage: Eukaryota > Metazoa > Arthropoda > Insecta > Odonata > Coenagrionidae > Pyrrhosoma > Pyrrhosoma nymphula. Next base: position 162,762,192 of record OY754330.1, read on the forward strand.
TTCCACACGCGGTGCGGGAGAAGCCCTCTGGGTTCGTTTGCGGCCTCCGTCATGAGTGAGAGGAAGCACGCATGACGAGTGGTCTTGCGCGTGAGATTGATCTCCTTTCCTCTTACTTTCTCTCTCTCCGTCCCCTTTCATCCAAGACCATTCGCATTCGCGTTATGGTCCTCGTTTGCGTGAATCCATCCTTCCGTCTTTTAATTCTACAATTCTATCCGAAAAAAAAATATTTATGTATTATGAAAAATTTATGTAGTGCTCTAGAAAAACTGCGCATTTTTCGAGCGTGCTAGTTGGATTGGGTTTTTTAAAAGTTGCAAGATGAAAGAACGGCGTGAAATAAAAATTGGTTCGTTAGTTTTCGGTAGTGCAATATGAATTGGCACCTTGCACTAAATGTTTGCTACAGAGGACACTCATTTTAATTCTAATTTCTTCCGGAAACTCGTATCAAAAATGGAGTTCGAGTTAGTTCGCTCGTGTGAAAGGTTTATCTCTACGAAATTTGCTTCGCGTGGAGTCTCGCTTTCCAATTATTTTTTATTTACATATCTTGAAAGTATTTCAAATTATTGGAAATTACCCATATCAAGAAATGAAGTGTCTTGGTGACTGATATAGTTATACCGAATTTAGCGAGCGTGATGATCTTCGGTGATCAGGTGCGGTAGCTGTCGAGATATCGTCGGCAGGACGGGGAGGTGATCCTCGAGAGACGCTGATGATTTCGCACCCGCATTGGAGGCGCCCTTTAACATCCTCCTCTTAATTTATTTTCGTGACGACTCTGCAGGTGGCGGCTCTTCTCTTTTGATGTTAGCGACGCTTTGCCTCCCCGTCGCTCGTCGCAATTGACCTCCCATCGAATGCAATTTCCCCGTGCTACTAATTTCCGAATCCCGTCCCAGAGTATCGCTTCGACGTGGGCTCTCACGTGAGAGATCTCGCTCCACCCTTCGAGAGCCAGAGATGGAAAGGGACGATGCGATTTGTACATGCTGTAGAAGGTTCAACTTCGTGCAACCCTTTCTCTCTCTCTGTCGAACTCGTAGCTGCTTTTCTCCTCCATCAAAACTCTTATTGTTGTACTCACGGGACTGAAAAGGGTAATGCTTACACCATAAGGACAGCTAACCGTTAGCTCTAGTTAGAACCAGTTAACCTTATAGGGACTAAATTAATTATTTTGAATGATCTTTGAAAATATTGGTGAAATCGGTCTAAAGGCGTGAACTTTGTTAATGAGAATGTAATTAATCTTTTCTATTTAGTAGTGAGCATTTTTATTTGAGTACTGTTGCCATACGGTAGCGATAGTCAAATAACACGAAAAAAGTTGCGTATCTTATATTTTTTTTAAATTTATCCAGCATTCAAATTTTTATGTCACAATATGAATGTTAGCGGCGTTTGTTAATATTAATTTAAAAAGATAAAGAATATGCATTAAACCCTTCGAGTACTCAACATTGTAATAAGTATGATTTTACATTCGCTAAATCAATCAAAATGAAGCCCAACTACTTTCAGCTGTTCCCTAAGAAAAAGGGTTATTTTAGGTTTATTTGAGGGCTCCTACATTAATTTACTCCTCTTTACTATTCATTTGTGAATAAAAATTCTTAGTTTTTTCGTTTTCTATATTTTAGCATGTCTACTAAATATTCAGATGAATAATAATTTGAGCGTTGATTACGATATATTTTACGAACTTTTACATTACTATAGATACAATTAATATCGCGGTTTTGGTGAATCCTGTGAGATGGTAAAATATAAAAACATACAAAATATATTTAATATAGTTGATCGTATCGCCATAAAGGAGTGTTTAATACGTTTACTATTTAAGGTGTGACCAGGACCTTGGTGTCATGACCTCCGGTCTTGTCTCTCCACCATTGGAGTCGGTCGGGCCTTCTAGCGAAGGAAAAGTTCAATTAATGATATTCCGAGGCACTCACTGTTTTCCAACTGCAAACTTGAATATAAATGTGGAGTTATTATTTTTAACGTTCAATGAGATATTGTTTTCTGTTGTACGTCCTGTTAATTATATTGTAATTATTTATGTTAAAAAATTACTTGATTACCCATTATATATTTAGTGATACAGATTTATTTCTAGCCAAATGAATTTGTGTCCATCTATGTCACTAAAATTGCATTGATAAACTTACTGTGTGTTAAATTTTTCACATTAGAATATCTGAATTATATTTAACTAAAATTGAATATAATGTTTTGTTACAAAGAGATAGTGATGTGTTTAAAAAACAAAAAAAAATATAATATACAAGCCAATTTGATTAGTTCTCTGATCAAGGAAATCTCATAGCCATGGCTAACAGATTGTTTTCTCTTTTTTTCCTCAGGTAAGTGGGGGTGGCGCTGTGGTAACGAACCCGGAGATTCGTCTTCGTCTTCCCGTTTCCCTCTCCAAGGCAACGGGAGTAACTTCCATCCCTTAGGATACGCTCACTATTCAATAGACCTTAAATGTAATGGGCTCTACTCGGGCGGTGAACAGGAATGGTGAATTATTCGCTTGCTATTTAAATTACTGGTGTCTGTCGTAATGACCGGCGGACAATTTCCTATAGTTCAGAATTCGGCCTCATGAGTCCTCGAATGCTTATGCTATGCTGAGAGAACTTAACGAAGATACGTACTAAATATTTTTCAATTAATAGTCGAGATTATTTCAATGAAAAGCGGCATGAACTCCCGCAGGCTAAACTCTATAGCTTGTTTGTGTACGCGGGAAACAGGAGCCAGTCAATCACCTTCATTCCTCACTTTAGATTGACGGTCGTTGTCTCTTTGAGTAAACATTAGGTTAGTGTTCTTTGCCGGTGGTTTTAGAAACGGGAGGTTGTTTTGACAGAAGAATCACAATTTACTTAAGACGGGGAACTTGTGTCGCTGGCATGTCTTCTTTACCCGCAGCCGGCTGCTTAGGCAGTTATATTTTGGGAATCCTTGAGAGGAATGGCTTCTCTTGGGCGCCTCCGTCCCCGTGCTCCACAAACCAAGACTCGCCTCGTGGTTGCACATTCGTGTGCGTGCGTCACGTGAAGGCCTGCCGACATTTATTTCAACATTTATTAATGTTCATGCTCAAGTCGCGTAGCCATATATATATCTATTAGAACAATTTTTGCGCAAGTTATGAATGCTTGTGCCACGCTCCATATCAGTGTTCACCTACCTTTTCTTTACGTCTCTTCTCAGACCCCTCAATTCATCAATTCCTTTCTATTCGCTAAAGAAGCATTCTCGAAGAGAAGGGAATCAATTGATGAGGGGGGGGGGTCTGAGAAGAGACTGGTGAAAACTCTGATATGGAGCGTGGAGCTGTATGGGTCGGAAACTTGGTCATTGCGAAGAGAGGATGTACATAGACTTGAGGCGTTTGAGATGTGGGTTTTGAGAGGGTGAGCTGGGTGGCGAGGAAGATGAACGAGGAGGTATTGGATATGGTTGGAGAGGAAGCTGGGGGCAGAGGTGTGGAGGAGGCAGAAGAGATGGATGGAGGAGGTTTTGAGAGCGAGCGCAAGCATGCAATGCTTGCGCTTTGCGAAAGCGAGGCAATGTCTCAGAAATTGGGATGCAGAATGGGGACTGTCCAAGAACCTACCAATCAGCTGGTAGAATACTTAAGTTAAAATAAATGAATGAATGCTTGTGGTAGTTTTAAGGTATGGATAAATTGACCTCAACGATCTCGAAGTCTGACGTACCTTTACCTTGGTTTATCTTTTTCTTTCCTCCGGAATTTTCGCTTTTCATTGAACTCCTCTGTTTTTTTTTTGTATACTCGCTTATATCTGCTCATTCTTTTCATTTTATTGAATCGTTTACAACGTTGTCTAGATCTCTATGATCATTCTAGATAGTTTGATCCAATCTTCAACGTATCATATTACTGCGTGACTATACTATTGTGAATTTTTACATTATCCTACTCAAGTATTCGACCGTCACTTTGTTTGATTGGTGGGCAGGCTTGTGTTGATATGATTGCGTCACTTCGCGTTCGAACTTATTGTCCCTGCAAACAGAATATTTTTCTTTTTATTAAATTTTGTCGCTTTAACAGTTTTATTTTTACTTGCCTTAAATTTTTCTCGTCGAAGGTATCAGTGAAATTTTAATTAAGACGGCGCTAAGAACGCGTTGGAATTTGCCTTAAGGTTGAGGATGGTAAATGTATTCTGTTAGATTTGCAGTTAGTTTATGATAGGAATGTCGCTGTACCAAAAAGTCTTTGAATTGCACCACATGCATGGTTGCTTATTTGTGGAAAAGCTGTGTGTTATTCTCTAACTTTTTCACAATATGTTGAGAAAATTTGAGAAAATATGTATGAAATATGTTTTCAATGAAAAGTTGGGGGTTGCGGAGTGGGGGGGGGGGATTGGAGAAGACATTCCCTATAGGAGCAACCTGTTCGAATGCGAGGTGACTTAATCACATCAGCACTGGTCTGCCTGCCAATCAAACAAATTGACGGTGGAATACTTGAGTCAGGGATTATAAGTAGTCACAATAGGCCATACGAATTGCAGTGATAGGATGATGATTGCATCATATTACCTCGAATGATCATACAAATTAATGAAGTATATAACAATATTATGGATACGCCGCACATTTAAAAAACTACCGGAATACTATTGACATTTCTCGTCGTGAGATTTACTAGCGTGGGAGAGTCTTTCTAGCTTGCGAGCTCTTGTCAGGAAGAGTCATTCATTGAACCTAAATTAAAACGTGTAGCAGATGACTCGTCCAAATTGTTGCGGGCCACGGCAACATTGATCCGAATTGGCGCGGCGGAAGGACTTTTCAAGGTGAACGCGTCATTTATTTTACATTTCCTGGTTATGTGTCGGTCCTGACCGTCTCGTAATAGTCTTTGACGGCACTGTGGTGAGCGCGAATCCCCTTCGTGATGGCGAGAGTAATTGCTTCTCACGCGCAGACGGTCATGAAGTCTCGACTGAAAGTTAATCCCGCGAACGGGAAGTAAGGAGCGTAAGTCGTCGAGATCCTTCCCCGGCCCCATGTTTTCGCCTCTGTCCGCGGCCCTCGTAAGTCTTTTTGGTTTCCGTAACTGGACAGGTCTTTCCGTTTAAACGATGCAAGTGAATACGATCTCGTCTCATTTATTTCTTCGTATTCCTTGCCGTTTTGAGTTCAAGAGCGGGAAAGAGAATCGAAAGACTTCGAGGTACACAATGCCAACGCGGTCCCTCCCTGTCCCAGGCTATCCATCTAATTTGGAGGTAGATATATCGTAAAAATTGGAGCGATAATACGAGAGTATCTCCTATGATGTATTTTTATTACTGGAAGCGATCTATCTGTGGGTTTACAGTGAAGAAGGAATACGTATAATAATCTTTTTCCTACTGCAGGGCGTTGTCTCCTTATTTGATTACTTTCCCATTCATGAAGCATATTTCGTGTGCATGATTTCATTCCGAATATCTCGCGCTGAATTCCTAATGTATCTAACAACGTCTTCAATTCTCTGGATGATTGACGAATCATAGCCTGGCAGTCAGCGAATCTAACAGACTTTAACTATCCTCCTAACGTCATTCCTACATCTAGCTCTTCCCAAGCGTAGTGCACTCGTAGCTCTCGTACTTTTAGCCTTATAATTATCTACATTCCTGAATAAAAAACAAACGTTTTTTAAATTAAGACTATTGGACAGTTTTCGTGCTTGGTTGTTTATTTTGCCACATTTTGATGAAAGCCTTGCGTTCACTGTCGGCCACCGCTGTAGTATGGATTCCCGTCTGCGTCCACTGCTTATAATCACTACGCATCGCGACTTACGTGTGGCACGTTTGGCGTTAATTACGGAATATTTCACAAGTAAGTGGAAGGGAATAGGGGTGGCCGATAACACTTATTTCCACGGTTTTCTCTCTTATCACATTGCTTCTCGTGTACACTAATTTCTTTAAGCCATCACCAGGTGAGAATATTTTTCAAGATATTCTTATCTTCGTTAGAGTGCCTAGAGAACCGTCCACTTTATTTTCGTTTACTTAGTTAGGAACTTCTAGCGCCTCAAAATTGGTCTAACTAGTGTAAAAATCTGATGTAATCGGTATTAATTCTTTCATTCACAAAAACAAGTCGTCGTTTGCAGCTCATTGATCTGGCTCGTCCTCTAATGGAGACAGGATTACATATCTCTTAAGGCCGTTTTACACAGGGCACGAAATTGCACAACTTCAAACTGCATTTTTTTCTCAATCGGGCGTGCAATCATTTTCGAATTAGAGCAGGGGCTATTTTGCCACCTCGCGTTCATGCTGCAATTAAATTACATGCTATTTTCGCTTATTTTCTCCGCTTTCGGGAATATCTTGATTTGCGTAACCCAAAAATGGTTGCTCTTGAGAATTGATTGGCGTTAAATTTTATATTCGCTTCTAACCGACTTCATAACCTTTTACAGGAGTATTAAATGGTTTCCCTGTCGTACCTAGTCATTGGCGCATGACACTCTCTTGAGGCGTCATATCTTCGAGGGTGTCGCATTCCATGGAGGAGTCGGGGGAGAAAGTGATTGGAGTGAAAGGGGACGAATGGGGAATGGAGAACTTCCCTCCTGATTGTTTGGGGTTTCGTAAGGGCTCGTCGATTTCTACAAACGATTAGAAAATACTTTTTTAAAGTGCCTCTATCACTTTGGCCGCCCAACCAATCGCCCAGCTCGTGACGGAGCAATGAAGTACTTACTCGAGAGTGAGGAGGATGCGGAAAAGAAAGAATCCGCGAAGCGTCTCTCCCTAAGAGGCCGAGTGAGTGCCCTTTCAGAACCTAATTTGCTTTCTGTTTTGCCATGTCGCATCATTTGGGAGAACTCAATTTTAGGGTTACAGATGCATTCATTAATTTATAATACGACGCGATAGCGATTGAAAGTTGGAATGGCGTCTTAATTCATAGTCCGCGTGTGGCAGAGTTAATTCGGAAAAAAAATTCAAATACTGATGAAAATGGGAATAGATTGGCGTGATAGGAGACTTATCCGCAAATTATTTATTTATTTATTAACCACCGAAAACAGCACTCGTCGGCCTTTATATCGGGGTATTTACAATCAACAATGGACAAGCACAAACAACCATTCCCTGGGAAGTGAAAAATCCTCCCCTGGCGGGATTCGAACCCGCGACCATTAGGTTAGCAGGCGAGGACGTTACCCCGCCGCCACCGAGGCCACTTTTGCGTGGCCCAGAGAGCACAGTTTCGGGTGGCTGACGGCAACTCAGGGTGGGCAGTAATAGGTCGCGGGGTAAGGCAAGGGTGTCCTTTTTCGTCTTTGCCTTTTAACATCTATGCTGAGGAAATGGTAAGAGACGTATGGGATAAACTAGATGTGGGATTGAAAGTAGGAGGCCAGCTCATGAAGTCAGATTCGCGGACGACCAGCCGTTGTTCAGTCGGTCATCGAAAGGATTTCAAACTTTAGTAGATGCACTGGAAAAGCAGTGCGAGAAATACAGGATGAAGATTTATAATAAGAAAACAGTAGTAATGAGGTTCTCTAGGACAAAGAACGCGAGGCTGGTCATAAAAGTAAGAGGGCACAAACTGGAGCAAGTGGAACAATTTAATTACTTGGGTAGCAAGCTAGAAGAAACAGGGCATAGTAGCTGATACATAATGAGGAGAATAGCGCTAGCGAAGGAAGCGTCCAATAATAGAAGGGAGCTGATGACGGGGACCTCGGGTAAGGATATGAAGAAGAGGCTGTTGAAGAGCTTGATATGGCTGGAAGGGGTAATGAGGGGCGATGGTTTGCTGAAGACCGTGATAGAGGGGAGGATGTTGGGTAAGCGGGGAAGGGGAAGAAAGAGAATAGGTTTTGTGGACGGGTTAAAGAAGGGTAGGAAGTATGCAGAGGCGAAAAAAGCTATATTGTTAAACAGGGCCCTTCACATGTAAAAACATAGAGGGTTTTATTTTACTTCCATTTAAACCTACTTTAACCAGTAGATCACCTAATAATAAAAAATAATAATTCAGTCGAAGTTACATAATCTTGAACCTCACAGTTATGTCGGGTAGATTGTCTGTTATCCTAAATCTGCTGCCTTTCACCGCCTACAATATAACTTCGGGAACTCTAAACACATTCGTTAGGGTAAGCAGTTGTTTCCTCAGGCTCGACACTCGAAAAAACTTTGGTATACTCAATTTCGAAACCCATCTGGCACTCCAAAGTTGTAGCATCATTCGGAATTCTTTTCCGCTGAAGAGTGTTGAAAACACGGCTTTTCCCGCACGAATGAAGTATTTACAAGTTAGTTCACAATTTCACCATTTGAGACGTTGGGCTAGGAAGACGACAATGATTTAGGCAAATATTTGAGGTCTGCGGTGAAATATCCCCAGCTTTTGCAGGACAACGACCCATTCGCCTTCACTTTCCTTAGGAACTCTCAAGATCCAGCTGATGGGAGCGAGTGAGTAGAATCCAGCCTCGTCCGGCCCTGGCGCGCGGCAGCGGCTTCGGGACTCGAGGGTATAACAGACACACACGCCTTCCGCGTTGTTTCCTTCATGTCTCTCATTCTCTCACGATTACCGGCGAGATTCCCCCTTTTGAGGTAGTTTGAGCGAGATAGTTCCCCAGCCATAATGGAGATCATATTCGAATTATATTTTTTTATTTCAGCGTCTGTAAGAGTATGCAGTATATGTTGTAGTATTAATGGCGCCGAAATATAGTGACATGTGACAAAAAGTTTCTGCAATTAAATGAACGTATCTACAGGTACACAAGTCTCTAACTTGACTCATTTTTTCACGCCGTACGGTGAAAACACCTTCTCAACAGAATGTTTTATTTTGTGATTCTGTTAAAATGACTGCGGTGAGTAATTGATTAGTTTTTATAAACAGTTCAGAAAACATACAAACTACACACCGTTAGTTTTTTGACGAAGTCTACGTGTTAGAAGTTCCTAATTTTTTCAATATTCTCCCTCAGGAGCGCACAGCCGTAATCTATCCCATGTAAAATAGCTTAAATGTTCCGCCATTGTGTAAATTGCTCGAAAAGTAGTTCAGCAAGGGTTTAATATTTTCATAGCATTTGAAATATGGGAGTTATACCTTTAAAATGGAGTCAAATTCATCCAACTCTAGGTGAAGTGACATTTCGCTCAAACTACCTTAATCTTCCCTCTTGAAACCGCCTTTCCCAAATGCACGCATCTTCCCGTATTCATTGTCTGACAATTTCGCGGACTTCTCCACTGGGTGGGGTGCCGCCTTATCGTGTTCCAGCTAATGTGCCTCCCTCCAGTGGCACACGGAACTGTGGAATTCATGTGAGGGAAGTTCTTTCTGATGGCCCTCGAAAGTTACTTCTCACCCCTTCACGTTGGTGGAGTGATCTTTTTAAAAATTCTTTAGGAAACATCCAAGCTGACCTCTTCCTTCCCGGAGGAGTAGTGCCGTAATGCTCCCTTGTCACCATCGAAAGCCCCCGATGTGGAATGATCCGCCATTTCCACTTCGTGGTCGTGTTTTGTCACGCCTTGTCCGAGCAGATCAACGTTGTGTTAGAGCCTTTTGTGATTCAGTGATCCTTTAAAAAATTATAAATTTTAAGATACGTGTTGAACAAAGGTAACTCGACTCTCCCCGGAAACCTTTACATCTGCGTGAACAGGACGTATTCTCAATATTTTAGTAAATGAGACGTCATCATCATATGAGTAATCTACCAGTTAGAGGTAGGTTATGATGAAAGTCAGAGAATATCCAACAGACTCTTACACGCACCGTGCTCCATCTACCTCTAGTATTTCTTTCTTCATGTCAGCGTAAATCCTACCTTTCTTCATCCCGTCCATAAAACCTATTCTCTTTCTTCTTTTTCTCCATTACTGAATCCTTATTTTATTGATTTCATACTGAGAGCGTTATCGTATTGATATTACTATCGTAGAACTGCTACTTGTTGGATGTCATTCCGTGTGCATATTATGCTATTATTAGTTATTTTTTTAAAACCTAGATTTATTTTGACCGATTAAACAAGTGGTAGAAAAAGAGGGCCCATTTTGTCCTTGGCTAATAAACCTTTTCCTAACGTTAGTGACTCAGTTTACATTTATTCTCAACTAATTAATGCTGTGAAATTACTTGTTTTATTACTCGCATATATGGTTTGGTCGGAAATTAGTTTTAACGAATGAGGCCCTACGATTGAATAGGCAAAAATTATATTCTAAATGAATTTGCACTAATGCGAATGCATGGGGCCTACATTTGATTTTGAGGATACCACTTTAAGTTAAAACATGCTACCAAAAACTGAAATGCAAGTTCACAGTTCTTTTTTGTCTTGGTTGTGGTTATCGTCATGGTTGATATGATTTTCTTAACTACGACTTAGAGTTATGTTCTTGAAAATTGATTTAGTTACCTTTCGCTAATCGCTGAATAGGGTGGCTGCTTTTTCCTAGCCTCGGAAGTATTCCCCCATGATGGCGGGTACTGTGTCGTCGAAGTTGTGTTTCCTTACTTTCTTGTTGGTTTGAAGTTTTCGTTGCGGTATAGGTCATGTTCTCTATACGCCCATGGGTATAATATGGGAAACGCGAATGCGTCAATGCTTCTTGATTCCCAGGGCCGTACGGGAAGATCTCTCTCACGTTTAAAGGCAAGTCGTCGCTCTCCCACGACGAATTAGACGCTCTTAAAATGCCATCCTCTCATTTCCCTCGCGCTCTCTTAAAACGCTTGGCTGCGACACCATCTCCATTTTGCCGGAAGAGCGCATATGTGCCGGACTCTCCCTTCATCTTCCGCACTTCCTTCAGACTCCGTTAAGTGGCGACGCAATCGAGCAAATGTAAATATAAAATGGAAGAAGAAGAAACGCTTTTGTGTCGCGTCGTCTCTCGGTGGGATTGGTGCGGGGGATGAGTGACTTGCGGGTCGGGTGGATGTCGAGCTATCGCTCTCTCTCCCACGGCGTCGCACATCTGGGACAAGGGAAGGGTTCAAGACTTCGGTGGTTTTAAGGAAGAGGTGTGCGTTTACGGAAGTGTCTTCCCCCCCTGGGAATTGCCGTTGGCGATGAGATTGCGCAAACGTTTTGTGCAGATTCGGCATTTATGTCCTGAAATCACCATTCGATATTATCGAAATTGATTGGAAGGCTGTATTTAGTCTCCCTTTCCTTGGCTGCCAAATATTGACAGTCTCCATGGATCTTTACTTTATAATTACATTTATTTTGTATCGGGATTCCTTAGATTTTACCCCCGTTTTGATGACAGCGTTTTACAATTTGTTTCTGAAATAATTTGTATGCACATTTTATAGTTATATTTGATTATATTTATATTCTTCTTTGCTCGTCTTCGTTCGTCTGCATCGGCTTTCTTGCTTTACATGCGCCATCTGTTGAATATGCACAGGCGATTTCTGAATTATGTATTCCAATTCTCTCCCTTTTCAACGTTATTGATTAATCCCCACTCCCCCCATTACATTGTTATTGAGCTTTTCATGTTTCCAGCATGAAATCTCATGCAATCCCAAATTCCTTTTATTCTTCTTCCTCCTCTTTCGCTCTCTCCATTCTATCATATTTTCTCCTTCATCGCTGGTTTCATGATTTCGTTAATAATGCATTTTTTCATTCATTAGAGTAATCTGCCGGTTAGAGGTAGGTTATGTTGAAAGACAGAGAATATCCAACATACTCTCACACGTGCCGTGCCCTATCTACCTCTAGTATTTCTTTCTTCATCTTGGTGTAAGTGCTACCTTTCTTCATCCCGTCCATAAAACCTATTCTCTTTCTTCCCCTTCCCCGCTTACCCAACATCCTACCCTCTATCACGGCCTTCAGCAAACCATCATCCCTCATTACCCCTTCCAGCCACCTACCCTGCATTCCCCTAACCTCATCCACAAGTTTCCTATCCTCACCCACCATGTCAAGCACTTCCACATTTGTCTTCCTCCACATTTGCTTTGTCTTATTGTTGTGTCTTGATTTGTGGCATTTTGTGGTACGTCAAGCATTTCTCTTCCAGCGCTTTTCATGACTTGAGTTTTAATTGGAATTGAGGGACGTAGAGATGGCTTCAATGCCCTCATATTTACTTGGTCTCCAGGAACATGAAATTTGACGTGGGTTCATCTAAATCAAGAATAATTCGCCTCTCGGCAGCTTAGAAGCGGAGATGGTAGAATAGTGACTAGAACTACCCTCCATATCGTATCTTATATGCCACTTTCTGGCTCATGTTCGTCTAAATAGTGGAGTTAGTTTTGTTTTTACTGTGCTTTGAGCGAAATCCGTACAAGATACATTCAGATCAAGATTATATAAGTAAAATTATTATTTTAAATTTTGTGACATATTGTGCTTCTGTGCTTAGTAGAAAAATTGTAATTCTGTGAACACTTACTCATAAGTAAAGCAGTTTATTAAACTATCGTCAGTGGTGCGAAATGACTCACTGCCGTCGAAGAGCCCCTAATTCGCATACATACTACTCAAGATTACTTGCAATAAGTAATGGCGCGCCCTGGCTGGCTGAAATCTTTTGCTTCCTCTAAATTATTTTTTTTAATTTGAACTCGTGGTGTCTGCTGACCATCCCTGAGTAAGGATTAAGGGCGTATTTTGGATGTGAACCGAACTAAAGGCAGATCCTGGACAGTAGAGCAATAGGGAAAAGTGTGGGGGTATTCGGCCATTTCCTTGAGATGTATTTTCCCGTTAAAATGGCCATCTCAGTGTATTCTGTCGATGGAAGTTATCATATATGTAATTAATTACAGATATAATAATTTATGGAAGTGACCTCAAAACGCCGATCGTTAAATATTGGCCATTAGTAGACCTATGGAGGTAAATTTAATTGAGAAAATCTGACTACTTATATTAATCGCGACCGAAAATATTTTGCTATCACAAGTGTCTGCACGCAACTGATTTCGATTTATAATTTCTCTTTTTGGCGTGGTGTGCAATAGGCTCGTGGGAATTGCAAGTGTTAATCCCGTTCGGGGCAGCGTTGCTACGAACCCTTCTCGTTAAAGCCTAGTTTGGAATTGAGTTGACGATCCAATTGAACCCAAATCGCCGTTGCATCATAATAACAAAATGACTTCTAACAATCTGCGAAAAGCTGTTCTTTTTAACTAATTTTTTTTCAAGCGAATCACGCTCTTTTGTAAATTAATCGTGCCTTAAAGAGTGCTGAAGTATTTTTCTGTATCATGCGTGTCCGAAATTACTTCAAAATTGCCGTAATCGCGGTAGAATAGGAAATACAATATTAGAGGCTGACTCGTAGAGAGTTTTTTAAAAACTTGCTGGGAAATCTGTACAATTGTTATAGATGCGGTTATTTCGGTGTAATGCGTTTTGCCATTGCGCTCCCCGTGGTGTGTTTGTTCCCTCCACACATCCGAATGGATTTCCTCTTCCCCCCAACGCGTAGGTATGTACTACGTATACCTACTCAACGGCTCTTCTCACTCTCCCTTCTCCCGCATTCATTTTAATCCTTCCCTCTCTCACGGGAACAGGTAATTTGTTTAAGACCGTTTCTTTCTTTTTTTTTGAGGGGCGCTGGGCTGTTTTCATTTCCATTTACTCGTCGCGCACACATTATCCCGGCGCGGTGCAGTTCTATTTACGCTCGCGCGACAGAGTGGGCCGCCCTCATACCAACTGCGGACCGCCGTGATGGCGCCGTGTCCATTGCCTACTACTCCATTAAATATCCTTTTCGATTAATGGAGTTAACATTTGGTGATTGTAGTTTACGACGCTCTTGCCACGGCCTCGGTTGCGGTTAACAGCCGCGGCGGTCGCCGTGGCGCGCTGGTCGGGGGAGAGGACCGACGCTCTGTTATTAGGATAAATGGTTATTCCAAAGTGTTTATTGTGGGGCGGAATGGCATTTTTAAACTTGACCCGATTGTTTGCGTGCGCGGGGATTAACTTTTTCCCTGCTATATATATTCTTTCAGCTTCTAACTAAAACACACGACTGGGTTTTTTATGCGGGCTTAAACACGAAATAGGCTGGACAATATTCGTAGAACGCGGTATATCTTCTCCGTAGTGCCCATTAAAGGGTATTTTTGTGCATTCATATTTCTGGTGAAATTTTCACGTCCCGAGGCATCGTTTTGGGTGGTTGCGGGAAAGACTTCGAATAAATATTTTTTTAATTACGAAACCGTTGTGGGTTGAGAAACCTGGAAAGTCATGATTCCTGTCATTAAGCTAGCGTGTGTGCCTAGGCGTTGACGGCAAATCTTATTCTGGAAATGAGGAATGATAACACTGCCTGGTTACTCTTACGGGAGTTGTTACATAATTTGGATATACATTGTTACGCGTCTCTTCTGTTCATTACGCTTGCTTAGTTCTTGGTAACTAGTACCACCGAAAATGATACAATTAGTTACTAGAGATGTTCTTTGTTCTTAGGACATCCTGTTGTACCTTTTTTTTATTGCCACATTGAACATAATTCATTCGTCATCGTTTTATTTTCGGCTTCGATTTTTCTTTTACTGTGTAAAATATATTTATGGTGCTCAAAAGGTAAATTGCTTGGCACAACATTGCTGATTTCTTGGCCCATATTCGAAGGCAATCGGGTCTCTAAGTTCGATTGAATTTTCAGTGCTGACAAGAGGAATTCGGAGATGCTTGAATTTTTTACGAGACAGTCCGAAAGATGTATTTCACCTTAACGAAATGTTTAAACGTAGGAGCTCGCTCATTGATGGATGACACTTTTTTACAAATTTTCTCTCCATGACGTCCTGACTTAAATTGGTTTCCATGGATTTCTTTCAATTTAATTTATACTCTATTTGCTTCACTCTAGAGCTCGGTGTCGTTATCTCTCTAAATGAAATATTTCAATCCTATCGCCCTCTTCTCTTGAAAATGATTTCATCAGCGAATGAAGATCGACCAAACCAATCTTGTGATATTAATTATGATCTTTCATTAATTAATAGTTCTACCGATTATTGTTTCCGAACTCTATATACGCAAGCTCGGAGCATCGGTTCTCTCTTTGAGACATGATATTCAGGGATTTTATAAGTCAGGGAAATCAGGGAAATGTCACGGAAAATCTTCGAGCTGTCCGGGAAAAATTGGATGATGGGGAAGGTCGATGAATTGGTCAGTGGCCGACGCACCCCAACTATACTTTCGTTCGCTGATGTCGGAGTTGATGTTCCGTCTTCTGATTTTGACTTCGTTTCATGAATTTGGCAATAAATTTGATGAGTAAAATTAACATTGGTTTGTTTTCTCAACTTTCATTTGCACTTGACATTTTTGGAAAATGACAATTTTTGTGAGGGAAATGTGAGGGACTTTCTTTTCCCGAATATTGTAACAACCATGATATTATTTTCTCATCGCGGAATTTTTCCCGATGAAATAATTTCAGCCTTTCTTTAGATTACATCGGTTATTAACGCAGCTCATTAATGCATGCATTGAATTTTTCGAGGGAATGTTTCCATTTTAAGGCCTTTTTACACGGGGCACGAAATTGCACAACTTCAAACTACAATTTTTTCTCAATCGGGCGTGCAATCATATTCGAATTAGAACTGGGGATATTTTGCCATCTCTCTTTCATGCATTCGCGCATGCGTTCTTGCAATTCACGGCTTTAAGGCCGTTTTACACGGGGCACGTCATTGCGCAGGTTAGAGCTGCATTAATTTCTAATATGGCGGGCAATTGCGCGAATGCATGAACGAAATTAGAACAGGGGCTATTTTGCCGTCTCGTATCCATGCATTCTCGCATGCGTTCTCGCAATTCACCGCTTTACACGACGCAATTTTGACTGCGCCTTCGGACATATGTCAGATTGCGCAATGACGTGCCCCGTGTAAAACGGCCTTTACACGATGCAATTTGAAATGCACGTTCGTACGTACATCAGATCGTGCAATTACGTGTCCCACTGTAAAACGAGCTTTACGATTTCTCAGTCGTTGCACCTATCAGATTTTAAAACGAGCGCCTACTTCCAATTATCGAGCTCAAAGAATGCGTGAAGATTTCGTGTACGTATTTCGGGGGCTTTTTTTCGGTGGTGTTTTTTTTTCGCTCTCCCAATTTGAATGAAGCACATCAACGGTCATTTGCGTGGCCACTTCCTCTAGCGTTCACTTTCTACGCTGCCATTGTTCTGCTCCCCGTCTTCCCTCTCGAGTGACCACCACCTGGCGAGGCGGTCATCGGCCGCCGCTCACCCCCAGCGGCCCGTGCCGCCATCTGTGCGTGCCCTCTGGAACGCAAATACGCGTAACGCACCTTCTCTCCACTTGAGCCGAAGTTCCTTGTGTTCCTTGCAATCGGGGATATCCGCGGTTTCCTGCCCCCTTCGAGATCGAAAGTGCTTTCGTTCGAGTAGTTAGTTCTTCCTCGGTCGAGGTGGGCGAAGGATTGACTTAGCGGTTAACCCCCTTCGCTTACCGATCGTCACTTCATTTACCTCGTGCGTAGAGAGCATTTACTTTCTCCGCACTCGAGCACTGTTGTTAATGGGAGCTATTCGTTCCTGAAAGCTATTCCCTATTGAAAGCTAAACTGACCATTATTTGGGGACCTAACTTTTGAGCGAGATAGTTCCCTAGTCATAATGGAGACCATATTCAAATTTTATTTTTTTTATTTCAGCGTCTGTAAGAAGTATGAGATAAATATTGTAATATTAATGGCGCAATGATTGAGTTATATATGACCAACATTCTCAGTAATTAAATAAATAAAGCTACACGAGTCTCTAACTTGACCAATGCCGTACGGCTGAAAACCCTTCAAAACAGCAGGATTTTATTGCGATTCTGCAAAAATTACTGTGGCAAGTAATAGATTACTTTTTATTAATAGTTGGTGAAACATGCAATCTACACACCGTTAGTTTTTTGACGAAATCTAGGTGCTAGAAGTTCCTATTTTTTTCAATATTCTCCCTCTGGAGCACACAGCCATAATCTATATCCCATGTAAAGCAACTTAAATGTTTAGGCAAATTGCTCGAAAAGTAGTTCGGCAAGGGGTTGACATTTTGATATCATTGGAAAGATGAGATTTTGTTCTATAAAATGAGGCCAATTTCATCAAATACTAGGTGAAGTGATCTTTCGCTCTAACTACCTGAATTAGAGGTGTCTAAAGTTTGAAAAGGCGGTAAATTGAATTTTGCATGAACTAATTTAATAAATAGGTGTTTTTTTAATGTACTTTTAATTTGTAATGCTCCACTCATTGTGCTCCGTAGAACGTGGCCGTTACGCTTCGTTAATGCACCGCTCAGTCAGCTCATACTTTTTTATGTGGGAGGAATCGTGTTTTCTTCTGCTTGTCATTCATTCCTTACGAGTCAAACAGTTATGTGGTGAAAGTATTTTCACTCGTTTACTAAATTCCTGGCCCCGTGAATATTATTACTTAAAAACTCTCGCTTTCGCAATTCCTACACCCCGGAAGGTATTATGTTGTGATGCACGAGTTAATTCGTCTTTAATTACAAATTTTTGCGATACTATTCATTTGTCTTCTAAATTTTTATCTTTTTAGCAGGGTCCCGTGTTAAAACATTTGGTGGTCATCGCTCATCTCCTAATTCGAGGTACTCGCGCTTTGGGGTGCCCCCACCCCCAATTCCCCACATCCGTTAAAAGATCTCTCACCACGTCCGATAAACACCGAAGTCGCTCTCTTCTGTTCCTCCTCCCCCTTCGCTAGGACAGTTGAGAGGCGAGTTGACATCCGAAGGGGAAGTCCGGAATAATATCTGCGCGGTTTAGGAATGCTTTGCGGACAAATACTCGCGGTTTAGCGGCGGCGGCTTCCCTGGCGACCGACCGACCGACCTGCGCCGCCTGGCCGTCAATTATCTGGGCGAGCGATTGGCGGTTTGTGATCGGGTGTGTGGTAACGCTGGTGCCAATGGATTTCTTATCAGTCCTTTGCCAGGCTTTCTTGTTGTCACTTGCTTTTTTTACCAGTAAGTTTGGTTCTTGTTGGTTTATTTCCTCTCTCACGATTCCCGTGCTACCTCGTAGAAACCTGGAAACATTTTTTTCTGGAATCAAATAGCCTGGAATGATGATGGGAAATCAATTCAAGACCGTGTTAACCGTTAAACATCGTTTAAATCAGTTTTTAGTGGATCAGTCGTGATTTTGATTAATTTATGGAATACTATTTTCTATCAAAAAGAGTCTCTTTCGAGTGACTTTATAATATTTAAACTATAGTGATTTATTTGTACATATTTTTATATTGTTGGCGACGGAGTCATTGTTTTTCATATATGTCCCTTATATTTTCGTTTGTAATTAGTTGCGCGCAAATTGACTGTTAAATGGTCTTATAAATCTACTCTCCGGGTAATTTAATCGATAAAATATCAATCGAAAGGGTGAGGAAGGTCATATTGACAGAATCTGGAGTGTTCAGTGTGAGCTTATTCCTGGGAGGGATGTTATAATGGGCTGTTAGTTAGCACTTCAGTAGGTAGGTGCTAGAGGAATGCGTGGACGTCCGGGAGAATATATATTGTGGATTTAGAGAAGGCCAACGACAGGGTAAATCCTATACTGTCAAACGAGCAAATCTTGTATATATGTAAATTAATTCAAAAACTGCTCCTAACGATTTTGATGAAAGTTACAAATTTACTAATATAGGGTACGAAAAAGCGATTTACCTAGGTCTTGACTCTGGGAAAACTCTTTTTTACATGGTATTGGGCAAAAAAAGTTGCATTTTTAACATGTAAAAAGGCTAGGCTACTCCATTTTTGTTATACAGAGGTTTCATTGTTTGTTTAATTGCTTACCTCCTGATACAAATTTAAAATGTTACTTTTAGATGAATGAAAGAACAAATGTTTTAATTCTTGCATTCAATTTCCGTATAGCCATCGCATTTTCCTGGAATTTTAGTTTTTAGCTCGAAAATCTCAAATGTTTGCGCTACTTACAATTGAATATTTTGTTTACTTGGAAACCGCAGCATAGGCATGGAATAGAAATTCATACCTGAGACATTTATGTCTCTTTAAAAAAATCTCTTTTACAGATGTACTTTGAAATTTTAGCTGGAATATATTTGAACCCAATCTCTCCATGTGTGGTTAATGGCTGCTACAGAGTAAATGTTATTGAGCACGTAATTTTGAAAGTGATTACGTGAGTCCTCCAGGGGCTGTAGAATATTGATCCGATCTACAGAACAACCTTGAAAGCAGATGCAAATGGTACAAGGTGATGATCCAATGCCCAATACCTCAAATAATTTTATTCCGGAGCAAATAGAACAAGTTGATGACAAGTTATATTAAAACCTTTAGTCGCACTATGTGAATGCCCGATATAATTAAAATAGACAATAAGCAGCAGAATAGGAGAATACAAGTTCTTAGTACATCAAATAAACATCGAGCAACGCTCGGTAACCAGGTGCTAGAGATAATTGGGGGAGGTTTTAAAGGAATACGGAGTGAATGAGAGGTTATTGATTTTTATGAATGCGATTTATGATAATAGTGAGGCATGTGTGAGAGTTAATTTTTGTTGAGTGACTGGTTTGAAATATAACGGCGTAATGCAGGGTGCGTAATGTCACCGTGAATGTTTAATGTTTTTATGGATAAATGTGCCATAGATGCGTGGAGAGACAGCGTTGTGTTTGATATAAATGTGTGTGTCATATGAACTGATGATGGTTTGTTGCCGTCCGAGAGCCTACAAGAATTACAGGGGCTCCTGGATAAATTCTGTGAATATTTCCATTTGTTTAAACTGAAGCCTGCCAGCCTCCTATATTATCCCCACATTTATGTACTCCGGTTCGTCAGGCATCCAGTTTTTAGTTAGCCAGCTAGTCCTTTCCTTTTTATCTACCACATGTTTGACTAATTCCATTTTAAAATGTCACGTTTTCTCCTAATCCTAAAGGCAATGATTTTCCGAAAGCAGCCTAATGCAATCAGCGCAAGAATCATAATTAGTTGCATTTCGGAGTAAGACTGAGTTACTTGTATCCTAACACCAAATTGTCAGACGTGTGAAAATTATTGTGAACTTTAATAGTTAAAATATCCAAGATTTTATTATATTTTCGCTTCATGTATTTTAATTGACCTGTAAGTATTATAATATTTGGTCGATCTTATTGTTCGAATTTATTTATTTTCGATCACGTTGAGTTAAAGCATGGAAGACGCTCAGGATTTGATTAATATGAGTAACTTATAATTTTACTTGATAATTTTTCATTCGACCTATCTTTGTTAACTCATGCCACGTGTGGGAGAGGTCTTATCTACATGTAAAATTTTTCGCAGGGACAGGGGCTCAGAGGAGCGGGCGGGGCGATGTCACCACCCCCTGCCTCGCACACTGCACACACTTCCCCGTAGCGTTTTCTCCCGCAAGAGGCCGCCTTGATCGTTTCATCCTTGATTCCTCCCCTTCCCCAATAATACCTGTGGCGGGATGGGTAGGTGGAATGATAGGCGGGGACGTCGACGGCGAAAATATTTACGGGATGGGGTTGGTGGAGGGGCAAAAGGGAGCGCGACGTGCAAGAATGTATCGTAAATTCCACCATCCCTCTTTGCTTGGGAGTGATGGCGAAGGCTGAGAGGGGACGTGTTTTTAAGCCTCTTGTGCTGCGTGAAGGGAGGAGGATGGGGGGAGTTTTTGTGTGTGTTCACTTCATGGCTCTAGGTCAGTTTCTCCTCTCGGTCCCCACATCTCTCCCTGCCCTTGCAACCCGCTTCCCGGCTCGTATTAGCGTACTTCACAGAGTGTGAGGATGGGGCCGCCGGCTTTAAGAAGAAGTAGGTTTAGGTGCGGCTGTCGAATGCTCGGGGCCTCTGCTTTCACCTGCTGCCCCTTACGCGAATGCGACACTCGGCGATGGCTTCCACTCCTTCATTCTCCTCGTCCTCCCCCTAGGCGGCGCTCTTGGCATTCTTCCCCTTTTGCTTTGGGAAGGAGTGACTCCTCCTCACACCTTCCCTCCCCACCTCTCGAGTCTCCCATGACACTTTGAGCAAAATTGTTTTTGGCTCCTTCAAACCGATTGCATTCGATACGCAGCCGCTCTTTCTCGTTTCTTCTGAATTGGATCGTTCGCTCTGTTATGAAATATCAGTTTTACTCACAAATTTGACGCAAACGTCCAAACATTCTTTATTATTTATTAATATTTTTCTCGAAACCGTCCAATTGCTGGGTAAACGACAATGGAAAGACGAAAAACTGCAACTTACCAATTGTTAATTAATTTGTTGTGAGGCCAGCCTCAGCAAAGGCGATCTCGATATTCACTTGCTGTAAATTTGGGTTCTTATGTAATAAATCTACTTGCGGTTGCCATTCATTGATGAAAGATAGTATAAATATTGTTGAGTGCGCCACTGTTTCAAGTTATTGACGTTTTATGCCCTTTAGGCCAGAGAAAACATTTACTGACCTTATAATATTCGTACGGACCATCAGTAAGTGTTTCAATTCATTGCCAACTTTGAGACATAATGGTATTTTTTCCGCGCCTAAATGGTGATAAATTTAATAAACATTGCATTCTGTAGTTCCCTAGGTTGATATGTTTATTGGCTCACAGCAACGAAGAACCGAAAGATATCAATTATTTAGAGGAGGAAATCGAATCTCCAGGGAAATTATTGAATAAATTCGAACCACAGGAATATTTGAATCGTTTGAAATTGGAGATGGAATTAATTCATAGTTTTATGAGGAATTTGAAGATTATATCCTTGCATCTTACCTATTCCTTCAAGGCCGTGTTGATGGATGATTTTCATTGGTCTTTAATATGCGTGTACCGTAAAGGGTAACTTCCGTTTGGTGTGAGCATTTTTCAAACCAGGGATAACAGATTTAGGTAGTTCCTAAAAGTTGAAACGTTCCCATTTCCGAGTTATTTTACAGGTTTTTCCTCGCAAACCATACCTACGCGTGTAGTTGAGTACGCGTTGAAAAGTACTGACCTATCTTGTTATAGCTGGATTGAGCTCATATCCAGGATCAGGCGAGATGATCCATTAGCCTTCAGTCTTTTAATTACTCGTATTGATAGCGTAAATTTTCATCTTTGTTCAAGTGAAAGCCATGCCTGTCGAATTCTGTACTTTTCATGCAATTTGAAAGCTTTGGGTTCTTGCAGTGAGAGTACTCTTTTATCTGCGTTTATTCAGTTGATAATTACGAATTGTGCGTTTTAAATCTTCGAATGTATTTGGTGCCATTGGTCATTGATGTGCCGCGAAATAGAAAATGAAAACAAATGAGTCGAGCTTTACCGAAGAATGGGAGATCGCCGCAGTCGTTGATCAACGATGTTGTTGTTTTGTCCTTATCTAGGATCGAAAGGACGAATTAAAAGCAATATTTGGTGTATTCAGTCTTAATTTTTGAATCTTTTTGGCGGGAAATGACGCTTCCTATTGGGCTTAAAACTCACATGATTCCCTGTCTGTGATGAGGTATTTGTTCCTTTAATTTGGAATTTTAGTCTCATTTCTTGAGGGAACTTTCTGATGGTCAATTAATTTGCTCCCGAGGGAGTGTCGTAAGCAGAAAATCAGGTCTTACGTTTGCATGTCAAAAAATGAATTATGCACGTTGGAGAAATAATTAGCGGGAAGCTAGAATTAGAAGCGGGAAATGGATTCCTATTTTTTTTTTAGCAATAGGTACTAAGGCTTCTTGGGCTATTCGAGGTATGAAAGTATTCCGAATCCAATCATGGAAGGTAGCATGGGTGTAAATTTTCTATGGCTAGGGAAAGCCAAAAATAGATTGCATGAAACCTTAGTGCAGCAAAAAGCTGAGGGGTTTCAACCACAGCCGGTTCCTAGCGTTAGCCTTACCCGGGGGACCTGTGGAGGGTTGGAAGGGTAAAAGGTTATGGGAGAAGAGGGAGTTTTAAGAAAAATACACCTAAACCTCATAAATAGAGGAGCAGGCATCGTGCATGAAATTGATTGAAAAAAGATGGCATGAAACGGATGACATGCATAGATTTGAAAATAGGAAGTCTTAAAATAACAAAGTGGAGATCTTGAGCAAATAAGCTAAAATGTTTACTTTTGCCGACCATGGTGGAATCAGCCACTCGTGAAAAAACTCCGAAGGTACCTACTAATCTCAATCCCTCTGCGCACGTTAATAGAAGAAAACGTGAAAAAAAGATAGGCGATAAAATTTTCGTATCTAATACAAGTGGTGGAATATTTCGCGGTATGTGTGTGAAAAGAAGGACAGGGAGTAATATTGTGACCCAGAAAGCTTTGTGTCTTCAATTTACGTTTCTTTACTCAAAGAGTGGACGTTTGTCCCTTGAAGATTCTTATTTCTGGCAATTCTGCGGCGTGGCGAGAGGGCGGAATGATAGCATTTCTCGAGTTCGGTCCTTGGAACCGAGAATCGTTTCCATATTGCAATCTTCGACTTCGCCTTAGGTCTTCGTTGGATGTGCCGCATCTCTCAGGGGCACCGTGAGAGCCACCCGCGGACAGCACCCGCAGAGGGGCGCCGTATGCCGTGGGATAACACGATTTCAGAATGATATCGTGTAAACTGCTCTTGAGGGCTATAAATCACCTCCGGTCGGTTTCGCGGTTTGAGAGGTCGCGCGAAGTGAGCGGTATACGATGCCGGGTCGAGGGCTTCGCTTTTAGACGTGCTGTGAAACCATCTACTCATAAAATTTCCAAAAATAAAAAAAGAGAATCGTGAAATGGGTGCGCGTTTTTCATGCCCGCGGCACACAACCATGGGGCTACCTGGAGACATAAATATTTTTGGAATTGATAGATTGGCTTCCGTATTCTTATCTTATCGAGCACTGGAATCATATTTACGCCTTTTCCATCTAGCGTATAAAGTTGTACCGACGGAATCATTTTGCTGCTTTTATGAGTTATGGACGCATTTTTGGATGGGCATTCAAATTGGAGGTGCGCGATTGTGAGATGTGCTTTGCGGTCAAACGCTCTCGGATAGTGATTGCATCGGCCCATGGAATTATAGGGTATCGAGTGCGGAATCTTCACGCTTCGATGAGTCACATTTTCCATAGGGAGAATTCGACTCGAAGAATTTGCGATTCGGTGCGCTGATTAATCGAAAGAGGTCTACTTGTAGCTCTTCTTATTGTCAATATGCTATCATATATCATTTTCCCCGCTCTCATCTCGTTGAGCTGGTATTTTATTCTGAGCTATCCGGCGAAAACGAAATAGTCAGTTGAATTCCCCTATAATACGGTAGATTCGTGTTCTCAGGCGAGTGACAACATATAGGGAAGCGCATATATATCGGGCGCTGAGTTGGGAGCAAACAGAGTGAGTCATGTTTTTAATCTTTAAGTGAAAAGATGCCAAGATAAAAATTCTTGCTGTGGTAAGGAATTCATTAACTTGTAATATCGATGGGGTTAGCAGTTAATTCTAAGGAGCTGCTAAATACGGGTCGGATGTGTTTTATACTAGAAATGCCCTTGATGTTTCTGTTTAGGGTATTTTACTGATTAGGTTGATGCTTCCTATGGGTATTAAAGAGCTACCACTATAGAGGAATAATTAATCTTTTAAAATGAATGTAGGCTTTCGACTTTCTAGCGCCTAAAACCTTTGTGGAAGCTCGAAAAAAGATGTGAATAAATATTTTTTGTGACGGGTGCTTAGTAAAAATTTCCCACCGGATCTTCCCTCGATTGCCACAACTACCGGTAGAGGGGGAAATGGTTTTCGTTCGGACACGCTTTCACCGTCGGGGTCACCCGGGGATCAAAGCGTTGTTGCCCTTGATCGGCGGGTGGCCCTCGTCTCCCGGCACTGCGCGTCAGCGGCGCGTGAAATACCACCGATTCTCCCGACCGCACTGAGATGGTCATGAGGGAAGCGAGCATGGGAGGGAGTCCTCGTTCTTCATGTGTTCGTCAAACGCCGGACCTCTCCTACCCCTCCCTCTTCCTCTTGGCTGCGAGTTCTCGGGCGCCCGATGAAGAATGGAGAATGAAGACACAGGACGTGATCGGAGCGGATCGAAGAATGGACCCATCACGCTCACCACCTCGATCTGTAAGGAGGAAAAAATAACCTTGTCTTCCGACCGCACCATCGGACCGAGTCGTCCGTGACTCCCGCGTGAAACGTTTTCGCTTTCGTTGGCGGCCGGTAATGCTTTCCGTTTGGAGAGTTTTTTTTCCGCTGTCCGGCGGTGATGTGAGGAACGATAGTGGGTGGAGAGGGGGGGTCGATGATGCGGGGCTTAGAGCTTTAGGTGGGGGGACGCTGTGGGAGATTGGTCGGTGAGAACACCTTGTGGGGCGGAGAGAGTGAAAGGGACATAACCGCGTCGACGGACGTTGTAAGACGTGATGGAGCTCCTTCCTACTCCTCCTTTCCATTGTCGAACGCCCCACCCCCCCTTTCCCCTTGTTTTCACTTCCTACGGCTCTGTCCCCTGCAATCCCTTAGATCTCTTTTCAATCTCAATTACATATATATTTTTACTCCCTCCCTCCTTCCTTTATCTCCCGGTGACGATGAAAAAGCGTCGCCACGTCGTTCTTGTCCCCATTCCTCCCAATAGTGGGGCTTATTTTTCCTTTTCCATCAATCGCGGAAGAGATCCATCCTCTCTCGTCGTCAAGAGTTTTTTCCGTCTCAGCTGAAGGCAGAGCCGTGCACTTCGGACTGCCCTTACCTGCTCGAGCGGTTTCGGTGAGTGTCAGCGCACGAGATGGGAGGAATCAGATTCCACTCTGTCATCGCGTCCGTTTGTCGTTTTCCCTCTTAGTTTTTTGCGCAACTATTTTTCGTTTCAAACGGTTGGGTACATATATGTAGTTCTGAACCTGCTAAATTCTCATCGTTTCCCCTCTTTTTCTATAAAATGATTGAAGTGCGTGGTTCGATTATTTTATTTCCTAGTTAACACATGGTTGTTCCTATTCCTCGTCTTTTCGTTTATTTATTTTTTTTTATTTGTTCCTCGTATATGCTTATACACATAAAGGTAAATATTATACAAATTCTAAACGAGAAGCATACGTCCCCCTTAGAATAACATTTTTTTGGGGTTAACTTACTCTTCTTTGTCTTACAAAATTACATCAATGTAGAAAACAGCAAGAATCAGTCACTGTGCCGCAAATTATAAATCTTAACAGAATTAATTAAAAAATAAAAATTGTTTAATCTTCAAAAATATTTCCGAAGGCTAATTTGTATCATTACCTTCCCCCTTAGAATAACATTTTTTTGGGGTTAACTTACTCTTCTTTGTCTTACAAAATTACATCAATGTAGAAAACAGCAAGAATCAGTCACTGTGCCGCAAATTATAAATCTTTACAAAATTAATTCCAAAATAAAAATTGTTTAATCTACAAAAATATTTCCGAAGGCTAATTTGTATCATTACCTTCCGTACTTCATTCCATTAACGTTACTTTATACGCTTGCAGTGCCCTTACTGATGACCGCATGTGTTACCAAACTCTTTTTGCTTATATTACCGTGGAATAGTTACGACCATGTATGCGTTTCAACCAGGAGTTGATAAACTTTGTGAACGTCCATTTTCCTCCGCTAAACTTAATCAAGCAAAGGTGTTTTAACATCGAGATCAACACTTTTAAACTTCTTAAACGTCCAGTTTTAACCGAAGTGGTTAATAATGTCAATGCGTTATCATAATGATAATATTCCACAAAAAGGTTGTATCGGCGGAATTTTCTTAATTAGCTTTCCTTGGACCTAGCTATGGATATATTGGAGCTTATATTGCATTTCTTCTGTGCTTTTTTAAGGGCCCATAAACCCTTTTTTCCTCCACCATTTCGGCTCTTCTTTTGCGTTACCTTCCCTTACGTTGTCGCATGAGTTTTCCTCGCTGCCAAAACGTATCCGTCGTGAAGGAGGGATTTGTGGATGAGAGTCACGGAAAGCGTCACTTTCACACCCACGCGAAGCGGGTGAGTAAACAGAGATTAGATACCCGACGTGTTCTGTGTGTTATAATTGATCGCTCACGCCGATCTCATGCCGTGCGTGTATAAAAATGAAAGCACGCGTGCATCGTGTCCGATACTCCTTCCACTCAGGTAAGAGTCTCGTCCTTTGAGCCTCGTCTTCCTTGAGGGCTGGCATTTTGGAATCGGGCGCACAACACCTCGGCTTGAGGAAGGAGAGATTTTATTTATTTTCTCAGTCGAGAAAGGCTTGACCATCGCGACGTCCATCATTTCGACTTTGGTATGCTGTTATACTTGCGGCCCTCTTCCACATCAAACCTGGCGATCACGGAATCACGGTTCGGGTGGCGTGCCCCGTGCTTGATCCCCCCTCTCTCTGCCCCCCGAGGCAACCGGCCGTCGTCTCTCGCTCCGAGGGATAAATCCTTCCTTTTTTCCCCCAACCCGGTTCACTTCAGCCCTCTCCCCGTGTCCCTCGGAAGCCACCTCAATTCCCTCTCCGTCTGTGTGCACACTCTTCCCATTTCCCTTTCAATTATCTTGGACTCATGTGTAAGACGCTCGGCCAGGCGATGCCCTCGTCATTCCGGTCTCTTGAGGTGTGATGGCAGGTGCTCTGGCGGAGAATCCAGGTTGATCCGGAACTCGGGAGAGGAAGAAGTAAATGGCTAGGAGAAAATTGCGGTCTCTTTAAATTGACTTGAAGGCCGTTGGAGCGTTGCGTTGTTGTGTTTGGTGCCAACTCGTTTCGAAACATTTATTTCATGGCTGCAATTTCTCAGTTCATGTATTCTATTGTAGTCTGTCCTTTGATGAATAATCGTTGATGAAAAAAAACATGCCTTTTAGTGTGCCTGATGAGTTCGGGCGACAATAATTTTACACCCCATCTCTATAAGGCAATCATCTTGAAAACAGTTTCGATTTACATGGTGAATTTCCCTTTTAGGAGTGAGTGAGGATTATGTGACTGTAGAATATGTAGCGAAATCATTCCAATTTGCTGTCCTGTTAATGATTAAGTTGATGCCGTGGAAAAGTTCATAGCCCTTTTGAGAAAGTTTAATGGAAGCCCTAATTTATGAGTATTTAAGAAATTATCTTTCAGGCTCTGATACATATTGGATAGGGAATTTGTTAACACTTGCATTGACGTAGAAGAAATCCGCCGATGATGTCAGGTGCAAGTGACCTTTTCTTTTCCTTTTTAACGAAAAATTTTCATTACACAAATTGAAAGCGACTGGGCGGAATGGTCATTTTCGTAATTTCCATGGTTCATTCAATATCTTAAAAATGCGCATAAATGATTTTGTCGTGATTGAGTTTCCTTTCCTAAAGACAACACTACTCCTTAAATTTGCGGTCCTTTTATGATTATGCTCATACACATTGGGAAACACTTGACTTCGTATTGATTTTGACTGCCTAATTTCTCGAACGGAGTCTTCGCGTCACTCTTTGCTCCTCGTCTCCGCATTGGGCAACGGTGAAACGAAGACTTGAGATATTATAACGACGGTGTACTCGATTTCAATCATTGGGCTGCCATTAAAAAAAATATTATTTAAGACCAGATTAAGTAATCTCCTTCCGACCAACGGTCGTGTGATTGATGTCACTCCAGTCCGCTGTTAACCTTGGATAAATGCTGACTTTTTCACTTCGGACGACATCGTCCTCCGCCATTGTCATCTATGATTTAGTGTTATAAGTGTGAAACTCTTAATAGCCCTTTGATGATGCCCACATTACGACTTCCTCCAAATTCTCCTAGGTTGACACTCAAGCTCCGACTTAAGGTGAGACAATTCTTCCTACGGAAATGGTGTCTCCCTCTGACATCTTCGAGCTGACCGGAAAGCCATTTAAACGCATGCATTGACTATTTGTGTAAATCGTTACTTCAACATTAATTAAATGAAAGATCTTTGGCAATTTTCCACAATGTAATCTATGCGACCGGTTTCGATGCACTGCATCATCATCATTTTTTATACTGTGGAAATTTCCAATTATCTTTAATTATGA
This sequence comes from Pyrrhosoma nymphula, assembly GCA_963573305.1. NCBI lineage: Eukaryota > Metazoa > Arthropoda > Insecta > Odonata > Coenagrionidae > Pyrrhosoma > Pyrrhosoma nymphula. The sequence continues at coordinate 162,791,326 of OY754330.1, forward strand.
TATTCCAAATATTTTGATTGAAATGCGTGAAAGGCGGCTTTCGCGCTTTTTTCCGTAATTTATCCGCAAAATGCGCTTTCTTTGGGTTACTTTCAAGATCATGAATTGAATTTACGACCATTTCCAGAAGTGCGTACGTCACCCCGGCCTCTTAAACAGACGTGTAAGTTTAGAGACATGAGCGCAAAAAGTTTGTTGTTCGTGTTCCTTTGTTCTTGATTCTGGATATACATGACTTGAGTTTTTTTATTATAGAATGGTACGGTAATGCCCCTAACATAAGTCTTCCTAAATAAAAGAATGCCTCTTCGAAAGTAGTGGTCGTGCTTCGCATTATGATTGGATGGGTTCATCAACCTGTCGCTCATCTTTACGACCCAAAGGGAGAGCTTCTTTGAGGCTGTTTAGGGAGACGATCTTCTCCCACGCGTCTCCCCCACCCCCATGGAAGATGGGTGCCACTTTCACTTGCATCCATTCCTTCCTCGGAACTTTTCCATTATTCGTCGTATTTCTGACACGTGTGCCATTCGTAACCGAGTCCCCTTGATTATATTTCTCCCTTCCTTGATGGAGCATTCCTAATCTTTCTCACCCTATCCCAGACTCTCCCATAACTGTAACCGTACTGTGACTGGTAGTGGTGGAATAAAGTGCCTTCGGAGCGAAACGGCTGCAGCAGCAACTGTTTCAAAGAACTGTTGCAAACAAGTGGTTAGTTTCGTGATCTTGCCGCAGCCGCGATGTAGTGCCCTGCGTCAAGCAGCGGCAATTGATAGCTGAGTCCATTTCGTCTCATATTCTGCTCCAGTTTCACTGCACGTGTGGCTGCGTTGTGGTTATAAGCTACAATTTGTTGGATTTGAATCTGTTGCAGGCGGTTGCTGGTTTATTCAGCCAACAAATGTCTGCCAGTTGTTGCAGATAGAATTAGAGCTGTAAAGTACCTATCTTTCAGAAATACAAATAAAATTGTTACTTTATTTAAGTGAAAGATTTCTTATTAAATAGAATACAGAACTAACAGCCATGTTCTAAGAGAGTCGATCGATCGCCTGTTGTTTGGTGTGCCTCGTATCTGTTGTCCCCAACAGGGTGTTTCACGGAACTGTTTAGTTTTGAAATTGTACCTGTCGCGAAACAGTTGCAATGAAACGGTTGTGCTCTTTTAGTGCCTAGCGACCGGTGCCAACAACTAGTGCCTGGCGCACCACACTCAAACTCCCGCCACCCTCTGCTCCCCACTCAACGCATCCAAAATACCACCCTTGTTTTTCAGGCATCCGCGGCCCCCGAAGGACCCAATGGTCCAGTGGGTCTTCCTCCTCCTCTTCTCATTATTAATACGTAATTTCATTTTGTCAGGCGCAATTATTCGGGAAAGTTCTGGATATCACTAAGCAAGTGAAGAATTAATCAACGCCATTGCCTGAAATTCGGATACTAATGAAATCCCAGACGATCTCAAACCAGTGAATCACCATTCATAACTTTCGATGTGACAGAATATTCTGATTCTGCTCCAACGGACTCAAGAGACGTTTGTTAGTAATATACGTCCATATGAATGAATTCATAAGCATCTATAAATTGCAAAATTTCGGAGGACAACGGAAATCATCTGGAATGTTGTTATTACTGACCTTGTAGTGTACTTATGTACAATATTCCCTTCAGCGTTCATGTGGTAATGTGATTGGAAAGACCGAACTGGCACGGCGTCGTGGAGACCGTGAGAATGTCATTTGTCAAACATGGCTGAGTAGTATCTGGATGGAGTGTCATCCAATCATTGAACCAGCCTCTCGTTTGTCTCTTCGTCGTGAGAGTGTCGCTCACGCTCTCACCGTGCGTGCCTACGCTCGCTTTTTCCGAATCACGGCAGGTCCCTCGTCTCTCTTTCGGGTGACGACTGCAAACATCGCCGTAATCTCCCCTTCTCCAGTGGCGATTAACCTCACTCGGCCATCGTCCTCCCACCCCAACACTAACCCCCACGACAATCTCCCCACAGTGCCCTTAACGACAGCGTCACTTCCTTCCCGTCATCCCGTGGTCCTCGTCCGCGAGTGTCCCCCCACCCCGCTTATCCTTCACACGGAGCCGTCGCATTCCCCGCTCGTGTTTCCCTAAACTCTCACTCGTCGCGTCCCCTCCCTACGGGACATTTTTTTAAAATACGTTTAACGGGGAGGAATTCGTACCGCGACCAAAGTTTTGGGATTTTAATTGCCCGCTCCCGTCGAGACGATCCAAGGGTAGATAACTCGTTTGGGACCCCCTCCGCATATTTTTACCACTGCGGCCCGTGCGCTTTTATGCGCCAAAGCCCACCCTCCCCACCTTCTCTTCCCGACCCACTCCTTGCTCAACCTCAATATGGCCCCAGTTCCAGAGCCCAACACTGTGATTTCTGCTCTCGGAGGTTGCCATCATTTTATCCTCCCTTCCCCACTCTGGAGTACCCTCCCCTACCATTCCCCCCCACCCGTGCCCCCCCTCGAAAAATCCTCCTGTCCTGTTGCTCACTTTTTGATTCGGCTTTTGTCATGTGTTCGCTTCCGTAGCCCTTCCCCCTTGTTGTTGTTTGTTGCATTGCGGTGTGTGGGCTTAGAGATTGAAATGGTTGCGGCACTGAGGGGCTAATTCCAGGTGGAGCTGGTTTGCTCTGTGTGCGCGCGCGTTTGTGTTAAAAATGTTTTTGCTCTTGTTTTCCGCCCCATGGTGACCTGCTGCATGTTGATTCTCATGGCTTTCCCTCGCTCCCTTTCATGGAAACATTATCTGTGGCCTCTTCTTTTTCTCTCATTCGATTTTTGAAATCATCATTTTTTTCAAACGTGGGAAGCTTTGGGTTAAATCATTTATAGAATCTTGGGGACTCGCTAAGACTGCTTAAAGAACTTCGTTGTGTTATGGGCTCGTCCCTTCATTCGGGATTGAAGATTATTCCGTTTACATTTTGCGCAGTATTTCGAAGTCCTTGCACTGCTGAGAGGATATTATTTTCAGGTTGGCGAAAGGACAGGGAAATCGCGATATTTCCTGGGTATTTAGCACCGGGAAAATTCAGAAAAATTAATGATAATTTATCAAAAGTCAGTGAACTGTGTTGGTAACCCGGCTCTACATTATTCTTTTGAGCGCCGGCCCATCTGGCGAGTGCCCCAGACCTTCTTTTTAATTCAATTTAATATCGCGGATAGGGTAATATGGATTGTGACATCGAATGGTCGACAACATTATAACAAAAAGCAAGACCTCGAAAAAGAGTACTTTTTGCCGTGAAAGTTTATTTTTTTAATAGAAAACAAAAGAGAAATTGATAGCATACACGAAATTGATATCAACAAATAAAGACAAATGAAACATTTGCCTTTATAATTTTTAAATAATTCAAATCATGAGTATTAAGGCAAAATGCTTAAATTCTCAATGAATGTCAACGTAACAGTTAAACATTGTATGTACATTTCTGAAAGTACCATTACCATTTTTTTATTTAAACCGTAAAAAATATATTTCTAGTCTCTACTTTATGTCAACGGTTAATGTTGGATTAGGATAGCTTTTTTCCACTCGTACCATTAGGTCTCGGATGTTGACAAGATTGGACGTCTGCTGTGATGTAGTCGAATTTAAGTTCGTAGAGTTTTTCGCGCGTGCTTAGGAGTGAAATTAGTTGAATGAAGTCCATAAATACACTCCCAGCTGTTAGTCGTAGATTCTATCGTACTTTCATCCATGGCCGTTCATACGTAATGTTCATGCCTTAGGTTGTTCTGCCTTCCCACCGGGTTAAACTCTCCATCCCTTCCAACGTTTCTAAGTATGTACGTGTCGTCCATCGCCATCAGGGCATGGAAGACTCGAACGTCGAAACGTCGGCAGAGATGGAAACTTTGACCCGATGGGAACCCCTAACAACCTTCAACATCATCATACGCCGGGAAAGCCTTAGATCTTTCTTCATACCTTAGGGTTCACTCTGCTTCCGCAGGTTTAAAACTTCATTTAAAAGCATCACAGTAAAACTCCAATTATCTGAACTCCACAAGTATCCGGATCGCTTTTAGGGGAAAAATCCTCGAAAATCTGCTTTTTGCAGTAATGACAATAGGTTATTCGAAACGTGTATTGTATATTTTATACCATTGATTTTGTTTTACGGATACTGATTACAGCACATACGTTTCTTTAGCGTTCTTAGATCAATCGGAAGTGAAAACGTTTGGAAGTTTCCAAAGAAATTATCTTTTTTTTTGCGAGTTATCCATTTATCCGGATGTTTGATTATCCGATGAGTTTCTGTTCCAATTGATCCGGTTATTTGGAGTTTTACTGTATTTTGACTCCATTCTAAATTTCGAAAGGACAAGTCTATTATACTTATCGAGGAGTATAATCATGACTCCTGGGGCACGTGAGATTTTAATTTCGCTGATTGAATGGCGTGGTGGTGGAAGTGGGCCAGTGGTTTGAGGTCGTGGGGTGCTCGTGATGAATGTGCGGCTTGGAACTCTCTTGGATGGTGGCTTTCTCACAAACCCCGCTAAAAGCGCTGCCAAAAAACATTTTCATTAAATCGAGCGTGTGGTAATGACTTTGAATCTTCTGAGGAAACATCTACTCTCACGTGAGTGAGAGCCAGTACGTGCCCCTGACCTTAAATCTTTGGAAAATATGACTCGCTCTTCCTCGGGATTAATGTTCTAAGAAAAACAGCCTTGCAGTGTCTTCCGAAATGTCTTCATTTAGTTTTTTTTCAGTATTCGCCAAACGCCGGGCACTTGAACATTAGGCATAATGCTCACTCGTGTTGCCTGAAGGACTGGAGGGAGATGATGAAGAGTGGGGGTTGCGAGTAGGCCGTCGGACGCTCATCCGGTCTCCTCTGTCTCTACTCGTGCCTATCTCGCAATCCTGGTTGTCAAAGTCCAAACTCTCCCCTTCCCACCTTGAGCCCAAAATTTATCCGCGCGTAGTAGACTCCCACAAATATCCGAGACCCTTAATTATTTCGCCTCTAATTTTCCCTTCCCTGCCGATTGCCCGGAGAAACACCGATCCAATCCCTCTGGACCTTTATTATCCCTAATCTCAGCATCACCATCGCGAGTTCTCACACGTCTGGTTGCAAGAGAATGATGGAGGCGGAGGAAAGAAGAAGGGCGGTTCGAGGAGACTCCGGGAGGTTTTCTTATTGTTTCTTTCTCTCCCTTTCGCCGCTGCCTCCCCCTCTCCTACCCACCCACCGTCGACCCCTTTAGCCGTCCACTCCGCCCCTCCTCCCAACCCTCACCACGTCACCGCTATATCTTTTCTCTCCAGACCCTCCTTTGGAACACTATCCAGCTTCTTATCTCGGATTCCTTCCCTGACCGCCTCGCCAAATTAAGAGGAATGGTCCATTGACTCCCTCCCTCCCTTCCTTTCGGCTTGGGGTGGAATGGGAAAGGATTGGCTCGGTTTGTGGAGCTGGAGGGTCGGGGGAAATGGTTGAGGTGGGGCGGGGGTTGCAATTTCAGGGAATGGGTGGGGCCGAGGAGAGAGCTGGGTTTAGAGGGATGGGGAGGGTTTGAGGAACCCTGGCGGTGCGGAGTGCTCTGGCCGGCGAAGGATTTGGGGGCGCCGTGGGGCGAGGTTTGCCGGACGAGATTGAGAGGAGGCAGCGGGAGGCTGACAGAGGGTGGTTGGAAACGGCTTCATCCCGGCTCGGAAATGGAGGTGCACTCCACACGCTCTTTTGGCCCTCTTCCCTTACTCCCGCCCTCTCAAATCCCAGTCTAAAGGCCCGTAATAAGGGGATCCATCTCCCTTGTGCTCGCCCCGCATTTCGGTTTATTCGCCCATCCAAAGAGTATTGTATCAAAGTGGAGGTAAATGAGGTGGGGAAAAAGAAATAGATTTTCACTTTTATGCTCTTCGAAGTGGTGATACGAATGCGTTGTTTCCCTCCTAACTTTGTCGTCAGGGTGGTGTCAATCGTCTGCATTGCTCGTTGAGAAATTCGTGAAATGAGTGCGTACAAAAATGCATCGTTTCAGCAAGACGTAACAGCTGGTAACGTAATGGCCTTGTGTCTTCAACTAAAGGTACGAAGAGAAGAGAGATTACTTTGCGAACTAATCATTCTCTTATACCTCGAAATAGATGTTAGTTATCCTAGCTAGTGGAAAAAAATGAAGAGAAATAATTATATAATTGTTTTATTGATTCTCAGCGGGCTGTGTTTATGATATCTCACTCACTCTCACACAATCGAGGTAAATAAAACACTATCCCGAAAAAAATATATAAGGGTAGTACGTAATCACAAATTGATGATGGGAATGTGTTGCCGGAGAATGTGACCTCTCCAAACTTGCTGGAATCTGAAGCCGTTTCGTAAGAATATATGTTGCTCAATTTGTTCCTATATCCCGTCATGAAAATCAGACCCACCCACCGCAGAGTTAGTCGTTGCTCACCCCTGTATTAAGTTCGTAAATACTTGCTAGGGTGCATGATACCCCATTCGCGATAATATTCGTAGTCCGCTGTAATTCATACATTGGATATCGATGATATAACTATTTGTAATTACTACTTGTGGACGTGGTTTTATTTTATTATGGTAACATGTTCTGGCAATGTCGTGGGGTTTGCTGTTAATAATGACCCTTACAATTAGCATGCCTTTTCTCAATTTTAAAAAGAATTAAGAACCTAAGGGTTATACTGTAAATTCTCTTTGTTCTGTTTTGTAGCATGGAACTCTGAAATAAGAATTTTAGTTTTGAAAAGTTGTTCTTTGTTATTATTTCTTAAACAAAGACTATGTGGTCTTTCTCATTTAAAAATATTGGTCAAATCCTGTTATTTGCAGTCCTTAATTATTTTTAGGTCTCCTGATTAAACGCCCTTGTGACTCATTCCCAATCGTATCGGATGTATCTTATTTTCATTCCTGCTGTTAGACTCCACTATCACTCAAACGAAAAAAAAATACATGTCTCGCGTCTATTCGTTTAACCGGTAGATTACTCCGATGACAATGATGATTCGATAACAACTTTCTAACAATTATACATAGGATTCTTATCTGCGATTGCAGACTTATTTTGATTTGATGATTTGAAAGCCGTGGCTGGTTTTTATTGTACACACTGATCCTGATGTAAGTTGAATATTTGATACGCCTTAGAGAAAAAAATTATGAATTATGAAGCAACCCTTTGGAAGTTTGAATTCCTTAGATGAATGCACTGCGCGGCGCGATGTCTCTCACTGTGAGGTGAGGTCTTTCTTGAATTTTGGTTTCGCTCCCGCCGTGGGTGTTACTGTGCCGTACTCCATTAAAATCCTCCCGTCCGAACGACCTCTGGTGCCCTATTCCGCTTATCTGAGCCACCCCTTCTCCACAAATTGTCTCACCTTGGCGCAACCTCTCTGTCCCCCCCTATTTTCCTCGCCTCTGCTCTCGGCACCTCCTGCCATGCTCACTCCCCGCCCCTCTCGTTTCCCCCCTATCAGCAGTCGACCACACTCCCTCTCGACTCGCACCCCCCCCATTCACTCTTCTTCCCCTATCCCATGATGTTCATTAATCCCACCTGCTCCTGGCGGAGTGAGAGAGAGAAGGGTGCCTGCCTCCGCATCACACCCTTCGGCTGGACCCCCACGGGGTCGCGATAGGTCCGAGAGCCTCCTTGGGACCTTCCGCGCCTTCGCCCCCATCTCGCCTCACCTGACCCCCGTTCGGTCATGGATCGATTGGCGATTCCTTGCGCGACTTGCGTTCAACGTCTTCAGGTCACCGGCTATCATTTCAACGCTCCCCGAAGATGTCGGTGCTATAGCTTCCGCTTATTTCGTCGAGTCTTAATTTATTTTTGGGTGTCTCGTAAACGACGCATTCTTTTCGTCAACCCCAATCTTTCTGAATCACTGAATATCCTGCGGCTCGGAAAAATAATTTTATAATTTGTAAGTGCCTAATGGTTCAGGTGCTCCGATGCTTGATCAGAAATAAATCAGTGACATAGCGCAAAAAACGCGTCTCCTTCCTCCTCTGGAGTCCTCATTTCTTAAATTGATTACTTTCCTTTCTCCGATCAGATTAATCTTCCCGGCATTCATTCCTCCCGACTCTCACGCCGTAGATCCGTTTTTCCCACCCTCGTTGTTTTCAGTAAATAGTAATCCTGCCCGCTGTACTAATCGCTATAAATAATGCATGGATAAACATAGAGGTGAATGGTGTATTACATGTCGTCATTGACGCCAGTGCGATCTGATGGGCCATAGATGTGTTATTAAGTACTGAATTCGCATTTTTGCAATTATTAGTGATTATTCTTTGGGTTCTTCAAATACAGGTTTACCGTCTCGTTTATGCGTTTATGTTAGCAGTAAACAATTTCCCCTTTTTAGTAGCTCTAAATTAGTCTTCCGCCATTCGTAGACCGTTGTGAAGGATTGTAATGAATGGTGGCGTCTTTTTTTTCTTTAATATACTTATGCATACTTCTGCGAAAATTAAGTGTGCTAGTATATTGAGATTTTTAAAACGTTATTGTGGTGGAGATTCACTATTGAGAAATGAGATTGGTAGAAGTCTGCAAATACAGAGTCATTGTATGCTTTTCCTCCCTGAATTTTTTTTCCCGCGTCTTTTTTCAAATTAGACTCTGGGAGGGATAACGCTTCTAGCAGTTTCTCGGGAATGAATGCTATGGACCTAGTGGTGGCACTTAAAAGAAAACAACAATTCATTGCAACTGTTTCGCAACAGAAACTGTTTCAAAACTAAATATTTCCGCGAAACACCCTGCTGTGGACAACAGCTAGAGGCACACCAAACAACAGGCGATCGATCGCTGCTGTTAAAACATGGCCGCTACTTCTGTATTCTATGTAATTTGTAATCTTTCACTTAAATAAAGTAACAATTTGATTTGAATTCATGAAAAATAGGTACTTCATAGTTCTGAATTATATCTGCAACAACGGGCAGACATGTGTTGGCTGAATAAATCAGCAAGCGCCTGCAACTGATTCAAATCCAACAAATTGTAGCTTTATAACCGCAACGCATCCACACGTGCAGTGCAACTGGAACAGAATAGAAGACGAAACAGTCAGCTTCAACTTAATCAGTTGCCGCTGCACAGCACAGAGCGCAACTGCGGCACGATCACGAAACACCTGTTTTTTTGCGACAGTTATTTGAAACAGTTGTCTGATCGAAAAAGTTGCGGCTGCAGCCGTTTCGCTCCTACAATACATTATTCCACTACCGCATGGACCAGACCAACCTTCGGATCGAAGACTGCTGATGATCATTCTCCACTCGACTCTCGCTGTGAAATTTTGCCGTGTGGTGGAGTCCGAGGGCTCTTGCGCCATATCACCTCCTCATTATCATCCTGCTTTCCCCCACGAACATCTTTCGAGCCATTCTCCTGGTCCTCACGCTTGAAAGACTTTTTTGCTGGGGAGAGGATATCATCCCTGAACACTTTTTTTCTCTTCTTCTGCCGGAGCAACGCGGGGAGAGAAAGCACGCTCTGTTCGTGCGGCGGGTCGCGGCCAATGACCGTCAATTCCTCGCTCAACGCCGGAGACGCACCGCCTGAGTGATCTCCATATCATATCGCACATTTGGTTTATTATATGTGCCAAAAAAATAAGGACGAGCGAAACGTGTGGAGGAGTGGGAAGTACTTAGAGTGAATCCGTCTTTCAAGGCTTTTTCTTCCGTTTCTTGGCAACAATATTAATGGGTTATTTTCCGCGGATGGTATGGAGTTATTGCTGAAGGCTGCGAAGCATATAGGAGAAACTAAGCGGAAAAGAGGGAGCACTTTCATTTGTCGTGATAGAAGGAAGTATGCAGATGTAAGAATAAAATAGTGTGGGTAATTGAGTTGTTAATGTAGAAATGCGGTATTGATCGAGAGATTTTGTGAGCCGTGTAAATACTCTTAAGACAGTTGATTATACTTGGAGGTTGAATGCTTACGGAAGATTTACATTTGGGAGATGACTGATGGCGGCGAAGGAAGGTCAACCGAGGTGCTCCAGACCCATTGTGGTCCAATGTCCGGGATAGAAAAATTAAATTTAAGTTTGGAGAGAATTATTGCTTACACATTTCGAGTATTTAGCTGGGTAGGCTTTCGTTTTTTTCGTGTTAATAGCTGGGAACTGTGAAAGCCATGATAAGTGAACCTTTCTCGGCTTCTGAAGTTTCACTAACACTGAAACAATTCTGGGCAGGGCAAATAAATCAAGGAGTGATCCTCTACAGCCTGCTATCGTAACTCCCTCTCGCTTATTCCATGATAATACACAACTTGAAACTCCCCATTCTAAGCCATTGAATCCAAATCATGTTGGAAAGGAATTTGATGATTCAAATTTGCTTATTTTTTTCAGACCCGACTAAAATGACAAGTATTTGATTCTTTCTCAGGAGCAAGAACTTCTTTGCAGCCCACTCATAATGGTTCAAAAGGAACCCTTTGTGTTTCATTAAGGATCTTTGTGGATCATTAAGGCACGAAAGAAGATTAAGAAAAGTAGAGTTGATTAGTTTTGATAAGATTGTATCAAGTGGTAATATAATAATGGAATAATTGGTGCAGTAGTCCTATATTAATTTTATCTTTATCTTAATGACATTTTTTTTATGCGTTCAAATTATTATGGAATATGTTCACGTAATGTTTTTCGTCGTCTTCTCTATCACTGACAATGAGTATGTTCTTCTGCTGAATTGTCTCTCTCATTGTGAAGGTGTTCCACGATAGCTTGAATATTGTGATATGTTGTATCCTTAATGATATTAATACATACGAAGACTTGAAGATTTATTTAATTTTTTTCGTTTAACCAGATTATATTTTGGTTCGTCCTATTTTATTTATCATATGATTTTTCTCTTTTCTCTCGAAAATTGCCTAGAAAAATGAGCCGGAGATCCTGTTGCATTAATGAAAGCTTTTGACATTTGATTGGCACATAAGTTCCAAAATTTGCTCTATCAGTCCACCTTTGTTGTGGGAAATGTGTGTGGTTTATCGGAGAATGGTGTAAAGAATCTGGGATGATCTACCTTATCTCTACTTTCCCCTCGTGTTTGCTCTCCCTCTTTATCTCTGTTTCCGTCGCTTCACAGCTGTCGCATCGTTTGCTTTCGATTGATTGATGGTGCTTCCGCCTATTTCACCCGTCATCGATAAAGCCGAGTTCTCTGCTGAACCCTTGTTCTCCTCTGTGTTCCTTTCGGCTTTCGTTATTTTCACCCCAGCCGCGGCTTTGTTTGAGGTCGCCAATGCAGCGAGAGCGAGCGTAGGCAATATATTCGCTGTATAGAGTGAATGTGAGAAGGAACTAACCTAGGAATCCCTTATGTGGTACCATAAAACTCTGTACTTGTCTCCCTCCTACTTGCTTGTGCATGCAAGAAAAAGTGCCTCAGTGCGCTGACGGTGTATCGTGTGAGAATGTCCACACCTGTTTGAATATCCGTGGTGAATCTGAGAGGGAAAACTGTGGGACTTAGCAGTGCTCAACTTAAGTTATAATTCGTAAAATTTAAAAAAAATTAGTGGTGTGGAGTGAGTTAATGAGTACTTTTTCCGCTAAATTCGTGATACCTTATCCCTCTCAAGGTTGGCTTTCTTTCTCCTGGTTAGGAGATTGCCCCGCTACAGTTCCCACAAAAGATGTTTTATTTCCTAGGCGATGTAAACGTGAATTTCTAAGAGGTCGCCACTATACGATGACAGAATTAACGCGGATGTGGCGCCTAAGCCCGAAAGCTTCCTGATTCCCCCTTAGGTCGCTGCCGCGGCAATCGTGGGTCATTGAGCGCACGTTTTAATATTATTTTAAGTAAATCGGAAGGCATTTCGTGGACCACATTTCACTAGAGTGCATCTGCTTATGCTTTGAAACTCACCATACAAGTAGTAATAGAAATTATAAAAGAAGCAGCATGTTATGAATAGATTTTTCGGCACCGTATTTAAAATTTAGGTGAAATTTTTATTGAAATATATTATTTTCGAATATTGGACTGGGAGTGGCACCTTGATATTTGTTAGCAACAATTGTGGTAATAAAATTTTTACATAAAGCTAAGAGTCGAAATAAGCTAGCTAATACTAGCCAAAAACACCAAATCGGTATGACGTAATTTTTTTACGACGAGTTGATGGATGGAACAGGTGTTAGTCAACGAACTGCTCATGGCTGCGATTGGAGGATTAGGGACGTGTAAGGATGTGTCGAGTATGTAGCCCAGTGTGTAAATGTTAAAAGAAGTTGACCCTGGCGGTGGAAACGGAGTGTTTAGTAATAGTATTATGTCCGTCTTAACTTCTCGATGATAGGTTCAATGCCCTTAAGAATATTAATAATAATTGGCCCCGGTCTGTGGCCCGAAGTCTTCCTTGCGGATATAGAGAAGCTGCCAATAGGCTCCCAGAGTGTGCATCATTGAAGTGAAGGCGTCGACGCCACCCTAAGGACTTGAACGTCCTCCAGCGCCTGGACCACCCCGGGATCCGACCCGCCCTCCCACTTCCTCCTCCCCCCAGATCAAAGTTTGGAGCAGGGATGTAATCCTAAAAGCCACTTTACGTTTAGTGCCGGACCTGGGAGGCACGAAACCATCCGTTTTGGTAAAGTGCCGGTCCTGGGAGGCACCCGAACTCAAGAGTCCGAGCCTCGGCGTCGAAGGCGACCCAAAACTTCACCGCGGGTGGTTTATGGCTCCTTTTTAACGTTTAGAAGTTATAAACTATAGTGTGACTGGTCAGATAGAGCCATAAACCACCCGCGGTGAAGGTTTGGGTCGCCTTCGACTCCGAGTTTGGGTGCCTCCCAGTTCCGGCACTTTACCATAACGGATGGTTTCGTGCCTCCTAGGTCCGGCGCCAAACGTAAAGTTCCTTTTCGGATCACATCCCAGGCTAGGAGTCAACACTTGTCCTTTTTTTGTATGTTTTCACCTCCCAACTCTGTCTCTATCGCGAGACACTGGGACTTTCACGATCGCATAGACACTTGCACACACATACGCAGCTGCTGGAAAAAATAAACCCTTCCCCCGCTCCAAGCCAGCCCCCCCTTCCTCCAATTTCTTTTTCTCCCTCTCCTTGTGTATCTATTTATTCGTGGGTTTTATGGCCGGGGCTTTGTTTTCGCCCGATTTGCATATTTTCGTCGCCTTTTGTGTCGTGGGATTCCGGGACAGTCCAAACATTAGAGTCCCGTGCGGCGCGAAAACGAGCGAATAATAATAAAGTTAAACTCTTCTCTTCGTCGCGCCCTTCTTCTCTCTCTAATCAGTGTCCCTGGACCACCACCTCTCTCTCTCCTAACCCTCCCTCCCTCCCTCCTTCCTCCTCTCACACACCACCCTTTTTACCCATTTGCATTTTCACGCGGCGCGGTCCTCGTTTCTCTTTCTCTCACCCTTCACCCCCTTCTTCCCTCCCGCCCCGAGTAATTAATCGCGCCGCGAATGCTTTGTTTTCTCCTCCGGCGTCCCTCTGTCCTCGTCATTTTCTTCTCGCTTCAGCCAGGAAAGTATTTCCCGGGATCAGAGCACACCTCTCTTTGACTAAAAAAGAAAGGTGTCCTGTCTTTAGAGCCATACGGTCCCTCGCTCTTCGTCAAACTCTTCTCTAGTCTTTTCTTTCACCTGTGTATTATGGGTCCTTGCCATCAGTCCCTCTGGTAAAATGCCTTTTTTGCTAAAGAAATTCTCTTCCTTGCCTCTTGCGTGTCTTCCTAGCTTAACTCCATTTTCGCTCAGTCGAGTGATACTTTTCACTAATTGAAACCTTGACTGCTCGAGATTCGGTTACATAGAAGCCGTATATTCTTCGTATAAGTCTTATATTCTATATAAGTCAAATTTGTACATAGAAGATGAACGTGAACTCTTTCGCGGTGACCTTAACCCTTCATTAACAATGTTATCGATCCCACCCCCGGACGTCTGCTCAACTCTGCTGTAAGTCTCGCTTCTTTTGCTGTGTTTTTTTATGATTTCTTGCAGACGTCGTAAGCCGAGATTAATGGTTAATGTGCATATGTACCGTGGGCTCATAAGCGGTACGTTTTTCATCACGGTTGGCGCAATTTCTTCATCTACCGTCACCTTTTGTACCATTTATGTTCGTCTTACGGCTCCGTTATCCCGATCCGAAACATATTATTGCTCCTGCACCGCAAGATTATCCTTTTGAACCGTGCCCGCGCTCTGTTTGTTGCACTTGTTTTCTCCCCGCATCTCTCTCTACATTCCTGCTTCCCCCCGCCCAATATACACCCCCTCCGTCCGTATGTTTTATTCATGCTCGACATCTCCTTCAATTTTCACCATCGCACACGGAGTGTAGAATATTCATGGGATAGCCTTTCGGGATACCATCTCTCCCCCCCCCCCCCCTCTCCTCTTTAACCCCCTTCCCAGACTTCCCCACCCCCCTTCGTTTTCGGCCAATGATCGAATGATTTGTGTGTCGCTGCGGCGTCCTAGGCACGGCGAGTAATAACAGCGCCGTTTCGGCGTTTACAATCTACGCCCCCCCCCCATCCTCCCATTCCTCCGCTTTCCGATCTCCGTTGATCAAAGTTATTTTTCCTCCCCTCCCCACCCCCCTCGCTCCTCTTGCTCCCTACCTCCCCCTCTCTCACGCTTCCCAGATCGTCGCTGTTTGACTTTTTTGCTTTTGGATTCCGTCCGTTTATATGTATTTATATTTCGGCGCGCGGTGGAATATTTCATTTGTTTTGGCGCCCGCCAAAATATTGCATTTTTGCTGAGTTATTGCCATTTTTCGTTTGTGCTTCGTGCGGTCTGTCGGTGTTGTTGTCATTTACTTTTTTATTATTTATTTGCGTACGGTTTTTTTATGTTTTGAATTGCGCCCAGCGAATTTTCCCCGCGTTGCAATCAAAGGCATTCGTCACAAAAATTTTCGCCGCGCATCGCGGGGCCCGGGCGATGGTGGTGGTGGTTTAGTCGCGGGTGGCGGGAGGGATGTGGAATATGGGCGCTAGGGAATGGGTTCCGAGTGGCATTCGTTCCTCGCTTGCATACACGGGTCCCCGGGGTGGCAGTTTAAAGGTATAGACCCGGGAACGGGAAGGACGAAGAGGGCTGTGAGAGCAAGGGTTGAGCGGCGATGGACCAGCAGAAAGCGAGGGAGTCGCAAGATCGCGGATCTCGTCTCTTGGATGCGAAGGGACTTTTGGGTATTGGGTTGGTGGCGTGATTGCGAAAGATGCGTGAGCTGACGAACTTGCCTTTCCGTCAAAATCAACAAACTTGACAATTATACCTTGTGCGCAGGGTCTGTTAAACGAATGGAAGGCAAGTGCTCTGTTGTGTGTTGCGAAGTGATTAGCGCACTAAAGCGAATGGAAGGCACCCAACACTGTTGACTCCGGGTACATTTTTCCCACGAGTCCATAAGCCATTGGTTTGGATCCGGTCCCAGGTCGTCATCCCTTCCACTAACTCTAACGGATGTACTTCTGATTATATGGTAGTGTAGGAAAGTAATAATTACATCGCTTATTCGGATCAAGTTATCTGAGAGGGCGTCAAAAGATTTTTGTTGCGTCCATAAGTCTTCTCAAAATATTTGCTGCAATGAGGTTTATTTTAGCTTTGCCTACGTACTCCTTGCTGCAAGTTGTTTTCTGGTATTGTAAATAGCAGTTACTCATGCAAATTTCGTTTCTTTCAAACTCGAGGACAGCCTTTACCATTAAGTATGTATACATAGAATGGATTGATTCTGGAGTCGAGATGTCATTTTTTTATATAGGTACCTACTTTGTTGGGTTTGGATAAAGAATTCTTCGCCAACTAGTGGTGCGTAGAGCCATGTTACGCGAGAAAGCCCGCGCGTATCATAATATGTGCCAGACCTTTGCATTTTCTACCTTTATTTTATTACGTTTATTACAGTTACCTAATTTTCCTGCTGCATCATGGTAAGTGCTAAATATATGCCTGTTCAAAAGTTACACTTCCTTTTATTTTTCTGTTGGATTTAATTATTTTGAATGATGTTGTTACTTCCCGCTCCACTCAAAGCCACACTCTTGATTTCGATTTTGACTAGCCCATTTAAAAATAAGAATGCCTGTAGAAATAATAAAATGGCACGTAATGTTTAGAGAAAGAACGAATAGGTCGTAAGAGAACTCAAATTGGATTGGTTGATTGAAGAACTGCCATAGTCAAATATTTGGCTTGAAATAATAATGATCATTCGTCATCAAGGAATATTTTTTTCTTTCCGTGCTTGAACAAGATAAGTGGTTGGAAGAATAACTTTTTAAAGATAAATCTAATACACGTCCTGATTGATAAATGTTTTACAAAAGAATTCAACCTCTCCTTTCGCCTTCTGACGTTGCATGGATGCATTCCGCGGAATAACTGGAATATGATTTTCACGAGGTGGCGTCATCCCGTGCTCGGGGAAGCGAGGCGCTCCGGCCTTTGGCCCCAGTGTGGCATGAATTCTTTTGCATGAGGAATCGCAGTGATTGTATGCATGACGAAAGTTGTTTTCTGTTTCTAAGGGTTAAATATTTGAATCTCGTTGCCTTTGGGCGTTAACGCTTTCACGATTTCAGCCCGTTCGAAATTTTTGTTCGGGAGGCTACTCAAATGAGCTGTCGAAGTGACCCAAATCTGAGTGACGATCTCGAACTAATGAACGCAAAAGGGAAAGGGTTGGGTGTAATCCCAGACATTCATCAATTGGTGTTCATCGATGTGTTCTCTGACTTTCGAAAGAATTTCCTTATTTTGATCTTAATCTGCATGTTCGTTAGTAAGTTAAATACTCGGCTTCATGTGCTCATCAAATATCAAGAAATTTTTGCAGCTACTTGAGAAGCGAAAAATTCTTAATGAAAATGTAAATAAGTGGCATTATCTCAATGTGACTTATGGTACCCAATCAACAGTATTTCATTACCTGTAGCTATTTAGCTAATTGCTGCACATAGTTCTTATGTGCTGGTCTTAAGTGTGCTAATACTTACCCTTTGTATTTTAAGTATTATGTTACTTTTTTGCTTTCTCTTGCCAGTAATCACGTTTTAGGCATTGTCATAAGTATCGCCTTGCCAATTATTTTGTACAGGCTTGATTATTTTAATAGTGCATGAACTGTTTCTCCTCGGGACATCCGATTAAAAAAGATGTGAAATGGTCTCCCGAGCGACGGACCCCGCGTTCGCACCCGGAAGAGGGGGCGTAGAATCATCGCCTTGCGGCCGAGGCGCTTCTGCTGCGCCCGGCGACCGTGCTTTGTTAATTTAAGTAATGCGTCGTCCACCGGCGAGCGCCGCGGACGCGATGGCTCGCAGGGGTGGATCGCCAATTATTCGCTCCCTTCATCGCAAATGGGCGGGAATTCGGGTTGCGGGCGCTCAAGGCGATGGATTGCTCGCGGCCCTCGTGTGTGCGAGAGTGCCTCCGCGGCCATGAGTATTCGCCTTGATTAAACCTAGGTACCATGGTATGATGGCCGTGGATGCGGGGGCAGAATATCGGAGGCGTAGCACCATAGCCCACACCCAGTCTCTCTCTTCTCACCGTCCCAAGTCTCTCCCGTATTGTGGAAGTGATGGGGCATCGAGGTCGCGGTTTGACCTCACCCCCTCCGACACTCTCCTCTCGGCCCCCGTGCGTGGACTCCCCGACAGCGCTGGACCTCGTAGCTGGACTCCACTTAATGGCACGGTGCCGATCACACACGAGCCATTCGTTGAAGGTGGCCTTCCGATATTGGTTGGTTCGAGTACCATATCTGGCTCCCCCCTATCTTAGGTCTAATCTTACTTGCCGCAAATCTTTGCTCATGCGGTGTAACATCTCCTCCTTAATCGCTTCATATTTTATACCCTCGCTCTCTCGCCGCCCACAATCTTACTTTTCACTTACGGTTTTGCTCTAAATTTCTCATGCTGCACTATCTTCATTAGCTTATTATCTCTCTTTACGCTTTTCAATCATTTCCTCCTCCTCTCACTCGGATTTCCGTCTCCAACTTCCTAACTTCTTTTTCCGCGATAGTTAACGTCTCTTCATCCATCGTCATCTCTGCCTGACTGTTCCTCTCAACTCTTCTTCAGACCCATAGTTCGAGAGCCTCTTCCACGAATCGCATACAAGTGAAGCTCGGAAACGATATTCGCTGCAGAGGCGATGCCTCTCCCAAACCCATCGATATCAGCCTTTCCACGTGGATATTCGAAGTTATGTGAAAATTGTCTCTGTCCGTGGCTCATCGCATTTTGCGGTCGAGAAAATGGTTGTTGGAGCGCGGCGATTGGAAAATAAGATTCAACGAAGACCAGAAGTGGGTCGAACCTCATCCTTTTTCATCGAATTTCAAATTATGTGTTTTCTAGACATGCATAATGCATTTAATTAAATATATACTTTTCATTGCATGTGAATCTTAAACTATGCGATTAAAAAGGACAATCTTTTCTTTAAAAAAAGCCTAACATCGCGAGTTGGATATAGAATAGTTTGGTATGTATAATAGTTTATGTGGTTTTGAATGAAAAGAAAGGAATTTTAGACTAGAATTTATTCGGGGCTTGTAGTAGTGATTAAGAAGTCTCGATTACGGCGCAGAGGTGTTCATATTTTCTGTTAGGAATCTTAAATAAGAGCTTGTTCGCAGTGTTTAAGCTGAACCTAGGCCTATGTAATCGCAACTCACGACAGGAAAGTATTTACACGGTATGCAGTTCATCGTGAAACCCGGGATTTATAAGTGATTTATGAGTGAATAAGAGTATTAATAACAAACGTTATAAAAGCGCAAACGTTATAAAAACGTTATACTAGCGCAAACGTTATAAAAATCACCTCTCACAGTCAACTACATTTGGTGTAAAACAAATATATTCTAAGCCACTGCAACCTACTTTCAAAAGCATTTCCCAGGGAATATGCATTGTGGAGAAATTATTCCCTAAAGGAATATTTTCCAGGGAAAACGGGGGTTCAATTTTCTAGGGAGTTTTCCATCAGAGATCACTCCCGCCTCCAAAAATTCCAATTCATTCCCGTTTCCCTCGGCGGCGTTAGTGTTACTGTGAGGGTTGAGCTAAGGTAGTTTGAGCGACAAATCATTTCACCTAGAAAGTGATGAATTTGACCTCATTTTAAGAAAAAACTCTCCATCTCTCCAATGAAGTTAAAATATTAACCTCTTGCCAAACTACTTTTCGAGCAATTTACCTAAACATTTAAACTGTTTTACATGGGATAGATTACGGCAGTGCGCTCCAGAGGGAAAATATTGAAAAAATTGGGAATTTTTAGCACCTAGATTACGTCAAAAAACTAACGGTGTATAGTTTGCATGTTTCACCAACTATTTATAAATATTAATCAAATACTCACCGCGGTAATTTTTAAGAATCACAAAAAAACTGTTGTTTTGAAGGCTTTTTAGCTGTACCTACAGCAAGAAAAAATGAGTCAAAATAGAGACTTAAGTAGATATATTTATTTAATTACTGAGAATTTTGGTCATATATAACTATATTTTTGCGCCATAAATGTTACAATATTGATTTCATACTTCTTACAGACACTGAAATAAAAAAATAAAATTCGAATATGGTCTCCATTATGACTTACATATCTCGTTCAAACTACCTTAAGCGTCTTGTGGGCCGTCGCCTCTCTGGTTCAAGTTCATTGAGTGTCTAATTCCCCATGGTGAGTTGAAGGAGATAGGGGGTGGGTGTCCGGGCCGAACCAGCGTTGTGTCCTCATGTTTACCTGCCGCAACGGCTCCCGGTCGTTGCGTGGCGTGGGGAGGGTGCCTACAACTCCCCCGCCCGGCCTTCCCCGTGCCCCTCCCACTCCCCCCTCATTTCATCTCTGGCCCCATTTTCTCCTCCCCCAGCCGACCCACCCACTCCCTTTCGCTCCCCGGCACGTCCGCTTCCGAGCGCACAACACGCGTGTCCATTCTCACTTGCTCCTCTCCCTCCCACCTCTCCTCCCTCCTCGAAGCCCTGGACCCGGATTTCCTACATTCCCCTCCCCACCTCATACCCCGTGTGTTTGTGTGTGAGTATGATGATGAGTGGTCGCCGCAGCGTGACCACGCCATCTGGATCCCTTCCCTCGAGATGTGATTACATCGATGGGATTACTTTATCCCCATCGATATAACCGTCGATTATTATTACTGTGACTGACCTGATGACGGGGACCTTAAGTAAGGATGTAAGAAAGAGGCTGGTGAAGACCTTGATATGGAGTGTGACGCTGTATGGGGCAGAAACTTGGTATCTGAGACAGGAAGACGAAAATAGGCTGAAGGTGTTCAAGATGTAGGTGTGGAGGAGGATGGAGAAGGTGCGTTGGACGGAAAGGAAGACAAATAAGGAAGTGCTTGACATGGTGGGTGAGGAGAGGAAACTTGTGGATGAGATTAGGGGAAGGCAGTGTAGGTGGCCAGAAGGGGTAATGAGGGGCGATGGCTTGCTGAAGGCCGTGATACAGGGAAGGATGTTGGGCAAGCGGGAAAGGGGAAGAAAGAGAATAGGATTTATGGACGGGATGAAGAAAGGCAGGACTTATACTGAGATGAAGAAAGAAATACTAGAGGTGAATAGGGCACTGCACGTGTAGGAGTCAGTTGGATATTCTCTGACTTTTAATCTAGCCTACCTGTAACCGGTAGATTACTCTGATGATGATGGTGTACTACTCCGGGCGGTGGCGGTAAGTGATGTGGCACTGTTTAGAAACGAAGCGTTGACCCCTGGCGGAGAGATAACGTGTTGGAGAGGGTGGAAAAAAATTCTATGGAAATGTGGTAAGGAAAAGGAATGAGATCTTGGCAAAGTAGGAGTAAAAAAGAAGTCACGGGAAGAGGGTGGTTGGAATTGGGAGGTGAGGGATGGTTGAAGACAATTTCCGAGGGCAGAATGCATCGAAAGTGGGAGAGATAGTATAGGCGATATATGACTGAATGGAGGAGGTTGGGGAGTTTGCTCAGAAGATGAGAGAAATGTTTCCAGAAAGAGAGAGATTTTAAGAGAGAAGAGCCGAATCCATCGAAAAAATTCCCCTAGCGATAGAATACCAGTCGTACTGACTGTGATGGTCGATATTCCGCGGACCAAAAATTGATTTCGATGGACATTTCACCTCACCTCCCATTCTCAAAGGCTTCTGACTTACCCACTTTGTCTTCTGTTCAGAATAGTTCCCACCCCTATGCATTCGATCTTGTATCCCTTTATCTTTCATATTTCCCCAAATACTCCAGAATTCTTCCTTAGGCCTATGTTTATCGTCATCAATCTTGCTCTCCAGAAGGTGAGTATTCATTGACTATGTCAATAGCGAGGTCTTGAAAAGGACAATCTTTATTTAACCTAATTCGGAGCATCATGGTGGACATTAAGACACTTTTAGAGGCTTATTTCTCTTGAATCGTATTTCGATGGTCTAATTCGAATGAGAGAGAGAGCAAATTATTTTCCCCTGCTGTCATTTTCTAGGAACCGTCGTTTGAAAGTTGATCAGGGATAAACGTGGAACTATTAAAAGATTCTGAATTATAGAGTAAAATTATTTTCTACTTTTTATGTGTATTACTTATATTTTTACACCGAAGTCGTAGCCTTGGGTCACGATTAATTTCTTCCGAAGCATATCTTGAGAGACTCGAATCTCTCTGCGATGTCACGGCGTGCTGCGGGAAAAGTGTTGGAAGCGGACTTCGTGAAGGATATCTTGACCTTCTCCAGCTTCATCCAACGTGAGATTTAATAAGGCTTCATTTTTTTCATGAATGAAATGCGTGCCCTTGCTCCTATATTTTTCTGACGCGGAGACGGCCGTGACCTCGAGAAGTTTTCCGAGGAGCGAGAAGAGAAAATTGCGGAAATATGCGGATACATTCTTTGTTTTTTCATTATGAGACCACCTCGTAATTCCTTCCCTTTTATTTAAAATTTGTATTAGACGAACAGGGATGTAAAAATAACTCCGCCTTTCTCCCCTAACCTAAATTGTTGAGAAGTATTTTTTCTCGGTGGACTAAGTCGTGTACGCTGCTAGAAGGGAAGCAGGAAGACATGCGGAATCTCTGATATCTTTAGCTCTGGGCCTCTTTAGTGAAATTGCGAACTTAATCATGCATTCGGGAAACGCTGAGTAATTAGGCTGCGCAGTGTCTCCGTGGCTGTCGACCGGCAGCTTTTCTATTTAGTTGATTTTCGCTTCAAGTGCGAGTGATGCTATTACACCTAGTCAAGTGAAATCGAAATAGTGCTAGTTTCTTAATCAGGGTTGCTACAGACCTGGAGAACCTGGAAAAGTCAGGGAAATTGAAAATGGCTCTGGAAAACCTGGACAAGTCAGGGAAAATGAGAACTTGCCTGGAAATTTTTTTTTCCATGTCAACATCTGTTTGTTTTCAATAAGTGAGCAGTACCATTTTAGGCACTTTCTGTGTCTGTGTCGGCCTAGTGCTTTTAATACCTTGCCTAAATGAGGCACTGGAGCTCTTATTTGGTCTCTAATCAATTAATTATATGCGCCTAAAATTAAATTTCGCGTCATATTTTGTACACTTCTTGGGAGGATGATGGAATATGTGTTTGTTCTCAGATTGTGTATGTACAGGAATTCCTTGCAAGCCACTCCCAAGTCATATTAACCTCCAGCATGAGTGAGTAAAATCAAAAGGTTTTAGCAACAGACTCTTATGGTCCATTGAGTGCCCTTATTTCCCTCTTTGTACGGATTTAAACATAGTTGGCCTTGTCATTATTTGTGTTTTCTCTCATAGTTGATCTTTCTTTAAAATACCCACTTACGATAGAATGGATATTGTAACCTGGAAAAATGAAAATTTTGGCTTGGAAAACATGGAAAAGTACTGGAATTTTATAATTTATGGTCTGTAGCAACCCTGTTAATATATAATATAATCATCACAATTATCTGAGTAATCTACCAGTTAGAGGTAGTTTATGATGAAAGTCAGAGAATATCCAACAGACTCTCACACGTGCAGTGCCCTTCCTACCTCTAGTATTTCTTTCTTCATTTCAGCGTAAGTTCTACCTTTCTTCATCCCGTCCTTTAAACCTATTATCTTTCTTCCCCATCCTCGCTTGCCCAACATCCTTCCCTCTACCACGGCTTTCAGCAAACCATCATTACCGCTTCCAGCCACCTACCATGCCTTCCCCTAATCTCATCCACAAGTTTCCTCTCCTCACCAAATAGGTCAAGCACTTCTTTGTCTTCCTTTACGTCCACCGCACCTTCTCCATCCTCCTCCACACCCTATATATAATATAAATGGATTTAATAGACTTAAATGGAAAGCTATTAGTACCCTCTGGAAATGTTGAGCTCCCATTTCCCGGACCATATCGTAACGCGATATTTTTTGTTCTTATAGGCGCAAGGTAAATATGCCTCCACTTAATAAAAAAACCAGTCTTGAGAATGATCGCAGTGATGAGAGGATGAGAGAGCGTTCATAACATTACGTAGAGGAATCGGGACCGTCTAGTCTATTGGTCCTTCGTTGGGAAGGAATTCCTTGTCTGTTTTTTTTTTACGAATTTACTCTCTCTCGCGATAGTCTCAAATGCGCGCCACCCTACAGTTGGCATCTTCTCTGCTTTCTTCCGCCTCTACGGTGTTTGCTATTCATTTATTCCGTCTCGCGCCTTCTTCGCCAATCGGACTCGCGTTGGGAATGGTGCGTGAAGATGGGTTTGGCCGCTCCTGCGGTTTCCGTTCAGCTCAACGATTCGCAGCCAGGTCAAACCACGCATCCGTGTGGTTTCATTTGAATGGTGAAGTGTCGGACGCGTATTATGGGCAAAGTCGAATGAATTGAGGCACCCGGAGAATAATGTGTCCCTATCCTTGAGTGGTACCAGGGCATGGAATTATAACTTTTCGACTGGATTGATACATTCCAAAGGCTGATAAGAACTTTTTTTAAAGGAAATAACCAGGGTGAACATTTAATGAGATTATTTTAAAACTTCTCGCGCGCTGTTTGACTTGCTTTAGATTTTTTTAACCATACGCGTCCAGTGGATTTTTCCTTGCAATATTTATCTTGTAGTCATAGCTTTGAAAAAAATACGATTGTTATCAGTACTTCCGTACCGTTGAAAACGGTGCTTTGTCAATCTTAAAATTTCCCTGTTTAACCGATTCTCTCTTGCTCACCTCCCACTTCAGCAGAAAGCATAAGAAGGATTATATTATTTCCCCATAGACTGTGTGAACGGGTGTGGTCTGGGAAGGCCCGGAGAGCGGGGTATGCAATGGGAAGTGGAATTGGTAATTAAGAGCTGGGAGCGTGGGAAGGTTTGGTGGGTGGAGGGAAGGATATGAGCAGAGGGGAGGAAGCTGAGCGTACGCACTTGGACTGATCCACCTCTTCGCCGAGTGGGTTGAGAAGTGTGCCGGCCGGGGCGATATGTCTTCGGGGGAGGGAGGATGGGCGGCCGATGCATCGCAGCCGCCGCATAAATGCATATTCATCGCTACTCTGCCGCGGTTTTTCCACCGCGCCCCGTTTTTTCTCTCCTAGTTTTTCTCCCCCTTCCCAATAAATGAAACCGGTGAATGCGATCATTGAATGGCTTCGCCGTCACTTTCATTGCTTTATCCTGCCGGGGGGAGGATTATGGGAGGGGGAAAACTCCCCGTGACCTCGTTTCGCCTTATCGCTGTCGGCATAGGAGATTCTTAATCAAGTCGTCCCGCTGTAACTTTTCCCGAATCTGGGAAAGGGGGTGACGTTCTGAGAGGAGGCGGGGAGGGCAACAAAAAGGTCGAAGGCGAGTGCGCTTGAGTTATGTTCTAACGGCCTACCCCCCTCGCTGAGGTGTCCCGATTGTTTTTTTTGTCTCCTAAAGCTTTTGTTTCCGCCCGCGGTTTTTTCTCTTTTGATTTTTTTTCTTTGTCGAAGGTGCGCCGTGTAGAAAGTGGTCCTCTTGTGTGTGTTTGCCTTTCGTCACTCGTCCCCGTCGTCGTCCGTCTTCACGGAGCGAAAATCTTCTCTCTTATTTGCATACGGATCTCGCGAGTTTATGCTCCATTCGTTCGCTTATCATTTACTGTCTCTTACTTCGGTTAGAATCCTTCCCTGGTGTATTATTTGCAACAAGGGAGGCTGTTAAGTGGAACAGCTAAGAAAGAGTAAAACGGAGAAAATTCGAAAAGTCTTCGACCGGTGGAGTAAATATTAAGTAGAAATTAAGCAACATATCGTTTGCTTTCTTCATTAAAATGGTAATTATTGACTTATCCCGAAGTTCTGGCGGCGTGATCTCTCTCGGTGACCTGGGGCCCTTTTACTGAAGTCGCAGGACATTTCATAAGTCCCCGCGTAACCATTCATGGTGAATGGAAATAGTCATAATGAGCACATTCTATGAAATGTCGATGTGATAGCTGATGCGAGTGATTGTCATGGGAAGGATTTATATTCTCACACTGCAAATATATTTGGCTGTCAGCTGCTTTGTAATTGCTAGGGGGACCAAATGACAACTGACTTTTTTCTTATATTTTATCATGCGGTTGTCGTATCCGGCTTCCCTTTCCCGGTGGTTGCTTCCCGTGAATATCTGAGAGGAGGTAGTTCCTTGGCAGATTTAGAAAATTTAGAGGAAACCTTGGAGTGAGCGAATAGCTTTCCTTGCAAATTCGCAGCTTCGATCAATATATGTGAATTCCTATTCCGTTCTCAAAAATCCTCTTTGTAAAGTGATGTTATTGCGTTGACTGTTGGAGTTGTGGACGTTATTAATTTTTATCTTTCCTTTTTCCAAAAGTATGCAAAAAGTTTTAATTGTAAATATCTATTTCTGCGTTAATGTGGCTATCATGCAATTGAGACTTGAAGAAGAAGCCACTAAAACAGCTGTCAAAAGAACCAAAGGCAATGCATAATAATTTCAAACCAGCAAATACAGTGAACAGTTACGGTGAAAATAACTCTTCTCACTACTTTTACAATAATGTCATCTTCAAGGGCTGGAAAATGTGTGTCATATTAATGCCATTATTAAGCGATGATCAGAGATCTACTGGGTAGAGGAAATTTTGGTGGAAGGGGACTTTTGGGAATTTCACGTAATAATTAATACTTATAAATGCATATTTCAACTTGTAAGACCCCTTTCGAGTTTCAGTACTCAGGACTAATATATGTTTCTCTCTCTCTTATTCCAGGTGAGTGCATATCCCAGCTTCGGGGATACCGCTTGGTCGTCGTTTGTTCCACTTGGTAATTATTTCGTCGTGTCGTGAGTGATGGCGCGTAGCGACTCGAAACGCCACCACGCATGTTTTTTTTGCATTTTTTTTCAGCAGACGCCACGCACGTGTGCGTCGGGAAACTTTTCAGGAATCTAATTCAAAGGGAATTCCACGGAAATATTTGTTTTTTTTTAATTCTTATGACAGAAATTTTGAATAAACGTTAAAGCCTCGGATCATGAAAAAATGCAAACGCAGCTATTTAGCATCTTAGAAAAAAATGGACCTGGCTACAAGGATATTAGAAGGTAAATCGCATCGGCTAAAGTTGGATTCTGCAACAGGAATGTGATGATTTTCATCCTGGAAAAATCGGCGATGAAATACGTATAAAAGGCCTCGAGAGAAAAATCCAAAGGGACTGAGATTGGAACCTGTGGCTAGGCCGGTCTAGGTAGATGTTCTTCTCTTGGCAGTTTCCGTGTATTTCATCGTCGTATTTCGCCAAGATGAAAACAAGCACATGCGTTGCTAAGCGGCGTAAGTGCTGTTTAGGATTCATCCTCATGCGTTGTGGCTTCTTTGCCAATGAAGTAGTGCTTGGCATCGTAGGGTAAGAAAGGAAATTGCTGAAGGCGATTAGAAAGAGTCAGCAGGTGGGTGGAAACGGTAATTAGATGGGTTGCTGGAGACCGTTATTGTGGGCAGGGTTTTTAGGGAAGCAGGAACAAAGTAGAGGGGTGAAATCGGAATTTTGGAGGGGATTTAGGGATGTTAGAAGTATGGCATGCTACAGATGAAAGTCGTGTGATAAGAGAGAATTTTGAAGATGGAGAAGATGAGGAATGGTCCATCGGAAAACCAACGCTAAATCGTAGAATATTTTTAATGGTAATAGAGATAAAATTAATAAAGATAGTAAAATTAATGAATCTCTAGAGAATATTCGGTGTATTCTGATTTTTAACAGATTCATGCCGATTCCTCCAGCAAAGAGGACGATGTGTTAGATCGAAAAAAAAAGATAATCGATGAAGGCTTCGATTCTTTCACTTACAGTTCCTTCCCTCAACATGTTCGACCACAATTTCCCTCCCATCGTTCATCTTATAGTTGAGTCAAGGCAAAGATACTCATCGCAACAGCCTTCGGTGGTGCTTTTTCTTTCCGAAAAGGAATGGCCACGGCGTATTCCCAGTCCACTGGCACTCAAATAAGAATTCGTCATTGTGCGTCATCATGCCTTGTCGGACGCACTTACGTGTGCAGTGTCGCTGTCTACCATTCGCGGATGTTATGTTCGGCTACGACCAGAATCAAAGAGTACGACCCCTATCCCTGAATGCTTCCTTGCAAATCGTACCCAACTTTGCGTCGAGTAACCTCATATCACATACATTTCGTACGATCCCTCCCTCGGACCACGCGCGTCGTAATAACAACCGTATTGTACTCTCCACTTGTTTCCCCACCAAACGTATTACCTATAATGCACCCCTATTCACGAGTAGTTCGTCGAGGGTGAACAGTTTGGTTTTGGGACTCGTGCGTTGCCTCTTTCCTTAGGGCGCACAGTCAAGCTTGCAGAAAAAACTGACAATGAGGGAAAAACCAATGATCATTTATCTGAAAGCGGCTGAAAGGTGTAGGATAAGCGGTCACTGCGTGCACTGGTCCCGTTCGCCGCAGGGAAACTTTTCCTCTTCTTTTTTGTCCTCCCGGTAAAATTAGTACTTACTGCAGGAAATCGTTTGTAAGTTTAAATATTTTTTGTCCCAGCGTCAAACGCGTGCCATCAAACCTTCTGCAACGGCAATGATTTGCTCTAACCTGAGGTGAAATGGGATGAGAGAGGGTCTTACTTTATATTCGAAACAATGGTTAAACCTTAACTCGCAGCTCACGCTCCTACTCGCGGCGAACGTGTCTTGTTGTTCATGATTTCTTTCGTAGTCTTTTGGCGGAAGGGAAGAGAAAATATAAACCTAACCTTGGTACGGAGGCTTCCGCGGTGATTAATTGGAAAAGTATTTTCCGGGTTAAGGCCGCGTTGGTCCATTTGGGCGGACGACAGTTTCGGGCGCATTCCAGCTCCCGTCTTCAGGTCCAACTGATCAGTTGGACCTGAAGACGGGAGCTGGAATGCGCCCGAAACTGTCGTCCGCCCAAATGGACCAACGCGGCCTTAACCCGGAAAATACTTTTCCAAACCTAACCTTGTTTAAAACATTAAATAAATAACTAGTTTATTTTCTCAGCAGAGCCCTTTGCCTTATCTAATTTACTTTAAGGGATTTGTTACTCTTCTATCAGAATGTCTATGTTCTGTGACAATGAAATGTTTTTCGAGTTCCGATTTGGTTCTAATATCTCAACGGTACAGGAGCTTGGATGTAAAAGTCCAGCTTCAAAAATACCAATTTCAGGTCACTAATATTTGGTATGTTAAATCTATCTCTTGTAAAATGATAGTGGCAGATTTTCCTCCATTCATTTCCAAAATCCTCTCAATCCGCCTCGCAGCCTCCATCGGTGATTGCCATCGCAGTGCGTCGAAGTATGCGCCACGTCTTTTGATCCAACACTTTCATTCCGTGAGCGTTTTCTCGAAATGCCAACGGGGGAATCCCACTCGTTGGCTGGCATTGGCCCCCCCAATCAAAGGCCTGTGTGTGTGAGTGGGCTCCTTCTCTTGTCGCCTTTCGAAGTAATGGCGTAAAATTCCTCCGACTGGGTGACGGAGAGTTTCCCGAAGAATTTCCCAGACGATCGGAATGCGATGAATCCCCGTCGTCGTGACCCACCTTTTTCCTCCCTTCCAGCCGAAGGATTTTCGAAACGCGAACACGCAGACAGGACACTACACTCGTGTGGCGAGTACGCGGATCCGTTGAGGCGGTGTTATGGGGGGAATGGCGAAGTGAGTCCTCGACCGGAAATTTCTTTTCTTCTTCTTACTTTAATTCTTCTCTCCACCGAGCCTCTTACCTTTTTCCGTTCGCCTCCCAACGAAACTCCTTCCCCCCTTCCTCTCGCGTCTGTTCTTACGTCGATCCTCTTCAGGAATTCTGTTTCGGTTTATCTTTTCTTCATGCCCTCCTCCCATCTTATTCTCTTGCCTACCCAGAAGCCTCTCCTCCCGTCTTTTCGGGAGCCTTTCCCCTTCCTTCCTCCCCAGTTTTCCCTTGGCTTCCGGAAGTGTAAGCATAGCATTCGTCGGTTCGCCCCATAGAGTTATTAAGGTTGAACTATATACTCTAAGGTTCGCCCTCGCAAATGAGCGAATTTAGTCATTCATTTGCCTTCCATCCCGCTCCTTTATCGCTTCGAACTTGTCGGCGCTAATTGGGCGGGAGGGGGGAGGTCTGAGGAGGATTGGGAGGGCTTGAGCGTCGACGACGCCCACGACCTCCGCTCCTTTCGCCCCACCGTCCGCCCTCCCTCAGCAGTAAAGGGGCGTTAATTCCGCCGTCAAGTGACTGACAGCTCGCCTTCGCCCCCCCATTTGGAGGAAATTGCCCTCTGCCCCGATAATTAGCCGCCCGGGGCTTTCCCGGCTGCCCTCCGAAGGGGACGTGACCCGTGACTATCGCGAACGCATCATGAAGTCCATTTCTATTCTTCCATCTCTTTTTCATCAGCTCGTTTTGGTTTTTGCCGACTAGCTTACGTAAAAATACGGGTGTGATTGCGTGAATTTCTGATGCATGTTGTTCTTATATCTTTATTTTCGTTCGACTGGAAAAATAACTTGGCCGAAAATCAACTTCCTTTTATTTTGAGGTGTGTATACAAAGTCTCCCTTGTTGACACTCCCTGCAGGAGTGTGCGCTTACATACATTGTAAAGGAAGGCATTTCACGTTATCCTTTGGGCGAATGAATTTGCATATTGTAATTCAGAATAATTGGTATACATGGAAACGGAACTAGAGGCAATTCTCTTTCTCCAAAGGCCACTATGAAAATTATTTGCTTGTGCTGAAAATAAAAGCAAGAGAAGAATAATTTTTATTTTCATAATTTGTATTTAATTTGTATTTTTGAAGCATGATGTGCCGTATAATCACGGTTAATTTCCTGCTGCGTCCGATATTTTCGAATCTTCCAATTGCACAGGTGGGTGTTTGGTTTGGGGGGGGGGGGGGGGGGAGTTTGGTGAGGTTCTGCTGCTAGGGTGAAAGCTCATTGAAGTATTAGTTTATAATGGTGGATAGAATGCTATCAGAATTGCTAATTTAGAATGGGAAATGTGTGTGGATTTATAAGACAGCATTAACTGGTTTGGTGGAGGGGTGATTGTTCCATGGTGTAGACCAGAGCTTCTCTGTCGAGTCTTTCCGTTGATATCCCTCATGCAGGTACTGCCTGCCTGTTACTCGAGAATAAGAGTACCTGCGTTTGCGCTTATCCTTTTTGTTCTTATATAATGTGTAATATGGTACTGTTGTTAAATTTCATGTCAAAGTTATAAAATGGTATTTGTTGTATCTATTGCGACTTCCTTTAGCTGCCTTGCTTTAAAAATACTTCATCGATTCGCTTCTAACAACGAATGCCATAGCGCCAACGGATGTCACGTCAATAATAATTACATTGCCGAATACCTGAATGCTTACCAAATATTTGTAATGTTCAACTACAAAACAACAAACAGTTTCGCGTAAATTCTTGCAATTTTGATTATGGATCCTGAATGTTTTTGAGTCACAGTTGACCGTATTGTCACCAATATCGTATTCAGTAAAAGAGACCCTTACTAACACCCCTGAGGTGGCTTGCTAAGTATTTTAGGGATGAGAATTTTCGGGGATTTGTTTAAGACGCAACGATCCCAGGAGCTTGTTGAAATTAGTGACCGAAAGGGAAATGAAGGTTCAGGTCCATCTCGGTCGAAACGGGCTTTGGAGAGGTTTCAATACTGTAAGGGTTTCGTGGTCTTCTTACCTGCGGTGCGTGGGTGATGAGATCCCCTGGCAATCCTTTTAGAGTGTCTCCTCCGCACTGGGGAATAGGGTTTGAGGTCAGCTCACACCCTCGCGTTTTTCTCGATCTGCGCGAGGGAAAGTTCGGGTGAGGGTTAGCATGTCCGATCGGTTTTCAGTTTCGCGCGGTGTTTGTGGGGAGACCGCCCCGCCGATGGGCAGTCGAGTCGCCCAACGCCTCCGCCCCGATTATCGGTCTTTAGGGAAGGAGCATTTGTTTGTTGTCGTTTGTGGTGAGGCTGATGGATTGTAGCTTCCGCTCGCTGCCCCTTCTTTGGGAGAATCCTCGGAATGGCTTACAGGCTCTCCTCTGCTCCTCTTGGCAACGGCTGCAAGTTCCTAGCACCCCAATTTTATTTTTCGAATCATCTCTTCCTGCATGTTTAAATCTGGCGAATACAACTCTTATTAAAGTTAAGTTTCAACATGTAAAATAAGTGCGCTTTCAGGATCATTAGGCTTTGCACGATTAATCAAAAGAGACCTTTGAATGG
Source organism: Pyrrhosoma nymphula (assembly GCA_963573305.1). NCBI lineage: Eukaryota > Metazoa > Arthropoda > Insecta > Odonata > Coenagrionidae > Pyrrhosoma > Pyrrhosoma nymphula. The sequence continues at coordinate 162,823,130 of OY754330.1, forward strand.
CGGATTTCTTCGTTAGCAGTTTACGGCACTAACCTTTTCGCCTCCAATTGTTTTCTCTTATATCCGTAGCTCTTTCAAAAACGTAGAAAGGGAGCATTGATTTGCAAAGTTCAATGCTAGCGATTTGTTCTGGATTACTTATTTTTCAAGTTCCAGGAAGGCAAAATTCATACTCGTAAATTTCCCACACTAATGTTTTTAGTATTGATTGTAATTATATTGCTTTTTTGCAATGAAATAATGTACAAAGATATAATTGCGTGTTAGTAAAAAAGCAGGTCCTTTAAAACTGACGCAACAAGTAGATAGTTTTAGTTTTTTATGGTATGAGACCAGCGGAACACGTAAGGTTTTGTTCTTATGGAGGAAATAAATGTTGGAATATCATGTTTTGTGTATTTCTTGCGAGTTAACTATCGTTTGGTGTCTGTTTTTTATGCTACGAGTCCTGTCGATCAATTACCCTGTGCACATAAACCCCATTGACCGTCTTGGACGGTCCTCATTCTTGAGGCCGTCGTGACACACATTCTCCCGAGTGTTTTTACGACGATCGCATCCCAAAATGTGTTCTGGTTTGCTAATTTATATTCCTTGCATATATATATGCAAATTGGTTTGCGCGCCATGGTTTTATTCTGTCATCACAGTCTCCGGTTTTATGTCCTACCCTTCCCTCGTTTCATAACGAGGATTATCGAATAATTTCGTGACTAAGTATTTTAAATTATCTTTTACTTCATAACCCTTGAGGTCGATGGCTTTTTTAAGCAGGTCTTCTTCTTTACGTTTACGACAAGAGGACAGGTTTTTCGCTGATAAGACGGGCCAGTTTTTATGTGGTGGGTGTCAGTCAATCGCTGTAGTGAGTGCTACCAAAACTAAAGATAATTTTCCCTTTCTTCTATGTAGTATCCTCCCTGGGGACAGAATTTGTTCCTATTTCCTATAGAGTCATGGGTTACTTACCAAGTAAGAGTTAAATGAAAGAGCATAGCTAAATATGTTATACATTATTATAAAGTATTGAAATCACATGCTGTAATCCTTTACTTTCAAGGCATCGTGAGGTAGCTATGCGTCCTAATGTAGACGTCGTCTTCTTGTGTTTTATGGACTTTAGACTATCTCCTCCCCTTAATGCTGAGGCTTATTTGGGTAAAATATCTGACTTTATAAACCTTCAGATAATAGATAACTCTTGTGCGAGCAAATGGGCATTTTCGCCGAATACGAATCATTATTGAGCCGCACCCTTCGCCGGTCCGCCGAGTCGCTCTTCTTCTGCTAGACTTGTCTCTTGGATTCTGTTTGGGTAGAACAGATTTGACGAACTGGGCAGCGATCTCGGTGTTAATTATAGCGCCGGCGCCCTCGTTGAACGATCCGCCGCCCCACGCTAAGCGTGGAGCACTTAATGGTGATGTCGGTCTCGGCGCCGTGTCTCCGGGTTAGGATTTTGCACATCCGCTTCCACGTTCGGGTGGATGGAAATTGGTGTGCTATTCTTCGATCTGGCAATGTATCTAATTTGGTGTGGCTCCTCTCAACGTAAGTGGATCACTTCCTATGATTTGGCGATCTCCTCGCCTTTTCAATCCCCGCCGGCTACTTGGACCGCTTAAACGTCGTCCTCATCTGCATCTCTCTCTCTCTTCGATGAAGCGCTAACGCCCGAACTCTCTTAGCGCGCGAAAAATTGTCGTTTTTTTAAGTCCTAATGTAGTTCCCCTCCTATACATTTTGACGTCTCCCTGGAGGGTGTAGAAGAAATCACAAGCAATTCGTTTTTGGGCGTTGTTGCAATTGTCTCGAGGGTGAAGTGTATTGGTTCTGTCCCGTGCTTGCTCGCGCGAGGCGGGAAGATGCAAAGAAGCTGCGGGGGCTCTCTGTTTGGATCCACTTGGGAGGGGAAGGAGAGTAAGGGGAGGGGGGGATTGGGGAGGGGTGGGGGGAGGTGAGAGGAGGAAGGCGCGGCACCGATGACCCACTCCGATGCCCGAAATTTTTGCCCAACAACCAGAAGTCCCACATACTAACTCCTCGGGTCGGCTGAAGTTCCTTGTGCGCGTCTCGCTCTTCCTCCGTCTCGATGAGCGAAGAGCCCACCACCCGGCGTCCATCACGTCTTAGAATTTTCTTTTTCCTTTTCTTTTTTTATTGAGATGACCTTGACTGGGTCAATCGGCGTAGCGATCGCCTCATTTTCATAGAGCTCCAATTTTCATATTTTTCGGTTTTTCAAAAGTCCATGCCTTTATGTAGATCGCGATGAGCGATTTTTGTTTATGCACTGATTTGCGTGTGCTCATTATTGATATCTTTAGGTAAAAGTGAAAAAAATCATTGATCCCGATTTTTTTCCATTCAGTGCTATTTTAACACAGCCTTGTGGCACATGACATATATTTCGTAATAACTCGATTACATATGCACATATTTCCTTCTAAACGCGAAATAATACATTTGCATATACTAACTAATACCAACGTGTCACGCCGCTCCGAGCCGAGTTTTATCGAAAACAACATATTTTAATGTAATTTCGTTTAAATTTCGAATACCGCTCCGAAAACTCGTGTCAGAACATACTTTAATTAAGGTAAAAAACTTGTAATGTAATCGTTGTATCATTTTATTACTGCCTGTATGGTGATTTTCAACGCATAAACAGATGCACTTCAGTGAAATGTGGTCCCAAGAATTTTCTGTGCACTCAATGAACCACGAATACCGCTCCAGCCACCGTAATGGGCTGACCTATGTCCACTTATTCTGCCGTGTGGACGAAGTAAGTTGAGTGTCGATTCTCAGAATAGGACGGTTATTAGCAGGAAATAGAATGATCGATTTTGGGTGTGTTTGTATCATTAATTCGCGATTCAGATATTTCTTGAACCGTTCCGCACATTTAATTGACGTATTTGAGTGCTTATCGTGTTTCTGCGATTTGATTTGCCTCATGCGTTTTGGTTGTTTGTCTCACCTAATTATTCTCGTTGGAGCCATTCTCCCTGTGAAATTACATTTACTGACCACCGCGAATCCAGGTGGGTTGACAAGTTCCCTCCATTTATTAACGTCATACATTGTGCTCTCGGTGCGAAATATAGTTTTTTTATCCGAGTTGCTGATTTTTTTGTTTTACTCCATGATGATGCTTACGATGAAGTAACATCTTCTGCTCCGAAAACCCAAGTGTTGACACCGATGGCGTCATGGTAGTTCAGGCCGTCGTCGTTACTTAGGAGATGATTTTCTTCGCTACATATTCCGATTTTATTTCACAATGAATGGGAAGATTTGAGACCTCCCTTGGCTCTGTGGCTCATGGTCCTTGACTTTGGCATAAAATCTCGGCGCATAATATTCTTATACAGTAATGCGGTTGGTAATTTAAGACAGGACGTCGCGACGTCGGGTGCAGTTCAGCTCTAGGGGTCATCGGAGCGCGCAAACCCTTCCACCACGGCAAGGTTGTAGTCCTAGGGAAAGGTTCTACTCATCACACCATTAATGTTTCCCCAGGGACCAATATGAAAGGGTGCTTTTTGGGCGTGTTTATCCCCAAGATTAAGAAGCAAGAAAAACTAATGCATATCATATATGTTTTGTATAAGGGTTTGATATTTAAACTGTAGTAAATAAAATGATATGAATGCCTTCGTTGCTCCTATTGATATTGCCACGTGTACGATATGATCTCAGATGAATTTGGAAGTTTTTTTTTCTCCAGTAATCCTTCAGGAAGTAAGAATGCATTATTGCAGTTAGCATCAAGTTGTTTGTGAACGCATCGCCAGTGATTCCCAATCAGGCTTTCACGCCGCTTGCCTGAGCCAGAGGCAATTGTCCTTTTCAGTCTCGGAAATGCAGGTCAGCGAACGACTCGGTTGCATGTATTTATTATTTGCATCGATGTACGATTCTTCTCCGTCGCTCTTCGTGCGAGCTCTGAATCCGCGAGCCCTCGGCAAGTGGGAAGTGTGTCGGGCGAAGGCAGTCGATGCATATCACCTCGGGTCTTCGTTCGCTTCAACGGCACCGTTTGTCACCACTTTGGCAAGGGAGCACCACCGACCGGCGCTTGGGGGGAGGGGGTGATTAAGCTCCCTGGCACTTGTTGGTTCCCCCGCTCTTGGCGACACACTTCTGCACCCACACACGGATTCCTTTCAAGGCTCATCTCTCCCTTCTCCGAAGGTGACGGCGTGACCCACCCTCCTCCCGTACGCCTCTTCACATCCGCACTGTGCGTCACGCATGGTGAATCCAGCGGGTGAACGAATGGCAGTATGTTTAAGGACCTTGTGTACATGCATACTTCCCATCGGGCGGGTGCGACCCCGGATCTTAAGGGAGTTTGAGCGAAGGGAGTTTAGTCGAATTTAATTTTTTTTTAATTCAGCGTCTCTAAGAAGTATGAAGCAAATATTGTTATATTAATGGCGCAAAAATATTGTTAAATATGAAAAAAATCTCAGTAATTAAGTAAACATCTATACTTAAGTCTCTAATTTGACTCTTTTTTTCACGCCGTACGGTGGAAACTCCTTCACATAGTATTTATCTTTGCTTTTGTAAAAATTTCACAGGAGCTGCGGTGAGTAATAGATTATTTTTTTATTAATAGTTGAGAAAATATACTAATGCAGACCGTTAGTTTTGGACGAAATCTAGGTGTTAGAAATTCCTAATTTTTTCAATATTCTCATTCTGGAGCGCACAACCGTAATCTATCTTATGTATAGAACCTTATATTTTTAGGAAAATTGCTCGAAAAGTAGTTCGGCAAGGGGTTAATATTTTAACTTAATTGGAAAGATGGAGAGTTTTTTTTCTTAAAATGAGGTCACATTCATCAAATTCTAATTGAAGTGACATCTCGCTTAAACTACCTCCAGTTCAACTCATATGCTCAGTTCGTAACGGCTGCATATTCTCGGGTGTTCACCATGTCGTTGTTTTTGAGGCACAACAGTTTCGACCTGAAGACGCCTGCTGGAACGCAGGCGAAACTTTCCTCCAATACGTCGATGCGGTGAACACCTGAGAATATGCAGCCTCGACTGCCTACGCACGGTGAAAGCCTCCGCACCATTAGTCCGCCGCTAGCTAACCCTTATTGTTTCGGGTCATGAGAAGTTGTTTCCCGTTAGTTTTAAAAAATTCGATATTTTTTATCTCGTTGGGGCTTTAGAAGATTAGTGAAGACCTTCATTCTTCGATATAAACCTACCTTAACCGGTAGATCACCTCTAATAAATAATAATATATCCAGTAGTGGCATTCATTGGTTGACTGTTTACTCATGGGTTGTCGTCGTGTATTGCTGCTAATTTTATTTCGTATGCGTAGCTACCTGTATTCATAATGCCCTCTCTTCCTATTAACCATTACTGTTTTTCAATATTGTTCAAATTTGATAACGGGAAGAGTCACAGGAGCAGTATGCTCGAGTTGGAATATTTTTTGAGCCTTTTCACCTCATACTTGGTTTTCTAGCTTTCCTGGAAACCCGAGCTAGTCTCATAATTCAACCGAACAACCGAAATATGTGCATTGCTTCCGTAGAGCGCTTAGTCGACTGAGAGAAAACTCTCTCTGAATCAATAAATGTTGAGTGTGGCTTTTATGCCACTTTAGTTAACTGATTAGCGTCGATGTTGATGAAATGGCCGAGGTATACGATTTGACACCCGATATGGCATCGTTTGGAAAGTTGTGGGAATTTTGCAAGGCGCTTTACGATGCGAGTCTTTTCGTGTCTGGATTACGTGGGAGGGGATAGAGAGGTGTGCCCGGGTGACCGGCATTGCGGGGAACTCCGTCGGGGGAGAGGATGGGTCCGGCTCGCCCGCCCGCCGCGCCTCTGCCGGCTGGGTGTCCTGCACATGTGTGTGTGTGTTGGGGCTAGAGCCGCGTACCGCTCCAACTTTCGCTCGTTTGGGTGTGTGATCGGGCGACGGATGCCTGGCTGGACGGGTGCGGGGGAGTTGGCGGATGTCTCGGCGCTCATTACCCGCGGACGACGACGGCGAGGTTTATTTGGGGCGATGAACTTCTTATTTTTCGCTAACCGTTCTTCGAAGTGCAAAGAATATACATATGCTCTCCCCGCTCTTCCTCCATCTTCTTGTTCCTATCCCAGTTGCAAACCTTCTGAGCTCAACCAGTTTCTCCAAATCACTTTAAATTAAATCCTTCTAAATTCATGCATGCATTATTTGGTGACTTCGATGCCAAATGCGTGTTTGAAATGTTCTAAAATAGCAAGGAAAGGTATTTTCCCGTCTTATTAACTCATTTTTTGTTTTTTTTTCCGGGTCCATTTCATGTCATATCCAAGTTTGCTCGCGCTTCCAGACGGTTTTCGATTTTCTCCCGAGTTTACTGCTTGCTTAGAAGGCCATCACTAAAGTAATACGTCTCGGCGAAATGTTCTGGAAACTTGTGTCGAACCTGTAAAAGTAAAAACTAGCGTGAGGTAATTGACATTGAGAAAAATTGTGAGAGTTGTTTTTCTAATGTCTCGGTTAACTATCCCTGTCTCGCACGTCTTCAAGTGGAAACGTTATTATGCTAGTACAAGCATTCGCAGTGTCCGCCAAAATTCACTTACTGTTGACTCCTTAATTAACTGTCGCACTTATTCTGTCGTTTTCTGCTCGGCGAGAATCATCGAAGCGCTCTGCCGTCCGCTGATTGCATTGAGCAATGTTATGAACTCGATGAAACGCGTTTACGTACGGAGGATTGCGCGGACGCAAATCAGTAGTAGCGTAATCGATGCGATCGACTACCTCCATCGATCTTCGAGTTCTCACTCTCCCTTCGTTCTCATCTTGCGAATTCATTTGCGACCATCGTATTTTGCCAGGCTATATACTTATGTATCTACCGGCCGGGATGTAACCGATTATCTTTTGATTGACTACCAGTCGTTCTATGATTACTTTTAGTGATACCATCCCTCCCCGCGTCCTTGCGGCTTTTTCTTGTATGTTATGGAAGCGGACTTGGCCTGGATTTTTCCTCTTAATCATTTTCGCCCTCCGTGCCGTGTGAAGAGGCTCCCCACGGCGCGGCGGCGGGCCAGCCTCCTTGGGTTTCCTGGCGTGAACTTTCCCCTGCCCACGGATGGGGGAGGTGAGGCATTGGGGGTACTACCTCTTTCATTTCACGTGGGGTTCTTTTAAGTTAGAGGTAGGAGGAGGCTGTCGGACGGGTTGTCTGATGGGAGGTGGATGTTTTTGGCGACTATTTGAGGAGGGGAACCCTTGATCCCGCGATCTCATGGCTTCGTAAAGCGATCTTCCTGGGAAAGTGTTTTAAACGGCGTGCTCCGAGGAACAGTTCGGTGTATCCAGGCCGACCATACTTATTGTCCTTTCATTTTATTTTATACATATTTTTTGGGGCCGATCTTTCGGTGTAATTTCTCGCTTCGCATGTCTGTGGGGAAATTTTATGGCCTTGCCATTGAATGCGTGCCTGGGTTATCCTTGAAATTTCGTTGGTGTCCTGAAAGTTCGCAATTTTTTCCCCTCGGGCCATGTGAACATTAATCAATGCACATAAAAAGTTATTAAATTTGGTCAAGTCATAGTTCCATTTGCATTATTTTGGGAATGGGCTGGCGTATACGTCTAGATGTACGTGTTCCCGTACATGATTTCATGGCGACTGCGGGGGCCTTGCTCCCACCGCTGCTAGACAAGTCACTCGGCTTAGTAGTCCGGTCCATGATTTCAAGGCATAGGTAATTGAGGTAGTATTCCGTGGCTTTCCTCAATAGTCTTTTTACGTGACTTCATCACGTGAGAGGCCGCCCTCCTGGGGTCAAACGCCTTTGCAAGCCGTTCCTTGAGGTACAGACGCTTTACGGAGTACCATTCATTTATCTTAACCATCTACCTATCTACCAAAAGCATTTATTACTACTCTAGCCTTTTCAATTCTCGGTGTCATTGCAGTGCGCCTGCCCTTTCTTCATGTCTATGTTGTTGTCTATAGTAAGGGTGTAAATAAAATATGACAAGAAGAATGTTTTAATGAAGAGTTAAGCTAGGCACGAAGAAATTCAGCCCAACTAAAGGAGGACCGAATTTGAGAATTTATTTTATCCAAATTTTATCAGAATGGCTTCTCCCGTTCGAAAATTACTCCCAACGGTATCTTTTTTACCACTCCTAATAAAAATAGCTAACTTTGCCATCCGAAAATGCTTTCAGTATGCTCATTAAATTCTGTGCTGTGTTATCGTTTCGTTTTTACTATTCGGAAACTCTCATTATCGGTAAGAAAAAAAATTATTTCATCGACGATGAGTAACCTCCGACTATGTTTCTCTCAAAGTGCTCCCCTACGAAGCTTCGTCAGAGTGTTTAGAAAGTCGGAAGAGTAGGTCTCGTTCCGATGAGAGTTTGACGACCTTGAGATGCTCTGCATGCCTGAGAATGTAAATGTCGCTCTTGATCTTATTTTCGCCATCCCACTCAATGCGCCAGGAAGCTCGTGATTGCCCACTGAGAGGAGACTCTCAATAGACGACGACGATCTCTCTCCGCCCTCGTCTCGTTCCCCGGAGCGCGCTCCTCCCTTCGTTGTCATTCCATTTACTAATGCATTTGGGTCTCTTCCCCCTTCTCTAGCTCTCCGCAAGGTTGTGAAGTTATGTAGGTGTGTGTGACTACTTTAAATTCCAGCCTTATCCTGTATTACTGCAAAGTTTCTGACACCTAGAAGTTATACATTCCTTGACACTGCAACAAAAAATAATTTTTCAGCCTTGACTATTTGACATTCCTTTGCCGGTGATTCAATAGAAACCATATATATAAATAAATAAATATATATATATATATATATATATATATGTTTGTGTATAAAATAGCTATATGAAATGTGTCAGCTCAAGAAGGAAATTCTAAACAACTCTTCGTCGTTGGAGACGAATTGAGGGGAAATACACTAGTGTGTAAATACCTATTCTTTTTGTTTTAATAGAGTGATATTCTACGATATTGAAACTGATATAATATAGCGTATTGCTCTCGGAAATTTTTGCTTAAGTTTATTTCACTCAGTCGAAAGTATACTTTAATTTTTCGATGTGCAGAAATCTAATTAGAAATTAGAAAGACGTGGTATTCCCATGCGCTCCTTGTTTTCGCTTGCCACCTCAACCTCAAATGTTTATTGCTATAATTCAGGTGAGTCTTGATACCCGAAAGCCGTTTCCCCAGGATGATCAACCCTCGTTTTAAGCCAGCGCCCGCCTAATGAAAGTGATGCGACACCATTCTTGCACTTTCTCTCCCGTGTGTGATGATTAGGCTCTGGCTTTAATTTCTTCACAGCGAGCAGTAAAGGGTCGCCTTTCTACGATACCCTTATGACGACGGGGACGATGAAGGTTTTAAGTTGAAACCCGGATCGTTAACTCAACGTGGGTGCCGCCGAAGAGCTTAATTCTCGTTGGCCCAATCGGAGGTGGCGGCAGTCACTCTGGGAGAGATGGGGTGGGGATGGGCCATTCGGTCTCCCTCTCTCTCTCTCTCGGCATTGTTCTGCCGAAGACACCTGTGAAACGCACGGCGCTCACAAAAGCTTCACTTTCTTGTGGATTGCGAGACTCCAGAGAAGAATCAACGGGAAGCACTTCCTCTGGCCCTAGGACGCCTTTCCCCGAATCTGCATACCTATTAACCGAGGAAGAAAGTTATAGCATCGCTGCTGCTTCCATGCGTTATTTCATGGGATGCCGCTGCGAAAGGATCATTTTTGAATCCCCTATTACGAATTTGTCGCTATCATTCGGAATAATTACTGTTAATATTTGCTGCTGTTTTCATCCATCATAAATACACTGTTATAGGTTATAGTGGCTTTTTCACCGTTTTCTACTGTATGAACCCCAAAGATCCTCAAGATCCTCTGAAAAATATCCAGTGGGTAGTTGATTCTCGCAGCTTCCATGGTTTTAGTTGTCTCATTGTCGTCAAATTATTTCATTTGGAGGGGTGCACTTAGTCGTGTTAAACCCTCTCGGTGCCGTTGTGGTTTTGAATAGTTCCGAGTACATGTTTTTGTTATGGAGTCTTTCTACCATTTAATGAGTTTTACAATCGGAATTTCTAGTGTAGGCACTAGCTCCAACCTCGTTTTTAGGATTAAAGTCGGACGACTCTTATATTTCTTCAATGTCGCTTATTCTCTCCATGACTGGAATATTTTGACTCCTTGTGCCTCCGATGCCGTCGTTACACATTCACTTCTTTCTCTTAGTTCTTCACTGCTGTGGAATGTCGTCAAATAATTTAGTTGGTTACACTATGCTCATTTCTTCAACTCCTTTCTGTGCATTGTGAATGGGAGTCTTCTTTATGTGAAGGAACACCTATTACGGACTTAATTGTTGGGAATAAAAAAAATAAATTACGTATGTCAGAGGCTTAGTTGCCTGCTACGGCAATGTCTGATCTTCTGACTACTACAAATTCCGTAATTTAGTGATAGTTATTTACTTACCCTGTCCATGTTACTTGATTTTCATTCATTGTTTAAATTATTGATGTGTTTCTTTAAGTAATTAATAAACCTGAGTTGGCTACAGTTAAATTATTTTCCACGGCCTCTACGAGGCATGCTATTACCGGTGATGCCAGTTGTGCTATCAGCAATAAAAAAATTATACATCTTCGCGGGTAACTTTTCGCCATTCTGCCATTATTTAGGTGATTATAGAAATTATTCCTCTATTCGACGCATGTAATTGTGTAAGCCTTCTCACGACGACAGCTTAAAGTTTCCTTATTCTGGGAGTGTAGAAAGTGGTTAGGTAACGGAATGGAATAGTTTTCCTTCTTTGACTATCTCATACCTACCGCCGTTTATCTATTCACAGACCTACACGATATCTCCAACTTTCTCCGTTTCTTTTTTTGATGCCACGAAGAAAACATAGTTATTAATATTCGGCGTCCAATCATTCCTCCCGTTATGTTTTTCTTTCGATTTCTAAGAGGTCCAGTGGCGGACTCGTCCCTCTCCATCCGCCGTCGCTAGTTTTCTATGCAATATCCACGATTTCTCCGCTGGGCTTGGCATGTTTTGGGAGGCAGTGAAAACGGTGGAGTGATGGTGGAACTCCATTGGGGGCCCTACTAGTCCTTTCCCGCTCCCCCCTCCTCCCGGGCCATCTTCACTAAGAGGCGCGAGAAAGTAAAATTTTCCCATTTATCTTATCTCTCCCCACCCCCCTACCCACCCTCTCTCGGGAACAGTGCTGTTGCTGCAGCTGGGTGATTTGGTGAAGCGGTCCTCTTTTAAAAAAAATAAAAGAGTTGAAACCTCTCCTCACCGCAGGCAGATGGATGGAGATAATGGCTCCGTAATTTGTCTAGCCCCTGGAATTCCTCCGCACGGGGAAAGAGAGGAATCTTGCTCTGGCGAGCTTTCTTTTGTTTGCTCTCCAGTGGTACTCTTGTGGCTCTCTTCCTTTTTTTCCTTCCCTCCACCCCTTTCTCCACCCTCCCCCCCCGTCTCCACTCGGAAGAGCTGTAATTTCGGTGGTGCTCTCACCCCCCCACACCCTTCTATCGCCCCCTCCCTTCTATCCCCCCAGTGTGTACCGGGGTTTGTTGCTGCACCGTGTGGTGTTGTGTTGTCGGCGGTGATCTCGTTCGTTTCCTCGGCCATGAAGAGATTAATTGGACTGAGCTCACTCGCCTTCCTCGAAATCTCTCCCGGGAGCGTTTCTCCCTTCTCGCGATGGCGGTCCGTAAAAATCGTAATGTTTGCTCTTCTTTCCTCTCTCGCTGGTCTGAGTTTTCACCGTCGAGTGATCCGTGCAGCACACGGACCGTCGTTACTCTTTGTGATTTAAAGAGGAGGGCATATCGAGATTCCTACGGGGTGAAACTTTGTGGTAGTCTTACTTTGCGCCCGTCACATGTATGCATGGACCTACTTGCAATTTTGGGGTGAGTTTAAGTTTAAATTCAGGGAGAGTTGCCATTGATAATAATGCGACCGGTGGGGTACTTAGGCGTACTCAGCGGAGACTGATTTTCCGAAGCCAATCCCCCCCGTCGATGCCGTTCCAGAGTAATTACTTCTCTTTGGTAGTTTCATGGAAATGCTTCAATGGAAACTTATTATAATAATTTTAGATTTGATCCAGATTAGCTATATTTTTGTTCAATTACCGAGTCATTTGCTCTTTTTATGCATCAGTTAGTTTAGAAACTATGCATAATATATTAATGATAATGAATATGTAGGTGTATTTTATTTGCCTATGGATCTATTAGATTTATATGTACTCTAATAAATTCGCCAGCAGGATAGCTGGCGAAACTGTTGTGAACCCAAAACAACATACGCAGACGTCACCCGAAAAATGTTGAACTCATCTAATCAACGCCGCGGAAACCTGCGAACGAACATACTCTAATAAAGTCAATTCGGTAATTTAAGTTTACATAGCGATTTGTGCTATGTGAAAAATCACGGATATTGTGCTGGAATACTTCAGTGAAATTGCATTTACAAGTTTTTAGTTGATCTCTTGGCAAACTATTCTTTATAAGATTTATGCGATAGGTCCCATCTCATGCCCTAGAGAGCGCCCCGGTTTTCCTATAAGGCATTTATCGTGAAGGTTCGTTGCCCGCCGTTCTCCTTTTAAGTGATAGTAATCGGATTGCAGTTGCTTCGCTTGTAGTGTTCATTCCCCGCAGCAAAACAGGTCCATCCAGAGAATAAGATGCTCTTTACTACGTCCATTATTGAGGTTCCCATTATCTTTGGGGAGACGTCATGAGGGGAAAGCCACTAACGGGAATTTCGCTTATTGTGGTCATGACGCATGGAGAGGTGGAATATATCCAACTGCGCTGTGCTTTCGATGTCGGTGATAAGTTGGAATACCCTCTTTACGGAATAACTACTCGGATTTGGACGTTAGGTTGAATAAACTGAGTACCATGCAAACAATGAGTTTTGCCAGATGATGCTTCACTATTAGACGTGCAAAATTATACATGATGCGTATGTTAGAGAAAGTGGTTATTGAATTGGAGCAGAGGGATGGGTTTTCTGCGACTTGCACTAAATTATTGGAGTTTGTAATGCTTGTTCTTTCCTCTATATCCACTGTACTCGCGAAATATGCTGCTAGTGCTGGCTGAAGTACTAAAAATTCTTTTGGTAAATTCTACGTCCTTAGCTCCTTGTGTACTGACCTATGAATCCAATTTTAGAGGTCCTTCTCTAGTTGCTCAGAAAGAAGATATTGAAAAGTTGTTCATTCTTAATCTCTCGTGGTTAGAGAGTTTATGGTTAAATTGAACTTAGACTCATATGTTTTAGACCACTAATTTTGCCTCACTTATGAATTGGAATAATTTCTTATTTTGAGTATTTTTAAGCTACCGAGATGCCTTTGTTCACATGTATGTGAACCACTTAAATTCACAAATGACATTCAGTGTGTTACATGTTTAGGTGGTTCCTAGTAATTGGGGCACGCAATATTCGCTACTGGCTGATCGATTCATGTTCCCTGTATGGGATGCGATGTTTATGTTAGCGGAATTTAGTGAAGATGCGTCCACAGCGTTAAAGTACTTAGATTATGTGTAGGGTTGGCGACGGGTCTCCACCCGAAAATGTTTCTCCAGCGCAGGGACTGATGCTCTTCCTCATCCGCATCACCCCCATATATCTCCTATTCCCCCCTCCCATATTTGCGTGCTGCTTGCTGCAGTACATTTGTATTTTCTCTCCGGAGCTCCCTTGGCGTGCGAGAGGCCTTGAACTTCGAAATGGAACTACTTCTGCTCCTTACACCGCCCCCCCCATTCCCCGGCGCATGCCGCCCTTCAGGTTTTTCAACTCTGCGGCGTCGGACGTGGTCGACTGGACGCTTGCCCCCCCAGGTGGCCCTCTCGCCCGATGACTCTTCACCTTTACGTTCGGTGCCTCACTCCTCTGCCCCGCAAGCACCGCACTTTGATTCCCTTTGACCCCCTTCCGTGAAGCATCACCTCCTTCCTCCCTGCGGCCCTTGCACCACTTTCTCGCACAACCATTCGATCCCGGGCCAAGAGACCTCATACAGTTTTCTTTTAAACCTGTTCATCCCCCTTCTCTCCACATCACACGTTGTTCATTATCCTTGAGCAGTGTGAAATACGGCTGTTATTGCTGCTGCTGAAGCATGGCCGTTCTGATGCATGTTCATGCGAATATTTTGATTGGTGCTTGACCGATCGATTGAAGGTTTTTGTGGGCGATTCTGTTCTGGTTTCTCCGTTCGAACATCAATTACCTTGCATTATTGCCCGCTTCAGATTAAGTGTTCTCACCTCGCTTCTTCCCATCGAAGAAGTCTTTACTCTTCCTCTTCTCCGCTTACCAAACACGTGTTCTCGTTCACGGTGTTCAATAGTCCTTCGACTATGGCATGTTCCACCAGCTTAATCTGCTTCTCTTACTTCAAATTTCCTTAGGAATTGACAAAATTAGTGGTAATAGATTGATTCGGCGGATGGTAATCTGTTCCTTCATTTTTTTATCATTCATTCATTCAAGTATTCTACCAGCTGATTGGTAGGTACTTGGACAGTCCCCATTCTGCATCCCAATTTCATCAGGGCTTGAAATTCTTCGTTACAGACTACACGTTCATGCACATGGAAATTCATGAAATCTTTGCGTCCCTGCCAGAGTATTGTTAATCGGAAGCGTAGGCGATAAAGGTGGCTTTACTCATGGAAGTTACTTTACTAACAGTAGCCTTTCAAATCACTTGCGAGTAGCACTTCGATGTGTAATTACGGCTCTCTCTTTCAGTAGGGATTGATATGGGTATAAATCGGCAAACTATCGACCACGGTTACTTCTATTAGGAAAGTAGACTGGCTTCAATATTCCCTACGAATACAATTTTGATTCTGCGATAAAATTGCTTCGCATCCAGTGAAATCCTGATTACATGATTGCTAGCGCGTACTAAAAATATAAACAAGAAATTTAAGCTTTTAAAGAATTTAGTTCCCATTTTTTTATATGGAAATGTTTTTTTGTAGTAGTTGATTACATAATCTAAATTTGGAGATGTTCTTGTTTTGAACGATAAGTGACGCGGCAATTCATATACTTAATACGCTTTGTAGATGCACCGATATATATATATATATATATATATATATATATATATATATATATATATATATATATATATAAACACTTGACAGGGGGTGGGGAAAGAAAAGTAAAAAGAGAGAGAGGACTTACTAGACGTTTCGGGCATGTATGCCCTTCTTCAGCTGTAGAAAATGGAGTAGTCAGCTGAAGAAGGGCATACATGCCCGAAACGTCTAGTAAGTCCTCTCTCTCTTTTTACTTTTCTTTCCCCACCCCCTGTCAAGTGTTTTTATTATATTGTGGCCTATTGGCGAAATTTTATATATATATATATATATATATATATATATATATATATATATATATATATATATATTTAATGTAATTTATACAAATTTATGAAATCCACGAATGCCGGTGGAACTGGAAGAGAGCGATACACTAACGAAATTAGACGTTTGTCGAAATTAGACGATTTTCAGAATTGTCAGTATTCATTTTTTTACTTTCATCGTTCATTTTTTATGAAAAAATGAAAAACAATATGTAATTGGGCAGAACAATCTCCTGCCAGTAGCGATACACATCCAGGCATCGCTTGTCTCGCCACTTCCATAAAGTGAACTTACGCGTGTATCTGCTGCTTCGTGGTGTTTGCTAGTCAACGGAACGACATCTCGTGGCTTACTAGCAAGTTAAATTATGTAGGTTGCTTGTTTCCGCACATACGCTCTTATTATGCACTAATGGAGCTGAGTTTCATGCACTCATAAAATGATCAAGGCATGCGGTTGTCAGTCTAGCTGCGTGGCGGGACGTAATGAAGAATGAGATGTGGCCTGGTGCAGGGCGGGGATGGGGATCGTTAGTTGACGAATGGCGGGATGTGTCGGAGGTTTTTTCGGCCCTTTGTCGCGGAAGATGCCACCGGGTTCGTGTTCCATGGGACAATTGTCAGCGGTTGAGACTGGAGGTGAAAGCCCGACATTTGTCCATCTGACAACCCAGGAAGTATTTTTTTTTAATGTTAATGCATGTAAAGCCATGCTCCCCTGTTGATAAAACGGACCTTCCTGCTAATCTCCGAAATGAATCTGGGAAGGCTGGGTGGCGATGATGCAGCTTTGGTTGTCTGCTCCATGAAAAGGTTTTTTTCATGACCAGTGGCCGTTTGTTCTCGGTAAATACTCGCAAAAATACCAAGCTGCTCGGTGGTGGTACGGAAGAAAGGGAGGAGGAGATGGGAAATGCTCTTCATCCGCACTTATAGCAAAATTAGTAATAGACGTTGAGCTATGTGAATGAGACTGAATGGAACCAGTTAGTTACGATGTAACAGACAATAAAACCTCTCATGTTCAATGAGAGATGTTATTGTTTTGTGTAGGATATTTTCCCTGTTTTTTATTTTTTAATAGGCTCGTTCTTTAATGTGATATAATGTGTTTCATTTCCTTGCCGAGAGTTGCGATCAGAGCTTTGTGCGGTACTTGAATTTACTCCATTTGCAAATCGGATGTGCAGTCTAGTATTTACTCCCATTGATCGCTAAGCTGGTATGTACCTTTAGAGTGACCTCTTGGGCATTTTTCTGAAGCCCCACTCTTTCAGAGCATTCGCTGGCTGCGATTGTTTAGGGAGGTGGGCAATTGGTGATCACCGTTTCAGGCCCAAGCCGTGTTTTCCTTAGTAGGTATTGGGAAAAAAATGTGGTAAGCAAGTTTCTCAAGTGATTAATTTTGTTCCTTCTCTTTCTGTTGGCCTGTGACCAATTTGATCAAAACCAGTAATTCTCCTGAACAGTTTATAATTTACCTTGTCTTATGCATGCACGTAAAGCTCGAGTTTTATTACCCTTAGTTGTGGAGTAGTTCTATGAGCCCAGTTTTGTGATCTGTTTTTTATTACCGCGCGTTGGCTTCGTTTCGGCGTGATTCTGACTAATTCTATCACTTTCGATAATTTTTCAATAAAACATATCAGAGTGGAGAGTTGTTCCTTGTTAGGAATGCCGCTGGGTGTTTTATTTAAAAAGCTTCTGGCGAAGCTGCGGTGGAGATAAAAGGGGAAATGCCCTTACCGACCCGCGATGCTTCATTTTCGCCTTAGATCCACTCCATTCTTGTTATGTATGGGCTCCCAACGTATTGATTGCGACGACGGGTGAAGGGCATCCTTGTAATAAAGCGTTCAAACGTACTCCTATCCCCTTTTCAAGAAAGTTCCTCCCTTGCATCAAGGATTGTCTACGTGTAACCATTATCGTAAGAGAGCCTTCGGCTTGGCATTTAAAATTTATATTTCCCCCGAATGAGGGAAACTGGATTAATTGTATGTAATAGTATAAAAAGTGGAGTAGTGGAATGTGAAGTGGCGGCGACCTCTTGAGGGTGTATTTTTCCCTTGAGTGGAATTTCTTTTCTCTCATTGGGAATTCTTGCGTTGGCGGCGTTGGGGAATGCGGTGGCGGGAAAGGGACTGATGCATCCCAGGTGGGAAAAAAGTGTCTTCATGCATTTGGAGCAGGTTACCTCATTCACCGTCACTCAGGAGGAGATCCATTATTCCATGCGTACAATCAGACCGGTAGACCAGAAGTGTGCTGGCGAGTCTTACCGCGTGAACGTTTTTCCAATACTTTTGCAATTTCCCTGTGTTGAAGGAGAAAATACATCTGAAAAAAATGAAAAAATAGGTGCATTTTTGGATTTTAGCTCAGGTCTTTATGTTTACGTAATTCTTCTTTTAAAATAGTGTAAAACAAGCAAAATAACTTAAGAAGAAAGACATAGTCCTTAATATCACGAAAATTTGTGTGTGGCCGATGCATTATTTGCTACAAATCGATTTATATATTTCTCAACATCATCATCTGAGTAATCTACCGGTTAATAGTTTATTACGAAAGTCAGATACTCTAATACGTGCAACGATCTATCTATCTCTAGTATTTATTTCTTCATCTCAGTTTAAGTCCTACCTTTCTTCATCTCGTCCCTAAAACCTATTCTCTTCCTTCCCCTTCCCCGCTTACCCAACATCCTTCCCTCTATCACGGCCTTCAGCAAACCATCGCCCCTCATTTCCCCTTCCATATATAAAGATTTGATTACTTTAACACTTAAATAATCATCTTGTGATATTTACGTGCTACAAACCTGTACGAATCTCATCCATACTTATGTAGAGGAAAAACTTCCTGGAGGCAATTTTGAGGGAAACTGAAAGGAAAGGTCTACTGCAAATCACGCCTTGGTTGAAGCACTGACGTGCGCGCTGGCCTCGGTTACTTTCGCGGTGAAACATATCAACGAATCGCACCTTTAAACGGACGTATCTTATTTTTCGAGAACGAAGGGAGGAACTGAGGGGGCGCGGCGGTGAAAGGCACGCGCTCGAGTCTCCCGGAGTCTGTGTCGGTCACGTGTTGAAATTCGGAACGCCAACCCGTTTCAGCAAATCGTGCACTCTGTTCGCTGGCGCGGGTCATCTTGGCACGCGCACGGGTTTGAGGTCCTTCTCTTTACGCTGAGCGCGCTCTCGTCCCTCACCACGGCTAACGGGAAGAAGAAAGTGGCTGTGCTGGTCGGGCGGGGGTGGTGTTGGGTGCACCGTCCTTGCCCATCGCACTGATGGGGGGAGGGCCCTCACCCGGTGTGTGAGGGTTGCGAGTCTTTGTGGGCCGAGGGGGGGTGGCGTGCGGGGAAGGGAGTGAACTGCACTGACGGTTGCACTTGTACACGGTGGAGAGACGACATCGTTTTCAAGGGTGTCTTTTCTCTCGGTTCGTTGGCGCATCCGTCGCTGGATGCTTGGACTCCACCTGCAGTTTGTGCTTTCTCCTCGGACGGCAGAAATTGGCCAAAGGCAGGGGTGACGCCGCCCCCGCTCCCATATCCTCTTCAAATCACTGACCGGAAAATAAGCTGCTTTTTTGTTTATATTCCCAGTTCTCTCCGATGCCCTTACGATATCATAACTTTCAGAGGAATATATTTCGTCTCCACCCATGAGTGCAATCAGTGGTTCATTTGATTAATTTTTAAATAAAAAACAAAATCAAAATAACCAGAGCAAAAGGGCGCCGAACTAGTTAGAGCTCTTGAATTTTCATTTTACGTTGCCAACATTTTTGGACGATATTCAGCATAATTTTTGGCTTTCTCTCTGATGTATGTCTTTCTGCTTCGGGAAGCATGTTTTTTGGAAGCGGTTCGTTGGGTCTTAACTTTTTTCCGACTTTAGCAAAATAAAGAAAGGTATTTGTTTATGATATTCATCACAGTAAAAAATATAGTCGTTTTGTGCTCGTTACTTCTGAAATCATCTTTTCTTGTCTTGAGGTATGTATTAGGAGTAACCATGTCAGAGAAATCCACTGAAAATCCTCAAGCATCGTTAACATGTATTTAATTATGGAAATGATGTGTGGTTTGTTCATTATCATTTCCATACGAGAGTGGTAATTATATATCACCAATTTGTTTCACTCTCTTCATAGATCGTATTTTTTCAAGGTTAGTATCAAAACAAACCCATAGTTAAATGTTGTGAGAATATTTTCATGATAAATTAATGTCGAATCATGACTACTTTATGGCTTCCTCATTTAATATTGGCGTATATTTGCTTCATCATTTCGCCTTGAGTAAATGTGCTGATTGATTCACTCCTTGTATTGCATTTTCATTGGTATGTACTTGAGAAAGATTGCGCGCATTCATATTCCTGGAGTGGGTGGGAGAGTGATGAGCAAAATGCTTTCATCTTCGCGGATTTGCTCAATGAATCAACGCAGCAGCGTGCACTTGCCAAGGTAACGTTGCTGGCAATTGTTGGAACTCGATCGGCGACGCTTAAACTTAAGTATTTTGACGGCTGCGCTTGGCGTTGTCTCCTCCGCTCGACAAATCCCTCGGCCTCGCTCCTCCCATGCTCAACTATTATAGGTCTAGGTTTCTAATCGTACTGTTCGAGAGTTCAGTTATTTAGGAGCAGGTCATTTTTCTGTCTGTGGCTGTATGGTGTTAACCTTTTGAACCGTTAGATTTACTTCGCTATAACGTTCATATTTTCATGAAATAATGGGTTGGTGGCTCTTAAGATGAGGAATATAAGTAGTCCTCTAAAAACCAGAGAGCGTATGTGTAGAAATGTATGAATGTCGCCTAATCAAAAGGGGTATGTAATGATGGTTCTGAATAGAGAATATCACAGACAAAACCAGTTTCCCAGGCGTAACGCCTATTATCAAGACCTTTTGACTGTACCTATCTCCAGAGGAAACCATTTGATGAGTATGTATGTATGTATATGTAAATCAATCAGTGGACGTTATAAAACTACTTTCCTAACAGACGACATTCTGCCATCAGGAAAAACTCCTCTTTTGTTACCACCTCTGATTTCTTCGAACGTCAGGATAGTTCGTATCACGATACACTCATGCCTATTTGCGTTAGCCTCGGTGAAAGAAATTGTGGACATTAAGCCGAGTATTCTATTAGTGCCTTAATTATCACTCGATACCCTTGGGCTTATACTATTCGGGGATTAATTCTGTTTAGTCTGCCTTGAATCATTTTCTGTGGGTTGAAGTAGCATTTCCATCGCGCAACTCTCCTAACAAATTCCACACTAATGAGCGGTGAAGAGGCTGTGAGGGTTTGATCTTCGTAGTGGGTCAATGGCGTGGAATGTGAGCAAGTCTTTTTCTGGAAGCCCCGGGCGTCCGCTTCTGCCTTGTTCTATGACTAGTTGGCCCGCGATGGGGATTGGGGTGAAGATGACGATGATCCCCACACCCCCCTGCCTCCATTCCTCCCCACCCCCTACTCTCTCTCCCGCCCCTTTCCCCAACTAAGGCTTGCATGGCCCCCCTGGCTAGAAAGTGCATTCCTATCCACACCCATCGACTGGTCCAGCGGGAGGAGGATTGGGAGTGGTATGTGGACCCAGTACGTACTGGCAGCGAATAGCATCAATAGGTCGGTCGGCTCTTTCATGGTGATGTGCACCATCCCTAGGATATCTATGCTTAGGATACTTCTGTATTGCGTCGATATGTGCACCATGATTCTCATCTGGGTACTACCGTAGTGCTCGTAAAGGTCGGTGGCACGAACGGGAACTCCTTTGAGAAATCTCGTGGAAATCTGTGAAAATTCCTTTGGAATCTGTAAATTCCATCGAAAGGGAACAACCAATCTTGAAAGTCACAGTGGGGTGACCCTGCTGGAGAAATTGGTTAATATGTGTATATGACTTTCATCTTTTCCATCATTATTAATTTATGGTGACTGCCCCGTTATTTTTAATCTTTTTTAAATATTATTTTTGCTACGGTTCGAGCACTTCTCCATGCACCGTTCCCATCGCGCTGATCATATACCTATGTACCATTAGTGCTGATTTTTTCCTCGAAATTTTTTTCCTTGAAATTTTTTCCTTGTTATTCGTTTATTCAGTCCTAATCACGTTGAAATCGGAAATCCGTGGGTGACGTGCTTCGTCTGGGCACAATTTCTGAGACTGCGTCATTCGATGCTACTCTCTCACAGTTTTCGGATCGCCGTGACGCTTATCATACCTCCTCCCAAGGCACTGTCATATTATTCGCCATTTTGCTGAAACTTTTGTTATGAGGGTTTAAATAACGAATGATTTGTCTTTATTTTTTGTTGTTGCGAATTGTGAGTAAGATAAGTTCCTTAGGACGAAATGGTACTTCGTTCTCAGGATGAGACGAAGGCGATCATGAAATAGGCCTCTCTCAATTCCAGCTATCAACTGCTAGGGAATTCTTTTCTATTATATCCTTATCGTTGTAACTTTAGCCTTTTATTCATTCCACTTGTTATTATATATCGCGAGGCATCAGAATAATAGGTTAAACGGATCATTTGTTAATCTCAATACCAGCTATATACTGCTGGGGTATTCTTTTCTATTATATCCTTACTAGGTAACTCGTGCGAAAATTTCGCACTTTCACGCTATCAGGGAATAAGTATGTTAAGGAAACGGTGTAATTGGGTTTTAAATAGAGAAGGTGTATCATAAAGTACTTCCTTTATACATGTTTCTTGCAAATATATACAAAAAATATTAATACAATACAGGCAAGAGAGTTTATCGATACTTTTAAGTCAAATTAATGGGTAAATAGTTAAATTTGAGATTGAGATTGTTTTTTTCGTCAGAAGCCGGTGATTCAACGTTAAAAATGATACCTCATTTATCACTGTAGGTGCAGTATTAACGGAGTGTATACGGAATGACAGAAAAAGGCCTTTCTGTAATAATATATATGATCATTGTAACTTTAACCTTTTATTCATTCCACTTGTTATTTTATATCGCGAGGCATCAGGATAATAGGTTAAACCGATCGTCATTTGTTTGACTCATCTCATTATGTTCCAGACATTTCTCCTCCAGCGATAGGCTTTTGGATAAGCTTATTGTGGCGTAATTAGACCGAGTACAATGGCACGTTCCATTAATTCTCATTATAAGTGGACGATTGAGAGAGAAGTCGTAGCGACCAAACTTGGGAGGGCGACCAAGTGGTTTTGAGAACAAGAGGACAATGGAAATGTATTTTTATTTTATTCTCGGGGGAGGCTGGATGACGTGGAAGGCACCCGACATCGTATTTGGGCGCTCGGCAGAAGCGTCGCCTCTTGTCGCAGGTCGTCGTGGCGCGACGGGGCGTGGACTCTCCGCTTCCGCCACGCCCACTCAAGTGGTCTCAGGGTGTCGAACCGGTGGATTAGGGCTGCGGGGAGCGACGGCATATTCAGGAGAGAGAGAGGGAAGTGTCTGGGGTGCAGAATGAATGGGAGGAATGCGAGGAAGAGGCCGCGGCGAAGGACTCGTCCTACAATCGGGGAAAGACTGTGTGTGTCTCGGTTTGTCCCGCGGGCATTCATAGTTTTGGATCCTCTGATGCGGATTTTTTCGCATTGTGTGATAGTCGCGGCGCCGTTGTCTAATCGTCACCAATTACCGATTCACCAAGGTGAAGAATTAATGCCAAATAAGTTGCTGCTTGCTTACTTCGGCTACAGTATCATCTCATCATGCTATATTCCTATGAATATTAGTATTATGTTTGTATTTACCTCTAAATAGAGATGAATGTCGTGGTTTAAAAAATTTGTAGAATACTTGTACCGTTTTACCACGATCTAGTTTTACAAAGGTCATTGCCGTCCTGGTTGATGGAGTCGAATATCTCGATTAGAGTCGCAATAATCAACATATCAGACGCGTCCATCCGAATGTTTCAAACACACCAAAATCTCGAATCGTTCGTTATTGTGCCACGTGACTCCTTAGTAACGTGATCCGGATTATCCCGAGCGGCTCAAGCACTCAGTACTTTTCTCCGTGTGTGACTCCGCGGCGCGCGTTGAAGTCTCCACCGCTCTCTCGTCTCCGCAAGTGTGTGCGCGCCTGTCTTTTTCTCTCCATCCCCCGTCGCCGTCTTCCTCTTCGTCTAACTTCCCTTCGTCCCATTATGAGCGCTCGAGGCGTCGTCGCGACCCGCCCCTCCCACCCCTTGACCTCTCCCCACTTCCCTTATTCAGATTTTTGCGCACCCACTTACGTGACTCGAGGCTTTTTCATGCGATTCTCGTTTTGGGGGCAGTCTCTCGGGGAATGTTGGCGGAGTCCCGTCTGCGCCATTTGCATCTGCGTTTGCCTCGACGGCAAGATGACTCGGGACGGGCTATAAATAACGATCGCTCTTAAAAGAGGCCGCCTTCATCTGCAATCATATAGTGTGGAAATTGTTTACACGGATAAACGAATGTGTCGGCAATTTTGAAATACCGAGGGCATTACGGCACGCGATGGATGTTTTCCCAATGATTACTAATGATTGTTTATTTTAGTTGATATTTTCCTTCACAAACAGTAGATTAATCATTGAATATTTGTTTTATCTCAAAAAGAGAACGTGGCGGTAAATATTGTTTAAGGTTAAATTATGTTGAATAGATTTCTTGCACCAAGTGAGCTTCATGGGATATTTAACTTGGAGATGCTATTCATTCATTGTTAAAAAGTAGCTGCGTATTTTATACTGTATTAGTGGCGTAAAATAGCACATTACTTGTTATATGGTCTGCACATGATTTTGCTATAAGGTAGTAGATAACTAGCAATTCTTAGTAGAATGTATAATGAAGACCAAAATATTTGTAACTAACGATAAATATTAAGCATTCAAATCTTAAATGAAAAAATTGTTAGGTTCTTTTGTTGTGTATAATTTTTGTCCATTTGTTCATTCAAGTGTTCACAAATTGAAGGTACCAAACGCGTTTGGGTTTGCTTCTGTTGGTGAATAGAATTAGCGTGATTCTTTCGCTCAAACTTGCAATTGAGGTTTGCTGGTATCAACAGACGGCTTGGAGCCTAAGGATGACACATCGGAACATAATTAGCATGTTTAAAAAATATTCCCTCCTCAGTTCACATCTGTTCCTTATTCTCTTGGTAACTTAGGCTTTACTTTTCCAGGATATATGACTCGTGTGACTCAAATCAGCTGAAGATACGTTGCTTGCTTTACGAATGACATTGTTTCATTATATAGCGTGTTGCTATGAAGTAATATTAAAATAATTATATAATAAATAATTTCCCTAACAATTTTTCTGGGAAAAATGGTTTGAACTTTTCTCTTATAGAATTATTAGCTTTTTACACAGACGCTTTACCGATGAAATTGGAATGTGAAAGTTGTTGGGGAAAAATGTAAGATTAGTAGATATGATAGAATGTGATAAAACTTGGCGTCGTCGTTAGCGTATTTCATTGTTCTAATATATGGCTTGGACTCAACCACTTTAAATGCAATGAATTGGAGAAGTTTTCTTATCCGTTGCCCGAATGGCAATAGGAACTGTAGAAATAGGCTTTTGCTGAACCCACCGGTGTGGCATCTGCGGGAGGAACTTGCATCTCGAGGTGGAAAATGTTGGGTAGCCTTCACTACTATTTCGAGCCGGTTATTTAACTTGTGCAATCAAATCAGCCATGTAATTTCTTTTCCTGGCACCTTCCAAAGAGACGAACCCTTTTTTCCCACCATTTTTCCCCCGGGGGTGGGCTCGCTCCACAGTCTCTCTCTCCCTCGGATAGGGTTCTTCTGCCTTCCGACTCTTCTTCCCGCCGTCGTCAATGGAATGGATCGCCATACCGGCCTCACCTCTCTCCCACCGCACCAGCTTTCTCCCATCTCTTTGCTTCTCTCCTCTCATCTTTCTCCACCCCTTCCCTCCGACTTGGAGGACCCCTCAGACGCACCCCCTCCCCATTCCTCCTCTGCCACCCCCCTCTTACCCCATCCTCCCACCTGGTGTCTCTCCCGACCCCCACCCACCCTCCCTCCTCCTCCTCGCCCATCCCTCCCCCTTGCCCACTTTCTTTGCTCCACTTTCCCTTCCCTGGGATTGGGCGCTCTACGTCTCGTGGGATACCTCCTCCTCTTCTCCATCCGCGTCTGCAACACCACTAACCTCCTCTCTCTCTGTCCCCCGCGCTGCCCAAGAGATCCTGCTCTTCTCCCGACCTCTCCCCCACCCTGTCCACCGACAGAGACATCTACAAACCATACATACTCTCATCCCCCTCCGGTAGGAAGAAGTAGGGGGACGCACGTTTCCCATCAGCCCTCCCTAACCCCTTCCCACCCCTCCCCTTTCGAAATATCTTCATCCCACAACCCCCTTCTCCATTCAACCCCCTCCACTTTCGGCTTTTTTCGTATTTGTTGGTGGTGGTTGAGGATCCTCTGCTTTACTCCTCCCCCTTTTTTTCGGATCCCCCTACTCTTCCTCTGAACCCCCACTCTGTTTCTTCGCCCCCCCCACGTCCCTGCAGAAGGAGCCACCCATCCCTTTGGTGGTCTTCGTGGTTATATAAAACCCCAAGCGCGCCGTTGGCCCCGTTTTTATTCCTCCGTCACCGCCTGAAGAGTGACGGTCGCATCTCCCCACGGAGTAGAGGAAGGCCTCACCGCGGAGCAGTGGCTCTCTGGCCGTGCCATGGAATGAATGAATGTTCACGGTGGGCATATTGATAGGGCCAGTGCTATTTCTTGCGGGCCCTCGAGGCGTGTGCTGTGACTGGATTTGTTTGTTTTTTCTTAACTGAGAGAACAGTGTGTGATACCGGACGGACCTGAAACTTAAAAGTGTGTTCCTCGCCCAAGAGTGCCACATCCCGGAAGGATATTCATCGCACCGTTTTTTTTAACTCGGTGCGAAATCGTTCTTCTCCCGAACCTTTTCGGAAGTGAGGAAAGAGAAGGAAGAGAAGAGGATTTGAGACAAAGGAGGCGATTATCTTTCGCCGGTAAGGCGGAAGAGAATCCGGTCGACTCTACGAGATGGCCTACAAAATGAAGGTGAGTGAAGTATTCTTAGCATTTTCTTTATCTCTTAAAAATATTTTCGTTGCCCTCTCCTCCATTCCCATTTCTCCTCCCCCTCTAATAAATCCCTGACCTGGTCCAACGCACTTGTCATCCCGGAGACCCGTTCTTCTCTGTGTGAGGTTAGCGGTCGATGACTCGACCAACTCGAAGGTCTCGCGCCCCACCATGAGCATCAAGTCGCGATCAGCTGGCGTCTTTTTCCGTCCGTCTTTCCGAAGACGCTCGCGCTTTTGGTTCTCTTGCTCGTTCATGCTAGGCCTTGGTACTAATTGGATTAATTCCTTTCTGTGACATGAGGTTGTTGGTTCGTGGTATATCTTCAAGCATTTATATTTCTCGGTTGGTACAGTGACAGTCCCGTCAACATTAAATACTCCTTATCTGCCCGTTTGTCTTATTGACTGATAATTCTTCAAATTTACATTTTCTTGCTTTATGCGAGAATTAACGAATGGCATTTAGTCATAGTGGTCCCTTAAGGTCGCGAGTTCGTATCCCGTAGTCTATAGATTTCGTCTGTTACCACATATTTTCATGCGGGTGATGTGAGTTCAGGGCTCGTTAAGTTGTAGATACTTCTGCTAGCCTCATATTAAAGAATAAGGTAGCCAGGGCTATTATTTCACATATGCAAATGAGGGCTTCCTATCGCACAATGTTTTTTTGTTTTTTACTGCTGTTTTATGTCGACTCTCGACAGACCCAGGACTCCCTAATTTTTTTTGTCTTGTTTTTTTTTCAACCACGCAGTTCCATCCTTTCATTTTGATTTTTTTATTATTTCCCGTGCTCTTGGCATTCTTGTGCCCGTTGTTTTGGCCGCTCCCTGGGAGCATGAATGGAATCGTTGGCTTGTGTTGCGTCGGCAGTGATCCAGGCCGCCGAATTCTTGTTTCAGTGTGTTTTGGGACTGTTGGCACCGTTCCGCGACCTCTCGACTCCCGCCCGTATTCCGCCTTTATTCGACGCGTGGCTCGAAACCTTAATTGCGTTTGCGTGCACTTGGCTCTGTCTCTCTAACTGTAATTACGGGATTCAACCCTGGTTCCCAAAGCCTGATTAGTTCTTATGAAACACTTGTCACTACTCTTTATCCTGGTGGTCGTTTCTATCTAGTGCCAAAATCAAACCCGTGCCTGCTAACTGAAGAGACACCTGGTTCACTAGACTTCTGCTTTGACTGCTTCATTCACTTCTTATTAAACGCAACCCAAATTATTGTTACCCCACAAGTGGAACATCTCAAGTTTCGCATAATTGTGGAAAGCTTAGTATTAATTTTATTTCGATAATTTTCCACGTTGATTTTGGAATGGTGAAGATGATTTATTTACAAAAAAACATTTAATTTAAAGCTCTTTAGCGCTAGATGCCTATTCTCTGATTATTTAACCTTTCCCGGTTACTCCTGCAGTATTCACTTCCCCGATTTCTCTCTTCTCCAATTCGTGAGACGTTTCTTAAATTGCCTTCTCTTCCATATTCTTACTGAGATAATATCCTTATCAGTTTGAACCTTTTCGGAGCATGTCTGTTCACCCATTTATCAATTAGGCCGTGTTAAAATGTGATTGGAATCGGCGGAAGGAGTCATAGGCCCTGCAGCCGAGTCCCATCGGCAACCTCCATCAGACTTGATTCATTGCCCCGTGAGAGGATCGAACTCGCTTCCCTTCCTCGGCCTATCCGTTTTCCTGCCTTTCTATCGTCAATCGCTCTCGTTAGGTACCAGTCCCGGTTGATCGCCCGGAGGCCGTCCGGGTGTTCGACTCTCCGATAAGCATCTATACGCCCGTCGCCCTGCTTATGTTTCCTCGCTTTGCCGCTTCACTTATTCCCCTGGCGTCGTTCTTCGGCGGTGCTGTGCTCCTCGAAAACCCTCGCCCCGGCGCATACAGATCAGCCCGGAAACTATAGTAACGAGTGAAGAAGGGCGCGTTTAATCTAACTGTACATTCTCTTCCCTCCCGACGATTCACCTTGGGGACATTTTTTAAGAGGTTGAAGAGGGAGCACCATGTGTGCTTCAAAGCCGGGCCACCCAGCAGTCTGCTTCAGTGTTGCTCCGTGACCTTGATTCCGAGAGCTCGAGGCCGGGTGCGACAATTGGCGCCCCCGGGGGAGAGATGAGTCGGCAGGGGAGCGAAAGGAGGTCACCTGACGGGTGGCCGCTGCCGTCACTTCTCGAGGGTCGGAGTTCAATCCCTAGGTGGGGTCCAGCGCTGCCTCACGTTGATTGAAACTATGAATTATATTTATATTGTGTTTGACGATGTTTGATTGAGCATTTGCGATCGAGTCCGCCGCGCCAGATACTCGACCCACTAGAGCGTTGGAGTCATGGCTGTTTAGGTAGTTGGTTTGGCGGTGCTAATCTTCTAATTCATTCCGTTGCGTTTCTCTGTAATGACTAGTTCTAAAGCTGCTCGGGTTGTTCCGTTCTCTGCTTATGCTATTTGTGGTAGGGGTGAAAGAAATAGCATAATTTGCCTAGAATATATGTTGATAATTAACCACGCCTGATTTCGCTCCTCTTCTTCAAAATTCCTGGACTCCCATTTTTTGCAAACATTTGCGGGAAAGGTAATAATGAGGAGTGCCTCAGTAATCTTATACGTCATACTGCATAAAATGTTAGTGTGGAAATCATAGGCTTTGCCAATCAAGACATTTAAATAGCCAAGTGAAAGTTTATTTCCGCAATAATAGTATTTTTTGTTTGCAATAGACACTCATGACATCTAATTCTTAGTAATGGTAATTAAATGCCCTCTCTTCATTTTAATTTCGCAATAGACTCGAGTGTCTGCAGGCTGCAAGTGTAGCCTTAACTATGGCACTGCCCCATGGTTCTCTATCCTGTTGTCTTTTATGTTGTTAAGTAGGCGTCTAGTCATTGGGCACTGAAACTGATTCGTTCCTTCACCCATGCCATTCCAAGTGCACGACGAATGCTATCCCGTTTAATGCTAGCTCGAGCATATCTACAAGTGCATGTGCCAATAGTGTTTCTGAGGTCACCTAGGTTCACCGTAAGGGATTGAAGTAAGCTCTAGAATGCCTGAGAGAGGTTGCGACTCGCTACGCGCTACCGCTGCTACTTGTCCTCTGATTCTTCTATCTCCCCTTTCCATCTTGTAACATTCCGTCCTTGATCCGTGTGCCGGTGGGTTGAAGGAATTGGGTGGTTCTTGAACCTTCCTAATGCCTCTCTCTTATTCCTCCATCGAGTTATAAATCAATCTCGCTTGCGCCGTCTCTTGCAACCTGTGGCTTTTATTCTCTACGAGCAGCCGGGTCGAAGGCGATATTTCCCCGCCCCGATCGCTGGGGAACGGGAAAATCATCTCGGGCCGGACTTCGACTCCCCCGCACAATCCATTCCGTCGTCATTTCTTTGCCTAGTATTCTCCCTCTTCATCTTCTCTTCTCTTGCTAGTTTTATTTACAGTTTCCCCCCTTTTGCGCCCTTTCCGCCTTCCATTCCTTCACCAATTTCCCTCGCGGCGAACCCCTTAGGCTTTTTACCTCTAGTCAGTTGTCGTTTTTTCTCCTCCTCGCTGTTTTTGCCGTCAGCAAAACCGCACCTTACGTCTACTCTTCGAGCGCACAAAAACATAACCCCCACCCCTGCCACTCTGCCTTTCGATCCTGATATTTTTTTACATATATTTTGCTCGATTTTTCCCCCGTCCTTCAGCCTCCCTCCTCCTTCTCCCACCCGCCTTGCCTCCGGGGTCCCACGGGCTCGAATGTAGGTCGTCGCCCCCTTCCCATGCCCTCCCCCCCCCTGCTGCATCTTTTCCCCCCGCCCTCCCTCCTTTACTCCTCCGCGGTATAATTTATCGCAGTCGAGAGAGACGAGGCCCGTCTACTGGTCTGGTGGGAGGCGAGGGGGATGGGTTAGGGGATCAACCCCCTCCTCCCCCAGGCTGCCTTTCCCTCCCCCTCCCGGCCCCTCCACTCCCCCATTTCTCTCCACCACATCTTACCACGGCCCCACGTGCGATCTGTTAAATTATGATGACCACTTTTTGCCTTATTCACAGTCTTTAGCTTAATAGACGTTAACTTCACGTCCTTTTTGTTGTACCTATAGTCATTAATCTGTCACATGTGAAATGTCTATTGCTTGAAAATTTTCACGGATTGAAAAATCTGCAATTTTTTTTTAAATTGTCGATTCAATTGTGGAAAACTATTGGTGGCTTAGGAATTAACTTAAAAGATAAAGTTTACAGAAAAGAGTAATAGGTGTTTTTAAGGCCCCAGAAAGTTTTAAGAAGGTTTTAAAGAGCATCTTATAATTTTAAATGCTCTTGATTGCTAGTAATGCTTTGAGTAGTCTCTCACTCAGAGTGTGGTCGGCATCTTGCTCCGCCGGAGGTAATTAGTCCAAAGTGTGACCGTTTGTTCCGATGCCCTGATCCCAACAGTTGTGAAAGTTATTTAAAATTACTAAATCTTTATGAAAAAACATATGAAAACTGGTAATTTCTCAGCTTATAGAGGAATTTCAGTTTCGTCTTGTTGTTGATCAGGTCGAAATAAGTTTACAAGAATCAGGTGACACTGCTTTATTGGGCTAATCCTTTCGATTATTCTTTTAAATCACTTTCGGCAGTTACTGATTAAGGGATTCAATTAATTGACCGCTTCGAAATCCCATATTTTTTACCTGTTGCCAACGTAGCCGCTGTGGTTGGAGCGGTGGCTACTCTCATTATTGGCGAAACTTTTGAGAGGTGCCTGTCATTTTATTGCGTTCCTGGTGGGGTCTTCGCATTCTCAAACAAAGTCCTCTGAACGTGCTCTCAGTCGTGTCCATTCTCCCCTGAGAGGATGAAAGACCCATCAAAAGGTTCACGTGCTTTCGTTTGTTACGGCTTGAATGACGAAATCTACGGGAGGTTTCTTCTTTCCCGGAGCTTTCTTCCGCGACACTTTTTTCTTTGGCGCTCATCGTCCTGTATCCCCTGAAGCTACCTTGAACGGCCGCTCGGTTAGTTACGTTAGCTTGCCTAAGGATCTTCCACAGTTGGTGCTACGTGATGACTGGAAATAGTTGTCCTTCGAATATGCCCTGAATAGTATTTAGTATGCCCCCACAAGCTTTTGATAGCACTTAGTAATACAGGAATGTGAACTGTTCTTTGGTGTACAGAAGGTTTTTAGGGAAAATCTTTAAATGACTGAGGCATTTTTATTCGCTTTATGAAAAAAGAATGCTATTTTTGTGGTCGTAAAATGTCTCTAAATTCACCATTCAACTGCACCGTTTTTGACCGTTCCGGCCACTCGAATCGTTTCGTGGACATTAGTTTCGTGATCGGGTGCTGGGCACAGCAAGTGTTTCTTTGTTTCACCTGTTTAATCGTCTAATCACCGCACTGCCTTAAAATCATCAATCATAAATTGACAACGGAAGCGAAATATGTATTAATGCGAAGGGCAATTCATTGTAAATTTTGTGGACCAGCCGTGGGTGGTTTACCAACAACTACTAGTAATGCTCTTACGCCGCCGCTTGGGATTGGAGAATTTATGGAGCGCCACTTGAGTCTTTCGTAGTAATATTTCTTTTTATCGCTGATAATTAAATTTAATGACGACTTTCGCCTCAATGGTGGTATTGACTATGAAATGATTGCAATGCATAGTTTGGTCGTATCAAGGTTTGCTTTAATTTGGCGGGCGATCATACTCATACGTGACGGGGGGAATATTATCCGTTAGGTATTTGTGGTGTTCCAAGTTTTAAGTTTTTCGATTTTCCCAATCGAATGGTAAATGTATCAATGGGATTCCGTTAGTCTATGGCTTAGCTCAAATTTCAAATTCAATTACTTTCCAAGGATTTGTGCTGTGCGCCTACCAATTTGCAATTCTTTGTGTTCGAATTGGTTACTTTTATGGGATTGGTGTAAATATCAGTTTTCAGGATTCGTTACTATTTCTCTAGATGCAGGTTTGGCAGTTATGTCGGAGTAATCGTTGCATGCTTGACGAATAATGCATCCGACTCTCGTTTCATATATATGCCGGTGGCGAATAAACTATTGTAGGACGCGCTTGAGTCCTCGCGCTAGAAACCCAATTGAATTCGTTGGATTTCCAATTTATGGGTACGTTGCCTCGTAGACATTAACACGGGTTACTCCGTCCCTTCGATAAATGCTCATCAGTAGAAAAATAAAACGAGAGGGCGCCGATTGGAAAGGAAACGTTGCATTTAAGGTCACGTACTCTCGTATTCCCTTCCGTTCGACCGATGACATTAATTGGAAGAGCGCGAAGAAGTCTCGTGTTCGAATGTTTATGCCTGTCTTGTTTCTTTCCCCCTCGCGGACCGACTTCGAACTCCTCCTCGCGCTCACCCCCTGTCGATTTCTTTTCGCGTATGGTTATCCACGAGCATGGCGGGAGAGGAGCTCAGGCGGGATTCGAAAGCGGGTTGCGGGCGGAGAGTGACGCCATCTCTATCTTCGTCTTCCAAACCGGACTCGACGCGGGATATACGTTACATTCGCGTAG
Organism: Pyrrhosoma nymphula; assembly: GCA_963573305.1. NCBI lineage: Eukaryota > Metazoa > Arthropoda > Insecta > Odonata > Coenagrionidae > Pyrrhosoma > Pyrrhosoma nymphula. Next base: position 162,856,275 of record OY754330.1, read on the forward strand.
GTGACGTCACCGCGCGCCTCTCTTCCCCCCACCGTTCTCCCTCGCCGTCTCGTTGTCTGTGCCCTTGGTACATGAAAGTGCGCGTTCATTCCCCTCCTCGTCATCCCGTCTCCCCTCCCAACATTCGTTCGTTAAGTAGTGGCCGAACGTGTCCGTGAATATTTCTCTTTCTACTTCTCTCTCATCCCTGCGTCTCTTACTCGGAGCGGTCTTCTCGGAGTGTGAAGGTAGGGAGAATGAATGAATGAATCTCCGTGAATAGTCAGGCGTGAATCGCATCGCGCGCGATTTAACCTTTCGTAGCCCTCTTTCTGTTTCTGCGTGCCGTCCTGGATTTTCGCGCCGCCGGGGAATAGGTTTTATGGGCGGGATGAAGAAAGGTAGGACTTATGCTGAGATGAAGAAAGAAATACTAGATGTAGATAGGGCAATGCACGTGTAAGAGTCTGTTGGATATTATCTGACTTTCGTCTTAACCTACTTGAACCGGTAGATAACTCAGATGACTATCGCCCGGTGGGGTGATGATCGTATTCCGGAACGGAACCCCGTCGCTGGACGAGGCCTTCCGAGAACTCTTTTATGGAGGGCGGACTATGAGTTTTCTTCTCATTTACGGCCCGGTAAAATTTTGAATTCAGTGAAAGTCGTGATAACTGGGTGGTGATTTAGTCCATTCTCTAAAAATGCTGATATTTTTTGCTCGAATAAAAAAATATTTGATTCCTGCCCTTAAATCGTTAACGTGTTCCTTTTGAACATTGGAGGTTGGATTTGGCCATTAACTTTCCCAGTCTTCTTCCAATTCTCGGTAGATATTGATCGGTCCGAAAGGTCCCGTGCTCCTGAAAATCACCGAGGAGAAAGAGACGGAGTAAAATCCTTTCACGCTGCTATTAGTTGTATTTGCTTACATATTTGTATTTATATCGTCACTAATTCTTATTAAATAATTTTATCACTTTTACAGCAAATTATTCGCCATTGTATCGGTTCTCTCAGTTAATAATTAGTTCAGAAGTAACAATCATAATTTTAAAAACTTAATTAGTAAATTCATCAGGGCTGTTAATTTATCACGGCTTGTTTTTAGATTTAAATTACTAAAGCATGTTGAAAAAATAAATTATCTATCGCCATTAAGTCACGCTCTAATGACATTATTCTTCTTATGATTCAATAATACTTAATTTTAGCCTATTTATTTTTTTGCACTTTACGAGAATACTGTCTTAGGGGTGTTTAGAGTTTGTTTTTTAGCCAGTGTGATACCTAGATAAAAAAATACTTTTGAGGATTCAGTTCCATTGGTTCGTAGTTTCTCGTGGAGTATTGGGCACTATAGGTGCTTAAGAAGTATCTTTAGGTTAATTCATTCATTACAGTAATCTACCGGTTAGAAGTAGGTTGTGATGAAAGTCAGAGAATATCCAATAGACTCTTACACGGGGCGTGCCCTTTCTACCTCTAGTATTTCTTTCTTCATCTCAGCATAAGTCCTACCTTTCTTCATCCCGTCCATAAAACCCATTCTCTTCCTTCCCTTTCCCCGCTTACCCAACATCCTACCCTCTATCACGCCTTCAGCAAACCATCGTCCCTCATTACCCCTTCCAGTCACCTACCCTGCCTTCCCCTAATCTCATCCACAAGTTTCCTCTCCTCACCCACCATGTCAAGCACTTCCTCATTTGTCTTCCTTTCCGTCCAACGTACCTTCTCCATCCTCCTCCACACCCACATCTCGAAAGCCTTCAGCCTATTTTCGTCTTCCTTTATCAAGGTCCACGTTTCTGCCCCATACAACTCCACACTCCATATCAAGCTCTTCACCAGACTTTTTTACATCCTTACTTAAGGTCCCCGTCATCAGCTCCCTTCTATTTCCTATAGATCGCTTTTTCGATAGCGCTAATCCACTCGTAATGTCTTTGCTACTATGTCCTGTTTCTTCTAGCGTACTACCCAAGTAATTAAATTGTTCTACTTGCTGCAGTTTGTGACTTCCTACTCTTAAAGGGCCCAAAAGAATTAGTTAATACATGGTGACGGTTTAGGGTATTGATTACGTGAAGACATCATGCTATTTTATTTTCTAAAACACAGCTGTTGGCTGAGCTTGCGTTATTCCTAGTGGTGACATTGAGCTTTTTTATGAATGACGGCGGAAATATATTTAGGCATTGGACCCGATTTACAAGGAGATCTCAAGGGGTCGATGCCAGCTCAAGAGTTTGGTTGCTGAAGCGAGAGCACATCTTTCGGCACATGATCGACCCCGATTCTTCCGTCTCGCGAGTCTTCCTCGCGAGACGGATTCTCCGAAATATCCTCGCCGGAGATGGAAACTCGACGTCACTGTCCTCGTATTCTTCCCCCCCCCCCTCACCCACCCCCCGTTCGCCACCCCTTGACGGAGCGGACAGGGCGCCTCATCCACTTGCGCCCTCTCTTCCCGTGGGAAGGAGGAGGAAGGCTCCTCCTGGCCGGCCGAGAGGACTTGCTCATGAGGGGAAAGGGAGGGTTTGGAGGGTGAGGTGCGTGGAAGGTGAGGCGGAAGGCGCTTTGCTCCATCCTACTTAGAGGAAGTTGTTGAGACGAGATTAATTTAGGACTCTTTGACTGCGTGTAGCGGATGGGGAAAAATTTCTTTTTTTTATTGACACCAATGTATAAATTTGATGGCCGGAATAGTTTTGTTTTCCTGAATGTGTGAGTTGAGTGAGAGGCATCGGGTGCGAGATGATGTTTTAATGGATGTTCTAGTCATTAGGAGTTTCGTGCTTTTTCTATATTCTAAACTATTCACAATGACACGTAAATGTCGCAATTGATCGGCCCTGTAATTGGGATGCTATGACCGACGTGTGTATTATGCTTTGATTACAGGCATATTCAGTTGTAATAGATTAACCGTCAGGGAAAGAGGCGACCTTGAGATTCTAAATTCATTACCTTGAACTTGTTTACCATCAATTAGAAATTATTTCTTGGGCTTCAGCCGAATAATAGGAAATATTTTCATAGGTGCATTTTCTGCAAAATTGCAAATATAGCCGAAGAAAATCCATTGTCTCTTATTCTACGGTTGGCAGTTATCTATTTCATTTGCGTGGTAGTTGTATTTGTAGGTACAGACCTCTGGAAATTTTTTCCCATGGTATCAAATCGTCTCTAAGACACCGGATATTATTTTTATGTTGATGGCTATGTGATTGGTAATCGGTGCCTATATTGACGATCACTTTTAGCATGATATGCGAAATCGCGAATGATGCCACGGAGGTTGACTTCTGGGATGAAAGGGAGACTCGATGATTGAACTAGGAGAGTCACAGTTAATATCAGTTCACGAAGGTTGGTGGTATAATAATTATATTCTGTAATGGTCTATCTATTCTGGACACCTTTATTGCGCTATTGTGATAATGGATTGGTGATTAAGACTTCTGAAATACACAAAACCGTCCATTAGTAGTGATTTCAATTTAGAAAGCCAACAAATAATGAAGTGATAATCAAAGTAAGGAATAAGATTCGGTGAAAGCGATTGCAATCTATTCCGAACGCCTCTTATTGCACTATTGTGATGAGGTATTGATGATTTTAATCACCACCGTCACCGCTGAAGACATAACATACACAAAACCGTCCATAAATAGTGATGTCAAGTTAGAAAGCCAATAAATTTTGAAGTTATAATCGAAGTTAGCAATTTATTTAGCGAAAGTATAGCAGTCGGTGCTATCTGGAAAGCTTTAGCGATGTCCGGAATTTTTTTAATTGATCACTAGAACGGATGACTGGCGGTTGCCGCGACAAGGAAGGAATGCGTATTATTAGAGAGCAATGAGGTAACGATATGTTGGAGTAATAGGCATAATGGCCGAGCATAAAGGGCGCTGTACGTTTGACGCCGTTGGTGAATCAAGGACTTCGGTTTCTTCGCCGCTATATGCATTGCAGAAAACGTGTCACCTCATCATTAGCGTGGCCTGAAATCCGAGAACAATTTGACGGGGACGCGTGAGTTCCGACTGATCTTTTGCCGCCTCTTGAAGTCCACATCCCAGCGCTCGCTCCCCTCAATATTTCGGTTGTCGCGCTCATAGTGCGTGGTGTCATTTTCTTTGCCAGGTGTCTCATATTGGGGGAAGTCGAAGAAGAAACGCGGTGGCCGGGTTGCGATCGGGTTAAGTGTGTCGCTGGGTGAATGCTTCGTGGATCCGCTCCCGTCCCATCATCTTCCGCGGGAGAGGCGCTCGTTGTTTGCTCCTCTCATCAGGCGAGAGAGCTTGGGAGAAAGAAGAGTGGATGTAAAGTGGGACAGGAGGAGAGGGGCGTCTCGTTCCGGCCTCCCCCCCCTGAGATTTCGTCCGCCTGTTATTAAACTAGAGAGGACAGAGGACGGAGGGGGATAAATGGAGAAGGGGGCATTAACGGTAGTCCGGGCTATCGATTCCATCGTTGTTAGCAACAGCCATCTGACACTGGTCCTTCGTAGCTGTGTCGTGAAATGAGTCCGGATGCAGTATTGCTCGCAACTGTGGTTGGGCCGTATGTCTGCATTAGCGAATGCTCTCCGGGCTGTCCATGCATATGACATATCCTCATCCTTATTCGCTTCGTCATAGGGTGCTGACTGGTTTCTTCGTAGATGTTGAGGTGCTCTTGTGAAGCCGCTTTGCTAGCTTTTCTACCGATCAGTCGGAAAAACTGTGCAGAGGGTTGTCCAGATTTCATCGGGTTTTGCTTAGCACACTTTGTTGGAATATTATATACGTTAATTATTTGAAAATCCCCAAATAGCATAGCCCCTAGGAAATAGAGGTAGGATAATGCGGCTAGATCCCCAAAAAGACCAGTTAATAATGCATTATATTTAAATAATACGCTCCTTCTCACTGTCAGGGGTATTGTGAATTGTAAACTTTGGTGACAGTCTGAAATTAGATTTCATAATTTTTACTAGGTAGGTTTTACTTCTAACTTCATAATCTTCGTGTGACCTCACTCCCTTACCTCACACAATGACTGATTCTTCGGAGATGACGATCATTCCAGCTAACTGTTATTCTGGTCTGCAGTTATTTGTTTAGTTTAAAATAATCAAAATAATGCGCCATAGTCGGTGGAATATTTAAAAATTAAATTTTCCCCTGCTAAAATACTTCAAAATAGCTCATCTTCTTTGTTTGGGAATTAAGTTTACTTCATAGAATTAATTGCATAAAACAATAACAATGCCATAAACCTGTGTACTCTGATTTTGAAGGGATTTCTTTGACTTATGCATTTTAAAATTTTTATAATATTAAAGACTATCCTGGCTTACGGTTGCGTATGTAAATCAGACGTTATCGGGGATAGTAGCCATCGATTTCCTGATAATGTAAAACAAAAGAATTGCATCTATGTTTTGATATAAGCGAAATAAATGTTATACTCTCTTACTGCTCTTGTTGAATTGGTGAATTGAAAGCAATATAGGATCCCTTGATCCTAATGAATGTATAAGTACCTACTTAAATACATATGGAGAATATAAACACTGTCAGTTTTTCAGAAAGTCACATTTATTAAGTTTTGGCACTTACGGTTACGTCGAGGACGTGTCTATTCGGCGATTCTTTCGCATCTCCTCTTGATCGCACTTCCTCCCCTCCCACCCTCCTCCCACCCTCCTCCCTTCTGTCTTCCTTCGGCTCCCTTCCTCGCCCAACTCTCCCGTCCGTCTCGCTTGCCCACTTCCGATCCACTTGGTTTGCTCATTTATTTATGTGGGATTATTTATACGTCTCCACCTTTAAATTATCCCATTTTTTCTCGGAACACATGTCGGCAAATGGGCGGGTGAAAAGGTTCTTGACCTCCTTCCCAGCTCCTCTTCTCGCCATTCCTCAATCTCTCCGTCCGATGCTCACTCTCTCTCTGTTTCTCTCTCCTCCCACCCTCCTCTCACCCTCCTCTCCTCTCACTCTCCTCTCCTCTCACCCTCCTCTCCTCCCATCCTCCTCCCCTCCCACCCTCCTCCAACGCCTACCTCTCATCCCATCTCTCCGCTCGCATCCTCTCTTTTTTAAACCACCTCTCGCCTCCCTCTCCTCGCTACGTTCTCGCCTCATTCCCATTTTCTTTTCTTTCACTCATCTTCGTTCTTATCACTTATTCTCATCATCACCCGTATCATAATTCTGACGAGTCATACGAAAATGACGTGCGAAAGACACATTCCGCGAGTTGAATGTCGTTAATTTCGAAGTTTCTTGTCGTTGATGGTAGGTTCACATAAACTGATTAACAAACCAAACCCATTTGACCAATGGCATTTATCCCGTCGAGAGATATTAGCCAGAGTTAGTTATTGTCGTCTTCGGTCTATGTTGCTTATCGGCGTAGGGGATTTAGCGCTTTTTCTCCTTTGAATTTCGCCTGATAATTCAATTACATGCTGTTATGATGAAGTAATAATTTTTCTTTTTAGGCTAAGTAAAACATTTGTTCTGAATATGATGCCCATAATTGGAATGCCTTATGTACCAAATGAGAAATGGTATCCGTGTGTCACACTTAAAAAGACGCCAAAAGCTTGCTTGCTTTTGGCGTTACTGTGATACAGTTCTTCGGCCATATCCAATGATTGTCGAGCTTAGTTCTCCGAGTACGTTTCGACGATTTTGAATCTTTCTGAATAGCTACGTGGTTTCTTTCAGTCAGAGGATATCATTATCCTAATGTTCCTTTTGTTCGGAGAGTTCCGCGAGCGCTCTTACGGTTTATGATATTCCCTGAGGCGAAAAGTTAAAGTTTGCTGGTTATAAGTGCAATCCAAACCGCATTTCCTTCTCCTATGATCCTCTCAAACCTTCATTTCCTGATATTGTTCTATATATTGCATGTTGATTCAGCAGGTGTTAAGTTACCTTTCATGATTATTCTTATAAAATGCCATATTTTACATAAATAGTATTAGCCATATTCTAAATTATTTTCTAATTCTTGCAGGGTGTTTTATCGCTGACGATATTATGTCTGCTCATTCCTCGTGGTTTCGTGGAAGCTGTTGTCACAGACAGTGACGGAATACTCGTGGAGGAAAAGGAAAGTCTACCTGAAGACAGTAAGCCTGAAGCAACGGAGGAGGCCAACAGGAGAGAAGCATCCCTACATGGCTTTGGTGGCGGTGGATTTGGAGCCTCTGGCCCCTCGCAATCATTCTCCATTTCTTCAGATGCTTTGGTTACTGGAGGAGGAGGATCTTTGGATACTACTTATGGTGCTCCTGCGTTGCCCGCAGCGTCGCCCTGCGTTCACGCTGTCCCTTCGTCCCCATTCGGGATAACTAAGGACTCCTACGGTGGACCTCCTCCACCGTTGTCCTTTGGATCATCTGGAGGAGGGGGCGGGTCTTTTGGGGGCCACGGAGGACATTCTCACGGCCACGGGGGTCACTCGCATGGCCACGGTGGTCACTCCCACGGCCACGGTGGTCACTCCCACGGCCACGGTGGTCACTCCCACGGTAGCGGAGGATCTGGGCATAATCACGGAGGTGGGTTGTCCTTTGGATCCAACTTTGGGTCAACTTTTTCAAATTTTGGATCTTCCTTATCGTCACTTTTTGGAGGATCTTTCGGTCACGGAGGATTTTCTTTCGGTTCTTCAGGCCATTCAAACGGACCCAAGCCTGTTTATGGACCACCCAAGGCACCTGGGCACGCTTATGGGCCTCCGAAGCCGGTTTATGGACCGCCGCCTAAACCTAAGCCAGTCTATGGGCCTCCGCCAAAGCCAGAATATGGGCCTCCTAAACCAGAGTACGGACCACCACCCAAACCTGTCTATGGCCCACCTCCGAAGCCGGTGTATGGACCTCCGCCATCTCAACCCAAACCGGTGTATGGGCCGCCACCTAAGCCGGTTTATGGGCCACCTCCGAAGCCTGTATATGGACCACCCCCGGGGCCACCGAAGCCTGTCTACGGACCACCACCCAAACCAATTTATGGACCTCCGAAGCTAGAAATTGGATCTTTCAAGACAGAATATGGTCCTCCTAAACCTGAATACGGACCTCCTCCTAAGCCTGTATATGGTCCACCTAAACCCATCTACGGGCCACCACCCCCTAAGAACTTTCACGGGCCTCCCAAGCCAGTTTATGGTCCACCACCACCTCCCCCTCAGAGACCGAAGCCCGTATATGGCCCTCCACCTAAGTCGGTGTATGGACCTCCACCATCCCATCCTAAACCTGTCTATGGACCTCCACCTAAACCCATGTATGGGCCCCCACCAAAGCCCGTATACGGACCACCACCGAAACCTGTTTATGGACCACCTCCAAAGCCAGTGTATGGACCACCCCCAAAGCCAGTATACGGTCCTCCACCAAAGCCTGTGTACGGTCCACCATCGAAAGGGTCACCTTCCCGTCCTGATATTTCATACGAAGGATGGATGCCGATTCCAGGGCAACATTCTTCACCGCCATCGTCGCATGGAGATAGTGGTCTAGGATCCATCTCTGAAGTATATGGTGCACCTGTGAATAGTGGATTTGATCTTGGGGGCAGTATTTCTACGATCATAAGCGGAGGGCACTCGGGAGGAATTTCAAATTCCTATGGTGGGCCTCCCCCTCCGCCACCTCCATCGGGATCATATGGAGTCCCTAGCCACGATGTCAGCCAAAGTTTCACTGGTGGCTCTGCGCCTAAGAAGCCTATACATTTTAGAGAACCAGTTCCAGCCGGTTTGATAACTTCAATCGGCGCTGCTGCACAAGGCAATGCTCACGATAACCACCATGGGCACTACATTCCTCCCCCTGTGCCTGATCCTAGCCATGCTTCTGTCTCTGGCTCTCCTGCTGTCTCCGGATTTCCCTCGGTATCATATGGGCCTCCTTCCGCCAGCAGCGGTGGACCGTATCCATCATCTGGGAAGCCAACTGGTGGCTTCGGGGGTGGCGGACACGAAGGAAGAGTTCTGAGCGGAACATACGGACCTCCTCCATTGGGTGGAGGAGGACTTAAAATATCTTCCTCAGCAACTTTGACTAGCCACGGTCATGGGCATGGCCATGGGCATGGTAATGGGCACGGTCATAGAGGAGGTCATGGAAGCAGTCATCACGGTGGTCACGGGCACAAGGGTCACGGCGGTGGACAAGGTGGTTTCGGTGGAAGCGGACATGGATTCGGTGGTGGAAGCGGACATGGATTCGGTGGTGGAAGCGGACATGGATTCGGTGGTGGAAGCGGACATGGATTCGGTGGTGGAAGCGGACATGGATTCGGTGGTGGAAGCCACGGACTGAGCGGAGGGCATGGTTTTGGAAGCGGTAGCGGGCATGGCCATGGTGACTTAGGCTCAAACTATGCTGCACCTCCACCTCCTGCTGTGTCATGCTGTGGGCCTGGACCTAACCTCTCTGGCGGACCAAATGCCGAGAACAGCTATCAGCACCGTCAACCCTCCCCTGTTTATGGTGGCCCAGAACCTTCTGGGAGGGCTCCAGGAGTAGATATATCCCCTCCGGCTGTTGTCCATGCCACTTACGGTGCCCCGGCTGCTGAACCACTCACAACTACTTCATTCCAATCTAACATCGGACCATTGGTTGGACATCAAGAAACAACGTTTTCCATAACTCCTAGCATAACATACGGAATTCCAGAAACCCCTCAGCATAACTTAGCTCCAGCTGCCCATATTGACCAACCTCAAGTAACATATGGCGTTCCACAAGTGAATCTCAATACTGATTTGAATGTACCTCAACCTCTACCGCAAGTAACTTATGGTGAGCCGCTACATGGCGGTCACTTGGATCAGGGTTTCGCCCAAGCCTTACCTCAGCCTTCTTATGGAGTTCCCTTAAATCAGGGACTGGATCTTGGTCTATCTCAAGGAATTCCCAACTTTGGAGTCACTGCCGGTGGCCAAGGACTTAACTTCGGATTACCTTCCGCAAGCGGTTCAGGTAACTTGAGAAATAGTTATTCAGAAAATAACGTATATTCTCTTGCTCCGTTGCCGTACCAATTCACAAACTTTCATTCAGTTGGTGCAGGAATAAGTAATGGACTACCTTTTTCAGGCGGAGAGATAAACGGTCTGTCATCTGCCGGCCAAGTGTCCATCAATTATGGGTTACCTGCTGCATCTCCCGTCCCAGCTCCAGTTGCTGAGCACGTAGATGAGCACCTACCCACTGCATCGGCCCTTTCTGACCATAGCGCAGTGGCCGTAAGTCAGGGGGCTCCTGAACCGGCAGGCGATGCCCATGGGCGTGTGAAGACTATTCCCATCCAGGGGGAGCAAGGGTCTTACACCCTTCAAATTCAGCCTGCTGGAGGAGGTCCAGACCAGCCTGACGTTCCACACGAAACTGTCTTATCCGATGGTCTTTTGCAGAACATCCTGGCTGCCATTGAGAACCAAGGGGCGTCCGCTCAAGGAGGCGCTCCCATCAACATCAACTACGGCTCCAACATCGACCTCAATTACGACCCGACCGTGGGGCAGCAGCAGCAGCATGCTTCGGCTTCGTCTGCCAGTGAGACTCTTTCCCTCCCTGGCGCCACTGCCAGGCAGTCGACCGCGTCCGAGGAGGAGTCATCGGAGCCGAAAAACGTCAAGGTTCGGACTGTGAGTCCTGACTCGAACGACGACTTTTGGAGGAAAGAGGAAGATAATGGTTCGAAACAGAACCATGAGTCTTCCGACAATCCCGTGGTGGTCACTCCATCGTCGGCCTCTGCTCAAGAGGTTGAGGAGAACGCCGTCCTACAGGAGGAGATCCAGAAATACCTCGATCAGTTAGAAGCCGAAGAGGAGAGGTATCAAAGAGAGCAGCATCAGTCCCAAAACCACGGGGAGGGTGGTGTCGACCCGTCGTATGTGGTAGCTGTACCGCCCGAGTCTAGTAATGACTTGGATGGTGCGGGAGAAGCGAAGGACGGTGACGTGGAGGGGCAGAGGGACTATGACGAAGGTGGCGGCGCCGACGCGAGCGGTTCGGTGGTCAGCACGAGTCAGAGTGTCAGCAGTAGTGTCAGTTCGAGCGTCGGGAGTGGTCCGTCCTCGGACGGGAACGTGGAAATCGTGACTGGTTCTTCCGTCGATCCCAACTTCGGGTCCTATGTGTCCTTCACAGCCCCCCACGTGAAGTACCATTACGGTAAACCTAGTGGCAGTAACTTCGAAACGAACTCTCACAAAAAGAAATAATCGTGTGTACCGAAATACTTAATGAATGAACAGAGACGACTGATAATGTGTTAACGATTGACGAGCGATAACGAGGTTGTGATTTCACTGTTTACTTTTATGGGTGGCTCACGTAAAAAAAACGATACCGTCGCAACAGCGCTTCTCGTCATGCTGTAAATATTAGAGAAGCTGTGAAAACTGACGGCAGAAGGAAGTGGCTAACATTTCTTCCTCACCCCCCCATTCCACTTCCCACTTGTGTTTTCAGTCATTGTTTTTGATTGGGTTGTGGCCATAAATTAACATTGATAACCTATGATCGTTTTCCCGCTTATACGTATATCATAGTCATATATTTGGTGCTTTTCCATTACCGATCGATTATTATTTAGGAAGTATTGTGTATACTTCTTCTAGGCAGCAGTTTTTGCGCAAAAAGACGGATATTTACTATTATTTTTCGAATCGGGAGGTGGGAAATTGAGGCTAATGAAGAGCAATTTTAGGCATGTGTAAGAGTAGCGTATGTCGGCTCTGGAGGGGGGTAGTCGGAGGTGTTTCCAGGATCCACGGTCGCGTCGAAATGGGAGCGAGTACGGACGGTGGCGGGCGCAGGGGAAGAAAATGCGAAGAACAAGAGCAGGGGCTCGAACCGAGTCGCAGTACGAGCGTTTTACATAAGTAGGTCGCGAGTCTTGTTTTTTTTCAGCGTTTTCTTGTGATGAGATGCGTCGACGCTTTTCATGAGCTCTTAAAGTAAATGAAAATAATGGGCGCATGAAATGTTTTGGAAAAAGGGTGCCGAGTGGTAGGGGAGAAGGGAAAAAATAGAACCCCGCCTGCAGGTTGCGCCCGTGAGTCGCTCTTTACTAAGCGTAGTTCATTACTTTCATGCGCACTTTCGTTTGCAAGAGGTTTTATTTTTGTTAAGCCAACTTCCAGCCCCCAGCGCCCATTATGGAACCTTGCGGCGTGAAGAACTCAGGAGGAGAGTGCATCGCTAATGATTTGAGTCGGTGGAGTTTCCGCATCGTTGGTTTTGCGTTGTTTCTCGCAAAATTCTGGAAAGAAGACATTTTTCCGGGAACGAGTTTCATTCCCGGGGAGGGCGAATTCTTTTCCTTCTTTTGGACGCAAGCGCGATTCGGGGTTCAATCTTCGCTTTGAAGTGCTTGCTTCCGTTATCATTCGCAAGGTGCTCAATTCAATGTCAAGGGTGGCGGGCAGGGTGCTAATTTCGAATCGTGGATGGGTTGCGAGAGGTAGGAAGATGGAGATGATGGTTTGGGGGAGCTAAGGGGAGTTTGCGTGGCTTTCGGGTCACCTGTCCGCAACCGGATGTACCTTTCCCGGAGGGCTAATTTCGCGAATTGCGAATGTTCTTCTCTTTCTCGTCACCCTTCCCCTCGCCCGGCGGTGAAGTGGAAAGGGGAGGAGGGAGTCAGAGAGAGAGAGAGATTGGGACACGAAATAATTCGCAGTTGCCGTAAAGGAGCCAGGGGTGCGTTGAGCGAGGGGGGGGGGGTATGGGGCAGTCAGCCCAGGTTGGTCCAGCCCGGAGCTTTGCGTCAGGTGGATTCGAGCGTCCTCTCCTTCCCTCCCTCCCCGGTAACCCCAAAGCTGTGGGTTGGGTATGATTTTTCTTTTCGACTTGACCTAGAGAGCGAGAAAGATGGCGATTAGTGATGGGGGAAGGCTGCGGGACTCTGCCGTGGGAGGTAGGGCTTGGAGGTTTATTTGCTATACCTTCCAAGGAATCGAATGTGGAGGAGTTGAAAAGAGTGTGGTTGTGCCGGGCTGAGTTTTTTTTGGGTGTGTGCGGGAGATGAATTGGCCAAAATTCTTCGGCTCCTTCCTTCCGCGCTGTGCTCGATCACCACCTCAAGCCAGACGAGACGTCCTTTTCCTCGGGGTAATAGCCCCGGGCGAGGTTGGAAGGCGTTTGCGGCCCACCTCTCCCTCCCATACCAGCCCACCGCTCTTCTTCTCTCCCGACTCCTCTTTCGTTTTCCCGTGCGTGGGCTCGCCGCCTTAACCCGCGCTACCGTCCCACGACAAAAGTGGGTCATTAGCATGGCTCTCTCCCCCCCCTCCCCTTGCCGTCTAACCCCTTCCTCCCCGTCCCCCAGGGGGACGCAGACACCCCGGTGCGCTCTCTGGCTTGTCTTTGCCCCCGGCACTCGCGGTCGTCCCTGCTTTTGCTTTTTTTCCACTCCCGTCTTCACACCCTCGTCACTCGTCTCCGATCTCTCCTCCATTCCTTCCTCTCCCCCCTTCCAACCACACCCCGGCCTCCTTTTCTACCCCCCCCCACCACCACCAAGCAACCCCTGCCCATCTCTCTCCCCTTTCTACTTCTCTTACACCTTTTTTTTTTTCGCCTGCCGCTTCAAACAACACATGGCGAGCAAACACTGCCGTACGGAGATGTTCGTCCTCTCGCGCGCCGAGAGCTTAGGTTCCTCTGATAACTCTTTAAGCATCCCCATCTCACTCCTTTTTGCTCACATGCCTTGGCACATATTTAAAAACATTCGGTTCGAAATTACCGGATGGATGTGCTATTTGGGTTAAATTTATTGTCATTATATTACCTAGAAAAACCTCCTTAAGACTCTTTTGTTTCTCATTTCATTGTGAGCTTTTTCTTAGTTCCTCTCATGACTTAGGTCCATTCCAGTTAATGAGTTTGAAACAATCGAGGGAATAGTTTCATTCCGCTCGAGATTGTGTCCTTATTGCCCTCTGATCGAAGTCGAAGCGATGAGCGCTTTCGGCCCGCCCCCATTTGCCTTCTCCTGTCAGTTCACACGAAATCTCTTTCTCAGGAAGTTAACAGTTTGTTTACGAAATGGCATTTATTTTGCTTTGTTAGTTAATAAATAGACAAAATGTTATTTTATGGTAGAGTGAAGTGTGTTTGTTAGCTCAGCATTTCGACTCTACGATTTAACGTCAAAAAATATTTTATTATCAAATACCATCCTTAATTTATGAGGGAGCATATAAGCCCAAAAACTACACTGGTGTTGATCCTTAATGTAGGCCAAGCAGGCACTTCCTTTCCTACTTACCAACTATGTATATGATTTTTTTCTTTGTGCCTGTTTGCCATACGTCCGGACGGGACGGTAATATTGAAAAAATAAGTTATTTATTTTCGGATGAAGTACAAAGCGGGAAACTGCCGAAGTATCGACAGTTTCCCCCTATACTCACCGGATTCAAATGTTTTTATGTATCATGCCAGTGCCTGAATGAATGCTAGTGTGTGTGTTATTCCGTTATTGGAATTTGTGCCAATTGTGTTGTATTTTTATAGCGCATACTATATCGAGCAAATGTGAAAATGTAAATTGTATTTGTACTCGTACAATTAAAAATATATGAAAATTACTTGCATGTGATTTCTTGATATTATTTTTAAGTATTTGCGGAACGCAGACGAAGGCGTGGGGTGCAATTGTTTGTGTGCACCATTATTTCTAGTGTCTTGTAAACTGACAGTTCTCTCTCACAAAATAACTTAGCTTTCTATACGGTCTGAATTCGGCTGTAGTCATCTTGCGTTTCGTTCTTTGAATAGAGTCTAAATAAACTAGGAGACAGTTCGTTCTCGACCACGTGAATTTATTTTTCGTATTAGTAGAGCCGACCACTTATTTTATGGTTCGGAATACACTAAATGGTTACCCTAAAATTTATATTTTTTTAAATTGTACGTTGTCATTTGTCAATGATTACGAGAGTATGATTCGTTCAATTAGTGGCATTTGAGAGTAAATAGGATGGGATACGCTATGATTGTTGTATAAAACTGATTTATATGGTGCTAATGAAATGACTGAGATGTCCTTCGTTTCATTTCATTCGTGTACTCTGGCTCCTTCTCTGGCAATATTCTAGGACCGGGTGTGGGGTGCGTAACCTCCGGCGAGCAGCAGGTACGTATATGTGGTTGTGAATGATCTTTGTGAAGAGGATTAAAATTTATAGAATTTATTTTGAGTCCTAAGTAAGTGAGATAATATTGCGAGAAAATTGTCTTCCTAATAGTACTGTCTTCAAGAATAGCTCAGTTCTCATTCACATTACGTCCAAAAAAGTGAATCAGTAATCTGTGCCATTTCATGTGGCATCTATCTTTTCAAATGATCAATGTCGTTCCCATATTCATTATATCCGTGTACAAGCCTTCATTAGACCATTCCCATGCATAAGTGATTGTTTTTTAAAGCTTTTACGTCTTTTTTAAGCGTAAATTAAGGAGTGATTGATTACGTTAGCCACTTTTCATGATCGCCATTGCCTTTTCGCGCCGATGCTGTCCTACTGGATGAATAAATTATCCGCCTTATCTCACGGAGTCTTGGACGTGCAGATCGTGTTATTTTAATCGAATTCGTAATGAATTTCCATTCGTGGTCGGAAACAGGATCGACCATTACTTAAAATTGCCTCGCGTCCGCCAGAACTTTCCCGACGGAGTATCCGTGTCAGCGGCCTCTTCTCACGTGTGTTAATGGGATGTGGATGCACGGGGATGTGGGGGGGGGGAGATGTTTTCTCTCCCTCCCCTACAACAACTCCATCTTGGGGGCGGCTATATATATTTCGAGAGATCACTCACCTGCCTTTCTACAACTGACGATTTGAGTGTTGACCGGATGGCGCGACTTTTTTTTCTCGATCCGGGATCACGTCCAGACTAGACTCCCAACGGGTGCTCCCGAAACTCTGCTCTTGAAATATCTCCCTTGCCCCACAACACATCCTACCAGTTTCACCTTCCTCTCTCTCTCTCTCTACTCCCTTTGAAAAAAAGCTCCCCATCCTGTCTCTAACCTAATGCCTGACCGAGAGTCCTTGTCCGGACCGGTTTTCCGCCTAAATTCACTCGCGCGGAGTGCGTTCGTTAAATCTCTCTCATTCGTTTCTGCGGGCGATCTCTCGGTGGCGGTGATTAGTGCCGCGAGTGAGGAGGAGGAGGGGAATGAGCCGGGAGTACAACAAATTATCCCTCCGCCTCTCTTCGCTCTCATTTTCAGAAATTAATATCTTGTTCCGTCATTTTCGGGGCGCCTCGATCAAAATCCGGCTGTCCAGCCGCGGCGGCGGCCCCACTCTGCCGAGAGAGAGGTCGCGAAAAAATCCACCGGACGAGATACGATGATGATGATGAGGGAGACGACGTTTCTGGGGTGCCGCTCTCTTCTCTCTTTCGTGATTTGTTTTAGGGAAGCCTAAAAACAATGAATTGGCGTACTTCCTTCTTTGGCTGAAGGGATGTCTTGTCTCTTGATCGGCTCTAAATGGGCAATCGTCCCTTATAACCACTTCTGTAGCTCATTCTGTTAAACCGAGTTTTTCTAATCCTCTAAATTTGTTTCGAGATCTTTATTATTTTCCCTTAGCTTGTTTGCACAACCTCTGATGGCGAAATTGAAAATATGACATATTATCGATAATGTTTACCTTTCATCGATTTTGTTTGGCGGCTAATTGCTGCAACCTGAACGATAAATCGTTTTTACTGATCACTGCTTTCATTTAAGTTACTGCCATGGATATGAGGTAGGCAAATACTTAGCAGAAAATAACTTAAATCTTCGTTGAAATAATCTAAGTTAATTTTTTTTAAATTTTTAATCCCAATTATTCTTCCTTCGTCAATAAGCCTCATCATTACCATGGATATGAGGTCGGCAAAAACTTAGCAGAAAATAACTTAAATCTTCGTTGAAATAATCTAAGTTAATTTTTTTTTTTAATTTTTAATCCCAATTATTCTTCCTTCATCAATAAGCCTCATCCCAGTTTCTGAACGCTTCAGGATGATGTCTTCCACCTTAATATCCAGTCCATTTTGAGTAAGACTGTGGTTATTTATTGCATAGGGCCTTATGACTTTTATTAAGTTTGGATAATTTCATAATTCAGAGAGAGAGAGGACGGAAATCAAGGGAGAAATTGGATTACCAAATAACATTGACATTCAGGGGATTAGTTACTGTTGAATCTCGTACTTTGTAATCGCGAACTTCCCTCGATCCGAATTTTTATGCTTGCATTTAGTGATTGCCCTTTTGATATTGATGTCATGCTGAGAAATACTTATAGAACTACACCAGTGAGGCCTGTGTATCCTTACCTACACAAAATAGAACGTGGGGGTGCTAAATTGATTGTGATCAGTCGACCTCGCCTAAGTTTCCACCCGGTGACTCCAAGAAGTAGATTTATAAAATTTGGTAGTCGGGGGAAACGCTCTAATGCAGATTGCTGGCAAATCTGTTCGAACGCTTTTCCCTTATTTTCGTCTGAATCAGGTCTTTATTCTTAGAGCCTTAAGAAAACACACGGTTTAACGTGGATAGTCCATGCAATTCCATCTTCGCCACGGGCCAAGTCCAAATCCTGACGTACCTCCCGTTCGACACCTCATAGTAATCGTGGGTAATTATGTAAGCTCCCTCTGGATTCCTGTTTCTCTCTTCCCGCACGTGAGCGTCGCCCCATTCGGCACGCACGCGGGGAGAGAACTTGTAATTCGGCCCGGGACTAGGCTGGGGGCCCCCCCGATGCCGTGACGATGGTCTTTATTTTTTGTACATGTTTTCAGTTGTGAAGATCCATTTCGTGTTTCCGGAGCGTTCATGCCTGAAACAGTGCCTTCAAATTGTACACCTGTCCCTTGGGAGCTATCCCTCCCCATTGCCACCATGTGTACTACAGTCAGTTAAATTCAATGAACTTATTACCAATCACATTCTCCCCTCCGAGTGGACATGAAGCCGGAAGGAGTCGGAGGTGGTGTAAGTGCTTAAAATGGTAGGGATATTTAGTAATAATTGTTCAGTAAAATTCTAAAGAAGGCCCTAGATAAAAGGTTTTCCACACCTGTTGGCAAAAAAATCATATCTGAGAATTCTACGAACTTACAGCGGAGAAGATACTGCAGATACCAATTATTTGAGCGCCCAGATAGAGGTCTTTGGCTTAGTACGGTTGTCTAAAATAATTTGCAATTATTAATCATGCCGATTTGGCTGACCAAGGTTGGTCACTTTGTATTACATGTGTATTTATTATGTTATTTATATAAATTATGGATCTTTATCGTTGGTCAGTGGTGAGTCACTGATGCTATGTAGGGAAGGATAACATCGTTTCGGAGGAAAGTTATCCTACTTCTATAGGTTTATAATGATAAAAACAAGTTTGGTTATTCATTATTAATTTGCTCTCGAAATGCATTAGATACAATAATACATTTACAATCTATTTACTATGTGAAATCTGCCATAAATTGCAAGAAATTACTCTTTTTCAAAATTCGATATTGAATTACATAATTAGTGTTAAGTGGATTAATTTGTCGAAAAAAATGCAACATGTGCATGAAAATGGTGATAGTATATGCTAAATGCATGTGAAATATATTCATGAAAATTCCAAAAAAAAGTTCGTAAATTCCTACTTGAATATCAGTGAACATGCCTAGTTTTTTCGTCAACTTATCTCATCTTCCCTCAACAATTCAAATTTTTTAGCCCCTGGCATTGAGAGATAAAGAAAAAAACCCTTGGTTTGCGATCCTTGCAATTGTTGCGACGACGAGTGCATCTTTTAGGTCACTCTGTTGAAGTCTCCTGCTATCAGAAAATCTCTCCATTTGAATCTAACCGTAAATTTGAGGAATAAAGCGCATCTTTGATTCCGGGGCACATTCGTAAGATGGAAGGGATGGCCCAGGTGGGAAGTGGCACCGTCATTCTCTCAGGTGGAGGATCTTCCTATTTCCATTCTTGGCCATTGCCTCGTTTCAGTCAATCTGGGTTCTGCATCGTCATTAGAGTGGAATAGCAGTTGCGTAGTTCGTTTTGGCTTTGTGGTATATATATTTTTTATCTTTCCATCAATTCAATTTTTCCAATGTTCCAACCGATGAGTATGTACTTACGCGTGCACTTTTCAGATCTACAGTCTGCATGCGATTGCCTCTCTGCTTCTCTTAGTCTTCAGTAAACATACTATTTTTGCCCTCATTCCGATCACAAATATATTCTCATCGTCCGTATCGTTTTTCTCTTACAATTAATTAATAAGATAGTAAGAGTACCTATATTTTGAGCGTCAATTTACTGCAGGTAGGCAGTTCTCATTTTTCCTGTACGTTTGCATTCCCTTCTCTGCTCTAAGAACTACTCTCGGCTTCCCACACTTAGTAATCACCAATACATGTCGGGGAAAATACGTATCTATTTTCGCGGGTATTTAAATGTCAGCGCTGCTGTAAAGAAACAAGGATTAATCGGGCGAATAGGAGGAAGGTCCTGGGATAAAAACGTGAAAGATAGGTGGCACATAGGCATCTGGCTCGCGGCACATCTCGAACACGCCGCGAGAATTTGGGACCCTGCTATAAAGATATTATTCAATAAATAGACATAGTGTAAAGGAAAGCCGCTCACATAAGTGATAGAAGATGTGGAAAAAAGTTGGGAGCTGCTTGAGACTCGGAGGCGACTCGCTGGGCTGAGATCTTTTGAAAAATTCAGATCAGGTGAGTTTCGGTATGAACGGAGGATATTATATCAACCCCACACTACACCTCTAGAATTGATAGTAAGACGCGACAAAGTAAGAGAGGGAAACTGCCTAACGGATTTTGTTTAGGACAGATACCGTTTAAGGTAAGTTAAGATGGAAGTTAGTACAATTCATCTAGATTTTTACATGTGCTGGGCCCTATCAATCCACGCAATTTTTTTCTTCATCTCAGCATACGGCCGACCATTCTTCATCCCGTCCATAATACCTATTCACTTCCTTCCCCTTCCCCGCTTTCCCAACGTCCTTCCCTCTATCGCTGCCTGAAGCGACCCTTCACCCCTCAATACCTTTTCTAACTGCCTACTTTGCACCCTCCTAATTTCATACTGAAGTTTCCTCTCCTCACCAGCCATGCCAAGCACTTCCTCGTTTGTCTTCCTTCAGGTCCACCACATCTTCTCCATCATCCTCCACACCCATATATAGAACGCCTAGAGCCTAATCCTGTTTTATTTTCTTTTCTCAGAATCAAAGTTTCTGCCCCATACCACGCTACTACATTCTATTTTAACGTCTGTACGCACCTCTTCTGTGTGTATCGTTAGCCAAGATCACTCAATCATCAGCTCCCTCCAATTTCTATCGCTAGCGATATTCTCCTTCTATTGTATTTGCTATTATGTCCATTTCCATTCAACGTATTACCTAGGTAATTAATTTTTTTTACCTGTTTTAGTTAGTGCCCTCCTACTTTTACGGTCAGCCTCGCCTTCTTTGTCCATGAAACCTTTTTTTTAAACCATTGATATTCATTCTGTTTTTTCCCGCACTGATTTTTCAATGCAACTACTAGTTGTTACTCGACTCTGGATGGCTGAATAATCAATTTATCGTCGTCCGCAAATATTCCTGACTTTATCAGCGGGCCTCCTACTTCGATTTCCACATCAAGCTCTTCCCATGCCTCATTTACTCATCATAAATGTTATAAAGCAGAGGTGACAACAGACATTCTTGCATTATCCCGCGACTTATAACTGCCCAGCATGCTTCTCCATCTCTCCGCCACCCTCACCAGTGCCCTCTGGGCATTAAATAAGTTTCGGGTGAGACTCCTCTATGTCGCCAAATTATTCCTATTTTCATGAGTACCTGCATTTGCATTCCCCAATTATTTTTTGGCAATCGCCTTCTCGAGGTCTCCACGAAGATAGCAGAAACATTTGAAGCCTACTCTTTTTTCTTTTTGTGCTCACATCACCGCGGTAAAAAAATCCTTCCCACGCTCTATTAATTGCTGCTGTAAAAACTGAATGAGGCACTAATACACTCCGTTAACATAAAATTACCTTTTCGTTCTATGTCTCTGCCTATTCTCTCTTCCGATTCCTTCCCCTTTGAATAGATGGTGTCATAACACACCGTGGCACACGCCCTGCGGTGGCTCGTAGGGCACCTACCGAGTATGACGATGTAAAATGTTTGTATTTGTCTACGGCCTAAGTAATTCTGTAAAAAGCAGCGTGTCTTTAATGGACAGTACTCTTCATATTACTCTTATTTTTCGCAGAACCGCACGAACTTCTAATTTTGTACTCAGTGAATATGACCAATGCACTATAAATGGGAATTATGAATAGACTGAAGGCTTTCGAGATGTGGGTGTGGAGGAGGATGGAGAAGGTGCGTTGGACGGAAAGGAAGACAAATGAGGAAGTGCTTGAGTTTGTGGGTGAGGAGAGGAAAATGAGATTAGGGGAAGACAGGGTAGGTGGCTGGAAGGGGTAATGAGTGGCGATGGTTTGCTGAAGGCCGTGATAGAGGGAAGGATGTTGGGCAAGCGGAGAAGGGGAAGAAAGCGAATAGATTTTATGGACGGGATGAAGAAAGGTAGGACTTATGCTGAGATGAAGAAAGAAATACTAGAGGCAGATAGGGCACGGCACGTGTAAGAGTTCGTTGGATTTTCTCTGACTTTCATCACAACCTACCTTTAACCGGTAGATTACTCGGATGATGATGATGATATATTATGCCTAAGGAAACAGACACCTCTTGAGGATGAATTCAAAAAAGAAATGGTACTTTTTTCACAGATTTTTATTTCAAGTCGACCGGTTTCGTCGCATAGGCGACATCATCAGGTACATGAATATGGCAAGTGGCAGAATATATACAATTTTTAAGAGGGGGGGAAGAGGAGGGAGAGGGGGGAAGAGGAGGGAGAGGGGGGAAGAGGCAGTATAAGGGTTGGGGGTTGGTGTGTGAGGGAACGTGTATGACTCGATGGGAGGGGGTGGGGTGGTGGTGGTGGATGTAGGCTAAGTGGACGCTTGGTCGGGTACGCTGTTCACAGCGGGGGTTGGGGCGTCAGGTACTGAGAGTCAGGGGAATATCCAAGAGGGGGGAATAGCTCACAAAAATGTTCTCGTTAGCAATTTTTCCTGACTTGAATTGCTTCCTCATCTCCAGCTCCTCCAAACAGTCCATTCTTCTTCCCTTTTTCTCTAGGTGAAGAATCTCCGGGACAAAGTCGCTCTTGTGGTCACTTTCCCATAGATGTTTGGCAAAATGGGATCTGTTTAACTCACCGTTTCGTAGATGTACCTGATGATGTCGCCTATGCGACGAAACCGGTCGACTTGAAATAAAAATCTGTGATAAAAGTACCATATCTTTTTTGAATTCATTAGAATGGATTTTCACAAAGTGAAGCCTGAAACCATCGAGTTTAACCTCTTGAGGAGTTTGATAAGCTACGCCAAGACTTCGAACTGGAGGTGCAGTGCTGTATGTGCCTCGAAAATTCTTTTGTGGATTGCGGGTGCCACTGCCTATCGCTCCCTGTCTTCTACCGGTTTAGACAGCAGCCACCCTCCAACCGCACTCTCATATCTGCGAACGACTTCAGATCCGAGTGCATCCTCCCTCTCGTATTTTCTCTCTGGTCCTGTAACTGACGCCTTCCGTGCTCTCTTTAACCCCACCTGTCTCGGGCCCTATTTCGCTGCACTCCCTCTCGCTCCAGTGTGGTGAGTGTTGGGAGAGGAGATCCATTGAGGCTATTTGATGCTGCCGTACCGTTTTGCGAGGTCGGGAGGGGAGGCGGGTGAGTTGCCTGAGAAAAGGGTTGGCAGGGGGTGGGTGGGTGAGAACTGAGTCGCGGCCTTCCCCCGTGGGAAGTATTGGCGAGGACGGACGCACGACCCAAAGGCAGTTGTGATTCCTCGGAGGACCTTCTCTGATGCCTCTTCCCTGTACTTTGATTGCGTTTTTTTGCCTTTCATGGGGAGATAAATTTGCCAGAAAGTACTTAATATCTGATGACGTTAAATTATCTGTAATTCCACTGAGCAAAATGTATATATTCTTTTCTGGGCTTTGCCAAATACGACAATTTAGGCAAATTGATACTAGATATGTCGAATCGGAATGTAATAAAATCTTATTCAATAACGGTTGCATTTTGATTTCATTGTTTAATTATTGCGTTATTACCACGGGTTACGGGTACTAATTATTACCACGGGTGGGGTGTACTTATTATAATTTTTGTTGCGGTATTCAGCATGGAATAGGAATGAGAAAATGGAAACAAGCATCGTCATACGTGATGATTTTCAAGTACTCCGTTAGCGCTTCGTCGTCCATCATGCAGTTGTCATCTTTCTTGCAATTCTGTGGGAGAAATCCCTTCTTCGAGTTAAGCCGCAAGATAGATAGTTCAAAGATTTGTGGTGGTGTCTGTTTCTTTCTGGATAGAGTGTATTTCAGTGTGAATTCGAGGCGAGGTCCGAAGATTTTGCATTTGCAGCTTGCTATCATCCAGTAAAATATCAATATCGTTGCCCGATAATTGTTTAGGGGTCTCTGATTAGTACTAATTACCGCCAGTACCACCACCAGTCCAAGCCTGCTGAAGCCATGGATGCAGTATGTGGTACTGAGTGTAATTATCTCATCTACGATGAGCGTGCCCGCCAAATTTTGAATGGTCACATACTGATGGGACTTATGTGTTCACCTCACGCAGGAATTGTATACTTTGTCTACTTATCATGATAGCATCTTAGTTTTTTCAAGAGGGTTTTACGTTCATAGGAAAAATTGCGAAAGGATTAATCTCTAAATAATGGAAGGATGGGTGGATTCGTCAGAAGCATGTGAGAAACCATTTGACGGATGAATGGTGGATCAATTGAGGCCTTTACCCGTTACATTACACGATTTCCCACGTAGACTGGGAAATTCCCATACCTCGTCTTTCGCTCAATGGCCTGGAAATCTTTAAGTTTTAGTGGCGTGGCTAAAAAATAATGAACCAGTATTATTCGTTTCACTCTACTTACTAATGAACAATTCACAATTATGTTAACATTTACCTGCCTAATTTCATTCGAACGTTATTGAATGTGTTAATTGAACAGGTTTAGATTCACATTTTACTATCCTAGGTTTCAAGTTTTCGCCGACAATTGATATCTGGAGAAATAACGGTCTACTAAATCTAGAAATACTACTTTGATTAGACATTGTTTTTTGGGCTTTTTCCTGGCGCAATTAACAGAAATTTCTAATTGTGAAATGAGTATGAATTTTCTCGGATAAGCTTTCGATCCTCATTTGATGCATTAGATAAGTAAGGAAAAGACGTATTTTTCATCCCAGAGGAGAGCCGTTACTGTCTATTGCCATCCTGCCCGCTAATTTCTCATTCCGGTGTGCTCTTCCGTGAAAATCTCCCGTATTCATTCTGTACCACCTTTTTTCGCATGGATTTTATCTCTCTCTTCCACCCACCATAACAGATCCGTGCTTCGTAGGTCGGGGCTATGTTCGCTGTTGAATCCTGTGCGAATAGGTGCACTGACGCATAGATCTGACGATTATCCCCGACCCGCTTTTTCCCGAGTTTTATTTTAATGAATGGCGGAACGAGTTTTTCGTCTCATGTTACCATTTTAGGTTCTTTCTCTCTCTCCTTTGTTACTGTGCCTTATATAAGTGCCATTTTCTCAGCTAATGTTCGCATAATATTATTCTCAACGAGGTTCAGGATGGCTTATTGCATTTTGACGCCCTAATGTCGTTATTCGTGATTAAGCTATGGGCGTGTTTTTATTTAAACAGTACCTAAAAATGTGGAGGCTAGGCCAAGTCCTTAGTCACTAGTTCATTGCTAAGGTGGTATAAGAGTGGAGAAACCTTCTTAAACCATTGTTTGGAAACTCCATTCTTTTGAGAACACAATTATTTCGGTTGTATGTTTGTGTAGTTTGTAAAATGTATGTTTTACGTCATTCTAAGTATTCATTACCGAT
Source organism: Pyrrhosoma nymphula (assembly GCA_963573305.1). NCBI lineage: Eukaryota > Metazoa > Arthropoda > Insecta > Odonata > Coenagrionidae > Pyrrhosoma > Pyrrhosoma nymphula. The sequence goes on from OY754330.1 coordinate 162,881,372, forward strand.
GTATTCAATGTAGAGACATCGTTCACAAATAAATTCGGAAAGTGTTAGTACATACATAAAATCGTGTAAGAATACCTGGAGCTGATATTTAGAGGCTCAATACAGGTGCTCGCGTGTCGTTGACCCTCGTGATCTGAGTCTTTTGAAGTAGTTAATTGCCCTTAATGGCAATCAGTCGGTGTCTGAAATGCAAGAGAGGCTGGGTGAAGTAGTCCACAGGCCCTCATCCTCTCCCCGTTCTCCCTGAAGGAGAGAGTCGCAGGGGATGAGGGTGCGGTAAGAAGGCGTACAGCGACTCGTCTCTTTCTGCGCGCGACTGTCGCCGAGGTAATCCAATTACTCGCTCCTTCAGGGTATGCCCCGGGCTTTAATTCTGCCCCAGCGATCGCCGTCGCTTTGCTTTCCTCCTCCCCGGGGATTCGTCGGCCAGAATGCTCCCCCTCCGCCAGAAGGCTGAAGAAGGGTTTAAGATGAATTAACCTATAGTGGCGTGGATTTTAAATAAACCATACGGCATCCGAGTAATCTCTTTATTTTAAGAAGTTCAATTACCAGATTGCTCTCAAGAAGCTGTGGTATGCATTTCAATTTTGTTTAAAAAGCGTCGTCCGCTAATAATTTTCCTTCGCTCTGCTGTATGTGTATTTCATTCTTCTCTGCCAATTTTAACGAACTGCCGCCTTAGATAGTGGAAACTGTGTTGTGAATCGATGGTTGTTATGCCACTATGAAGAACTAGGATCAGTGGTAGGCATTAAACGATCTCAAGATTTTTCAGTTGAATCTGATGTCAATGTTTCACGGGTATTCCACCAGGTTATAGGCTTCGTATTTCGAATACCCGTGAAACATTTATATATAGTGGTAGGTATTGCTGAAAAACGGAAACAAATTCTAGCTTTGGCCGTGCTAGGTTCCTGCAGGCAAATTCTAACTGGTACGCATTCTCAGTTTCTCGAGGCCTGTTTTTGCGCGAGGAAATACATGAACGCCTGTTTAAAAGAAAACTGAGAATTAGAACGGGATATTTTCTAAACATGAGTTCGTAAGTTGGCGCAAATCGTTGTGTTTTAAGTTTTGAAGGAACATCTGTACTTTGCATTAGCACATGCCCCGTGTACCGGCCTTTTCAAGTTAAGCTCGGACTTGCTATTTTTCTTAGTGAAATCTGATAGAGTTCAATACAGAAACGCAGTATATTTTAGTTGGTAGCAGTGATTGGATATGAAGAAGAACAGCTTTTCGTCAGTCTTTGCCTGGAACCCGAATATTCCGCCCGAGCTGTTTATTATGATAGGAGCATCGTTACATTAACTCCCGTACGACAGGGACGGATAGTCACTCATTCATTCTTCGTTCACCATGGAGAGCAGTTAGGCGTCTTGGGGTCGTTTCTTCCCTCCTCCTTTACACTCTTCACATCCATCTCACGTAATAACTTTGTTGATACACCTTCCAAATCCGTCGACGGAAATGGCCAAAACAATTGGCCCACCTCCTCAAGAGTACAATTTACTCTCTCTATTCGCTGAGTAGCTCTAGATCAGACGATCCTCTCTCACGTCGGCGAAGGCATTTAATGATTTGTCTCCGTATTTGATGACTAACGGGCTAGGTGGAGGTAATGGGGCCATCCGAATATATTTATCAAAGTTATTGTCCCACCTTTCTTACCGTGTCCTCTCCGTAATGATTGTGCTCGAATTCTATTTCTAAATTTGGAAACCATTCCCAACGCCTCATAAAGCGTTCTTATTCCTAATCGACTCACTCCGTCCATCCGTCTCCGCACCCACATCTTGATAGCCTAGTTTATCCCAGTGCTTATCGTTCTCCCTTTTTCGTTTCATTTTAAGCTTTAATTTTCTTTCTGCAAGATATAGTTTGGCTTCACTCGAGTGCCTCGCGAGGGGCCTTTCCCGGGGCTCCACCATGATAATCGACAAGCCGATGTTGATTGCGGGTGTTCCTTGCAGCCTCAGCAGGTGATGCATGATATCCGATCGGTTTCCAGTGGTTAGTTTAGTGGAGCGCTGGGAAAATTTCAAGCCGTGGCTCGCTGCCCTCCTGTATTTATTCTGCCATTTATTCTGCCGGGGGATTATCTACGAGTAGGCCCTTCGCTGAAGCACCATTATCATCCTTTAAAGAGGTCAGGTATCATATCAAGTGTTGTCTTACGTCTGGGTTAGGAGTGGGACTGTGGGTCAATAGATGAACGTTTTGGTGAAGGTGGGGATATGGATTTGTATGCAGTACCTCACGCAACTAGTCCCAGCGAAGATACTCGGAAGAAAAGGGAATGATTCAATTACGATTTTGTGAAATTAAGTTGCCGTTGAACGAACAATTATTCCTCTGTCTCTTAGAAATTGGACCACTGAAATAATTGTCATCCAGGGCTGAAAGGTCGTCATCATTCTTTCATAGCATAAATGTTGCATGCGTGCGTTCTTAGGGTAGGTCGGGAAATAAGCTTAAACCTGGAAGTATGAAATACTGCAATAATTTGAATATCCTTACGTCGCGCCATTTTGCTGTGGTATTTATTGCCACTGGTTGCAGTTTTTACTGTTGAGGTATAAGTTAAGTTTCAGCAATCGATTTAAATCACATGCGACTTAATGTTCCTTTTCGGAGATTCTATTAATTTCCTTTTATGGAAAGTACTAATTGAAATCTTTATTTCACCAGTCAGCGAGTAATGAACCATAGAAACTAATATTGGTTTATGACTTTTGTTTAGGGTCTTCTGAAGGTGAACCAAGCTGTTTGCTGGTCGTCTCCGAAGACATTGTACATACTTAGGCCGGCCGCACACCGCATACGGCACGGCGCGGCGCGACGTTTTGCCTTAAAGCGCCTTATGCGACGTGGTTTGTATTGGTTTAAATGGAGGTGCCGCACACTGCATCGGGCACGGCAAGGCAAGGCGAAGCAGCGCCGCACGGCGCTTTGTACTGCCTTGTCAATTTTCGTCCGTCGGGCAAAAGGCTTCAGACAAATCGTTCTGCGCATGCGCGGGGATCGCCGCCACGTGCAGTGCAGTGATAGCGACAGGCGAAAGTAGTGGGTTCTAGTATTGTCTAGTTGTTGTTTGTGTGACAAGTGAAAATGGCAAGCCAGGAGGATGATGGGGTCTCTGTTGATGTTGCCAGTCTTTCCTCTGGAGTTATACACTGCCTATAGTTAGTGTTTCGTTTTTGGATTGTTGGAGTAATTAATCCAAGAATAAAATCAAATGTTGTTGGTTTCATACGACAATAGCTATAAAACTTTTCCGGGTCTGCTCTTAATTCTGTAATAAACGGTTTTAGGTTCCGTTTTTCGTTTATGGGATGCACCCACATTTCTCTGTTGGGCATATCATCCATTAACTTGACGAGGTACCACAACGCTATAACAGTCGCCTCTTCTTCTGCGTTCCTTTTCATGAAATATGTAACAGACTACAAACAGACTTCACAAAATATAATACAAACTACACACACTACTTCACTTGTCAATATACTTAACGCCACTGAAAGCGACGGTGCTCAAGTCGCCTTGCCGTGCCGTACCGTATGCTGCTCTTAGCCATCGGGCAAGGCACGGCGAGGCGAGGTGAAAACGTCTCGCCGCGCCGTGCCTTAGCCGGTGTGCGGCCGGCCTTAATTTTAATTTTTCATGTTACTTGCTACGGTTTCATTTATGGTCAATCGCATGAAGGGTAAAATTATTCCAACCCCACGTTCGTAGCCAAAATGACGTGACGAGGGTGGTGGTTAAAAATTATTTTGCTATGCATCGGTCATGTTAAGTGGCAAAATTCTACAAAAAAAACTCCCAGATTTAGTGTGCGTACCAGTGCAGAAGATTATATCTATTGTTTTTTTTACTGTTATTTTGAGATGGCATGTTAATGCATGTCTTTGTAACATAATTTTGAAATGCTGAGGGCGCACTGTCAAAGATATTTCATGTACATTTCTTAAGTCGAATTTCGTGGCATTCTCCATTGAATATGGATGGTTAATGGGAAGGTATTTTCCGGCCAGGATGGCGCGCTTATCACGGCACCTTCAGCCTTACCACCATTATCATCGTAGGGTAAATAATGAAGCAGGCGAAATTCCCCTTCTTATCGACTCCGACTGCCTTGCCCCTGATCGTTCTTTGTTTTCTCCCCAGAGCGGAGTGAAAGAAAACGATTCAGCACTCGAAATAATAACCCCCTGACCGGAAATGGGCATTACGCCGGTATCCCGAGAGGTCTAGAGGCGTTTTATTAATAATCATGGAGTTATGGCTACCCTCCATCTCGCCCCCGTCGCCATGGGTGTGTTTTGGTCATTGTCCCCGAGTGTGGGTCGGTGTGTGTGAGTGTCCCCATGGTGACCGTTTGCGGCTTTTGGACCGCCTTTTGAGGATCGTGGGTTGGCATTTGAGGGGAGAGCGGGTAACGTTGACATCGGAGCCCCCCTGCCTGGCACTCCTCTAATCCCTTCCTTGCCCTCCCTTGATCTCGCCCTGCGCTAGTCAAAAACATCTCGTTTCCCTGGTTCACTCCTACCCAGCTTCCTGTCCTTCTCACCTCCGGCGTCCTCATCCACGTCCTTCCCTCTTTCTACCCACCTCTCCTCCATCCAGTGTGTTTGTCCTCTTTCAAACTCTTGCACTTATTATTCCTCGTATCAACATTTGCTGCATTCCTTCCCCGCGCCCCTCCATGAACTCTGTGCGTTGCATAAGGAACGGAATTCTTTGAAGGCTTCTCAGAAACGATGCGCACGAGAATATTTTGGGATCAGCGCTGCAAAGATTTTGTGGAGCTATTTGTGTGACCTTATTTAGTGAAATTTAACTCCCATCGTCCAGCGTGCGATGTTTCGTGTATGTTCAGCTTCTGTAATATTGCATGTGCTATTGTGCAATTGTCATCCTCATACATGCCTTTCTCTTCTGTGCTTGCATTGCGTGATATGTCTTGAGGTGTCAAGTGTAATTACGTGAATAAGTGAAAAAACGTCTCACTTGTTGAAACTTTGAAAATGAACAAATGATTCCTCCAAGTGGCATTGCGTACGTTGTATTGTCCATGTGGTGATTCGATAAAATATCCATGTACAATTTTTTAGTTTAAATAATTTCAAGTTTAATTTCAAATTTCTTTCATGCAATGACAAATTATTGGGTTTTTTCACGGTCATCTATTTTGTTGTAAATTATTCGCTCGGAAAACTACGGAGGCGCGTCGAAGACTTTGAGAAGTTTTTAGTTTCCTTGAGGTTAATTAATTGTTTCTGATCGTCATACTGAGCTTACACTGAGATGAAGAAAGAAATATTAGAGGCAGACAGGGCACTGCACGTGTGTCTGTTGGATTTTCTCTGACTTTCATCATAACCTACCTTAAACCGGTAGATTACTCAGATGATGATGACCGTCATACTATATTTAGTTGTTTTTTGTTCCGTTTTGGTCTCAAGTTAATTCCAAAGGTGTAGAATGTGTCTGCAAAACATCCTCGATGCTTTATATTAAATTAAAGTAGAGAATTATAGTTTACTTAATGGGTTAAAATAATGAGGACCACCTTTTAGATCTAGGAAGCCTTATTTTCTTACTAATCATTTATAGGCGAGTTACGATGGGAATAAGTAAACCTGAGCGATTGGATGGTTTTGAAATTGTTTTGCGTTTTATGTTTTTCATTTTATCTACCTAAATGTTTTATCCTGTGCAAAATCATATGGGCAGTTTGAGTGTTATTAGCTTCCAGGTCTCTTTTGATAGCCGGAGTACATATGACTTTATTAACTAATGAAAAATAGAAACTCATAAAAAATTTGAGTGTTACGCATGAATTAAATTTCACCTGCCTGGCATGTCGTATGTACTTGTGATACTTACGTTGCTTAAGTTGCCTTGGCAGGATTTCATACTCTTTTAATGAAATTTAAGCTCTGCCAGGTTGTTTCGCTACGTCTTCTCAATATTATTGTAGTTATTGTTTCCTTGAAATTATGTAATAACCCCAATTGATGTGTTATGGAATGCAGAAATGAAAGCGTATACCTTTAAATAAGAAGCAAATCAATATTATCGAAAGCATTCACTTTATTCTATAATATGCACATTTATGCATTATGCTGTGCGCGCTATGGTGTTTTGCGTTCAGAGATGAGCGCAGTCGAACCATTAGAGGAACTGAATTTCCCAAAACAGTTGCGTGATAAGTGGTGCTGGTGCTCCAGGTGGTTCATTTAGGTTCAGGGAATGCGCAAATGTGATTCCCGCGGGATGCTAATGGCGATGGAAATTCGGATGTTCATAGTTCCGAGGGAAAATGTTTCCGATGGGAAATGAACGAGGTCGTGGTTAAAATAGGCTACGGATTCAGATCGCAAAAGGGAAGTCGTAAACATTATCGCATTTTGTTAATCAAAATGTTATTTCCGCCTCGACCTGCCGAAGGAGGAGGGCGCAGTCCGCTAGAATCAGCTTTGCTGCAACATGTTATAAGATCATCATCATCTGAGTAATTACCGGTTAAAGGTAGGTTTTAATGGAAGTCAGAGAAAATCCTCTAGGTCCTTCATGCGTGCAGTGCCCTATCTACATCTAGTATTTCTTTCTTCATCTCAGTGTAAGTCGTACCTAATTAAATTAAACTGCAGTAGTTGTACTGCCCACTTATATTTAATGTACTGGACAGTACAACTACTGCAGTTTAATTTAATTACTGAAATGCTGTTCCACCACGTAACGCCAGATACAGTCGAATTTATGTAAGTTCTACCCTTCTACATCCCGTCCATAAAACCTATTCTCTCTCTTCACCTGCTTGTCCAACATCCATTCCCTCTATCACGGCCTTCAGCAGACCATCATTACCGCTTCCAGCCACCTACCCTGCCTTTCCCTAAAATTCTAGGAATAATTGTTTTTTAGATCAGCCTGTTTTTTTTAGATAATCCCAAATTTTGTATTGATTCCCGGCTGTAGTATTTTTATATACTTGTTATTATTAATTTCGTACCATGGGAACGAAATCAGCTCTTCAAAAGATCGCGGAAATTCGGGCCTGAACATTTTCTTTTGATTGGCGAGAGTGGGTGGGTGCGGGATGGTCGAGAAAGTGTTCCGTTTGATCCGTTTCAATGCGTCGCCGTCCCTTTCCGCTAGCGATCTTCTCTCCTCTCGCGCCTCTCGGTCTATTGTCGCGTTCCTTGTGGTTGATTAGTTATTGGCCGCCTCCCCCCCGTCTATTCCCCTCCCCGCCCAAGCCTTTTGTCTCGTGCTGTACAATGGGCTCCTTATTTCTCGGCAGCTGGAGTGCTCGGTCGCCCCGGGTAACAGGTATAAACCCCCCCCACCCCGCCTCCTCTTACCACCCCCACCCCCATTCACTGGGACGGCGGCGCGCCGAATAACGAAGCGCGCGGCCCTTCGTTATTCGCGGCTTCCTCCTCTCCCCTCTTTTTGTTTCCAGTATCGTTCGCCATGGATGGTGTCGCCTAATGCCTCTTCTGTTAATAACTATACCTCTTCCCCTCCCCGTCCCTCTGTACGTCCCTCCCCCCTCCAGTGGAATCCCCATTCCACCCGCTCTGCCCCCCCCTCCCCTTACCCTTTCCGCGCACTCCTCGTCATCCCTTTAATGGGCTTTTGGGCTTTATATAGAGATTTAGTGCAAGCGCTTCGCCGGGGCCGGCCGTGCTTGGTTAATGGAGCTGTATGACGGATTTTGCTTAATCGGCGTGGTTAGCATTGGCGGTAATGAATGTGAACGACTTAGTCCTGAAGGGATGGGCGCAAGGTGGACGCCAGGGGTGGCATTGTTGGCCGTGGTGGAAGAGGGGGGGGGGGTGGTTTGCTGCGACCAGCCCCAACAGACTCTGGGAATGAATTGTTTTAACTGCATAATATTAACCTCCATTTCGAATTACTTTTTCTTTTTTCGCTGTTGAGAGCATGCGGTTTTCGCTACCTCCACAAATTCGTATTTATTTGGAAGACTCCTTTCGTTAATGTTCGGAGAGGGCTTTTGATTAATATATGTTTTGCGAGTGACACTCGCGGATTCGTTTGTAATCTCCATTCCACACCTGCCGCACCGGGCTTGTTTAAATTTAATTTCGTTTTTATTATATTGCCGCCGCGAACTTCGGAGCACACACGCAACGTTGTGATTCATGGCGGCCGTGGTGATCAAGCTTTTCCATTCGAGTAGTGAGCTCTTGTCAGTGTCCGCGTGGCGTTCCGAGTCGTGATTCATGCTTCACTGAGTAAATCTCCGAGCGATGGCCTCACGATCCCGCCACATCCTCTGCGCGGCCCGAATGTCGCTTGGCAGCGGCAAATCCCCTCCCGTATGTGCAGGATTCGGGCTTTCCATAATTTAATCATACATCAAATATTGACGATCGATTTTTCTCGATTCACGTTGACCTATCCAATTAGACCTATCATTTACACAAATATTAAATCTACCACAGAATGAAGTACCGGGGTAATCGTGCTCGGGAGGGCATGACTTCGAGGCGCTCCATTGAGAATAAAGGCCATTGAGTGTCAAATCGAACATCTCGTGCAAATAATTATACTTTAGAATCTTGCCACAGAAATACAAAATACAGAAAATTGAATAACAATTACGAAGAAATACAGATAAAGCCAGAGAGGTTTGGATGCAAAACCAGTGTGAAACAATAGAAAACCTGGAGCGACAGGGGAAATTTGAGGAGATGTACAAGGTAGTAAAAAGTTTACAAAAAAATAGAACCAAGAAGAATAAGTAAGAAAGGGATTAAGAAGAAGAACGGAGAGATAACTAATAATGTGGAAGAGAAAAAGGAAGTATGGATGGAATACGTTACTAAGCTGTATGAGACAAACAATGATAATACAAGTGCATTAAATCTGGAAGATGTAAATGAATGCGATGAGGATAGCAGAGGACCGAGAATTGAGAAATGGGAAGTTGAGAGAGCATTCAAAGATATGAAGAGTGGCAAAGCTCTTGGCTATGATAAGATTCCATCATAAGCATTGGAAAATGTAGGAGAATCGCTAGATAGGGTTAAATAATAAATAACATGTATAAAACAGGAAATTGGCCTGAAGAACTTTTAAAAACAATATTATTCCCGATACCAAAGAAAAAAAATGCCCAAGAATTTAAAGATTTTAGAACTATCAGCTTAATATGCCATATTATCAAAACAATCTCTCGAGTTGTGTTAAGAAGGGTCGAGAAGAAGATTGAAGAGAACTTAGGAAATGACCAGTTTGGTTTTAGGAAAGGAAAGGGAACAAGAGATGCGATTGGATGCATTAGAATGCTAGCAGGGAGATTTATGGATGAACAGGTCACTGTATATTTGTTTTATTGATTGGGAAAAAGCTTTTGACAATGTTCAATGGAGCATGCTGATGAAAATGTTGAAAAACATTAAAATTGACTGGGAAGATAGATTTATTTATTTATTTTATTTTATTTATATCAATAACCTGAATACAGCCTCGAGGACCATTTTACATCAGACGTTGTAACGAAGGACAACACAAACAGCCATGTCCTAGGAGGAGAAAAATCCTCCCCTGGCGGGATTCGAACCCGCGACCTTTGGGTTAGATGGTTTATAAAAAATGGTTTATAATAGATGGTTTATAAAAGAGCTGTACACGGGACAGAGAGTTATAATGATATTAGAAGATGAGGAAACAGGAGAATGAGGATTGGAAAGGGAGTTAGGCAAGGTTGCTGCATGTCACCAGTCTTGTTCAACCTTTATGCAGAAATGCTAATGGAAATAGCTCTAAAGAAGGCAAGAGGGGTAAATGTTTGAGGAGTAAAAATAAATACTATTTAATATGCTGTGACGATCAAGCGATTGTGGCAGAGACGGAAAAAGAGCTACAGAAAAACATGGAAAGTATACATAAGGTTGGAGAGATGTACGGAATGAAAATAAATGTTATTAAAACAGAGGTTATGAGGATTGGGAAAGAAGAAGGGGATGTTAATATCACAGTAAAAGGTCGGGGACTAGAGCAGGTAGAATCTTTCAGATACGTCGGTAGCCTGATAAATAAAGATGGCAACTCTACTCAGGAAATCAAGAGTAGAATATCCATGGGAAAGAAAGCCTTTGAAAAAATAAAAGCTCTGTTAACTGCCACAAAAATACCTATTACCCTAAGGAAGAGATTTGCCAATTGCTTTCTACGGAGCGTGGTCCTGTATGGATCAGAAACTTGGACGTAAAGGAAAAAGAAGTTCAATGTCTTGAAAGTTTTGAAATGTGGTTTTGGAGAAGAATGACGAGGGTGAGATGGACAGACAAGGTGAGGAATGACCAAGTTTTGGAATGGATTGACGATAAAAGGTTAATCATGAATGTAATAAAAAGAAGGAAGGCAAACTGGTTAGGGCACATCATGAGGCATGACTGCCTCCTGAGTAAGATAATGGAAGGAAAAGTGAAAGGAAAACGGAGGAAGAAAATTTGATATGTTGACGGATTTGAGGGAGAATAGGAGTTATCAAGAGATGAAAATGTGAGCACAAAATAGAGAAGTTTGGAGGAGTTCAGCTGGAACCTGTCTCAGGACAGATCTACCTTGATGATGAATCTTGCTAAATTGATATTGGACGTGATATGATGGGATTGCCTCTGTTAACGGAGGAATATTATTGAATGTCTCCAATGTGTTTATAGTCCGTGAGGTTTGAAAGGACTGAACATTGAAGAACTAAATTAATAATTTTTTATAACTTGTGGTACTGTGAATAGTTGTGCTGCAGTACTTTGAATTGAGTCGATGTGCCTCGTAATCCGTTTTCACCCAGAATACTTGAGTTTCATTTCCGTCGGAACTTTTTAAATATTTTTGTAATTCTTTTTGTCGTTTTAATTCGATTGGAGGTAGAAGGCCCATATTTTTTTTGAGTTTGGGGGTAAAATGGTGTTGGAATTGTGACAGTACAGCCTTCCTTGTACCCAGACCACGTATGTGCTCGATATAAAAGTCCTGCAGTGGCTTCGGTGGTCCTTCCTCCATCTTATCCCACTCTTTCTGTGGTTCTCGTCCCAAATGGCGCACTTCCTCGCACTATATAACTCCTCCTCCGTCTCCTCGATGGATGCCTTCGCCGTAAAGCAGACTCGCCTCTGACATTCCGACGGAAAAGAAGCAGACCAGCACTCAATCCATCCATTCGTTCCCACCCACCTACTCTCTCCAGATGGGCAAATGCCGTGCTGACCTCTGGTCCCTCGAATTTTATAAGACTCTCCTCATTCTCGCTCCAAGGGAAATTGAATTCCTTTATTCACGAAGGATGCGTCAAGTTTTGACTGCAACGAAAGAATTTTCTTTCAAGTATGAAACGTCTGATTGCACATATTTTTATTCGGCGATCTTAGCTAATCGACGCCACTCACAAGTTATGATACAATCCAGTGCGTGACTGAAGCCGTGACCGCGCACTTACACGTTTTATTTACACAAAGTGAAACTTGTTTGAATGCATTATGAACTGCTATTTTATTATTATTACAGCCGCAGAAATTATCCTTAAGAACTGATTTGAATTGACTACATACGATATGTCGTAGGTTTTTATACGATATCTCTAACATTTTGGGGCAATAGCAAGACCAAGATGAAATCGGGGCCTAATATAAAATGTCAGCATGGCTCTAAGCGTGAGTTGTTTAACATGGAAAAATGGCTATTTGCAGCGCTACCTACTGTAGATGTTTTCCCTGGGAACTATTTCTGTATTTTACTTTTGGCGATGGGCGAACGTTTTTTTAAATGTCTATTTTGGATCCTATTAGATATGATGAAACTAATGAGATGAATTTTCGTCATAACTCTCGCAAAAATTGCAGTACGCAGGTTGATCATAACCTTTCAAATTTTAACTTGGGCTACATAAAATAAAAAGGTAACTGTCTTTTAAAAACACATTGAAACTCCTTTCTATAGCGAGTACAAATCTTTAGGGTAGGGCACTCAGCGTGGCAGAATTGTATACTAGGGATATCTTCGTTGGGCGGGGAACGCCTCTTCATATCGTTGTGAAGAGGTGAGGAAATTTGGCGAGCGTAGTCGAGGCAAAGTGTCGATGCTCTGGTGGAAATTGTACGGTATGAAGGATGCGCGGGGCCATTCAACGCTCTGTGGAATGCAGTGCCCAACGCACCAGGGAGGAGAGCAATAAGTTAACGCCGATAAAAGCTGCTGTTTACCCTTTCGGTACTTAAAAATTCGGGTCTCCCCCTCGTGGGATAATTAGAGCACGTATTACCGCCCCGCGCCCATTCCAGCCCCGCCGCTCCCTCCTCCTCGACCTGCCCGCTGTTATCTGCAGGAATGAGGTGAATGCAAGCATGGCCTTAACCCCCCCACAGACCCAAGCCCTCGGATTTTGCCGACTCTCGCCATAATGCCACTGCCGGCAATGCGGACGGCAGCCATATTTGTTTCTTTTTATCGCCCTCCCTCCTCCCCCCAAATCGTAACTTCTTCAACGTCCACAACCTATTAGTGGCGCACGTCGTCTTCGACCTCATCTCCCCCGGCCTTCTTTTTTATGTTCGTGGAGGCGACCTATTTTTGTCATTGGCCCTCCTCATCTCCCGTCTGCATCCCGTCTCCTCTCATTCTCCTAATCCTTGGGTCCTTTGCCACCGTTTTCTCTCGTCGTTCCTTTTCCCTCCGAGCATACATTAGCGTGTGCATATCCAGTGTGAGACTGAGATGGTTAACCTCATCCCTTTTGGGCCAATGGGAGGCGGGATGGGCCGCCTTGTTTATGTCCTCCCGGGGAATAGTTGGTGCGGGGTGGGAAGATATATAAAACGACGCACCCCTTCCAGTCCGCACTTCGCCCCAAGCACCTCACCGCGAAACAAAAAAAAGAACAAGAACCCTTTTATATGCTGCGCGCTCTCACATCGAATTTAGCTTTTGCGACCCTTGTGCGGGGACGCCGCCGGTAACCTTGCTTCCGTCGTCCCCTAGTCTAACGTCTCCCGAGTTATAAGCACGCTCGTGGCCTTTTGGTGCGGTGGGCGTAGAAAATTTGGAGATATTGTCGTGGGGGCGAACGTGCGGGACTCTTTTGGCGAAAATGGTGGACGGCTTTTCGGAATAATTCCTTATGGGAGAGAGTGGACGGATATCGCGAGAGGAACGTTTCCGGGGAAGTCAAGCGCATAAAGAGTTGGAAAAAATACGCTTGGGTGTACCTCCTCGGTGAAAGTGTTCGCTTGGCCGTGCGTGGCTTCTTCTGGCTCCGTGTTTGACAAGGCCACTCACGCTGGGCTCTCCACCACGTCCTCCTCTCGCTACTTCCTGTTGTTGCCATCAGAGCGCGTCGCGTCCGACGTGATTTCTTCCCGTCCCCGCGATGATGTCTATAAAAATATATTAGTTTCCTCTCTGCGTCCACGTTTATATGACCGTCGAATTTTTTTGAGCCTTGAAATATTTCTGTGGGCATTTCTTTGTACAAATGCCTGCACCTGGTATTGCGTACCGTCAATGAGTATTTTTTCTTCTGAATCACGTTGTAACCATGTCTGTACCTCCCCTCTCTTGTTTACTTGTACTATTAAACAGCGAACATTGGCTGCTTCGTCAAATAATTAGCCACCAAATGTTACAGATTTTATTCACGTCGTAAAATAAAAAAATAATAATAATAAATGGAATTTAAACTACTGATAGCCTGTGCAAACATTAGACAAGACGGTGGAAAGGGGTAATTATTTTCGTGAGGTGGTTGGTGTAGGTGAGAAGTGACGTAAAGAGATCGATTGAAGGGTTGGTAGACAAATGGTGTGGAGTGGTTTAGGGAGCGAAATATAGGTACATACGTGGAGGTGTCTGTTTCACAATTAGGTGAAGGTAATAACGAAGTATTCTCTCCTCAGAAGATCATCGTCTGCGGTCATCAGTCCGAAGATTGATGTTTTTTTTGCTGCTCTCCGCTCCACTCTTCTCCATGCCAACTCTGCTTCACTCCTACACAATTCTTCTCTTTGTTGTCGTTCATAATTTTCCCGATGAATTCCATTCTTGGCCTTTCTCTGTAGTTATTAAAATTACTTTATTTTCCATTATTGTTTTCTATTGACTGTTGTGTCGCAAAATGTGTCCAGTATGTTTGTCTCTTATTCTTCCCATTTCATGGTTTTCATTTATATTATGATATCTCCAGCTATACGCTGGACTCCTTCATTGTTGATTCTCTAAGTTCATTTGATAGTTATCATTCTTCGGTCCACACCACATCTCCATCGCTTTCAATCTATTTTGCTGTGATGCTGTCATTTTCCAGCTTGTTCCAAGTATATGTTTTAATAAAGTGATTCCTTCTTCCAGACTTGTGTTCATTGCTATTAGCGGACTCCGCTTCAGGAGGAGTGCTTTCTTTGCTTGGGATATTTTATTAACATCATATTTCTTGCTTCTTTCATCTCCGGTGATCCTGCTTCCGAGAAGTAGGTTTCAAAAAGCATCTCGGAAAATGTTGTGCCAAGTACCATTTATTTTAAATAAAAGCTTTTCTTTTGAGAAAGATGTCATTAACATCGCGAAACTTATCTTACTGTTTAAAATTAATCTCTCGAATAGCTAAGGTCTGCTGAATGTTCTGGCTTCTTATTCACCCTGAAATTTATACACGAGCTGAAATCTATGGGTTATTAAGACGATTGATACGAGTTTCTCCGTTACATTTCCTGTTTTGATTGCATAATATAGCGTTAAGAGTCGTTAAAAATATGACTTGGCTAGATTTATGGTCGGTGGCTACCTGAGTATAAAGTGTGGCATGTATGGGCTTTACCTAATTGTCTGAAGTCGTAGGTACCTATTTGTATAGTACTTCAGCCTCTCTTAAATCCGACGGAGTATTGGATTTTATTGTGAATGATTTACGTGAATGCTAAAATGCCGCAAACTTGTTTTTTTAATCATTGAATGTGTTGCGCACAAGTTACTTCTACATTTACTCTTTTGAATTCTTGCGATGCATTCAGGAGAGAAAACGAATACATCTGCAACAAGAGATCTAGCATTTAAACTGTTTTATCTTTTGACCCTAAATAAATCCAGAGAAAATATATCTCTACATCTCTTTAACTTATAAACTGTGTGAAACTCGTAGCAATGTTCGGAATAATCTATTATTTAGAAACATAATTCCAAAACACCTCTCAACATTCGTTTTACAAATGTTGCTGCTTGATTTACGATCCTCTTTATCATCTGGCAGCGTGTATTATTTTCCTTCTCTTTAACTTCTCGGTAGTCCACGCTCAATTGGTAAATAATTTTCATTTAAATTTTTGGTAGCAATTTTAAATTTCGATAGTGTTGATTTCATCGGAAGGATGTCATTTTTAGGTTTGAAAGAACTAGTGTTCTGAGGGTTAGTGGTAATCTTCTGGGACCATGTCCCAGGTATACGCCAGTTGGGTGTGGTACACCTCGCGAAGGGTCTAAATCCGAAACCCTTTCTCGAGCACTCGGCCCAACGCTGGCCTCTCTCCCCGACCCACGCGGTGGGGTGCTACCGCAATAAAAACTGACCCTACACATTATAATTTAAACTTTAACAACTACGCCATATTGTAACAAATGCTATTTTTCATCGTACTTCTGATAATCGTGCAAGTACGCACGTCTTTTAATCGTTGTTCTACGATGAAAAATAACCGTTTTATAGATTTTCGTAAAAATGTTAAAGATTTTGGTTGAAAAATGGCAACGTCGCAGTGAATTGGAGGCGGTTTCGCGAAGTTTGAATACGTCTAGGGTATTTTCTGACGCTTTCCTCATTGTTTGTACGTACATCTATTGAGTGTAGTTTTGTTTGTGGTGTTATCGATTAATGATATTTAACGCTGTGTTTACCGAGTTGTTATCGAGGGAATGTTTCCAACATTACCTGTCGCCCATTTTTATTGGTAAATCAACACTTTGTCCGCGATCGCATCACACTTGGTCCGCTCCCATTAGTGCCCGTCGGTTTTGCCTTAGATAACGTTCACTTTGTAACAGATTCATCCGATTCTTCGTGTGTGCCTTTGCTAGACCTTACATTATTGACTGGTAATACTCGTCACTCGTCAGTTTGATTGTGTTTCGCGTGCTAATTGGATCACTGCAGTCCCTCCAGGTGTTGACTTGACAACCTTCTATGAAATGTAAGTTAAAGCCTTTTTATGTGTTGTATTCGTAGTTTTTTTCATGTTTATGCCTAGTGAATACATTATTAAGTATTTATTCAAAATAATATGCAGATACGTGGATATATTATTTTTCTGTGCCAATTTTTAAGTCGATGGCAATTAATAAATAATATTGGGAAAAGACGCCGTTTCTCAGAATTTTTCTAATTTCAAATGCTATTAGTAAACCATTTGTAGTTTTTTAATCATAAGTGGGTAATTTTTTTGTGTTTATGCTACATTGGACATTTTTTTATTTCATATTTTTTTTAAAATATCGATATTTAGATATTATTCCATCAGCTGCTACCAATCAGTGCACTTTGGGATAATACTATATTGTTTCCTAATGATGATGGAAAATTAATAATTTATGTTTTATCATCATAATTAACCATTATCATGCTATTTACACATTCTTTGAGCTCTATTCTAATTTCATTTGTTTGAGAAGCATAAGAAATATGGCAACAATCATAATTCGAGGCAATACCTCCGTGACACCGATGAGTAATTTCGTATATGAATTTAAATATTGGCTTTATTTACTTTATTACACATCTTAAAAAATTGCATACATTCGCTTTTAGGTCCCGAAAAAACGAGATTCTCGATGCCTTAGTGGAGGATGATATTTCTCCCGACAGCATTGCTAATAGCCCACCTATCAAAAAAAGGGAGTGATAAGCGATCAAGATTCCGATCTTTCTGACGAGGAGGTAGATGGAGACTTAAGTCATCTTTCTGCGCAATCTGATATTCTTGCCAACTTCTCCGAGGAGGCTGAGGAAAGGTTGATTCAAAGTGGAAGGAGCAATTTAAGTGAAATGTGTGAGTCTTCAAAAACAATGACCCTCAAGAAAACTAAGAAGCGTAAGCGTTGTTACCCCTCGCGATCTTGGAAAGAAAACTCTAGTGATTTTACCACTAAAATTGAAAGTCCATCGCCTCATTACTGGCCCAATGCAGACGACTATTTGCGCGAACATGTAAAATCTCCTTTTGATGCCTTCAAAGCATTTTTGCAGACAGTTTAGTGAACCACATAGTCGTACAAACTAATCGATATGTTGCTCAACATCTTGTGTACGACTTTGAAGCAACCAATCACGAAATACACTCGTTAATAGGAGTAATGCTGTTGTCTGGCTACCACCGTCTACCTCAGAAAAGAATGTACTGGAAAGTCGACCTTGATTGCCACGTCCAGATAGTTGCGGATGCCATAAGGCGAAACAGATTCGAGAATGTACATCGCTACCTTCACCTAGCGGATAATGATGCTAACGATGGGAGTGATCGCATTGACAAGGTACGTCAATTGTTTGATTTCCTCAACAAGGCATACAAGCAGATAGATCCAGGGAACAGTTTGAGCATCTATGAGAGTATGATTCCCTATTACGGGCGTCTTGGCAGCGAACAGTTTATTCGAGGGAAGCCCATACGCTTTGGATTTATGTTATGGTTTACTACTAATCCAAAAGGCTATGTTCAGCATGTTTAGCCGTACTGTGGTGCATCCGCTCACCTCCCTGATACTGGGTTAGGACAAAGGGGGAAAGTTGTGTTAGGTTTAGCCAAGCATATTGGTGTAGAAAAAGGAGTTACACTCTATTTCGATAGTCTTGTTACGTCACTAGAGCTTTTAACAGAGCTGACAAAGAAGGGGCTTGGAGGAACAGGTACAATGAGATAAAATCGAGTTGGGACGGATACGAAGCTCCCTGACAAGACGGCTTGGAAGAAGACGAACAGGGGCTATATAAGTTTTTCCACTTCTTCTGATCTGATTGCAGTACGGTGGAATGATAACGCTGTTGCCACAGTCAGTGTGTTTATTTTTCTTAGTTTTGTATGAAGTGATCTTTGTCAATGAATACCTGTTACTAATCATACCAAGTAGCCAAATTCTTAATATGTACTTATGTGACTTGTTCCACAGTATAAACATAGTAAACAATAGTATTATGTTAATAAATTTAAATCTAATTTTATTGACAAGTAATGGTGAGCTTTTATTGAATTCAATGAAAATCGTTTCCTAAATTCCATTCGTAACAATCCATCCACGTTCATAGGAATGGTAATCATTGCATCAAACTATTGTGCCTTAATGCAAACTCCTCTTATTTTCATGTAAAAATATTGCTATGGGAGTATAAGATTTATTTAAGTGAAGTAAACTACAAAAAACTGGGGAGCAAAGGACAAAAGGCGAATTTACTGCGAATTTTGCCGATTTTGACTATGCGTGTGCCCGTCGGCAACTAAAGTTGCCACCTCAGAAAACCAATAAAAAATTATGATGAAGTGTAAAATTTAATATATGTTGTTTAGAACCCCATCAGGACCATTTTGTAATAAAATAGTAGAAATATTGCCACTGGGGAATTATGGGCATTAATGTGTTAAGGATTAGTAAAGTATTCATTCTTTCTTCCTACCTTTCTCTAAGTACAGACAAATAATGGGATTCATTTTCCCAACATAAGCTGTAGTCAGATTTTTATAATAATCACTTAAAAAGCAAAAACTTTTGTTAAATATGGTTATCCGTAGCATACTTAGAAAGGGATCTGGGCTGTGGATCAAGAATGCCATTAGGAGTATACCTGTAGTGTAGTGCATGCTTGTGAGTGTGTGCTTGTTAGTGGTAGTTACACTCTTTAGGGTATAGTGAAATGCATTTTGGTGACTACTCACCCCCTGCCGCACACCTTTGAGGTGGCTTGCAAGGTAATTTGTAGATGCCAGTTCCACTTGCTAGAGGGGTGTTTTGAAAATAAACACAATTAGGTTTCGTCATAGGCTTATTATAATATATTGGCGCCGATGACTCGTCAGTTTCACAGACTGCACCGATAGACGGATTACAGTGCTTGAAACTTTCTCCAGATGACAGTCGAAGCAAAGGTTAAGTAAAGCTCTTGATTTTAAAGTACGATCAACGTTTGATCCCGGCAAATGCCGACAATCGAGGCTTCTGATTGGTTCCCTACATGTTCCTTGCGCATCTAGCCATGGCTGGCCTTTTTTTACATGGGAGAGATAGGGAATAAACATGTTTTCACGAGATAAAAAATAATAAACTATATTTAATCGAATTTGAGCTATGATAACTTGTGAATGATTAAATTGCCTATAATACTACATCATTTTCATATCAAGTTTATCCTCCAAAATGCGGGAGTCGGCCTGTATAATACGAGCCCAGCAGACGCCTCAAACGCCAGCAGACGACGTCGTCTGCAATATGAGTGGAACGTCGCGATATTTTCCCCGCTCGTAAAGTGACTTCTCGTTGATAACTGGCGGAGTTCACAATAACATCGTTAACAATTCGGAACTTACCTCACAAAGACGAGCATCCTTCCTTGTAATCCAGTCGGCTCTGGATATCCTTTGCAGTAATTTTCTTCTTCTTATTTCATTCCTTGCTGCCGAAGGGATAAGATATAACTTCGTCCCTTTCTTGTTTAGTCCCTATCTCTCCCATGTCAAAAAGGCCAGCCATGGCTAGATGCGCAAGGTTGACCGTACTTTCCTAATACAGAGCTTTAAGGTTAAGGTCCGTGTCCGTGCTCTCAATGAGATGGTGGAAATCAGCGACTTTGTTTTTTATACTACGACTTTATATACTTTGTCCGCGTGATAAACTTACGTCGTTGTCTAATCCCTAAAAAAATAATTTTTTAACTTACTTTCTGTAGGGCAATTTATCAATCGTACTCTATCACATTACAAAATATCCTGCAGGCCCCTTCAAGGGTGTATGGCAGGCGAGTAGTCACCAACATGCATTCCACTAAAGCCTAAAATTAGTGTAACTTTGAATATTGATGCATTAGCATAAATCGGTAATGCTTGTCACGCGGCGAAGGTTCACAAGCATGCACTACACTACAGATATGCTACCTATGGTAGAGGGACCGTTATTAGTTATGTATTTTTCTACTACATAAACGGACAAAGATTCAAGAATTATACTTAAAACATGCACAGCGTGCTGTAAGTGCTAGATAGCAGATAAGGATACAAGAATTAGGGAGTGCTACTACTACTGAGAGCTGCACTACCTAGCGACAGACCTAGTTAAAACTTTAAAAGCCTCATTGGCAGCTGGTATGGTCTCTTTCCGTTCGCGGGAAAATGACATTATAAGTCCTTTTAACTTTAATCCTTAACTTTATCGTCACAATTATTTATTGTTACATTTATTTACAATTATATGTTCAAGGACTTTCCAATAAATATGTGATATTATCCAAGTTATTGTGACTAACAAATGACATATTTATTTGTAAAAGACCAAATATTTGATCAGTAGTGCCCCCGCCAGTCCGAAATCAGCTTTGGTATTCTCTCCTCTGCATATAGTTTAATTCGTTCACTAATCAGGCCAGATAAAATCTTATACACCACGAAATGCACCATAATTTCAAAATCCAAGCGATAATGCAGTATAATACACTATCGTTTTACACGGTTTGGAATTGTGGAACGGCGTTTCGAGGTATATTTCAGAAAGGTGGCCAAAGGATTAATATACCCCGGGAAAACTGAGAGAGGGAAACCCAGGATAAGGTGGAGGGATTGATTCAGAAGTAAAATGGAGGAATCCCGTTAAATACCTAAAAATATCATGATATTTCTAATGATAAATAGTTCACCAAATACAGTTTCTAAGCATCCTTGTAAAGGAGAAGGCTAGTTATTTGTACTAATTTAGCGTTCAAACTTGAAATAATTCATTTAATTGATAGATAGAGAAAAATCCTTTGCAAAAACTAAATATATTGATGTTTTTGCCTAATTTGCCTCATTTTGTGGAGAAAGTTATGGGAGGATTTATTGGCACTCAATTTCCATTTTATTTCATTGTTTCTCGATTGAAATCATGTTCAGTTCCATTTATGTTCGGCAGCGAGGAGTTCGTTTTGAATTCGTTTCTGCTCGAAGAGTGGAGATTAGTCTGCTACAAATATTTAAATGCGTACCTAGTTGAATAACAGCCAAGAAAATAAATAACGTTAGCAGACGTGGAAAGAGCTTTGTCCTGTAGCAGCCGGAATTCTTGTCATGAAACTACCTTCCTTCTTCCTAAGTGTGGTGATTGGGAACAGCCATCGAACCACCGTCCGATATCGCTCACATCTATCTCTTGCAGAGTCCTTGAACATATAACTGAAAATAATTGTAAAAATGCATAATTGTGACGATAAAGTTAGGGAAATAAGTTACCTCTTAAAAGGCTGCAGAACGGATGGATTTATAATGTCATTTTCCCGCGAACGAAATGAGACCATAAGAGCTGCCAATGAGATATTTAACTAGGTTCATCGATAGGTCATGTAGCTGTAGGTAGTTGTAGTACTCCCTAATACTTGTATCCTTATCTGCTACCAAGCACTTAAACCCGCCGCGCATGTTTTCAACACAATTTCTGAATGTGTCCGTTTATGTAGTAGAAAAATACATAAATAATAACGGCCCCTCTACCATAGGTAGCATATCTGTAGTGTAGTGCATGCTTGTGAGCCTTGAGCCTTCGCCTCGTGACAAGCATTACCGGAGAACAACCGATTTATGCTAATGCATCAATATTCGTAGTTATCATAACTTTAGGTTTTAGTGGAATGCATGTTGGTGACTACTCGCCTGCCATACACCCTTGAAGGGGCTTTCAGGATACTTTGTAGATGTAGATATTTTGTACATTTGATAAATTATTATTTTGGGGATTAGACAACGACGTAAGTTTTTGGATCAGGAAATTCTGATCGCGGAAAAAGTGTTGATTTACCAATAAAAATGGGCGACAGGTAATGTTGGAAACATTCCCTCGATAACAACTCGGTAAACACAGCGTTAAATATCATTAATCGACGTCAATAACACCACAAACAAAACTACACTCAATAGATGTACGTACAAACAATGAGGAAAGCGTCAGAAAATACCCTAGACGTATTCAAACTTCGCGAAACCGCCTCCAATTCACTGCGACGTTGCCATTTTTCAACCAAAATCTTTAACATTTTTACGAAAATCTATAAAACGGTTATTTTTCATCGTAGAACAACGATTAAAAGACGTGCGTACTTGCACGATTATCAGAAGTACGATGAAAAATAGCATTTGTTACAATATGGCGTAGTTGTTAAAGTTTAAATTATAATGTGTAGGGTCAGTTTTTATTGCGGTAGCACCCCACCGCGTGGGTCGGGGAGAGAGGCCAGCGTTGGGCCGAGTGCTCGAGAAAGGGTTTCGGATTTAGACCCTTCGCGAGGTGTACCACACCCAACTGGCGTATACCTGGGACATGGTCCCAGAAGATTACCACTAACCGTTCTGAGAAATCCTCGACTCTTCTCCGCTAGTATATTGTGCGTCGCGAACTTCATTTTTTTGTCCCTCGTGATATTTTTATGGTACCTTCATTTTTTGATATTGTGTCTAGCCATTTACCACTGAGATAATGTGTTTTTAAAAAGTTTCGCGGGAGACAAGTTTATGTCCTCGGATGTTGAGCTATCGCCTCAGTCTTCGAGTCGCTTCGCTGTCAAGTCTTGACCACTCATCCCTCGACTACCCATGCGTCGTCCTCGTCCAGTTTATCTTTCAAGCCCCCTCCTGCCCTCTTAGCAGTGCACCTTCCCCTCCCGACATCCCCCCTCCACCACCCTATTTCCCCCTCCTCCTCTCGTTCGGCGTTTCCTTACCGGGAAGAAGCCCAATGACTCCTCGTCCACTCCCCTTGCCGTTGTGGAAAGCGCTCTTCTTCCCATTCCCGCCATTACGCCCAAGGAGCGAGAGCCTCAGCCGACCGTAAAATTCCCCCGGAGCCCTCCCCCGGCGTCCCCGCCTCGAGTTCCTTCGTCTCTTCTCTTCTCCTCTTCTCTTCTTCTCCTCCTCCTTCTTATGCTCTTCTTCCCACTCATTCTTTTCCTCCCTCCACCTTTTCCACCCTCCACCTTTTCCACCCTCCACCTTTTCCACCCCGAAAGTCATATGGACAGGTTAAATGTAAAATTGAGAATATGTATATTATTTATACATAAAGAATATATATACATTTTTAAAGAACAACGCAGTAGAGTTTACCGGTTCGTAGAATTTCGCGAGCGAGGCCAAGGGTCTTCTAGTTTCGCGGGTAGCTCGTATTTCGAATTGTCTGCTCCAAGGAATCATGAGATCGCTTGCGTTTCATTGGGTTTACGAGTGAAAAGGGAGGCATAGTCCGCGGAAGGTTGAAGTGAAATGTCCTTTTTTATAATACGAGTGCCTGAAAAGTTGGAATTTCCGGTTGAATGAGTCCGAATCTTTATAGTCCGAAAGTCATATGGGCAGGAGAAGAATGATGCATTACGAATGTTAAAATACAGGATAAGAAACAGATGGCCTGGTCATGCACTAGTGTATTCGTAGTGCGTTGGGAAAATTCTAGTTTTCTTTCGATAATTATCGAAGGAAAACCAGAAGATCCTTTGAGGAAGACGAAAAGATAGGAAAAACAAAAAGGGATGCATTGTGGCATACTGCGAACAGGGAGTAGTAATATGAGGGCTGGAGTTAATCGATTCTGGGGTTGAACAACTGATGTTGACCCTGTCTTTCAAATGTTTTCCGCTGTAAGGGGTAATCGGGAGAAGAGAGAGTTGACAGTTCGGTTTTCTCTCATTGAGGGATTGAGGAGGCACGATGGCCGTTTTCATTTGTGTCCTCATTCCCCCCTCCCCTTCCCTACCCCCTCCCCCCTTACACCCTCTCTCCCGTCCTCTTTAAATGATCCTCTCCTCCGTACATGGGAACAAGCTCACCTAGACTTTTCAAATTCAAGATTCTGGTTTCTGTCCGCCGTTGGAATGATAATCTGTCGGCGACAGATCAGAAAATAAGGCGCCGTTTTGTATTAGGAATAGCTGTTGATATATTGCTGTCATGTTGTTCTGATGAGAGCCAGTAACAGTCGTTATCCTAACGGAATAAGCTGGAAGCACGTTTTCTTCCATCGAAGGACGCTTTGTATCAATTTGACTCCTCGGTTTTAATTATTCGTCTTGAGGTATGTGGTTATCGGTGCATTAGTTGACTAAAATTCTTCAAAAGCATCTTTCCTTTTCTATTTGATGAATGAATTTTCCAAGGTATGTTTTTCCGGACTATCCATTAGTCTTTTAATTTGCAATCGTATTACATTGGAACATGGAGTTAAATGATAGCCTGCCATTATTTGATATTAGGAGATTGATTGTAATGAGTGGTTGTTCAGAAAATTGGGACACACATCGTGTGATATTCAATTTCCTAAATGGCAGGTTATATCACCCTCCTCCGGCACTACTCTCCTTCATGGGATATCCACGAACGCATTTTTCTAATCAGTCGATCATTATTGCGATTGAATCAGTGCCATAATGTTACGAGCAATTAACATTCGATGTCATTTCAGGGCATCATCTTATCTTATTCAGCTGGGATTACACCCTGTGGAATCCGATCGCTCGCTAATGGACATTCTTGTGTCGATCCTCATTTAGTGGCGCGTTCGCACTAGCGACTTAGTTCTCCTCGTTGTGAATTCCCTGAAGCGGTCTATATGAAAGGACAATGACACGGTGAAGTTCTTCGTTGCGTCCGTATAGTGCTTTATCGTGTTTTTCCTTTTCAAATAGTACCTACTGCAGGACGTCGAGCGATGCGGGATGCGTCGCGAGACCCTTTTGTTTGGTAGGTATGCTCGTAAAGGTGGGGACGAGAAGGTGTGTGTGTGTGTGTGTGTGTGGATGGAATGAAGTTTGTTTTCCCCGCAGAAGGATTGCACGAAGTACGAGAGCCGGGAGGAGGAAGAGTGTGGTTTGAGATTTCCTCTTTTGACGACGGCGCGGATCTCGGAATCTCCAACTCTCACCCTGCACTCACCGTCGAGGGCTGCGCTTTGAAGGGCAACAAAAACATAAGAAGAAGCTACTCCGCTTATGACCGTGGCGGAGATGGCTGTAGTTTGTAGCGTACCACATCACGAGAAGAGCAGACCCTGGACCTGCGTCTCTTTTCTCTCTCTCGGTAATTGAGTGCGCTCTTGCGGTCTTTCTCCCTTTAAAGATCGAGAAGAAGACGCTTCTGGTGAGCGTATTAATTTTCCACTTGTCGTCTGTTGCCATTTTCGAAAAGGTGCATGGTTTCCTTTTTTCGCACGGGCCCGTTTTCACTTTACTTTCCTCGCGGATGATGTGGTTTCGCCAGACGCACAGCACTCGCGTAATACGTGCGCTTCGGCTTTAGAAATCCAAGGGCTCGCGCCACGCTACGTATTTGTTAAAATATGCGTAATGATTCTGAATCGGTTGAATTTGTCGTCGCGTCGATGGGAAAAGAATGTGCTCTGGTGACTACTTAGTGAATGCTTGACATTCCGCCGCAGCTTTGGACATATTTTGAGGTGTGAGAAATTTGGCGTGCGGCTAATTGAAATGGCGCAGTCCGTAGTTAGCTGATGAATGTCGTTAACTTTTATGTTCTACCGGTTAGGGCAGGTTATAGGAATCACTTCTACTCCATAAGAAACCTCTCAGACGTTGAGCATGATACTTGCTTCTTCTTCCATATCTTCTTTCTACCTTCTTTTCCCTCTCTAACCCTCTTTCTCAGCGTTAAACCTTACTAAACGGCCTTTAGCGTACCATGCGTCTTTATTACTCGCTACTTCCACCTGTTTTCCTCCACTGAATTTCGTCAAGCGTATTTCTCTCACCCCCAATCGTGCCAGGTGCTTCATTTTTCGGCGTATCGTATCCATGTTTGTATTGTCGTCTCGGACGTCTCTAATCTCCTCTCGTCTTCCCTCCCAACGCTCCAAGGTTCGTAGCAGCCGTTTGAACTTGCAGAACTCGTTTTTAAATTGTCATTTTCTGATACGCAGAATATGTCCTCTATTGCCTTCTTTTCCCCTTCGATTGTTTTGTCTGAGGTTAATAGGAGGAAGACCCAGGCGATATGATGTGAGGGCACTGTGCTTCGCCTTCTTCGAAGACAAGTAGTAGCATTCGACTCCTCTTCCCATCTTGTCAGTGATCTCGATTTTCCTGTTTGTTGACAATGCCCGTCCTGGATCGTGTTCGAGCTTCATTCTCTTTGCTTTGCACGTCGGGAGAGAGTTATTTATTGCTACCCCCTCTCCGGGGAGTTCAGCGCTGGATTTTAGAGCGCTCGGCGTTTCCCGCCCTGCACCTTTACTCGCTCGGCGATCCTATAGGAGGGAAAGCAAGGGCTTGTCCTCTGTATGGGGGCCGACCACCTCCTCCCGTTTCGCTTTGAGATCCCCTCCTCCTGTCGTTCCGATTCCCATCGCCATCTACCCTCGTTTTCTCAAGATCTCTACCCTTCTTTTCTGATCATCGAAGCGCCGAGTTTACTTGATGGCATAAATTGATTAATAGCCAATTGTAGATATACTTTATCAACTTCCGCTCGTTTAAAATTATTTATTGATTCCCATAGATGCCCTACACACGACAGCCTTTCTTTTCAGTTTAAAGAAAGTGAAGATGTGAGAATAAATTTGTTTTCTAATGGGGCTGCTGGAGCTTCTGAGTCATTTCTACGAAAATAATATCTACTAAGATGTAAGTCGAGAGTCATCTGTTTAAGTAATTTCTGTAGGGATGCATTCATCACTGAGTATTCTATAACAAGTAATGATTTCATGCATTATAGGTTGTAAGATAATTTGCAGGGTGTGAAATATATTAGTCCATAACGATAATTAAAACGCGGTGTTTTCATCTCTATGCTTTCATTGATGCCGTTGATGAACCTATTTAAAAATTTTCCTGATTCCAATAATTGCTGATGGAAACCCTTCGGTCTAATTCCAAATTAGTATTCACGAATTAATTTCGTGAATAACTGCCAAAATGAATGCAGTGGAATAATCTGTAGCTTAAATATTTTAAAAATCTTTTCTTTTCGCTATGAGTACTTGGAAAGGAAATAGCTTGATCATGTGAATGTATTGACGGAAATAGTTGTTGACATTACTCTGTGTAGTCCATAATGATAATTTCGACGTGGTTTTGCTAACTCAATTTCAGACCTTGAACATGAAGTGAATTTTTAAAAGCGTTATGAAGCATAGTAACTATAGAAACTACAAGCTTTTATCTGGTTTAAATTTTTAATAGAGCTGCACTGGGTAAATTCCGGTGAAAAAGTTAATGTTCTGTTAATAATGCATTTTCATCGCATTTGAGTATGGCTAATGTAAGGAAAGAAAAAAAGGCTTAGACTTTAATCATTTTAGAGCGACAAATTAGGTATCGGGGCCGTGTACCGGATTTGATTTTACCTATTGTTTTTAGTTTAGGATGCTGCTTCAGAGTCTTTAAAAGTATTGCACTAAGTCTGCGGCATTAACCCATTAATGCCCGGTGGTAACAAAAGTTGCTAACATTTTAAACCATTTTCAAAATTTGATTCCTACTCCACAATTTGTTATTCTTATTTCATTGTTAATTTTTTTTGGGTTCTTTGCCAACTAATTGTCATGATGTGGTATACAGTGCTAATTAAAATAGTATCTAACGGTTTAAAATATTGTAATTTTATATCATTACAGTAATTAAAACTCCACAATTCTTATGAAGTAGCATTTTTAAATGGAAAAAGCAAGTAGGACGTTAACAACCCAGTGGTAACTTGAGGCCCAAACCAAAATCCGCGCTGTCCTGGTTGCATAAAATGTTTTGAAATATTTTTCCTGCTTATGACATCACAATTTAGAGTCGTATTGAAAGTAGACGAAATGTCAAGTGTAATTTTTCTGGGCATTAATGGGTTAATTGATGTAGGTACAGGTTTTTTGCTTTTTCAACTATGAGGTGGGAATGAGCATTGAAAGAAACTTTTCCTCACCCTCGAAAACATTTTCCTGTCGAGAAAAGGTCTCATTTTTACGACACGCGGAGGGCCTTGAAGGACTGTGTGATCCTTTCCGAAAGCCTCTGGGGCCGCCGCGGTGATCCGAGCAGTCACACACGCTCATCGTTTCCACTCCGGGTCGAAACGGTGCTTGCATATTTGGAGCGCTATATAGTCTGCGAGCGAGCTCCCTCGACTTGCTATGCGGCACGTCTCGCATCTTCCCTCTGACTATTCGCGTTTTCTTCGGTTATCGTCACGGACGATGGATGCACCACTCGCGATATCGATCCCACTTGACCCGATATGGGCTGCGCACGAAGATTCCGAGGTGACCTTCCATTGTGAAGGTGGTCACGGTGACCTCGATCGGTTTTCGAGAGTGCTTTTGTGTTGTTTTGCGCCGGCTTCGACGGTCGTGTGAGAGAGGTGTATATATTTTGATGTCCTCCTCCGTGGGAAATCCATTTTAAACGATGCCTTAAAAACCATCGTTTACTTCCCTTTCAGGGGTCTAATTAAAGAGCGACGGGGTCCGAGGTGGATGGGACGTTTCTTTGTTGTGTAGTTTTGCTTCGATGGTTATCTTAAATGGCTTTTGTTATTGGATGTGTGCTTGTGCGTTTCTTCTTCGTTCCGGTGAAAGTGAGTCGTGAGACTTGAAAAGAGGGTCGAGAGGTGCGAGGGAAAGATGCTCTCGGTTAAAGTTCAAACCCCTTTCTCTTTGGTGCTCTAGTGTGCATCCCTGCTCCACTCCACGAGTTCCGATTTCGATAGCATCAATCCCTAAGTAAGCGGTAAATTCCAAATTGAATTCTATGTAAAAAATGCTAAGCTTGTCATCACTCTGAAGATTGTTGTGCTTCGGATCTCCATTCTCTTTTATAGCTAATAGTTTCATTTCTCATTTTGACATCCTTCGCAATGAACCTCGTGCATTTTATCCTCTGGTCTTCTTACAACTAGTTTCCCGTTTCATTATTGTTTTTTTTGCTCGTAGAAGAAACCAAAATTGTTAAAAAATTATTTATTTTCCAGGTCTTGAATGTTGGCTAGGAAAAACGGCTTCCATAGCTTCTCTTTGTTACTTTTAACTTTGCTGAACTTGGCCGTGTTTTCACATTAAGGTATTTAGAAGTTGAGGTCTTAAGCAATGCATTTAATATCGTTGAAGGTTTTTCACAGCCTAGGGTCATTCCAGTTGCAATTTAATGCTTTCCAATTTGTCTTCCAATACTTATTAATCCTTGTTGAGAGCAAAATGATGACAGCAGAAGCAGCGGAATTACGCTAAGGAGCAAATGTAAAAGGATGTGTTTTTATAGGTACTGGGGATGTCAGAGTTCATTTAAATGTTTAAAGATAACCCTCTGGGAACCGGATTCCTTGGTAGTTTTTATGTCCCCAGATTTTTGTCGACACCACGTGCGTGGGACTGTCTTCCCTTTTGGGTGCGTATTGACCCGAATTACGGTCAACTGAGATCATTCGAGTCGTCGCTGGCAATTATTCCGACCACTTCGTTCCGCGGCACTCGTGTCTTGTGGGCCAGCGAGCGAGTGGTGTATTTTTGTGCATGGCGGGCGGCCGTAGACGTTTGGGGGTCGCCGGCATGCCTCGATCGTTCACAATGCCTTTTAAATGGCCAATTCCGGAGGAATTCGTGGCTAAGCCTGCGCGAAATTACATTCGTCTTCCCTCATTTCCGATAGTGACATATGCGTGCTGGGAATCCTCCCGTGGCGGCAATTACGTGTGCGGGAGTCGTGAAGGCGGGTCACGAGTTTTAGTGGGCAAGACGACGGCAGTGCTTACGTTAGCCCTGAGGGGCGGGAGGGAGGTAGGGTCGAGAGCGCGGGATCCGGAGAGAGGGGGTGGCTGCATTGTTTCGGTGAGTACGGGGGCCTGCGACGGGAAGAAAAACAAATGATGGAGGCATTCACTTCGGGTTTTATCTTTCATGTAATTTCTCTTCCTCCCGAGTTTTCCTTGTCCTTATAGTGGCGATTGTAATGTCTAGCATAAAACATAGGTTGTAAACATAGGATTCTAGGGAGCACAGGATGTTTACATCCTCTTATGATTATTTGTATTATTGAATAAATTGGTTTCCACTCTTTAGAATATCGTTCAAGTAATTATTGTTACTGTTCCCATATTGCCAATTCCTTTCTGACAAATACGGTTTTAATAATTTATGCCGGCCGCCATATCTATGTTCGTTATACAAGGGTCCCGGGTTTAAGTTCCTCTCAGGCATTGGTGTTACGTTTGTTTTAGGAATAATGTCTGGGGTCACTCGGTGTTAGATAACTTTATCGGTTGGAAAACTTAAAATCCAAGTCTGCAACTATTTTTTTTATTTTATGAAACAGTATTAAGCTTGTGAAGGTTGTCTCGTCTCTTGGGTTTCCCTACGTTTATGATTTGCAGCTTCTGTCACGGGTAGCCCAAAAGGAGAAACCAGCCTTCGTGGATATCGACCGCGAAAGTTTTTAAACAACGATATCGATGCATTGTGATTTATCTTCGCTAGGATTATCGCTGAGGTTACGCTCGCTGTAAATGTCCGTAGGTAGCTCAGAGTAGATGTATTCTCTGCTCACTCCCATATAAAAGGGATTAGAGCTTTAATGAGAGTGTGGATGTGGAAGTAATCTCTATCACGAGTTTAAGAGAGAAGCAGGGAGGGTGGTGGTGGTGAAGGGGGGGGGGGATTGGAAGGTGGATGCGAAGGCGTAGGAATACTTTCAGTTTTGATTCCCTCGTTCGTGAGAGACTTTAAAGAGGGGGGTTGTGTGGTGGGAGGAGGAGGCTGGGTCGGCTGGAGGTCTCGTCTGGGTGCACTGGGGGGAAGAAAGGGCTTTCTCTCTCTATCTCTCTCACTCCGAGGAGCGTATGGGAAATATTTCGAGGTTTGCCGAGCACTCGTGGCTTGATGTTAAGTCTTTGTTCGATCGGCCGGGGGGGGGGGAGGGGCTGGGGAAGGGGGAGACGCGTAAAGGGGGGTTGGGATTTGGCTGGGGGCGTGATGTGATCGCGGGGGGTGGAAGGGCGGATGCCTTAGTCTCCCCTCGCGACGACGCCGCGTGTTAAGGGGGAATGTTTGATTGGTTGGGTTGGGTTAGGGTTTTGCGATCACGCTGCTCGGCTAAAGGGGTTACGGCTGAAGGGGTGTGGGAGTGGTGGAGGCGGGGGTGCGGGAGGTTATGGCGGCGGTGTGTCTGCGTGTAGTCGCCGGAGTTAATGACGACGGCAGCTATTTTCCCCCTCCCTTGCCCACCCTCTCCATTTTGATTGTTCCACCCCGACGATGGACCCCATCCCTCCCCCCCCCCTTTGTTGCCCACCCCCTTCCCTATCTTATCTGCCCCCGCTCTCATTCTGCAGCCGACCCCTTCGGTCGTGAGGCCGCGTAAAACCACCCGTATACGGCTTTGATAAGGTAAGGTGTCGGCCTTCTACTTGTAACCACCAATTAATCGATGCAGAAAAATAACGGGAAAATCGTGGAGATATTGAACGAGAGCTTAAGTTTATTGCAATAAAATAAAAGAATTAAATAAGAATTGAAGATATTTTGTTTGCATTCATAAGACAGAGTTTTCGGATTATATACTCTCGAATGTGTAGTTACATTTCTTATGAATGATACCGATTGAATAATACCGTGATATGAAGTTCTCTCGGAGTTTTCCGCGGCGATTAGATGAATGTTCCATTCTTCTTCCGGGTATCTGCCGCGTCGTTGTGTTTTTCTGACTACGTTTCTCCTCCCGTTCTGTAGGCGTCTTCAGGTCGAAGATATCTGCGCACATTTTGGTCCGACTTTATGCTGGAGCTGGTCGCATCTGATTGGCTGTCAATTATGGCGCGTAACGAAATGAGAAATGGCGCGAAAAGTGGTTTTTCCGCCATAATTGACAGCCAATCAGATGCGACCAGCTCCAGCATAAAGTCGGACAAAAATGCAGCGTAGATATCTTCGACCTGAAGACGCCTCCAGGACGGGAAGAGTAACGTTGTCAGAAAAACACAACGACGCGGCAGATACCCGGAAGAAGAATGGAACAATACCGTGATATGCATTAGAAGGCATTTATTTAGTACGATTAGAACTTAGGTTGCGAATGGCAAATGATCACTACAAGTTAACGGTTCACTTGGTTTCGTAAAAAATAGTGGTCATTATGGATATTCACTCAAGTAGGCCGTAGTAATTTGAGAATTGGTCCTTGTTATGAAACCTATTTTTATCCAAAATGCCACGTCTGCTTGTTCTCCCACATCGAAAGCCTGCCCTCCTCTGTTCATGCTTTACCCAGCCTTTCTTATTCTTAAGAACGTTAAAACTTAATTTTTACGGCTGAAAAATCGAAAACCTATGGATTTTGACCATAGAAAAATTTATCTGAGTCCACCGGGATTGGAGCTTGAATGTCCCATTTGCCAATCAGATTGTTTGCCCGTTATGGTAGGATGGTTGTGAAGACGTTTTCAACTCCCGTTAATGCTAGTTGCGATGTACAGGTTCGTATCCCGATCATTCCAAATGGTGTTTTCATTGTGAATACCCGCAAAGTGCTGTGGTTCGTTGACTCTTGGATATGCTGCATCATCCTCCGAATTTATTTGCCTTTTTAATTATACTCTCACGAGCACGAGAAGAGAATGGATATTGGCTTGAGAATCGCCTGCTCATTTTTGAGTGAGGTGGACTTGCGGTCTCCCTGGTAACCTTGGGTCAGATGTGTGTCTCTCCGACCCTGCGGTCACCTTGCGTGTCTGGATCGGTCCCTGGTAAGGAAAGGCGGTTGAACCGAGAAGGGCGGGTGTCGTGTTAATGGATGAGGTGTGGCCTTATCCTTAGCCTTCCTTTTGGGGGAGTGCCCGGGTTCGAGCCCCGTAATTTACGTAGATTATTTTAGCGGAATCTCGATTTCTATTTGGTGCTATATGGAGAAGGAAAATGTTATTGCGTTGCTGCTTCCGTCGGATAGGACGATGAACTCTGGGGGTACTGTCGATTCGTCATTCGTCGACAGTTGTTAGCCGACGTCGTCGCCTAGTTTCTCTTCACCCGTCCTCCATTTCCTCCAATAATGCTTTCCGCATCACCCTGTCCGCTAACCTTTGTGCCAATGGTCCAAGCTACTGCCTGTGGCTACGCAAAATAATTCCACCAAACCAAAAATGGCGTAAGGAAGGAACCAGGTGGCGTGGCTGTGGATACAGCTGGTGCGGGAGGTCGGGCGATCGTAGATTTTTGGACCGAACGTCTTCTTCTCCGGCCCGATTTCTGGGTCGAAACCCGATTCCGGTTTGTCTGAGCGAGGGGGGAGGGGGTTGTGGGGGGGGGGGGGGAGCTGCTGCGGGCGGCTTCCTATCCCAACCGACCATCCCGAGCCAGTGCATTAGTTTTCCTGCGTCCTTTTCTTTCATCTCTCTTGTACTCCCATTTATCCGCCGCCCCACGTCGCTCTCTTTTTATTGTTATTTTTCCCTTCGATCTGGGTGGTAGGAGTGGAATGAAAGAAGGGTGGGGGGCGGACGGTGTTTCGAACGCTGTAACTTAAGGGGGGTGGGGAGATTGGGATGGAAGAGGGGAGGGGTTGGGTGATGGAGAGGAGGGGAGTCCCGGGTTAAAATTATACAAAACGACATCGTCTTCGAGACGAGATGACACCGCAGGTGAAACACTGCCTGTGTCGTTTTTTCTGCCTTTCGTGCCAATGAATGCAAAGAAATCGTACGTTGTATCTTCCGCTTTTGCACCGGAAATTACAGCCTTAATAACATATCACTATACATATATTTTTACAATTTCAGGGCAGCTACGTAAATGGTGAATGAGGAGGTACATACTTCGACAATTTGAAAACTCTGGAAGATCTCGAATGAATTGTGTTAATCCACCTAATTTTACGGATTATGAAGGAAAGTTCAGATAACCCTCGGCATATTTGTTGCACTGCCAGTTTGATATCACTGTCTGCTGGTGGCCAGAATACAATTTTATAGTACATTCGTTGGTAGTTCATCCTACTGTGAAAAATAGTCGGACATAAATCAACTGAAAACAGCGGACGGACTTTATAAAAGTGAAAAATCCAGCAATGAAAGCAATATTATCATTCATAGAAAATTTGAAAATTTTACCTTATGAAAATCTCTGAAGTCTTTAAAATATTTACTGTCAAATTTTAATCGACAGCCAGGATATTTTTCGGCCAGAACTGCCTCGTTGTACCCATACTACCTTCATATTTTTGTATTTTACATTGTAGTTTTTTTTCTTGAAAAGTGAGCAGTTTCTGGGAAAAATTTCTTTTCATAGCATTCAATTTTCATGTTTTGAAATTGATCTTTATATCAAATTATGTTTAGTGTTTTCCAGAGAAGCTAAATGAGGACAAGTGAGGATGTCAATCACGTGTATTTACCTAGGAGTGTATGAATTTGCTATGCCGTCGTTCTCATAGCATTCCTCTTCCTTATGCTTAGTGGTTTTGTGGGTTGCTTAGTGAAGGGGTAAGGGAGCGTGGGTGCATTCGGGACGGGGCGGGAAGAGTACTTGTGGAGTAAGCACCGCACCAGGTGCTTTGCGTAGAAAGTGTTTTGAATCCCGGGGGGCGAGATGGAAGGGATGCGAAGGCGGTTCGGGTCCAGGCGCGGGAAAGTTCCGCGGATAAATTTGGTTGAGGGGGGAACGGAGACGTGAGCGGCTTGTATCATTTCAATTGGTAGTTACAATCTACAATATGTTATTTTGCTTCTTATGACCCCCTTGATGAGACGCTGTGCAATTCGCTCATCTGTTAAGTTTAAAAATGTTAAGTATGATATAGCAATGTGGGGCTTAGTCATTTCAACTTGATGCATCCTACGACATTTGCAGAATACGTTCTTTTCAAATTTCATGTTTCCGAAATTTTATAGCCATGTTTTTAAAACTTGGTATCTACTCACTCTCACATGAAATTACTCTTCTTGTTCAGGAAATTCTTTTTAGGAAAATTATTGCCCTCATTTTTCATTCAAGTAATCTACCAGCTCATTGGTAAGTTCTTGGACAGTCCCCATCCTGAATCTCAATTTCATAGGCATTGTCTCGCTTTCCCTCCTAAGGATGTCCCGCCATTAGACCCCTCTTAAATTCCTCATATCTTATCCTCCTCTTATTTACTCCAGAATTCCTATCCTCTTCCTTCCTCTTCCACGCTTCCCGAGTGTTCTCCCCTCTATCACTCTCTTCGACATGCCCTTTCCTCTCAAAACCTCATCCATCCATCTCTTCTGCCTTCTCCGAACCTCTGCCACCAGCTTCCTCTCCTCTCATTATAAATCCTTTAAATCCAAAACTTTATGGTATAATTGTGGATACATTATAATAAAATGTTTTATTTTTTTGAGTGGCGAAGCTTGATGTGGATTTTTGTGGAGTGTACGATTGTTCAAAATGACAAGAAATGTTTTATTTGGTTCAACATTTTGCCAATTGAATGACCCTCGTGTTATTTGTGTCTAACACCTCAGATGATAAAGGCGGAGTCAATGGATAAGTTTCTTCAGCCTTCGCCTTGCGGCAATGTCTTATATTTCAAGTTCAGATGCGAGGTTATACTCATTTCGGGGGTTACATTCGCGCGCCAGTCATGAGTCTGTCAGAATCTGCCTCTCACTCTCTTTCTCCGTGGGGAAAAATCACTGGAAAAATTTGCTCTCGACTGGAATTTTAATTGGTTTTAAATTAAAAGTCGGCTTCGAGATGATTATGACATGCCTGTGCGAGGAGGTGCGTGTTCATTTCACCGATCGGGCGAAAGACCTTAGTGCTCAACGGCTTCTTCGGAGAGGTCTTCTTGGTTCAAACGAAAATGAGAAATCGTTCTCTTAACCAAAGGTTTCCGCATTTCGAATTCAAGAACCCGTCAACCCGCCATTTTCCCCTTGATATCTCCTCCGTGTGATTCTGGATGCGTCTCGCCCGAGATTAAAACCGAGCAAAGTGGTCCAGCCGACGGGGAAAATGAAGCCACTCGTCTGCAGTGAGTTGTGAGTGGCCGCTCCCTCTGACTTTGACCCCGCACCGCAAAGGTTTCGTCTCTGCGAGCCCCATGGAGAAAGGAGTTGGAGGTATGAGGAGGAGGTTTATTTCGGGTGCCGTGAATGATGCACGGGGGCCAGATTGAAAGAGGAACGGCGGTCATAATCGCCAGCCATCGGTCTCCGGGTCACCGGGGAGGTCTCTCAACAGGTGCCGGCGTCTTTTGTGCTCCCCTCCGTCGTTTCGATGCGGGCGTCCGTCTGCGAGGGCGGTCGAGCGAATTCCTTCATCCACCTGTGGGGGCGAGGGATTGATCTCTCTTGATCGCGATGGGTTGCTTCAAAAGGGGAATGGGTTGGCATGGCCTTTTTCTCCTCGTCCCTCCCGGTCCCCTCTCTCTTGCCCTTTTCCACCCCTTTCCTCTGCCTCTCCACTCGATTTCTCCGCGTTGGAGTGCCTTGCATGAGAGAAGTTGCTCTCCCCTCCAATTTACATTCTCTTTCCTAGTCTTTCACACGGGTTGAATTATCAAAAGGAACTTGATTGAAAGAAGACGTTGATGAGCAACCTCATCAACAGGACATGTGGTTCATAGCGTAGAGGCTCGAAACTTAGTTTTGTTGAGAATGATGTAGATTCGAGTATTCTGAGGTCTGGATTTGGAGGATGATGGAGAAAATAAATTGAATGGAAAGGAAAAGAAAATAAGTAGTAGTTTAATTTCTAAGTGATTCCTCTTCATGCCCTCTTTTTTTATTATATATTTTTTTCTTTCAGGAGATATAGGTCTGCGATAGACCTATATATTCTGAAAGGAAAAATATATTTAATTTCTAATTATCGTGGGTGTATTGCCGATAAAATTCAATCCTTAGCGGAATTGAATGCACTGATATATCCGTGAAACTTGAAATGAACAAAGGATGAAAAGAAGTTCACAGGTGGGGAAGAAGAAAATTAGTCGAATCCGAGTAGGAAAAATTTCATTTGACCCTGGATTCGAACCCGGATCTCCCGAATTCCGGCCAGGCATGGTACCAGTTATACCAGCCAGGCTACTCAATTAATTAAAGAATTCAACGGGGTTTTATGTCACACCCCTGGCTCGACTCGGGGGGCCGAGAGATGACGCGCACGGGACCGTTTCGTTCACCGGGTAGGAGACGAACACAAGCGGAAGAGGAATACAGGCACACAACAAATACAGAGGTGAAAAGTGCGTTTAATAGCACGCATGGTTGAAGAAGAAGAGAGCCAAAGTGGCCAAATACATGCAGTGATACGAAAGCTTGACACTCGGAATTCGGGAGATCCGGGTTCGAATCCTGTGTCAGATGAAATTATTTATGTTCAGATTTGACTCATTTTCATATATTCACATATTTCGTGCCTTACCGTTGATTTCCATCCGACAATTTGTCAAATTTGCTATTTGAACATTGGGACTTATCCTTAATTCTACCCTTAGATTGTAATGGATCATTTATCAGTTACAGATTCTCGGACTCTGTGCTTTCTGTTTAAAATTACTATGATTTGTGCAATCAATTTAAGTTTACTTTCTCTGTGTTTTTCCTTTTTGGTATCAGCCTCATTGCTTGGTTGTAGTCCATAGTTTTTAGTCCATTAAATTTATAATGAAGTTAGCAATTCCATAATAAACTTTGTTTTCTTTTTCATTTCAGGTAAGGACGCCTTCCTTGTACTGCGCCGGTTTTTCAAAAACACTCCGGTTCTTATGCAGATAAGTATAATTGGTCACTCACTTTTTTGCCCGAGTGAACATTTGATTGCTAAGGGATTAGCCACAAAATATTTCTGACTACGGTTTATGAATTAGAATGGGACGTAAATATAAATACGGGAAACTTTAATAATATTCCCACTTTATGTTCCTATTTGTTTTTGCGGAGGATATCATCAGTTGGAGGGCTGTGCGTGACTTTGTGTGCGATAGTTTCCCATGCTTCGTTGGAAGTTGTGGTTAAGTTTCTTAGTAAATATTTGAGATGATTTTGGCGTGGAAACTCATCCTAACAAGTACATATATTTTCTGGAGATTTGGCTCGCAGGATTTTCAATAAATATTTTTATTTATTTAATATGACTTATTGAGTGAACGTAATTGGTTCTAGTTCTCCAAAATTGTATGCTTGGTCTTTTAAGTGGCAAACAACTCGACTCCCGTATAAGTTGAACGTGCAAACTTTGTGGGGCGGCAGATGATGCTCTCTGGCTCAATATTAAATTAACTTATTTATTTTTGTACCTTCAAGTTTGAGCAATTATTGCGTGGAGTTTGTTCTTTGAGGATGGCATTTATTTGATTTCCGCTCTCTTCTACACTCGCTACTCCCATCCTCTCCGTTGATTTCACCAACAAACCACCCGAGCACCCCCGTCTATTCTCCTGACGAATCTCAAAACGCCCGAAATAATTCCGAATGGGTAGTGAGCCTCGCCCCCACACCCCCTGCCCCTCCAATCTTCCCTTCTCCGGAACCCCGCCAATTGCCCTCATTCACCTTCCCCTCCCCCCCCCCCCCCCCCCCGTCCCTCCCCTGCCTAATAATCCACCGTAATACCCCCGCCACCCACCCTCCCCTGCCCAAACCTCTTCCGACTTAAACCTCTCCATTTGATGGCGAGAACATTTCTTCCTTTCCCTTCCATCCCCCCCCCCCGTCGCAACCCCTCCCTCCTCCCACCACTCGCAATTTTCCTTAACACTCTCCTCTCCCTCCTCCTCACCTTGCCCCCTTCACCCCCTCCCCCCTCGCCCTTGTGATATTAAATGAAATTCTGCCGAGATCCCGACAGCCAGCCGTGGGACTATTTTCCCTCAGAGTTGTGAGGTTCGTTTTCGGGGAAGCTCCGCTATGGGAACATGGGAACTCTGCTGTGGACTCTATTCTCTCTCTCTCTCTGTCTCCTCCCTCTTAACCCCCCCGTTCCCCCAATATCATCTCCCCCCCCCCACCCACGAAGACTTTCTCTCTCTCCCTTCTCCCCGAGAGGAGGATTGCAACGGCGGCGAAGGAGGAAGGCGGTTGGGGGAAATTACTTTCGGGCCTCGTTTTGCCGCCTATATTTTCAACCGCGGGCCCCTTTTAGCTGCTCCCTCCCTCCCCTCCCCTTCACTCGCAAAATCCTCCGTTCCCTGCGGTGCACGGCGAGCGGAATAAGACGCCGGAAATCTCTCCTTTTCCCTCCCTCTACCCTCTATAAACGGCCTCATCGAGCGCTCCCCGAGTAAATATGTGTTTATTTTGTGCCTACATAGTTAACGCACCAAGTTTTCTGGATTATCTTCCTACGCACTTACGCACAGAGGGGCTGGGCCGGGTTTATTTTTCGGAGAAATGGAGTTTCAACTCCCCAACCAAGGAATAAACCGCTATACGTATCTTACTTTTAGGCGTGAAGGTTTGTAAATAGTCCCAAAAATGTTAATAAGGCGTTCCTATTTAGTTGAGGGGAAGTAACGTGCTTGATATTTTCGTTGCCCGTGTTATTTTTATTTACACATTTTCATTCCTGCTTTGGAGGAATAGGCCTTAGGAGACACTATTGCGTCTCCTCATACTGATGAAATTTCCTTCTGCGCCTGCATTTGTGGGTGCTATCGCGCCTTGCATTATTCATACACCTAACCTGCGTTCCGCTCCAGCCTTGGCATGTAAATATCCTGCTTCCTTTCATTTCCTCAAACTTCAGAGTTGTTTTTCTCAAAACTTCATAGCTAGATCGCAAGTAGTCAAGTGCTAGTTTATAGATATCATTGTTCAAAATAGGATTTGTTCTTCGTGTGCTTAGCTTCAGCGACCGCGGACTGCTTACGTAATAAGTGATGGTGATCCTCACCCAAAACGTGGTCTGGAAGAGAAAGAAATATGCTTGCTATTTAGGTCATATTGATGATATTTTCATAACAAGATGAATCTAACATACTATAATTGCCGAATTTTTTTGAATGTGTATAGCTTCTCCTCTTCTGTTACACGTATACTATTACTTTATTCCACGTTTTATTAGAGTTGATGATGGAATTTCCAATAAAGTGGGGTCAAGGTAGAGCGAGATTCAATTATAGCGAGCGAATATGTCAGCGATGCAATTGGAGAAAAATGTTATTAACACTTCTCAGGTGACATCATAACTTTTAAGTATTTTCCTACTTGCTAAATAAATGTGAAGGTGCTTAACTTTGAACAGATTTTTTTCTGATGATGTCTGCTCCGTTGACACTTCAATCGATTCTTGAAAAACAGCCAATGATTGAGTGGGCGAGCGCTTTTGTCTTGTATTCCTTGAGCCCTTTTGTATATGGTGTTTGTACGTTATACTACGTATTCACGTGTGCCGTGTATTGTTGGAGAGTAGATGTCTCTTACCCCGGTGGAGAATTGAAGTGGCATACAGAATAAATCCTTTAAACGTGCTTCTACGGATAAGGTTATTCCGCACTCACTGTCTGCCACTTGCTGGCAGGGGCACCAGCTCTCGGACGAATTGCAAGATCTCCCTCCGGATTCGAACAGAACCTAATGGTCCTTATTTTTGGTGACTGAACGGGAACCTGTTTTTCCATCGTGGCAGGTTCAGGAGAAGTTAATTGAAGAAACTGACGTTACGTGATCACAGTATTTCAAATCTTCCTGGACTTGTAGGTGAAAATAAACTTCTCAGTCTTTCACTCATCATTTTCACACTCACCCTCCCAGCGACTCAAACCACGCCTACTTACGAGTTTTGACTTTTCTCCAAACATCCCCGTCTCTATTAGCCCATATCAACCATTATAATGTTTTTGGCGGGTGAAAATAACGAAACGGGAAACCACCTCGATATTATTGTTGCCCACGGTAAGAGAGGTGTGGGGGTTGGAATGAGGAAGACGTGGGAACATGGTGAACAGAGAAGAGAGGAAAGTGATTAGGATTAAGGAGATATGTATGTGTGAGTGAACGAGGTATGTCTTCGTTTTTTGGGGGAGGGTTCTCGGCGTGGGAGCGGGGAATGAAAAAGGGGCGTGGCTGGGATAAGGTTTTAGGCGGTCAGGTGCCTTTGGAGTAGGAGGAGGAGGTTTAGGGGATGAGAAGGAGACAACGCGAATGCAATCCATACTAGTCTAGGTCTAGAAGCCATCTTCTCCATCGGCAGGATTTCATTCCTATAGGATGGGACCAAACTATTCTCTATTCGGTTTGAATCTTCCACCTCCAGTGAATTATACTTTCATCCCTCTCACTTTGGTTTTAATTTTTAGCGCGTTCATCACTTGTTCCAAGTGGGTATTCTTTGCCGTTTTTCGCACAGCAGTGACCGTTTCAATTCCTTCTCATTAAAATCTATCTCCCATTCCTCAACAGCATTCGCCTCCATCAGGAGGCTTCAAAGATTCCTTATTGGCCAGCTACTCGAATGATCGAAGTCTTTGACTGTGGGAAAGGTCATTTTGGAGGTACATGCATATCTTGCTCCGTCTCCGGGTATCGTGGTCCTGGAGTGAATGGGGCTTGTAGTCTGCGGAGGAGGGCGCTGAAGAGTTGGCGCTAAATTGGTGCCTTCGCTGAGACTCGGAAGGCGAGAGTGCGTTTGCTAAGGGGGGAGGGGAGTGGTTGCGGGGAGGGAGCGCTTGAAGGTTGGCTCGCTGGCTCCCGCCTTCTCTCTCTCTTCTCTCGCTCTTCCCCTCCTCCGCTTGGGGGCAGCGGCGTCTTTGCATGTGCACGGAGACTGGAAGGATTTCGGAGTGGGAGGTGGAGTGAAGGGTGGGAGGCGGTTTTCGGGGGAGGGGCGGGGGGAGGGAGGGATGAGGCTGCGTGGGAGGAGGCTCTGAAATTCGTTATTTCCCGTGCCGTCTTTAATTAACGCTCCTCGAGAGACTGCTAAATACCCCTCCCCGACCGAGTCCTCCCCCACCTGCCCGCCCCTGCTCGTCTCCATTTGCACCTCCCCCCCTAGCTGCTTTAGAAGGCCGGGGGGGGGGGCACGATCACGGGACGGGGATGCAAGTACGGCTCCCCCAGCCCTCGGAACGGGGGAGTTGCCGGGGGTCCAGGAGTGCTAGAGGGTGAATGTGTGTGTCCGGGGCGGGGTATAGGAGTGGTTGGAGTATTCACTCCGGTGAGTGAGAGAGAAAGGGGGGTGGGGTCACAAGAGGGTGGATGTCGCCTTCCTGCAAGGAGCCTCTCGGGTGGTTTGTATCGCTCGCCCTCAGACTCCTCTCTCCTCCCTTCTTTAATCCACACAATTCGGTCGTGATCTGTTATTTTCACTCACTTCCTTCACTGAATTAAAACTTCTCCAGGAAAACACATTTTACGTTGAAGTCTCATACTCTGATGTCACCAGGTTGCATTATGATTCGGAGGCAACTGGGAAGGGTCAGTTTTAATACACCAAACAAAAGTAATGAGATTCTCTAGGGCAGAAAAAGCGAGGCTGGTCATAAGAGTAGGAGGGCTCAAAGTGGAACAAGTAGCCTGGACTAATTACCTGGGCTGTGCGCTAGAAGAAAATGGGTATGGTGGCAAGGACATTAAGAGGAGAATATCGCTAGCGAAGGAAGCGTTCAATAATTGAAGGGAGCTGATGAAAGGGACCATGGTTAAGGATATAAAGGAGAGGCTGGTGAAGAGCTTGATATGGAGTGTGGCATTGTACCGGGCAGAAACGTGGACCTTGAGAAAGGAAGAGGAAAATAGGCTGAAGGCGTTCGAGATGTGGGTGTGGAGGAGGATGGAGAAGGTGCGGTGGACGGAAAGGAAGACAAATGAGGAAGTAGTAGGAAGGAACATGGTGGGCGAGGAGAAAAAACTTATAGATGAGATTAGGGGAAGGCAGGGTAGGTGGCTGGAAGGGGTAATGAGGGGCGATGGTTTGCTCAAGGCCGTGATAGAGGGTAGGATGTTGGGTAAGCGGGGAAGGGGAAGAAAGAGAATAGGATTTATGGACAGGATGAAGGAAGGTAGGAAGTATACTGAGATTAAAACAGAAATATTGACAGACATGTTTACACCTTCATATGTTTAAACATAGGGGATTATTACCTAATTTTTCCATTAAAGCTTACCTTAACCGATATATCACTTAATAATAATAAAAAATGTTTTCATCAGTATTATAATTTTTACTCGTTTTTGTGGTTGAGATTCCATTAGATCGATATTGCTGAAAAGTGTGCAGTTTTTTGCCATAATTTTAAACGGCGTTTCAATTATTTTGCGAATACTGCTTGTTTTTCAATTTACATACCCAGTTTACAGATAATTCGTTCAGTCATTGGTAAA
This sequence comes from Pyrrhosoma nymphula, assembly GCA_963573305.1. NCBI lineage: Eukaryota > Metazoa > Arthropoda > Insecta > Odonata > Coenagrionidae > Pyrrhosoma > Pyrrhosoma nymphula. The sequence goes on from OY754330.1 coordinate 162,924,871, forward strand.
TGGCTTATTGTTTTTTTTCTATTGGTCTATTTGTTCACCCATTTTCAAAAAGAATACTTTTGAGATGGTATAATCGTAATTTTTTGTGCTAAATCTGCTCTTACGTATTTTTCCCATACATTTGCATTTGCCTCTACTTATGCATTAGTTTTTTTTAACCAGTTAGACGTGAACAATCTCCATCCCAGTCGTATATTCAAAACAATGCCTTCTTCATCCCAAGGAGGTTACTGGTATTACCTTCTGCATTTAAACCTTTCTCTAGACTTCCCTGCAGCGGTTGGCTGTTGGGCGTTGTGCATAAAAGCCATCGCTAGCTCACTCACTGTCCCTTGATTTACGGCTGGGAATCCCGCTAAATGTGCTTCGCGCAGTAAACTCGCTTTGCCCGTCAAGTGTGTGTGCGCTCTGGTTTACTTAGAGGCGGCGGCTATCCCTTGCGAACTTGCTTTTGTGTGAGAGTCAAGGACAGAAGAGATGGAGGGCAGTGTTGCCAACTTCGGGGCTTTCTCTACCTCCTTTTCCTACCCTCTCCCATATCCACATCCACATTACATTTTCTCCAGGCAACTAAAACCATCTAGTGAGTTTACACAGGAAAAATACAGTTACAAAATTTAATGTCTCTCAGGATTGGTGTGTACACTCGCATATGATTAGACTCTTCCTAATTGGTAAGGTTCATTATTTTTTGTATGAGAAGAGTAACTTAGTAATTCCATGTACACTTTATTTCGCAGACGACCTAGGTTTGGACGTAGCACGTCATCATTAGGCACATTTCTACAGAAGACACAAGTGTATGTATCCAGTAAGAGGGGGGGGAGATAGAGGGGGAGTTTAGGGGGTTTTGTGGCTGAATCTTGGTTGTGGAAGAAAGGAATGTCAATGAGATGGAGACATTCGTCTGGATGGGGGGAGGAAGTTTTCTGGAGGTGGTAGGGTTGTGTTTGGAGGGGAAGGTACAGGAAACTCATCGAGACAACGTTGAATGTCCAAGGAGGGGGTAAAAAGGCCTGGTACATACAATGTGCGGGGATGCCCCATCATTGGGAGCCTTAGTTGTGGCAGGAAGGTTTAGAATTAGCAGGGGTTTAGAAGGAGTGGGAGGAAATCAAAAGAGGGAAAGGAGGTCGTTTGTAAAATAAATTTTATGTGGAATTGCAAAGTTACTGTTCTCATTCAAAATGCTGAGCAAATTCATTGAAGTCACGACGGAGACAACAGAAGATTCATTAGTTTCTGACTAGGCCATAATTTAGCCGATTTTTCGTTTGATGGAAATTATTTTTCATTCACATTTGAGTATTCTACCAGGTGATTGGTAGGTTCTAGGACAGTCCCCATTCTGCATCCCAACCTCATAGACATTGTCTCGCTTTCTCTCCTAAGGATGGCCCGTTCCCTCTTCAATTTTTCATATCTTCTACCTCCTCTTATTTCGTCCAGAATTCCTATCCTCTTCCTTCCTCTTCCACGCTTCCCCACTGTTCTCCCCTCTATCACTCTCTTCAACATGCCCTCTCCTCTCAAAACCTCCTCCATCCATCTCTTCTGCCATCTCCGCACCTCCGCCACAAGCTTCCTCTCCTCTCCCACCATATCCAATACCTCATTTGTTCACGCACTACCCGCAGACTCATCTTCCTTTTTGTAATTACAAAAGTATCATTGCGGAAGAAGAGATATCTTTTTGAGAGCTTTCCTTTCAAATTTCATCCCTTTGAACCCAGAGCACTTGAGTATTTTAACTGATATAGTTTTATTTTCACTATGCCAAAATTGAGGACTCTTATAAAGTCTGATTTTTTATCCGTCAATTCATGTGAGTGCGGTGCTGCGTTCTTTGTGTTCCGTCCCATGGACTGAAGGAACCGCCCATGAAAGGAGACTTAGTCCCGCGCGTCACGCTGCCGTTGAAGCCGGCCTCTTCACTCCGTTGGAGGTTGGTTTGGTGGGAGAGGGGAGGAATCGCGAATTAAGCGCAATTTTCATTTCGCCTCTAGTCGCCTGTCCCATTATTCGGATCCGATTGTAAATCCATCGTCGCCTCCTTCCTTCTCCGTTTCCCGCCTTTCCGATTCGTCGGCATCTCTTGATCTCAATGTGCCTTTATCCCTTTGCCCTCTTGCATTGGCGTCTCCTCCACTCTTTCCACCCTCTTTCTCCCTCTTATGAAACATACTATTCACACTACTATCATACGTACGATCGTCCTTACGGTAGTAGGTGGTAATCGAAGTGCGAATTCATGTCCGGACAGCTGTAAAGCTGCCACCTAACAGTGATAAGCGCTAGTATCACGAGCGGAAACCGGAAATTATGAATGACGGTAATCAAGAAATTCAATCATTATATTGAAGCAGATGGTGCTACTTTGATTAATAAACAAAGATATGTGTGCTTGTAAAACCATGTCGAAATACGCAAAAAGCCACAGTAAGGCGGGAATCCCTATTTTGTTTGCTTACTCTTTACTTGTTCGTCGCGAATCCTGTTAAGGGAAGCTCTGAGTTACTTTAGTAGTGTGAATGCGTGAAGGGTTGCCACGATGGTACGTACGATGGTAGTGGCAATCGGGCATTACGCACCACCAACGTACCGACCGTCGGACGTACCTTTGTGAGCGATAAGCGTCGAGTGAATTCGCGTTCGAAACTATCTTACGAGTAGTACCCAACGCTGCTAACTTATCATGGTAGGTGCTGGTGTCGTGGGGGGAACCGGGTAATATGAAACATGATAATGAAATTAGTGAAGCAAAATGGACAGGGGTAAAGTGCTTGATGAATGAGGAAAGAGGAGTGTCATTAGCTTTTAGAAACCATTTTGGAAGTTAAATAAAAACGTCACGGATGCTGGGATTCTTATTTCTTTCAAAAATAACCACTTGCTTTTCGCTTGTTCGCTGCAATTTGCTGGAGAGGGCCGTTCAGTGTTACTTTGGTAACTCAAGGAGTAGTGTGAATGCATGTCGGCAGGTTGTGATGGTACGTGCGTTGGTAGTATGACCTAGGCATTATAGATTCCCCGCCCCCTTGCAACCCCCTCCTCCTCCGGCCGTTTCAATTCCTCCACCCTCAGTCCTCCACCCTCCCGCCCTATATAAAAAAACGCTTCCTCCCCTTCCTCCTCCTCTCCTACCCCACTCCGGAGAGATGGGATTGGAGTCATTTCCTCCTGCTCTCCGTTGCTTGCCGACACCCCCTGCCACCCACCCCCCGCCACTTGGGATTTCGAGCTCATCCTCCCCTTCTCTCTCTCTTATGCCTCCTCCGCTCGGCTCCTTTTCAACCCCGAAGGGTGGGCGGGTTCTCTCAACTCCCCCTTCTCCCCTCTCCACGCTAACCTCATCCCTTCCAACCCCCCCATTCCATCCCACCCAGACACAGACTCACGATAAAGAGTCTTAATTATCAATTAGATTTAATTTCGTCCTCGTTCCTCCGCGGAGGATGAAGAGGGAGAGCGGGAGGTGAAGGGCGCTTTCGGTTCGTTTTTTACTCCACCGGGGGGCGCCTCCCCCCTGTCTCCCGTACTCCACTCTCTCGTCTCAAGATGGCTAGGAGGAGCTGGGGGGTTAAGGGGGGGGGGGGGGGTGGAGATGCGTGACGACGGGGGAAGGGAGGGAAATGGAGCGCTCCCCTGGCCAAGGAGACTTTTCTACATTTCCTTATTTTTTCGCCTTTTTTATTGCAACCCGTCTTCTCTTTTACTTCAAGTGCTGACGACGTGAATCACTACTGGTTACATATCCTAGGACGTACCTAAATGTATGAAAATAGTTTTTGCTTTATTTTCCATTTACTGCAATTTCTTCTGCGTCTCGTTTTCTCCGGTCTCAATTGCTTTTTATTTTTTTGCCTTCCTCCCATTTGCCAGGTAACGAGCGGTCTGGCTTTTTTTGTCATTTCTTCAATCTTGCATGTCACGCTTGACTCCAAATGAGACTCAGATTGCTAGACTTGTGCTGGTAGCTTGTGCTGTTGTTATGTATTGGATGAAAGTTCGTAATACTGTATTTAAACTAATCGTCTTTGCATTCACAAGCTTACGGAAATATTGATTAAGTTTTTGAAAGTGATCATTATTGTAGACTAAGTAATCTAAATGCTAAAATTAACGTTGGACGTGAAATGCCTCCTGGGATGATGGTTAGCACTTTAACTGGAGCGTAAGTTGAAGACAACCTGCGATTATTTAGTTTTTACTGTGAGGCATAACCTCCCGCGTTTGTGATGGGTAATATGTTCATGTGATATCAATATAGGCGATAAAATCTGTCACTTAAGAATTTTATGCTTATTTACTTGAAAACATGCATTAACATTAAATTCAATATCATTCATGTCTTCTAAACACGTAAGTAGCTTTGAAAATAGTTTCCACTAATTTTCTTTTACTTAAAACAGTGGGGCTGCGGAAGTAATGTTATTCACACAGAAGTGCATATGTATATATATTGTAGGCTTGACTTCTGGGAGGTGGTGGACATTAACTTCAATTTCCTCTGTGTGAAGGTGTTGATTTTTTAAATTGAACATGCCTAAGTCGTTTAAAGAACGTTTCAATGATTAACAGTTAGTGCGATGTTAGGTATAGTTTCGTTTCGCTACCATATCACCGTTCGTAAAGTGATCTATTTGCTCCATCGAGGGGCACCTAAGGTTGAGTAGGGCAGTTGCTTCTTCTCATTGCTTTTCACATATTTATTTCGAATCTCACAAAAGGGTTTTGAGTATTTTATTATTCCTTTATGCTGCCCCCAAATACAAAATATCCCTGTCCATCTTGGCATCTCAATATCTTAAGCATGATGAAAAAACCACTTCGTACAATTCCACACTTATTTATTTTCCGATCGATTTCGACTTCTATACGGTGTCATTTTCAGGATACGTACATTGAATCGAATTGTACCAGGGGTTTTTTCATCATGGTTAAAGTTGAAATTTCAACCAAGGAACGCATAACTCCACCAGTCTAATCTCAATTCCGGTTTTTCTGTCAGCTACTCATATCTTCGGAAATAAAAAGGCGGTCTTAAGGCGTTTCGATACTAAGCAGCCTGCGACGGAAAATGGCGATTGGCCTTCTAATCCACACTCGCTACGGAGAGCGTTGCTTCGCTTCCTCTCCGCCGGGGACCGCTGCCCTCGCGTCGTCGTCACGCTTTCGAGAATCGCCACTGTCTCCTACCCTTCTCTACCCTCCCCTCCCTTCCCCCCCTGTCCCCCACCCCCTCCCAAGGTTACTCGTCCCGTTGTCGCCGATTGCTTTCACTGAGCAAATCGTGTTATCCAACGTAACGTAATTTCAGCTTTCATTTCCTTGTTTGTCGGCTTCTCTTGAAATAGGTCGGGGGCAAGTCGACCTTAACGATTCCGCAACTAGAGCAATTTCATCTTGAATTACGTCGTACTCAGTGCTTATAATTACGATTTGTTGCCACTATAAAAAAAAACTGGAGGTGGCGTTTTTTAATCTCGAATCCAAACCAAGTATATTTAAACTAAAATTTGTTTCCAGGACCTCTCCTCCGGACAAAAAACTCGCGGCTTGCATTTGGATTACGCAGTAATGAACCTGGAAATAACGAAAACGTTAATTTCGCGAGCATTTCAGTGCAACACAGTGATGCACGTAGCTGAATACCCAGCGGAGGGGATTAGAATGCTTGAAAAGAGACGTTCAAATACTTTTCCTTAGAATGGTGTACTCGGTTATGTTTGTAATGTACCAAGAAATATACCCTTCCGATGAGGAATACAGTACGTGTATTCATATCCTTCCAACTTGTATCATCTGGACCGTGCAGGTTCATGCATGCCCTTTATTTTAACCCTCTGTGTATGCGTTTATCATAATGAGGATCCATCGCGAATTTCCGGCCTTGCGGGCGCGTTCTGCAGATGGCCAGCGGAGCGTATGGGGAAATAATAGCGGGGAGAACCGCGATCCTTCGTGTGTCTATCGGTGGGGAGGGGATTGCCGGGAGGGATTGCCGGGAGGGGGGGGGAGTGAGTTGGCACATGGGATGAGGAGAGAGGCTAGTGTCGGAGGGAGGAGGGGGCGGAATCCCCGGCTCGCTTCAAATCTCGTCACAAATGTCTCCCGCCCCCACATCCCCCGGCTCCCGGCAACATCAGAGCGAGGAGTGGGGGGGAGGCCAGCCACCTTTAGGGCGCTACCCCCTCCCACCCCATTGGCATCTTCCCCCTCGTCCTTATTTGCATTCTTTCTTCGCGAGTTTTTCGGAGAGTGGTTTCCTCTTCCCACATCTCCGAAGGCACATCCCCCCTGCTCCCCTTTGGAGTTTCCTCCCCGCTGCGCGACCAACCCCCCTGGCAAGGGTCCCTGCTCCCACCATCCCTCCTTTTCTCAAAGGCAAACACTTGGTCCTGTCCTTGTATCTCCCCCCACGCATCCATCCTCTTGTCGTCGATTTCGTTCCAATGACTTCTCCTCCTGTCCCCTGACTCGTCGATTGTTTCGAGGTTTTGGGGCGAAGCTTATCCGACGAGGTGCGTCGGGTGGATTTTGGCGTGAGTGTGGGACGGAAGTGGGCGGGGCGGGTGCTGTGCGAATTGATTTGCATTGAAGGAAAAAGTCGAGAGTTTATGGCCGCTATGGAGGTGTGGTCTCTGGATCTTCCTCCTCTTTACAAGTATAGGCTCCTTCCATCCAACGCTTCTTATGCACCCTTACCTTTCATCGTGTTAGGCGTTCTTCTTATGTTATCGTGAAAAAAATAGAAGTCGCTACTTTTCAAAGGGTGGTTATTTCTAGATAGGCGGCAGGTTGTTCGGCAATCTACATATGCCGCAAGTACTACGGCTGCTGTGCGACCCAATAGTCCTGTCTTCTTTTTTTTGTTTCGTGACTTATTTCGCAACATTTCCGCTGTCAAAAATATATTTATTTTCAAGATGTGACTCACGGTTTGCTCTTGTATAAAATAATGTAATGCACGCCCGCATGTCTACATCAATCTTCATCTACAAATTACCCTGCAAGCCACCTCAAGGGTGTATAGCAGGGGGTGAGTGGTCACAGACGTGCATTACACTATACCCTATTAAAGTTAGTGTAACTATGACTATTGATGCATTAGCGTAAATCGCTAATGCTCGTCCTACCGTACGTATGTCCTTCCGCATATACCTACCGTGCAGCCGAGAAAGCTGTTATCTCTTAGAAATTGATGGGAGCGCAACGTTTTACAAAGGATCGATGAAGTTCTCTCCATTTTGCTATTGTCCTAAAGGATGTCCTTTAAGACTTCTAGATGGTCTCGCGGAAGAAAGTGATCGTTCTTCAGGTCTAGATTCAGGATGCACTAAAGAGAGAGAGAGAGTGGTAGAATGGCAAGGATGCGTTTATGCTTAATGGACGCTGAATACGAAGAATAGTGCAAGAATCTCCGGAAGCTTGACGCTTAATTGAGGTGGCGTCAATTTCTTCCTCGAGGCTTTCTTTTGTGATGAGAAACCTCCTTTACATCCGGATCTCCTCAATACGTCTAATTTTCTCAGTGAATTATAAAAATAAAAAATGAGGTAGTGGCCTTGTTGTTTCCTGTTACATTTTCAGGTCTTTATCGGCCTTGGTTCTCATCCTATCCAAGTTTTCCATTCACTGCCCCATGCTGTCATGTTATATTGAGTAAGTTTCAGCAATCTTCATGGAAGAGTGTTTTCACAGAAATAGACAGAGACTGCATTATAATGCGGGAGGTTTTTTTTAAAGCCTTCGGTAACTCTATGACCTAATTAAATCATTCGGTTTCGTATTGTCATTTTGAAGAATATTACTAGGTTATGCCGTCGCAATCTTAATATCAAGTGATCACTAATGTACTTCATGGGAAATGAAGAACCTTCCGCTGGGCTTACCGAGATCTGATATGACGTATTGAGATTTAAATATCAGTTTTATAAATTATACCTTTACTTTATTCACAAATATTTGACGGGTCGTCGTCAATTTGTGATGCAATCGGTTCTACGTTGAGAACCTTCGGAAGACGTGCAGCTCTTCATACAATTGTAGAAGAGTCTGCTGTTCCGTTGTTTTTGCTGGTTGATAGCAACACGCATTTGTACAGCGAGGTCAATCAATCAATTGACGCGCACCGGATGCCTGTCGGGTAGGTGTCACCGCATTCATTTCCGATGGCCGAGAAAAATGTGCCGCAGTTGACGAGAGGTTGCTGGGTGTCTTGGCGACGGTATTCGTGTGCGATTGTGTGTAGCTGTTGGCGGTGTTAGTGACGCGATTCCTTCCTATCACTCGGTCAACCCTCACTAACGTGTCCGCTGCCCCGGTTTTGAGAGAATCCCATAGTTCCCTCCGCTGTTGACTCTTGAGTTTATCGGGGCGAGGGAGTGACCAGGGGGGGTTGGAATAGAAGGGGATGGATGGTTTGATTTGCAGGTCCAATAGTTGAGTTTGCTTATCTCCGAGTTTCACGGCCGGATTCTCTCTCCATTCATTAACCTCGGAAATTTTTCATCCCTTCCGTTTTCGTGGTTTTTTTAAAATCGATGTTTGAGGAGTGAACGGCTCACCTCACCCTCTTGATGCTTGTTTGCTTGTGCTTGCGGTAGTGTCGTCTTCCTACCCACAACGCACCCAACCGCCCTCCCTTCAATCTGTCTGTCCCCCCCCCTCAGCCACACACCCCCCTCTCCCCCCATTTGTTTACTTTGAACGTCTGGCGGATCGTTCTTGCGAGAGGAGGTCGTCCCAGAGATTGACGCCCCTGGCAGTGGGTGACCGATGTCGATATACGTAAGGGGCGGGGCGGGAGTAGGGGAAGGGACAACGAGAATGTTCTGCAATCAATGGGCTAAGGTCATTTGGAAAACTGGCACAACGCTACGGGTTCGATAATCCCATGAGGTGTATATTATGAGGCGTTATTCCATTCCTCATGATGGAAATTCGTGTTTTCTAATATTTAACAGTATTGCAAAATGGTGGTGTTGGATTTGTTTATTATTTTCAAAAGATCCCTGCGCAAGGCGTTCACACATAAGTTCATATCTTCTCGTGCGTACGTCCGGTTAGTGGATGCTAACGCGCGAGTGTACGATTCAGAAATATGATGAGAGAAATCTTACGTATATTAAGGGTGGAAATTATAGGGCGATTCCACGAAAACTCAACCATGGCCGTGGCTCGACCAAGAGTTTGCCGTAATTTTGATCAAATTTCTTCCAGAGTGATTCATAAAATATTATAGCGGAGTATCTCGGTCAAGTTCGTTAATGGGAAAAATTGGACTAAAGTTTTTTTGAAAAATTGAAATATTACTATAATTCCCTCAATGTGAAATGTATTGCATTCGTTTGAATGAATTGTACTGCCTCAAGGCCGTTTTACACGGTACATTAATTTGTACAAACTCTTCCGTGAACTCTTGCATGCGGCAAAATGTATCGTGTAAAGCGGCAAATTGTATGAACGCTTGTGCGAATGTCTCAATGCCTGCACGGGAAATAGAACCTGTTCTAATTTCGTTGAGACAAACGTACAATCTCACGTACATTCGTTTGTACAAAATCTTTCATCGTGTAAAACGGCCTTAAGACTACAACGAAAAAGTTTTGTTTGAAAGAGTTTTGATAGCGCCAACCATTAGCTCAAGGGGTGGAAAAAATAGGATTTTTCGGACAAAAAAATCGCTCTTTCAATTGTAACCACACAATTTCATTAGTAAAGCCAGGATCAGATTCGTTCAAAGTTACTGTAGATCTAAAACTAGACTAAGCTAGACTAAATATAATCTAAAATTTGTATCTGAAACAATTGTTTGTTGGTGAAATTTGTTGAAATGTATCTTCATTGACTAGAGATGGAATAAACTGCTTAAGGATAGCCATCTGCTTTCAGAACGCCATATGACTTTCCTTCCCTTACTGCAAGAGGTGAGCAAATTTAGCCGAGTCTATATTTAAAAAAAAACTTTGAAATGTACGTGTCCCTTCTAGGCCCGGCGTAGAGGGATATTTTTCTTAGTTCATTATATTTCTTAGGTGAGGCAGGGATTAATTTTCTGGGGAAGTGTATTTTTTTATTTTAGAAGGTCCTTTCTCGGAAGCTCTCTTGCGTTCATGGTTTACCGTTAAGTGGGGATCTTAAGGGTGCGAATCGCGTAGGTTTTACGGATTCAGTAGGCTTAAGATAGATGGTTTAACGATTAAAATGTAACGAGACTATCAGTCACTCCACAGGCGATAGTTTGTGATTTAGTCAACAGGGAATTGATGGGGTTTTCACTCAACTGCGATTTCTATATGCAAAGGAAACATCGTGAGTGATGAAGATTAGAGTTATTTTGTGATTGGTACTTCATTATGAGGGTATGAGTGAATTATACCGTGATTTATGTAAATATTGCCTAAAATTGATAATTACTTAATGATTTATTTAATTCAAGTTGTTTTTTCCATAGAGGTATATCGAAAGGATTTAACTGAATATATAGATACTTTGTTGAAATATATCTTCATTGACTAGAGATGGAATAAACTGCTTAAGGATAGCCATTTGCTTTCAGAACGCCATTGATTCTCAAGGTTTAAAGTTGTATGAGTTAGCATGCGCTTTATCAGGTACGATCAGGGGCTTTTGCCGGCCTCGGTGGCGGCTGGGTAACGTCCTCGCCTGCTAACCCATGGGTCGCGGGTTCGAATCCCTCCTGGGGAGGATTTTTCACTTCCCAGGGCATGGTTGTTTGTGCTTGTTATTGTTGATTGTTAATACCCCGATATAAAGGCCAACGAGTGCTGTTTTCGGTGGTTAAAAAATAAATTAATAAATAAATGAGTTAAATGCCTAATTGGATAAAAATATACTTTTTTATAATAATAATGCGGCAGTTCTTCGCCTTGTTTCCCGAATGAATAACACTTAATGCCTTATTAACGACAGTGCATGCTGGGGAAGGGCAAGAAAATCTCTTTTGTCCGTATTCGACTGACTCATCACCTTCTGGTATTATCTAATCACCTTTAAAGCATTCTTCAACACATTTTATGTTTAAATAATCGTCTGACCACGGAATGCGTGCATCAACTGCATGTAGTTTTCATTTTTACCCCTAAAAGACGCCACCTTCAGAAAAGAAAAGAGCGTAAAAGGGTATTTACGTGTGGGTGCGTGATTCGGCATGTTCTGCAGCGGAAGGATGAGTCGCTTGGGTGGTGGGAGGGGAAGTGAAAGGGCGGGGGGATAAAGGGGTCGCTGCAGATGACCGCTGTGTGCAGAGCGGGCTAGGGAGTTGAAAGGGGATCGTCGCGTGCTTTGAAACGCACGCCAGCAGTCGATTCCATCTACCCCCCTCTCCCGTCATGCATCGCAGGGAATGGGGCCGATTCAAGGAAGTCTGAGGGGGGGGGATGAGTGGGTGCGGAGAGTATATGTTGATATTTTCGTCCAAGGACGTCGCCGTCTTTGACGTTAAGTCTCTCCCACGCCGTGCCGGCGGGCGGCGCTGAGGGGAATCGCGCGGGAAGGAGAAGGTGGGTGACGACCGTTTAAGGAACACCCCTCCAGTATCCTTCCTTTCGGGAAAAGTAAGGGCAAGGTGATCACTCGACCTTTACCGGAACGTTTCTACTTCTTGAATTGTAGAGGCTTTCAAGGTTTTCCCGTCATATCGACTTGTAAAAAGGTTGTGCATTTGCTCGAACTTTATATTTACTTTACTGTATGTATTGCATATATTTACCTTTTTAGCCGTCTTTTGACCGGAACCAGAGTAATTTTTGAAAAACATTGAAGTGTTCCATGCACAATGCTGTATAATTTGTTTTCAATTTAGCATAATTTTATTCACTCCGACATTTGGTTATCCGAAATAATGCTTTGTCTTGAATTAAAAATTCCTGTCGAGCGAGTTATAAATCTTTCTGCGCGTCTGTGATATTCGTAAAAGTTAGTTCTTGTATTTTTAGAATTATTTGGATTTATTAGTAGTTGGTTATTTAGTTCGTAATTGGAATAGAGCCTGAATTGATCTATGCAATCATTAATCCAACCTAAATCTTCGATTTGAGCGGACAGCTCGTTATATCCTTCGTCTGTGCACCCAAATATATCATGATGAGGTCAGTGTGTTTTACTGTGGGGTACGATTCCCCGAGGCTTACATTTCATTCTACCTTTATCTTTGATTCATAGTCTTTCTCAAAACAGTCAGTTCTCATGACTTGAAAAGGAAAAATCGGTTAACTTTTTTTCCAGAAAATATTTTTAAGACGTGAAGAGCATTTGCTCCATATCGATGCTGCTATCTAGGTCAGTAGGTGCATTTTAGTCAGTGGGGTTCGTCATATCTTCGTGATATCTTGAGTTTTCGCGGTATGTGAACTCCTGAGACTAACCTTCCTCTCAAGAGGTAAACTTTGTGGTGCTGCTAAGTTGTAGTGAAATGGACTTGTAATCGATCCGTGCAACGCAATAATAGAACGATAACTTCCTCCAAAGGAAGTCCTTGGTATTTATGCCAGCAGCGTAAGTGTCCCGGCTGAAGAGAACGCGTGCCATGGGACTTAAGTCCTTTTATTGCGATATACTGTTAACGTTATTCCTGAAGAATGCGATTCAAATACGATAAATACATGCAAATTGAGTTTCCTTTCGAATGTGAACCCCATTCAGTTATTCATAATGAAATAGAATAAAACATTGTACTGTTTTCGTCATGCTTTTAACGACACAAGTTTCCGAAACTAGGGAGAAATTGAACTATGTATCAAGTGTGAAAAAAGTATATTTCTTATTTTATTCCATCATGAATGTCGAAAGTGTTCACGTAGTCACGCCTGAGGTAATGTCCCATATAGTTATTCTCTTGAAATGATGATGATATCAACTTCGAGAGGATGTATCGACTTGGAGTGGTTAGAAGTTGTGTAATTCTGGGTAATGCCTTTTGATATTGCGGTGCTTGTCAACTGTGAGTGGTTCTAGCGTCTCAATTGGCGAATGAGAGGAGGAGGGGGCTGGTGGTTCCCGCGATGGGTCAGCGGAGACTGGCCGCCTCCTCTGCAGATTGCGACGCGCAAGATCATCAAGAGTCCCGTTAGGCGCAGTAGCGTAGTCGGAGGCGACTCGGGCGCGTGGCGCTCTCTGGGCGTCAGAATCCGAAAGCTTTGAGTGGAGTTTCGCCGCACGAGGCAGCAGTGTCAGATCGATAAGAGAAATTGAAAAAAAAAAATATTTGTAAAATAAGCACATAGCCGAGTGTATTTCGCGTCGTATAAGACGGTTGAACAAGTAATTCGGTGAGAGTTTTATAATTTACTCTTTAAGTCGGACATTTTTTAGAATCTCGTTGGCTTTCATGTAAGAACTCCTTCGCGGCCACTGGTGATTCCTTTGGATTCGTTTCGTGAGAAGACTAGAATCAGTTCTATCATTAAGAAATCGAGTAATGGCGTCCTTTAAAAAAAGGTTTAATGTCTATGTGCTGAACTTAAATGAATATTAGGACATTATGATGTGAATCTGGGGAAGAAAATCTTTTGATATTATTTTAGTTAAGCAGGAAATCCAAGAAAGAAAATATTGAAATATTTGTGTGCATCACTTGTTTTAAATGACATCAAATTTAAATAGTAGGATAATGGAAGTATCCCATGTCAGCTTCTGATGCTGCGGCGAAGGTACGCAGATAAAGGAGTGTGTGTTGACTAACAAAATGTATGGGCATCGCTGTGGAAACTCCTTAAATATTGCTCAGTATTTTACGCTTTTATCTTTTTAATCTTTAATTTTTTATTTCGCTATTCGTATGAGTTTATTTATTTAGATTTTACCTAATATCATTTCCTATCTTCCTAATGTCTCTAGAGAGTAAAACGCAACGGCTGTGATGTAAGTTTTACTGTTAATTAACTTTTTATTTTAATCAGCGAGAGTTTTTTCAAAAGAAGTTTGTTGATTCCTTTCCTAAAAAATAAGTGTAGGATATTTCATTGGAAAAATCATAAACTTATTTGCAGTGTTGAAGCAGCACCATAGGGTGAACGCCCGATGATCCCATCATATATTCCAACGAAATGCATCATCTGTATTAACCGTCTAGTGATACAAGAACTAAAGTGTTGCTATAACCTAGGTAAGCATCTCGATGTTTATTTGCAACTGCCTTCTGCTGTGTAAATGCGTGTTACTTTGTGATGTAATGCCATTAATTGAGTGGAGAGCGTGTGGCGTTAGTGTTCTGGGATAGTGTTCCGTTGTTCTCGTCGTCTGAAGTGCCTTTGATACAATCTGCAAAATGGTCGATGCTGAGGCTGTGCCATGTCCTCGGTACCATTATTAGTTTTTTTTTTCGTGGACGTTGGGGATAAAATCAGGAGTATTTTTTTTACATTTTAAAAAGGACGGAGTGGAGTTCGCCGCGAGGGGTCTTCTGCTTTTGCGTCGCGCCTCGGCCAATTCATCACCACCCCCCCATCACCACCCCCCCCCCCACCATCACCACCTCCCCATTACCACGCACTCATCGTCGCTGCCGTTAGCTTTTTTTCGAAGGCTGAGGCGGCAGCGCCCCATAAAAGCTGGAAAAATAAGCTTTCGAAGTTTCTTCGCGCGGAGAGGTTGTCGGGGATCCCTTTGCTATCCCCCCCCCCACCCTACCCCCCACCGCTCGCAACTCCCCCTTCCCTGGAACAACAGAGAGGACCCTGAGTACCGTGGCACTCGCACCCTCAAAGCTTTCCCGCCCCAACCTGCTCTGTTTTCGGATTCCGGCCATAAAAAACGTTAATTAATTATGCGTTAAAAAGCGTTAATGCCCGCGCCGCTCGCACCCTTCTCCTCTCCCCGCCGAGCCATCGCCTCAAATGTCTTTGAAGAGCCCCGCCTCCTCCTCGCTCGGCTTTCCCCCGCCTCAGCTGCCACTCCCCTTACCACGGGGAACTTTTATCATTTTTTAAAACTATTCGCTGAGTGAAGTTCATATTCTTAAATGTGCATGACATAAGTGTTGCGACGGGGACCTTAAGTAAGGGTCTAATAAAGAAGCTGATGAAGAGCTTGGAATGGATTGTGGCGTTGTATGGGGCAGAAACGTGGACCTTGAGAAAGGAAGTCGAAAATAGGCTGAAGGCTTTCGAGATGTGGGTGTGGAGGAGGATGGAGAAGGTGCGTTGGACGGAAAGGAAGACAAATGAGTAAGTGCCTGGCGTAGTTGGCGAGGAGAGGAAACTTGTGGATGAGATTAGGGGAAGGCAGGGTAGGTGACTGGAAGGGGTAATGAAGGACGATGGTTTGCTGAAGGCCGTGATAGAGGGAAGGATGTTGGGCAAGAAGAAGGGCAAGATGTTGGATGTTGGGAAGGGTGAAGAAAGAGAATACGTTTTATGGACGGGATGAAGAAAGGTAGGACTTATGCTGAGATGAAGAAAGAAATACTAGAGGTAGAAAGATTAATACACGGGTAAGAGTCTGTTGGATTTTCTCTGACTTTTTAATTTAGATTACTCCGATGATGATGGAGTGTTGTCGGCTTGCTTGATAAAAAGACCGCGCGCTTGGCGGCGTCAAAACGCTACTCTTAACGGAAACCTTTCTGATGTGATCGCGGAACGACATCGCTTCCAACAACTCGTTTTCGCGTGGATCAATGTTTTGGGTCGATTTTAAGTATTATTAAATATTTTGGTGGCGTTTGAGGTGTCGGAATTACCGAAAACCGTCTCTGGTTAAAGTACCCGTACCTCTGTCATTTCATGCCGAATCCTAGAGCACTTAACCGACTTTTATACAATCTCCTGGAGTTGAAATCGTTTCTGTCATTAGGTAGGAGGTGAGTCTTGGTCACATTTGAAAGTAGGATGGATATTGTCGTAAATGGCACTTTTTCCTTGTCACTTCCAAGTATTTATTTTTTCTGTTGTGTTTCCAATGGCGTTATATGTGAGGGGAACAACTCGCCGTCGGAGACTCAATTTATTTCGCGGTGATACTCCGCAGAGGGTGAAGGTGAGAGCGAGTGAGGACTTAGAGGAAGGTGGTGGTGGGTGGTAAAGGGCTGCCATCACCTCCCTGCTGCCCCAAGGAGGAGCCCTTCCGCCAACTGTGAAAAATGGACCGATAAAGTTGTTGAGGGGGAGAGAGGGGCGGGGTGAGGCCCGGCACGGGAGGGCCTTCGCTTAGGGGACGGGCGCTCTTGACGTGTGTGTGTGTGTGTTGGATCTGTGGCGAAGTGAAAGGAGAAGTGCCTTCCCCTCTTCAGCCTCCGTCTCCGACGCCCCTCCCGTCGGACGGGGGTTGTCGGGAAGAAGGGAGAGCGGCGGGGGGAGCGGCGGGTGACGAGTGGGTGCAGAGGGGAGGCGTTAAGGAGTCCTCTGATCCTCCCCGAGGCTTGCGAAAGGTGAGGGGGGTGGTTGAGCGTGGGAGGAGACGTCTCCACGGTCCGAAGGGCGGGGTAAAAGAAGTGGGGGGAAGAAGACTCTTTGCTCCTTTGCCTCTCCATGGAGGCCTAGCGGGAAGGGATAGGAGGGTGGTGGGGGGAAGAGTTGAGGGGCCCGCCGGGAGTGAAAGTGTTTTCCGGTGGTTCGGGCGTTTTTCGATGGTCCAATAACAGTTTGCGGTGGACGCAAGAGGGACGGGAAGTGTGGGTGGGTATATTGAGGAGGTGGAGGAGGTCGTGAGTGTGTGTGCCGTGCTTGGCGTAAGGGAGTCTCCCTTCCCTTCAGGTTAGGGTGCAAGGGGGGAAGGGGTTGTTGGTGGCCGTGTGGAGGGGATGGGGTTGACGGAGGGGTTGGCTGGTGGAATGAGGGGGTGGGAGTTTAGGGGAGATGAAGGGGAGGAGTGGTGTCTGGGGAAGAAATTAATGAATCCTCCGGGTGAGAAAGAGGGTTATTTATTATTTCGGAAAATCCTGGCGTTCTGGAGGACTTGGGGAGGTTTTTGGGTTACGGAGGGGGAAGTGGAGAGGGGCAAAGAGGTGAAGACCCCCGGTAATCCACCCGTCCCACCTTTAACCCTCTTCGACCGAATAACCATCGTCTATTTCCTCCAACCCTCAGTCCAATACACCCTCGGCTTGTATATATAAAATGTATGTGCGCACAGAAGCCGGCACATACGTATGTGATGCATTCCTCGTGGAGGTACACGAATATATGTCTGCCTCCTCCCTTCGGAGTGAAGGGAATTGACGGCCGAGCACCGTTAAGGCTCCCGCAACGCTTGAGCGGCTAACCCCGCGAGTAAAAGCGACGATTAAGCATGTCGGAAGTGATTATGACGGGAGTTGTTTTGGAGAGGGTAACTCTTGGCGCGGGTGTGGGAGCGGGGAAATGAGGTGGCGTCAAAAGGGAGCCCCCTTGCTGTTGGCCCGTGAATCAACCCTCGTGAATCACCCTGGCGGAAGATACGTCAGGCCTCGTTAGGAAGGCCTCAGCGGGATTCTCTCGGGAATTTATTTTAGGTAATTCGGCTTCTGCAAATCGTAAACGCGTGGATCACCGAGCATCCAATCCGTCTATGCCTCTCTCGCGACTGCTTTTAATCCTTCTGTCTTCGTTACGTAAAGAGACCCGCATTAACGTATCAGAATGATTAATATCTTTTATTTAAGCTGTTTTCCCGCTTGTTTTTGTTTCGATTATCTTTTTTAGTTTATTCTTCAAAAATGAATCGTACCCTGTCTCTTGGGCTGCCTTATGGTTTACCCTAAGGCTCCGGCATAATATCCTCCGTTTGGTAAATATCTTTTTCATCCTTTTTCTGGTTTTTATTGGTGTGAGTTGGAAGTGACATCAGTTGGTTATCCACTACTGGCCTGATTTACTAGCAATACTAACCGCTTTTCCTCTTTCCATCTGGTATGTGCTTATGATTTTCTGTTAAAGCTGTATGAGTTTCCTCCTCCTTGAGGCTTCTATCCGACGGTTAGACAATTAGTTATCCTCTTGTATCCTAATGTACATTATTTCGCCATCCATGTAATATCGTTACTGCTATTGGTTGAACAAAAATCCTTAAATCTCTAATAAGTTATTGAGTTATGAGGGAAAGGTCATGTCGTAGTGCCTTATTGTGAGCTCCTGTGGGGTTAACCCTGATTTGAGATCTAGTTTGAGTCTCTGTATTTCTAATTTTCCTTCTCATTATTCTCTAGCCTTCCATTCTTATTTGCTGTTATTATGTAGAATGTCTTAGATGTTCGACGAGTCTGTGATAACTTCTTATGGGTATTTACTTAGACTAATTTACTCACCATTTTCTTGTGCTCTTAGACGTTTGAAACGCACATCAAAACTTCGTTTTTACTCAATGATTATGTGTGATATTCTCAATTTCGTGCTTGTATTGTCGCATAATTATTTTTATTGTGTTCATTGGTGTCGACCTGGAAGTTAATGGTAATTCTTGTCGAGCCAGTTAAAACATCTGAGCTTCATGCGATTTGTTATGTGATTTCTAAGCCAATTTAGTAAATCTTGTAAATTGCTTGAGGGTTGTGTTCTGTAATTTATATGGAATAATGTACCCAAGTTTGGAATTCTAAACGATGGCCACGGGCTCAAAAATGCAGCCAGGAAGGATATTACACCCTCGTGCTTCAAGCCAGAGCGCCTGTAAACTGAAAACGTGAATTTCATTGAACTGCGGCTGAAAAGATATTCGGGTGACATTAAACGATCCGCCTCTCCCCAACCCACCCAACCGACGGACCAGCAGCGGCTTCCTCCGAGGAACTCGAATCCTTCTCTCCTATCCGTCCACCGAGTCGTCCTCTCCATCCTGGCCAAGGAGTTTGAACTATACTGAAGGTGCTATCTGGGAGATTTTTATGTTAATAGCAATGTATTATCCGCGCACTATATCTACGTAAAATATTGTATTCACGATTTAGGTTTCGTTGTAGTACATCATCAGCTGGATCGAATTCGATGATGTGGTACAACAACGAAACCTAGGTCGAGAGAAAAAAAATAATGTGGAAATAATAAGTTATTCATCGTTATTAACATGTAAAATTTCCGCGAAATTAGACTTATTTTTATATTTTATTTATATTATATATATTTTATTATTTTTATTAATATTTTATTACGACCGTATTGTTTTAGTGTAATCGGAAGTCCGCCATCTTGGCATGTAAATTTTTGTCAAAGGAGTGGGCTTCCAATCGTAGAACTTGCAACTTACTTTTTACCGTGGAGTATGGATGCTATTATTTAATCAAATTTTAGCGAGAATTCCCATAATAAATGTCCCACATTATACCAGTGTCTCCATGTCTTGCCGAAAATCTCTTGCAAGTACGTGAACGGCTAGTTTTCCTCGTCTATTGCCATCAGAACGCAACATCCAGAGGAGCTTCGTGGATTAGCAAGCAATGGTGGAATTCACGTGAAGTTTTTTTTTTACTCTGAAATTTAAGTACCACCGATTTATATTTCTCCCGTAATTGAGTAGTTGGTGCTACCTTTGCGATTTCAATCATTGTTGTGGTGAAATTAATCTTCTTGGCCTTCCGGTTCCTTCCACCCCTGATACGCTCCCTTCTTCATGCCGTCTCCAGTGTGGGCACATTCCCACCTCGTGTTCCTTACCTTATTGCTCCTTGTGATTGTGCACTTGTCTCGGCAGGCGACGCCGCGGGACGCTGTCCCGGGCGGAGAGGGGGGAGGGGAAGAGGGGGATGGGGGGAGGAGGAGGAGAGTACTCTTTTGAGAGGAAGGAGATGACGGGTCCACGGGAGAGAAGAGGCTGTCATAATGACGGGCGTATCCCTCCTGCTTGCCTTCTCCTTTCTCTCCCCCCTCCTACTCTCCCTCCATCTTTCTCTTCTGCTACCTTTCCTCCTGCCTGCCGGGAATTCGTTTTCATTTTCCAAGTCCCCTTCTGCCAAGGCCTCCTCCTATTTCCTCTCTCTCTGCTTCCTCCCTTCCCGCACCTTCCCCCCCATCTTTTGTTGATTTATCTTCCTTCGGCCTCCCAGCCAGCCGCCCCTTCCCGGTTGCCCCGTCTTATTTTCAGGGGCTATTCCGGGATATCTGTTGGGGTCTTTATGCGTCGCGGGAATTGGGGAAACCGTTTCCGGACATTAATTTGTCATCGCTGCGGTAACGCTTTCGTCCACGGAGGAATAGTCGGGAATCGGATTGGAATTGAATTCTCCTTTCGGGGAAATGGGAGCACTTTCTCTCTGGCCGTGGCCAAAATACATACCTACTTTGGTATTCGTGTCTTTCGTCATCTATTTGCTCTTACATATAAAAAAGAGACTTTTCCTCACTGAAAGGTGACCTCAAATGGTCTTGCTGATGGGAAAGATATTTCGAGAATCGACGACGGGCGTAAAGGAGATGGTAATGCTGTCTTTTTCGAATTTTTATTCTATATAATAGCGCAGAATCATTGTCTTGTTGAAAATTTGCCTTAAATTGGTTTGTCAGATCGCTCCTCTCTCATGTACTGAATATAAGTTGTTGTTTTTAGTGAAAATCTACTGTAACTAACACTTACGGCGGCTCATGAAATTCAATCATTCGAGGAGAGTATGTGTTCGTTCTGCAAGGCACACGCCGATTATTATGAAGTTTGGTTGACTGAAAATCAGCAGTGGTTTAGCCATGCGTTTTCTATGGTTCTTGGTAGAAGTAAGGCCGGAACCCACGGCTCATTTATCGAATTAGCCTGTTCTCCATATTTCAGAATTACTCTGATAAATGTGACGTATTCTTGGGTGAAAATAAATAATGGAACGGTCGATTCTCGAGTTTCTGGACTCGGTATTTTTCTTGATTTTGTTTTTTTTTATTCTTTTCGTGAGGAAAAGGAAAGAATTTACTCGTTATTCTTCCCATAGAATTCCATATTACATTCCCCAATCTCTGCGGTAATGCCCATTCATCACTTTATCCAGTCGATTTCATTTTGTATCGCTTTATGAGGAACGAAATGGAACATAATAACTGGGAACACTTGGCATTGAAAACCAATGACGATGATGTTTTGTTCGATATAAAGCGGAATTGGCCGCCGTTATGGTGAATCGGTACCACTCCTTTCTTTGGCTCATCATTTGTGGGATGCCTGCTCTTTGAAGTATTTATTTTGAAAGCCATTCGTTCGAATTTTCTACGGGGTTATTGCAATGTTCAAATCATGTATTTTACAACTTTTCCCACCGCTTTAGTGTTTACTATTCCTGTTGAACCCAATCAGCTTGTTTTCTCTTCTGTTGATTTTCGATAGATGTTACCATTCTCCTACCATTATCGCTCTGCTGCGGGAAGGCTCGTCGAACTGTTGCGGTATGAATCTGCATCGTATCTGCATTGACGCAAGTCATCCAAGTTGATTTACAGTCCTTGACCAGGTAATCCCGATGCTGTCGCCGAGTAGTGGTGCATGCTGGTAATCGTTTAGGGATACAGGAATTCCCATGACGCAATTTTCTCGGAGAAGTGCACTGTTGACAGATGTGAACCCTTTACTATTAGCGAGATTTATTGATGTGATTAAACCTCCTCGGCCTCATCTGCCTTTGTCTCTATGACTGTTGAGGGTGCGTGTACTACTTCTCTTCATCCGGATTTGCTGAAATTATCATCTCCTAAAAGGAAAAGGATAAATCTGGAAATCGAAAATTTTGTATTCTTTCATTAGTGATCGGAAGAGCGAGTGTCCATCGCGTGCAGCTCTTCTGTCATCAATACTTTCGACTTTTCGCTCCTCCTTGTATCTTTGCCGCTCTTTCCGTTCTGCATTCCACCCATTATATCCTCGGGCATTACTGCCCGCGAGCGCTGAACGCGTCACGCCCACAACCGGAATGGGTGAGAGCCTAAATTTTAATGCTCATTTGATTGGCTATTCCGCACCTCGAGCGTAGGGTATGACCGACCATTCCACTGTACAACTCACAGATCTTGCTCAATGCTGTGAGAAACATCGTAAACTAGATGTTGGGAGGGATAGTGATGATGCTCAACTTATTGATTCTCTTTATCTTAAAATATGCTGAGGCGTATTTGTCGCTTCAAGTTGCCTTAAGACGGTGCTTTAATGGGTTGTCCCTGAGAAGATATGACAAAAATGCGTCATGCATGGTCTTCTTACGCACTGGAAGCATAATGGAGGGTATAGATCCTAATGAATGTCCAAGGAACCGAAAAATGGACTTCAGGGAGTTGTACCGTTTATGGAAAATTCCATGTGAGGCAGCCTCGCAGCCCTCTTCATTGTGCACATCACATTTATCCCTCCCCGCCGTGAGCACTCGTTCGCGAGCTTCAGTACTTGAGTGAGCCCATTCTCAAAACCCAAGCCCTCGTCTGGGATCTCTCGTCCCCCAAGGTTCGTCCATTCCAATTTGTATTCCCGCGGATGAGTCGTCCTCCATATCACCTTCACCGCTCCTTAATTTCATGAATATGCCCCTATATTTTCCTCTTTGTAACTCTGGTGACGATCCCTATGTCACTAAATCATAGCTGGTGGGTAACTACAGGTGTTTGACGTCCCCCGTAATTAAAAATTTAGATATTTTTACACACTACCTAGGTAAAGGCACGAATAGTTTAAATATTACACTCATTAACGTCTCTAAAAGTTTACCTTCCTTTGAGAAATTTTCAACTAAGATAAATCTCTGATATAGGCTAATGTAGATGCTATAAATTTGAGTCATGCTCAGTGAAGAAGTATGTGCACTAGAGTCCCGCTATTCCGAAATATGTAATTGGGACCGGACACTGTCAGGTTTGCTAAATTTTCGGATTATCTGAAAAATAGCAATATTACAGTAAAAATCCATTGGCATTCTAATTACTTTATTTCGTGTATTGATACACTATTGTTTACATCTATGTACTTAGTATAATAAAATCGCCAATGATTACAGCACATTAAAATCTGTATTGTACAATTTCTACAGTAAAATATCGTATTACTGTGCCTTACGAGCAGTACCATTTATTCCGAAAATTCGGCTCAGATTAACCGGACTTTCGGACTATCGTAGTTTGGATTAGCGGGACTCTTAGTGTACTCTGGGGCAGTTAAGATGATATATTGAGTTGCTTTTCCAACCGCTGAAGCTCATTCGGGTGCATTCCCATGGGTGTGTATTATACGCTCAGCCTCAGGGGTTCGGCCACAGGCGGAGGACACTCGGTAGCGATGCAACATTATTGAAAGACAAACGCCATTCTGCCACCGATGAGGTGCTCCGTTTGTCTCGTTTGGCTTTTGTGGATCGCCCTGAAATGCTCGTGTCCCTCCGTCAGTTCCTCTCATGCTCCACGCCCGCCTCCGTGTCCAGCATTATAAATCAGGCGTGCGAAGAACTTAAGCAATGAAAACACGAAGTGGGCTCAATCAGTTAATGAGGCGTCTGTCCCCAAACACTTCAACCCTCGAACATTCTCTCCACTCTCCCCCTTGCTGCAATCCTACCCACCCTCTCGACTGTCTGTACCTCTACCGGACTTATTCCGCTTCGTTTAGCCCCGTCAAATCCTTCGCCACAGTTTGTCGACCCCCCCCCCTCTCCGCTGTGGGCGTGGAAAAGAAAATGGAAACATGAACCTCTCCCCAAACCTCGTCTCGTCATCCAAAGAATAAAAAATAAGGCCTCAGGTTTGGTGTCAAGAATATTATTTTTTCCACCGAGGTTTTTTGGCCGTTCAATTTATGCACGAAATTTTGCATTTGAGTGATCCTATTTTTGTTTCGTCTAAGTTTTGAGTGCCACGTCTGTTACATACATTTTTTTCAAGTATTCTACCAGCTGATTGGTAGATTCTTGGACAGTCCCCGTTCTGCATCCCAACCTCATAGACATTGTCTCGCTTTCCCTCCTAAGGATGGCCCGTTATTAGATCCCTCTTCAATTCTTCCTCTTATTTTGTCCACAATTCCTATCCTCTTCCTTCCTCTCCCACGCTTCCCCAGTGTTCTCCCCTCTATCACCCTCTTCAACATGCCCTCTCCTCTCAAAACCTCCTCCATCCATCTCTTCTGCCTTCTCCGAACCTCTGCCACAAGCTTCCTCTCCTCTCCGACCATATCCAATACCTTCTCGTTCATCTTTCTCGCCATCCAGCTCACCTTCTCCATCCTTCTCCAAACCCACATCTCAAACGCCTCAAGTCTACGCACATCCTCCCTTCGCAATGACCAAGTTTCCGACCCATATAGCGCCACGCTCCATATTAAAGTTTTCACCAGCCTTACATACCGTACATTACCGCAACGCAACCGGAACATTACCGCAATCTACCGGTTAAAGGTAGGTTTCATTGAAAGTCAGGGAAAATCCAACAGACTCTTACACGTGCAGTGTCCATCTACCTCTAGCATTTCTTTCTTCAACTTTCTTCATCCCGTCCATAAAACGTATTCTCTTTCATCCCCTTCCCCGCTTATCCAACATCCTTCCCTCCATCACGGCCTTCAGCAAACCATCACCCTTCATTACCGCTTCCAGTCACCTACCCTGTCTTCCCATAATCTCATCCACAAGTGTCCTCTCCTCACCCACCATGTTAAGCACTCATTTGTCTTCCTTTCCATCCACCGCACCTTCCCCATCCTCCTCCACTCCCAAATCTCGAACGCCTTCAGCCTATTTGCCTCCTCCTTTCTTAGAGTCCACGTTTCTGCTCCGTGCAACGCCACACTCCGTTTCAAGGTCTTCATCAGCCTCTTCTTTAGACCTATCCTTACCCCCGTCATCAACTCCCTCCTGTCACTAAACGCTTTCTTCGATAGCGCTATTCTCTTCCTAATGTCTTTGCTACCATGTCCGTTTTCTTCTAGCGTACTACCCAAGTAATTAAAATGCTCTAGGTGCTCCAGTTAGTGCCCTCCTACTCTTATGAACAGTCTTGCTTTTTTCATCATCGTTTGAGTGCCACGTATGTGACTACATATTTAATGTATTCGACGAAAGGAATGGGTATAAATGAATACATTTCTTCCTTATAGTAAGCTGTTGAGGATGGAGGAGGCTTGGTAGATAGATCGGATGACATTTGCTAGTAGATTACGCGTGAGCACATCTGTGTCCAATTCATTAAAAAAAACTTTCAGGGGGACGAACTTTTTCTCAGTTGTTCAAGATAACCACTCGTAACTCCGCATCACTATTGATAGGACCTTATCCCACGGGGAATATTTCTTATCCCTCCCGTTTTCTAAGCGTCATCCTTCCTACCTCTCTCACTGTATGCCGTCTTACGTCAGCAACGGCGTTCGCGACACCTCCCGAACACATCCACGCTGTGGGTTTGGAGGGCGGAGGCTTCAAGCAAAGGCTGGATGGATGCTGGGGAAGGAGATACTTCATCTCCATCCCTTCCCCTCATCTTCCCTGTCTCCTCGGAGTGATGGGGAGGGAGGAGAGGTGAATGTGTCGGCAGGGTTGGCTCGCCCCGAGTTTAGTGGGCCAGGGGGTTCCTCAGCTCGTGGTTTCCTGCTCCTCTTTTAATTGGTTTAGTTTAGAAGGGTGTGTGACGGGCTCTGCGGGGGTGGAGGGGGGGGAGTTGGCCACGAGGACCTTGGAGATGGGGTGGTTATCTGTGAGACAAGAGGGGATGGGATGGATGAGGGAAAGGACGTTTTCTGGAAAGGAGCTAGAGGAAGATGGTTTGGAGTATATCTCCGGCTCTACGGTGACGAGTTGCAGCCGGGGAGGGTTGGAAATGGTAGTGGGTTGGGATAGTTGGGTAAAGCATGACGTATAATGAAAGGGAATGGTGGCAGGGTGTGCGGGGAGGTAAAGAGGAAGGGTTTTTGGGTCGTGCTACGGTTCCTTTTTCCCGAGGACTGAAGGTAGGCAGGGTTGGAATTATTATGGTACCCTCTTAAAGGATTTTCGACGAAGAATTGCTGGATATCAGTCTCCTTTCATATTTCTCTCCTTCTTTCATTGGGTGAGAACGAAGGGTGCGAGAAGTTTCGTCCCGTCTATCCTTCGTGCGAACTCGCCTCCCTGTCTTCCGTTCGTCATCCCTACACTGTCAGCCCTCGACTCTTTCTCGAAAGAGCTCCTTCTTCAATTTCATTGAATCACCTCGTCCGACTGGAGTACTTATCTCACCGTACACTTTAATGATATAAAACATAAGCCTCTCCGGACACTTGTTCTCGTCTTCGCAAGTTTAACAAGGTCACACCCAGCATCCCGATTCCCTTCCAACCTCTTCTCCCACGGTATTTTCTGCCAAGAATTCATATTTTTTCTCGCCTATTCGGTGGATGTTTGTGTTTCAACCACATCTCGTTAAGAATATATATTATTTTGCCCGAAAGATTCTTCCTAACTCTTGTGTAAGCATGTAAAACCTCATAGAAAACGAATAAAAAAGTATAAGAGTGTAAATTGTCTTAAAATTAATTTGGAAAAACATGAAATTAGTTTTATGAGTAGAAACTGACAAAAATTCACCGCTTTATCTCAAAATTCTAATAAATTGAATCATTTTGTATGAATGAATTGGCCCCCTTTTATTTATATAAATGCTGATGGCTATGTTTTTATCTAATATCCAGCTGTTCTGATCACTATCAGTTCTTCTCTTACTTTATGCAGCTCGTTTATGCAATATTTCCGATCTTGATGATATTCTGGCAGCAATTTATTTTTAGCTTTCTTCTTTTCTGAAATATTTGAAGCTTGGACGGGGAAATACGTGTATGTGAAAGGGGGAAAGCAAGTTTTGCTTTCCCCCCTTTAGCCCTCTAAACATTAATACATAGCGAGTTTGTCTACTGATTCCATTCTTTCCCATTACTGATGGTTTGGCATGCTAGGAAGGACTTCTACGCTTTATAGAATTTCACGGTTTTTCTAAATATATACTTGGAATATCCGCTAGTATCTCATCGGATGCTGTTCCAATTCCACTCGCATTTTTCTCAACTTCTGTGGTTTATCCACGTAATATACCTACAACATTAAGCGTCTAAAATCTTTATGGGTCCCATTATTTGTAATAAATACGCAATGCGATGAAAATGGAAACAATACGTTGTGCTCTGATCTTAACCCAAGAGTTTTAAATATGAATTTTATCGGTCTTAATTTTGGTCGTTTCTCTCGGGATATTAGGGTATATCATTAAACGAGAATCATTTCCCTCTCCAATTTACTCTAGTAGTGCTCTCCTCGCCGGATAATTGTTGCTTTGTAAATAATTTCAGCTCCCGTCTGCAGCAAAAGATTTAGTCTTTGGGCGCTTTGGAGAATAATTGCGTGTCCTCCCCGGCTGTACCTACACTGCTGTGAGAGTCTCTTTCTCTCCGCGTATCACGTGGGTGGATTCGTAGAAGGTAATTAGCGACACGGAGGGGAAGGGTAAGGACAGCGGCACTAGGATCTCGTCTTCCTCTTCTTTTTCATGTACACCTCTTTGAATTCGGAACTCTCCACGCTGGCTGCATACGTTTTTCATCCCTCACATCTCTCTCGCTCCCATAGAGCAGCACACTTATTTATTTACTAACACGCGCACACAGATGCGCGGACGTACCCCTTGTGTTGTGCCTCTGAATTTGTATCTCTCTCTCTCCTCCTGTCCCTTTACCTCGCGCACCAGTTCTGTTAACGTCCTTTTCTCTTTGTGATCTCGAAAATAAAAAAATTCAAGCGGAGAGCCACTCCCCCCCCCAACCTCCTTCTTTCGGTATATATATATTTTCTCGTGTCGTATTTTATTGTTTTTTTTATTCCACCGCGGCTCTCGTCGTCGCAACTGGGTGTAACGCGTATAATTCTGCGCAGAAAGGGATTCTTTGTTCGTCCCGCGAAGGCCCTCCCTCCCCCGCAGTGGAACCCATTTTCTTCCCCCTCCTCCCGCTCCGCCTTCTTTTTCATCGTCATCGCGTCCCTCTCTTCTCTCTCCCTCCCCTTCCACATCTTGCCTCTCTCTCATCCTCCTCTTATGTATTCCACGTATACACGCAAACCCCCTCCCCACTCCTAGCCGCCACGCCCCCCACCGCGTTATAAGTGAAACTTTCTTGTTTTAGCCTCCATTGTTTGAACTTATTACGCTTTTAGTCCGGCTATATTTCGTCCTCGTTCCTTGTGTTGCATTTTTTCCTCTCTCTCTCTCTCTCCCCCTCCCTCTTTGCATCGCTCATCATCTTCCCCCTTCTTCCCCCTTCTCCTCCTCCCCCCCCATCATCCCCCCTTGCCTTGCCCTTCCCGTATCCATCCCTCTCGCCGCGCGTTGCTTTTATTCGCATGCCATCATTTATGTCCTTTTAACTTTAAGCAGGTGCATTTGGCGTCCATCACTCCGTCCCCCCCCTTCCCACCTTTTAAACTCCCCTGCTTCTCCCCCTTGCGGCAGTTTCGCGTAGCTCATCAGCGTGATTGCTTTTTTTCTCTCGTCAGCCCTCCCCGCCCCGGCTACGCTACCCACTCCCTTCTCAGAGATTCGAGCTGAGCAAGGAATTTCATTTTTTTGGTATATATATACATATATATATTCGGGTCCCGCATAGCTGGAAGCTTGCTACAATCCCTCCTCCCGGATGTCGATCCAGTTTCTTCAAGAGGACCTTTTTATTTTCATCATTAATTTCGTTCTTTTTTTTGTGTTCCCGTGTACTTGGTCACGCTTGTGCGTGTTTGGGTCATCATTGCTCCCGCATCGTGGGTGTGGGGTGTGGGCGGTGTGAGGCGGTCTAGGAGAGAGTAGGGGTTATTCACGTTGAGAGGGAGGGAGAACTTCGGTTTTGCTCGAGTTTATGCCGCGTGCACCTACTCCTTCCACGGCTTGGGCCTTAATTCCATCCTCTGAGGAGGGAATCTGAGAGGAGTACGAATGCTCGCAATAACAAAGGCGACTATTCTTTTTTTTATTGAGCTTTTGGCTATTGCTGGAAACAGTCGTAAAAGAATGGACTGTCATGGATATGGGAGCGTTATGTTTTTCTCCATAAAAAAATCTCGCCTTGTGTATATCCTTAATGCAGGGTTTTTACAATGCTATGCGCCATCTTCCTTTAGCCTTCCTTCCCGCACGTTTTAAGGAGCCCTTTCTTTTAACTCCTTTCCGCATTTTAAATTGAAATCTTTCCATTTTCTTCCCGGCGAGATCTTCTCTCATCCCGTAACTCCCGAATTGCCGCCTGAATTTTTTTTCCTTACCCTCGCTGATCCTTACGTCTTATCCCGTGCCCCATTAAAAAATAAGTTGAAGAAGGAGAAAGAATTGGAGAAGAAGACGGTGCACTCCCCACCACTCTGCCTCTCTCGCTGCTTTGGCGCGGGTTCCAGTATCGAATTCGTAACTTACGATATTGGCTTAAGGAACATGCAGGGAGTGCGTTCCAATGTGAACTTCGGTCATCATGCGTCTGTTATTGGTTCTAGTACCAAGTACCACGCATTCTAAACTTTGCGCAACTACATCAGCGGCTCATCGTCGTGTTTGGAAGTCAGGAAGAGTAAATTCATGAGAAAAATAATTTATTTCCGAAACTCAAAAGTGAGCTTTAAATACAGTCACGAGCACGCGCAAGATATAGCACTAATTTGTGGACATTTGCAAAATTTAATCATTTGAACTCACCGGAATTTTAACACGGATACGCATTATACCGGTCGAGTAATTATTTAAGCGAGTTGAATGTATGTATCAAGGGGAATTTCACGCTGAAAATAAATAAAAGAGTTAGTTTTCTTAATTTTCGTCAAACTGCAGTCGCTGAAAGATCATTTCCGTTCGTGTATTTTCATGAAACTTACTAGCTTACCAAACTTACCAAAATTTTCGAAGCCAATATCTACGAATTTGATAAACACCAAAGAGGGTGAAAATAATCAAATCTGTCAATGTAGAAAGCTCCTCCGTTGCAGCTATAACAAATGGAGAAAATACATTGATTGTAAGTACATTATATTTTCAAGTAAGTATTGTACAAGGGAGGGAAAGCGAGACAATGTCTATGAGGTTGGGATGCAGAATGGAGACTGTCCAAGAATCTACCAATCAGCTGGTAGAATACTTGAATGATGATTGTACAAGGGGAAATGATTTACGATATGAAGACCATTTCAATGTGTGAATCTTGGTTGTGTTTGCGATCGCTTCGCATTCAGGGGAGTTGCCACGTGCTCTTATTCCACGTGCTCTTATTCGTGCTCTCTCTCCCTCCCTCTTCCCCTTCGCCTCCCCGTGTCCCAGAATCGCCCGCCGCGCCGCCACGAAGCAAGGCCGGCCGCTGCCGAGGTACCCGCTTGGCGGGAACGCCGCTGAGAAACCTCCTCGTCGGTGCTACTCCCCTGGCACCGCCGCCCCGTGGTCGTGGGCGTTTCATGGCATTCTCCCCGACTAGCGCTCGCGTCCTTCCTTGCGCGTCTTACATCGCCTTAGGGCGGCAAACCCAGCTTCTCCATCACTGCTTCTTCAGAGTCCTTTATCAATGGGTCCTGTAATATATACTTGACCTCTTAGATATTTGTGTAGTAAGCTTTTCGAATGTGCTGGAACAATAATAACGTTGATATGCTCGTCAACAAAATGATGAAACGTATTGCTAAGCTTTTGGTGGAGGATCATTACTTTTTTCTTTTACGTTCATTTGTCTCCTCCCACATAGCTTTATCTTTGTTTGTAAACATAGATCCACGTCAAGTTTTTCGTAAGAAATCCACTATCTATGAGCGACACTGTTACGATTATAAGACTTGCCATTTTGCAGTTTTTAATGTGTTTTTCCTCAATCATTTTCTCACATTCTGTCGCTGTTTCAATTATATCGTTAGGATTTCTCTTGCTTTCATCGGATAATTTGATGGAATTTTTCCAGCCCAGATGCGGCCACTTTGAAGTTTCATGTAGCTTACTTTTGGATTTTTTTACAATCCCCTTTATCTCCTGTCTCCCTTACGATGCGACGATCATTAACCTTTGTTTTGCTTTTGTTTTGTCAGAATATTGATTCAGGGCCCTTCGAAACTATCTGATATTGTTGTTTTAATATTCTATTTTTAATTTTTTTTGCGAATTTTAGAGTTTATATCTGTTTTGAATCCCTGGTATATTATTCCGGGTGAATAATAATTTTTCGTTGTTTTCATGAAAACTCCAATTGAAAACTCTAAAATATGGTCCAACACGGTTGCTATTAGAGTTCGTTTCACAAGGTTTCGAGCACTTTTTCCGGTTGATCTTAATGTAATTTCTGGTTCACAGAAATGTTTTCCTTATTTGACGAGTGCTTTGCTTCCTTAAAACTTTTTCGAATGAAACAAGAAGTCTTACAAAGTGCGCCATCATGACTTACCAATGTTCAAGACAACATTTTAATCTTCCACTTGAACTTAGTAGTTTCAGTGGCTTTGGTGAAAACGATCAAATAAAGATCGTTTGCATTGGCGTTTGAAGCTAGTGCTTTTTTCTGACAAATCGTCTTGGTCCATCCTTGCTGTTCTTATTGACTAATATGGGAAGTGATGCGTTTGCATCCTATTAGTTGTGCCGTCGCTTCCCGTCATAATTCTGCTCGGTCCGGGTGTTCTCGGCGATTCAGTTGAATAGCTACACCAGCTCTTTCCTCGAGTGAAATGATTATTGAGCGAAAAATTACCTTTTTACTGAAGGAGAGGCAATTATTAAAACCGACTTACCAGGCGCTTCGTAATATTGCTTCTCTTCCTCCTTGCCTTTTCTCGGAATGAACTTAATTATTCTTCGACGAGAATCTTCGTCGAACCGAAAACGGTATATCGTGCTTTTGAAATCATGCGTCTCCATGACAACACCAAATTCGTGTATTCATTACCTCTGGAGTCCGTTTAAGTGTCCCATTTTTTATGATTAAAAATATATTTTTATTTGAAACGCTATTGAATAATGTCCGGAGAGATCGTTGAAAACTTGGAAATATTCGTGAAGTTGATGTATAAATATATCGTGGCGTGTAATAAGTGTCATTTTGGAAATTTATAACTGAGGGACCATCGTCGGCTAAATATGTGCTCGTGATAGGTTTGTAATATCCTTAGAAATCTGTATGAATGTCTTTTATCCCTTTCCTCATAGGGAGAATTTATGGATGTCTATCCTCTAATGTTAAAATAATATCCTTTATCTATAAAATGTATTGGATATGGTCGGAGAGGAGAGGAAGCTTGTGGCAGAAGTTCGGAGAAGGCAGAAGAGATGGATGGTGGAGGTTTTGAGAGGAGAGGGCATGTTGAAAAGAGTGATAGAGGAGAGAACACTGGGGAAGCGTGGAAGAGGAAGGAGGAGGATAGGAATTCTGGACGAAATAAGAAGAGGTAGAAGATATGAAGAATTGAAGAGGGATCTAATAACGGGCCATCCTTAGGAGGGAAAGCGAGACAATTTCTGTGAGGTTGGGATACAGAATGGGGACTGTCCAAGAACCTGCCAATCAGCTGGTAGAATACTTGAATGATGATCCTCTAATAACATGAGCGAAATTTAGGTACGGAGGAACTGGAACTGAATTGTTAAAGAGAAACGGGATTGGAAAATTCATTATTATGTTTAAAAGAGGGCGTCTCCTACGTATTGAAGCTTTTTATTCAGCGAAACCTCCAGTCGAATTTGATCTCTGAATGCAAAGAACGATTTTTTGATTTCCATAACCGTCTCGCCTCTGTCTCTGTAAGACGAAGGCATTATTAGGCGGACGTTTGCATTCCACTCGGTGTTTCGTTTCATGCGGTTTGTTTATTCTGCCGCTGCTAGGCACTCAGTCGACCGACCTGAGTAGTCGTTTCTTTTGCCCATTTGAATGTCGATGGAAATTGGTAATTCCCTCCGAATCTTGTTTCCTGCCTCCCTCCGAAAACCTCCCCCCCCCTGCTCCCCTCCCACCACCTCTCCCCCTCTCTCTCCCTTATTGTAGCAATTACAATTCACTTCCCACCCCGTCTCTTGTGTCTTCGAGCCAACCCTCATTTTATTTTTAATCTTTGTCACTCGGCACTTCATTTACATTTATTTCGAGGTTTAGGGTCGCTTGACATCAGATCCCTCCTGTGAATTGAAAACGCTGAGAGCGCAAGTCATTAATTAATGAAAATATTTTGCAAGGACGCTTAATGTGTCGGCTTTGACAATGACTTTCCTCTTCTTAACCGCTCCCATTACGGGCCTTCGATGTGTTGTTTCCTTGAGAATACTTCCCTCCGCTGTTTCCTTTTTCCTCACAGCTACATCTAGCCACCTCCCTTGTTTGGTGGAGTTTCCATCGAGCCCTTGAGGTTTACTGAAGAGATAGGGTCTCAAGCGCTGCTATGCAATTTTTCATGGCTCTATTCTCTCACTTAATTGGAGCGAAATATAAACCGCATCAATGAATGAATGTATTTTGAAATGATGCTGTGAGATTATTGAAAGTATATCTGATCTTTCTGACGCAACAGGATTGAATGATACTCGCATAAAGAATTAGCTGCATACGATTCTTAATATTGTCCAATTTATAGCTCATTTTCTGGCAATCAAATGTTTTACATAATTGAATCAACTTGTGGCATGATCATTGGCCTTGGCTATCTATAATGGCTTTTATTGATCTGCTCTCAGCTCGTGATTCTCAAGCTTCTGCATTCGACATCAAAACATCCCGTGGTAAATTAACCGTGATTCCAAAGGACGGAAAAGTGTAACCTGGTGACATTTAGTGAGGCACCTGTAACATTACATCCTATAAAGTTATGTTCGGGCTTTTGAAGCCTTGAGTATGTATATTTCAATGTTTTGATAGATGCATAATTAGTCCTTTGCTTATCCAAGATTATCGTTTCCCTCCCAACGTTTTTAAGTCCGTCAGGTTGCCTGTCCTGCAGGAGATAACCTCGATATTTGTCGAGACAATGCATTGAAGATGTCAGATGATTTTTCCTCTCATGCTTATTAATTAGACTCGAGTGTGAGTTCCTTTTCCTTCCAAATGCTAATATTTTTTGCTTTGCATTTATGCGTGCCTGTCTCCCAATCGCTCCCTCCCATTGGCTCTCGTTTATCGCCGTTGGATGAAATAACTCGTCCGTCCCGCCGAATTAGAGGTGACACTTTCCCCGCTTCTATTTTCAGGCTTCGAACGTTAAAAATGAATAAGTAAAAGTTTTGAACGAGCATCTCTCCTCCCCCGCTCTCTGCTTCAAAAATCCCAACTCCTCCCTCCCTGCGTCCCCCCCACCCATCTCTCTTTCCCCGGTTTTGTTCGCATGAGCTTTATTGAAGTTGGCTTGAACTTTTATGTCGCCGTAGGCCGCGGGGAACGGAGTGGCTGTGGGAAGAGGGGGGGGGGATGTTGGGAGGAGGGAGTGAAGAGAAGAAAGGCTTCGCTTTTAAACGTGCCGATGGCTTGTGCGTTATCAGGAGGGGGAGTGGGCGGCAGGGAGGTTTGTATGCAGATATATTTTACGGATGCTTAGGGATAAAACTGACGAAGCCACTTAGCGCAAACCACGGGAGGAAGCTCGAGGAATAGGAGAGTGGTCTAAGGGCGGCGGAGTGATTGTGGGCCGGTAGGAGGAGGACTCTCCCCATCTCCTCCATATTCTGCTTTTACTGCGCCCTCACTTTGCCTTCGCCCCGATCCTGGAGAGGGAGACCACCTCCTTCTATCCTTCCCCTCTTAATTCGTGCGTATCCCGGCCGTCGTCCGTCTTTGCACTTTCTTCTTCCTCCTCCCCCTCCTTTCCTTATCTGACGCTTCCCACTCGTCTTGCCTCCTCTTTAATCCGCGCTATCCCTTTCACCTCCCCCCCTCCCGCCACAACCCCATCTTCCCTTCTTTCTTCATTCCTCTCTCACTCCCTTAAAAATCCCACTTTCTCCTTCTCCACTTTCCATTTTGTTACTCTCATCCTTTCCCTTCGCCCTCTCCAAATCTCGTCCTCTCCAAATCCCTAAACATGTTTATTACCGTTCGTCTTGTCCTAATCCTTCTAATCTTCCTTTATTTCTTCTGCTATCCCATTTTGGGTCTTTCCGGTATCTTCCCCTCATGCATTCAATTTCTTCGCTACTCTTCAACCGTTCCTTACACATCTTCTTACACCCCTGCTTGCACTGTTATTTTGAAAGCAAATTCACCTTTTGTTATTTATTGTATAAGGATATCAGCACCCCTTTTCGTAATTGCCGAACGTAGTCGTAAAGAATTGTCTTGCCATGTCCTCACCTAATGTAGGACTTTCCCAATAATTTTTGTACACCCCGGGAATCCTCTTCTCCGCCATATTTATTCGTTTTGAACAAGTTGCCTTGCTGCTTCACATGAAATTCTGCTCATCAGAGATCTTCTAATTGAGAGTTCACGTGTATTTCAATTTTAAAAATGAGTTATGTATGAAGTCGAGTGAAGTAAAAGAGAAAAATGTGCTTCTCCTCCCGTTTTATTATTCGTCGGTCACACGCTGTTTTGGCGCCTTGGTGGTGATGTAAACACTCCAAATCCTTTGAAGGTAGTAATTAACGGCAATCTGCTAGTATCCAGTTGGTATGTACCTAGTTAACACCATGTTGTTAACTCGAATCCAACTTCGTTTTTTTAAACTGCGTTCGTGCTCATGTAAAATTGAAAAAAATACGCGAAATATTGACTTTATTTTTTGTGGATCCTGTATGGGAACCACAGGTAGCTGTTCACTTCGAACGGTTTTTAAATACATACCTATATTTATTTTTTTAGCCCTTACCTTTCAGTTTTTGGGTGCGTAAGTTAGCTTTCCGTATGCTGCTGGTCTTGCTGTTTGCCCCGAGCCCCACACATACCCGGCCATAACACGGGGAAGTCAATCCATTCCAGCACCTGCCATACTCCCCATGTGCTCCCTCCCCTGAGGGGGAAGTGCTCTTCCGACCAACCCCCGCGCGCGACTCGCCACCACCTCCCGGCAACGTCCCCACCACCCACCCCAAACACCAACGCACAGTGGTCGGAATGACCCGTTTTGCCGGACAAAATTCGATTCTGTGAAATGTCGCAGATCTTTTCAAAATCGATTGCAAGTTGAAGTAAAATATCAAGACTTATATAAACAATGAGGTTTTTCTCGCTCAGGTGATCATATCCACACATATGAGCGTTTATTTCAGAGATCTTTCGCTCGGCGCGTTTCCACCCGTTTTCAGCGTCAATTTTCGTAATTTCTCCTACAGGCCTCTATCGCTCCAAAGAGGCCGTGATTACTGTTTTTATTATGCCTTATGTCTC
Organism: Pyrrhosoma nymphula; assembly: GCA_963573305.1. Taxonomy (NCBI): domain Eukaryota; kingdom Metazoa; phylum Arthropoda; class Insecta; order Odonata; family Coenagrionidae; genus Pyrrhosoma; species Pyrrhosoma nymphula. The sequence continues at coordinate 162,961,078 of OY754330.1, forward strand.
TTTTTCATATTTGACAGGAATTAATCGAGCAGATTTACCAAATAGTTATTCAGGGCAATAAATATTAAATAGCAGTAGAACATTTTTTATTAACATCTTTCATTTGACTTATCTTCTGTGCACTACAGTGCACTACTATCCGACCTTAATAAACTTGTTCAGGGTAGTGTTGGTAAAGTTATCAAAAAATATTTAGCTGCGTCTAGGTGCGATTCGCTGAGTAAGAGGAGAAAATGTAATAACGTGCCACGGCGCTGACCGCGTGCGACCCGCTGCGCCGCTCCACTGCTAGGGCCGGAGCTGCAGACTATGGTCACGCAGCAAACGAATGCTTGTTTACAAATGAGTCCACCACTAACAATGAAAGCAAGCCAGCTTCTTTCGACGTGATATGGACCAAAGCCTCTCCCTAGATATTTAGTCGGCTCTATGCTCTGCTACGGAGTTTGTCTATCAGTTGCTCTGTGAAAGCGCCCAATTTTGGGGGAACTTCGTTTAAATATAAATAAGCGTAAAAACTGTGAGGTTTTAACGTGTAAACCACCATTTACATCAAGCAATATCACATGGAAAACAGTTTGGAGTACTTCGACGTCTTGCAAGAAAAATGGTCCGGAGGCGACAAAAATGATCGCTCTCATCTCTTTCGAGTACGTGATAAGGTATGAGAAACTAATATTTTCTCTAGTAGTTCAAGCGATATATTTCCCTTTTTGACTTCAATATTGTATGAAATAGGTTACTAGAAACCAATTGTTCCATGGTTAATTTTAGGAAAAAAGGACTTAATGGAGAAGCAAGGGTAAAAGTTGCTAGAGTACGCAGACGTGTTGATGTAATTGTCACTCATGTTAGGGAAAGATGGCAAAAGAGTGGTAGAAAGCTACGAATGTTTTTGAGAAAAAATTCTGAATGGCTAAAAGGGGAACAGAGCTTTCTTTCCGATAGTGAAGGCTGCGATGTGACCATGCCCAGCTCCTCATGGGAGTTGAAATGTTAGTGGTCCTCTTTTAAACAGGGATAAGCTCTTTTGACTTCAAAATTCAAGTTCACCATGCATCTCTCGATACAGGAGTCGGTCGACCACGGCAAAAGCTTTGAAACTATCAAAGTGCGCTCAAAAAGGAGAAGGACTGAAGATTTAAGAGGAGCTTCTTCTGCACAGGAGCTAACATTTGCGTCTTCCACAACCTTGCGTGACGATGGGAAGGAAGCCGCTGCGGAAATAGTTGGCCAGTTGTTTGACAGTCCTAAAAGAGCATTGAGAATTAGAAAAGCGTGGACAACTGAAAAAGCAAGGGTTGCACAGCCGTGCTCCTACACCACTGACGAAGCTCTCAACTTGATGGTGCAAGCTAATTTATCAAAAACACAATACCTGTTGTTGAAGCGAGGAGCTAAAACAAGAAATATTGACATTTACCCCTCGTATGATCAGGTTCTTTTGGCTATGAAAAGATGTTACCCCGCGGATAATAGCATTACTGAGACTGAAACTACTGCCGAAGTGAAGCTGCAGGCCTTACTGGATCACACGTCGCAAAGATTAGTCCTCGTTCAAGAGCCTGTAATAGTCTCCCTGACAGAGTTTCAGATTAAAAGCCTCACCATCATGTCCAAGTATGGTCTGGATAGAAGCAGTGGACATTCTAACTACAAGCAATTGGCTCCGGACCCACTATTTACCGACAGTAGCCTGATGGCAACAACCATTGTGCCTTTGCAGCTTTATACATACGCCAACGAGACAAGCCGCCATAAAGTAATAGGCCTAGAATAAAATCCTAGGCCATAATCCACTCGATTCTGTCGGCCATTAAAAATACAATTTGCCAATGAAAGTACGGCAAAAGTTTTAGAAGAAAATGAGCTACTTGCTCATGAAATTAAATTACTCCATGCATCAAGGGTAATATGCAGCGATCTGCAGCTATCAATGAAGCATGAACTTCACCTCACCATGATTGATGGTAAAATTTTTAATGCTTTGACGTCCACTGCATCCTCACAAACTTGCAATATATGTGGTGCCAAGCCAACGCAAATGAACAACCTGACGGCTGTCTTCCAGAGGAGTGTCAACCAGAATGCATTACAGTATGGATTGTCAACCCTCCATGCATGGATAATAGTTTTCGAATCCCTCCTCCACATCGCTGATAAACTGGACATTGAGAAGTGGCGAACAACAACGGCTGATGACCGAACGAAGGTCGAGCAGAGGAAGAAAATGATTCATTCCAGATTTCGAGATATGATGGGACTAGTTTTGGACGTACCAAGACAAGGTGGGAGCGGATCAAGTAATGACGGAAACACCGCCCGTCGATTTTTTCAGAACCCTACCCTTTCCGCTGAAATTACAGTAGGTAAATTGTAATGGATGGACCTTAAGTCGTATGCCGAGGGAGTTATTTCTGTTCTTTTCAAATACACCGTGCACTTCCTTCTAGGTCTCGACGAAAACCTGATAAAAAGATTTTCAGTCATACTTAATGCCTTGAGCAGTGGGTATGAAATCAACGTATCAGTTTTCAAGGACTATAGTTTTCAAACTGCGCGGGAATTCGTTAATGTGTACCCCTGGTACAATATGCCCCCAAGTGTGCATAAGATATTGGTGCATGGTGCTATTATTATTTCGGCACTGCCGCTACCAATAGGATACTTTTCTGAGGCTCAAGAATCGCGGAGGAAGGACTTGAAAAGATATCGAGAGCACAACACTAGGAAAACATCACGAACAGCGACGAATGAAGATCTTCTGCATATGATGCTGCTATCGTCTGACCCCTTAATATCATCCTTAAGCTGTTTACGAAAGAAGAAAAGAGGCACCCTTTCATCTGAAGTGCTCTGTTTGTTAATGTCTCCCAGAAACGTAAACCTTCCAAATGAAGATGATGATTCTGACTCATCACGTTCGTCTTCACCATAACATTCCTTAAAGAGTACGTGCAGCCAGCTTTCATTAAGTTCTCTTTCTGCTTACGTTTTTCGTTTAAATTATGTTTCACTGTGTTTATGACATTACATTTAAATGTTTAAATCAGAGTACTTTATATTCATTGCTACTGTTGTTGTACTCTTGAATCTTTTTTAAAAATTCAATGTTTTCAAGAAAGGCCACTTGATATTTTTGTAAGTAGCGAGGCTGCATTAATAATTCTTTTATTGCTGTTTAGAAAACTTGTTAATTATTTTTGCTCTCAGTATTGTAATTCGAATATTTTAGGTAGTTATGCATTAAATAGGAAACGCATCAATACAAATATATTTTTGAGTCACATCAAGTACTCACAATGCCTTCCCGTGAATGAAAAAGTTTAACATTCGCGTATGAAGGATGTGAAAAAAAATTATTTCATGTCAAATGATCGCCTAACTTTCGTTTTTTATGTTATTTTGTTGCATGGTGCCATCCTTACGAAAAAAAAGTTGAAATAGTGGTTTTAAACTGACAATTATCTACCCTACGAATTTTGTCCGGCAAACGGGGTCTCTCCGACCACTGTGCAACGCCTCCCGACAAACAACCATCCCCCCCCTCCACCGCCGTGCTTTATGCAGGCATTTCGCTCCCGGAATGTCCATATCCCGTCCACCCACGCGATACTAACCTCGCCTTCCTGATACCTTCTCTCTTTCGAACCGCCCCAACGCTTCAGCCACGCCGTAATCATCCCAAAACCTCACCCGGACGGCCTTTATTGCCCTGGGTTCCTAACGAACCCTTTTCCCTCCATTTCCTCCCCCGATCTCCCTCAAATCCATTCCGAAACACCCCACCCCCTCTCTCTTTGGAACCTCTTCCGGACTTATCTCTCGACCGACCGACCCACAATGCACTCCGGTCCCCCCGCGGCCAAGCCTTCCTCCCCGCTCGCGATCCTGCGACACCGTCAAAACTCTTCGGTCGCAAATGCACGCGTGGAATTCATGCGATGCCATTTGCTATTCCCGGCGGCGAAGTGTTGGGATATCCCGGAGGGATGTTGTCGTCGGTGGTGGCGGGGTAACGTCATCGCCGACCGACACAGAGTCCGCGGGTTCGAATCTCATCTGGGTGGTTTTTCACAATCCATGGAATGGTTAGAAGAACTGAACTTGTATGATGCACCTGATGTCGTAACAACCGAAACCAGTCGTCTCAAGTGAAATAAATCTGTGGATATTACAAAGTTGTATTCTTCTGTTAATTATGCAAAGATTCCAGAGCTCGGGGTTCGTATGATTACATGGCGTGGTTGTTTTTGTTCGTCTTAGTATGTATTCAATTGGTGGTAATTGGCGAATTTTTTTTTGCTCTTAGACGGTTCCGGTGGTCCGTTTGACCCGCCGATCCCGATAAGCCATTGGCTTGTCTTCAGGTTCCCTCTATCACGGCCTTCAGCAAACCATCGTCCCTCATTGCCCCCTCTGCCACCTACCCTGTCTTCCCCTAATCTCATCTATAAGTTTCCTCTCTTCGCCCACCATGTCAAGAACTTCCTCATTTGTCTTCCTTTCCGTCCAACGCACCTTCTCCATCCTCCTCTACACCCACATCTCGAAAGCCTTCAGCCTATTTTCGTCTTCCTTTCTCAAGGTCCACGTTTCTGCCCCATACAACGCCACACTCCATATCAAGCTGTTAACCAGCCTCTTTTTTACATCCTTACTTAAGGTCCCCGTTATCAGCTCCCTTCTATTATTGAGCGCTTCCTTCGCTAGCGCTATTCTCCTCCTAAAGTCTTTGCTACTATGTCCTGTTTCTTCTAGCGTACTACCCAAGTAATTAAATTCTTCTACTTGCTCCAGTTTTTGACTTCCTACTCTTAGTGTTGATATAAGGCTGAGTATTCCATCTCTTTCAACGGTATGTATTTTGTTTCAGAGGCTTTTCATCCGGCTGGTCCATCGTATTTCACGTGAGGGATACCTCACGATACCATTGTAGTCCTTGTTCAAGACCTTCATGCTCGGTCATTTGAAGGTCAATATAATCGGTAGCTGATTGATCGTTTACCATGACTGTTCACATTCGTTTCACCTGACGCCTTCAATCTATTCTTTTAAAAGTAATATTGCTGGTATGAATAGTATTTCCAGTAGGAATTCCAATAGAATTTATTCTTCCTATGCGTCTTTCCATAAACCCATGAAAAGCAGCGTGTCGTCACGCTGGATTTTATTCTTTGTCGTGTTCTCTTTCCCTATCTTATTTTTAGTTTTTCAGTCACATAAGCTTGTGATCGATTGTGGGTACAAGATAATTAATGTCCAAAACTTCTCAAATGTCACCGTCCATTGTCATCGTGCTGTCCTCCTCCTGTCCAGGGTGATGCGGGCGACCCTCGCTAAGGGTCGCCTTTCACCTTTTATCCCTCCCGGCCCGGCTTTTGACCTGTCTTCATTTTACGCGTGAGTGTTTATATAGGCGAACCCCATAAATCCGACATCCTAGGGATTTACCTCCCGTCGCATTTTTCCAAGCCATGCCCGCGGTACACCTTGCAGGATAACGCTTTGTGTAGCGGAATGATTAGGCACGCGCTGCTTACCCTACGAAATATTTTATTTTCATTCGGAGAGATCAATGCTCGGATGTTAACACATCTTGCGAGACCAATAAGTGGCCCAGTTCAAGACTCTGGCGGCTATCACATCCATTTGAATAAAAATAAAATTATGTTGAAAAATGCGGCCCAGCGAAAAGTATATTATGATTTTGAAAAGGTTTCCGAAACTTTTCCGTAGTGTTTGCGAGCTTAAATGTGGCAGGTTTCCATTGTGACATGTTCATTCCCTTCCGTCCTAGTATTCTAAATGAAAGAATAGGAGACCATAGATATCAGGTGGCGTAAAAATAAGTGTGTTCCCCTCTTAGGTGAAATACAATAGGCGTGTAAGCATTAACAGTTAAAGAGCAGAGTGGAACATCAGTGTGTACCACTTATGCTTGCCTTGTGGATAGCCTTCCCGATGAGCTAACCTAAAGTCATGAATACTCAGTCCGCTATGGTTGTGGATACTGTGTAACGTATGAATGATATTCCTGACATTAGTCTATATCTCGGTATTTCCCTGCAATCACCAAATATGTGATCTACGTTTTAAGGTCGAGCCAAAATAAAATAGCGGTTATGGCGTTGATATGGCGTAATATTTTAAACATTATAAATATTCAAGTATTCAGCTATTTAGCATCTTCGTAGATGTAGGTTTTGAATAAACCTTCGTGTGGGTGTGTTCCTGTCATCAAGTATTCCAATTCTTAATGCAAATTTTATTTAGCGTCGCTGGTGTGTAGTCATGACGATTTATGGCGCAACGGTACATACGTGAACGACTCCGAGATTTAGACGGCACCGCGCAGTACTTTGAGAAATGTCGCGAAGAGTCCTCACTTCTTCCCTTCACTCTTCCTCCCCTTGATCTATTTCCCCCTCGTCGCCCACTCTCTCCTTTGCTCATCTCCAGCCCCGTCCTCGAAGGGCAAGGGATCCTCCCCCGCCCCCCCTCGCTACCCTTCAACCCCCCCTCGACGCCCTTCAACGAGAAGAGCGCTCCTTGTCGCTGGCTATGAATTTAAATTTCGTCTAATTAGGCTGAGCTGCGGTGAGAGAGGCGGGGGTGAGGCGTTTGGGGGGGAGGGGGGGGGGAGAGGCAGCCATGGGATTGGCTCTCTGGGGGGAGGAGGAAAGAGGAGGAGGCCCCTTTGCCTTCCGCCCCTTTCAGGTCGACGCTCCGCCCGTCGGCGTATCCTGGGGCCTTTTGGGGTGTGCAGATGATGACTGGGGAGATACTGCCACTCTCTCCCTCTTGGGATCTCGCTCTGGTCCTCGCTATATTGTGTATATATCACGTATATGTTTCCCTTGACCTCTTCGAGCATAGAGATGTATTGTAGATTAATAACTTGGCATACGTTTCTCTTCAAATTATTTATATTTGTTTTCCCTCATCTTTGAAAATGTTATTCCTCTTAAAAATCTCGGATGAAACTATCTCCGTTACATGTATTATTTTTTCTTGCTGATTGTCGTAGATTAAAATCTCTCAGAGTAACATGACGAAAATGATGACAGTCCATCGTCTACTTACGATTTATTCGGCAAACGACGGGTTGACTTACGACGGATCGTTTGGCGGCGGTTTGTATGATTCTGTTCAGCTCGATAGCGCTGGCACGCTCATAATTGTCAGTCTTTTATCAGGTGCGATTGTGACTACGTCCATAGATTTTCATTTTTTTAGCGTTAACACTCGCCGTTTTGAAACAAGATTTGGTGCGTGTATAGTATTTCTATAGAAGTCTACTAAAATATGATGAGTACCCAACTTCGGTCTAAATCCAGTTACGACAGGTCTATTGGAACCGACTCTAGTTGTAAGTCGATGACTGACTGTATCTATCCCGGAGTCTTGTTTCGTGTGACTTGAGAAAACGAATTTTTTACCTGAAATTCCCTCCAAATATAATTGATTGAGGTGAAATCCAGCTTGCAGTATTAAGATAAATATTTTTGAGGCTTACTGACATTGCAACACTTAAATGAATTAGTTCGATGGAATCGTACCTGGTGTAGTGAACAAATAAGTATCATTGCCTTGAATTGAGGCTTTTACTCAATTTTTAAAAAAATACATGTCTATATTTATTAACTCTGAATTGGTTTATTTTCTCTCTTGAAAGACTTAAGGGAATTCTCTCCATTAAGATATATTAGAATAAAAATGCCTCAGCCTGTGTAACGGATTAACTGATTCACTCGTATTTCATAGGTGGCGGAACTTGAGGCATAAGGGAACTTGAAGTAAGTGCTGAAATTGAGGACATTTTGCATTTTTTAAGCAAGCTTGAAACTATTGCCGCGATTTATATTCTGTTTCAATTTTACCTGCTTCGGATAGTAAGTAAAGGTTTCATTTCGGAAGATTTTATTGACTAGTTGACTTTATTGATGGAATTTTTTCCTGGGTTCTTAGCGTGGCAGTCAAACTTACTCCTGGCTCTAATAGTAGCATCATATGTGATGTTATCGGTCTGATGGTTGGCATGTTATTTATTTCAGACGGCCTTTCGCACATCTTCCTGCGTGGATAATTTTTACTTTCGAGATGACTGACTCTCCCTTTTTTCCCCTCTATGACCGACGTAGGTGAGTGGGGTAGCGTGTCGAATTCGGTGTTCTTCAAGTGGATATCTCTCGATTTTAGGAAGGGATTGAAACCTTGCGCTTATGAATGATGAACACGAGTTTTTGATAATGGAAAGTCACGGACCCACGCCAATGCCGCACTCGTGGGAATATATTTTGCCATCGCCGTAATGATTGGCTTTGCCCTTTTATGAATGCTGTTTTCTCTGCAACTGCGTAAAAGTGCGGTCTACTCTACCTTTGCCTGGGAGCATTGAAATTGTCGATGTCAGGAAGAGAAAGAACTACACACCGTTGGTTTTTTGACGAAGTCTACGTGTTAGAAGTTCCTTATTTTTTCAATATTCTCCCTCTGGAGCACACAGCCGTAATTTATCTAATGTAAAACAGCTTATAATTTTAGGCAAATTGCTCGAAAGGTAGTTCGGCAAGGGGCTAATATTTTGGTACCATTGGAAAGATTGGAGTTTTTCTCTTTAGAATGACGTCTAAAAACTAGGTGAATTGATGTATCGCTCGAATTATCTCAACTGAAAAATCGGTCCGGAGCAATGGCCAGAGTAAGCAACTCGCCCTTTCCCGAGGAATATCCTCTCTCTGCCTCATTCGGCGAGTTCACTACAGTCCGCCCTAGCATAAGTAGAATTCCTGTTCTCACCATACAGAGCTTATCGCTCTTGCTGGTTGTGGTTGTAGGTTACTAGGAAGATTTCGACGAGGCTGGCTTGACATTGTTTTTTTTAATAAGCAGGAAAGGTTGTTTTGTTCAGGGTTGGATTTTTCTTCAAGGCAAGAAAGGTTATTTTGTTCAGGGTTGGATTTTTTTTTAAATTCATGGCGAAAAAGGTTATTTTGTTCAGGGTTGGAATTTGTTGTAGGGTTGAGGATGAAATTTTAGGTAGAAGTGGTGTCATTAGGGAAGGACAAGTTTATTTAGGGATTAATCAGGGAAGGGGGGTAGCAGATTTTTAACTGTAGCCCCGCTTCTACCGCAACCGGGGTGAGGAGGGTTTATAGTAGGTTTAACTATGGGATTTGGGAATTGAGGTGCAGGCGTGACTAGGATGGGCGGCTGAGAAATTATTGGTTCAGGATCGGCTGGTTCTTCGTCACTGAAGTTTGGCTCAATTATTTGTTGTGACGTTTTGGCGTTAGGGTGAGGGTATTTGCGGAATGGTTGGTGGAGTGTTGGGAGGTGAGAGAGGTTACTGGGAAATTTAGGTATTTTCTTCTTTTTTAGTTTCAAAGAGGTTTTGGGGATTGTATCTTTAGGGTAGGGAAATCTTCCGGGAGGTAGGGAGGGAGACCAGAGGGAAGATATCAGGGAATTTGTAGAGTGCTTCACTGTGAGGGAGGTGCTTCTGGTACAGTAATTTAAAAGGTCTTGGAGCTGTCGCGTGTCTGACTTCCGTCTGCTAGGCGCGAGTTTTCCCCCCGCCCGCGACGGGAAAGCACGCATGGGACTCCACCGCGCGACGCTCGGTCGAACTAAGCGACTCCGTTGAATCCGCGCCACGCGAACTAGAGAATTGGAATCGCAGGAGGAGGAGGAGGCGTTAAGCGGGGGGAAGAGAAGGAAGGTGCAATCCTTGCGGACGCGCAGCCTCTCTCATTATTGAGGTAGGCATTTCATTTCACTCGGCTTGGCGAAAGACTCAATGCTGGGAGGCACATGAAAATTAAATAAATTAATTATCCCCTCGTGAAATGAGTGATGAAAAAATATTTGAATCATATATGCCTGAATACTCCTGACAGAAAATTTAAAATTGGAATGAAGAGCGACTATGAACTCGAAAAAATAGGCAGTGGTCGTTTCTAGGCCGTTAGTATGTACTTAACTTTTGAGGCCCCGGAATGATGATGACCTCAGTGAAAATTACTATCAGTAGTTACTTCGTTTCTCCAATGAAGGTTTAAATTTTTTTCTATTTGTGACGGACATTATTAGCTTCCAATGACTTTCTGGGTATTTAGAAATATGTATATAAAATTAGAGAGTGGGTCATCACATTTGAGTTCCATAAGCGAGGAAAAACAGCGTAAGATTGTCGATTTTAAAGCGTAAAGAATGGGCGAGAAGTACTTGCTATGTTGAAATTGTAAGGTAAAGCGGAAGATCGGGAGAATTTTAAGTTGAGCTTTCGTTTTAGGTGTTGCAAAGAGAATCGATTCCTGGGAGCGGCGCGGGTTTGCCCTTGGATCAATGTTGGGAGTCGCCAGGTGCAAAGACGGTTGGATGGCACATGTCAGCAGCCTACCTGGTACCGTGCCAGCGATATAAAGCACAACATGTGCGTTGGCTGGTCAGCTGCTGGCGGCAGTCAAGCGTAAAATCGGGGGTGCGGATGCAGATTGCCCGGGTCGCTCGTTACATACCTTGCCAACCTTAAAATGTCTTCTTCCAAGTGGAACAGTACGTGGTCGCCCGACACCACTTCAGCACCCCTTCAGTATTTGTCTCCCCGTCCAAACGTTCAATCCACGGAGAAACCATCAATTTCTCTTGACTCAATCCCAACTACAAGCTCAAAATGTTTTCTTCGTTGCGTAAAATCTTTATTCTATACTAACAACAAGCCATTGGCTTTGAAATTCTTGTTAAGTGGCTAAATCAAAGATGCAGGGTTTATACATTAGTGATTTTAGGTACCGCAGGAAGTGATGAAGTGGAATAAATTATCAAAATATTCAATAAAAATCAAATGCATCGACTTCACTTGCGTCTTCGGAAACTTTGTGCTCAGCATTCCAGTCGTGTCTCTACAAAATTATTCTCCTTCCGCACCGGAATATAGAATATCTTGATGTTCTCTTGCGCCATTTACTCTTAACTACTGATTTATTTATAATTACTAGTGCGACTCCCTTTTCCTTTTCGTGTTTTCCCGATTTTTTTCTGTGGTTAAATAAATATTATTTTGTGCCTGATCATTGGGCCGCATTCTTTGGCCAATCGCAGTTAGGTTTCGTGGTAAATATTTTATATTTCGTATTTGCTTGAACCGGAAAACACGTTTTAATGTAGGTACTCATTGCAGAGCGTATACATCTATGATTTAAAGCGTATGGCGCAAGTGAAGCGAATTGTGTATATTCCGCTCTAAATGGATTCCAGCGAGTCTATTTACCATGGAATTTATCCGAGCGTGAATTTTTGCAGTACAATATTGAATACTACTTTTTTTGGGCGACGATAATTTGAATGGCATTAAATTAGGAATTCAGTTAATGGAATTTGGTCATAGCGCTGGTAAATAGTAATATTTTTTTTGGAGAGATGCTTAAAATAAATTTGGAGCACACTTGTGGTGGTCATTTTTCCGTCAGTGCGACTGCCGGATTTCAGAGAATTGTTTGAACTGAAATGAACTGAGGAAATTATGGCTGGCGATACTTATAATGCAATATTTATTCAAAGCTTGAGATAATAATATAAATCCGTAGTTTTTAAGAGTTTGTGTGAATGCGAGGAAGCGTTCTCTCATTATTTATCTCTTCCAAATATTAAATCACTTAAATTCTCGTCGGCCGATTCCGAGCCGAGCTCCGTGGAATCCACCGAAAATAATGATAGCGGCGATAGTATTTTTTAGAATGGTAAAAAAAATAAATGAAAGTTTTTCTTGTGTTCGCTCCGTATTGTTCTCACGGAATCATTTATTAATAATGCGAGACCTCACGGAGGTTATTGTTGAAGGAGCCATCCGCCCACTCCCTCCACCACATTAGAATCCCCCCTTCCCACTCGTTCCCATCTCTGCCTTGGCGTTTTATTCCACGTCTCCCCTTTGTGAACGCGGATGTATTTATATGCGGATTTTCTTATATCGCCTCGGAGGCTTTATTTATATATCTACTTCCATAATTGTGTATGTATCTCTTCCCCTCGACCCCGCCTCTTTGGGATTATGAATCTCGGTTGGTTGGGACTCTTCTTTCCTCTTCTTCTTCCTCCACCCCCCTCCCTCTCTGAGAGACGGGGTAATTTTTTTCCTCCTCTTCCCCGCCTCTCTTGTGACTCCTTCCGCCTCATTTTTGGAGGGGTTTGCGCGTCAACTGTCGCCGTAAATATTCGCTTATTCCTCCTCGTCCTCCGTGAGGGTTCCGTCCCAGTGTATATACTACGCTCGCCCCAGCCGGAGCGACTGGCTTGACTCTTGAGGGCGGCCCCTCCTTCCCAACGCGAGGCGCTGGGGCCGTGAAGGGAGGGGCGCGGGAGGGAGATGGGGGAGGGTGGGAGGGATTGCGTCTTAGCAACCCCCCCCCCCCTCCGTCTTGTTTGTCTTTCATTTCTCCGCTCAGCTGTGCTCGCCACCCCATCTCACGGTAAGCGGGAGAATTAGCTTGGTGGGAAAGCGGAGGAGTAAATTAGAGATGTCACTGGTGTTTTATTCCACGTCTCCTCCTCCTCGCCCCCCCCCCACCCCCACCTTTGTATCACCTTCTCCTTCCTCCCTCTTTTATCTCTCTTCCCTCTTTGCCTTTTCATACGTGCATGCACGCGTAATTATCCCTTATCCTTACCCTCCGAGGCATCTTCAAACATTCCGTTTTGCAAGCGCAGCACAAAGGTTTCTCTCTTCACTTTTTCATTCGTTTATTTTCCTGCCTTCTCGCTTCTTCAGGTTGTGTGAATGTATGGCTTCAGGCCTCTCGTTTCTTTCATCCTCTTCTCGGAGACAGTCCAAGACTTGCGGCATGTAGTGAGAAGGCTGTACGAAAAATACAATCTACACGGAATGGCTCTCTGATCGAGGCACATTTCTCCCGAGTCTCTGTACCTTGTGGTTTTTTCAGCTAGGAACTGACGATAAGGAAATCGTTAAAGAATAATAGTTGTTGCCCTGCGAATTTATGAGAAGGTCTTTAATTATGTTGACCTATAGAAATGAATGTATATATTGGCAACTCCTGTATGAGGACAATATTTGGTAAAAGGGAGCAATTTAACCTATTTTCTGTCAACTCCTCGAAATATTTGCCCTTTTGCATCTTAAACAGACAGTCTAGGCACCATTATTGTCTTGAATTATAAGTACTGGATCCAGGTTTTGTATTAGTAGTGTCTTGCGTCGTTAAAATATTGCTATTTTGTCCTTTTTATAAAGAGGTGTTGATCTCTTCTTGTGAACATAGGATGAGGTTCATATTTGGAGGTACACAAAGGCGTTCGCGGCGTTGCTGACTTTTGGCTACAAGTTACTGGTCTTATTCTCCAAGAGCGGTCGGGACTTTTCTTTTTCGCGTGCATTACCGGGATGAAGGTCGACGATGGCTTTGCTCATCCCGTGAGGCGGTCGAACCATAGGGGGGAGGGAGCGGGGGGGGGGAAGGGCAGCGTGTGCATGGCGGGTAAGGAGCACGCGGACTGCCGGCGTGTGCCAACTTGGGGATCTGAGATTCCGCCGCTCCACGTTGGCCCATCGCAGTTTCGAGAATAGGACACGCGACTAAAACAGAGACGTTTACCATCCTCGATTGAAAGGAAAAACGAGAGGCGGAATGACGAATGGGAAACTGTAATGGAATCCCACGCAGATCACGCATCTTATCATTCCATAGATGGAGTAGGATGATCCCAACTGTAATTTGAGTTTTTCTAGGGACATATTTATGTATTGTTGACGTCTGGACTCGAGGTTCTGTAAATATTGTACAGATTCATCTACTCTTAAATTCATTCTTAAGAGGTCCCACGGCTCATATTCGTGTTATAGTATTTACATTTAGCTGCGTGGAGTATAATTTTGTTGTTACTGCACCATTTGGATGTGTAAGTTTTGTATGGTCTTCAATGATCTAAATCAAATACGTCCTAATACAATCCACAATTTCATTTATCGTTGCTGTAATTATCGAAGTGTCCATTACGTATTCGTTCCGTTTTCGGCTCGAAAAATGCCGCGTGGCTTCAGCCCGTGCATTATATTCCATTGTTTGGTGAAAACGAGAGATTTGTAAGCCCTTGGAATCGAATCCGGATTCCATTGAAGCCCTTTTGCCACGCGTTTCTCTATAAATAATTTGGATTCTTGCTAAACAATTTTGCGCTCGTCATAAAAAATTATATTACTCAAGTTAAGTTTTTGAAAAGGTGGAACAGCGGAATTTAGTTATGCGGGCATAAACTAAATGAGAATTGATTATCGGCGTTCCTACATGTGCTACCATATTAATTTGCGTCTAAGTCCTAGCCAAGTAATCGGCTAGTCGCATTTATCGTGGAAATTTGGTCAATTCGATTGAAGGTGTTAATGCATACTTCCACGCTTTCCGTTGACTCAATTTTGTGTCATTCGTCGACATTTTCCCCAGAATCAATCCATATCTTTGGGAATACGTTATTAGAGTCGCCATCGTAAAATACTTTTCATTCGTTGAAATCATCGGAATGATTGCGGCCATTCTGTGTGGTACCGGGCTTCATGGTGACGCTCTGGGTCCACATGCTACCCCAACAGTATTTCATTCTGGTCACTTAGTAGCACTTTAAGCGGAAATATAATTATGGCTACGTAACTTGCATGTACCTACTTGATGTATTGACGCATGTGATATCCTTAAAAATATCTACATTTCGCTATTTTGAGGACGAATCACTCTATACCTATACTTAGTTTTATTTGAATAAGAGAAAAACTTGTAGTAAAATGTTCTTTTTCTATAATTTTGAGTGGAAGGGGCTCTATTCGATTAGATTTTTAAAAATATACAATCGATCTTAAGTTAAATCATTAGTTCTACAAGAAGCTACCCATTTAATATAACCCATTCCAGGAGTAATTATAAAAGTATGGAATATAATTACGCACATATTTGTATATAGTGATGCATATAGAGCTTGGTGGCCTAGTGGGTAGAGTGCTTGGCTACTGATCGAAGGGTCCCGGGTTCAAATCCGGGTGAAGCCTTTGGACGCCCCCAGACAAAAAAAAATCCTCGGAAAGGAACTGGCCCCCATACCCTGAGAATGTGTGAAATTCACACGCCTGTGGCTTAGTCCGTGGTGAACCCTACCCTCAACTATCCAAACCAACCTTCGGGTTGAATCACTGAGTGTGAGTGATAGAGACCTGGATCCCTCATTATTCCCCAATAGTTGATTGGGAGCACTACCATTGTTTTTCGGAAGATTAATGATTGATACCACATGATATACCCTGGTGGATACAAATGTTACTAAAGATAGAATCTGTGTAGATTTTTCGTAAACGTTCTCGGTTCATCTCTTCAATCAGCATCCGATTTTAATTAAAATACATTCCACACCGTTTTAAGAGCCCGAGGAAAATTGAAACCCGTTGCGCTACATCTTCTGCTGCGCGTTTGCCGTCAAATGGCACGGATCGACTCTCTTCTTTGTCTTCATGTATATTGTTGTGCGCTGTATATAAGTGAACAGTATTTACGTCAACGAGATTTTTGCTGGTATTATTTTTGCGTTTTCGCTTTTCCTGGCATTGCAAAGATTGTTTTTATATATGTTGGAAATCCACGGATAGCGTTTGATTTTCTTCCCTCCCTGGAGTGGGTGGTCGCGTTGCGCCGGATTCACCCAACACATTTGAGGGACGGAGCCGCGAAAGCGAACAGGCGAAGTGATATTTGGCCGGATATCGGATTGGTAATGGTATTTTTCCATCTATCCCCTCTTGTGCTAAAGCGTCACTTGGAGCTCGTACGCTGCATACGTTCTATGTGACGATTTTAAAAGCACTTAATCAACCCCCCCACCAAAAACAGCCGCTCGCTTGGGTCACTAAGCTATTTTTTTCGCCGACTCTAGTGATATTCCTAACCGCGAGGTTAGGCTCTGTGTTGAAATTACATTTCTTTAATGTAGGTTCGCTTTACGACGTATTTTGTTATTAGTTTTTGCCTGGTTATGTACTAGGTTTTCTTACTTATTGTTATTAAATTCGTTTTTAGCTCTCTTCAGTCGTGCTGTCATTCCATTATATTTGTTAACCAATGACGTGATACCATGCATGTTATATCGCAAACCAAAAGAATCCTGTTGATTGAAATTCGCAATGCTTTTTGGAATATTGGATGAGAAATAAAATGAAATTTCCCACGTGCATGAGCACTGTAAACACGTCAATATTTATTTTGATCCTCATCGGATTACTTGTCCTAGGAAAGATGGCGTACCCAACCATGATACCCACCCGGCATCCTTCAAATTGGCCAATATCGATGGCTCCCGTATTTATTTTATGTTCCATCAGGTTAATCTGCGAGAGGATGATGGAAATACCAGCGATTTCGAGCTGCATGCGCTGCCCAGCTAGGTGACAATTTAAAAAAATACTAATTCAGCGGGTTTAATTAAAATACCCCGCCGGGCCGCATATATGTATGTGTGTGTCGTCCCGTCCATCGATCCGATGGTGCCTCTCAAATAAATATCGGCAAATATTTATTCAGTCCTTAGACCGATACAATTCAGCACGGAGCTCTTTCCGTATGACCCAGTTGGTTTTTCGCTCCATTGAATTCATGGGACACCCAAGGCTGCATTTTTATCGGAAAACAATAAACATATTGTCGAGGGAAAGTTTTTGACGTGCTCTGTGGGAGTGGGCGGGAGAGAGGCGGTTGTAACCGCTTCTCGTTCTTCTCTTGTTTTGGATGTTTTTCGTTTGTATTTATTTCCAATTCTGCGTAGCAGCGCCAGCTAAGGGAAAGGCGTCATTGAACAGTTTTAAGTCATTTAGCACGTTTCTCTCGGCCGGGGAACAAACAATTCACCCACATTCTCATCTCTGTTGCTTCCTTTTCTCCCGAATAGCTATAAAAAAACGGAATGATAAGAAAGAGATGGAATTCTTCTAGAATCATCCTTTATTCTTCTTTAGAACGGGCATCCGGCTTCACCCTTCACAAAGTCTACCCTTCGCTGTGTATTGTAAATACCATATATTGAAAGAGTTCTACAGGACGACTTCGCGATGAAATTTGGCGGTCATACAGACTTTAAACTATCGCCGTCACCTTTATGCTCTTAGTACTGCAATGTGACGCGTTTCTTTTACTTAAAGATTGTATCAAGACTAATAACGTCGGCATCGCTCGATATTATCATTTATTGCCTTCTATTGTTGAGGGATATCTTTTTGTCAGTCCCAGAGTATACCGTACTATACAGTAAACTTAAGTGCTTTATCTGCCTTATGCAGTTACTCTTATAGAGCTACGGCCCCCGGTAAGAGAACCACGTTTTTAGTACAGCTAGACATCCCATATTTCTTTTGCTATTATTCATAGATGAACACACAATTCTTTGCCAAAACTATAATTGAAATAGATTTTTTGTTGAGGATTTTGGTCCAAATTGCCATTTGCCAACGTTTCAATTTAATTATGAATCATCATCAGGGCTAAGCATTTTACTAACATTTGCTACATATAAATTCGTTACTATTTTTCGCAGCACTAACAAATAAAATCGCCACCAATGTATACTGTAAGTGGTGGTAACTTTGCCAAGCCCTGATGATGATTTATAATCAAATCGAAATGCTGGAAAATGGCGATTTGATGCATTAATTGGACCAAAATCCTCATCAAACAAATGTATTGCCATCAACGTGGTCGACAACGAGAGTGACTGTGAAAAATTATAATATTAAGTATGTTTTATTTTGCTCTATTTAGTTCATTAATTATTTCCCTGCGCTTCGGCGTTCGTAATGTTTTCCGGCGTATTGTTTTACCTATAATGTGAGGTAGCTACACCTAGTGGCGTCATTTGATTATTTTTGAAGGAAAAAAATACCAGCAACTATATAATATATCTAACCTATCATGGTCACAAGTTAAGCTTGGGTTGACATTTTCCAGAAGACAGGCGTTTAGGAGGGTAGAATGCATGAAATAGTATCGAATAGTTATAGTTATTGCGTACGCATTCATATTTCTCCCTTTTATTGTTATTAAAAGGTTTTTATTGAATTTCACCTGTTTCTGGTCTAGGTCTGTCTGTCTATCTAGTCTGGGTCAAATATTGTAATCAAAATTTAACCTACTTCCCCATGACGTCGAGCTCTGAAATGTTGCTCAAAGACCCATATCCGGAGGCTATTCAGTGATCAGTCAATACTGACACTGGTTAATTTACTACCCGTTTACTAAAAGGTTTTATTTTTAGTCTCACTCGTTTTTCTGGGTCAAATCTTGTAAACGAAATTTAACCTACTTCCCGATGACGTAGAGAGCTGAAAGTTTTTCCATTGATCCATTCCGGAGGCAATGCAGTAATCAATTAATACCGACAGTAATTAATTAACTACGCGTTTACTCTCGAGAGACGATCCTTCAATGACGGAGCTCTTCCCCTACACGAATGAGTCGTTCTCCGCGATTGTTGATCTCGTACAAAGACTGATCCGTTCCGAGATTCGTTCATTCGCTTACAACATTTTCAGTGTTTAGCGAAATGTCAAGAATTGAGACAAATGGAGTACTCGCGAGATGCAAAATGAAAAGTCAAGAAAATATAATGTTCCTGACAAGAACAGCGCAACGACAAATGCTTTAAGGAAGAAGGATATTGGGAATGAACTACAAATAGAAACTGCTATGCACCGGTAGAGAAGGCATTGGGAATGGATGCATTGAAAACACCACATGTTATTTATAAAACTAAAATTTGATTGCAAGTATTTGAAAACTAAAAAGTAAAATATAATACAAAGTAAAAACAAACTTTTTTGGAAAATTGTTTTATTCTTTCGAAAAATTCATTGAAAAGTAAAAAAAAAAATATTTTCTTACAGCTACCTCCCGGTTCCTCGAGCAATTAAAAATTAAACCTGTGGACGCTATATTTGAACCCCACTAATATAATGATGAAACTGAATAAGGATGTCAGAAGAAATAAAATATGAAACTAATAATCTGCATAGCTATGAGTGGTGGGGTATATACCTATAATATACAAACATTATGATACTTAACGCGTTGTTTGAGTACAAAAGTTGGCCATCTAATACTCCCTGGAAATTCCTAAAATAAATATACTTATATGCATACAAATATGTGTACATGTCTACGTACATGTATATGTTACTCCTTGTGTCGCTATGCAAAATATTGATTTAGTATAGTCATAAATTTGATACGTTTCTTATAATAGATTTAATCGCATTGTAACTTTTTATATTTACTTTAAAGCATGCACACAAGAAATGTTTATGACTTCGCCTCAATGAATACTAATATGGACACAATGTTGTTGTCTAAACTTAAAGCTGCAGCTCTGACGATCCTACTGTAGCATTGAAACTTATCCTTTATATATATGCTGACACAAATTATGAATTTCATAAAGTTTAAATGTATAGCCCTAAGGTTTTATTTTTAGTCGCACGCAGAACTGAAATATTGGCTGGAAAATTATTGTTTTTTTACTTTTTAATGCGTTTATTTAGCCAATAAAAGCTTTTTCCTTAATAGTGTACCCCTACAACCCTAGCAACCCGCCCCTCCCCTTCCGCCCCTCCTCCTCCTCCTCCACCGCGGGCGTCTTCCACGGGCTTCATCCTCCTCCTCGTCTCGCCGTCTGCTGCCCAAGGCCGCCTTCCCAGCATGCCTCAGTTCCGTCAAAGCCCGACTGAAAAAGTGTCCGAGTGGACTGCTTCGCCTCCCATGTGGATTCCGTGGTTCTTTCTGTCGCAGGTACGGCCTCGTCCTTCGCCCCCTTGGATACCGTCCCGCCCACCACCACCAGACCACCGAGATATACATAATCGAGACGAACGTCTTGGCCCATCCCTTGATCGCTTGTCGTCGTTGACCTCGCGCGTTCTTCTTGCCCTTCCTTCTCCCCTGCGGTCCTTCCGTCCGAACTTCCTCTCCGATTAGCAGCGCCTTGACAGCCGGTGAAATCCTCTTCTTGTTGTGCTGCCCTTGTCCTATGCGTTAACTGAAGGAATGTAGTGGATTAAGTGGAGTCATTGTTGAATGTGTGTTCTAGAAATGGTGTAAATGGTCGGTTACATTCGCTTACTTTTGGGAGAGATAATGCCTGAGGCGTTGATGAGGCATAATGTCGTCATATCTGTGAAGCTGCTGCCTCCAGTGAGTAAATATTTCAGCGCTTGTTTGGATACGAAAGGGATTGCTAATTGAGAAGCTGCTCATGAAATTGTTCTTGTTCGACTGCTAAACATTATTTTGACGCTTTAAGTACAAACTTATGTATAAAACCTTGGTAGCCCCCTGTAATGACATAATCTATGAGTCTGGGGTAGAAAACAAATCGGACCAAATGTTTGAAAAATCTTTGGCTGTATCCCTCGGAGATGACCTAATAGCGCTTCCGTTTCATGCGACACTATGTCCCCACTCGACCCTGGTGGTTTTAATTTACTTCATGTGTTTGATTCATCATAAAATCATTAATTCCTTTTCTGGTTTAATTATATCCCGACTGTTCTGCAGTGACATAACTTTTCAGCCGAGGAGACAATTCCAACATAGTTAAATGATTATGTCAGTGGAGGACAAAATTCATTTTGATATGTTTTCTGTTGATGGTATTTTTGTTTTTATTTTGCGATGACAATGTTGTAATTCCATCGGAGAATGTTAAGAGGACAACAAAAGCTATCTGGGCTACCATGAGAAACAATTTTGGCGTTGTTTGTTTCTGTGAATGAGCTGTAATGTGTCCACGAATTTTGAAGAACGTCGTCTCGAAACGTGCTAAACGCGTTGCTAAAACGTGGTGGAAAATCGCTAGCAGTGTTGTAGTCTCCAAATTATTGTTCTCAAAATGTTACCTGATATGTTTGCAGTTTTGTGTGCCCTAGAAAGTAGGGTAGCCTAGGAGTGGTGGTTTTTATTTACAGTTAGTGGAACAATCCCTTTTCACCTCCTCCTCTTGTCTCCGCTTAGCACTAGGGGGATGGAAATGCACGACTAAACTCCACCACCCCTCCGCCCCGGGTGGAGGACTCACGCCTCCACACCTCCGCCGCCTCCTCCTCCATCTTCGACTCCCTCTCATATTTTCGCTCGAATCGCACACTCCCCGCGTTCCTTCGTCTTCTCGCGCCGTATTTCCTTTTATTCTTCCAGATAACCATCTAAGCCTTTGTTTTTGGGTGGGAGCCTTATCGCCGCGCCGCGTCGTCCACGAGACGTAAAATTGCTAAACCCCGCGACGAACATCCCCGCGCGAGCGGACGCGTCCTTCGAGGGTCACGGTGAAGTGTGTGCGTGAGGATGGAGAATGGGGGGAGGCGGATTTTGAGGCTCGCGAGGCGGCTCAGGGGGGGCTTCTTGTAGGTATGTGCCTGCAGGTGGGGGTCGTCCTTGTTCGAGTGACTCGGTGAAATGGCGCGTCTTGTTTGAGGGTTGGGTTTTCTTCCCTTTCCCCCCTCGTAAAAAAAGGGAACGGAGGGTAGGGGGTGCGAAGGGGTGGTTTTTCGTCAGGGAAGGGGTTCGTCTCTCTCCTCATACCCCTCGGACTTACGTACGTACTCTTTTCTTGCGGTTGCTGCATCTCGCCCTTCCCCCTTGGAAGCCGTTTCGCTGCCTCTCCCCCTTGTACTTTCCTCCTTTATGGCGTTTTGTGCTCGCCCTTCGCCTTCCCTCTCTGCTTCCCTCCCTGCCTTCGCGTTTTTAAGGAAAGGGGGGTTAATGCAGTATTGCTCTCCGTGTCGTATTCTGGATGCCGTGGCATCAGTGATGCGTGCGGTGTGTTGTGGGCCTTATTGCCCTGTGGGGTTTTTTTTACGCCCCCGAGAAAAGCAACGATGGGAAAAATCCTGCCGTGCGTCGAGGGAAGGAGTTCAGGGAACGGTTGGTGGCAGTGTTGGACCACGCTTCTCGTATTATTCTTTCGTAACAGTATTTGTCTTTTTGGATCAAGGGCGGAATGAATGCCTTTGTTAGTCAAGGTAAGCCTGTGCTCATGAAATACAAGAAGTGAAAATTGAGCCTTTTGAGAATGGTGGCACTAATTATATTTACTGTGAATAAATTTAAAGAGATTTTTTTTCCGATTTGGCCTTTCGTCGGAAACTATGGCATCTTTGTGAACCTAATTCCTTCTTACGATAGTTGTGTTCATTATCGAACCTCCCATCCAGTGATGCGCCTATCAAATATATTACTCTTTGGAAAATTGTTGGCTGTGCTGTGCCGTTCTTAACGCCCTGTTTCAAGTCATTCAAGAAGAATATTTCTCAATGGCTACTCTTTTAACAATTGGTTGCTTTAACGGTCTGCTTACCCTGTGCTGTAATTTCCCACCCCGATCGGATAAGGGAGCGAGACGACCGGTTTTGGTTGCAGGGCTTCTCACGACCACGTCGCCTCCCTCCCCACTGAAGGTTCCCGAAACCTAGACGGCGGAATCATTACTCTTCGAAGAATTGACTTCTGAAAGACTCACTGGAAATTGAATTATAGGGAATTGCAGAGAACGTAAAACAAGGCCAGCAGTCAGTCTCTGTCGCGAGCAGGGACCGTTGGCCTTCCGGCTGCCTGCATCTAAACCGAGTGAAAAACAGGAAATTTGATCAGGGAGAAAAGGGAGCACATTATTCCGATACATCGGTTTTATCGAATCTTCCGAAATACCCAGGGCCTTTTCATTTACCTCCCTCCTTCCCCGCCCCGCTCACCAGCCATTTGCCAACCACGAGTTGGATGGTTGGTTGGCTTGCTTTTGGTGCACGATGACTCTCCCCCCTTTCGTGCCGTGTGGCTGCCAAAAGATCCGTCTGTGCTCCGTTTCCTCCTCCACCAATCCGCCCTGTATCGAATTTTTTCCCGTCCCGTTTGCCCCCGTCCCCCACACAGTCCCTCGCTCCCACCCACCTATTCCGTGGATGTACTCCAGCAGCGTGCATGCTCTCCTCACCCCAATCTCTGCGACATATTTCCAATCTCCTTGCTTCCCTCCCCCCTCAACTCACCCGTCTTTATTATCATCCCATCCCACCCCACCCCCTGCCCCCTCTGTTGCCCCTCTCCCTCCTTCGCTCCCTTCACACTACCTCGCATGGACTAAAATGCTACATGTGCATTATGTGCGACATGTTTTTAGATGCGTGATAATTAGCGTATTTTGAAGGATCGTTTAATGATTCCATCTTTACGAATGTTTGCATTTCGTATGAGTCGTGTGGATTTTCGATTAAGTATGTTACTGAAGACTAAGGAGGCCTTACTGGATAACTGACGGATGTTATGTGAGAATGAAATCCATGGCCACATGCTTATAATAAAAAGATAATCACTATATTCCACATAAGTATGTAAGGTACGAACTTTGAAACTCCAAAAAACACTGAGCATGGAATGGTGGAAATGGCGAAAAGGACGAATATTTTTTTTCATTTTCAACGTGAATATTGGAATCTTTAACGATATGTAGCTGGTGCCAGAAGAATTCAAAATGTTTAAATTATCATATTCGTGAAATTGTTGAAAACTGTTGTGTGTTGAAAACTGTTCTTTTTACGGTTGTCAAATGAGTTGTTGGAAACCCTAAATAAAATATAAATATCTTTGAGGAGTCAATTCCATCTTTTCTGGCTGTTACATTTCTTACAAATGTGAAATCTGCTGCGATGACCGTTCCCAGGAAGCTGCTAGTGCTCATTCTCCAATGTTATAATCACCATGCGGCCTCCTCGGTAAATCTTCGTTTTTTCTTAAGTCTTTCTCTTAGCGTAGAGCCCTTCGGTGCGCTCGAGTGTGACCTCTCGTGGTGAGCAGAGGTCGTGCTCCTCGCGACTCTTGAGGAAGTTGACAGTTCCAACGCCCTCACTTCCGAGAACCCATCCCTCTTACATTAGCCGCGGTGACCCACCCTCCGCCTCCTTGAGACGCTCGCCGCCGCTGAAGGGGTGCTCTCACTAAACACCCTCTTCCACCTCCTTCACGTCGCGGGGAAGGGGTGTAACAGCAGGGGGAGAATCTTCCTGCTCATCCAGCTCACTCGACTGGCGCCTGCTTTTTCCTTCCCGGGCAGCCAGAATGCCTCCCTGACCCATCAACCCTCCCTTTCCTCTCATGTCTTTCGGCTGACCCCCTCGCCTATACTGCCTTCGTTTTTTTGTGTGTTCGCGTCACTCTCGTTCCCCATCGCCATCTCCGCCTCCCCGGCGGTCGTTAAAGGACGCCTCCCCGTTGCCCCCCCCCACCCACACTTCGCCGGAATCAGAATCTTCTCCCGTCCCCCGGTTTACCGAGGTCCTTTCTTCACTTCCTGGTGCGGGGGCGCAGCCAATAAATTTCGCGCTCCCTCGCGGTGGACGGCTTTGCTGCTCGGAAGGACCGCCCGGACCCCTCGCGACCCCTACGCCCCACACCACACTCCTCCCTCCCCCCCCCCGTTTCTCTCCTTTCTTGCCTCTCTCTCTCTCTCCTTCCACTCGTGCTCGTCATCAGTATTGAAGTCCTAGGCCTCTAGTTTCTGCTGCCTTCCATTCTTCTTTGTTCTTAGCTATTTACAGTGATAGTTTACTTCACCATGGTCATTTTTCTTTCTGTCAATCCCTCCATATTTTGGCCTATGTAATTAAGCATCTCGTCTCCATTTCGTCTCGTCTCTCTACCATCTTAAGTATCTCGTTCCTCAACTCTTTCTTCCTCTCTTTCCGTTTCGACGTGCGACCATTTTGCGTGCCTGCCGCGTTGATATCATTTGTCCTTTATCTTCATTTCGCGAGCCGTTGAAGTTATGTTTACTTCTTCTTCGAAAAAGCACGCATTTTTCAGTTTTAACACCATCGATCGTTAAAGTGGGGATTCCCGTGTATGAAACATATATTTCTTCGCCACAAAAATACTGTATTTTGGCATTCCATTATCCCCATTAATCTTAAACGAAGAGCGGTCAGTGTCGTCCGCTTGTTTATTTAAATATTACGTGTATTTTAGGTTTTCAACTCTGAATAATGTCCTCTCCTTTTCATCAAATCACGCCGAGAGAGAGAGAGAGTAGCGTAATCGCAAACGGAAATGGAGCTCAGCCATTCCATTCAAAGTGAGCCCAAATATGGAAAAAATAAAAAAAAGTGTTTTTGTTCTACAATTTTAAATTTCGACTTAGCCAGGTTAAATTGAGGTTCATTAATCAAATATACTGAGCTATTACCAAAATTTGAAATCAAATTAAATTTTACTCATAATGGAAAGCAGAAAGAGTAATTAGGTCACAACCAGAAATTTATCATGTACACCCGGAACTTGTTAAAAAATTCATAACTAGAAAAATAATGCTTTTGGTTACTTCTCTATTATTTTAAACTAAAGAACAATTACTCTTATCTTACTGATATTAATATCAATATTTAATGTTTAAGCTATTCTCAGAGTTTACAGGTTAAAGAAGTCTTATGTTATTGAGTGTCATTTGTGTGAGTCACACTCGGAACCACAGTTTTATTCCAATTACAACGGTGCTAGTTAATTTTTTAAATTGTAATTTAAGTTGTAAATTACCTTCTTCTATGGCTAACTAATATACTCCAGTATATTTTAGTTGAAGTATTTGTTGTGAAAATTTAATATTAGACGCTCATACGTCACACCCGGAACCAATGAAATGGCTGAGCTGTCATTTCTGTCCTTCATTTGCCGTTAGGCTAGCTCAGCAGTTTCGTTAATTATCCTCCGAGGTGTTTTTACGACTTGTTTCACTAAGGTGTGCTATTTCTATCGTGACATTTAATTCCTGAAGTATATATACAACTTCATGCAGTTCATTGCCATCACGGAACTTGTATAATTCTGTGGGTAAGCATTAATGATGGTAAGTTAGAAAGTAGGCGTTTGGTATTTTCATAAAATTCCTCTTCAGTTAATCTTCTTAAGTAAAAACCCTTCGTGGTTTAGAAATACCCTGATAGGTAGGACTTACGCTGAGATGAAGAAATAAATACTAGAGGCAGATGAGGCAAGAGTCTGTTGGATTTTCTCTGAATTTCATCATAACATACCTTTAACCGGCAGATTACTCATATGATTGGTAGCATATCTATCGTGTAGTACATGCTTGTGAGGCTTCGCCTCCTGACAGGAATTAGCGATTTATGCTAATGCATCATTAGTCGTAGTTACACTAACTTTAGGGTATAGTGTAATGCGTGTTAGTGACTATTCACCCCCTGCCACATACCCTTAAGGTGGCTTGCAGGGTATTTTGTAGGTGTAGATGATGATGATGACCTGTGTAATTCTCACCATGCTATTAGCCTTATTACCACCCCTTCGATTTAAGTGTGGTCCCAGACGATGTATTGTGCTTAAGAACTTGCCTGGCTCCTCCTCCCCAGACCGGTAACCGAGTAAATGAGAACCCGACCGTGAAAATTAATTGTTTTCGAGTAAGTCGTCGAGTATCGAAATGTAATAGGACGAGATGATGGTTGCTCTCACCGTGGGCGATTGCATTGTTTCCAGAATAGGAAAGTCTGCAATCCACGCGAGTTCTGCAGAACATTGCGGGGGGGGGTGGGGATCGTTGGAGGCGCTCGTGACGATGTGACACGGCGTCGTGTTCGCCGCCTCGCCTATCCCATCGCCGCTCCCCCTACTCCTGCGGAATGTGGAACGAGAGAGCTTTCCTCAACTCTATTGGTGAGAGTGAGTAGGGGGAAGGGGGCGCTGAAATCTCTTTGAGTGTCCCGTCCTTATCATTGGCCTTCCCTCCTCTCCTCCCCCCCCGCCCCCTTTTAAGAGAGTGCCCTTGCCGTCAGGAGACCCTGACGAAGGGAGTGGCTAACGCGCGTTTTTTGTTCTTCCCGCCTGAGACTTAAAGAAGAGTGGTGACCAAGGGGACGGAGGGGGGGCTGGTATCTCGATTGCCCATAAAGCCCTCTCTCAAAAGTCTCCCTCCTCTCGTCGCCATTCCTCACCCCTTCCCTCCCCTACCCTCCCACCACACTCCACTCCCGCTTCTTCGACATTCCGTCCTTGCAAAAAAAAATATATATACATCGCAAGTGTATACAGTTAAGAAGTTCGCTATTGCGTCTTCATCTTCTGCCCCCCCCCCTTTCCCTGCAGGCGATCGCTTCCTCAAGACTTTTTTTTCGTTTCTCTCTAGGTACTCCTTTACTTTAAATGTCATTGAATCGTTTTTCACCGCTGCTTTGATCGTGGAATTGTTTCATGGCATGAAGTCGTGACATAATGGGTGAATCTTTTTTCTTTCCGTAGTTATCCAATTTCAAAATACACCAATTATAAAAAAAAATAATTTAACCTGAGGCTAGTTAATGATCAGGGCGTCACCTTAATCTCGGTGACCTCGATAAGCGCAGAGAAAGGATTTTGTATTTGTTCTTTCTTTTCTAGAGAGAACAAAGAGCACGAACCTCATTGTCGACAGGTGGGAGCAATAACTCTGAAGAATGGAAGACGTTCTTTTTTTCTGGATCTTATCTAATCGGAAAGCCGACTCACTGCGTGTGGTAGAAACGTAAAACCTCTCTTTTAATTCCTGCCTGTGCGCCATTCCTTTGGAATGCTTTCCTTCTTGTCGCAATCTCAAGGCCTCGGGCCTGTTCAAGCGCAACTTGTATTCATTTGGCTGTGCCCCATCAAAGCTGCCGTTCCTGCCCACCTTTGTGTCCTTTGGAGATAAGGAAGACTTGCTTCGAAACTACACTCGCTTTGTTTATAGCCCTATCTTCCGTGTCGTGTATGAAATAATTTTTTTAAACTGTTGTCCCGTAACTCCACGCATCTGGAGTTACAGTCTTGGGGTCAGGAAACTCTTAGGTAGAGTGAGATATCATTTTAATGAAAATTTGGAAGAAAAATCTCGCGGGAGTGTTGGCAACCTTTAGTTTCTCCTTAATATCTCTTTGAACTTGATGCAAACTTATCGTCAACGTATTTTGTCATATTTCGTTGCCGCTTATCAAGTGAAATGAGCCTGTTGGGGATTCAAGGATAATCTTTCCCGTGTAAAGGGAAAGATCATCCTTGAATTTTGCCAAGGACAATATATTGTCTGAAATGATCTTGCTGGTGGAACTGTGATTCCAGGGCAACACGAGACGTGCAGCAGCAAAACATTAAAAAAAGTAATATTTGTAGAAGTTTGGGAGAATTACTGTTGCCTAGAGTTAGATTCCTATTAATGTCATTATTTCGTGTTGAGTGGGTTTGACGCTAAAAATGTACTTTTTACTTGTTGATTGAAATTGAAATGTTAAATAAAATTTTACATTTGATTGATCATCTCCTATTGATTTGGGTTGAGAAACGTATTTAATAAAATATTAAAGAGTTTGATTAAAAATGGAAAATATTTTAGCTGATTGCTAAATGCAAGCATATTGTTTTTAAAGAAATTCCAATGTCTTTCGTCTCGGTTTCAAGTAAATGTTATAGCAGTCATGAACGCTAGTTTACTTTATTTTCTGGATTGACTTCATTACTTCTCAAAGATTTTGACCGTTGTACAACCTCGTTTTTGATCGTTCTTCAACCTCGTTTTGAAGAGAAAGACGAAGAAGGGGCTTATTTCGTACATGAAATAGCATTTTTGCATTGCTCGTGTCTTTCAACTCCTACACCCTTTCGTTGCAGAGTCGCTCGTTTCCTCCTCCCTAGCATTAATACGTGCTTCCTCCGATAGGGTGGATTGGGCGCTGCCATCGCCCTGATTTTCTTCCCCCCCCCGCCTCCTATTCTCTCTCACCCCCCGCCTCCACTTCCTCCGCCCGCTCTCGGACTCGAAGTTGCCCCCGCCCCCCTTCCCCTCTCTACCTCCCCTCTATGCCCCCTCCCTCCGCCCGTCCATTAGCTGCGAGCGGATGTGTCCGTCATTCAATGCTTCTTGCTTCACTCTTTATATCGTAGTCACCGGCTCCACACTTGCCACCGTGTCCACGACGCTATCCGGAAAGCGCTTTCATGTCACCCCCGTCGCCGTCGCCTCCCCGTCCTTTGGTGTGACCACGTTTCCCGCTGAGTCGATTCGTTTCTACTTGTTCCCTGAGAGGCCATTTTGCGTTCTGATTGCACTTCCAATTATGTAATATTCGCGTACTCGGTGGTTTTGCGGACTTGAGTGGAGTCGAGTGATGCCGAGTCCAATGCTACGTAGGGGACGGAAGGAAAAGGTTTTCCTATCGCCTTGCAGTGCGAAAAGTATGGGATGAAGATCAATCACAAGAAAACGAAAATAATAAGATTTTCTAGGAGTAAGAAGGCGGGGCTGAATATAAGGGTGGGAGTTCAGAAGTTAGAGCAGGTCGAGCAGTTTACGTATCTGGGTAGTATTTTGGAGGCGAATGGGTTTAGTGGTAAGGACATCAGATGCAGAATTGCGCTTGCTAAAGAAGCATTCTCGAAGAGAAGGGAATTGATGAGGGGGGGTCTGAGAAGAGACGTAAAGAAGAGGCTGGTGAAAACTTTATTATGGAGCGTGGCGCTATATGGGTCGGACACTTGGCCATTGTGAAGGGAGGATGTACGTAGTTTTGAGGCGTTCAAGATGTGGGTTTGGAGAAGGATGGAGATGGTGATCTGGGTGGCGAGGAAGACGAACGAGGAGGTATTGGATATGGTTGGAGAGGAGAGGATGCTTGTGGCGGAGGTTCGGAGAAGGCAGAAGAGATGGATGGAGGAGGTTTTGAGAGGAGAGGGCATATTGAAGAGAGTGATAGAGGGGAGAACACTGGGGAAGCGTGAAATAGGAAGGAAGAAGATAGGTATTCTGAACGAAATAAGAGGAGGTAGAAGAAATGAAGAATTGAAGAGGGATCTAATGGCGGGACATCCTTAGGAGGGAAATTAAGGCAATCTGTATGAAATTGGGATGCAGAATGGGGACTGTCCAAGAACCTACCAATCAGCTGGTAGAATACTTGAATGAGCAGAATTGATCCAACCATATGCAATAGTTAGCAGGCACCTATCAGAACCTCTGGTTATTGTTTGTGTTAATAATTAATATCATTAGTTGAACTTGAACTGCATTAGGTAATGATGATACCGTCTTAATCTGTGAGTTCACGTGCAATTGCTTCTCTAGTTTTGTAGTGCATCCGTATTCCGATCCATGTCCTTCCCTCCTCCCGCCTATTCTCTCCTCCCCCCCCTGCCCACCCTACCCTTCCGGTCAACTCGCCCCCCCACCCCTTCTCCTGGTCCACCCTCCATCACATTGCCCCCTTCGGTCCTCGGGCCCTTGTTGGTGGCATTCCTCCCTCCCGATTCGACCGCTGCCATTAATCTCATTTCCTCCTTCCATCCACCCACTACATCTCTTCCTCTCCCCACGTTTCCCTTCTCCCCCTACTTCTCCTTTCTTGTATGCTTCTGTTTTTTCCTCTATCTCTCTCTTTCTTTCCTTCCGTACCTATCCCATAGGGCCGTGAGAGTGACGCCCTGCACCCTTCTATGTTGTACCCCCCCCCGTGTTCTCTTCGGGAGATTCCGCCCGATTTCCGGTCGGTTGTTGGT
Organism: Pyrrhosoma nymphula; assembly: GCA_963573305.1. Lineage (NCBI taxonomy): Eukaryota > Metazoa > Arthropoda > Insecta > Odonata > Coenagrionidae > Pyrrhosoma > Pyrrhosoma nymphula. The sequence continues at coordinate 162,991,674 of OY754330.1, forward strand.
TCAAGGTACCAAGCGTAAATATGCGCATGGAGTACTCTGAAGCTAGATTGTTGTAGCGTTCATGTGTGTACGATGCGATTCGTCGAGATAAAAAAGAACCTGATACGTTACGACGAGTGTGCATTAATTATCTGTCAACGTTCTGTTTTCGGTAAATTGAAGAAAAAATCAGACTTTTCTGTCGTTTTTGTCGCACTGATATTACGTCCCCTTTCTTCTTGGCGAACCTTTTGCCTTCAGTTTTTAATTTCTTCCTCGGCATTTTGCTTCTTTTCTTGCTCGCCGTTTCCCAACCTCTTCCTTCCGCCGCTCTGCTCACGTTGTTTTCGTCTCCGCCCTCGCTACGAAAGGGGGGGGGCGAGCGGGGGGGCGGGCAATCCTCTCGTCAGTAATTAAGTCAACTTCCGCCGTCGTCGGCTCTTCTTCTTCTCTCCTCGCGTCGGGCGGCGCGCGTGAGGGCGGCGGTGGTCCCGCTTTCGTGCGTGATTTGGTGGTCTGATCGGGATTTGCTTTTGTGGTTTGTGCTCGAGGCGAAGTTCGGGCGACGCTGGAAGTATTTACCGATGATCGAATGGTAGGATTAGTCGGATTACGTGTATTGCGTACTTGTTTTTAAGTGTGAGCAGTCGTCTTCCACGTTGGCTCATCGAGGTTTGTTGTTGTCATCCTATTGACGATAGGATCTCCTCGGCTTTTGGCTTTCCCTACCCCTGCGTATAAGAGTTTCTAATGAAATTCTCCTGGTATCCTCTGCTGGGGAGACCTAAGAACTGTTTAAATTTAACAAAGATTCATCGCCTTGACAGTTTCTTATGAAATATATTTAGTTAGTTCTTCCTGAAATAGAATTTTAATTTTACTTTAGGTGAATCACGCCAATATAATATGATTTTTAAGCCTTTGAGCGTGGCGTAGAAAAGAAATTGATGTGTCCTTTGGGAATGTTGTTATTTGGTTTGAAATTTGTAAACATATTTCCGTGAGATGAAGTTAGAAGTCTAATCTAAAATATCTGCTTCAAATTAATGACGAAGCAATTATTTCCCCCCATAAGTTAGCATGTACCTATCTACTTGGAATTTAATTTTAATATCTAATTCCATCAATTTGATTGTATAATTAGCCTTGTTTGCAAGAGCTATGTCGTTCCTTATCTAAGATTTAAGAAGGCGGGGCTGAATATAAGGGTGGGAGGGTAGAGGATGGAGTAGGTCGAGCAGTTTAAGTATCTGGGTAGTATTTTGGAGGAGAATGGGTTTAGCGGTAGGGACCTCAGATGCAGAATTGCCGTGGCTAAAGAAGCATTTTGTAAGAGAAGGGAATTGATGAGGGGGGGTCCGAGAAGAGACGTAAAGAAGAGGCTGGTGAAAACTTTAATATGGAGCGTGGCGCTATATGGGTCGGAAACTTGGTCATTGCGAAGGGAGGATGTGCGTAGACTTGAGGCGTTTGATATGTGGGTTTGGAGAAGGATGGAGAAGGTGAGCTGGGTGGGGAGGAAGACGAACGAGGAGGTATTGGATATGGTCGGAGAGGAGATGAAGCTTGTGGCAGAGGTTCGGAGAAGGCAGAAGAGATGGATGGAGGAGGTTTTGAGAGGAGAGGGCATATTGAAGAGAGTGATAGAGGGGAGAACACTGGGGAAGCGTGGAAGAGGAAGGAGGAGGATAGGAATTCTGGACGAAATAAGAAGAGGTAGAAGATATGAAGAATTGAAAAGGGATCTAATAACGGGCCATCCTTAGGAGGGAAAGCGAGACAATTTCTGTGAGGTTGGGGAGCGGAGTGGGGACTGTTCAAGAACCTACCGATCACCTGGTAGAATACTTGAATTTTTATGAAAATACTCTATTTTAGCTTAAATAAGGAGCAGGTAGTGAAAAGTTTCTTCTATTTTTGAAGTAAATTAGTGTATCAAAGTTATTCCTTGTATTTTTTTCCATTATTGTATTTAAGTGGATAGAACTATTATTTCCCGTCATGAATGATATATATTGCATTTGAACATTTCCAGAGGAATTAGTTAATTGCGTGGTTTAATTTTTCTAGTAGGTCGTTATTAAAAAATAGTTGTTCATCTAACCTTTTTAATTTGATGCCCTTATCTTTCAATTTTGAATTCAGGTGTTACAGTTCTTCTAGAGTAATTTGACAATCTTCTGGCCAAGCAATGTTTTTATTTGAGGCTAGTATATATAAGTTGCTGCGTAGGTCCGCATGCGGCATTGAATCATTCCCATTGAGTTTTTTTCCCCTTTGACGTCGGATATTTCTTGACGTTCCCCAATTAGCCGTTCTACAGTGGCTGCCAAATATTGTTCATTTCGCCAGATGCAATTTAACGCAGCGACTACTCGTTCGCTTCCGAGGGCGTGAATTCGATCATCGGGCGCCTTGATCATGGCCGGCCGTATAGGTTCGCCGCATGCCTTGAAATGGAATTAGATGTTCGACCAGAGTATTAGCTCCTCGAGCCACTTCGTAAGCTTTTTTATAAAAATTGCTTCCGAGAACGCTGTTCATGCGAAAATTTCTAGTTTAAGAATTTATATTTCGTTAATTCGTGTAACGAATCGTAGCTCATTGAAGCGAAAGACCTAATGGCTGAAAAATAAAAGTTTTCTTAGTAAAAAAATAGTCCTAAAAGTGCTGAGAACTCGTTCGTGTTGTACTTGCGGGTTAGTCCACGACGCGGCGCCACGTCTCCATTCACGTATCACCTGCATTAAAATTCTAAAAGGCGTGGAGCATCAAAGGGGGGGGTGGGGTATGGAGGGAAAAGGGAGTAGAAGGAGTGGTGTGGGGGGGGGATGATACAGATAAATAAAACGAGTGTAAATGTGGGGTGGGAGGCGGGAGGTTGCAGCTGCACGAAAAAATATAAGACTAGCGCGGTGCGCTCTCATCCGAGTGCTAATTGGCCGGTTTGGATGCTCTCTCTGGAGAGAGATGTCGTCGGGGGGAGGAAAGGGTTTGGTGTTCTGGGCAGGGTTCTTGCCGTAACCAGGGGGGGAGGGGGGGTGGCAACGTCTCTCCCTCTCCCTTTATTCTGGTCCGCAACCCTCACCTCTCGCGCAATCTACGAACCCCGCCTCCCCCCCCCCTCCAAAATTTCCTCACTCCCCTATCCTCTCGTGACCCCTGCAGCCAAACGGTCGTAATTTTTAGTCACGGAATGTGCTGCACTTGGGTCGCTTGGAAATTCGATTTTAAAGAACGTGATCGTGCAACGTGATCAGTGATTCGAATATCTAAACCGTCATCATCTTCAGTGTTGTGGTCAAAGCTAGTTTTTTTTTACCAAAATTAATTATTGTGTAGTAGTGGTGGCACTAAAAGAAGACAACAGTTTCATTGCAACTGTTTCGCAACTGAAACAGTTTAAAAACGAAACAGTTCCACGAAACACCCTGTTGCGGACAATAGCTAATGGCACACCAAACAACAGGCGATCCGCGTTGTTACAACATGGCTGGTAGTCTTGTATTCTATGTAATAAGTAATCTTTCACTCAAATAAGGTAACAATTTCATTTTGATTCATGAAATATAGGTATTTCAAATGGTATTTATTCTCGACCTCTTTATATATATGGTGCAAATGTCATGAGCTTAGGTCAATAATGTATACATATTTTTTTAACTTTTGCCGACGTTTCGGATTTTGATTTATCCATCTTCAAGGCTAAATAAAAATAAACTAAAATATAAGCCCTGAAGATGGATTAATAGAAATCCGAAACGTCGGCAAAAGTTAAAATATATATATATATATCTTCCTTCCGTCCCCTCTCGGTCATGCACTTCCCACAACATTGTGTACATCCTCCTTTGCAACCTTTGCGATTCCTATTACATTGGTCTCACCACTAACGCCTTAAGTGTTAGATTGACCGGCCACCGAGCCAGTTGTAAGCCGTCCTCGCCCAATGCCTCCTTCCCCGTCCCGGTCCATGCTTCCTCCCACAATGTCAGTTTTGACAAATGTTTCCGAGCAGGCATATTGTCTTCCCTCCCTCCCTCTGCCTCTCCCCTTCAATTACGTACATTAGAATTGGCTTGTATCTGGCTTTATTCTGCCTATAATCCCCCCGGATTAAATCGGGCTCACTGACCCCTACCGCCCCTTCTCCTCTCCCCTTTCTCCTCCTTTTATCCCCTCCCGCCCCTCCCCTTTCCTCCCTCCCACATCCCTTCCTTCTCCGACCCTCTCCCGCTTCTTCCCCTCTTCTCCCCCCCCCTCACCCCGCTCTCCTCTTCTGACCCCCTCCCGCCCCCCCTCTTCTCCCCTTTCTTACCCCTTTCTCCTCCCTCTCCTCCTACCTCACTCTACCCCTTGTCCCATGCCTATCCATCATTCTGTATCCTTCCTTCTGTGAGAAAGACAGCTTTTCGGCTGTCGAAATATCAGAACGTATAGTGTGTGAGTGTTCTTCTTTTTGTGTTTCTATATTTATTTCCGCCCCACCTGTGGCAAAGTTTATTTTTATTTAAATTATCGCGTGTGTGATTTTCCACGAACTCATATATATATATATATATATATATATATATATATATATATATATATATATATATATATATATATATATATATATAAAATTAACTTTGCCACAGGTGGGGCGGAAATAAATATAGAAACACAAAAAAGAAGAACACTCACACACTATACGTTTATTTAAATTATCGCGTGTGTGATTTTCCACGAACTCGTATATATATATATATATATATATATATATATATATATATATATATATATATAATATTGACCTAAACTCATGACATTTGCACCAAATAAAGGTATTCACATATCTCATTCTATCTGCAACGCTGGGCGGACATGTGTTGGGTGAATAAACCAGCAACCGCCTGCAACAGATTGAAATCCAAGTAGCTTATAACAGCAACGCAGCCACACGTGCAGTACAACTTCAATTCCAACGAATTGTAGCTTTTAACCGAAACGCAGCCACACGTGCCACTGGGACAGAATAGAAGACGAAACAGTCAGCTTAAGCTATCAGTTGCCACTGCACAGCACAGAGCGCAACATTACGGCTGCGGTAGATCACGAAACTAGCCCGTTTTTTGCAACAGTTATTTGAAACAGCTGCGGCTTCAGCTCCAACCGCTTGATAATATGCAAACATGTACGTTCTGAACGTTTATTTTGTTAGCAGCACGCTGGAAGTTACGAATAACCATGCAAAAGTTGCAGGGTTATTGTAGCTTTATTTTTATGAGATACTAGCGAAAGGTACCCGTTGAAATTCAACGGGTGTGAAAAACGTGGAACTTATTTTATGAGAAAACCACGAAGCCTGAATAAATACTGCGAGCGTGGTCAATTGAGGAGTTCGTAGCTGTGTTCGTTGTAGTAGGCACGCTGACCGTTTTCCAGGTGCACGGAGAGGTGAGTAACTGTTGGTACTCTTTCATGCACGGAAAACCCAAAAATGGGCCACACAGACTCGATACTACTTAAATAGCACCCATGTTGATAGATGGTCTCCTCGTCCCTCCGGTTCTCTTGAGCCGTCTTCTGAGTAATTAACAGCTTGATCGCTTCCCTTGTATACGTACATATATTTATGCATTCAGTGACTTAATTGAGTTGCACTATTCAACGTTGATATGTGCGTTGGGTATCTTAATCAGGATTGGAGAGTAGGGTACAATCCAGCGGTTGACAACACCAAAATGAGCATTTGCAGCAGCAGACATGTTTATTTGACCTATGAATCCGCCATCACCCGGAATGCGCCTTCGGCATAAGGGGTACCCATAATCATTGGTTTCGGTTGCTAAATAAAAGATCTATGGTGATTCTTAGTGCACTTGTCGATTTTCATGCGCGAATGCCGTTCATGGCGCCGAATTCCCGTTCTTCTTTCGGGTAAGAAGCATGTAGTGACGTCATTATAATTTCCGCCTTCTTAAAATATATTGAAGTTTCGAAACAGATGGGACTATATTTGAACCAGACTTATAGTTGGTTACCCGCCCGTAGGTTGGATTAGGATGAAATTTTTGCGATTCTTAGCGTAACCCGAGAAACACCACGGGGAGATTCTCATGAGATTGCTGGTGGGCATGTCTTTGAGCACCCAAGTCTAACCTTTGTCGTTTTTCTTGGAAGGACTCATCTTCTCGCAAAGAAGACGTTCCTCTTGCTTTAGAAGATTTTTTCGAAAGGTTTTTTCTATTAGGCATGTTGATGGATATATTTTTAAGTCCAAGGAAAGGAAACAGCGGCGAGTGAGAGTCTTGAATAGGCAACTCGATGATTGAGTGAATGTAAGTTTACTGCACTTTAACACATATAAGTAACTTGTATCGTGTATGATGTGGGAATTGGTCTAAAAATGAGTTCGCAATCGTAATGAGAGGCAGACGGTTCCACTACGCGTAATGTATGTGAGTATTAAACGATAATAAAGCAACCGAGTTGTTGTAGCAACCGAGGCATTATTACCATTACTATTCGCTGCACTTAAATATTCTTTCACGTTTAATTCCTTTATGTGTATCGTTTACTACGTAAGTGTTCTCTCATATACATACAGTGCCCCTATGATAGCTACTTTGAGAATAGACAATGAAGAGTATACTTGTTGTAAATGTGCATTGAATATATCGATTACCCCCTGAAGCAATCTATCATGGGGTCCTAGGGACTCTGGACCCTTCTTTCACAGATTTTATTTCTGCGTGCTATTATGGGCCTGCAGGAAAACTCAAATTCCAGAGGAGTGAATATCATAAATTTGAAAATCAAATCTCTGGTTGTCAAGGAAATATGCCATTGTTGATTTCAGAGAAAAATGTGAGATTTTTCAGCAAAAAAACTTGATATTCAGACAATTACGAAGCATAAAAGAAAATCGATTGAAAGAATTAGAAACTTCATTTTTTCAGCCATCCGATAAATTAAATCCCAGCCCTCTATCTTCAGTGAAAATAATTTAACAAGCAAAAAATGAAACCTTTGCTCTGAACCCAATGCTTAGCATGGGCCACCAGGGGGGCTTTTGGGGGCCCTGAGGGCTTTTTAATATAGCCTATGTTACACCCAGATACATTTTCTCACTACATGCCAAATTTCAGCTTAATCGGTTCAGTATTTTTTACGTGATTGAGCAACAGACAGACAGAGAGATGGACACAATTACAGTTATATATATTAGTATGATTTTGGGCTATTATTGTCTCAGAATTTGACCTTTTATGCTGTTATTGATGTTGACATTGGTAGAACAGAAGGCTATTTAATAATTTCTTTCACAACTTTTACCAACCGCAAGGGTAATTAATACACTAAACACGAACCTTGTATTAATGAATAAGTTTTATCGCTATGCTCATTGAAACCCTGAGTTTATAGTTTTTACTATGGTTTAGGCTTGTCAAACTTGTGTGACAAAATTCTTTTGCTGGAAGTTACAGTGTTAAGGAGGAGCAGGTTCCATTTGGACAATTTTGTTATTCTTACACAATGATGGTTACTCCCTTGCTGCCGCCCACAATCCATGTTGTTTGTCTCCGCTTCGTAATTTTCTATTTCGTTTGTTACTCTGTGCGTGAAATGTATGTTTATGTGTACCCCGCATCTTCGTATTATTAGAATATTTTCAACATTATAGTTGTTTTCTCTCTTTTCAGGTAAGGACTCATTGCTGATCTACCAAAGGCTTCGCTTTCTATATTATCAGATAAGTGAAATAAGTGGATATTTCATTCGCTTACTATTTTATATTGGCGTGACAAGCCAAGACACACTGAGAGAAAGAAGCTCACTCGTCATTTTTTAAATTTTTGGCGGCTGCAACTGTCTTCTTCCGAACAAGAATTGCTACCTCTTGTTCGGAAGTAGGCGGATGTTGCCGCCGGGAATGTAATAAATTGACGTGTGAGTTTCATTCTCTTTGTGTGCCTGTGCTTTTGCTTGTTACGCATGTGGCGTCTTTACGGTTGCATTACGAGTTAGGTTCGTAGCCTCTAGCTCATTGGTTCTTTTTCCCATTTGTCAAAGATCAATTGAAAAAAACTCGCACCCTCGCAAAAATGTCTAATGAAAATTTTTCGTAGATTATAATTTTCTATGCAATGGTATACGTATGTAAATTTTTTAAAAAACCCTTCAGAAGGAGAATTGCGCTAGCGAAGGAAGCGGTCAGTAGTAGGAGGGAGCTGGTGAAAGCTAACTTGAGTAGTAATGTAAAGAAAATTTTGGCAAAGAGTTAAATATGGAGTGTAGCGTTGTGTGGAAAATCCTAACTTTAGGGTTTAATGAAATGCATGTTGGTGACTACCTACCCCCTGTCACACACCCTTGAGGTGACTTGCAGGGTATTTTATAGATGTAAATGGTGCAGAGACATGTATTCTGGGAAAGAGCGAGTGAATAGCTGCAGGATGTGGGTGAGCAGGAGAATGGGGAATAGCGGTGGACGGAGAGGAAGAAATATGAGGAAGTGCTGAGAATGGTGGGCGAGGAAAGGGAACTTCTGGAGGAGACAAAGCTGGTGGTTGGAACAGGTGATGAAAGGCGAAGGGATGCCGAATGCCGTGATTGAGCGGAGGATGTTTGGCAGGCGAGGAAGTGGAAGAATGAGAATATGCTTTATGGATGGGCTGAAGAGATGGAGAACGTTTGCTTATTGTTAAATGAAGAAAGAAATAGTATAAGGGGTATACACCTGTAAAAATATAGAGGATTTTTATTGTTTTCCATTTAAACCTACCTTTTTCGGTAGATTATTAGATACTAGGATTACTCAGATGGTGGTGATGATGATTCTAATTAAAATGCATTTTTTAAATTGAGGTGTAGTTCAAGGTGAGGAAGTTCAAGGAGCTCGGAAAATGTAATTCCATTTCTATATGGAGTGAATTTTGCTACATCATCGCCACTAGTTTATCTGAATGCGTTGTTTCTCATTACGTGGGATGCATAGCTGCAGGCGTCTTAGGAATAGAGTCCCTTTACTGCGGGGCCCCTCAGTTGGCCCCTTCCCTTCATTCGTATCCTTCTTTCCCTGCCGTTTCTCCCTCTCTCCCCCCTCCCTCCACCGCTCCTCTTCTGCAGAGTTTGTCTGTGATTGTTGTGCGTTGCCTCCGTGGGGGTGGCGTGGCGTAAGGGGTGAGTCGGGGGGCCATGCAGGTGTGTGCTCAAGGAGCGCTGGGAATTGTGGGCCGAATGGAAGGGTTGGGCCGGGGGGAAAGGGGTTCGGGGTGGTCCGAGCCGGGGTCGTGCGCCGGTGGAGGGAGGGGAAGAAAAGTGCACGAGAGGGGAAAGAGGAGTGGAGTATGGCAGTGGGTGTGCGTGCGGGGGCAGTGTGGGCATTTGCGGAGGAGGCGAATAGGGGTTGTTTGAGGGTTTTGGGGCCCGCCTTGTGTTAAGGGGGTGTGGTGGGGGGTTGTGTGCGTGGGAGTTGGTTTGCGCTGCTGTTTAAACGGGTGGAGAGGGTTCGGCTTGGGTGGGTTTCGAGCGAATGGACGGTGGCCAGCCCGAGGAGACGAACTCTGGGAGGTTGCACACGCACCCTTTAACGTTGCAGACGCCCTGAGGGATTTGTGGGATCGAGCGAGCGGGACGGACTACTACTACTGACTACTACTACCACTGTGTGTGTGTGTGTGTACGTTCTCTTGAGTGGAGGCGAGCAGCGCGGGTGACCGCTCGCAGGATGGTCGAGCGAGCGGGTGCGGTGCAGGGGGTGGGTGCGGGGAGCCGCATGGGCTCTGGGAATTCCTCGCCGGACGTGTGGTCGACTCGATCGATTCGCATCACGCCTTCCTCGCTTCACTGATCGCCCTCGTCCGCCTCTTTCCTGCGTGATCTCCACCACTGTGAGACTACACTCTCCGAAACTCTCATCCCATCGCAGAAAACACGTGTTTGCTCAAGTACCATTTGAGGTTGGCCACCCTTTCTTGCCATGTAGGATGCAGGATGGAGACTGTCCAAGAACCTTCCAATCAGCCGGTAGAATACTTGATTGAAAACGGTCCGTGTGTAAAACTAAACAAGAATTCAACGGGGAACATCATGCGGGAAACTACGTTCCGTTAAGGCCATTAATCAGCGCCGTAGACTACCATGCCTGTAAATAAGCGAAATACATCACTGCCACACTGCAACTTGAGGTTGAAAAGGCGAAATCTTATGTTAAAAAGTCACAACATGTCCACAGCCGAATTGAAGGCGTAAGGTTGGCCACTGAAGACTTTTTAGTTAGCTTTGACGTGGTGTCACTTTTCACCAAGATACCTACGGAAAAAGCCATCGGTGTCGTGCGGAAGAAATTCCAAAAAAATGTAGTAAACCTGGCGGAGATATGCCTAAAAACGAAGTATTTCAAGTGGTAGGAGAGTTTTATGAAGAGACGGAAGGAGCCGCAATGGGGTCTCCCATCTCTCCCGCCTTAGCGAATGTATGCATGGAATACTTGGAGACAACCGCATTGGAGAACGCCACCTACAAACCGTTGATGTGGCTGCGGTACGTGAATAAGACCTTCGTGGGATAGCTGTAATAATTCCACAAACTGAATGATATGGATAAGCATCCAATTCACGAAGGAAGAGGAACGGGGCTCATGACTAGAAGAGAACACTGGCGTACCCTTTACACCGAAAGCCAACTAACACCAGCAGGTATCTCATCTCCGGATCCCACCACCGTCCTGCACAAATCAAAGGAGTAATGGCGGCAATGATTCACCGATCAATTACCCTCAGTGACTAGGACCACTGCGAGGAAGAACTGAATACATTGACATTAATCCCCATGAAGAATGGCTTCAGAAAAAGAGAAATGCGAAATACCATCTCCCGAAAAATTGAGATCACCACCACCTCCACTGGAAGAAGAAATGACTGACGTTAGGCAAAAAAACATACCTGCCATATATTGAAGGAGTTACTGATAAGATATTCAGGATATAATACGGAATGTAAAAGAAACAGATTGCATAAAATCCACAGTTTCAGGCTCTACTTCGTAGAATCTTTTTATATCCATTTCAATAATGTTTTGTACTTTTCTACAGTTTTTATTTTCAAATTCACAACGCGTTGCACCAATTTTTGGCATCATGAGGTGTAGTAGAGTTTGTTGGTAAATTGGTGAAACGCGTTGTGAATTTAAAAATAAAAAGTGTAGAAAAGTACAAAACATTATTGAAATGAATATAAAAATATAGCATTGAGACGGAGGGAGTATACCAACTATCTTGCAAAATACGCGGTAAAGTGTACATAGGGGAACAGGAAGAACCATTAAGACGTGGATAAAGGAGAATATATGTTTTGATGCGCACATAAGGCAACATTCATAAGCCCTGAGGATGTCTCCGGATAAGGAGAAGAAATATCCTGACGCGGGTAATAACAAAAGAACAGTATGGCTCCTAATATCGCCGAAGTTGCCAAAACAGTATTCTAGGTATTGTGAACTTCATTGACTGTCCATAGCTCACTGGAAACTGCCTTTGGATCGGTGCTAAGACTGTTGCTTCATAATAGTACTTAATTTAAGGGTTCAAGAGTTACGGACCGTAAAAAGTGACCAGCCACTATTCCTTAATGTTTTTTACCAGTAGTATTATATGGAGATAATCATCGCGCCTAGTCATAGTCCTAAGAGGGTAGGAGCCGTGGCACTCGTGGCGACGCGACTAAGTGCATATCTGTAATGTAATCTCATGTCCATTCATTGTAAACTGGTATTGAACTTGTAAAAACCATGGAAATGAGAACTTTAACGAGCTTATTTAAACTTTCATTCTAAAATTTTTATGAATAGTGTGGACATACGTGAGGTTTCGATTGATTTTCTCTTTGTTGCTTCTTTGTATCTGATATTTTTTTAAATGTGAATTGTTTGGAAATAGGATAAGACCAATTACTCTGCTACATTATGATGGAAACATCAAAGAACTGAACGAGTCAGGTATGTACATTTTGGCGGAAGTGATCTATAGGAATACAATATAAGAAGTTGGTACAACCAGTTTCAGCGGCCAGGACATTTTGGGGTACTCTCAAGTTGATTACTATGGAACACAAACATTTTACGGTACTTTTTGGCAGTCTCAAGTAGCGTCGGACTGTGTCTACGCAATATCTTCCAATTGTTATTAGATAACGCTTTTATTTGTTACAGAACAGCTATTCAAGCTTCCAGTCTCTTTCATTCCCCCAATACAACAACCCCTTAACAACCAAAAACATTTCAGCAATCCATAAAACATTTCCACACTAAAATAAATTTAAAAAATTAAACAAATATAACATCAAATTGAAACAAAATTAAAGCAATCATTAAAATAAATTTCAAACGTTACACATGACTCTCCGCTCTGTGTATTTCTCTCGAGGTGTGTGGGGGATGGGATGCGGCTGAGGAAGACCGCTGGACGCTTCGTGGAGTTAGCCCCTCCCCCCCGATACATTCTTCTTCCTCCTTATATATATATATCCCACGACTCGTCTTTTCCGAAAGACTTGCGTCTCCCCCACGTCCACCCTTTAACCCCCACCTCCCGCCCATCACCCAGGGAAAGAAGAATAAAAGCGCGCGAGAGAGCCGGGAGGGAGAGAAAATGGTTGTCCTTGGGTTTCGGAAGATGAGATTCGTACGAGGCCAACCCTAAGTCCCTTTATGCCATCTGGGTGGACATTAGGGTCAATCCCTCTTCTCGCCCTAAAACCCCTCTCCCCCCCCTCTCTCTCTTTCTCTGCCTTTCTCCTCCGACCTCTTCCCCTCCCCCCGAGTGACACACATGGCCTCCCTCCCCTTTTGCTCCAGCCCCTCTCCTTGTGCCTCCTCTCTGCAACTCCCGCTCACCTTCTCCCTCCCCTTTTCCCCCTGGCTCCTCTTTCTCCGCTAATCCTCTTTCGTCGCATTCTATTGTTCTTTCGTCCTTCGGGTCGTTTATACTTCGCTCTGCTGCGATTAAAGCCCTCTGGAGCTCGGACGACCGCTGACCATCTTTCCCTCTCTCGTCCCCTCCACCTCCTCCGCCCCTCGTCCAATCCAATGGTGATGATATTTCACCTTCTCAGCATCCTTACGCCCCCGTATATACATTATTGTTGTTCTTTTGTGTGCTTGATGTCGTAAAAGGGTCGAGTTTTGTGTCGGAATGGGCTTTGAGTTGGGAGAATTGGAACTCGAATAGACTGCAATAAAATGTAAGAATGAAAGCTGTGTAATGAAAGAGATCGGTTTGGTGCGGTGACTACCCTTTGCTAAGGGTCCTGGTTTTAAACCTGTCTCTGAAAGGGACTTTTTATCAGAATCCTGATCCTTCTTAGAGTGCTGAGAAGAAAGCATTTAAGTTACTCCTTATCAGCCTATACTTAACATACTCGCTAACCCCCCCCCCCCCCTCAATTTTGTCCTTGGTATTGATACTCACTTTTGCACGTTACTTTTGCCTTGAAAATGGCTATTACTTGCTGAAACCATGGTCAGAGAATTGTTTTTAAGCTCTGAGACATTGTATTTATTAAAATGACTTGGTTCCATAAAGTTAGGCCTGGGTCAGTCTCTGACTTTTATGTTGCAATACTTCGTTCGTGTGGTACAACCTACCAAAATCCTTATGTTCAGAGTGACTTTTGCTAACACCGGGTGTTTTCCATCCTCTTGTAACTTTTATAAAATTCTCTCCGTGTCACTCTCATGGATTTGCAAAAGGACGGAGTTAGATGCACGAAAAGGAATAAAACTTAAAGGCATGGGACCAAGGACTTTGCCGAAGGAGATATCGTGGAGGTAAAGCGGTTGCGTGGGACGAGTAATTAGAAGCGAGGAGACGTTGAAGTCTGTAATTGAAGGCAGAATGCCGGAAAAGCTTCTTAAGGGGCAGGAAAAGGTTGGACTTGGTATAAGGGATGAAGGTTGTGGAAAGTATGCTGAGCTGACGAAAGAAAAAGTGGGGAGAGAAGAATTTCAAGAACATGTCGGACACTACTGTCGGCGCAGAAATTATTTACACTCGAGTTTGTGTACGAAGTATTAGAATATTAAACGAGCTCGTTCTCTCTTGCTTCCCTTTTATATTTTTGAAATCGATTAAAAGTGATCGAATAGTCTTTATTGTTACATTTATGCATTTTGATTACATCACCGCTGACTATATTAAGCGACGTTGAGTACTTATTGAATGTAAAATTATTTTGTTACGATTGATATATTTGTCCGAGGAAGCCAAGTGCGGTGGTGGAAGTGAAATTTTCTCTTTTCTTAAACGAAACGAGCCAGTCAAGGGCATTATGTTCGTGCGATAACTGTTGTTGGCTATACATTTTACAGCTTGTTCCACGACGAAAATTGTCTTGCTAAGTGCAGAGCACTGATGTCCCATGAAGTAGTGGCGGCTGATAAACATGGGAAAAGTATTTTTGCGTCTTCGAATTGGCACCCTCCTCAATCCTTGGGCCTCCGCCTGTTCCGACGAATAGAATCAATTCGGACGAGGTACTCCTTTACGGGGAATTATGTTGATATTAGTTTTAGGGATTCCTTTTTTTTCGTTGCTTAGATTCTTTGTTATTCTCTCTTTGCCGCGGAATTAAGTGGTATGTTCCAGCACTGACTTGTCAGGTATTTCTTTCCCATCGGTGGGCTCTTCACTACATCATTCCACTCAACTTTTTCTTCTCTTGAACCATATCTGTTTTTCTTTTCCTTCCCCGTGTCTGTATCTCCTCCTCGCATTCCCCTCTTACCCCCTTTCTCTCCCCTCCCCCCCCCCCAAACCCCCTCCCGCTCCACCACCCCCGCGGGCCCTCTACAGCGCCATCTGTGCACCTGCTATTGCCTGTCCCCCGTTCTCCGCCCCCGCATAGGCGGTGCTCCTCGGGGGAACCCTGAACTCAAGAGCGGGTATCCCCGGCCCCACCCTCCGCCAGTGACTCGTATTGCCTCGCACGATCTCTCACGAGGGGGCGAGGTATTCGGATGCCTACTTTACGTTTTGATGCCCACTCCACACTGGGTTGGGAGTGTGGGGTGGTGGTGGAGGAGGAGGGAGGGTTGTTCGTGAGGGAAGGCTTCCCGGGGGAGGGTCCGAGGTGCGCTCGTATAAAACGGTAGGAGTGTCGCTCTGCGATCCCCCATACTCCACACCCTCATGCGTGGCTCGCCCCCGCGCTAGTGGACGGATAGATTCCTTCCCCATTTTATTCGGCAATCTCGAACCCATTGGTTTATTTACCTCGACGTTTCTCGCTCGTAATACGGAGCATTCACGGTGGGTGCCAGGAGAATCGGGAGCTATCGGTCTGCTCTATTCTCAATTCACCTTTCCCGTTGTCGGACCTGGCTTATAGTCTTCCCCCGATTAATTTATTTGTTTATTGTTTCCCCGGTGCAGTGACATGTGAGTGAGTGGGTGTGTCTTGTTCTGAAAATGTTGATCATAAACGTTTTTTTAACCCTTAAGTAGGCGCACCTCACTTTGTGACGTAAGTGGGCGCGTGGGGTCCTTTGATACCCCATGCGGAATTGTTTATAACTTCGCCAAATTTGTTTATTTTACATTGCTATATTTTACGATAGATACTGAATGTTGGATAATTCGACTTACGTACCTTTAATTTTTTCCTATTAGTTCTTCCTGAAAAGGTCAACTTCGAAAGCAATTTTTGTTATAGAATATTGCGTTTGCTACACCCATGGGGTCTTTAAAGACCCCACGCGCCTACTTAAGGGTTAATGCATCTATGAACTAAGCTATTCGCGGAACATCATTTCTTCTTGTTCATTGCACTTTTCCAATATTCAGTCCTTCGTTTTCATTTGGAAGTGTTTAAATTAGGTAATTAAGAATGCTCAGTATTTATAACTAGTCCTTTAACTATCAAGTCAAACATACGATGAGTATCCGCATCATTCTTTAGGTGGTAAAAACTCATGGATTTTTATCCCTCTATCAAGAAATGTGTATTCAGCGCATTAATTCTTGTGAAAATTTACCCCAGAGCGTATGAATCTGCCATTTTACTTTAACTTGTTTTATATTTACCAATTATTTACGTACTTCTTTTGTTTTACAGTTGTCTCAGTTTTTTGATCCCTTAATTTTCTTGGATCCTTATCATTCGTCTTCCATAATGCATTCTGTCATTCCGTCACGAGTAGGTATTAGGAAATAATGACTCGTTATAAATTAGACCGCTGATGCAAATATGAGGGGTCGAGCAGGTGGGAAAAAACAAATGCAATGGCAATTTGGAACTAAAAAAGAGAGAATACGGAGAAAGGGTCAGTGGAAACTGAAGTTCAGGTGGGCGACAGACTTTATCCATTGCTGATCCATTCTTCCCTTAAAGCGTGTTTTGATGACATTGTTCACATTTATGTTGTTAGGTATGCTTCTTGCAATTGCAACCTTCAGTCATTTGTCGCGTCCGGGGTCGTAGTAACCCTGTTTCTTCTCTAGGTACAGAGACCTTCACAATGCATACATCTCCATACAGTCGACGGCTGAGGCTGTAATTAGGACGCGTTCTGAGAAATAGCTTTGTGATATTCACTGTACTATGTTACGTTATCTTCACCCCTCAGTTTCAACATTAATGTTGTACCTGTTATGCTAGATGAGAGCGTGTAATCCATGGTTTAGTACTTACTCAGTGTACAGTATCGATTGATGTCAGAATCCTTTATGGTCCACCGTTGATACGCGTTTTATTTTCGGTGTAATCTATACGAAAATGGAATCTCCCGTGCGACTTAGAATTCCTGGAGCAATGATGATATTTTATGTATAATGTCGCCGGTTAACTGCTCACTTCATTCTCTCCGTTAGGATCCCGTGTAAACTTCCTTCGGCCACTGAGAACGCCGTCGTAATTTACTCTCGGTCATCCGAGCGAGTCCCACGCATTGAGGCGCCCCCAACCCCCCTCCCCTCCCGCCGGTGCGCCGTGCGCACTCCCCCCCCCCCGCTCGGCGATACTGCTGCACATCTCAATCATATTTCCGGTCCACACCCTCCTTCCCAGAGCGACATTCCGTCTCTTCTCTCCCTTCCTCCGTCGTCTCTCCTCGTGGTCTCCGTCCACGCGGATGATTGCTGCCTCGCCCGTGACGCTTATCGCTTGGATTATGATCCATAAAAGGGGACCGGCCGTAGTCTCCCTCCTCCGCCCTCCTAGAAGATGCCCGGTCCTTGCTTTTTCTTTCTGCTCCGTCCCCTCCATATCCAGCAGACACCCACACACTCACTCTTCCTCGCTCACATCTTTCGTTCTTTTCGCCGGTTTTCCCTCCTCCTCCCCTCCCACCCCACGGACGGACGGACACCCCCACCTCCCTTCCCGACCGACCGCCCCCCTCTCCCCTCTCCCTCACTCGCCCCAACTTTTAATCTCCAAGGATACGAGTTTCCCATCCGATCATCGGGGGAGCTCTACTTTTGGCACCACCTTCTCTTCTTCCTCCCCCCCCTCCCTCACCCTCCCCGACCCCAACCTCATTCACCCCTAATCCCCCCTTGACCACCCCCGTGTCTTCCCACATAATCTCCCTCCATATTTTTCTTTCATTCGCCTCCTCTCATCATCATCGTCCACCTCTTTATTTCTCTCTCCGGGTCTTCCCTCCTCGTCCTGTCTTTCTTGTTTGATGGCGGGGGGAGGAGGGGAGTGAGATGGGCAACCGTAGCGAGGAAGGAGGGGGGGCTGAATCTTCTTCCCTCAGGGGTTGCCAAAATGGCTCCAGCCCACACACCCCACAACCTCGAATCCGAGTCCCGCCGTCGTCCTCGTATATAATAATAATGACAATAGTTATAAAGATCGTTACGCATCGCATTCTTATTTACTCCCCCTTCGTTTACGGCCTTCTTTTAGCTACCGGAAGAACCGCGTCCCCTCCGGAGGAATGGATGGAATATTTGTTTTGCGGCCACCGCCCACGCTCGTCAAGTCCATTTGTGGGGGAAGTCTTTTGTCCCAGCTGTTGGACTTTATATTTTTCACTCATCACTCATTTTG
Source organism: Pyrrhosoma nymphula (assembly GCA_963573305.1). NCBI lineage: Eukaryota > Metazoa > Arthropoda > Insecta > Odonata > Coenagrionidae > Pyrrhosoma > Pyrrhosoma nymphula. Next base: position 163,009,691 of record OY754330.1, read on the forward strand.
ATGGCGATTGCCCTGCCAAAGCTTTTTCTTCCTCGAGCGTATTTGTTTGTGGAGGACGGTTATTTATTTGGCGCGTTAACAATAGCGTCAAGTTGTCAATGCTCTGGCGTGAAAGTGTTAACTAAATGCCAAATTCATTACACCCACCTGGCGTGGAATTTATTTTTTTCTTACTTTTTATTGAACGCGTTATATTATCTTTATTTTGTTGGCATCGTGCTACAATTAACAAGCCAGTATCTTCAAGTTCCTGTTGTTGCTCTTGCGTGTTCCACATGTAATTACATGCGGTGAATGGATTAATGAGTGTTCCGATTTTAGAAAGTTTGTACTCGACAATTCAAATTAATCATTAAAGAAGTTATAAGTTATTTCTCTCGTGTCTACCTTCGGAAAAAAATTCACGATGAAATAAAAGCCCTCACTCACACTATTACACTCTTGAAGCATGAGGAGTGCATTACAGTAGCTGGGGGTAGTTATATACACTTTGGGTAAATGTTTTTGATGCGTTAAGATTTACTATATGTACGTATTGCTCGGCAAAAGCCATGATGAAAGAATAGCATTAGTGGGGAAGAGGAAGTAATGCTTGCGTCAGATTTTGGAATGCCCCAGGGGGAGGGCGACCACCCTTCTCTGGATGTTAGTGGTATCATTTTCTCATGTTATTTCTCTTATTTGCTTGATGCTTACTCGATTAGTTCCAATTGTAATTTTTCTAATGGTCCATGTAAATGAGACATGGTAAAATAATGCATCTTGAAATGGCAGGATTGCTAGAAAATGTTTTTTTATGCTGAGAGATACGCTTTCATTAATACTTAAAATCTGATTTAAAATGATTACGACAAATGCTCAAAAGGCCGCTGATGTAAATATTTTACTGCTTTAGCGTATTGTGATTTGCATATCTCGCACGGTTACGTTTGGTTTTTACGAGTATGAGACGGAATGTGGCGTGTTGAGTGACTATCAGCAGAAGGGCTATCGTGGCGTCGACGGAGGACAAGCTTCCCCTTGCGTTCGATTCGTACGTCTCGCATCTGGGCGTCCTCACCGGTGCATCGAAGGAGGACAGGAGCTCAGAGTGAATGGGCAGGCCTGACAGGGACAAAAGATGGGTGTCTGTCCTGCCATCTCCTTTTGAGTTTCCATTAATTTCTAACAAACCTATGGCTTAGCGGGCAAACGGCTGAGGTGTTTTTGTTGCGCATAACACTCGGAAGAAAAGCTGGAGAGACATTGGTGGCGATTCACCGATTAAAGTTGGTTTTGATTGAGCCATTAGTAGATACTTGGTAGATGCATATCTTATTTTCTACTGATGTAGGCACCTGCTTCTTCGTACATACCTTCTTATGCCTCTTTCCTTCCTTAAATATACTTTCTTCCTCGAAGTCTTTGTCGAATCTTCGACTCCATGACGTGATGTCTCGGCTCAATAGGTAGATGCCGTTTCCGAAGCTGTAGGATGTTGCACCCTTTAGTGTTTCTACTCGTCATTTTCTTAGTAAGATATTTTATATTATGGTAAGTTAAGGAGATAGATGATATGAGGCAAGCACGCTAAAAAATAATTATAAACCCATTTTCAGTTTGCCGTAACTTATCAATTTATGATGTCGTTCAATTCACCTATCTAATCCAAAATATTTGAAAGCACCTCGGGTAAAAGACGATCAAGTACAAAAAAATTAGATTGAGTTACAAAGCCCTTCATTAAATTAATTGTGTTAGTTTTGATGTGGGAGTTGTCATTATGCTCTGAAACGGTCGGCAGGTTTTAAGTGTTATTTTCGTATAATGTGAGCTTTCCTTGGATTAGTATGACGCTTATTTCTGCTTGATAAGACATTTTAAAGCGTAGTATTTTCTTATACAATGAGAAAAATAAAGAATCCAGCTATGTCTTGCCAAACGTAATGAAACAGTTGAACGAAAACGAAATTTCGATTACAGACGCCATTACCAGTATTTCCTCGTACAGGCCGAAATGCAGCTCTAAACGGCGATCCTTTTCTGTGAACTGGCGCTTGCCGCTCCGACAACTCTTAGCAATGCTCAGAGAAATTCTCCCCGCCGTAAAACAAATTGCCTTCATGTGTTCCGCACTCTCCGGAGTGGTATTTAAACGAGTGGAACCAGGTACGGAAGGGACCGAAACTTCTTTCCCAAGAGACCCATCTTGCTCGGAAACTCGCTTTTGAAGCTGGAACATGCGCCCAACGAATAATTCTCTCCAACTTTCGTGAAATACCTGATAGTGTTTGAGGCCTCGAAAGAATTTACGTCCGCCCTATATCGTTGAGTCTTGGATTTAGCCACCTGAGATCAGAGTTGTTAGGCTTATTCCGGGTGAGGAACATGTATATCAAAACATCCATTTGGAATACTCGTTTTGGCTATGCTACATTTCGAGTTTATACGTTCGCAATTGTAATTCATTCCACCATCGAGCGTTCAATATAAATGCTTTTTCGTTTACTCAGGTGCATGGGTTTCTAAACGCATGCTCTTCTGCACTTACGAGTTTTTGCTAACTGCGTCGTAGAGGATGATAGTGCAATGGAATAATCACTTACGGTAAGAAAGTCGAACAATTATATTTTTTTATAATTTTCGGTGATAGTTCTCTAAAATATTCTGTACCTACAAGGTGCGTTTCTATATTTCTAATGCCATTTATCCGCTCATCAGACCTTCTTAATCCAGATGGTGTAATCTAAAATAGACATTTTATTAACTCCGGCGACATTCTGCGGAAAGTTGATACATCTGGTTTGAGTGTACTGGTGCCCGAAATCCTGCTATTGTCGAAATCAATTTAATTAATTTGGGTGTCTTGAAATTTTCCCCTCGATTCAGCGTTCCCTCTTTAATGCTGCCACCTTTAACCTTATCCAAATGGATGTTTACCTCATTACACTATCCATTTTTCTCATTATAACTTCCATCTCCCAAATGCCGTTAGAGAGTTGCAGTATCCGATTCCGCCAGTTACTTGACTAGCCGTTTGCCTAGCTTTCACTGGCATCCTCTTTTAGTCTAATACTTCTGGCGCTCGTGTAAGTTATCCACCGTTTAGTCAACCTATCTTTCGGAAGATACAGGGTAAGTCCGGGAGAGATGGCCCTACTTTTTTTAAGTGTTCATATTTTTGTTAATTATGGTAAAATCGGTTCAATGGTTTGTTGTCCTATAATATCATAGATAATGTTATTAGTATTTCATAAGAAATGAGTGTAATTTAAATGGAAAATACCTTTAAAAAATCAATATTTTTTTTCTCCTTGGTCCATCTCACCCATATGCTATGGGTGAGATGGACCAAGGATATAGGGAGAGATGGGCAATAACTAAAAGGCATTAAATAAACTTGAAAAAAAAATTTCTCTGTGCAAAAGAATATTTTAATGACACTCGTTGGTTACTAACAATGTTACCAAACTATTTGCAAAATTGAAATATATAAGACACGAGAATTTACAATTACAATACATTTTTACAATTTACAATACAAAATTTGCAAAATTGAAATATATAAGACACAAGAATCTAACCAAAAGGATTAAACGGCCCACCAAAAATTAAAATATAATGAAAAGGCCAGTTTTAATATTGGAATTACTACTAATTACAATTTCCTTAGTTATTGGTTTGACTGTATTTGTTTTCTAACATTTCAGCCCTTTGATAAAGTAAATATAAATTGTCAGCTTTTACTTAAAGTGTAAAAGGTGTGGCCCATCTATCCCAACTCGAACTGGTCCATCTCTCCCGATTGTATGGGAGAGATGGACCTTCTGCTATCCCCAATGTTCCAGGGGCGCCGTAGTGGTGTATAGTGAACCGTTGCATATTGTTTTCATCAAGTATAGACATGAAACTCAATGATATGGACAATTAAACACACTACAACTAAAAAACGTTAACTATGAAAAAATATTTTATTCACCTGATATCTTTTTCTTTGAATAACTATCAAATAAGCTGGTCAAAGCGGCTATAAACAATAATACGTGTCTACGTAGTCGGCCATGACACCAGCATGAGAACAGTGGCGCACTAGAGCGGCTACATTCCGAACTATGCAATTAGTCCATCTCTCCCGAGGGGCCATCTCTCCCTGACTTACCCTATATAGATGATAATTAATACATCTTAGCGTACTCCTTACGAGATGGGATGAAAAATATTGTGGAAGAGTAAGGGACTCCTTCCGACTCAAGGATTTGCCGATGGGCGCCTTAACGTATTTTATCTTCGACCTCTGTGACGATCCCACCTCTGTATCTGCAATTTTGAAGTCTGTTGCCTGGGTAAAAAAAATATTCTTCCCGAGGAAGTTGTGGGAAAGTTCCCTCTTCTGCCTTTGCGTCATCACCTTCGTTCGGATGGAATATCGCTGAGGTGGCAGCAGTGCGGAACAACATCGCGTCGTTAATGTGTCCGTCTCTTTGAAAGATTAGGAACTCCGGAGACGTGAAGAAGGCGAGAGAGAATATTAGTGAGGTGGTGGGTGGAACGGACCAGGGCCCTTAATTGGATGGTGGAAACCTTATTAGGACTGTCTCCCGTCTCTCTCTCACTCCCTTCCCCTCCTTTTCCCTCTCTTCGTCGACCGCCCCACGTGCAGCACACTTGCATTCAGTACATGTACACAGAAATGTCTCCCGGGAAAATTTTCGTCAAGGAGCGAGATGTTAAGTCATATAATGAAACACTTATGACGATTATCGCTTTTTTCACGAAAAGTGTTTTATTCTTTAAATAAATGTTGTTGCCATTCAAATTGATTTGTTGCGAGTCATTTAATATATTCCATGAGAACAAGCAATAGCGATGTTTAAACCTTCCATTTAATAGATGTATTGTTTTTGATTACTCGTGTCATCATTTTTCGTTTCAGCCCTCTTATCAGTACGTACTTACATCCGCCGATTTTTAAAGTTCGTCTTATCGATGCGTGCGACAACAAAACCGACAGTAGTCCTGTTTCTAGCCCTCCTCGACACTCAATATACATTTCGATCTACTAGTTTGTGATTATTTCTCACATCCTTTTCTCAGAAATTTTTAAAAATTTTAATTGAAAATATGTGCTGCTAACTCAAGCTACAGCACCCTTTGAAGGCAAAGCTAGCTTTGAGTTGGTTTGTGATTTTTCGAACATTTTTTCTTATGGCAGTCATGATTTTTAGGGAGTCGTAACTGAAGTTTAGAGTGATCGAAATGGAGGTGAAATAATAATTGTGATTTTATTCATTACTCCATCCTATTTCCCTCCTCAGGCTTAGTGCATTTCGGGCTATCGTGTGGTAGCTGATCCTTTTCCATCCGATATTCATCAATTAATGCTCGAATGCTCTAATGAATGAATGAATATAACGCGATGTTTAGTAGTTGTACTTGAAAAACCTTCCTCTTCATTCCCTTCATAAAAAATTCAAACCACATCCAGCCGGTGCAATAGCTCACTGTGTAGACTTGGTAAACACCAAAGATAAGGGCAAATGAAAGCCAGAATTTAACGCCCGTAAATATCTATTTTTTCGAATCCTAGCATTCGTGGAAACGTTGTGTGCCAAAAACCTACGGGGACATGCACTAAAGTTGACCAAATAATTGGGGAAAGAAAGCTATTTAGTTTCCTGTTCAGCCTCAAAAAGTATTTTCGGGAGCGGTCGCAAACATTTTAAACTTTTTGAGATGGGTTTTTTGCACGGAAAGCTAGATATTATCATATATATTGAATAAGGAAAGGCAAAGAAAGGAGTGGCGAGAAAGAAGTAAACAGGAAAAGTCTGGGGAATAAAATATGGGGGAAAACATTACTTAGCGAGCTAAATTCGGCTGTTATCTCTTGAGATCACGATTTTGCAGTTGTGGGTCTTCTTTTTTTTTAGTTTAAAAAAAATGTAATCTTGCTTTTAGCGTTGAGGGAGTTCGAATCCGTATTCATCGATATTTGCAATGCGGTAGAAAGATTCCGTGCCTTCGTCTGCTTCGTCTGACAATCATGTTTTACAATCAAGATTAGCGGTTTTTAATGAGTCGGCCGTGTTGTTGTTAATCTCCCGTGTTACGATATGCTTTAAAACCTATTACTTTGCTTCGAAAGTATGCCATTTAATGTTTTATTCCTCTATCGGATTGCAACACATTCTTTCAAATAACTTTTACATTTCCGCACCAAACTTTTAATTTACTAAAGTTCTTGTGGATTCTCCAGGTTTTCCAGTTTCACTGGCCTTCTGTTCTCATGGTTAGGAATGTTAGTTGGCATATGGGCTGAAATGTCTTTTATTTTGGAAACGTGATGAGCTGATCAATGAAGGCCCCAAATGGTAAACTTGATAATACGCTGTACCAGAATGTGTTCTCCCTTTAGCACAGCTAACACAGTTCTTTCTCAGAATGCTCCAGCTTCATTCAACTCTTGTTAACGTAGGGAACTCGTCAAATCAATATCATGTAGAAGCAAGTCATACCAAAAATCGCTTTTTGGATGGGAAGACCCATCTGCAAAGCTCGTCGACGCATCAAGGAAACCGAACCGACGTGTTTTCCGACACAATGACTTAAAAACGATCCATCGCTCGGATTCGAATCACTGGGCCAGTGATTCATATCGCACTGAATCGAAGAGTCGTTTGCTTCCCCTTAACTGTGCTCGGAATCCCTTTTCCCCCCCACCCACCCACTCATCTTCCTCCCGTCCTTTCGTCTGCCCGCTCGCCGAACCTCGGCGCCACAGACCCCCTTTCCATCTCCCTTCCCTTACAGAATGTTCTCCGGGCGTGAGCGCCGTTCCTCAACGCTGGTGTGTTTGACATTTTACCTCGCCTCCCCTCATAGAGCAACTTTCTGGCGGATCTTTGTCAATGCAATGGACACTTTCCCCGTCAATGATGGATGATCGATATACTCGACGCGAAGTATTTGGGTGGCCTTAAAACAAAAAAGGAAAAGGTGGAATCTTGGGGTGGCTTCGGCGTCGAGATTCGGGGCATTCCTCCCAGCGCGAACTCTGTTGCCCTTCTAATGACTTCACCCAATCGCGAGAATGAATAGCGTAGTTCTAAAAATATCATCGAGTAGCGTTTTGGAGCGGGAAACGTGTTTCTGAGGCAGTGTTGTCTCACCGATATCTCCGCACAAGAGTTAATTGCTTGCACCAATCCCTAATTGAATATTTTCCCTTAAGTGAAAATCTCGTTACATAGCACGCAGATGATATTATTCCGGACGGAGTCCAGTCTGAGCCAGCATACGCTAAATGCTTGAAATAGCTATTTATAGAATCCATCATATGGTCGACAGTTTTGGATTTTTAAATATTCGAAATGTTTTCATTTTATTTGCAAAAATTACGATCAGATTTTGTGGTGAAATTGTGTGATTTCAAGTTTTATGTTTTTTATTACGACTTTTTACACTTGCTGCAAATTCATCCTGTGTGACGGCTCTGCGAATTCTGGTTGTTTAGAAAACGGAATGCAAAGGAAACATACCTTGCTTATCCATCACATTCCGTATTGTTATATCATTATCTTCTTGTAACTAATCATCTCTCCGGAAATAAATGTACACATTACTAAACCGCTCTTCTGATATTATAAGGCCAGGTCGAATGTTTAGACTACCCTACGATCGCTTGCTAAAATCATGGTGTAATATCACTCCCGCTGTGGTAATTAGTTTCTTTATTAAAAATTCAACGTCGAATCCAATTTTATGAATATATTGCTTTTTTTTGTCCTTAGAGATTTCTCTTTGGCCTCATTATTTCAACCCTGAGGGTTGCCAGGGTTTGACCCCTCAGTGGGTCAAATTTAGCCCGGGTGGTTCAAATGCTCTTGTCACCCATATGAATACCATCTCACGAGTTCTCCATTCTATGCTGGTAGCTGATTCGGGGAGGGCTTTTAGTATTCTGTTAGTGTCCTTTGATGATAAATGAATAAATAAATAAATATTTATATATTATTTGCAAATAAATATTATAAATAACATATTATAGTTTGCATAGGGGGCTGCGGGAATTTCGGGGGAATGGAGGTTGCTCTTTTGAGGAATTTAGGGCATGTCGTAAGCTGGTGCGTGTAATGACGAGTGCTCGCTGAGGATTCTAAAGACGATCGTTCATTCGAAACCATGGAAACTGCATTGAATGGATGGAAGCATCAATTCTCTCCATTGGACTGTGAAGACTTGTCGATGGAATGCCATTAGAAGTCCTTTTTCCTCCACCAGCACAAATACCCAGTTCTTATCTTTCCACGATACCCTTCTACATTGTTGAGTCTGGGGGTTTGGTGGGTACCATATACTTAAGTATACATATATATTTGCGTTTGTGTGTGCTTTTGCCTTTGCGGTTTTCATTGTGGCATGTGGGGTCGGGAGGAGTCCCTTGGGTTCTCAGGGGATCTTCGGTGGGTGGGTGGGTTTTGAGGCCGTACCTATATGACGAGTGTGCCTAGGGATTTGTTGTTGGGGGGTGGATGGTGAGAGGGTGGAGGGGTCGAGTACGGAGTGGGACCGTTGTTGCTGGAGGATATCGAGGGGGAGGGTGCGTTTGGGGGGGAGGGGGGTGGAGGGAGAGGGAGGCGGGGGAGAAGAATGTGGAGAAGGGTTCAGTGGGGGAGCACGGCAGGGAAATGATTGATGGAAATATGGGGACGGCGCGCATTCTGTTTTATTTATCCTTCTTTTTTTGATTTGGTGGAATAATGGGAAAAAGGTTTGAAGGGAAGGATGTGGGCGGTAAGAGCGAGATTGTGCGTGTTTTTCGGGAAAGTCTTCAACTCTTTTTTTTTTCGCTTCTTTTTTATTCTCTCTCTCTCCGGTTCATGCAGTCCCACCGTGTGTGTGTGGATTTTCCAGGTAATCCCTCTCGCCCCCCTTCTCCATATCTCCGGAGCTCGCGTTGGGTTTGGCGTGCGAGACCGCGAGCGGGCGATAAATGATGACCCACCCATCCATCCATCCTTCTCACTCAGCCCATCCCGGGATTTTCTCCACTGTACACTTTTATTTTCAATGGATATGTATGATTATTTTTTCCCCCTTTCTTCTTCCTCCGAATCTGGCTCCTTGCCGTTGCGGTTGGAAAAGGGTGTGTTACGTGAAGGGGGGGTTGCATACCTATATATCTGTTGTTCATCTGGTGGGGAATCCACATCGGTTCGCGCGCGTGGTTGTGAATGGAGTACCTGCATTGAAGCAGAGACTGGGAGCGCAGAACGCCTGATGTGGTTGCTGGATGAGTCGAGGGAACCACCCGATCTCATCGGCGTTCTTGTAGTAGCCGGTCAAAGTTACCGAGGTTAATCAGCGCAGTGTGGTGGTGATGTTATTATTTTTACTTTCTTTTTATAATACATACCTTTGAAGTCTCTTGATGTGGAAAATTTTAAGATGACTATATTCTCATGTTTTGCTATATTCACTATATTCTCAGGACTTTGGGCATGCATGGTCGAAAAAAGGATTATTATATATATTAAAGAGGTTGGAAGACACGACGGGTATGAATAATCGTGGATTGGAGGAAGAGAGAAAGCATTATGTTAACTTGTTTAAAACAGATACAAATTATAATAATAGTTTGACTAAAGTGCATGGTTGTTTTTCGACCTCTCTTTTTGCTCCTCTTTAGTCGTTGATTGACACGTTAGGAAATGCTTTTGCACTTGATGGTTTGTATGTCTGCAGCCGCTGGGAAGGTTCAAAGAATGTATTATGGTCTCTGTTACCCCTTTTTCCCCGTAATAGTGTAACGATTTAATAAATAGTTTCATATCGTGATTGAGGTCTGTCGTTGGCTTCATATTTTTCCGTTTATGGTTGGTGAGGAGAGGAAACTTGTGGATGAGATTAGGGGAAGGCAGGGTAGGTGGCTGGAAGGGCTAAATGAGGGGCGATGGATTGCTGCAGGCCGTAATAGAGGGAAGGATGTTGGGCAAGCGGGAAAGGGGAAGAAAGAGAATAAGTTTTATGGACGGGATGAAGAAAGGTAGGACTTATGCTGAGATGAAGAAAGAAATACTAGAGGTAGATAGGGCACGGCACGTGTAAGTGTTCGTTGGATATTCTCTGACTTTCATCATAACCTACCTTTAATCGGTAGATTACTTTAATGTAATCTAGAACTTTCTAATTTAGTTCTTTGCCTTTTTAGTCTAATAATGATTTTTCCCTCGGTTCGCCGAATTTGCTTCGAATCTGAGTTCGTTTAATTTATATTCCTTGATTTTTGCCTGTAAGGTCAATATACCGCGATGACTTCGTTCAAAGGGTAAAAGATGGAAACATTTTCCTATCGGTTCTGGAGACCTTACACTCAGATGAAATAAATCTCGAAATCCAAGTCATCTCCGTTGTAAATATCTTTCTCCATGTCCGCGTATTGCGCTGGGAGCGTTAGTTCTAGTTTGATCCGTCTTTATCTGGCCTCTTCAGTCGCACTGGCCTTCTCGCTCCCTCCGGGCATCGGCCTTTCCCTGTGCCCTCCGAACTTCCCCCGGTGACGTCGACCTGGGTCTCTGCCGAGTCTCTGGAAACGGGTCGGTTCACTCTTCCATTCCTTCCCTCTCTCTCCATACGTTTCTCCACTTCTTTCGGAGCAGGAGTCGCGAGGGGAAAGCCCTAGTCAATTGTCGAAGTCTCGAGAGGTTGACGGAAGAAGGAATCGGAAACAATGGGGAGAGTATCTTGACGGAAGAATTGTTTAACTGGAGGGAGGGCAGGAGAGGAGGTGAGGTGAAAGGGGTCTGTGCAAATGAAAGGGCATGAGGGGGGGCGGAGCGCAGAGAGAGGGAAACACACAGAGGTCTCTCTCTTGGGATTACGGGAACGAGCGAGAGCGACTGCGCTATTTCGAGTCGAGTGGTGACTCGAACGTGCAATCGACTACTCGCTTCGCGAAAGTAGGAAGTGCGCATGCCTGCGAGTTTTGAGCACATTTTTGCCAGATATCCCATTCTATCACAATGAAAATGTGCTTCAAAATGTTTTTTCACGAGTTAAATGATCAGTGAAATAAAATTTACCTCTGAAGTAAATTTCCAATGCAATTCCGTAAGTACTTACGTGTTCACATCGGACGACTATTTTGGAGGCAAACCGTCTGTAACGGAACAACGAGTTTTAATGAAGTGACTTCAGAGTTCTCCATTGAGTAATACTCTGTTAAGAAGTATTATCGAATGGTTTCACATGTCATTGTGTTTTTCTTCCGAAAGCTCGTATTATTTAGCATAGCCACTCTACTATTTATTTGCGTTCAATTGTAACTTGAATTTCAACTTCGTTTGGGACGGCAAAACAAGAAAAAAGTGTACAAGTTATAAATACCGGGATTTTATTTCGCTGCGTACTACTTGTAATGAAAAAAAACCCTTTAAGAAGCAAATTTGTGTTCCGTGGACCAGTCATATTCTCTTCTCAATTGCTGATGTAGAATGTTTTCTTTTTAATGGTTTTGAATTTGATTAAGAACTAGGTAATTTTCGAGGCGTCAAATACCATTTATCAATTAAGATGACCGGTTCTCATCGTGACATTTGTATGATCTTGTTGTTCGGCGTCTCGATTGCATTGGAATATCTCCTTCAGTGTAGGCACTTAGTGGCTCCTCAATGGGGAAAGATGCTTCTGCAAGATTCTCGCTTGGAGGATCCGTCTTAAGGACCAGGGAGGACGGAGAAAGGAGCCTGTGATAGACAAAAAGGGGATGAAGGAAGGACCTAGAAAATGAGAGGGAGTGGCATTAGGGATGGGGGATGGGAGGGGGGGTAAATAGGAGGGAGGGAGGTGTGGTCCGAGAATGGTTGAATAATGGACGAGCAGGCTCAATCCGGTGAACAATTTACCCTCAGGAAAGTTGGTGGTGCAGGGATCGCGGTGGGGGGTGAGAATGGTTGGTGCTGTGGGTATGGGAGCGCGAGGAATGGTGAGGGAGGCACGGGAACGAATGGGCGAATGGTGGAGTATAGGTGGCGAGGTGTGGGGGCGACGGTGTACTGTTCCCCGAAAGGGATTGTAAGGGTTCTTGCTTGATTCGGAAGGGTTGCCGGGCGATGAGGGGGGGGGGTGGAAATGGGGGACGCCTAGGCGGGTTTTAGTGGCGGCGAATGAAATGGGAGAGAGGAGGCTCGCAGGTCCGAGGGCGGAGCGAGAATGAGGCGTGAAGGGTGGAGGGGGAGTGTGTGAGAGGCGGAGGAAGTTGGGGGGGAAGGCGCCTCTTATAAGGCCCTAGCAGTGGTCCACAGCCACACCCCCTTCAAGAAAAGAATAATATATGATGCGTCCGCCTCAATTCCTCACTCACTGCTATTCTGTTCCTCCCGCCAACCGACCCTCCCTCTCCCCTTCTTCCGCTCTCCCCACCTCTTCTGTTTGCATTTGTGGAGCACACGACCCCTGGTCCCCCCCTCCTCCTCCCCCCTCCCCATGCCCTCGTTCCATTAACAATGATTCGGAATCATTTTTCATTCCTCAGTATTACCTTGGGTCAAATCAAACACGTCTTCCGATGGTGATCTCCTGCAGAATAAACTGAAGCTTTATCAATCTGTGTTTCGTTACTTTGTTATTACACTCGGTTATGCATTTTTAGGTATCTGTATTATCTGCCTTATGATTTTTTGGGTTTCCCATTGACCATGCGTAATGATTCAAGTAGACTTTTTTTTTTAGATTTTAATTTTTATTAGTTTTGTACTGTCTTATCTTTCGTATCTTATTTCAGGATGAACATTTTGCCCTCAATGAAGGGTAATGTACAGGGTCCCAAATACTTGCGGCGCACTAGAGATGTGGCTTACCTAGAGCCAATTTGCATATATTTTCACTCTTTATTCATAGAGCTTTCCTTATATCCTAATATTAGCTTGATAAACCTCATTCAAATTAATGCAGCGCTAGAAATGTTTCGTGCTTTCCCCACGTCAGGTCTAAAGTTATAACGATTCCCAGGTATTTGGCATTGTCAATTACATTTGTATTTACTAGCTCTACTTTATAGAAGTGGCGTTTCGGGGAGGAGAACAATGACTCGAAAGAATTTTGCGACATATGGGAGGGAAGGCTGCTATAGAGGATGGAACTAATGCTATTCCCCCGACAACACTTAAGCTATGGCAGTAATCAATCCCGAAGTCTACCGAGTGACTTGATAAAGGGCTGTTGAAAACAGCTCAAGCTACAGGAATATTTTAGCTGTTACTTTGATAGCTACTTCTAAAAAAAAATATCGTGCGCTACAGCTAGTAAAACAAAGCCCTGGTAAATAGCATTTTCAACCTTTCATTACAATAACTCAAGACCAATCCTGCATCCATTTCGCCAGTTAAAAAATTATTTTCTAACCATTTCATGGTAAAAGTTTGTAAATGTTCTTGTTCCTTATGCTTAAACTTTTCTCCTTTTGCCCAAAAAGTTATATCTTTTTTTCATTCCGTCCTGGAATGTTTGTGTTTTTAGTCCGCGCCTCAACTCCTCTGGGCATTATGTCACGTTCGACGGCGGAGAGGCATTACTCTCAGCTGGGACTGGAAATACAATTGAACACTTGTTTATATGTTTGTTCGTGAGAGAGGTCGGTTCGCGTGTGCCATGGAGTGGGAGATTGGAAGCGAGCAAGGAGCAATTTCGTGGCGTACCACTCGAACCCTGTGGGACCCGTCTCATTTCTTTCCGTCGCCTCCCCTTCCCCCTTCATCCCCCACCGACGCCTGTTGATATGCCTCCCGTAAAAAAAAACGCCTGCAGGTGGAGCGGTTGGGAGGTCGGGGGAGGCCTCTGCTAGACGTCACAAGCCGGGCTATCGGATGGGGCCCTGTGGGGACCCAGCTGGATCTTGGGGCGTGCCCAGCGTTATCGACATCCGTCTGTATCCTTAACCTCCTCACGATTCCAGAAATTCGGATTTTTTTCGCTAGCTTCGGGGAAGTCAATATATTTCGTCCACGTGCGACTCGCGACTCAGTTCGACATATGTCTTTATGTGAAAGTTGGTGCGTGAAAATTTCTCCAGAACACTTTGTAGACGAGTAAGTTAGGTGCCCAGTGCCATGCCAAGTTTCACCGTAAATGAACCTCGATCCTCACCACGTTTCGTGGTGAAACGGTTTCGTTGAAACGTTTCGTGGGGAGCATCGAAGTTTATTTATTTAAACGAACGTTGAGTACCTTATTACGATACAGCGAAGCCTTCCAATTAGTTGTAGAGCTCAAATGGAACTAAAAGCATTGACGTAACTGCTTATACTAAATCACACACGAAGCAGTGCGTGAATTTGGTATCGAGAATATTTTGACTTTGCTTGGAATCTTTTGTAATTTTGTAGACACCACCTGTAAGAGGTGTATAGTTGATTTTTAGAAAATTTATTTTAATTTCCGGTAAGTGTTCCGGGTTGCTCTTTCCATTCTTTCGAGTCCTGGGGTATCTCGAAGCTGGAGTAGAGGTGCACTCAGCAAGGATATTCATCCTCTGTGGGAGTCCTTGAATGTCTGCCTGTTACTCGGGTTGCAGTCAGCTATGAGCAGTGTGATGGAGGAGACCTTAACTTGGAGGAGTATTAGGCAATTACTTCATGAGTTTCATTTTTCAGTAATGAATGGGGCACTTGAGAATACCTCGGATGTTTCCGGTGGAATCATCAGATGTGGGTACTCCCGTCTGGGTGCCCACGGAAGCGTGATCACCCACCTATTGCTCCCTCTTTGCCGTGTTCAAGATTGAAATAAGGTTAGCAGTTGAAGTACGTTAGTTTTCTGCGAACTCATTTCTCCGAGAGGACGCTATTAGCGAATAGAACTGTTTTCATGGATAAGTTAACTGCGAGAGCTGGGCTGCTTGCTAGGTGGAAACGAGGGACTCATTAGAGAGCGATTCTTGCCGCATAACCTGGCGTTCCTTGTGCATCGATATGAGGGAAGAGTTCTTTTGTTTTGCCTCCGGGGAGCACTGGCATGTTGCCTATTCCGCTTCAGGGGTCGGTAGCTATGCATCTTAGTCTCTCGGAAAACACGTTAAGTGAAAGGAATGGGAGGTAGAGTGGAAAGGGGGAGGCAGGGCTTGTAAGGGCGCCTGGCTACGCTTTTGCATATTTTTTTAACAGGCTCCACCATCCACCCTTTGCCCTATCCGAGCACGTCATCCAATTTTCCGTTACGTATTACTCACCCATTCACGTCCCGTTCCTCTCTCATCTTAACCCCGCGCCCCCTCAATCTGTTAATTTTCCGCGAAACGGCGCATAGCGGGATTACGCCATGCGCATCCCTTTCGCTCTTTGTTTTTTTAGCTACTACTCGAGGAGGAGGTACTCGTAATCACGCTTTTTATTCACGTGAGTCCTTATGCGCAAAAGTGGTTCGCCTCTCTCTTTTTTTCCATCCCCCCCTCTCAGCCCTTCGTGTTTA
This sequence comes from Pyrrhosoma nymphula, assembly GCA_963573305.1. Classification (NCBI taxonomy): domain Eukaryota; kingdom Metazoa; phylum Arthropoda; class Insecta; order Odonata; family Coenagrionidae; genus Pyrrhosoma; species Pyrrhosoma nymphula. Next base: position 163,025,132 of record OY754330.1, read on the forward strand.
CCCTCTATCCTGCCAGTATCAACCAACCTTTCGGACTGATAAAGAAAGGAGGAGAGGATGATGTGCATCTGTTCGATGTTTTCCCCCGTCGTCGTTGCAGTCCACAATTTTCGCGATGTACACGCTCGTTTCATTTTCTCTCATCAATTAGTGCGCGCTTCCTGACAATACCCGAGCGGATGTCTTCATGATGCGATAAAAACCTTAATCAGGTTATGCGTTTGCCGCTGACTGGATTGACGGTCGTTTCGTCTGATTGGAACTGCGTTTGTTGCTGCCCTATTGCGCGTGCATGTATTGCTGAGAATGTCTCTCCGTTTTGCCTGAGGGTCTGCTTACGGGGGTTCATTTTCAAGCCCGTTTATTTTGCATTCCATGGACCAGCGTGTCTTATAGGGTAAGTACCCCGGGTGACTATCCAACCGCGGGGATAGGGCTGAAGGAAGTTTTTTACTGTATGCACTCTCTTTAATTTTTTTTTTGAGCAAGGACAGTTTAAGCCATTAAGGTGAGTTAATATCGTACGTATTTGTTTTAATTCCGCTACGGTCTTCCGAATAATGCTAGACTGGAGATGCTATTTTTCCGCATGTCATCTGTTTTTTATATTATAAAATCAGTTAAAAAGATATGGCATGAGAGTATGGAGTATTATGAGATTCATGTTATAAAATGAGAATTTTACGAAGGGTAGGAAACTGATGACGTGGAATCTTTTTTAAAGTGCTGAATACAAATAATGCAGAGATTTTGATGCGGAATATATGGCGTTTTGTTGAGTGAAACTTGGTGAAAACTCGCGTAGATGTGCAAAATACCTTTGGAAATGACTTTATACACGATAAAGATGAAGAGTTGGAAGCAATTTTCCACAAATAAAAGTTAAAAAAAAGACTTTATTACAACCTAGGTTTCGATGTCTTACACATCGTTTCGAGTGAGCTCGACTTTTGCCTTTTTACTTAAAGATGATGTGTAAAACATCGGAACTTAGGTCGTAATAAAGTCTTTTTTTAAACTTTTATTTGTGGAAAATTGCTTTTAACTCTTCAACCTTATAATGTTGTAATTCCACGCCATATAGCCTGAATTTTCGGAATTCATTCTTTAACAACACTTAATTTTTACAATTACTACAACTGTGAGTGTGACAAATTTCAATTGCAATTTCTACCGCTAACAGGAATGGAGTCTAAATAAATATATTTCAGTTAGTTTGCGTGGTGGGTTTCATAAGTATGCGTATGACATTAGTATGCAATAAGTTCTTGCACCGTCAAGTGGTGATGATTTGATGTTCACATATAAATTGACACTGGTGCAAGTACTCGGCGACATGCCTTTCCCTCAGCTAGCCGTCCCCTCCTTTGACTCCCCTCCCTATCCATCCTCCTCCCGTAATCGCATCTCCTACGGTTTCCTTCAAGTCTTTGGAGTCCCCTTAATGCACACACCGCCATCTCTCTCCCGCCGGGTGATCATGCCTCCTCCTCCCAGCCATACCTCCCCCCGCTCTCATTCCCTCTCCCTCCCCCACCCCACCCGCAGAAGATCTTGGGTGGGTGTCCTCTCTTAGCGCTATCCGGGCTCACGTAAGGCCTCCTCCCTCCCGCTCCGCAAACTTCTTCTTCTTTTGACGGAGAGGAAAACTGGCGCGTCCTCTTGCGAGAGGGACGGAGAAGCACCTTCTCCTCACCCGCTCGAAATGTATGTATATTCCCAGACTCTCGGCTTATTATGCCTCCTCAGCCCTCCCGCTTCTTAACTCAACTCCTTTGGTTCCGAAAGTCGCGAGCCTTTTCGCCCCGTTGCGAAGAGGGGAGTTTTCGGCCTCCTCTCAAAGGGTGCCAAAGAAGACAAGGCGGTCGGCCGGGTGTGTGTTGAGCTGTTGGCGAAAAGGCCACTCGGGGAGGGCTGGGTCGAGCGCCACCATGTGCCACCCCTCGCCCCTGACTTTTGCGTTAAAATAATAATATACGACTTTAATTATTCCGGAATACTTGAGAACTGTGGTGTTTTCCCTTTTATGCACACCTTAGGAAAACAATGAAATTTAGGCCCGGTTTGAAGGTAAATTTAAATGGTAGGTATCATTTTTCAAGTATTAAACCAGCTGATTGGTACGTTATTGGGCATTTCCATCCTTCATCCCTATTTCGGAAACATTGTCTTGTTATCCCTCCTAACCATTTCCCGTATGTTAGGTATGGCCTTTGTAAAATTCTCTCACGGTATGATAATCTTTGTGGTTTCGCTATCCTGCCGATAATGCTTACAGCAGCCAATTAAATCAGTTTTAAAATTTTCAAAATCCTACTAGCATATAACATTTAATTAATTAAGGATACGCAGTATAGTGGTTAAAAGTAAAGTGACTATAAAAATGGGCCTTTGAAATCGCATGGGAATTATTGTCCTCACCAGAATATCTCGCCCTCTCAAGAAAGTTTCATCTTTCCCCAAGGAAAAATTGGAACTTCATTCCTGGTTAGGGAACTATTGATCTTGCGCAATGAATCTCCAAGCAATCTTTGAAATGTAGAAGGCCCCTTACAAGTGTTCGTAGTTCTCAGATTGGAAAAGCGCTGGCAAGCTGGGAAGGGTTTCACTCGCATGCCGACTGGCTCCTTCTGCCATCTGTGATTCAACCACGCAACAAGATCGTTAGTTTCCTATCCCAAAGGTCGCTAGATGTAACCGCGTAGGTATTCGTCACTGCTCCATAGTAATTCTTTCCCCATCACCCCCCCTCGGACTCATACATCCCGTCCCATTTGGTGCTGTACTAATTCCTATACCAAAGAAGAGTAAGGCAAAAACGTGCGAAGACTATAGGGCAATAAGCTTAATATCCCACGCGGCCAAAGTAGTTGTGAGGATTCTAAACAGAAGGCTAGAAAAGAAGGCAAATGAATACCTGGGTGACGACCAGTTCGGGTTTAGGAGAGGAACGGGAACGCGAGACGCTATAGCGGTGATGAGGACGCTAGTAGAAAGAAACCTAGAGGATGGGCAGGATGTTTTCGCATGCTTCATAGATTTCGAGAAGGCGTTTGATCGGGTGGAATGGATGAAATTAATGGGAGTGTTGAAGAAATTAGGGGTCGATTGGAGGGACAGGCGTCTGATTCGAAATTTGTATACGAATCAGACTGCGCAGGTTAGGGTAGCCAATGGAGAATCGGGATGGGCCACGATAGGACGGGGAGTGCGGCAAGGGTGTCCACTATCGCCGCTGCTTTTTAACGTGTATTCAGAAGAAATAGGCATGGGGGGAGGAGGAGGTAGGAATAAAGGTAGGAGGGGAGCTGATAAAATCAGTGAGATTTGCAGATGACCAAGCATTGGTTAGTCAGTCGGCCAAGGGATTACAGTCAATGGTGAATGCATTAGAGGTGCAGTGCGAAAAGTATGGGATGAAGATCAATCACAAGAAAACGAAAGTAATGAGATTTTCTAGGAGTAAGAAGGCGGGGCTGAATATAAGGGTGGGAGGGCAGAAGATAGAGTAGGTCGAGCAGTTTACGTATCTGGGTAGTATTTTGGAGGCGAATGGGTTTAGTGGTAAGGACATCAGATTCAGAATTGCGCTTGCTAAAGAAGCATTTTCGAAGAGAAGGGAATTGATGAGGGGGGGTCTGAGAAGAGACGTAAAGAAGAGTCTGGTGAAAACTTTAATATGGAGCGTGGCGCTATATGGGTCGGAAACTTGGTCATTGCGAAGGGAGGATGTGCGTAGACTTGAGGTGTTTGAGATGTGGGTTTGGAGAAGGATGGAGAAGGTTAGCTGGATGGCGAGAAAAACGAACGAGGAGGTATTGGATATGGTCGGAGAGGAGATGAAGCTTGTGGCAGAGGTTCGGAGAAGGCAGAAGAGATGGATGGAGGAGGTTTTGAGAGGAGAGGGCATGTTGAAAAGAGTGATAGAGGGGAGAACACTGGGGAAGCGTGGAAGAGGAAGGAGGAGGATAGGAATTCTGGACGAAATAAGAAGAGGTAGAAGATATGAAGAATTGAAGATCTAATAACGGGCCATCCTTAGGAGGGAAAGCGAGACAATTTCTGTGAGGTTGGGATGCAGAATGGGGACTGTCCAAGAACCTACGAATCAGCTGGTAGAATACTTGAATGAATGTCTTCGCATTTCTTACTTTTTCCTTTATCCCTTGTTTTTATATTGGGTCCACTATTGAAATATCATTTAGTCTCCTGTGGCCTGATTTCTCAGTATCTCGGTGTTGCTGAAATGCTTAATTCTTCATCACGCGTGATATCCACAATTTTAACCCAAATACAGTTCTTGGAAAATGCGAACGTGACCCGGAGCTGACTAGTCAGTGCCCTGTAAGTAAGTGCCTTCGAGGCTATTTTATGAAAGATAAATTGTGCACGGAAATTGATTGAAAACGGAACTTCACAGGTCTAAGCGTTAGTCATAACTTCTATCAAGATAAATGTTTGTGTATTGGTGTTCCGTTACGCTACAAGGTCACGTATCTCTTTTGATTGTCAAGAGTGTCATACTTGTAATAATGCTTCCTTTGGCCATTCATGTTTACCGTACATTTCTCTTGGGACGTGTTCTGCATCCTAATTTTTCTTCGTAGACGCTTCAAGCTGAACAGCAGGCCTAATCAGCGTTGTATAAAAATCTTCAAGTGACTTTCATTTACTTGAAGGGTTAAGAAAAATCGGCTGTTGCGTTGTACTAGAAGAGGGATTTTGAAATAATTTTATAAGGGCAATTATTGTGTGGATAAGATGTGAAAATTGTCTACGCGAGTTAATGCAAGTAAGGGGCTGTGCAGAGGGGGGCGGTGCGAACGCGAGTGTGGGAGTAGGAGAGCATATTAGTGCTCGCGGAGTCTGAAGCCTTTCGCCGCTCATTTGAGCTTCTGGCGTGTGTTTTGACGTGTCCTCCCGCCCGTCTGATCTTCGGCGTCCCTTCCACCGCTCTCGTCATCTCCTTTTCCCCGTCAAATGTGTCCTCCCTCCGTAACCCCTTCAGCCCCTCTCCATCCCTCAATGAATTCCTTAATATCCTTATTCCGACGTCTCTTCTTCGCCTCGCCAATTTGTTCCGAAACTCTCTCCAGCCTTTCTCCAGCATCATCCAGATTAAGGATGCAACTTCCCTCCCTCTTCTCCTCACCCCCGCGACTCCCTTTTCCAAACCACTTCGCTATTCCCCTCCTCCACCCTCTTAACCCCCAGCCGTCCCTTCGAGCCCCACCTACCCACTTTGTACTCCACGTCTCCTCTGCCTTCTGATTTCGCCGCAGACTACCGTGGGCCGTCCTGGCGTCTCTGCGCTTCGCCGCGGCGTCTTTAAGCCCCGGGGTGTGCTAGCGTTGTTTCGGGCAGAAGATTTTCATTTCTCTCCCTCCGAAATTTCGTCGCCCAAAGGTCATTCCGTCAGGAGTTGTGTCTCTTAGTAAGTAATAGCATCGAGCTACAGTGCTGTGCGATTATTTCGGATTTATTTATTTAACGAGTAGTACCAAAACAGCCAAACTGGCCTTTATAATAGATTTAAACAGACATCTAACTTCCAACAAGCGAATAAACGAGGAAAATAATACAAACAATATTAAATGGATAGTTGGATGAAAAAATTACATGGTACGCACTTACGGAATGAACAACTGAAAAAAGCAAGGAAAAAATCAGTATTTTTAAAATTAAGCACCATTATGTGTAACACTCGTGTCATAGAAAAATTTAATGGGTGCTGAGATAGATTATTAAGAGAGAAATGACAGGCTAACAAACTAACTTTCCCATTGGGAGCTAAGCCGTCACTGAAATGCTTTTATTCCAATTTCACGGCGCAAAATCGGTTAGGTTTTGCGTGTTTGATATTTACCGAGATCTGCCTTGAATTATGGGTGGATGTGGTGATGTTGTTGTTACTAACAATTCTTTTTATACCCTTTTCGTTGAATTTGGTGGATGTATGTATTAAATATTTGTAACGAGTTGTGGAAAAAGCCTCTGCCTCATAGCCCGCACTCCCCAAGGAATGTAAGCCGAGCGAAACTTATTTTTTCGTTGCTACTTTCATGATTTGTAACAGAAATTAGCGCTTTTGCAAGGAACTTTACATAGTTCGGCCGAAGTTTATTCCAAAATATATTATTTATTTCATCCCATTCAGACCACGGTAGGTGTAAGTTCATAGTTTCCTCAACGGCTGAATTGATTCTTTTTTATGATCGATGCGTTGCATTGCCATTCAGCAAGTGACGGCCTAAAAATGTGGAATTTGGTATTAATTTATTTCAATTTTAAATGAAAGAATCAAGCTATGCCGTTGACCTTTCAATTACTTCCCTTTCGACGAGGAATTTAATAATGTGTTTTTTCTGTCAGATGTATATTATAACTCTGCTCCATGCCAAATTCGCATCAATGTGTTATTAGCATGGTGAGGCGCCCAGGTTTCCTTTATTGTCTCTGAAGTATTTCTCCAGTGTCGCCGACTCTGCAACGAGCCTTTTCCGCCCCCCGTTCGCCCCACTCTGCCCCCTCCTCCCTCCTTTGATTGAATCCCTGTCTCTGGAAACAATGTGCATTGGATGTTCTCCCCAACCAGAGTGATAATAGTAATAAATTCCCCATTTTCGAGCTCCCTCTCCGTAAGTGTGTACACATAAATGTAGAGTCCCTCCATCCAGAATGTCACATTCCTTCCTCATCGTCTTTTTCCTCCTCGTCTCCATCCCTCCACTCCTTATATCTTCCCTAATTTCAACTTCTCACCTCACCCTTCTCCCGCCCCTTCTCCTTCTTTATCCGTCTGCGACTCCCTCTCGCCTCCTCCAACCCCTTTGCCACCCCCACGGCCGAGTCAACAAGCTCCCACAAAGGAAAGTTTTGTCCCCTCTCTATGGCGTCTCCCACACCCCCCTCTCCCGGCCCTCCTCAAGACTTGCTTGTCTTCGCCCTCTTTTCTCTCCATCGTCTCTCTCATTCTCTTATCTTTTCTCTCCCTCTCTCTCTCGAGTAACCCTCGTTTCTTCCCTTCCGTTACATCTTGGGCCCTCCCCTCTTTCCTTTTCTCTTCCACCCTCCTCCCCCAACCCCTCCCCGCAAACGCACAGCCCATCCCCTTTATTCCTTCCCCTCCCCCACTCTCTCCCTCTGCCTCCCATTTATTCCGTTTTCCACATTCTCGCCCCCGCTCCCCTCTCTCTCCGGCTCCTCTGCTATCTCGATCTTCTTCTCCCATCCCTCCCTGTCCCTCCCACTCACTATTACTCTCTTTTTTTCACATCTCTCTGCGATTCCTTTCCCATAATTCACTTCCAAAAGTGTTTTCCGCCCCCTCTACCTTCTTTATCTCCTGTTTATTAGCCCATTCGTTCCCCTCTCCCCTCGTCTTCGTTTCCGTTCGTTCCTCCCTCGCCTTCCCCGCCCCTTCTCAAGCTCTCTCCTCTGTTGACTGGTGTGCGTCGGAGACACTTAAGCGGGGCTTCACCCACCTCTAAATATTTAGACATTCTTCATCCTTATGCATCACACTGAGAATATTGTAGACATATTTCTGCTTGCTATTTATTCACCGTTCCACGTGTTATCAAGCATCGATCTCGAGAACCTTAGGAACGCTAGAGTATAATTATGAGGAATTTTTATTTTTGGCACTGAAAACCCAATGGAGAGTACCATTGGTCTATTTTTAAGCTAGGTACATATTCTCGTAAGGGTGACGCATCTTTTGCGTGTGGGTTACCGCGTTACAGCCGGGTGACGTATGTACTAGTCTTTAACTATTGAGAGCTGACCCAAGTGATATCTGAATGCTCTGTAAGTTGCTTGATATCTTTGATTTTCTGATGACTGCTTCAAAATGCACTGTTCTCAATCTTTGGGACCTGCATTGCTGCCGTTGACACTTCCATAATCACATAGCATCAATCCTGCTAGAATAATTTTGCTGCTAACTTCTTCTATCATAGTCACATATTCCTCTCCGAAGAGTGATTGCAATGTCTCTGTCGTTGTTTGAAGGGTATATTTTGGGCCATGCAGTGGATGGTGCTTGCAAGTCTTTGACGTGTTTGTAGCCTTTTGTGGCTCTGGCATGCGTCGAGGGAGCTTATTCCTTGAGCTTCCCTTACATCCTTGCCACCTATCTTCCTGTAGTCTCTGCCTTCATTGTCGCTTGCATCGACTCTTTGCTGCCCGAGGGAAGCCTCAAATTCTCAAATCGCAGAAGCCCACGAAAGCTGATTCGTCCTTCATTTCAGTGCATTTATCCGAATGCATAATTGGACACGTCGATCAATTTCTTTGGTTCGCAGGATTTTAGATGCCGAGAAGATGGAATATTGTGGGTGGTATTGTTGTCGTGGAGGTAATGCGCAACTGAGTGAATTTTCATTCTCGTAATTTGGAAGACACTTTTTCAGTAGTTCAGGTCATTATTTCAGTATATAGTTTGACTAAATCATCGATTGCTTCTTTTCTTCCCGGCACTTCTTACAGTACTCTGAAGGTACTTATTTTTTCAACTCCAGCTTCACACTATGGAATGTATCATATGCTATATGGAAATAGTTCGTAATATTTCCTAACAGTACTGACAGTGCTCCGAAGGTACTTATTTATTCAACTCCAGCTACACAGTATACAATGTACCAGATGCTGTATGGAAATAGTTCGCTATATTTTCATCATCACCAGTAATGTTAGCTGTGCCTACGAAATATTTCCGTCATCACGAATAATGTTAACTGTGCCTTACGCCACACCAATACGTATACTATACTAATGGAATGTCTTTGATGGAGATAATGCTGGATAATCGATATTTCGCATGCCTTGTCGTCTTCAACTCACGCGCCTCGACAACCCGCCTCTTGCTTTCCGATGCAACTCGGGCTACCATTTGCCACCCTCATGCTCTCCTTCCACCTCCTCCCTCTACTGGCTGTGCCCTCCCTCTCGGCTCCTTCTGAAAGGGGGTGGGCCCCGGGCTGAATATTTGATGACCTTCTGGGATACACGGCCGGGGGTGGGCGGGGAAGGGGGTAGGCTGAGCAGGTGAGGGTGGCGAGGTTGACGAGGCGGGAGTTGGCCGAAGGGGGTTTTGTTTAAGAGGGATGGGTGGCTGGGGGGGGGAGTGGGGGGAAGAGAGGCTGGGGGGTTAGTTTGCACCCGCTCTCACTGTTGAGACCCACCCACATCCACCTTTGACTCTCGTCAATGCGTGAGGGATGGGAGATTAGAAATTGCGGCGAAGGACGAACCCTTAGAAGTTACACTCTGCGACCTGCCTAGGAATTACTCGATTCGAAGAAGTCTGGCATTATCTGGTAAATGTAGGAATTGGAGAGATAGGGGCCTCGAAGGGCCCCCCCCCCTTTTCCCTGTTCTTTTTTGTCTGTCTCCTGTTTATGTGTGATTGATTTTCCTTTAGTTCCTTTTCTTTTTCATTCTCTCTCTATTGCTTTTTCCACTGTTTTCTCATCCCTTATTCGTCCTTTCCTTTTTACCATGTATCCCCCTCTTTCTCTCTCTCCCTCTTCCCCGCCCCCAAAAACCCTGTCGATCTCTCCCGGTTTTAATGTCACTTCCTTTCCCGGAAACGGCTCGCCAAAGCTGCAGCCTCCATTCATTCCCTGGAAAATGTTCCCAAGGAGGAGGCCGTGGGGGCAGGGGAGGGATGGGGGGGGGGGGGGGCAGAGTGTAAAGTCTAGTTCGCCTCGCGGGGGAGGGATATGACTGCGTCTTCGGAGTCATTATCAGAGTCGGGGATTTGTTTTCTTCCGGAAAGTGTTTTTCCCTCGCTCGAAGGGGCTCGTGATTAAATTTCGTTAAACGGCCACTCTGTTTTTATAGAGTTCTCATCTATCCATCCACCGCATCTTTAGAGATAATGGAAATATCATTTAGTTATTCTGCTTATTGCTGGTCCCTCGTGTGGGAAATCTTTCCTTCCGACAATATATATTGATGCCCTGATGCTAACCGCCTTACCCACGCTGCATCTCGGGCAAAACGTATAACTTGTTGTCGATGTGCCGATTAAGGGAAATGTTGAGCATGGAAATCCCTTGTTCTGTGTCCTCTTCTCTTTGCGTTGTTTTTCATGAATCTCCGTGTCATTTACTGGGTACTCCAATAAGCCGTGGGATGAGTTCGCATAAGTCTTATAAGACTGAATATTTCTGTATTCTGAAATACAATTGAATAGGGTTCAGGTTATCACTTGGTTTATGACTTTTTCTTAATATATTCCTGTCATGCGTGATTTATGTATTTTTTTGCCAAGAAAAGTCATATTTTGAATGCTCGATAAATGATTTGAGGAATTAATGTTTTATTTATTTATATATTTTTAATTTAATGGCCTTAATTGGACCACTTTAGTCACCTTCTGGATTTCTTCTGTTTTCTGTCAGTCAACTTTCTCAAAAAGTCATATCGGGGTCTTCATCTGAGATTACCCTTCCTATTCTATGTTTGTTGATCTTGGTTTGTAGTCTGATCTGTTTGTCCTTGAGTTTCACGATAGCATCTGTCTTTTCTTTCAAATCTTATATTGTAATGAATAATTCACTTCTATCTTCCTTAATTTCTGCTATCCATGTTGCATAATATAATTCCATAATTTTTCTATAATCATTTTCTTATTCTGTTTTATGGTGTTCTGATTAGGTGTCTGTTACTGTTGCTGTTTTATTGGGAAATAATAGATGTATCTGCTTGCGCAGGGATTTTGCTTGCATAGTTTACCTTTCCTAATGCATCCTGATGATTTTCCTCGTTAAGTTGTAAAAAAAATGTCGCGTAAGCTTACAATTCCATTCAGTGCCTACCTCTAGTTGATTGAAATGAATTCATATGTCGTCTACGGAATCCTCAGTTTTCCCTTATTATTCATTTATGCCGGATTTTAAGTTTAATTTAAATATTGCCGAGGCACTCGAGTGCGGGTCGTGGATGTTGCGGTGATCTCTCTTGCGTAGCGGCCTAGATATCTGTTTGTAATCACATCGATACCATGTTGCGGATTTTGTTTACGTCAAGAATCGATATACGGCGGGACAGAAAATGATAAACTATGAGCAACATCAGACTTTGAAGGGGGCTTTTTTCAGTGTATTTGAAAAGGGGATGGGAACCCTTGCGGTGAGATAACTTAATTAAAGATGGGAGAGATAGCCTGGCATTGCGGATGTTCGGGAAAAGCTATCTCTTCGGAAAAGCAAAATACGGGCGCGCGTCCTTTGGAAATAAAACGGCGTGCCGTGGGGGTGGGGTGCGGGGAGGCAGGGATGCGGAATTGGAAAGGATATTGTTTAGGGGACGGGCGGACGTTGCTGGTTTGATAGCGTTCGGCAAGATTCAATTGTGCGGGAACAAAAATAATTGAAATATGGCCCTCCGAAACTCTAAAATGCCGAATTTTAAGCGACTGCACGGCGGCGGTGACTGGGGAGAGAGCGAGTTATGGATGGCTGAAAGGAGGTGGACGATATCGGGGTCAAAGTCCCTTCGGGCGCTGGATGGGAGGAGGACTCGCTTTGACCGGGGCAGGGGGGAGGGGTTGATCTCGCCAATCAAAGGAATTGGGGAAACGAGTTCGGGGGAAAGAGAGATCCACTAATTCGTGATGCTGGTGCACCAGCGATGTATCCGTAGATGTGATTTATACCGTCATCGGCTAAAATATCCTTGCTTGATTGCGAGCATTACCTGTTGAAGGATATGAGATCGGCAAATTATCTCGCCAACATTTCACGAAGCCTTTGATGAAAATACTACGGTGTATTTAATATATCTGAATTTCGGTCAAAGCATCGAGCCACACTTTCTATGGTTTTGCTAGTTCTAATACGATGATTCCGGACAGAATTAATTTTCTATTTCGAGTATTATATCACCAGAATTTGGATATTTAAAGATCCTTGGGATGAGAGGCTCGGAATAAGCTGGAGGTATTTTATTAATGAGTTTGGAGGTTGGAAAATGTATGATGGAAAGAAAAAATACAAACTAAGTGCTTGGAGGAGTGGTTTGAAAGGCGAGGAGGTTTTTGGAGGCAATAAAAGGCTGATTAGGTGGATGAAGAATTTCATTCGAGTTAAAATAAATTAAATGTTAAGCCTAAGCAGACTATACTTTAGATAAGTAAAAAATACAATTAAAAGCTGAATGGGACTTCAAGCTATTGGATAGTTTTGTTGTACTTCCTTCATACGGTTAAGGTCATTGTAAAGTTCTTTAATTAGTGGAATTCCATTACACGTGTAAAATAATCCCATTTCATTTTGTTTTCTTGAACATTGGAAAATGTTAATGTCAGCATCGCTTTCCGTTATGTGTGATCGTTAATGATCGGTATGATCGTTAATGTTGCCATGGAGATAGCAATAGATGTTTTTTTTAACTCTTTGGAGAGAGAATAATCAACTTTTACTTCATTGACCAATGAGAATCCCAAGCTATAAGATGTACTAGTGAAAACATTCACTGTAGTTTTATGGAAGTGTGTAATGCAGCACACTATTATGTTTCCGTAGAGCGGTTTACATTATAGCTACTTAAATTAAAAGTTTAAGCGTTACTTTCTTGGAAGTATAAAATCCCTCTCCTTTTGAATCATATGGCCAATTAAGCCATATTATCCTCTTAGTCTCCGAATATCCTTCCAAAGTAACTGTGTGCTCCTAAGTATTGCCTTCACGCTTTGAAAAGTATCACTTCGGAATTTCGTGGCCTGAGGGCTCCCGAGACACTATGAATTACGTCCGAAGTTTGGGTTTCGGGGTCTCCACCTTAAGCAATTAAAATCTTTAATTAGGTCGATGAAAGCAATCTTCATTCGTGTCAAAGTTTCTTCTCAGCCAATTTTGGTTATTTAGAATATTGCTACCGTCTAGTTTACACACAAAGAGTGCTAAGATTAAAAAAAAAGATATTGCATGTCTCAAGTTTGAAATACTAGAATTCCCTTTGAAGTTACGCCCTTTAATGGAAACTTTCCTAATAGTCCTCCCACCTTTAGCAGTACGTTTTAATGCACATTCGGATTGCTCGTTTAAACTTTTGAACTCCACGGCCTTGAGGAGCGAAGCAGCGAACTGTATCTAACGAACGCCATTAGCTGTTGTTTCTGACGCCACCTTGTCTCCCGCATCGAAAATTTTCCCCTTTCCCCCAGAAGTTTAGCCCACTTTCAGCGTAATGTTTAGGAATTTGGAGACTCCCTTGCCTGAGAAGAGCAGCGAGACCCTTATTACGCAACTCCCCATCCCCTCCCGTCGACAACGAGCGACTACTGCTCCCTCCTCCTCCTCCTCACTGCCTCCTTTCGGTGCCCTGGACCACAATGACCCTCCCTCCCTCCTCTCGCATCTCCTCTCTCTCTCAAACACACATTCCCTCTGCCCTACCCCCTAGTACCTATCCCTTTTTACAACATCTTCTCCCTCCCCTTCAATCCTTCGGTCTCCTTTTGATGTTTCCGGTGGCGGGGGCTGTTAAAGGGGTATAAGGGGTGAATAATTGATGGCCGTGGGTGTTGGGGGAGGGAATGGAGATAGCGGGAGGCTGGCTGGGTGGTATTCGGCTCCGTAGTCGGAGGCTGTTCGGGAAGGCCCAGGGGTACGTTGGTGGCAGTGTCGATGAGGGGGTTAGTGCTCCTTGAAAGGGGGGGGACTTAACTGCTGCTAGTGGAAGAGATGGAAACCTTTCCGGCGGACTTATCTCGCTAGTGATGCCTCAAGTGTGCCTTGCGAATTCCATTGTACGTCGTTTCCAAGGTGGCGACAAAACAGGAAAAGGAAAGTCTTACATATCGGAGGTAACTCTGGGAGTAATTCTAAACTTTAGATGACTCGGAAACAATGCAAAATGTTGCAACAAGCATCATATTCTCGGGACAGTATACCTACCCTTAACAGTTCGGTTAACTTAGCATCTAGAACCAATGTCTGCTATTATTAGCTGCCTGTTAACCGACGTTTTCCTACTCGTTATTCCGCGAAAAAGTATCAATCAATTTACGATTGAGTTAGACCTGATTATCGCCATATTCAAGTGCTCCATAACCGAATCATAATGAGAAATGTATGACTCGGGCGGAGAAAGATTCCGAATTGAGGCATAACGATGAAGGAGGTAAGATTTGGATAAGGAAGAAAGAGGTAAGTTTGGTGGAGAAAAAGTCGAGCTATGAGGTTAGGAGGTTAGGTCAAACAAATTCGAGAGAAGTAGAAGAAGCTGTTGATATGCCCATTGCTACTAGGTGAGAGGGTGGGGACTGGTTGTTGAAGATGGCGATGTAGGGGAGGATGCAAGGTGAGAGAAAGGAAGGAAAATTATGGGAATTTTTGTCAGTGTGGGAGGAGGTAGCAGATGAGAAGGGCTGAAGAAGTGGATAATTTAAGTCATACTTGGTGAAAAATGGCGGGATCGGAGGTGAGGGATGAGGCGAATGGATGATGGGGAGATAGACAGGTGCTGTTTTGAAACCAATGGGACGCGGGAAGATTGAAAAACTGTCATCGGCCGTAAATCTGTGAGAGAGTATCTTAAGAGCGCCTCATGGCTTCATGGGGCGGGAAGGCAAGCGGCGCACGGAGAATTTGTGATAATACGCGGAAGAACTCGTTTCAATTATCACGGCAGCTCTCTTTATCTTGATGTGAGGAAGTTCATGAGTGAAGTTTGCAAGGGAAATGTGTTCACGACCGATGGATACCGACTCCCATGTCCTAATCCTAATCTGTGTGTCAACTTTCTCCCTTCAGGTTTTTTTTATAATTTGCATCGCCAAGATAACTCTCCATGCTATTACTCGAATCGAATCTTTTATGCTGCATTTTGCGCGCTGAAGATGGTGTTGTTAGATTTTAAGGGTGCTGATGGAAGGACTCGGGTAATATATGTTAGTTAGACCCCTCAGGGCACTTCCAAGTAAACCCAAGCTGTGCTATTTTCTCAGTTCTAAATCTTTCTTGTAAGTTTTAGAAAGGGACTGGCTTTTACTTCGTGCTGCCGCGACGCGAGACGAGACTTGGGTCAGTCTCGTCTCATGAACCTCACTCCCGTCTCGGTCTCGAGTCTCTTACGAGACTCTTGTCTCGTCTCGTTTTGAAAAGAAAAATGAAATCTGGGACAAGGTTGGCCTAATAGGCGCGCTACGAATCGAACGGCCGAGGCCAGTATATTTCAGCGTCTTGAATTATTTCTCACAAAAGATGCCCCTATAAATTGTAATAATATCATGTAAAGATCAACTTTAGTCAAAAACTACGTAATCTAAAACATTTATGACGGTGATAAACAAATAGAGACCTTAACTTCTTTCTCACGAGACTTTCGAAAGTCTCGTGAGAAAGAAGTGGCCTCGTCTCGCCAAGTCTCCCCAAGTCTTATCGTCTCGAGACTTGTCTCATTTTCGAGGCGAGACTCGGCAGCATATTTTGTCTGATTTTATGCCCAATGGACTGGAGAACCTGTACTTGCGAGTGCTGTACTTGCGTTTGGGTATCCAACTATGTGTTGGACGACATTGCTAGTGGTGAGAAGTATAAGAGAAAACATTTTCCTTTCTAGATATACTTCTACAGGCAGTGATGTAGCCAGGATTTTGGTTTGGGTGGGGGGCTTAATCTGAAGCCTATGGGGTCCTCTCTTGGTACAATTTCATTCGTTATTGCAGTATATATATGGATACTTTTTTTTATATATAACGGCTTGGTTCTTACCTTTTCCCCTCTCGAACCCTTGTATTTTTAATCCAATATAATACATGGTAAAACTAAACTAACAATATGATTTGAAATTTCAGGGGGGGCTGCAGCCTCTCAAGCCCAACCCCCCTGGCTACGTGCCTGACTACAGGCTGACCCTTTAACTTACTGGGAGGAGAAACTAATTAAATTATTACTTAGTGAAGAAATCATAAAAGGATATAAAAATATACAAAGGGAAAACTATGAAAAAACAAATAGCCGAACATCTTGGACATTAGACCAAACTCGAAAGCTTGACGAAAATAATGGTGAAGAGAAAGGTGGAGGGGAAAAACCATCGGGGAAGGTAGCGTTCGAAATTCATGACCGAGGTATAAGGGGACATGGTCTGTCGTGACCACCACAAATTATCAGGCGATCAATTGGGAGTAATAGAGAGGTGCTGGTAAGCATCTCGCGGGGCACTAAGCACAAGACGAAGAAGTTGGCCCTCTTCACATTCGTTGTGCTTGAGAGTCCAGTTTGCATCAGACCCCTCGTGGGTCTCCTCCGAGTCCTTCGTTCGTCCGGCCCTCGCGTGTCCAAGGCGCGGCGCTCGCCGCTTCGAGCGACTGCATGCCTCCGCACCGCACCCTCATCCCTCGGAAATAACAACAACAAGGACGACGGCAATCCCTCCCCTCCCCCCTTTCACGAACGGGGAAATGTCCCCCGGCCCCTCCTCGCCACCTCCACGCCATCCTCTACTTTTTCTTTTAACACCTCTCTCTCTCTCTCTCTGGATTAAAATTTTTATGTCCGCAGGCAAGGGTTATTGATCGTCTCTTTTTTCCGCAACGTCCTTTCTGGTTTTCCCCCATTCCCCCTAAGTGTGTATCTGTTCTTCCTTCTGCTCCTCATCCCCTTGCTCCTTCCACACCCAATCTCCTTCCTATTCCTCTCCTCTCGCCCGCGGCACCTTCTTCCTTCTGTTTCTTCTTCTTCTTCCCTCTCCTCCCCCTCCCTCCTCCTTTCTTCCCCCCCTCCCACTCCCATCGCCCCTGAACTATCTCTTTTCATCTCTTGTGCTATATTCGGAATGTTCCTTTCGAGCGAGTTTCATTGTTCCAACTTCATCCTTTGCTTCCTTATGTTGCTGTATTACAAACGGAAGGGAGTGTTATGTATTCCCGCCACCCGATGGCGCGAATTACGCTAAAGAGTTAGATGGTGGATGAAATTTCGCCCCTCCGTTGCCCGCCATCGCATCGCACCCCCGCCCATCTTCTGCCTCAGCACCCTTTATCCCTTTATTAAATTTTTATACGTGTTTCTCCTCCTATTTCCTAATATCTCCTATCGTTGAAATTTCTCTGCGACGCTGCTTCCTCCGTCTCGTCCTCGGGTTCATTTAGCATAGCACTTCGCACAAAATCAGAATTTGCCATCTATTCTTGACTTTTCTCCTTCCTGCCTCGTGGTTTCTTGCTTTCTTCTGCAGGAGCAGCGTTCTGGGTTGTTTACTATTTACCTACTACTATTACGGCATGTGGAATTCCTTAGCAATTCCTTGCGGATTAATGGCCTACCACGATGGAAACACCGGCTACCGGTCAGCCACCGAAGATATGCATCGTTTGGCTCGGCTAGAATTTTGCGGGGTGATCCTCCTATTCGTTCGAGTGCTGCTGCCCCTGTCTGTTAGTCGCAGACATAATGTGCGAAATAACCTTAGTCGTCGAAGCGCGTTAAACTAAACCGCTACTTTGCGGATGAATGGCAAAATGAAAATTGCCTTTGGCTTGATTCTTCCCTTGGACAGTTTTACTTCTTATCTCTCTATGGTTTTACTTGCAGACTATATCGCTCATATCCTATGTTCGGAATGAAGAAGCTGAACCACATTGAAGTATCCAGATATATATATTCATAAAATAAAGAAAAAAAGAATAGGAGATCGTGATGGAGTGAAAATATTAAGTCACTAGGCGTGGCAATTGTTTCAAATGGAGCACAAAAAAGACGCTCACTCGAATACGCCTTTCACAAGGGAGAGCAGATGAAAGCTCTAATTAATGTAGATGTGAGCAGGTAATCAGCGTGGATAGGATCCTGAAGGCCCTGGCAGAGGGGAAGATGTTGGATAGACGAGGAAAGGAAAGAACGAGAGTAAGACTACATGAACGGAATGAAGAGAGGTTGGACGTACAAATGTACGTCTATGCGTGGGTGATTGCAGAAATAGTGAAAGGAGGTAGGGACCCGCGATTACTTGAAATGTTAGTGGAATATCCGTCTTATCCCCCATTAATAGGTAGAATACCTCTAGTAACAATAGCAATTAAATATTCACTTCCTCTCATCATCTTGTTTCAACACCCCCACGGTCGGTCCGATCGAAGGCGGCTCTTGGGTGTGTAGTGGAAGTGTGGCGATGGAGTGCCCGCTCCCCGCACCTTTTCCCCTATGCTCTCGCCGCCAACAACTGCCGTCCCTCATGGCGCCTCTGTCTACTCACAAGGCTCGGTGGGCAAGGAAGGGGGGGGAGGTAGGAGAAAAAAAGGGAACATCGCCCTTACTTAGTGGGCGTTTTTTTTCTTCTTCCCTCCGCCAGACGCTACTTTTTTTACGCCGCGTTGCATGTCGGGAGATGTGTGTGGTTTCGGACTCACGCACGCGCGAGCGAACCCGTCCAAGGGGTCGAATTTCTTCTTTTACCCCTCTCGCTGGCACCCCTTAAACACATGGGCATTCCTCGCTCTCGAGATGGACACCCTACGCATGTCCCACGTGTGCCCGCCCATTACATTACGACCAGCAAGCTCTCTCATGTTTCTCCCTCTAGAGGTGATGTCATGAATATTTTACGGAGGAAAAAAAGAAATGAGAGGAACAATTTTTTTTTGCGCTTCGAGAATTAGTTTGGTTATGCATTCATTCCCCTCCAGTCCCCCTCACCTTCTTCGTCATCGAAACGCGGGGGTTCGGGGAGAGAAAAGGGTGCAGCCAGGGTTATTATTTTTGCGCTCTTTCGGCGTTCCGCGGTCCGGAAGATGTTTCTGTACCCATTTAAGCTTTTTTTTACCCCACTGCGGTGTATTTTTATGTTTTTATATCCATGCTCGTTCGCGTTACGTGGGACAGGCCCGGAGAGGAAAATGGAGTTTTATTTTCTTAATCCAGTCCCCTCCCCCCCTCCACCTCGCCTTGTATCCCTCCCTTTTGTTCTTTATCTCCTTAATCTACTCTCCCCGTTGTGTTTTTTGTTTCGAACCTTGTACGTGCGCCTAAGTAGGTTTGCTGCGTGGCTGCGGGATCGCGAATGCTTCTCCCCCGTCCCCGACGGCGGCTGTTGTGCGGGTTTCGTTTTCCGTCTACCTCCCTCACCCACCTCACACCCCCTGCCGACCGCCTCTCCCTCCCCACCTCCCCCTTCGTCTCCGCGACAGACGTGACTGCATCGCAGCCCTGTTCGCCCGACGTTCCGTGACTTGATGCAAGCGCATGCATGTGTTTTGCTCGTACTTGAAACGTATCTCCATGCCACAAAAATAAAATGTGACACGGATAAGGGAGCTCCGTGCCAAATACGGAATAGATGTATAACATCACCACCTTTGTTAGGAGAGCCGAATATATGCTGGTTGTAATACCGTGTCTTTATTTTTACCTTCTTTCATCTGAGGTTGTTAAATTCGCTAATAGAATGGAAGAGGTGCACGGTTTTATGTGAGGGCGCGTAATTTGCACTTGTGTTTACTGTCGTATTTTTTTGTGGGATGTTATGCGCGTTTCTCTTGTTACTTAGGAAGTGTAATCGATCACAAAATATTTACATTTAATTTGCCTCTGATGTGTGTGATGTTCTGCTTAATATCTCATTGCTTTCTCTTTACAGGTAAGTGCCGTCGCTTTGTCTAACGACCGGAATCCCGCCCCGATCGGTACGTTTTCTTAATGCACCCGCCCTCACCCTCCTTAACCGTGGAGCCCTGGCAATTTTCCACTCTTTTGTGGAAGCCTCCCTTCGCCACCCACTCCTCCTCACCTCAATCCCCTGAGGCCTCCTTTCGCCCCCCACTCCCTCCGTCGAACTCTACATCCTATATCTACTCCCCCCACCCCCTCCCCGCCCCGCCCTTCCACCCCCTCCCCCCTGGCGCCTTAACCCATCCACCTCTCCTCGCTCTCTCTCCTGCGTCTTTAACTGCTTCACTACAACGCCCGCAGAGCCAATGAACCATTGCCCCCCCCCCCTTCCTTTTGAAATTCCCCATGCGGATAAATGAGTTTTCATCCTCTACCCCCACCGTCATTAATTTGCCGCACTAGGTTGGCCATGTGGAGACGTAAATGGAAAGTTAAATGCGGGGAGGTGGTTTTCGGGAGAGGAGGGGGGGAAGGGATGCTGTGGGGAGATCGAAGGGGGGTGGTGGAATGGAGATCGGGTTGTTTTGGAGGAGAGGAGAGTGGGGCTAAGAGGGGGGGGGGGGAGGGTGCAGTTTGGGGAAGCTGCTCATGTCGTGTGCTGGTGAGGGAGGAAGGGGGGAGGGGTTCGTGCCGTGTGGACGAATCAGGCGGCGCGCGTGTGGACGTGCATATTATGACGACGATGCACATGTAATTGCGCCGCGTATGAAATGCTCACCGCAGTACTTCCCAGCCCTCGTCCCACCCCTTGCTGCCGCCGCCCGCTCCTTCTCCCATTATTCACCCCCTTCGCCCTATTCCCTCCCCGCCCATCCCTTCTGCCCCCACCTTCCGATTATTGTCACTACCCCTTTGCTTCAGGGCAGCCGAATCATTTCTACCTCGCGCTTCATGTTGACAAAAAAATCTCCGTTTCGGTATCGACCGTCAAGATAGAGCGTTGCAAGTGGCTGCGTGCTTGCATGCGGCGACATTCCCATACATTCCCTCCCTCTTGACTCCTTGGGGAGATTGTTCTACGTAGTGTCCCCGATATGTTTTGCATGTGCGCGAGGTTTTTAAAGTTGGAAAATAGAACCGATCTTGATTCTCAGAAATAAGTGAGAAGAAAGTCATTAGGACGGAGAAGAAATGGGCTTTCATTGCGAGTAGAAGTGTCGTTGTGTTCGGAGTGACTTTATTTGAGTCTGCTCGGTGTTGTAAACGGGATGCAGGTTTTTTTTTAATGGCTATTTATCGGGAAACGCTCATAAACGTTCTTGGTTAAAGTTTCGTAGGAGTAAGCAGGTCGGAAAGCTATTCCAGATTCTTAACTTCGCGGCATCCATAGACTTACAAATTATTTTAGCATTACTTCTTATTAGAATTATGATTATTGGTGCATTTAATTTGAAGGTGAATAATATCAAATTCCGTTCTAATCGTATGGTTAGTTTTGTGGTAATATGAGTCTGGAGACTGAAATGGCATGGGAAGGTGAAGAGACTGCGTTTCAGAACATTTTTATCGCTGGAATATCCTTTTTTATATTTATATTGGGATAAAATTACATCATTCCGTGTAAGGTATATTTTTAAGAATCATAGTGTTTTCACCTAACAATGGATGAGATGTTTTATAATGCTTCCGCTCGCTCAATTATGTGCTGTCTCTCGGAAGTAGTTGACATTTTTGTGGTAAATCATTCCTCATATGAGGTTTTTAATTAGGTGTATCCATGAATGATGCAGACGTTTCGATGTTGGCACGTGGTTATTGATTATTGAAAAAAAACATCTCTTCTTGGGAAAAGCCGTAAAATCACTTCATTTATCGCTATAAAATGTAATTATATTTCAAATTTTAAGAGCTGTTCCTCGTTGAAAAAAGCTCATATTGGTCGTCAGAGCTAGTAATGAAGCAGAAAATCTTCGTAACATGATGAGAACATTTTCATATTTATAATGTGGTAGCGTCATGTACATGAAGTGAGCTTTCTCGTAGAAATGGGCATGCTCATATTACAAGTTTTAGGTACTTAAAAGTGGTCACTTTGGTGTGTGAAAATGAATAGGTTAATTTTATTGTTGGAGGTATCATACGTGATCTGACTATATTTACCTGGTCAGTTCAGGCTCTAAATTAGGAGAACTGATGGGCTACTATTTTCGCATTGAAGAAAGAATACTCGGAAAAACATTCCTCCCCATTTTGTTTCGTTTAATTTATCCCCCTCGAGCTATCTTGGCGTAGCTGCGGCTGCCGTCTCGAATTCTTCGGTGTCACGCACGTTTTGCCACTCCACTGGCGTTGATCTTATCCCCTCGTTATGTCTCTGCTGTTTTCTTTTGATCGTGACCCAGAATCGGAGTTTCATACGTATGAAATACCGCAGTGGAGGTGATTAACGGCTTCCTCTCACGTGACCTGCGTTTGTATTGAATTGCGAAATTATTTATCGTGGTACATCGAGATGTGAATGTTCAACACTCAGTTTACCCAGAGATCAGCCATTTCAGTGGATCGCGCGGTGCTTATTAAGTTTCCGTGACTGGTCGTTTCTTCTACTGTAGTTCGGTCGAATTCAGAGAATCGAGTCTCTTCAAGTCTTCGCTCTGTTGAAATTTAAACTGAGAAACCTCTGTTGCAGAGGTTTACCCTGGGAGTGTCGTTTGATCGGTCATTGGCTCTCGGAAATGCCATCTTCCTGTATTATTAAAAAAAATAGCAGAATCACGTTTTGGAAGAGAAAAAGATGGCGAACTCCTCTTAACAGTAACCAACTTTGACTACCAAACGTGTTGAGTGGAAAAGGAACGAAAATACCTCTTGTTTTTGTGGCAAACTAACTGCCGAACTGTCAAGTACAAACATTCCTCTTTCCCCCGCACCATTAGCTAACCTTTACCTGGCTAACAGGCTGACAAATATTTGTGTCGTAAAGAAAGGAACTGCGCCGGAGTTCAAGTACCTATTTTTGTTTATTGTCCATTTAACTTCTTTGATATCCTACAGTTCTCGGTGTTTCTATCTTAAGGAGTTTCCCCTGAATTCATTGTTGTTAAGGTCAAAAGATCTGACTTGGCTCCAATGTGGTGTTCAGTATTTACGTGTTATATTTCCATGAGCATTAAATTTTTAGTGTTTAAAATCTTGAATCTCCGCGTTAATCATTTTTATGTATTTTTTGTCATCATCGCATTGGCCGTAGTGTAGTCTACCTGCGGTAACGTGATCTTCCATTCCAAGACTTGAGAATTTTACGTGTGATTAAAGCGGTTTGTTTTTGTGTCACATTCGCGCGTTAGGATAAAAAGTAATCTAGAAACACTCTCTCTTCAGAGTACCTTTATGATGCAGAGAGATTGGTCCCATTACAATTCTTGTCAACCTGTAATTTCGTGGCATGTGCGTCGAGGAAATTAAAAATAATGATCTTGAAGCTGATTTAAAAATCCGAATGCAAGTTGCGTCGAGTGGGACAAATGACTAACGCGGCAATGGTTTTCTGTTTCATGTGTATCACGCCGCTCTGTTGTCCTGTTCGCAATTATCGTCGTGGTTTTTGAGACTGCAATCAAATTGAAGGATCCCGGCGCCTTGCCAAAGAAAGCTACTTGCAGTTCGCGTTCTTGGGTCGTTCTTGAACGGATGGGCAATTAGTTTTTGCTCTCGAGGGAGCCGCCGGCCAAGGCAATCGATTCGCGAGGTTTTCGGGTGTTTTGGGTGGAGGGATTATCTCGCGTTGTGCATCGCATCGTGTAGCTGCAGGATTCCTGCGATGCCTTTTCCCGGAACACTCATTTATATATGTGTGTGTACGTTCGGGGATAGCAGTCTAGCCTTCCTACTCCCCCCCTCACCTCTCTGTTCCTCCGGACTGGAAAGGCCAACTGGGTAACCATCCGTGCGGAAGAGCCGTGGCGGCGGCGGGCGAGTGGCCGGGCGGGCGGATCGCCGCCACCGACGAGGTGATCTTCAAACCACGGGATCGCATTAGTTCGCATCCGACCAGAATCCCGGGATTTCTCCTTGCCTCACAATTACGTGCACTCCCCGCCCTCACCCCTCCATCCTTCCAAGCCCCCTTATCCCTTCGTACCCTTTCCGCTTTCCAAACGTAGCCTTGCACTTCCTCTCTTCCTAACCCTTCGCAGGAATTCAGCGTTGCCAATTCTGGTTTTAAGCTAATCTTTGAGCTTTATCATCCACCAAAATGCACCCAAGAAGGCCGTAAGGGTTTTGCTTGACCCTAGGATCATTCGAGCCTTCATTTTCTCTACATTTCCTTAATAGGTCAGCTATTCTTGCATTTTGGCGTGCCATGCCGAATATTAGGGATCACATTGCTTCATAGCGTGGAATAGTATTTGATGAATGCCATCCATCCTTGTTATTGTCTAGATCTTAAACTCTTTAGGTCGGTGGAAATTCTATGTACAAACATGAAAAACGTTTTAGGAATTTTACAGCTATGTGCTCAAAGGTTGGAAAAAATCTAACCCTTGGGGCTATTGAAACCCTCATTGGAAGTAATTTTTACTCGTTCTGCGTCAAAGGGCGTTAAAGATATCTCACTGTAAGAAAGGATCCTTTAAAAAAAAATTGTGCGGATGAAAATTGCTTGCGGTAGTGTGAAATGCCGTGCTTACCGTCGGAATTGCTGAAATGGCAACACCGCGTCAGGTTGCGCCCGTATCACAGTGGGAAGAAGGGGTTTACGGTGTTGATTCTGGCCATTCCCGTCGCTCGCCTTATTTCATCCCCCCCCCCGCTGCTACTTGCTCAAGCCCCAAAGGCCTCTGGCCGTTGGGAGAATCGGAGCGGAAGCCGTTCTTGCTATTTACGTCTGCCCTTGTGTGTGTGGGGGGGTTGTTAGGGGGGTGGGTTTCGTTTGCTCCGCTGAATTCCGAAGTGGTGGTGGTCAAGACGAGTGGCTGCGCGGCGCCGTCGTCTCCGCAGTGTTAGTAGTACTCTTCCTCTCCTTGCGCATTCCTCTGACCCCTCTCGATTAATTCGCCGGCCCTCTCACCGCACGGCAGAGTCCCTCCCGGGATGCGAAGGGTCCAGAGATCACGAATCCAACCCCTCTCCTATTAGCGGGGGGAGGAGGGTCTAGGGCCGACCTCCGGGGTGGTTTTTGGGGTTGATGGGGGGAGTAGTATGGGGATTGGTGCGCGAGACTCAGGGATGGCTTAATACGCGGGTGTGGTCTTGTGGATTGGCTATCGGAGGATCATTGATGGTAGAACGAGATTTCTGACCATCTGGTAGTCCGCAGAGACTTTCGACTGGATAGTCGAAAGTCTCTGCGACGGAAGCACCTCTCAGTTTAAAAGAAACAACTTTGTTATATTCCACATCGTTTTATTAAAACTCAACCGGTTTCAATCTGTCAGGTCATTATCGAGTGAGAACTCTTGAGAATGACCTGAAAAGGTTGAAACCGGTTGAGTTTTAATTAAACGTTGTGGAATATAACAAAGTTTATTTTTGAAAATATGTCTTCATTCCACGAAGTGAACTCGCGAACCATTGATTTGACACTTCTAAGTGACCACCGTGACTTATATGTTTTTTCCCCCTGAAGGTATAGATAATTGTAATAAGTGGTAATCCGTCAGTTAGGGTAGGTTTTGGATTGACATAATAAATTATTATTTAAATAATTAGTCCTAAATTAACATATTATTTTGTTTCCTCCTGAGGCATATACTACGTACGTTTCCCCTGTTTAAATCCTTTCTTTTCCGACCTCTCTTCATCTCATTCAGTCATATCCTTCCTTTCTTACCAAAAATTCTCATATCTATCATGGTCTTAAGCATTTCCACGCCATTTTTTATCCTTTCTCCATCCACTTACTCCGCCTCTTTATGATTTGATATAGGTACATACATACATGATCGTCTTGTCTTTCTTAGTCTATTTGTCAAGAGGAATTAATGTTTTAAAGAGAAAAGTCCCGGAAGAAAGTTGTGTAATTAGTGGAAGTAAGAAAATTAGTTATCGTGATAGTCTCAATTTGAGTGGGATACGGAAAATATGGAACATGAAAAAAGCATGGAATCTAAATTTGCTCTTGCATTTGATAAATCCCGGATGAATTAATAAATTTTGGGGGTATTTAGCATATTGCTGTAATGATAATGTTATTGCTATGAAGTTACAGATATCAATGGCATCACGCTAAATTTGTTGACTCGCGTTTTGGATTCCATCGGGAGTGGAATTGGAACTTTATAGTGTCCCCTAGAGGCCTTTTTCGAAATGAGAAGTGCCTAGTTGTCATCGCTGAAGTTTTTATGTTCCTTTAGAGGGATGATTGCGCGTGTTTCCCCAAAGAGGTTCTGATGTCTCACCAGTTTCGACGATCGCTTTTGCGGTGAGCGCCGGAGTAATTTCTCAGTACGTGCATCTGAAAGGTGGCTCCTTAATCAGTGGGTCCGTTGCTTCTGCTAACCCAATAAAGTGTCGTTTCCCGGGATTAACATGATGGTTGCGCAGAGAAGCATGGCCTCTTCCCGAGGTATGAAGACGCGTAGCTCGCTACTTAGCTCGAATTTATGACTCCCGAGAATATTTCCGCTCCAATTGCTTCGTTCTCGGAGAAACGGTGACGTTGGTCTCCCCTTCCTGCCCCCTCACGAATGATATCTGCGATTCTGTGGGGCGGAAGTCGTTTGCACCCTCTTGTTGTGCCCCTCCCACTCATTGGTGCAATTCTCCGCGCCACAGCGGGGTTCTCTCTAACAGACTCGAAAATCTTACGAGAGGAAGTGGAAAAGTTATCCCCCCCGATATGTTTCTCTTTGGATGAAATTAGCAAGATACGTAAGTACATACCGTTTTGGTATAAATGGAAATTATTTTGCTAGAAGCCAGCTCTTAAAATTTCCGTGTGCTTCACATTAGCTCCCGTGGTGACTTTTGGATGGGGTTTCATTTATTTAAATTCCCCGAACACATTTCATTATTTTCAACGCTGATAAGGTATTCCAATTCACTTGAGTTTTTCAAAGAGCGACAGCGTGCCTTCCAATAAATATATAACGGTATTTGTTCCTCCGTCTTTTGGTTGGCCCCCCGAGAAATGCGCTGTTTACGTAGGTACTCCACAAAAATGTTGTAGATGCCCATGACGTTAAACTGCGTGTTGATCGCACTTAACCAAAATAAGTACTCGTTTATACATTCATGTGTTCTGAACGAATTGTCGATGCTTTCACTCTTTTTACTGTCTTATGAGGCATCAAAAACTTTCTTTCGATGGACAATGCAGTTTTATTTTAATTCACAAATAATACTTTGAGGTAATAGATTCTGAAATTCAAAATTAAATAATTCGTCGATGGAAACTTTCGATAAGACCTTCGAGGAACTCACATCCCTCCGGTTGTGGTACAGCACTCCTCTCTTTCTTAAGCGATATGTGCGCTCGAAACGACGGGAGATCGTATGGTGGAGTTTTCAGCTATCGTAACTTCCACTCGTAGTCATCATTTTTTTGTTCAATTAAAGTATTTCGTCTTTGCTACTTGTGCAATCCGTTCGTTCTTACGTGCGCCCTCTTCCCGCTCGCCGCCGCCGCGCCGACCGGAATAATGTCGCGAGGAAGGGGGGCGACGTCTCGGAGGGAAATTCTCTCGGCCGAGCCCGGCGAGAGACCGTGGTGAGGAGAGTTGGGCATCGGTCTCTCCTGCACCGCAGCCAGCCATTGCTGGGCTTTTGAGGGCCGCCCGTGGGCACGAGCGGTCACCATTTTGTCACGGCCGCCGCTTCTCCACTGTTAGACGATCGCGGAAGTCTGATTGTTGGTTGGCGTGTCACGCCGCTTCGAAAATGCCGCCGCAGCGAGCGAATCGCTCCTTAAGTAGTCGTCGAGCGAAAGCGTTCCTCAGCGTCTCGCTTGTGACTGTTTGCATCCCGGTGGACGCTCGTGGAAGCGAGGGAAAGGGTGGGGAGGGTGAGACGGAGCAGAGAGCAAACGCCCTTCATCTTCATTACCTCTCCTAAGTCAGCTCCCGGCTCGATTTTCTTTTTGAGCGCCCCCTTTTGTTATTAATGGTTCCCCGAAAGTAAACAAGACGTGCAGTCATGGGTGCGAGGGGGTAAAATCTCCATGCCCGCGCTGCATGAATTAGGGGCCAAGTCCCGCGGAAAACTGCGCGTTATAACTCGCGCACACTCGTCTGAGGGGAGGGGGAGGAGGCTCTGTGTGTGACGTGTTTTTTGCGAGCGGTAGAGGATAGGGGCTCGAGAGAATTCTTCCCGAGAGCGGGCCGATAGGGGGGAGAATTATATAATGATGCATGCGTCACTGTTTATCGTGGCAACCTCGACTCACGACGGCGGAGAATAAATCTCGCTTCACCTCCGCTCAACCTTCTGCCCTTCCCCCTCGCCCTGCCTTCTCCACGGCCTGCCTCCTCCGTCCACCACTCCCGGAGGCCCTTCGATGCCGTGGTATCAAACCCCTAGCCCGCTCGCCCCCGGGGGTGGTATCCTTTGGCTCGTGACGGAAGGAGAGAGGGGTGTGAGCGCCGGCAACACTCCGTGCGAGTCCGTCTCCCGCCGAGTTCGTTAAAAAGTTTCCTCAATCTCTCTCTCTCTCCCCCCACTTCTTGCCTTCCCGCCTCTTCTCTTGTCACATCTTCCACCATTTCTCCCTCGCGCCCACAAGGCACCAACCACCAAGCCCGCCGCGCAAAATAAAAAATATCCCATCCCTTCATAACTGGATCCCTCTCCCCCGTGGTCCACGGCGATAGGAACGCCATACCTTAATGAAAACAAACGGTTGGACACGGTTTTTGGAAGTTTATATGTACACGTGATTGCGGTCGCATGACCCCAGTAATGCCGCCATATTTTTTTCTCCTCGCGCTTTCCCTCTCCTCACCCCCCTTCTCTCTCTCCCTCCCCCTCCATCCCACCCACCCACCCCCTCTCGCCCCCCGCCGTATTCTACACTCCAACGCTCCATTTTCCCTTTTACTTCGAGCATCTCTCCATCCTTGCTCTGTAATTCAACACCATTCCCTCCATCTCGGTGTAATGGTGCCCTCGAGTCATATTAAAACAACAATCCCAAAAGATAATAAAAGATGTTTTCCTAGATTTGTTGAAACCATGTTCCATTGCCCTGTCTGACTTCAGAATTGGTAGAGAAGGCGGAATTTTCCTGACTAATGTTTGCCAGAGGCCGCATGACCTGCCATTAGGATTAGCCTCAAGTATATGGTACTCGTTTTAAAGACGCATTTTGAGGATGCAAAATGTCGCAATGCATCACCGATTTCCATATGTTTCTTTATTGGTTTATTGGGCCTCTTATGTTTTATTAGTGCCTTTTTCTCGAATGTGCCTTTTAGTTACGACAATCGTGATAGGCTGCCTGAAAAACATCATTGGAAAATTCCATGCTGTAAGAGGAAGTTTGCAGTGTGATGATGTGTTGGCTAATTTAAAAAAAGCTTTGCTTCTATTGGCCGTCGCTGAATCAATGATGATTGAGTTTTAAGCATTATTACTTCTACCGAAAATCTTGACATCTATTCATAAACGGCCATTCGAATTCCTAATCCCTGTAAAATAAATCAAAATGTACTATACCTATGTCAAACTATTGTATAATACAAAATATTTGATTTAACTTTGCGGTTAAATGCATTTTAATGTTGGCATTTCTCTCCAAATTCGGCATGAATCTAGGAATTCGTTGAACAGCCACGTAATCCAATATTGGAATGCTACGAAATGTGTTTGACTTTTAGTTAATTGTGATATGCCACCCAGAGGAATCAATCTATTGACAGCTCCCACTTGGTTCTGCTTAGACTCACCGTGGACATGCATGTCCCTTTTCATCCCTACCTTCTCACTATTCATTTTCCCTCTTTCCTCTATTCTTAGCTGTTGTACGACCCCCAACTACTTAAATCCCACCTACTCCTTCTGCGGCTTGCTGGGTAGTACGTTGATGTAGGCAGAAAAAATCTGGACCCCTATGGATCACTTTTACTGCCGCTAGAATTTGAAAGTACTACATTCCAGCAATATACTCTCAGTTCTAATTATTTTTATTTTAAAGTAAACATTCAAGGTAAAATGATAAAAGTTAGCCATACATAGTTAAAATACAATTAGGACCGTCTTCAGAATGCCAGGATGAAAAATTAGCTAAAACTTGTGGAATTGGACAAGGGAGAGTGAATAGTGACGTAAGTAGACTTTAATAATGGGAAGTGTTATGCTAGTCTCGCCAAAATCGTTTTGATTGGTATTTGTGTAAATGTAGTCGACGTAGTGTGTATTTTAAATTCCTCCACCCTCCCTCCCATCGAGGCCTCGTCTTGCCCCTTCTCTCCATTATATCACTCGGGCCCTCTCCCTCCCTCCCCGCCCCCCTATTCCTCTCTTCCACTTCCTCTCACACCTCTCCCTATTTCCCGTTCCTTCTCCCCTTTACTTCTCCCCTTTCCTTCTCCCCTTTCCATCTCCCCTTTCCTTCTCCCCTTTCCCTCCCGCTCCACCGACTCTCCGCCGTCAATGCACGTCCGCCCGCGACCTCTCCCCTCGCAACGACTCTGCCAGCGCCGCAGGGTTCTCTCTTGTGTCCGACTCTCTTCATCTCTGCGCCGCGTTTCCACCTCGCCTCACCTCCTCTCTCTCTCTCTCTTTGCGCCCTCTTAATTATTCGCCCCCCCCTCGCCCACCTGAATCCACTCTCCCTCGTGCGACCACTTCCTCCCTTCCCAGCGACGCCTAATGCGCTCCTCCCGAATGCCAGCCCGCCTGCCTCTCTGCGTCCACACAATCCCACCGTCGAACACACTTCCTCGCCCTCTTTCCCTTCCCCGCCCGCAATTGCCCCCAAAGTACTTCGCGTGCTGCTGCCGTCCTTTCTTCTACTTTTTATTTTGATTTCACTTCTGCCGCTTGTTCATCAGAGCGTGAGATGCAGTCGCTGTGTGTTGGAATTTCCCGGCTGCGAATGCGTTTGTCGATGTCGGTGCCCCAACTTCCGCATTTTCGCATTTCATTTACTATCAGGATCTATTACTTCTCGACCCGCTGTCAAGTGGCGGAAAGCGATATTGCCATCATTAAAGTCAGCTGTTAATTTTGAGGTCGAAAAGGGATTTTATTTGGTAAATTCAACGTTGCTGAAATAATTTAGCTAGCTTACAATATGCATTTAACATCAGATTAGTTAGACTAGACTAGATAAATAGACGCTCTACGAATCATTTTGGTATTAGCGTTTACCATCATGTAGATTTTATATATACCCTTCGACAGCAATATCTTGTTTTAAATGTATTGATAGGCAATGGCAATGGAGCATATCATTCATCCGTTCTCCTAGCGGACGTTCTCACCTGAACATTCAGATTAATATGTTTCTCCATCTGGCCCCTTAACTTCCAGATTTGGAGATTTAGAACTTTTTTTAACGACATATTTTTTTTAGGTTAAAAATAATTACTTATCGGAGATGTTGAAACCTCTGTTGAATTACTTGAATTACTGTAAATTTGTTGAATTACTGTTAAACCTCTATATACGGACACCTCTAACTTACGGACGGTATTCATATCCATAGCTGAGTTGAATGCAAATTTGCTTTGCCGGATCCTTTCAAATACCGACAATCCGACTTTCGGGAACGACACCCTTAGAAAATATATTTTTTTCTAAAATGGGCTTATTTTGGTGGATTTCTGTAAATCTGCATAACTCATTAATCACTTATTTAGTATCATACATAAGCAGTTTAGTTTCGTGACAATTGTTTATTGCTATATCTTTTCAATTGTTTCTCCACGGAAAACTCTTTTGAGTATTAGTAAATTTCTGTCAGATTTTGAATCATAACCTTCATCCATGAAACATAATGTATGTATGTTTGTTGAACCTCTAACTGTATGACACCTCTTGCATAGGGATTTATTCTCATGGATCACCGCTGATTGTAAGAAAGAGGTTTTACTGTATATTTGTTGTGTGAGTTGTCAGAAATTTTTTCTTATATTTACGAAATTCTCTGTATTCTCAGTTTTAGTTTTTTGACGCCTTCTTTTGTGTTGTTCCATATTTTTTCGTTCTCAAATCCCATGCGAGCTTTGTATTTCTCCTTTCAAAATCGAAATTAAAAAAAATAGTTTTTAATGGTAATTGTATTAGTATTTTAGTTGTAGTAATAGTATTGTAATAGTAAGTTGTGTAGAAAATTATTTTTTACTATTTCTGTTTATTGTTCATTTAGGCAATTATTCTCAAAAAGTCTTTCATCTTATAGGCAAGTATATGTTGTTATGCCAGCCTAAATCGCAATGCAACGATCTTTCATCTTATCTGTACAGTGCCTTTTTTTTCTCTCTGTCTATATTTTTGTGACTTATCTAACGATTGGATGAATTGCATTACTCTTGAGTGAACTGAAAGGAAAGGGGAAAGGAAATAAATAATTTATGAACCCGTCATTTCTCCTATTTTGGCGAATAGTCTTTATGCTTTCTGGTTAGTACGACTAATATAAACGTCTTATCTAGGATCTGAACTGATCTAATAAAACGTGAATGTCTGGGATCGTGTTCCTCACCTTCAGTCGTCTGATATTACTGGTACTGCTGCGGAAGCAGTTGAACTAACTGGTATTTTTCACGCGACCCCTGTGGCGGTGTGACCACTATCCATCGAGAATCGACTTCGCCAGGTTAGGTTGTATTCTAAAGTTTGAGAGGACTTGAAATTCGCCGCAAGGGAAGAGAAAGTCGTCAAGAGATAACCGTGACTTGTTTTGCGGGTTGGAGATAGCAGAAGGGAGTAAGTAAGGGTCCTCTCACTCCGCCAAACCCTTAAAGAGGGAAGTGGGTGCGGTGTGGAATATCAGGCTTCGGCAAATCACGGCAATCTCGCGCAGCCACGCTTGTGAAACTTTCCACGTTGGGTGTGCCGCGGTAGCAGTTATTATCGTCAGAAAGCGATGGCGACACTTCGTTGACACTTTTCCGTTGAGGCGATGGGTTATTGTGACTGGAATATTCGTAATATTTCTTTTCGAAGGATTTCGCGGTCATGTCATGTGCTGTCAACCCGAACGATGTTTACCTTTTCCTTTTCGGACAGTCCTTCCCCGACTCTTATCCGCTTGCATGCGTCTTACGCGCGGTGCGCTCGAATACCGTGATATAGGTGACGTTTCAGCTCTCTTAACGGACTCTGCACTGCTCCATTGAAGAGCAGATGGGAATTTTGATCGAATTTTTACGTGTTACGGAGCAACATTATTAACAGCATAGGTCTTGCCTTGCCTGGCTCGAAATGGTAATGAGAGGCGATGGTTTGCTGAAGGCCCTGATAGAGGGAAGGATGTTGGGAAAGCGGGGAAGGGGAAGAAAGAGAATCGGTTTTATGGACGGAATGAAGAAAGGTAGGACTTGCGTTGAGATGAAGAAATAAATACTAGATGTAGATAGGGCACTGCACGTGTAAGAGTCTATTGGATATTCTCTGACTTTCATCTTAACCTACCTTTAACCGGTAGATTACTCTGATGATGATTCCGTGTACGGCATGAATTTTAGATTAAACCCACGAAAAATGGTTATCATAGTTTGAATATTAGCCAGTATGCCCCCCTGGCAAACCCTTTACCTTCACAATGCATTTTTACATGTAAATCCCCCATCATGTAAAAGTTCGCAGGAGATATTTGAGTCACTACAACTCGCAGTGAGGTAAAATGCTCTCTAGCCTCGCTCACTTGAGGGAAACGGAATTAGTTTTTTTAAGTTTTCTATAGAAGGCTGTCGGTGACGCAATGCCAAAGATGCTGGTTTTATATTGGGGCGATTTCAGCGAGCAGGGCAATGGTGTCCTCTCCGCTTCGTCGCTCCACGGTGTCCACTCGCTGTCGCTACAACCCCCGCCCACCCTGTCGACAACATTGTCGAAGCACCTCCGGCGGGAGGTGGGGAGAGGTGGCGAATAAGTGGATGGGCGTGGGGTGTTAAAGTGAGTGGGCGAACTTCGGTGGTGGTGGTTGTCGAAAGGAGGCGAGGATGAGCGCCACTTGTGTGCGACACGAACAGCACAGTTTCTAGAGTAGGTGTCGTCGCGTAAGCGGCACCCGACACGCACATATACACGCTGTGTGTGTGTTTGCAGGGGGTGCCTGCCTGCACGAACACTTTCATTCCAAGCGCCACTCAATGAGCACCCTGCTCCCCGCAGTTGCGCACCCCCTCCCCGCTTAATCTCCGTCAAATTACCTTCTCCGGAGCACCCCATCCTACCCCTCCGCCAGGCATTTTCCGAGCCCGCATTTTTTTCATTATTTCCCACCGGCTGGAGCATCCGCTCCTCGCTTGAAGAGGGTGGACTCCCGAACCCTCGCTCAACCCTCACCCCCCGACTTCTCGCAACATCATACCCGTCCACTCCTGACCCTGATCCATCCAGGGTTTTGCCCCGAGAGCTGCACTCGACCCGTTCGCTCGCGGTGCCGTGACCTCGTTTCCCACCGCCCACATTCGCCCATATCCCACTTCTGGGTTCCCGAATTGCCATAACCATCACTTGTCCATCACTCTGTCTATGGTTTTCTCAAACTATTTACATGTCTATTTAAAGAGTGAAACTATCTTTCTAGCTTTGTCAATAAACCTACGAGTCTTGTTTTGAACTTGGCTCTGAAATGCATTTGAAAAACTGAGGGAGTCCAAAATATTTTATCAAAATACCAGCAGTTAACGGATGGAGAGAGTGAGCTGGGTGGCGAAGAAGACTAACGAGGAGGTATTGGATCTGGGGGGTTATTTTGTATTCTCACCTTTTTAGTGACTCATAGTGGAAAGGCGGGAGATCCGTTTCCCTCTCTTAATGATCGGCTCACGAACGGTTCGTGAATTTTCGAAGCTTCAATTACCTTATATCAAATAAAAGATGCCGAGACTAGCGAATACCCAGATTGCTCAACATCTTACGGAAGATATCTTACTCTGTACATACCACGAAAATTTAAATACAGTCAAAACTACAAGCGACATGTAAGCGATCACTCAATATTTAAAAAAAATTAAGTGAATCTAATTAGTGTTCGATTCACAAGCACGGGAAATATCTACCAAGAACGTAGATTTTAAGTCAGTATTTGTTAAAATTATGAAATTATGGTATAAATAACTGAATTCCATTCTCCATACACTAGCGGATAGGCACACGAAAACACGAGGTTTTGAGAGGAGAGGGCATGTTGAAGAGGGTGATAGAGGGTAGAACACTGGGGAAGCGTGGGAGAGGAAGGAAGGCGATAGGAATTCTGGACGAAATAAGATGAAGTAGAATATATGAAGAATTGAAGAGGGATCTAATAGCGCGCCATCCTTCGGAGGGAAAGCGAGACAATGTCTCAATGATTGGGATGCAGAATGGGGACTGTCCAAGAATCTACTAATCAGCTGGTATAATACTTAAATGACAATGAGCATGAATGCTTGTCAAGGGCAAGTTTGTTCCCTCTTGCAGCATTCTTTGTGTTAAAGACGAATAGAAAGGTGTTAAACTTAGGAGAAGGGGTAAAAATACTGGGGAGGAGATGTATGTATTCAGTAGGTGGATGTAGGAGGTATTTAGTAGTAATGGGGTGTGGGAAGCTGTGAGGGAGGGGAGAAGGAGCTGAGTGGGGCAGGATAAGGTAGGCATTACAGTCGGGATGCACGAGTGTACCATACAGGAAATTACCGAATACCGAATGCCCTGAAAACTGCCCACACGGCGCGGCGTTTGGGACATTATTTAGGTTTTGTGTTCTATGTTGTATAAAACATAAAATATCTCCCTGAATGGTGGACAAGATTAGGCTGGATATGAGGTGAGGGAATTTTTTTCTTCAGTTTCCTGTCACTACGATTCAGACTTCTACGCGGGAAAGTTTACTTTGGATATCGAGAGGTTCCATGGTATAGGTACTTGTTTTTACTTCTCTTTTTTAGCGGTCTACAAATCTGTTATTGTGGACCAGGATTAGACTTTTCCTGTCTACTTTTAACTTACACATTTGGATTTTTCAATTAATCATAGTTAACAGTAATTATGCTGAGTGAAAGAAAAAATATTTCCAAGAAATGAGAGCCTTAAGGGAGAATAGAGCAGGAATAGTCCTTGAATTCCTATTTATTAAATGTAGGATGCTGAGGAAGTACTATATTACAGTTTTGAAAGGTGGAAGTGCGAACTGGCAAGCGGTCACGAGGTGCGAAGTCAGCTTCGACCGTGCCATCATCATCTCCCGATGTGCTGCAGTGTTTTGGCAGAGCGACCGCCCCAGCTGGGGCGACGTGCCGCTGGGGTGGGGCTCTGCGTCTGGACGTCCCGTCTTTCCCAAGCATTCGTTTCTTCCCTTGCCTCACACCATCCTTCGCCCTTTTGAACCGTCCTCCACTCCACCCCTGCTCGTCCTTTGGCCCTTATTTCCGTGACACATCCGCTCTCGCAAAAGGATTGAAAGCCCTTCTTCCTCCCGATCCTCCGCCCGCGCTCGGATTTAGCGCAGGGAAGAGACAATTCCGCCCTAATGACGGGAGCGGATTACACACTCTTCCCCTCCCTCCCCATTCTCCCTTTCCTCCTCCCACCCGAAGAGAGAGGGGGTGAGTGTCGGTTGGGCGCTGGTGGGCTGGATAGGGCGGTGGTTTGTGTTTTGTTTGGGGCGCTACAAGGGGGATTGGCTGGGATGGAGAGGTTGCGTGTGCCTCTGTGTGAATGTGCCTGGTCGTCCTTCTTTCTACCCCTGTAGTGACATTTTTTTGGGGAGGTAGATGGTGAAGAAAGAAGCAGGCACTCAATAATTCAACTATCCAAAGTATGGTACAGAGTAATTTACTCACTTGGATAGTACTTTGGATGAAAATGAGCATAAGTAAATTAGAAGGAAAAATTCGTTAGCAAAGGATGGATTCACCAATATGAGGGAGGTGATGACAGGGACGTTGTGTAAGAATGTGAAGAAAAGACTGTCAAAGACTCTAATATGGAGTGCGGCGTTGTGTGCTACTGAAATATGGACTTCGAGGAAAGAGGAAGAGAATAGGATGGAGGCTTGTTTCTGCATTTTCGCATGTCCACCGCTTAAATTGTTTTTGTTGACAAGAGTTTGGCCTTTTAGAATACACGAGACACTGTTGTCAACAGAAACAACTTAGCATGGACAGCGGTGGAATTCCGGAAATGCAGGAACATTCCCTTCAACGCCGCGAAAACCTACGATGGAACATAATATGCAGGTTTGTGAGATGTGGGCGTGGAGGAGAGTGGATGAACTGTGCGTGAGAGCGTGGTGAGTGAGGAGTAAACTTCCAGGGAAAGGGAGCAGGGGCAGGGTATTGTAGGTGGTTGGATCTGGCCCTGCGGGGCGAGGATTTGCTGAAGGCCGTGATAGAGGGGAGGATGGTGAGCGAGCGGGGAGATCGAGCCAGCGAAGCCTTTGAGATTTTGACCTGTTTTTACCTCAAACCTACCTTTACCGGTAGATCACCTCAAATAGTAATAATCCTAGGTACTCTCCTCCTAGAGTAGAATGAAAATAAAAAAAAAATATTTTCCTATAATAGGTCCGTTTCGGATTAAAATTGCAGACTTCGTACATTCCGAAAAATATGACGCATTAACGAAATTAGAGGCAGTATAAGATTTGAGGAATTTTAGAGGGATATAAAGGAGGGAAATCGAGACAATGTTTCAGAAATTGGTTTGCGGGATGGGGACTGTCCAAGAACCTACCAATCAGCTGGTTTAGTAGGTACTTGAATAAAAAATGAAATGTGGTTATTGATAATGAAAGATGGGATGAAATTACTCACAACGGTAACAATTATGCAGAAAGGCATCGAAATTATTGTAGAATATTAATAACGATACTAATATTAATATAAACTATTAAAGCTTTGGTCCTAATGAAAGCTAAACTTGTACACTAAAACGAACATTTGCCTTTTTGCCTATTTTATTTACATTTAACCATTGAAATGTTTTCTTAATGGAGGAATATTATCATTCCCACGGAGAGTTAATACTGCAGTCTTGGCTTCCATAAATAAGTTATTAATGCGAGTTTATTAATTCTAAAGTTTTTTTTTAGCCACATCTATGAAAACCTGAGACCTATTGTTAAAATGGAGGAGGTTTACTTTCGGAACTAATATCTTCGTCTAAGGAGGTGATGGGAGGAATTTTCCGAGGTGTTCTCAATAGGCGTGCCAAAAGGTGTGACAGATGTTCGGGAGAGAGGGAGAGATGGTGGCCATTGAGGGGTCTGGTTGAGAGGGGGTTTGGGAGAAGGGAGGGGGAGGAGGGGGCATGGAATCCCCTTCCCATCTCCTTCTCTCCCGCTCGTAGTTTTCAAACTTTCGATTTCCCATTCCTCTCTCTGTATCTCCAGTTCTACTTCTCCACCTGCTTGCTCCCTCTCTTGCCTCCGCATATCTCTCCAACGAGTATAGTCTGGGTGGAGAGAGCCACTGCAGCGTGCGTTCAGGGCCGGGTGCGATCGTGTGGAGGCGTCTGCTTTTGCGACGGCGACCGGCCGGCCAGTGCCCCGCCGGAAGACTTCGCCCCGCCTCTCTTTGTTTGTAGGGCTGTATACATACCTCCCAAGCTGAACGTTTAATGCAGGGAAACAACTGTTTTCGGAAGACACAAAAAATATTTTCATTCATGCCCGCAATGGATAAATTTTACTCCAAAAGTTTCCCGTTTAGACGGGCGCTTTTTTAACGCGAGTATGAGTTTTGCACTGAATTTTGAAATTTGCGTTTGTGACTTAAGAATTTATCCTGTAGAGGCAACTGATGACGTGGATCCTTAGTTAGCAAAGGATTATCGTCGATGTGATAACTGATGACGTGTGTCCTAAGTTAGCAAAGGATTGTCGACGATGGAACGGAACGCGGACGGATGGTTTGGAACGTGATGTGTTGCGGTTCTGATACCTTGACTTTAGTGATAAATGATGTTAGAATGCGCGAGTGTTTCACATATGAATTAGGAGGAATGTGAAAAGAATATGTTTCACGGGCAAGGAGAAAGGAAAACGAAGAATTGATTGATATTGATTGATTGAGTAAATGGTTGGGAATGGGTAGGGGTGCTAGTATACATTGAAAGTTGAGTTGGTTAGGTGGGCCTAGCGGTTAATTCAAATCAAATGATGAAGACGGTGACGGAAGGAATTATGCTTGATGAACTCAGAAGAGGAACGAATTATAATAATTCTGAATGGGACGAAGAGAAAAAGGAGCCTCTGTTAACTATGGAGAGTGGTAGTGCGAGGAAATGGTTTCTCGGGGTGAAATATGCGTAAAATTGTCCATCACCTTACCTTAGATTGATAAAATTTTAGTAGCGGTGAAATGTCCATTTAGAATCCTAGCGGTGATACTTTTTTGGGAATGCGTATTGGAATCCTTGATAAAGTGGGCGTTCATAAATCACGTAAATCTCTAAAGAGAAAGCGTGCCTAAATGCCTCTGCCTGAGCGTAGTGTTCTATTTGCCGGAATTGAAACTCTGTCTCATTTGCCGGCCACGGTGGCGGCGGGGTAATATCCTCGCCTGCTAACTCAAAGGTCGCGGGTTGGAGTCCCGCCTGTAGATGTTGTTGAATGTTAATAACACGTTGTAAAGGACAGGAAGAGCTGTTTTCGTTGGTAAATAAAATAAATAAAAAAACATCAATTTCTCTACCAGACGATTGCAAATCCGACCTTGACTATTGGCTATTCCTATTGTCCAATGGAAATCACCTCAGGCTGATTGATTCATTGTAGTGTTTAATGAAATGCCGAACTCAGGCTTCAAAACTGGGGCATCACTACGATTAAATTAGGAATAACAATTTGAACTGCGTTAACCTGGCACATATTTACTGCTGTAGTGTAGTTAAACAATCTGTTTATTATTCTGCTAGATGATATTATTATTGAAGTATGTGTTTCTCGTTCTTTTTAATAAATAATAATGACTGCCGCTACCCTATACTCGGCCTTCGTCGTCATATTACCTGTTCATCACCCCTTGGTGTGTCAAACGATTTTAAACGCCCTTATTTTTCAGGAGGAATGGACCTTTTCTAGAAATGATCACATTGGGCTTTTGTTTGATTTGTTTCGCCTTCACGGGCATATGTATTCGTTAGTTTCTTTTCATTTTAAGTATGGTATTGTTCAAATCTCTCAGTGTCAGAATATGTATCAATAATGAAAACATCTTAAAAATTACGCAATTTTCAATTCTTTGAAAGTATTCTCTATTTTTACTTCTTTTGAATTTTTATATCCCTCATTGCTTTCCATCCAGGAGGTGTAAATCCTTTTGCACTCGCTGTGAATTCTGGTAAGTCGAGATCCATCCTTTAAATATACGGATGAGGAGAACGTTTCCACTGGTCCCCGATTTTAATCCAGCATTTCTGTTCGAGTATACTTTTTGATTCATGATGCGTTACGTAGAATGCATGCAATGTTGCTGGGCTTCAGTTTACCTTACCTCCTGTGGTCCTGTGGAAGTTGAGGTCGTTAAGCTTTTGGATATTTTTGCGTCATCGGTCTGTGCA
Organism: Pyrrhosoma nymphula; assembly: GCA_963573305.1. Taxonomy (NCBI): domain Eukaryota; kingdom Metazoa; phylum Arthropoda; class Insecta; order Odonata; family Coenagrionidae; genus Pyrrhosoma; species Pyrrhosoma nymphula. Next base: position 163,065,349 of record OY754330.1, read on the forward strand.
TTCATGGATGTATGACATGGATGTATTCATTCAAGTATTCTACCAGCTGATTATTAGGTTCTTTCCCAGTCCCCATCCTGCATCCCAACTTTATTCACATCCGCGCAGCGTCTGTACCTCAGTGAGGCGGCTGCAAAAGGCGTCTGACCCCAGTGAGGCGGCCTCTGAAGTGATGGTGTCACGTAAAAAACACTATTGAGTAAGGCCACGGAATACTATCTCAATTAAAACAGAAACCTTGAAATTATGGAGATGGATGCATGGCTGGTTTAATAGGTGACCCTTCCTGGATATATTTATTGGAACGAGACTAGCTAAGAGTAAAGTAGTATAAGTATTTTATTTTCATGTGCTCTGAAGTCTAAAGACATTTAATTAATTGATACGCAATTAATCTCGACAATCCACTTCCTTCCACTTAAGTGGATTTTCCGTAGCATTACGTGATGACAGTTTTCCAGCCTCGCTGGTCCCGATTCCTCTGCATTCATGCTGTGTCTGTATCACTTTCGGCCATCGGTGGAGCTTCTCACTCTTCCCCGCATCCACTCTTCTTACTCGTTTGCCCTTCCTCCCACAATCCCCCTCAAATTCGCCCTTTCCCGTAGTCATCTGCGTCCTTCTGTTTTAATTGCTCCTAGGGTTTCAGAGGTGGGGTGGGGCCGAGGGGATTTCGGTCTCGGGAGAGAGGGTGTGACCGGGACCCCTGAAGAAGGGGGGGAATAGGCGGGCGAGAGAGGGAGAGAGTGAAGTAGGGGGATGGATGGATGCTAAGGTCGCAGAGGGACTTCCCCGAGGCATCGGTTTTCGCGGCCGGGAGGGAAAGGGGGGGAAGGGGATTTGCGTTCGTCTCCTTGGCTCGGTGCGTACGAAGTGCCGGTAGTGGCGAGTGCATCTCTCTGTCCGTCGAGGATCTGTGAGTGGAATCGCTGTGGAGGCTTAAAGCTGGCGTTCCCTCAAAGAGGGGTGGTGAACCAGGGTTCGGGGGATGATGTAATAAAACAGGAGTAAATTTCGGGGCGGATCAGTGGGAACGGATTCCCCTCTGGCGTGAAAATGTTGGCGGAGGAGTCACTCAGAAGATGAATTAGCCAGATCGTTATGGGGCGAAATTGAAACTTTTTGTGACTCGGGTTGTAAGCAGTGGGGGGGATTCTTGCCTACGCCGGACGTGACGTCAGGGAGGGGAAATGGTGAATGGTTGGAGGTTCGGGTCTTCTAGGTGTTTCATATCGGAGGAGGGGAAGTAATCAGTCAGGATGGAAAGGTAATATATTTCCCGGCCGATAAAGAGTCACTTTGGCTCCTAAAGCGGGTCGAGGGTAAAGCTACGTTCTCGTGCATTCGATTTTTCATCGCCGTCGGAGGAGCTCATGTCTCTACCTTCACGGCAGACAACGTTTCGGCGGCAAGGTAAATGTGCAACTATCCACTATTCCCTTATTACTGGGATTCCGCGACGAATAACTTTAATACAGTTATTATTTTGGGTAATTGACAATCACTTTCCCCCCCTGTTAATGAGGAGAGATTGATGGAGGAGGTATTGAGAGGGGAGGAAATATTGAAGAGGGTGATATAGGGGAGAAAACTAGGGAAGCGTGATACTCCTCCATCCTATTCTTATTATCTTTCTTACAAGTTCCGAGTTTCGCTGCAACTTAACGCCATGCGTCATATCAACCTCGAAAGGATTATTTTAATCTTTTTGCTTGGGGTTCCTGTCATGAGTTCTGTCCTGTCATTGTTACGCTACCTATAAAAAGGTGTTTGACCAATTCAAGGAAAAAAATGAATTTCATAAATGTTTTGGAATAAAATAATTCAAACTTTTCACACGTATATGCCGTGATAATTACAATTTATTGCCTTTTAAACGCAAATTCAAATAATTTATATAAAATTAAGCAATTAAATATATAAAAATGTAATTTGCCAACTTTTCAGATAGCATTGCATGTTAGCTTTGGATTTTCCTTTGAGAGGAGGCCTCTTGAATTTTGGAATCGAATACTCCCTAGCGGATAGTGCTATGGAGGAAGTGCAGTGTGATGCAAGTGAAATGACGGGGAAGATTCACCATTCATTTTCATTTATGTATTCTACCAGCTGATTGGTAGGTTCTTGGACAGTCCCCATCGTGCATCCCAATGTCATAGACATTGTCTCGCTTTCCCTCCTAATGATGTCCTGCCATCGCTCAAAAATTCGGTGGGGAAGTGATCAAGAAATTGGGAACCTTATTATATTTAAAACAATAAAATGAAGGACAAGGCTTTGCCGCGTGTGGTTTTCAAACTCCCTGGAGCAGTCGAAACAAAAATTACTTCCTTCTCTATCTCTCTCCGATGGTGTGTTCATCCATCCCAAGGAATAGTTCCCCAGCAGCACCGCAAGCCACGCGTGAAGGTGAAGTGGTGTGCCGAGGCGAAGTGGAAAGAGGATGGGAGGTTACGGGGGTGTGGATTAAGACCCCAACCCCGAAAGGGTTCGCGGATTCCTTCAGGGTGGAGAGAGAGAGAGAGCGAGAGGGATGATGGTGAAAGGGATTTGCTGTGGGTCGAGACGTCCAGGGGAGGATGAGGAGGGCGAGAATAGGACAAGTCTCTTCCCCCTCCCAACCCTTCCCTTTCGTTTCTCTCCTCCTCCTCCTCCCTCTGCTATAACTCCTTGCCTGTTCACTGGTCCTTCCTCCGGCCTATCCTTATTTTCCTCTTTTTATCACTTTTATCAGCCTCCACTTGTGATCAGGAACGTATCTGTATTCTTCCAACAAGGAGGTAATTTTTAGAATTTAGTTTAGTGTATTCTATTAATTAATTTTTCATAGTTTTATGTCTAGCCTAAATGCTATGAATGAAATGAAAACCCCGTTTTATCCATAAATATTTATTTAATCTTGTGTTTTTATTCCTCAAATTTGGATGATTCCTCACTCTTTTCTGTCTTAGAAAAAGCATATTCGTTTTCATCCTCTTCACTTATGGAATGATAAACAACTTCACTATCTCATTGCAAAGGTCTTCTATCATTTTGTTCCGATTTACCGTAATACCACCGAGCTGATAGAGGCATGACCCATTAAAGCATTGAACGCAATGAATGGTACAAATACAATTTTGATTTCAAAATGACTTCGAATTATAACGAAGAGGCGTACCGCTGGAAGCTAAGCTATAAGGTTTTTCTTTGCCCTTCTTCAGCTTGAGTCATAAAGATACCACTTGCCGTCCGATTGATTAATAATTGTTTTCCAGCCGTACGGATTCGCTAAAAATAGTCGCGAAGTCCAAATGCTGTTGCCCATTTTAATTGGCTTTTCACGCTTATAAGGTGAATGATTAGTTTGAGGGAGAGGAGATTTTTAAAATGAATCAATGACTATACGCCTTGTGAAAGTTACAGCTTCAGGCTTAATTATGTGGAAACGCGACAAATGAAATAATTTGTCGATTTGTAAATTTCTCACTTTTTTAGTAGGTATTACCGAATATGGTTTCGACATTTTTGCCATTACCAAGGGTTTACACCTAGGTATAATATGTATAAATCATGGTCAGTAATAACAAAAAGTGTGGAATGTACAAAGCGATAATTTAATTCACTCTGCCTGTCGCTTAATCTGACTGATTTAATATAGCAATCCTCAACTTTTCCTGCTATGTTGGTAATTATAAACATACGGACACCCTTTCAGCTCTGCACTTTGCTGAGGAAGAATTGTTTATAGCGAAATTAGCGAAAAAATATTTAAATCGGTAGAAACCATTAGTGCTAGAGTTACCTGATGATGACGTGCAACGTCGAAACCTAGGTCGTTTCTAATAAATATAGGTGGAATTACAAATTTACTGCTTCTCATTCACAGTGCTATATTTTCCTTCATTGCTTTGCTTAACTTAATTTATTCTTGCTAGCGTGCAACTTTTTTTTTGCCTGAAGATGTGAAAATATTGGGTCATAGAAATGCAAATATGCGTAATGACAACTTAATATATTTTTTCTTAACGAATTTGATTTTGCGGACGTTTTTTTTCAAAGGAATTATTTTTAAAATATTTGTGCCAATCATTTGCGTTACTTTTCCGCAGAGAACTTCTGACGGCGACGTCTTAATGGCCGAGTGTGAGAAGAGAGGTTTCCTAGGCGCCGTGGAAGGAGATCTCGGTACTCCGTGCCCCGAGCTCAATATCAGACTTGTCGCACTACCTGCGTGGTGAATATGACGAAGGAGAAAGTAGACTCTACATCTCGTGTGAGCCTGCGCTCTCGGTAACTGTGGCCTGATCCCTCGCTCTGTCTGGTCCATTGAAACTCACCTTGTGACCGCGTGTCCATCATGTCGGCCGGCTAATGGAAGTTCCTCGTTCCCACCTCGAGCCACAACACAGATTTCTCCTCCCATTCTCCATTCCTCCCCGTCTCCCCTCCCTCCCCCACCCCCCCTCGTTTCCGTTCTGCACCCTTCCCGGCAAGGGAGTTCTTTAAAAAGCCTCGAGATGAACGGACTATCTTTCGGAAAGTTTTCGCACTTTGGCGGAGATTTGGCTGCCCATTTCAAATCGGTTTATTCCATATCCTAGTGTAATTAAAGCCGCGCCATGTTTTTCAGTCGGCATGTGTACTCCAATCGCTTTGCCTGCTTTCTCTTTTCAAACGTTCGAATATATAACCATAATCATCGACATCATCATCGGATATTCCAGCAGCTGAATCGTAGGTTTTGGCACAGCCCCTATGCTAACCCTACCCTTATGGCGTATCTAATCATTTAGCTTTCCCACTCGGCACTCTTCTTTCCCGCCATCAAGTCTTACGGCCTTCATGCCACCTACCTCTTCCCATGTCGTCCACTAATCTGTTCCTTTTCCGCGCTTACCAAGCGTTCACCCCTCCGTCACCCTTTTCAACTTGCCTTTGCCTCAAAATATTTCCAAGATATTCTATTTAGATTCTCTAATTTTTATAGTGTTTTGTGACGGCATAGCGTAGGTACAATGTGAGAGAGGTGCTTTGTATCCATAAAGTAGATAGCGTTTCTACCATTTGTCAATTTTCACCATCGCCTGCCTAGTGAAATGGAAGGATAATTTCATTATTTTGGAACAGGCCTGCAGTGAATGCCTCAGTGCTCATATAACGCCATTTCCTGCGTGAGATAATATTCTCGATTTATACCTACTCCCTTGTATTAGCACTTTTTTCCACCTTTATCCGACATTACTTCTGGAGAAACAGGTATTGGGAGGATACAAGGCGTGGACGCGTCGAGAATTTAGGAAAGGTGGTACATGTATTATTGAAAACTGCCGCCATGCCGTGGCGAATAGATTTATGGTAACTTCCGTGCGCTGTTTTGATAATTATGATATTAACTTGCGCTTGGAAGAGGGAAGTATCGGATCCGAGTGGTATTGTTCCCTGACACAAATGCGTGAACACACGCGTGTACCATCTGGTGGAAACGTACTGCAGCGTGGATAACCGTTCGATAATTTTCGCGGCGTTTCAGGGATCCCTGCTACCAAATGACGGCGGCTGAATGAGCGCGACAGCCGCCGTCCGTGCTCCCTAATCGGATTCCCTCGTGCCGCGGATGTGTTGCGGCCTGCCGTCGTATATTTCCTTCAAATTATGCTGACTGAGTCGCGGTGTTTTTCGCCCGCCCGCTGCAACGGCGCCTAGCGAAGCGAACCCAGCACATCAACTTCCTCCTCCCTTCCATTGTTCCCGAGCTCCGTCAGCGTATTTTTCTTCAGCATCTAATGGACGATACGTTCCGCGCTCAGGTTTGGCGCAGTAAAACCATGATCCACTCTCTTGTGTGAGAGTTCGCGAGCCATGGACGCTGGCCTCAGTCTCCTTCCGCTCCGAACGTCAATGTCCCGGCGTTCAAACTCGCCATCGACGAAAGATTTTCATCGATGAAAGGTTTTTGCAATCTCTTCTTAAGCCATTTTTTGTATCTGTAGATACTTAACATCCCCGGAAGAGAAAGTAGGCTGTTACGATGGAGCATAATTTTACGTTTCTTTCTCAGCATTAGTATCATCTGAGTTCTTATTTCGAATCTGGAAGTTGAACAGTCACGGGAGTAATTTTAGTAAAAAAAATAAAATATGTCCTCGTTCTTACCTCATGTTAAGAAATTTCGAGAATAATTGGGGTCGTGATAGCGTAATTGATGAGACTTCAATGGCACCCTTTTCGTGATGTGACGAAGCTCTGTCTGGCACCTGAGGCCATCGATCGATTATCAATGGGAAGTAGCTTATTAGCGTTTTTTTAGTACTAGAGTTTTAAGAGACCGTTAACTTTTTTATCACGGTTACTTAGTGCACTGTTTGATGCTCTTTCCCAGGCAATCCTAGGTATAATATCGCGACTCTCAGGGTTTGAAAATAAAAACCTAGCCTCCAACGAATGCCCAATCATGAAGTCTCTTAGCGTATAAGTGTATTGAACTTTGGATAATTTTCGAAGAAATGCTTTAGGCATTACTGTTCCTTTGATGTTTCTGCAAATACATTCTGATCCATTGTCTAACTTCCTGAAATATCCATTATCACGCACAATGAGTTAAAGCCCCGTCCTTTCTATTGTTTGCCAGTATTACGGACGGTTTACTTGATTTAAAATGATATCATTGTTGGCCTCAGTGGCGGCGTAGTAAAGTCCTCGCCTGCTAACTCTAAGGACGCGGGTCCGAGTCCCTCCTGGATGGATTTTCACCTCCCAGGGCAGGGTGCGGAGAGGTCCGTTGTGGATTGTTAAATACCCCGATGCAAAGGCCTAAGGAGCTGTTTTCCGTGGTCATGGAGAAAAATGTTTAAAATGAAAATAGCATTTTGATCAAGATGTGAAGTTTTTCTGTGCATTTCGTATTTACGTGCGTATCCTCTTACCCCTCCTTCCTTTGACTGCGGGGTCCATATTATAGGCCTAGTCCTATTTTTGCGGAGTAGGTGATAGGTGGCGAATGGATGTATTAAACCCTCAAAGTAGGATTAATTTGAGATGACAGGGGGAAAGGGAAGGCTATAGTAAATATGTCAGGTGAGGGGTTGAAAGGTTGGCAAGTAACCTCAGCGAAGGAGGAAAAAAAATGCAAGAAGAGGAACGTTTTGAATGAGGGGAAGTAGCTTAGGAACGGTCCATCAAAATCTGCCACGATTGGAAGAATAACAGCGACAACAAAGCTGCGCGTTGTCCCGGTGGCATCTCTCTCCAATGGCGCCAAGAGCACCAAGAGCGAGAGACTTGCTGGTGAGTGTCTGGGGGCGGATCAGAAGGGATATGTGGGTGAGGGGGGGGGGAGGGGAGGGGGGAGATGCGAGAGGGAATTGGTTTCGGCCAGAAGAACGGAGGAATGGCGGAGAAGTGTAGAAGAGAGATAGGTGCGCTGGAGATTCGTTCGTCTGTCTTAAAAATGAAGGGTTTTGGATTGGGTGCGGGAATCGATGAGTGGGTGGTACGGTAGCGTAGTCGTGCGGAGAGCGGGAGGGTGGGTTGTTGGAATTCTTACGTGTCTGTGAAGCAAACCGCACGTGCAAGGATTTGGTTGCGAGGGTGGTGGAGGGGAGGGTGGTGGTGGAGGGGGAGTCGTGTTTGGAGAAGGGGTGGGAGGGGACCTACTCCCGTTCCATCCTCTCAGCTCGCGAAATAGCTTCGGCTTTGTGTGTGTGTGTGGACGTTCCGGTAGGCACCACTACGTGTTTGTACGTGCAGTAACTGTGCGATAGGTGGGTGGTGCTGGGGGAGGGGTTGAGGAGTGGTTCCGAAGGGAGGTGGAAGGAGGGAAAGGAACGAACGAGCCGGGGATTAGGCGCCAATGTACATCGTACGCGGAATACTCTGTGCAAATAAACCCCAGGTGCCCAACCCCCACAGAAATGGAGTGGTGTTTGCCTAGCGAAACGTCCTGGCCCCCTCCACCCCCTCCCCTCTCGCGCCTATTACGCCACCCACCCCCTTCGGCGTCTCTTTCGCCCCCCCCCCTCTTGTTGTTTCTTTTACTCCTCCTCCGGCGCCTTCCGCAGTGTCAGTTCTCTCCCCTCTCGCCCCCCCCCTCCTTCCTGTATCTCTCCCAACGCGGTATTATTCACACTTGTGCTCGTTGTCGCACCTCTCGCCCCTCTCTCTCGCCCCTTCCACCTCTTTATACCATTCTCTTGCGTGGACCTTAGGTTCTCACCCTCCTGGCCTTCTCCGGCACAATATTGCCCGCTTCCAATGCTCCCGATTCCCTGGCACAACCAACTTCCACAACCGTATGTTTTCTTCCTGATCCATCCGTGCGGAATATGTTGGCGTTGATTTTTAATATTTTGCGGCTCTGTGAGTCGGGTTGAGTTTGAGGTCATCACTGCTTGGTGCTTATTGACAACTGTCTCCTTTTTAATCTTTCAACAAATAATGGAGAGATCTCCCCAACTGAGAGGAGTTGGCGAATGGTTAAGGCTAGAGAAATGAACGAAACTTCTCATAGTTTTTGTGCGTAATCCGAATACGTTCATAAAAAGTGTCTTTCAAAGTTGGTAGATATTTATCAACGTTAGTTTCTCCTTAGGAAAGCATCGTTAGGAATACTTTCCTTGCGAAAAAGGCATAGCGTGTTCCTGTCTCAGAAGCAGGTTATAAATTCTTAGCTTGCTGAGTGGTTAGTGCAAATGTAAGCATTTCGTTGGTGATAAAATTGCCGCAGTTTTAGTGTCTTATCGGCGTGAAGTATTTGGTCCCTTAGCCATCTTACCCTTGATCTTGTTTTGGAGCTTGATGGACGTTGTCGCGTCGTCTCCGCCTCAACCCTGTGACCTCTACTCACGGAGGCGACCCTGTCGATTGATGCTGTTCCGTTTTAGCGCCTCTTGGCCTCTCCCTCCTCTCAGTGCCCAAGACAGAACACAAATGAAGTGGCGCCAGAACCCCCCCCCCCTTTGGGCAAATCCGGCGTTTTGGCGCGGGTGCTTCCTCAGTAGGGGGGGGGACTAAGTGAACGCACACAAACGGCTTACGCCGGAATGCAATGTTTTAACGATCAACAACCCGCATTAGCGCGCTTTTACGGCGTCTTTTCCTCCACCGCCGGATTCTGATCGCAATCCTATCGGCTTCATCGGTTCTTTTTAAACTGTCGATTCATGGACCCTTAGAGAACCTTTAGGCAAACACTCAAACGTGATCTCGTCCATTATCGCCCCTTTTTACGTCCTCCGCTTCCTTCGTGTCGGCTTCTCTTCTAATCTCCTCCTCTTAATCCCTCCGCCCACTCCCCAATCCCACAAACCTCCTCTCTCTCCCGCCGTCAATTGTTTTATAGTTCTCACGTCTCGCCTCATCCTCTTCTCCGTATCTCTCTCTCACCGTATCCTCCCTGCAGCCTCCCGCTTTCGACCTCCACCTTGAACCCCGCTCGTATTCCCACCATGTTTCGAATTGTGCTCTGTCCCTTTGCATTCACAAACAGCCTATTAATTGTAGTAAAATCTTCTCGGGTTTGCCACCGGGTAAGGCTTTTAAAGGCCAACGTCTCAGTCCTGATGACGATGAGGGAGTCACTCGTCGAAACGTTGGCCTTTAAAAGCCTTACCCGGTGGCAAACCCGAGAAGATTTTACTTATATTATTCGCCGGGAAAGCCTAAGATCTTTTATCAGCCTATTAATTTCGCGACGTTTTCTCTGCTGTAAGCCGGTATAATGATCCTAATGGTTACTGGGGTTAGATCAGCGGAAGTCAAATCATAAGTTCGATGAAAAAAGAATTTAGTTGGATAATTTGTGGATTGTTGCTTCTGAAAAGGAAAATTGCGGAATGCGTAGTTAATTAACAGGCAACTGACGCTATTTTTATGGGCTCGTTTTTTTTAAGGTATATTTTAGTTAGAGCCACAAAGAGTGGAGAACACTCATTCGCATAAATCACAAATCATTTTTCTTTGAGATCAGTACATCCAAGTGTGAACCTGAATGTTTGAGTGAATAGTGGCACCGCGCTGCTGATATTTTGAGCATCTGTTCCTTTCTGAATATTCCGTATTTGACCCTAAGCATTCCGGTCATTGCTGATCTTAAGTCTCCGACGGCTTTTGGTTCCCCTTAACTGCTAAGGATTCGAAGTCTACATTGACGCCTAAGACGAGCACTATACGTTCTTCAAGCGGGAATCGAATGTCTGGCATTGGTTCGCCAGGCCGGCGCGTCATCAATCTGGCTATTGTTTTCGTTTTATTTTACGTCGATCTTTTCATTCGATTTCTCTCAGCATATGTAGCAGGTTGCGGTCTTGGATTCTTGGCTGAGCTCCGAATGTGTTATTCAATATCCATTTATTGCTTGAAGATGTAAGTCTTCCGGGTTTCCTTCCGCTTTGGTCCATAGTGATGGGGCTACAGTTTCGTAGGCGTTGATATTGGCTTCTTCAGGTCAATGAATTGAAGTGAAGATGCATGTTTTGGGCGTTTTATAAACATCATCCGATGCGGTTTGGTCGAGTAGTAGCTCACATTTAGTGATTTTATTGCCGCGGGACACCCGATTGGTGTTTTTTAACATGATACATTCGTTATTCAAATCACTTAACGTGGGAATTATTACAAGGCATTGTTTCCAGTAAACATAACGGGTTCGTCAATGATCTCAAACACGAGTACGTCCAGTATTCGGTTGGGCCGTGTTCATTATTCATGAGCGCTTATAGTGATGCTGATTTTCGCGTAATGTAAGAAAGGCTAAGCCGGTCATTGCTCATGCTATTCCTGGACAGTGCATAGAATCATTTTCCCAGAATTAAAATACGGATCCCCGTGGACTTGCTTCGGTGGAAGGATATGTATTTACGAATATGGGCACTTATAAATTATAGAGGGCCAGTAGGGAAAACGGAGGAAAAGAATAAGCCCTTGGAGTGAGGCAGGAAGTAAGCTCAGCTGGAGTGTAAAGTTGTGCGAGGAAATAAAGTTTGCGGGTGAAACGGTGCGTTTAGAAATACTTCTACGCTCATGCAAACGTACCTTTTTATCGAAAGAGTACCCGCAATAAATAAAAGTTATCGTCCTAGAGTAACAAGAGAACAAGCCGTCAAAGAATGGTGGGAGAATATACTGCTGGAATAATTTCAAACTTCTGAATGGGGCCATAGACTTTAACTACGGAATAGCCGGCGCGTACAAAGGTATTAATTCCCAGGAGAAACGAAAGCCTCAATAAGGTAGGAACGGGGTCATCCGGGAGGTCGAGTCTCTCCCGGCATTGTGTGGGTGGACCATTTGAGGGAGGATCATTGGAATAGTGGGAGTGTGACTGGCGGGGGGCCGACGAGGGGGACAGGGCGGGCGGTCACCGAGAACAGCGGCAATTGCTATAAATTCTGCCCCCTTTACCACCCACCCGTCTCGTCGCTGGTTTCAATGGAAGCTCTCCCGAAACATGGTTCGGGTCGCCTCGCGGACTTCCGCCCCGTGATTCAAAGCGTGCACCAAATATTACCGTCCTTCCCCGCCTAGTTTTCGGATGGTTCACCTGCCGTAAATCTCTTCCTGCCCGGTCCTGTTTTCTGTGTGCTCTGCGCTGGAAACTGTGGGAAGCGCTCGGCCCGTAGATTGTCCCCCGCATATCCCGGTCCGTCCGCCACCCCTGCCTCCCCTTCCTTCTTCTTCTTCCCCGGGACCTTTTATACAAAAGCATGTGCGCGATGGGCGGGAAGGGGGTGGAGTGGATTCGTTCGTCCGTCCCGCACTTCGCTTTGTCTCGCCGCGGAATTGTTCGGTGGGCGGAGGGGGGGTGGTTATTGGCCCGCGTCAGGCACCCCCCCCCAACCCCCCTCCCCCCACCCTCACATCAGGAGCGCGCGAACACCGGCGCATTAGTTTCGCTTCGTCCGGACGGACGATTCCTCTCCTGTTCCCGCCCACCTCACAATTTCCAAAAATCATCGGGGTTGAATCGTTCCACAGCCGAGTTGGGAGTTTGAACGTAGTAGGCATGTGTGTCCGTCTCTCTTCTTTTACACTTCTTTTTCCGGAACGGTATCCCTACGCTTTCGACTCGGAACATTTGTTTCGGAAATGAATGGAGACGTGCCTGACAATGATCGCAATATTTTCATTTTGGGAAATGGTTGCTTCTTTTTTTAAATTTTTCTCGAAATGTTTCTTTTGTTCTTTTTTTATCTTTTATTCTTCTCATCCACGAATCGTCAGCGAGAAGCTGGTCTCCAATACTTCGGAAAAACCTCTTCAGCTACCGAGGGACATCACCTGCTTTAAATTGCGTGCGTGATTGTAGTTGCTCAGCAATGATATTCGTTTGAAAAATGTAGTCAACGATTAGAGGTTGGCTTTTGAAAAGAGAGACAATTTTTTTATATTTTGGTTTCTATTATCAGTATTCCTTAAACACTGATTTTAATACAGTATTGTTGATAATTATTAATATAATGGTGTCTTATAACTTCAAATTCAATGGAAATTTCTAATTTCAATAAATACCCTTATGGTGAATAATTTTTTTTCTTTAGCCTGTCACGCTAATTTCTCATAATCATATTTCTCGTTTCTCATTCATTACTTACTTTGATTATATAATAGGTTAAGTAGTGAATGAGCATTCAAAATAAATTTAAAAGATATACGTTTTTGACTGTGAAATTTGCTTCAGAAAACATATTTCCCCGGTCACGTAATTTCCTTTTTTATCAGCAACTTTTGAAATGGTAGTCATGAAGGTGCCTAGGTTTCATTTTTCATCAATTTCTATTTCTGTATAAAGGCTTCATTAAAATTTCAATTGCGGAATTTGAATTTAATAGCACGTTGTCAGTCAGTCTTACCTTCTAAACTTTATTCTCTCCAGCAAGTTTGTTCTCAGTTCGTCGCGCTGCAAACCGCCTTAAAAAGGAAGCTTCTTCATTATCGGCCCTAGAATTGTCGTCCGTGCGTGAAGGAAGCGAGCCGATATCCCTTCTTTATCCTCTCCATTCACTCTCCTCTGTCTCTCCGAAGCTCATCGCCGTGGTCTTCCTCTCCTCCCCCCCGCCCGCCTCCTCCCCGATTCCTGTCCTTCGTCTCCTCTGCGTCGCAAGGGACTCGGCGGTGGCCGCGGATCGTAAATGCAAGGGAGACCGAAACGTTGGAATGAACTGGAAGAGTTTCTTCCTACCTGACGAGCGGCGTAGACTTGTAAACCCTCCGCCGGGCAGTTTAAGGTTGGGATTTTTGTGGGGTCTTGAGGTCTTCTGTTTTTTTTATGGGTGGGATAAAAGGTTTACGAACTTCTTTTCCTTTAATCCCTCCTGGTGGGAATTGGCGGTGAGTTCACCGAGAAGCACTGTGCACTTTTGGATGCGTGTTTGCGCTGCCGGGGGAGAGGCTAGGATTGCCCCGTGTCCTCGCAGTGACTTCGTGGCAAGTTTGGCTGGCTGCAGTGCGACGGAGAAGAAAAAAATAAGCAGGCTCGCCCTAGTATTTTCTTGAGCTATCTTGATTGGTTTTGAGGTCAGTTTAGTCGTGGTGTAGGAGTTCAGTTGGTCTCCTCTAACTCGTGGTTCCGCTGAGTGAGAGCTTCGAGACATTGATGACGGGCATCTCAATTAGTACTCAAGAAAGTTATTTAGTTCATTCATTTACTTGATGAACATTTCGCTAGAATTTGGCTGCTGGCGTGGTGGGATTTTTCAAGAAAAACTCAGGCTATTGTCAAGTGCTATGCAGGAAATATCATATTGACTGAAAAAATAGTTTTGACTTTGAATAAATTCGTTAACTTTAATCGTTGTCTCCTTTATATATTACCTCCTTACCATTTCTGCTTTCACTTATTGTGTTCACTTTTTTGGCCAACTGTGAACTTGTGAATAAATCTAATTTTATTTACTTGCGCTTTTTGAATGCCTTCGGAATTGGCGATGATATTTCGTAATTACCTATTAACTCAGCATAGTTATTTATCACCCATCCGACTCAGTGTTGGAATGAACTAATTAGATGAGATCATTAAAATTTGTTTCAAAATTGGGATTCGCGATTGTAACTATTGCTGTTATTTAAGCTTTAAACTCGATATCTTGTTTTTTGGACTAACTTTGAGACATGTTCCCTGGTGATGGAATTCATTTTCATATGGGTCTCATCACATGATGCATTTTCGCGCTACCATTTTTAGTTTTTCTGTGTGAATGAAGAAAGAGTAGATGATTGAAACCTTCCATTTGACAGAAACCAACCGAGGCGAAAGAGAAAATGTTGCGTTCGTTGAAAAATGAAGTGCATATAATATTTTCTCATTGCGACGTTATATGCTATTCGTTAAAAGGCAGAAGTTATCCATTGGCCGCGAAATATGAATTTGTTTTTGAGCGCCTGTTGGTAGAGATTTTCTAAAGCCATAAAGGTGATGGCATTTTGTAGCCGGGAAATTATGGCTTGCAGCCGAGATGTAAAGTGTGTTTATTTTCCTTATCGCGCTCCCGAAATGAAGTGACTACTAGTAAACGGTTGTTTGGAGATGGGCTCGGCTAATAACATGGGCGGCCCTCGCGTGTCCCGACGTGTCTGGATGCAATTTCCTGCTGCGTGCCTCCGTTCGCGGTTTGTACGCTCGCGCATGCGCGGCGTGGCCGTATTTTTGACATACTTCCTCCCCCCACTCCTCTCCGTGTGGCTAAGCCGATTTGCTAAATTGCGACGAAATGCGCGCAAGGAAGCCGAGAAGGGAGAAAAAAGTAAAAAGGGCGATGGACGCTCTTTTGGATTAGAGCCGGACTCGAATGGGATTCGCCGCTTTGTTGCGCTCTTTTTTTTGTATGTTATTTCCCTTTTTTGTTTCCACTTTTTGGTGGCATTTTAACTCGGCCGATGAATGGCGTAATTTGCGAGGGCGAAGTGTTCGCTCATGTTAAAGGGGACTCTTTAAAACACAGCCACCGCACCGAGCCATCCTCGTCCCTCCCCGCCCCCGCCATCCCACTCCACCTTTTTCCGGAAGCGATTTATACTTTAGATCGTTAACTGGAATCTTGTTTGGATAAGGCGTGGTTCCTCCCATTCATCAGGATGAGAGCGCCCTCTATTTCCTCTCCCTCCCAACCCTCTCCCTCCCAACCCTCTCCCACTATGCCCTCTCGTGTGCTTTAGCCAAATCTGCATTGTATATCTAGGGGCTTATAAAAGCGGCGCAGGTTGTTTGACAGTGCGATTTTCGCGCGCAATGGTATCCCCATACTTCCTATGGCTTGTGCCTTCTCCTCCTTGACTTTATGCACCCCCATTTATAATTACTAGTCGGAAGCATGCATGCATTTCATAAAAACGCCTTGCTTTCTTGCCTTTGCGCTTGTTGCCTGTGGTCGTGCTAGGCTCTATGACCTTGGCTGGTACAAGATTGAGAAGTATGTGCCGGAGTTAGTAGAAACCGCTGACGGTGCTGAGATATATTTTTATCTCGTGCTTGAATCTATTTACCTACAGTATATTTTCCTTTCTTGGTTCATCTGTGATTGTTTAACCAGTATAGCCGATGATAAAGATTTACTCTGTTATTTAGTAACAGCCGGCATAACTGTCGTGTTTGTTCCGCGTAGAAAATGAAAATAATTGATCGTGAGCATTTCTTATCAATGCTTAAAACGTTGAACTGGAGAGAGGTTGTACTATCGCAGGCTTCATGCATGAGGTGTATTGTCGTCGGGATGAATTATTCGATCCTTTAACATCCTGGTGAGTTAAAATATAGCTGATTGTAATGATACATCAGCAAATTTGTGTTGAATGCTTCTTGTTCGCGAGGTTCTTTTAGTTCGATTGAGGAAAGGGAATCGGGTCGGTCACTCTCGGCGCAGAAGATTTGATTTTAAATGCGACGCTTCACAGCAAAGTCCAAACTCTGGACTCTCATCTAGAGTCTGATCGAAACTTTGCATTAATCTCGATTCAATGCCCATACGGCGGAAGAAGACTAGATGCTCATCCAGGAAATACTATATGAGTAGGGCTCGGTGGTTTTCCAATATATTGGTTCCAATATCAATATAGTTATGTATTGAGATTCCAAAATCACAATTTTGGAACGACCAATACCTATATTCTGTATTGGATATTGGTGGTCGGAAAAACCAATATTTGTTATTGGAATATTGTATATTGAAAAACCAACATTTGCAATTGTAATATTGAATATTTGATTACCAATGTTAAAAATTCAAATATTGAATTAACATTGGCGGTGAGGTCATCACCGGTACCTGAAATTCGTTAACAGGAGAGCATGCTGAAAAGCTAATTTTTTATTCTGGCAATGTGAAGTACATGCCTGTGCCAGCCTGATTGTTTATCTGTGTAGTAATTTTGTTTCTGCAGAATTTGCAAACCATTGTAAGCCAGAATATTTTACCTGTTAATATTGCTATGTTCAATATTTTCCAACAAACCAATATTTCATTATTTCAATATATCCAATATTCCAGTATCCCAATATTTTCCAATATTCAATAGTCCAATACAGGTTATTGATATTGGTCCATTTTCAATATTTTAAGATATTGGGTATTGATATTGGGATTCGAATACCGCCCAGCGCTATACTTATAGAAGTGTACTCACGTGGAATGAGAAAAATTAAACTAATTAGCCGTCAACATACAATATATCTGACTCACTAAGATAATAAGATTCATAGACCTAACATCTCCATCCGACCTATACATAAAATTTAGCCTTTTCAAAGTCAGAGGCTGGTTCAATTAAAAAAAATATAATATCACCTCTCCAACCAAAATAAAATATTATCCTAAAACTATATTATCCTAATAATGGTCACCAAATATTATCCTAAAAGTATCCCCAAAAACTCAAAATTTGCAGTTAACAGTGAGCAGCTGAACACTCGAAAGACTGGCTATATGAGTTGAACAGAGGTATTTATCATTTAAGTCAGTGACACAGAAAGGGTATTCCTCATTGATATTTTGAGACCGCATAAATATCTTGGTTCGATAAACTTGGCCAGGAGACAGGTATCAAAATTCACATGCTATTAGTGAATAAACCAATGAACATTACGTTACTTTCACCGGAAAGTATGCACTATGTTTTCTCTTAACGAGATACCATGGATACTGCATACAGGATTTCCCAATTTGCCGCAGAAAGTGCTGCCAATAGCCACGCATTTTAATAGTTTCACCTAAGTCGCCACTCGCGGCGCTGACTGTAGGAGTGACCTGAAAACTGTATGGAAATGCACGACAACAGTTCATGTTATGGGAAATATTTTTCGTAAAATGTAACATATGAGGAATTTGCAACTATTAATACACAAGCAGGCCCACTTTAAGCTTTGCTCTTACCAACCTATAAACGCCCGTGTCTTGAATCAAACGAAAATAGGAACTTTAAATAAGGCACGCGCTCGAAAGCCCAGCCTTCTAATTCACTCCAGAGTAATTTTTAAAAATCGTGTAAGACCTTCGAGTTGTTATTCGACCGGTATTTACGGTGATTGCTTATGCCTTATAACACACTTGTTTTACCGACAGGTATGACCTTCCCATTATCGATGTATTCCATTTGATTGGCCTTCGTAGAGCGGCAGAAACAAGCAATGCGTAAATGCTATATACAACTATTACTTTACTTCCAGGTAAAACTAACTTGATTGCCCAAAACTTGAGAGGTGGTTCAGAAATCCGGTATCCCTACACAATGAGCTATTGTGAATGGAATCTTTATGCTTACACTTAGTGTAAAACCTTTATAGACGACCTGATAATATTACGGTTAAGTTGAATTACTTTTATCTAGAGACTACTACATAGAATAAACTATTCTACCACCGGTATCGAAAAACTTGGATACGACATGTTATTCAAATTATTAAGTTTGTTCTATGATTCCAGTCTACAAGGTCACCAAAGAGATGGGAAGACACATTTACTTGCTCAAGCATTCCTAGTATGTCACTCTTAAGCATAAAAGAGATGAAAATTCAAAATAATAATGAATGAGCAATAACACAAACATTAGAGAGGAAAGACTATGACAGCAGCTATAGGTACATATTGTAGGAGCGCTGTTTAAGTTTAAAATAATTCCAAGGAGTAAGGCTGAACTGAATTCTGCTACAATGAACTGTTGAAAACATATGGTATCTAGACTCCTTGGAAACAGCAATGCCGCATCCATGGAGATGAAAAACGTATCCAACCTGGTACGCTTGCTAAGTAAAGTAATGGCGCGACCGTTTCGGGAAGGGAAGGTGACGTTGACTGAGCGCCGTAGGGGAAAAAAGTGAGAAAATGTGCAGTGGGCTCCCGAATTATGAAACATGAATATTCCTTTTTTTTATTTTGAAGGGCTCGCGAAAGAGTTAAGCCGGGACTCTTGAGCGATGGCATCCGAAGAGCATTACCAATGAAAGAGGGAGAAGGAAGGTATATGCAGATGGAGACACTTGTCGAAAATTCCCGAGCGCAAAGCGAAGGAAATATACAAATGAACGAGGCCAAGATCCACTTACGGAGTCATGCTCGAGGATTGCCAACGGGACACGCACCGGTGCACAGAGAGGGGATTCGGGGCGAAGGAGAGACTTTTGATAACCCATTCAATCCACAGTGAATCGGCGAAGGGGGGAAAAAAGAATTCGGCATAAAAGGGGAATGGAATAAAAGTATAAACATCCGATGACGTGGGCTGTGAAGCTGTCCAATCCCTCCCGACGCACACTGGGACTCCGAAATATTCCTCCGACACCCGGGCGTGGGACCTAAAAAAAAAAGACGAAAACGCCTTCCGCTTTTTCTCTTTTTTCTAAACTTCGCATTCATTCCGCGATGGCGCACAACGGGAGAGGGATGGCACGTGAGTTCGATGAAGATGGAAAAAAAGCATATCGGGAAAGCGACACTTTAGCTCCTGCTCAAATGAAGCCAAGGGTTTTTTTACGGGCCCAGCTGAAGTGGGGGTGGCAACGAAGAGATTGGGGAGTGGGGACTGGCAGGAGTGCGATGCGGGTGAAGGTGTTGGTTGGGAGGAATGGGGCTAGCTTTACGATGTCACGATGGGTGAGAGGGATGGCGGAAAGGGGTTTCGGAGCACTAAAACATCCCTCCCCCCCACCCCTGAACTTGAATTTTTATTACCTCTCACGAATAGCCAAGCGCGTCGCAGCCGCGCGCGTCCAGGGACAATCCTCTTTTTAATCCCCCCCAACCGTTCCACGCCCCACGCCAACAAATTTCACTCTTATTTCATCATTCTACTCTGCAAGCCTCCAAACCGACGCCGTGGCCGCTTTCTCAGTGCCCGTCCCTCGATTCACGCCCGCTGTCCCCAGCTCGTCGCCCGCCCTCACCTACCCACGGGGGGTCGGCGAGACATTTTACTCCCCTATTTTCGCGTAATCACGTAAAGAGCGACGTACAGCGACGGCACGTTGTATGCCGGTGCTCGCTTTTTCCCTCGGAATAGAGAGCGGGAGCACCATTACTCTTCCGGTGGCGTATAATGACTACAATAGAGGGAACAAGCATCCACGACCTGCCCTCATACAAATGACCGCACTTTCAATAGACGTTAGCGAGGCAAGTTCGAGGGAGGTGATCCCCTATTCCGAGAGCATAAGTGAATAAACATGCATAAATTCCCTCATTTATTTATTTTTCTTTCCTCCAGAAGTCATGTATAGAAAGGAAAAAGTTAAATTCTTTCGTTTCCCCCGCTCTCGCAAAAAAAATAAGGAAAGAGATGGCACGTTGAGGAACTGACTGGAATGGGAAATGCAAAATAATGCAGCCATATGGCTGCAGGGTGATAGGTCATATATTTAGACCCTAGGATGGATAATAACTCTGGGGATTTTTCCGCTGATTTTGGAAGGCCGTGACGGTCGATTGGATGGGAAGAGGTCACTCCGGGCCGAATTATGAGAAGCGAGGAAAGAGGATGGGGAGTAGAATGAGGACGACCACGACGCTGTATGAGAGGAGCGATCCACGCGATGCTTTAAGGGTGGGAGGAGGAGGAGGAGGTGGCAAGGGGTTTGGAATTGACCAATGCCCGAGTTGCATCAGCCCACTCTCGTGCGACCGTCTCAAAAAAATCATTTGGATGTCGTCTCCCCCAGAATTATCAACCAATCAACGCATTCGCGTTATGAATTGAACGTTAGAACGCGCCGCAGCAACGCTGGCAGCAAATTGGAAAATTGCACGCAAGAATCAGAAGTAGGAAGCTCTTTACTTTTGTATAATGATTGTCTATGATTTTGGAGCCGGCGACTTGGCCCGCTCACATTCGCGTCCTCAGACCCGTCTCAATGTACATAATTGGGATTTCGGCGTCGTCATCTGGAGCCGCCACCATTCAGATGCAGGAAGAAGGGCCAAGTGGTTGCGGCGGAAAAATTCCGTGTGAAATGGATTTGTCGCGGAGCGGAGGGTGAGGTTTCGGAGGGACTTGACCCCTCCCCCTCTCCCCCCCCCCACCTTACGCCCCCTATCGGGAGACACCCTCTCGTGCGCGACGACACCTCCTTGGTGCCGTTCCAGCCTCGTCTATTGTGCTGCTGGTGGACGTGTCGCAAGGGGTGCGGGTGCAAGGGGGGGGGGGCGATGGCATTGGCATATTGGCATTCTTTTCGGGGGAGCTTTGGGTGGGCTCTGGGTCGGAGTGTATGTGTGAGGATGATGGTTGATAAGTGTGGAATGCGTGTGGGTACGGTGCGTCGACCTATCTGGTCGGCTTCCCCAAACACCGTCCCGGCTGACCCTTCCATCAATTAGCTCCGATCTGCTGTCAGGACCGCGAACCCCGGGGGGAGAGTGGGTGACGCCGCGGGGGGAGTCCGGGGGACGGAGAGGATGATTCGGGAGAACGTAGGGAGGCGAGTGGGGTGGGAAGGGGGTGGGACGTGTGGTCCAGGGATTTGGGTTATGTGCATTCATATGTATATCATATACTGGCTTTCTGCTTTGGATTTTTTTCCCGGCATTAATTAATCGGGGTAGTCCCTTCACGTCCAGCCCCGTGAATATCCCTCCCGCCCGCCAAACCCTTCCTCCGCCCTCACGAACCATTCGATTTTCACGGTCCAGAGGGGATCGAGCTAGTCTTAATTAGGGCATTTTTGCCCAATCGGGGTGGTCGGGTTTGGAGCCGGCGGGATGTTGTTTTGTGTTGTGTTTCGGGGTGCTCGCTACCTTTTTCATCCTTTGTTTTGCCCAACCCTCCTCATATACTGTGATTTCGGTATTATAACTTAATCCTAGCCGTTAGAAGTAGCCGGCAGTACATACATCGTGCGCGCCGCGAGGTCGAAGCCCGTTGTGTTTTCGTCGGCCCTTTCTGAGTTTCGTTTCGCTTGTTTTAAGCCGGGGGGATCGGTTTTATCGAAACTGGTTTATGAATTTTAGGGCACTCGAGATGGGCTGCAGGAAAAAATCATGTTATTCGAATTACTCATTAAACGGCTCTCCCCCTTTAATTTACAAAACATGCGCCTACTTACATTCACCATATGGACACGAATTTCAGGTACGAATTTGATTAATGCATTTTGTATTTGGATCTCTCGTGTTTAACGTTATGAGGATTATTAAATGTGATGCCTTGCGGGATGGCGATTACTGTTTCGATCATCGACGCGCGTATTTATTCATCGAACTTATCACCAAAAGGGTGAATTGCCTCGAAAATCCTGTTAAATTTTAATCTTGCTGGATTATGCGCTCATGGCTCGCAACACTCTCGGTGAAGAACCGCGTTATGTATTTTTTTATTGTCGGCCTCTTGTCTACGGGGTTCATGCTCACCACGTGGTCCTTGGACATAAAGCCATGGGGTAAACAGTATCGCAACTTGTCCGCGTAAGTGTCAATCAATGAACAGTCGAATCAGAGTTCATTGAGTTACAAATTAATGGATTAGGATAAGCCGCTGGAGTTTTCAACCCTCATTAACAATGAGTTGCATCTCACTTGGAGAAGCTGTTTAAATGTTGGCTTTTGACCTATCTGAATGAGAGCGAGTTTTTTTTGCGGTGTACACCATCAATAGCGCGAGGGATATGATTCACACCAATGGCACCACGTAATAAACGGTAAAGCAACGGAATTATTTGTGAATAAACCAAATTATTGAGGTCTTTAATTATATTGTTGTCTTAGTTGACAGTCTCACGCGTAACTTAATGGAAACATTTCATTCCCACAATGCGGAATCTCTTTGTTCGGCGTGTAAGCGGTCCTTATGAAGATTTTTCTGAGTCTCTCGGTGTGCCTTAATTCACATTTGGGTAGTGATATGCATTTAGGCTGTAATATAAGTCTTTATGGGGCAGAAAAGTGGACCTTGAGGAAGAAAGACGAAAATAGGCTGAAGGTGTTCGAGATGTGGGTGTGGAGGAGGATGGAGTTGGACGGAAAGGAAGACAAATGAGGAAGTGCTTGAGTTTGTGGGTGAGGAGAGGAAAATGAGATTAGGGGAAGACAGGGTAGGTGGCTGGAAGGGGTATTGAGTGGCGATGGTTTGCTGAAGGCCGTGATTGAGGGAAGGATGTTGGGCAAGCGGGGAAGGGGAAGAAAGAGATTATGTTTTATGGACGGGATGAAGAAAGGTAGGACTTACGCTGAGATGAAGAAAGAAATACTAGATAAGGAACTGCACATGTAGGAGTCTGTTGGATTTTCTCTGACTTACATCATAACCAATCTTCATCTGGTAGATTGCTCAGATGATGATGAATACTTGTTTATTTTTATGGTTATGACGTTGTAAACTTTAGTCAAGGGCCTCTGGTTTTTCCTCTTGCGACAACCGTTAATATCGGAGGATTTCTGACAGCTGGTTTTGGAACTGGATTCTTATGGGCCATCGATTGTCTCTACTCGCGACATTTTCGCGTGTTGCCACCCAGGAGCGTTGAATTCTGTCATTTCCCGTAATTAGTTAAAAACATTTGTGTTTAAAAGTGTCATAAACTTAACTCTTATTTCGTGTAAATTGCTTATTTCAGTATTATTGATTATGCTTCTAGACGATTGCTCAGTCGAGTGTTTCATAATTGCTGCGTTACAAGTGTCATAGGTATCGTATCGAGTCTGTTAGGAGACGACTATTGCCAGTAATTGTTGCCTCGCGCACAAAGGCGAGGACGAGTTCTACGCCCTCGGCGTCTTTCATTGTAACTAGCTTCCGTTTTCAACGCGGCTTTAATTATCCCGTGTGTTTCCAATCCTTCCTGGTGTTAACATAAGCTGGCTCCATCGTTGGATTACGTGGCTGGATTATGTTGGTACATACATTCCATCGTTATTTGAGTCATGTGGTGCATAGATATGAGATGAATAAACACTGGTATTGGGGTTCATTTAGAAGGATAGACTCGTTGGCTTGCGGCTGTACGAACGAATCGCTTCCTGTAGTTGCACATGTAGAGCATTGCAGAAATCTATTGAACTGCTTTGAAGCGCTATTTATAACCGCTATACATTTACGCGCAGGTCGATTGCTCTTGCGTTTAAATATATTTTTACCAATCCTGCTGATTTCTTGAGTAATTTTTGGAGCATGGAAATGGACGTGGATACAACTTAAGTTCACTGCAATATTCCCGTGTGTGCTTTGAGGGTATATTTTATGTGCCTCGGCTGATTCTGTTGGATTTATTAGGTGTACTCAAGGTGTAATGAATGCTAAATTATTGGAAATGAAAAGGATTTCGTTTCCCGATGAAAGGGATTGTAGTTTCCGACTTTGTTTTTTAAAAAAACTGGAAAACTGCCAATTGGCGTTAAATTATATATTTTTAGTATACAAATTGAGTTACCATTTTCGTATTTTCGGCATTCTGTCATTGGAACTTCATCGGGTGGGAAGCTGAAAACTTATCCTGACAATTATTTGGTTCAGCCTCACATCTGAGTTGTGTTCTTTTAAAAATCCTTGTCCATTTTTCTTCTTATATTAAATCACACACGAAATTTGCACTTTTACAAAGGATTGTAATTACTAAATCGCTTTTCATCTCGCCAAGTCATCGTCTGGTGCAAGACCTTGTCTAGGTCTTGTGCCTGAAGATGACTCTGTGAGTTGAAACGCGTTGTAGCATTAAAATACTGAGTAAAATTGCAAATTTCATGTGATATAATATGAATTCATTCCACCCTGTAAAGCCTAAATCTGTTGAATTTTTCCTCTTGTAGTTGCGTTGCTCGAGACTCAATTACGCGAGACTTTGTTACATAACCTAGAAAACTGAGATAGTTTTCCAAACTAATTACATGTGCCGATGAAGACCCATACTTCACATTTTCCATCCCACCAGCTTATGGTCTACAATCAGTCGAAATACGATGGCTCGAGCAGGTTTAAACGTAGGTCAATTTATACCTCGTGTGTTCAATTACTTCTTTATCGTTCATACAATTCATCGGGATGACACCCCAGGTTTTATTTCATTGGTTACAGTCCCGAGCCAAAAAAATCATTAATTATAACGAAGAGTTAAAGTGCTGTGTAGGTAAACTAACTATCGAGAAATAATTGGAAGGCTGACTAAATTTAAGTAGGGTGATGTTGCTTTTTATGTGCATGGAAAGTGACAGATGAAGAACCATTATGGGTTTGCTAAATATTTCCCTCGTGGCAGGGAGTAGACCTTTGAATAGCGTACATTACATCCCGTGTCCAGTCGAGCAATTTCACGAAGGATCGTCCTCATAGTCCCTCACCGATTGTGGCGCTTGGATTCTGTAGTACATGTACTTGCTCTTTACACGCGGGCGAATAGTGCATTATGGCGTCCGATTAAAGCGCTCTGTCGTATTTGGGGCAATTAAGTAAAACAGTTTTACGAGGGGCAAGCGTGCAATCGCTGTAAATTTAGTGCGTAATCTTTCCGGCTCCACTGCCATAATTTTCTTTGATAATCTGTCCCCCACCCCCCTGGAGCTGGCTATCATTTTTTCCCTCTCCCCCCCTATCCAGTGCACGGAAACTGGACAGCGGCCAGCGGCAGTGGAACGGATTGAAATCCCTCCCCTCTCTCGACCTCTCCTCGAATTATCCATCGGCTCGGGCGGTTTGAACCTCACTGGGGGATTGATCGCGGATTTTTGCTCTCGTGCGATAATGATTTCAAAGTGTTTTACTTCCCTCCCCCCTTCCCACTTGCGTCAATGTCCTCGGCGAATCGCGGCTTGCTGTGCCAGAGCCAAGATTGGCGGCAGAGGTCGAAGTTCAAATTAATTCCACTCCGCCCTCCCACTCCGAACTAGCTCGCTGTGCATTTAGCCGGCAGATGAATTGTTTGCATGTGCTCGGCCTTTGATACGGAGCGCGAGTTCTTTTTTTTAAATCATTCTCTTTGAGAGGCGAGCAGTATTCAATATCCGGGCACCGTCATGCGCCCGCGTCACACACCACGGGATCGAGGATTAGTTTAATTTGCCGCATTACGGGTTAATTTTTGCGACGGGCGGCTCTCTAGCGACCTCGTGAGCTCTTTCCGCCGAAGGGCGCGGCTTCGACGGAAATATTACTCCCTCCCTCTCTCTCGACCTCCATGATAATTGCTAATTTCATCAAGCTCAAGTAATAGCCGTGGAAACGTTGATTAGTGTTATCCGTTGAAATTTGGGAGGATTTGGTAATCGGTCCTCGAAAGCTATGACGCCTCCCCCCTATAAATGCCTTCCCCCTCCCGCAATGGCGCCCTGTCTGAATACCCCCCCTCCCCTGTCTACGCACACTTTAGTTCCCTTTATCAATGCTCCACAATTGCTCCACAAAATGCCTCTCTCTCTCCTTCCTTCGCCATTGGATGTAAACCCTTTTATTCCCGGGAAATTTACGCCGAGAATGAAACCAATATTTTCGAATTGTTCATTCTATTTTGCTCATCCCTCCCTTTTGTTTTGCGCGCCTAATTGTTATGAAATTGCTTTCCCTCTCAATGAATAACTGAGGCCGTTTCGCCTTCTGACGTGAGTGCATCATTGGTTTAATTTTTAATGATTCCCCATAAACATGGCCCGAGCAGAAATGCGATGCATCATTGTCCATTTGCCGTTTCGTTTCCTTTTTTTGTATCCCCACCATTGCGAGTCATCGGATGGAATGTGTTCTGTGCATAATCTGCAATGCCTTGAAAAAAGCTCAACTTTTATAACCTACATGTAAATCCTCTACAGTGTGTCCGCAGGTCCCTCGAGCTATTCTAATTAAATTTGCGGTCATGTTGCGACTTGAAGAAGACCACCTTAAAGACTGAAAAGACGAAGTGTTAACCTATAGTATTTTTGCGTTGTTCTCTGTAATCGATTCCCAAATTACACAAAGTTAAATGTCCTGTATTTTTTAAGATTTCAGTGGGTGCAATCGATCATCGCTGTAAGGAAAATACGCTTTCCTCGAAGTAGAAAAAAGTCTAAGATGACCAATAATTTCTTGAATTGGTGCTTTCTATCACTTAATATGAACTTCGTGATTGGAAAGAACAGTTTTAACGAGAAACCGGGCATCATATACTGCAGCGTGTTTTCTCAACGTTAGGCTTTCGATAGGGTTTTATACTCTCGTTAGATCTGCAGCTTAATCTTGAGCATCGCAGATAAATATGGAATGTGATGGAACGTCTGTCAGAGTATGTGTTGCGTTCTGCGTATGGTTATTTCTGGGAAGCCTACCCGTTAAGTACTTAAAGAGTTACCCGAACACCTTGCCAACAATCTTTATCTGATTCTGTATTTTTTTTACATTATTTCTGAGGGTATGTACTCTCTTTTACCCCTCTTTAATCTGTATTATTATCAATACATTTGATTTTATATTTTAATACATATTGTAAATTAGTTTTTTATATTCATGGGACTTAATGCAATTGCAATTTCGATTTAAATTTGATTTGATAAAAATCTGATTTTACGCGGATAAATGCCACATGAGGCCATCGCGTTCTCTTCTTTCGTTGGTCGTCTTCTTCTCCTTTCTTTCTCCAACTCTGCTCTTATCCTTTTTCCGAAGTCTTCATTCCTCTTTTGGGACTGCTTCTTATTTCTTCGGCCCTTGTCTTCTCCTTTCGCCGAGGCCTTCTTTTATATCTTAATTCATTTCTTCTCCCTCTTCTTTCTCTATGATACCACTGTGATCAGTGGTCTTCTTGGGGCGTGATGCAGAGTCTCTCCAGTTCTTTGAACCACCCATTTTTCAGGCAGAAGGCTATTAGATCCTTACAGGTTTCGGATCTGACTTCCATTTCTAAACTCAGTTTAGTTCGCCATGTTTCAAAGCGGATGCACCTCTCAATGGGATGCCTAAAGGAATCTTCTTCATCACATTCATTTCATTTTCCATCCTGGCTTTTTCCAATCTTCTTAATATATTCTTTGCATTCTCCGTGGTCAGATATTACTTGAGCCATAGTTTTTGTATGCGTAACCTTTAATTTATTCCTTTCCAGAAAGCTTGGGGAGATTTCAAAGATGTGCCGTCCTTTGGTAGAGGCTTTCCACTATTCATCCCATTTCATTTCCGTAATTTCCCGTATATTTTTTTTGAAGATGCTGATCCTTCGGTGGTGATTTTTATTCATAAATAAGTTGTTTCATTGCTTGTTTTATATTCTACGCGTCTATTCTTTTCCATCACTATCTATTTTAGTGGCGGTTTAAGTGCTATTCCTGCCAATGCGTCTGAACTTACTTACGGTTGAGTGGCAGTAGGTTACCGGAATCAGGCAGGATCTCTGGGCTTCAAGTAGTTTTCTATTCATTCTGCTGAGAGGTTCCCTGTCCCCCCAAACTGTACTTCCATACATCGCTATGGGTTTTACCACGCCATTGTACACTTGGTGCATTGATTTATTACCGTACATGGAACGGCAGTATCTGCGTACGGCATGGAAGATTTTCTTTATCTTCGCTGTCAAGTAGTAGACGTGTGCTAGGAAACTAAGTTTTTCATCAACATAGACTCCTAAATATTTAAAACTGCTTGCCCGTTTTAGTTGTTTTCCATTCATTCTTATACTCGGATTTCGGCTGAGTTTCCCGCCGAAGACAACGAATTCGCTTTTGCTTGTTGAAAGTGTTAGTTTGCACCTATGTGACCATTTCTCCACATTTTCCAGGCATGCTCTGGCCTTCCCTTCCATCTTTTGACGGGAGTTGGCTCTGATGAGGATAGCCGTGCCATCAGCATACGCAATCAGTTCGCAGTTTTTCGGGAAGTCCTCTCTTAATAATTGATTCGTTACCAGATTCCAGACAAGATGTCCCAACACAGACCCTTGTGGGCATCCTTTAGTTGCTGTTTTCCTTGCTTGCTCAAGTTTTGATTTTAAGTTGATTTTTCTATTCGAAAAGTAACTTTTAAAGAGGTCTGTTATATTCCTAGGCGCTTCAACCCGCTTCAGTTCCGTAATGGCCGATGGCCACCAAACGGCGTCGAATGCTCCTTGGATGTCGATAAAAATTCCTAGTGTATTTTTCTGGGCTTCCCTTGATGAAATTCTTCAGTCTCATTATTGCCTCCTCTGTATTTCGGCCTCTTCGGAAACCGTACTGTCTAAGATGATATAGATGTACCATAGATTCTACGCCAACTGCATCCTCCAGTCTTGATTTAATCATCCGTTCCAGAATTTTTCCGAGTTCCGGGAGCAAAGTTATTGGCCGGTACGATTTAAATTCTGCAACATTTCTTTTCATTCTTTGGATTTCAAAATTGTCACCAGGTTTTCGTCTTTGGGAAGTATCCGAGTATTAGGCAGTCGTTGGCGATTGTTAGGACCGCATCCTCTGGTATAGGGCTCATCCTCACAATCACCAACCCTGGTATCTCATGGGATAACCTGCCATTTTCATAACAAGGGCGAATTCACTATTATTCTTGGGATTTCTCATATCGTACTCCCATGTGAGTTAACCTCGTATTATTTGGAGCTAGATACAGGGAATCAAGCGAGGACGGAATTAACGGTTTCATGCCTGATTATCGAGTATCTGATTGGATAATATTAGGCCTGGGCGATATATCGATATATCGTAAAATATCGCGATATTTTAATATATCGCCAATCCGATCTTGAGTTTTTAAAATTGACGATATATCGTTGCTCGATAAATATCGTCTTATCGTGCCCCGATATTTTATCGGGACACGATAAGATATCGGGCACGATAAATATCGTGATCACAATAAATATCGCAATAAAATATCATGATATCGCCTCCCGATAAAATATCACGTTATCGCGCCCCGATAAAATATCACGATAAATATCACGATAAAAGATCGTGATATTGCTCTCATTGCTGAGTTTGTTTCGGTATATTTAGATCAGTGGACAATATATACACTAATGTACAAACAGTTGTTTTCAGTTCCTTCCAAAATTTGAACAAGACGTCACCTATAAACTATCGGACCACTGAAATTGAAAGAGAGAGTGAGAGAGAACTGCTGAGAATTTAAATTAGCAGATAGCAGAATAGTAAGTTTTCAAACGTGCTTGCTCCGAAGGCCAACCCAACGGCTGTCTTTTTCCGACACGATTAACCGGCGCAATATCACGATAATTCATCGGGCGCGTTTACGCGATATTTGAACGAGCGCAATATCATTTATTGTGATATTTATCGTGATAATATATCGTGATATTTTATCGGGGCGCGATATCGCGATATTTATCGTGATCGCGATGTTTATCGTGATATTTATCGCGATATTTATCGTGCCCCGATATATTATCGTGCCCCGATAAATTATCGGGGCACGATAAGACGATATTTATCGACGCGATATGAGTTATCGATATCGCCACCTGACGATATGCTAATATTATCGTATCCCGATATTGAATTATCAATATCGCCCAGGCCTAGATAATATGTCCGGTGTTATGTTCAATGTGTGTTGTTGTACGACTGGCTGGATGTGGTAGAGTGTTGACGTGCGAATACAATGAAGAAAGGGTCATTGGATTAACGTGTGCGAAAGGTGTAGTTTTCTTGTGTTGCCTCGGTGATGAGGGGTTACTTCGCGACACCATGCTCAGAGGTTAACAGCAGAATGTCGGACGCATCGAAGGGGATCCACCCTCTCTCTTCATTATCCGCGCGCGATTCCCTCATCGCCTGCCCATCTTCGTGTTGTTCTTCGGCTCGCTCTCGGGCCGTGTTTGAGAGTGGCGGTACAACAACATCGACCACGTGTAAATAGGGGATGTGACTTATTGTTGCGTCGAGGGTTTTCTTTTAAACGGAAGAGGCTCACCATCGGTTGATACGCGAAAAGTTGAATGAAGCAGCTCCGGGGCGTGAATTCAGTATCTTTTGTTAACATCGTACGAGTTTCATTTACCGCGCTCGCCTCTCTTTTGAAGCCTTTCCCTATTAGGCTTGCTAGCGCGCGCTCTTCATTGTTCCTTTGTCTGATCGCGTGCCCTGTTCGTGTTCTCTCCGTTGTCGAGTCGCCCCTGGCAAGGTGCAGAGCAAAGCTTATTTCTCGATTCTCAGCATCCACGCGGATTTGCTGCGAAAATCCTTTTTATATCGTTGTCATCTTTCTTTGTTCATAAATGCGAGAAAGGCTTTGCTGTAATGAAATGCACATTTCCTCCTCCAAAAGTACGTTTCCTGTTAATCTAGATATTTTCATTTTACCACTCATCGATTTTCAAGACAACGTAAGTTCGTTTTTCGCCACACTCATTTTTACATGACATCGGTTAATTTTTAACGCCCTTTTAAATCACTTTTGCTTTCTTGTTTCTGATATTTCATTGCAACACTCATTCACATTTTTGTACCTCAATTTACTTACTCATTGCTTCCATATTGCTTTTCCACCCATGGTTATGACTAACCAATTAGCTCAAGGACCTCTTGCTCTATCTTCAATCTTAGAATTTTTATTTACCCATTAAGAGGCAATTGATGTTTTATTATCTTCCACCCCGCATGTTTTTGGATAATCCAACATAAGACCGATGGCTTAATCTTCTCTGATTTCATTCCCTGTCATCAAAAAGATGGAATTTTCAGCGCATGTTGCGCTCTGCCAGTTCTATACTTCATAGCGAAATGTGTTTCTTTGTTTTATCTCGACAGGTGATGGCTAACACCTCGGCGATTCAGAAAAAATATCTTTTTATGCTGTGGCTTGCCACTTGGTAACAGACACTCTTCTTTAAATTCAAGATGCGAAAAATTATTCCGTACCATAACGGATGTACCTCAGTGAGGCGTCTGCAAAAGGCTTCTGAGCCCAGTGGGGCGGCCTCTGAAGTGATGGTGTCACGTAAAAAACACTACTGAGTAAGATCACGGAATGCTATCTCAATTAAAACAAAAACCTTGAAATTATGGACAGTTCTCAAATGATAATGAATCCTGGCAACTACGGGACTCGGCCCAGTCGGCCGGGTGTCGTGCGGTCTATTACTTTGGAAACTATGGGAAAATTGTCCAATAATCAAGGAATTCCATTTGAAAGATTAATTCGACTTCCGAAGGCATAGGATATGGCTCATCATCATCTCCCGATTCCACTCCCCTCATTCAGAAAATTATTCGATAGTGTGTATATTGATGCCGACGCCGATGGGTATAAAATATGTCGTGGGAGAAGTAGATATAATTATCGTTTAGGAAGCGCTGAAGATATCAAAACCAAGAAAAATCGCAAAAAACGAAAATCATTCAGAAAATAAAGCAAATTCCTGGTTATTTTTCTCTGTTCTTGTTTCTGACGCCAACACGTTCGTGGACCAAAAAAGTCGATGCATGGTATTACGTGTACTCGGGTCGTTGGATTCTTTGGAAGACTTTTTCCATAATTTTATTCTCGGAGCACGTCTGCTCTCCTCGTCTTGATTTCCGCCGCGGCTCCGTCGGGAAAGATGGGGGAGAGGGAGGGGGGGGGGGAGTAATTTTTTCTCGTTGGCGCCATCTCCTGGCAGGTGACGATGAAATTTCGCTGCTCTCGTTCCATCGTGGGGAGAGACAGAGAGAGAGAGAGTAAGGAAGAAAATGAGAGAGAGAGATGGAGTGAAGAGGAGGTTGTATCGTGCGATAAAAATTAGCGTGTGAAGTTTCAGGATGGGGAAGGAAGTGCGGGGATTTCCTCGCACCTCCTCGCGGGAGAAGATCTTCTCGCCTCATCTTCGCCTATCTTCTTCGCATTTCTTCTTCGCCCTCCCCCCGTCCATCCCCTTTACCACCCCTCCCTCCCCCCCCATCCGCCGGTCACAACCCCCTCTGTCCACTTCCATCCTCGGAAAGAGCGTTCCCATTGTGCTGCCCCCTCCCGCTGTGCCTTCCCCCGTCCGGATCCGCCGTGCTCTCATCTCTGAAACCTTGCGTCCGCGTAAAACCCTCACTTCTCCTGGAGATGTGGGGTTGTTGGTGCTTGCGGGGGAGGAACTAGGGAAGGAGGAAGCGTAGAGAGGGAGGGAGGGGGTGAGTGTCCGCCATCTCGTGGAAAAACCTCCCTTTTGTGGCGTAGGGCGATGGTGGCGGGAGCTTCCTCTTTGTGTGTCGTTTCCTCCTCCATTCTCTTCTCCCTATTCTCTCCCTTCCCTCTGGCGCCCTCTCCACCCATCTCACCTCGTCCGCTCTTCCCTCCTTTCCAACCTCCAAACTCACCCCCCTCTCTCCACGTCTTTTTTCGCGCCCCCTTCCTGTTTATTATTTTCTTCTTCCTTCCTCGCTTCCCGAAAAAACCCTTTCCCGACGCCGCCGACGCCACTCCACTCTCGACGTAAAGAGAAGAAAAAGAAACAGCGTTTCCCGCTCAACTTTTTTTCTTCCGGTATCATCTCTCTCTCTCTCTCCATCTCTTCTCTCTCCGCACCTTCCTTCCTCCGCTCGTCGTCCCGATGTTCTTCCGCCCCCGTCTCCACCCCCTTCTCCACCCCGCCTCCTCCTCCTCCGCGCCTCAATTGATCCCTTCTTCCATCCCACCCTGGAACGGCAACCCCCCCGCCCCCGACATAATTCTCTTTTCTGACGTCCCCGTCAGTGATTTAGTGGAGCCCTGGGCGTCGCGTGCTCCGCCACTTTCGCAGCCCATTTTCCACGTCGCCCGTCCTCGCCCCCTCCCTCCCCACCCCCTCCGACCTCCCCTCCCCCTCTCCTTCCTGCTCTCCTCTCCTTCCTGCTCTCCTCTCCCATCCCAATTTACCCTATGTATTTTTATATTCTGTCCTCCATACCCTCACTCCGTCCCTTTCCTTCATATCCTCTCGCTCCCGGCTGCATGTTTTGGTCCTCCCCGAGGTTATCTTTGCGTTCGCCCAGGGAATGTCCCCCGGCGTAAGAGCGGTGGGACCTTGGACATCCCCTCTGCGGTAATAATTCCCGCCCCTCGTCGACCGTTGCATTTACAGTTCAAATTTTAGTTGGTTTTTCGATGTATTTAAATTTCAGAAATGCCAGTGTGGGAGAAAAATCGCTTGCATTGGTGTCTCCTTTCTTGGCCTGTGGCTCAGTGACCGAGATGCAAGCGCGAATCTCTCCGCACTGACGAGTTTAAAGCGTACTTTTGCCGCAGGTGGAGCCGTGTTGGAAATAATGCTTTGCGAGGCGAGAATTCTCATTTTCTGCATCGAAACGTTTCAATTCCTGGGGGTTAATTTTCGGCTGGTGATTGATGTGAAAGGTGGAATTTTTTGGGCGCCTTGCAAAGTATTTCCTATTACCCGGTGAATTCATTCCCGGGTTTAATGAAATGGGGATTGTACGTCTCTTTCAAATTGAGCGACCTGTCTCTATGCCTGCCATTATCGTTATTTATTTTATAGAAAGCATCCTTTGTTCGATTGGTCCAGGTCCTTGACGACTCAGGGACCATGTTTGTTAGGTTAAATGCAATTTCGGAATTTCATCTTGTCGTTTACTTACTTTTATTTTGTTTCCCTTCTATCTCAACTGATGTTTATAATGCCACAGAAATGGCATACGAATTATTTTAGAACAGAGAGAAACAGCTTATGAATGATCCATCATAAGCACCTTTTGCCTGACATAATATCAGTTAATTTATACTTTCCCATGTTCAATTACTTTAAATTATGTAAAGCGTAGCGCATGATTAAAGAGTTTTTAAAATTCAAAATCGACTTAAATTATTAGTTTAGGTTTTATAGGTTACAGCGCTCTAAAAAAAAATTTCACCATGGCAATGGTGCATCGATCTCTGTTGCTTGATATATTTAAAACTCAGTCCTTAACGTTTTTGGGTTATGTTTATACTAAGTTGGTTTAGATTGTTGATACGATATTCTGTGACAGAAACTGCTCGGCATGCATATGCTTTTTTTATCGGTTATTGCTCGAACATCCTAATCTACGACATTCGTTAATAGTATTTGCATAATTCATATCTGAAGTGTTTTGCCATCAATTTCCTTCATTTATTCTTTATGGGCTATTTTATGGCTCATTGTTTGTTTAACGGGCTCCGAAGGTTTTGATGCAGTTTAATGCGGCCCGTAGTGGGAGTGACTGCGTGTGTATTTCAAGGTTGCCAGGTTGTTATTTCCTTTTTATAGGAAGACGTCTCATTCTTCATATAATCTCTTCAAAGTTTTATGAGGTGTGGGAGGATACATTGCGAACCGTTATACTGTGGGGGACAATATCTCATCTCCGAGCCGAGAAACACATTCGCAAGGGCCTCGAAACATCGGAAGTTTCTCTTTCATATTCATGGAAAAGTATTTATCATTCTGCCTACTTATTCACCGGCGAGGGGGGGCGGGAGGGAGGAGGGGGCGCACGGCGTGGCTCCTCCTCTGCCTCCCTCACGCTTAATAGTTTCGGAGCGCCGCCTTCGCTTTATATTCGCCCTCCGAAATTTCGGGACTTCCAATTTCTCGAAGTTCTCCCTTAACCCTCTGCCCTCTCTCCCTCCCTTTCACTCGCCTCCTTTCATATCCATTCACAGTCCATCGTAGTCTAACTCGGATGCACCGGCGTAACTCGAGGTCGTACCCAGAGATCGATGAGGTGTACCTAGTTGTGGGACTGGATATTTTTTTTTAACTCCCCCTGGGAAAAGTTTATTTTTCTGCGCTGCGAGAATAGAACTTTCGGGCGGGGTTAATCAGGGGATTCCGTGCGGACTTAATCAAATCTCTGAGCTTTAAATGGAATTACATGTTTTGCGTGGGTTTTGTGTGCGTCCGTATACCTTCCCTTTTGTTCATTTTCGATCGAACGTGTGTCCTCGCACCCGCTCTTCCCATCGCATGAGTCTTTTATGCCTTCATTTCCCCCCTTCCCCCAATCGGAGCACATGTTCGCGTGCTGCTGCGTATGTATTTTATATCTGCTCGATATTACGTTGTTTTTCAATTAGCGCCCGAATTCGGACGTCGAGATTGACCGGCGTTCGCTTTTTTGATTGACTGATTTTTTATCGGCCGTGCTCCGTTACTCGGGAGAAATTTGTTTTATTCCGGTAATTTTTATGCGCGATCGTCAGAGAGGGCGAGAGGGGGGAGAGTTTTTCGGGTTATGGGCGCAGGGACATATAAAAAAAGGACGCTGGTGATGTGGAGGAAACAACCGGAGGTCACATTCGGAGAGGGAGTGAGTGGTTGTGCGATACAGCCTCTCCTGTTCCTCCTGTGTTTCTCAGGGCATATTCATTGATCTGGCGGGAAGCAGCGCGAACCGCTCAAGGATACGCACTTGCTATCCGGTGAGCAATTACGCCGCTTGTGAAGCGCGGGATGGGTCGAGAGTGGATTCCTTCATTTGTTTTGAGCGCGGCGAGGAATTTGGGCTCCCGCGAAAGGGTGAGATGAGGAGAAAGTTGTTGCCATCCATCGGGATTGGTGGGTATACCATTTTTCCCTCCTCTTTCCACCCACAAATCCTTTCTACTGCGACATTTTTCCTTATCTGAGTTTCTTTTATGAGGAATAAACTCTATAACGTCTAAACTCACCCCATCGGTGTGCATATTTGTCTTTATTATGATTTGAATCATATTGCGCTTTCATTTCCCCTCTCCCGTAAAATTCATTTTTTTTGCTATTCTCATGAATCGGAATCATTGTTAAAGCTTGAGTACTGGGTTTCCATGCCGAGTAACCAGTTTTCGAATCTAGACAGATACTTCGTCTGTAACAATATTCTGACTTGTAAGTATATGCTTGTGAATAGGAGGTCAACGGCAGCCCTCCATCCTTTGGATGTGACAAACTTTGAATCCCTGGCGATCTTTCGTGAAGTGAAAGTAATTCCTTTTTCCAATCATTGCGATTCCACAAATGATGCGGTACGCAGTCACGCGCAGTGGTGCAAAGTTGTGAAAAGAGGCTGGTGAAGAGCTTGATATGGAGTGGGGTGTTTAATGGGGCAGAAACATGGAAATTGAGAAAGGAAGACGAAAATAAGCTGAAGGCGTTTGAGATGTGGGTGTGGAGGAGGATGGAGAAGTTGCGGTGGAAGGAAAGGAAGACAAATGAGGAAGTGCTTAATCTAGTTTGTGAGAGGAAACTTGTGGATGAGATTAGGGGAATGCAGGGTAGGTGGCTGGAAGGGGTAATGAGGGGCGATGGTTTGCTGAAGCCCGTGATTGAGGGAAGGCTGTTGGGCAAGCGGGGAAGGGGAAGAAAGAGAATAGGTTTTATGGACGGGATGGAGAAAGGCAGGACTTTTGCTGAGATGAAGAATGAAATACTAGAGGTAGAAAGGGCACGGCACGTGTAAGAGTGTGTTGACATTTCTCTGACTTTCATCATAACCTACCTTGAACCGGTAGATTACTCATGATGATGGCTTTAATTGATCGATAAAGATAATTTGCTTCATCTAGTTTTGTCTCCATCGAATGATCCAATCGTTTAATGCGCTTGTCCTTTAATCATCAATAGGTAGTGGTGACAGCCAGTCATATCATTCGTAGCATTTACTTACTAGACTAGGCTTTGTTGAAATGTATACGAGAGCATGGATGATGTTTTAATGAGTATGGGGTCGAAGAACATGGAACGAAGCCCAACTAATGAGCATAAATATACCTAAAGTTCCTTAAATCGTTTTACGGAACTGTGCGTTAGCAATTCTTGTGGCGCCTGGTTGGGCATCAGCCAATTGCTTCACGTAGTGGCAATTGTGTTTATTGTGCTTTTGTGTCGAAGCTTGGAGCGTTCATCATATTTTTATCGGCACTTGTTGTTTTATAAAATTTTTATGCTTCAATTCCAGCGTGACCATTTTCGTGGCAGAGTGGTATGTAATGCTGTGCAAGAAAAGGAACAGCCTTCTGCTCGTATCTTTCCAAGCCTACTGCATCGCCACTTTACTGAATACGGCGATCCTTGAGGATTTGCCATCCCGAATCTGCTGCTCACCCATCCTTA
The DNA here is from genome assembly GCA_963573305.1 of Pyrrhosoma nymphula. NCBI lineage: Eukaryota > Metazoa > Arthropoda > Insecta > Odonata > Coenagrionidae > Pyrrhosoma > Pyrrhosoma nymphula. The sequence continues at coordinate 163,102,718 of OY754330.1, forward strand.
AATATATTATCCCGAAGGACTCATAGAGGAACACCGAAACTTGTTAAACTGAATTTTTTCCGACCTTTCCCAACATTAAAATGCACGGGTGGCATTCAATGAGAGTGGCGGTCTGGTTGACGTTTGGGGGTCTAGGAGTTATGCGAGAGCGAGGTGGAAACTGACCCCCTTCCTGTTAAATATTTTTGTTCGTGGAAATTTTCGTGCGCGCCATCAGTTTGGTGGCAGCACAAGCATATGGCTCCTATCTTTGCGTGCTATTCATTGTGTCTGTCTCACGTGAGTTGTGGGAGAGACTGTAATTTCTACTGTTGTGCGCCCCATGCCGTAAACTTCCCCCCTTTTCCTTCCCCCTTGAAGGCATATCGGAATCAACTCGCAATCGCATGCCAACTCAGAAATACGACCGCCATTTTCCAGCCGGCCTCATGTTGTTCCGCAGGCTTGCCATTGTTCCTTAAGCTGCCGTCGTCAGGGTTGATAATGCTTCCTGGGAAAATGTACAGTCTCGTTTCGATCTCTGCGCCGAAATCCCAGTCCCGTTTTGAAGGACATGCTCAATGAAAACTTAATTAAGGTCTCAGAACCTTATGCTGGTGACTGCGCTCGGTTTTATAAACCGGTGGTGCGTCATTAAAATCTTGGCCTCTCTTTTCTGCTGTGTCGTTTCACGTTTGACTCCACCCTGGCACGTTGGTTCGTTTGGTTCCAGATTAAGCGTTTTCTGGAATTCTACTATCTCTTCCACTCCCCCTTTCGCTCCGCCAAGACTTATACGTTCGTTTCCTCGACTTTTCTATCTCCTGCCGTACTCCGCCCGCCTTTCCATTTCAGCAATCGCGGCGCGAAAGCCCGGGAAAAACTCATTTTCGCTTTTAAAAACATCCTTGTTCATTACACGCCCTAACGAGGAGCAATCGGGCGCGCGGTGGCGGTCTTAAAGTGAGCTGGCCCTACTCTCTCTCTTGGCGGACTCTCTCTCCTTCTCTCTGGCGATAAACAAATGGCGCGGGGAAGGTTTTAGTGAAATGGACTCGCCAACGGGAATAAGTCCACCTCGCCCAAGACTTCAAAGGTCCTCTCTCCCGAGGACTCCGTCGTCGATTCCTTTGTTTTTATTTCCCTTCTATTTTTTGTCCCTTTTCCCTCCAACCGAATTTCTGCCTTGTGCCTATCTGCAGAGTTTCGTTCCCCTGTGCACAAGCAGGTATACCAACTATAAATGCCCTCGTTCACTTTTGAGTGCTTGAAGACTCGATTCCGTTTTCATTTGTTTTTATCCGGTAATGATGTTAACCTAGTTTCAATCAGGTTTACTTTGGGATTGTCGTTTTCCATCTTTGCAATCGCTGGACTCGCATTCGTTTATATTTGCCCGTTACACCCTTTGGGGATTTAAACGCTTTCAACTCAGTCTAAATATTTTCCTCGGAGAGGATTCTACATCCGCACGTTGTGATTGATCATTTATTCATTGCTGAAGATAAAATATGGAAAAGAGGACAGTGTTTAAACGTTTGTTGACGACCGATACATTTTAAATTCTCACAAGCTTCGTTAATCACCCATCAAATGTCGCCCTGGAGATATGAAATTGAATTATTCGATGGCGTAACTAGTTTTTACGCTGTTGATGTTTGATTTTGAAGACAAAGGGTTAAAGATGGTTAGGGATTTCAGGGAACATGTTTCTGATGAAGACGAGGTTATGCTACAAGTAGAGTTACAAGGTTCATTCTTCTTATCGATTTGTTGGCTCATAATTCTGCCGTATTCCTTTCAATGTGTGTGAGTAGAGCTTTAGTGCCGAGGGAGTGCACATATAGCGTCATGATTTTTTTCTTTTAAAGTAGATTTTAGTTATGTTGATGGGTTACATTTATTTATCTTTTGTAGTTACTACTATACAGCTGCCTTATCACCTTATCCTCTAATCAGCCTTGAACTTTCGGTCTATACCTGCGAAGAGATGGAGAGAAAAGAAGCATGATGAAAACTCTGCGAAGAAGGAGAGACCAACTTATTGGACACATTTTGCGGCACAACAGCCTAATGAAAGTTATATTAGAAATACAAATGAATTGGAAAAATCCATGTCTCAGCTCCGTATGTAATTACTGGTCTTATCAATGTTTTATAAAGTTTCAAATTAGTTTCCTGGACAGAAGAGTTGATTTGAGGAGGGGTAAATTAACAAATAGACCTTGTTACCTTTCATTACCCTTTGATTTATCTCCTCAGAGATCTTATTTTCATCATTTACTATTACTCCAAGGTAGGCCTACTAAAATTACTAAAATTTTCTGACGCCCTCAAAATTGTAATTCTCAATAATTAGGTTTTGTGGCTCTCGTTTGTCCCATCTTGTCGTTTACTTACTTTATTTTGTTTCCCTTCTATCTCAACTGATGTTCATAATGCCGCAGAAATAGCAACGAATTATTTTAGAACAGAGAGAAACAGCTTATGAATGATCAGTCATAAACACCTTTGCCTGACTTAATATCAGTTAATTTTTACTTTCCCATGTTCAATTACTTTAAATTATTTAAAGCGTAACGCATGATTAAAAAGTTATTTTTTTATTCAAAATGGACTTAAATTATTAGTTTAGGTTTTATAGGTGACAGCGCTATAAAAAAAAGTTCCACCATGGCAATGGTGCATCGCTCTCTGTTGCTTGATATATTTAAAACTCAGTCCTTTACGTTTTTGGATTGAGTTTATACTAATTTGGTTTAGATTTTGGTTTAGAATATTAAATATTAGAAATATAAATTAATGGGAAGAATTACAGAGTAAGACCAGGAATGGAATACATTAAGCAAATCATGAAGGAAGCCAAAGTAAATAATTACGCAGGAATGAAGCGGATGAAGCAGAGAGGACATTAGAGTGGGGAGCTGCTGCGAACCATTCTTTAGATTGATGACAGCTAATGATGAAATTATTGTGCTACTTGCGCAATACTTGAGTTACGATTTGAGCTAAACTGATTAATTAGACCTATATATCGGCACTATGAGGAAGTTGGCTTTAGGGAAAGAGGTTTTCACCAACGAAATACATATAAATGATGACGGCGACTCTTAGAAGCGATGGGGGAAACCTTGTGAATGGTTTGATTTAGAACATGGACTTGCATGGCTTTGCTGTGCGTTAAAGAAAGAGGATGGAGGTGGAGGCGTTTTATTATTATTATTATATTATTATTATTATTTTGACAATGTTACAAGTGGACAATTGGCCCGGTGGTAACATAGATAAACAAGGTACGAACAATATACATCATCGCCCTGGTTAACAATACCTTACAATTAAATGATAAAAACATCCTTTTTCGACCTATTCTTAAATATATTTACATTTTTTGGGAAGGGTTCGAGAACCCTTGCTGGTAGATCGTTCCAGTCAAGTATTGTTCTATTTAGGTATGAAAACTTCTTAACATTAGTCCTTTGTGATCGGCACTTTATCTTAAATTGGTGATCATTCTTTCCAACAAAGTTTGGCTTTAATATTTCCTTCCCTAGGTCGTCCCATGCTCTTTCCCCGGTAACTATTCTGTACATCCCACATAGCCTGCTCCTTTTCCTCCTTTGCTTTAAGCTATCCCATCCTAGTTCGTGGATCATTTTCTCAACACTTTCCGTTTTCTTATATCTTCCTAACACATACCTGGCTGCTTTTCTTTGCACTTTCTCCAATTTAATATCCTGACCTTTTTTGTGTGGATCCCATACAAGAGAAGCGTACTCTAAGATAGGGCGAACCAGTGTTTTATAGGCCATATTCTTTGTAATCTTACGGCTGCCTTTGAGGTTTCTCATTACCCAATGCAGCGTTTTGAACGCCTTTTTGGTCATGCAATTCACATTTAATTCCCAGTCTAAATTATTGGTCAAATGAACACCTAAATACTTACAGCTATCGGATTTCGGAATTGCATTGCCAGAGAATTCGTATATTCTATTTGTGGAAATAATTTTATTGCTAAAGTTAACATACTTGCATTTTGGTACATTTATATCCATCCCATTTAACGATACCCAACTCATCAAATTGTTAACATCGTCCTGAAGGGCTTCATGGTCGCTCAGATTACCTATTCTTCGATAAATGATGCAGTCGTCTGCAAAAAGTCTTATGCTAGAGTTTATCATTCCTGGAAGGTCGTTTAGGTAAATTAAGAACAATAAAGGTCCAAGGACGCTGCCTTGAGGGACACCCGATGCTACCTTGGCTAGTTCAGAGCATTCTTCACCCACTTTAACCCTCTGGGTTCTATCTTTGAGAAAATCTTTAATCCACAATATAACTCTTCCATCTACATGCAACGGTAATTTCTTCATTTTTTCCATAAGCCGTTTATGATCCACTTTGTCGAATGCTTTAGAAAGGTCGACAATAATCGCATCTAATTCTACTCCCACATCCATGGAGTCAGCAATTTCTTGGCAAAACCCTAGCAACTGAGTTTCAGTTGAGTGACCCTTTCTAAATCCATGCTGTCGATTTGACAACCAGTTTTCGCTCTCCCATAAATCCCGAAGGTAATTAGCCACTATCTTTTCTAACAACTTACAGACTACGGAGGTCAAACTAACCGGTCTGTAATTTTCAACAAGGACTTTATCACCCCCTTTAAATATTGGAATTACTCGGGCTTTCTTCCAGTCACCAGGTAAGGCGCTATTATTCATGGTGACATTGAATAAATGGTAAATATATTTCGAAACAGCTAGACCACCCAGTTTTAGCAAATCAATGGAAATACCATCGGGACCAACTGACTTATTTCTACGCATTTTTCTTATGCTGTTGCAAATTTCGGAGAGTGAGGTTTGGATTGGTCTGGAAATAACTAACCCGTTTCCTTTCTCATATCTTGTACACTGTATTACATTTTCTATTGAGACTGTTTTATTTCCCTTCCCCGAAAAAACGCTTGCGTACCAACTGTTGAAAGCATTGGCCTTCTCTTTATCATCTGTAATTAGGGTACCATCCAGATTTTTTACGACTTCTATTGCTACCTTGTTACCTTTCATCCTCCTCATGTATTTAAAAAACCGGTTGCCGTTATCATTCATGATTGCGTTCTGTAAGAAATTATCCTTGGCTATTTTCTTTTCCCTATTTAATGTACGGATTAATGTTTTATAATGTTTTAATGAATCCAAGCTATCATTTCGTTTTCTGTGGCTAATTCTTACTTTTCTTTTCAGAGATCTGATATTTTTAGTGTAAAATTCGGGATCCGTATTCGACTTGATAGATCTATTTGGGACAAAGAGGTTTAAACCTTCTTCCAATATATTTTTAAATCCCTCCCAGATTTCTTCTACATTTTTCCCTCCACTAACCCACTTGGGGTACTTGTCTCTCAAGAACGTTTGAAACCCGTTACGGTCCCCTCGGTTATATTGCCATATTTTCATTTTTCTTTCAGCATGTTCACCCTTAGCGCCTTCCCAGTTGAGATAAGCGCACACAGCTGAATGGTCGCTAATTCCCGGAAAGACATCAACGCTCCGAACCCAATTGTCTGGTCTTAATAATATAACGTCGAGGGTGTTCATCCCCCGCGTGGGTTTTCCCACTATCTGCACAAAGCCCTCTTCCTTTATGAGACGGTCAACTATTTCCTGAGCCCTCCCACCCCCTACTGCGGCCTCCTCGCTAGACCACTGAATACCCGGAAGGTTTAAATCCCCTGCAATCAGTGTGTGTCCCGCGGGATTTTCCGCACACACATCTGCTAAGATTTCAACGGTGCCCAATCCCTCGTTGGGACTTCTGTACGCCGATATTACTTTTAAACATCTGCCATCTTTCCGACTTCTTACTTGAACACACATCATCTCACAATCGTTTCTTACCCAATCCAGAGAACTTATGACTGTGTTAAGTACGCAGATAAATATACCTCCTCCTCTTTTGAGATGTTGGTTCGGAGAAGGATGGAGAGGGCACGGTGGGAGGAATGGAAAACGAACGACGAAAATGTGGGCATGGCTGGGAGGGAAATGAGGTTGTTTTTTGGGTTGAATAGAGGATGCGGAGGTGTAAGATGGAGTATTGTATCATAGGCAAAGGGATGCTGAAGGCCATGATAGATGGGAGAAGGCTTGGTAAGCGAGCGAGGGGAGGACAAAAGATTGCCATTTCAAATGGAATGGTGGGAGGTGGGTATATGAGGAGTTGAAGGAGGAAGTACTAGTGGAGGAAACGGGTGTGTATATTGGAGAAGCGCTGCATTCGGTCGGGGTTATCCTTTTAATGTCCATCCAATACCACTTTTAGCGGTTCGCTTCTTAGGGTGAATATGCGTGGCAGATACAGTCATCGATTTAAAGTTCGCTTGGTGTTGCCTTTCATTCGCTACGGCTCACTGTGGCAGGAGGATAAGCTTCTTTTTCCATAATTTTCTTGGTAATTAGAAATAAATGTTCATCTCTCTTACCATTGAGAAATAATAATTGAAGCAATCAGGACTAATTAGCTGTAATATGTGCAATCAGTGTTGGTAATTTGTGCGAGGATAATAACTGTGCGATTATGTGATTCGAGGAAACTTGCACATTGGGTGTTCTTGACGCACCTCTCTCTCTCTCAATCCAAAAGCTTGGCCCTTGGTGGGATTGAGGGTGCGCCCTCCTTCCCCCTCATTATTCCCACCCCCTCCACTTGTCCTCGCCTCCCCTGCCACCAATCCCCTTTAACCCCTCCATTCTGCTCCGCCTCCGCGAGTGCGGTGTGGCGTGCTTGTTGCCCCCGCGCCGTGCGATTGTGTATTCAATGGGTAAGCGTTGAATTGAATGCATTTCTAGCTTTAATCCCGACGGCGCGAGTCGGGGAGTAATTACCATGGCTCTCGTCGGGTGCAATTGGCGGCGGATCGCGTCTCGTGTGAGGAATAGATATCTACATTTATGTGTGTGTGCATATCCCTCCCTCACTGGCGCGAATTGATGCTTCCCCTTGTTCAGGGTGCTGGGCGTCTTAATTAGTTCCCTGTTGCTCTCCGCGTTTTTAATACGATCTAATCCGACGGGTTCCTCTCTCCCCCACCCCCCTTGCCTCCGGTCCTCCCCTCATCCAGTCCTCCCGTTCGTGCGTCACACGAAACATCGTCGGTTTCCGCGTCGGGCGGAATTTTCCGTTCTGACATCTCCGTCTTGTGATCCATCCGCCTTTTTTTTTTACCGATTTCTGTACTTTTTTAATATTTCCGGATAAGCCAGCGTTTTGTGCGTTGAATTTTCCGAGTAGATTTGTTGCATTTTCCTACACATCACTGTTCAGCTGCGGTGCACTCCACTCCCCCTAAAGCCATTGTGATACGATAGCTTCCAATACGGAAGCACTTGACGAACTTTGAGCTACAAAAGCTTTGAGCTTCATAAAAAATAACTTGGGTTCATACGTGTTCACGCTTGAGTAGATCCAATTTTTTGTACATGAAAACACTTCGACATGTTTTGGTGGCGAAGGGCGAAGCATTTTTGGTAAGCAAGTCTCCCAGTGCCAAAAATGAGTTTAAAAAATCGAGGTTCCAATTGTTTTATTAAACGGTAATGTCGGTGAGAATGGTGCATCCAAGAAGAATGCTTTGCTTATAGGAATATTCTAGCGGCTCTCAAACGTTTCAGTTCCGGGTAGTTGAGTCGAAGATCGAAGGAGGTTCTTCGTTCTAAACAACTCCCCATAGTATTCTTCTGGTTATACTAAGCCTGAACCGTTTCAATTACTCTCTTGCTGCTGGAAATTTTCCATTGAAGGTCATAATTTTTATTACCTTTCTAATTTATTTAGTGTTGCCATTTCCTGGTTGTCCATTTTCTTTTGAATGACTCTGAGGCGTTCCGAAAGGAATGTCTTCAGCGAGAAACTAATGGTAGGTTTGTCATATCTTAGAATTTTCTTTCCGAAGGGTTTTATTTAAGTTATTGCTGCCTTCTTAATCTTAAAGTTGGTTCTACTTCCTCTAAAATAAATCTACCTCCTCTGTAATATTTTCGTATTCCTGTTGATATCAACCGTACACGCACGTTGTCCCACTGGGTAAACTTCTTGAATGCAAACATCAATTGCTAAAGGCATATTAAAGATGAGGTCAAGTGCTAATTGTAAGTAATATGTCTCCTTAAATTAAGGAATATTTCCAAAATGGTTGTTTCCCCACGCCGTATTTCGTTAATGCAGCTCCTTACATATTTCTAACCTATTTTTTCCACTCTAGTTCCAATGTTTAGGGTAACCATCCCTCTTACTGTCTGTTTGTGGTTCCCATCTAGGATGAAAATGGAGGTGCGGTATTTTAAGGTCGAACTGGTGAATTAATGGGAGTTTGCCGGTTCAAAGAGATTTCCATGGAAATACAAGCGTCACAAAAATAGAAGAAAAAAAATTACCACTTCATGTTTTCTGAAAATCTTATCCTTCGCGTATGTCGTTCTTATTTACGCGGAAGCCTGCCGGATAGTAATAATATACCCCAAAATTTGTTTATTGGGAAAATTAATTGACGGTGAATATTTTTCTCCGTACACGAGGTTTGGGAAATTAAATATCGGTGTAATGGAGTCGGGTTTTTACTATTATCTTTGAAATTATTTTTTAAAGCAGCAATGAACTGGTTGGAAGCAAAATGTAAAAATAATATTTGTGTGAGAGTCGTTTCTCTTCTTCCAATGGATACTGTTTTTCCTTGTATTTTGTGGTCCGAATGGTTTTCTTTGTTCCTCCGTTTCCGTCGTGAATACTTGCTTCTTCTACCTAGATTTCTTCTTCATTTTGTTCCTTATCACATCCTACCTGCGCACTTTCTCCATTGTATATGCCAATCTCAGCCTAAATTGTATTCCACCTCATCCCGTAATAGGCCATCTCCTAGCAAGCAATAGCAGCATAGCAACCTTTTATAATCTCTGCTCTTTCGCTCCCGGGGGGAAGAAGTGCAAGTCAAAATTTAGAATAGGCTAGGAACCGCGTGATCATGTTGTTTTCCCCTCTCTAAATCAAAGGCTTCTTCGTCATCCGGTCTCATTAGGGAATGGTCCAGATAAAACCACTCGCCACTATGCTTGCACGCTGCGTAAGAAGGCTGGGTTTGCTCACCCTTTTATCTTCTCTTGTCTCAATATTTAAGAGACCTCATCCGCAGTCTAACCTCTCCTGCGTAGTAGCACCTAGTTGTCGACAACTCATCATTACAGAGGCCTAAATAATCACCAGTATATTTCTTTGTATCAATCATATAGTTTTTTTGTGGTAAAACACTGGAAACAAGATGTGGCTGTCAGTGAAACGCCGATTTTCCTCAGCAGAAACGCGGTTTACCTCGCAGATTATTTCATCCATTCATATTGATTTCTGCAAAGGTGTGACTGCGACTCTAGATTGTATATCTTCCTGTGCTCCGTGAAACACACGTGCAAAGCGGCGAGCTTGCTGAAGGAAATGTGAGGGGAACTCTGTCAACTGCGGTGTATCGTTCCCTCGGTCATACATTCCAACCATACTCGCCGAAGCGCTTTACCCACAACTTTTCATGCTGACCCCTTGCAGCAATGCCTTTTTTCTCTTAATCGTGTAATTAAGTCCCTCCTCCTCCTCGAGTCCACTGCCGTTTTGTCCTTCTGCAGTGGATCGTCTAAAATATTTGATCCTTCTTCTGACATACAATGCCGATTCCTCGCCGCCACTCTTTTTGTGATAAAGGTGATACCCCAGGGCATCCTTCACGCCACTCACTCACATTCCACTCCCGTGCAGTGTCGCCTCTTCTTCCCCAACGCTCTCCCTCCTCGCCCTCCCTCCTCACTTCATCTCCCTCGCACCGATCGTCCTCGTTTCATTTTTCGCCCTCCGCGGTGAGCAGCGAGGAACGGATCCTCCCCGCGACAACTCCATTCCTCGTCTCTCCCTCGAGGTTTTCTTCGTTCGCTCGCTCGCCCTTCCTCCCACATCCACCTCTCTCTTCCATTTCCGCCAGAATGGTTTAATGAAACGCGACGTGACAGGAGTTGGTGCTCTCCGCGGCGGTGCGCGCGTGCACCCTCTTTTTTTGTCCCTTATCTCTTATTTCGAGGACATGTGGCCAGCACCAGGAGGGGCGGCGCTTCCCACCTCCTCCTACTCTTTTGAGGCCTCCTTAGTCCTTCCTCCTTAGTCCTTTCGGCTTCCTCACCACTCATATCCCCTGATCACCCTACATGGCCACGCTATGTACGATCTGTGAGGGATAGCGTCTGAACCCTCCCCAAGGCATCCCCACCCCAGACGCAAACGTTTCCGCGACGTAAGGGGGGGGGGGAATGGAGGGGGCATGCCGTTTCAGCGACCACTACCCCACCTCTGTTGGCGGGGGAGGGAGGGGGGGGGGGTTGTGCGATTTAGTGGCGATATATATTTTCATTTTTTTTATTTTCGTCGTTCATCATATCACAGCGTAAGTACGAGCAGTTGGTTGGAGTGGGAAGGCCGTATTCTTTCGTCAGTGGGCCTTGATGAATCGCTCGCCCTACCCCGTTTTCTCCCTTCCTTCCAAAAGGATGAGAGGTAGGACGATGTGGCAGAGGTAGCGTGGCAAATAATAAGGGGCACGAGATATCTGGCCTGCAGGTGTGGTAGGGCTCGATGGGGAGAACATGGTGATTCCCACGCCGAGTTTGTAGGGGTGGAGTTCGGAGCGATTGTTTTGTGGGAAAGGGACGGGGGTGAATTAAGCACGCGGTGAGGAGGGAGAACTTCCTCCTTCCTGGAATGAGGAGAGGTCTCCCGAGCATAATTCTCCACCATCTTACCTCCTCTCCTCGGCAACAACCACCGACTTTTATCCTTTGGGTTTCGCGTCGAGGGAGGTGATATATAATTTTAATTGCTTCCTCTTCCCTATCTCCTCTTCGTTCGAGTTCCCACTTATTTCGTCCTTTCCCATGGTCCTCCACTCCGTACAGTTTCGCCTACATCCCCTCGGGCTCGCCTACTTAACATTCCCTCTCTCCCGGGTCCATTAAATTGCGTACATTACGGGGTACATCCCAGCCGGCAGTGGGAACCCTGTGCTCTAATCGACTTACTCGAACGTTCTCAAACTGATCGAGGAGTCATCGTGGATATTATTATCGGGCGGAAGAGGAGCCCAAGGACTGAAGGCGGTGTCGGGCGATGTGAGGCAAACCAATCATGTTGTCAGTCCGGTTGGCTTGGCGGACGACATAAACTCTCTTCTGCTGCTTCGATGGCTGTGAGCTCGAGTCTTGGCCAAGCCGGTCTGTTTTGCTATAAATAGAAGTGACTCATTGGAGTACCTAACTGCCTGAAATTTAATCAAAGTTACTTTTATGAATCTCTTCATCTCATCTGTTTTGTTTTTTTATTAATCGTTTTACCTTATTTAAATGTCGCAGTGAAACAATGGAAATTATAATAAATTTTCACTCAAGCTTATAATTGAGCAACCTATAATACTATTACATCACGAAGTTGTCATCATTTTTTAACCCATTCGAAAAACCATTCTCTACAGAATTTAGTCAGAGTTTGCTGTTTTCGATAAAGTAATCCATTGCAGTGCATATGAAACAACATATTTTAATCTTATAATAATTTTTTCTTCCTATACCCCTTAACAAAGTTCGGTGTGATGAATAATAGCTATGGTAACTATTTGGAAAATTTTATGTAACTTTCAGTATTCCAAAAGGTGAGTAGCACTTTAAGCCGACTGCTTGATTTATTAAAAGTTTAGAATCATTAGAAGCTGTGACTGGAGTCTTATCCTGGGATTAACGGATGCATAATAATAGGGTTGATGAGACTCTGGCTACAAGTTCGAATTGATTAGGTTGGCTCCTAAATTCACTTAAGTTCGATGGCTCAGGTTTTCAAGTGTAAATCTTGACATTCCTCGCCTCTCGTTCTCCTCCTCGACACTCGCTTGTTCGTGTGTAGCTCTCTTGCTGCTCCTTCACGATGCTGTTCTCATATCATGTATTTCTTACTTCTTATCTCACCTTCCGTTGCGTAATCGGTTTTGATGTTAAAGAGAGAAAGAGTGTAGGCTCTTCGCTGGAACTCGTCGCTCCTCGGATGTACGTACGGGAGTGAGTATGGAGAGATAACTTACTGAAATCTCTTACATGAAGAAATCCGTGTGTTGAAGGGTTTGTCAGTGCTTCCATCCTCTCTCTTCGAGAATCCCAGTGTCCCATTTCCGCTTACAATTTGTTGACGAAACCGCTAATATTCCGCTGGTGCCGCTATCGTTCTTGCGCTTGGTGTTGACAAAGCCGCTCTTACATTATTTTTCAATCGTGTTCTAATTTCACGCCAGTGACATCGTCCCTTGCGGAAAAATACTTTTCTCTTCATTTTCGCTCATTCATCTCGTGTTTGAGTCTGTTGGTTTTTCTCCAACTCTCATCATAACCTTCCTTTTACCGGTAGATTACTCAGATGATGATGATCTCGCCTCGTCGATCCGATTCGGGCGAAAAAGACTGCGAACTCACAAGTACACGGCGGGGCTACTCAGGTGCTCACTCAAACTTAATACAATTAGTGGCATAAATGGCATTCATTTCGTACTTCTGTTCTGAAGTTATTCTAACATCCATCTACTTAAAACTAAACCATATTACCTTAAACTATACCTACCATTGATTCGCTTTTCGTCTCAATAGCATGCGCTCTTGCGTCAACTTTCTCTTTGTTAACTCTTGCATTGAACACCTGCCTTGCCGCTACTCCCCTTTGTCCTCCCTATTCTGTCCCCTCCCTTGTCTCATCCCCCAGAACCCGGCGTACCCCTGAAACCCATCCCTTGCAACCCTCTCTCGTATCCACTCGACGAAGTTGTAATCAGCTTTGGCGCTGGCGGCTTCGTCGCTGCAGGACCCGCGGCTTGGGTGGTTAGTATTTCGTGGAACCTGGATTGGAGTGGGCGGTGGCGGACCGAAGGGCGGGTGATGGTGCGGGCGGGAGACGAGAGTGGCCAGAGGAGCGAGCAAGAGGGTTGGAGGGGAGGAAGTGCGCCCCCGGCCAAAGGGCCGGCCGAGCGCCCATCCGCCGCGAATTATTCCGGGGTGCACCCGAGCAAATTCTGCGGCGTGTAGGTACAAGGCACTGCCCGCGGCCTCGGGCGCGACTACCCGCCAACTAACTAACTACTACCCCTCTCCCAAAACTCTCCCGCCCTACTCCCGAATATATTTTAGCCCTCGCATCCCTACGGCCCCTCCCCCCCGCCGCAGGTTTTCTCTCTCCGACTACTGACCGTCATATGAAGTTGATTTGCATGCATTTTGAAGTTGAATCCTTGCTATTACAATGTCATTTAAATGTCTGTCATCTAACTTACAAATGATGTTCGCGTGGTCCCGCAGCGTCTGGTTGAATTTCGGTTTAGGATAATGCATCCAAGCCTAGTGCAAGCTTACTTTTCATGGTCAAATTGTAATTATTTTTATTTGCGGCCTACCTCGTATTGTGAGATTTTGTCGCTGATTAGTTTGGACTTGTTTTTTTTGCAATGTTTTCTATGGTGGAGGAAACGTTGCATTAGTCAAAACAGGAATCTTATTAGCATGTGCCACATACATGTATTTTTATTAGTGAAGATTAATGTAATTGGTGGGAGATTTAATGTTATTCGCCCCCTCTTGCGCAGATATTTAATTTTAATTCATACTTTTTAAGGGATGGTACAGCTCCTACCAGTGGCTGCCAGGGTATCATGATTTTGGAAAATGGTGTACATGCATATCGAGCGGAAGCAAGAAATCTGGATGTCTTCGACGAAAAAACTCGCCTGCGGTACGCGTTGCTTTGCCGGTGGTGGCTAGAGTTGATGCTCTGTCGTTGACGGTACTTAAAGGGAGGGAAGAGACGGGAGTAGGAGATGGTGCAGGAAGTGATAGTGAGGAATGAGACGGGGAAGTAGAGCTTGAGTATTCACTCACCGTCCGCAGCTTTCACTGAGAGGTAGATGCTGTGTTAATGGTTGATTGCCGGTCTGAAAATGTTTGGCCACTGCTGACGCTGATAAAAGTAACTCTGAGTGATCTGTGAAGTGCTTTCTCGCGGCTACAGCGAGCGGTTGCCCGTCGTTTCTAATCTTGGTGCCCTTAGGCCTGCTTAGTTCTTGCACAAGTCTTATTAATAATCTTTTTCATGTATTCTTAATGATCCATTCCATGTTTTTTCATCTCGCAAATTAAATGGTCATTTGATTTTAGGAATCTTGGTTAAGAGAGGCTGTAAGAGGCTGCTGTGAAATTCGTAAGGAACTCCTGAAATTATTTTAGTTCAGTTTAAGAAAGTAAGATAAAACCAATCCTCCCGTGAAACCTACCATCGTCTTTATTTTCTATTATATTATTTCGAAAGGAATACTAATAATTTCTTCTTTTTCGGGCGTAAAAAACCTATTAAGTATTCCTTGCTTTCTCAATCGCTTTCACTTGCACGACGTAGGAAGAAAGAGAAATGAGTTGATTTGAAAAGTGGTGCATATTTGAGTAAAATCTTTTCTCTGCTTATTATTGGTCATACTCTGCGACCTACCTACCGCGGGCTAAAATTGCTCTTTTGTATTCTCTATTCCCATGATGTTGTACATAGTAGTGTGACCATTCCAGCACTTAAGGGAATAAAGAAATGGTACAAATGCCAGACATCCTTAGGTAGGGTAAGTTTGACGCAAAAACAGCAGTTTAATTATACGTATTTTCTATTACCCTTGCGTTAATATCCGGCATTGCCATCTCAGAGAGCCATATCTTCGCACGATAAGTTATCGCGTGTGAGTGTGTGTTCCGAGCCCTTTGGTCCGAGAGGCATTTTGGATCGGAGAGCGCTTTCCACCTTCGGAGGAAGAGGTAGCTGACCGTCGGAATTTGGATGTTTGGGTCAGGGGCCTAGTAGAAAGAGCCGTCGGAGATTCCGTATGTTCGAAATAGGAAGGACTAGGGTAAGAGAGGGAATTGTATTGGGAGGGAATGGATGGGGTTGGAGATGGAATTTGTGTACGCAGATGGAGTATTT
Source organism: Pyrrhosoma nymphula (assembly GCA_963573305.1). Classification (NCBI taxonomy): domain Eukaryota; kingdom Metazoa; phylum Arthropoda; class Insecta; order Odonata; family Coenagrionidae; genus Pyrrhosoma; species Pyrrhosoma nymphula. Next base: position 163,117,772 of record OY754330.1, read on the forward strand.
AGTTAATAGGCGGGACGACGAGTCTTTATAGCCCAGTCTACACTTCATGGCGAAGGCATCTTTTAATAAAGAGAGACAACCTCTTGTCCTCTTCTCCTAATATGACGTTCTCAAAAATACGATTCATTAAACTATTGGTCGAATTTTAGTTTTACTGAATTCACTAAAGTTCTCCCCCCATCGCCACACCCTGACGTCATTTATAGGATGATATGCGATGTCCTTCTTTCGTACTATTAAATGAGACAGGTGCGTAGCTTAAGAATTATGAGTAACATCCGAGCCTAAATTGCTGGAAAGATTGGTGGTATGTACATACCATCTCGCCAAGAATGGGGAGAAACCGAGGGAGGTGCATTGAACTTCCAAACGCTGGTCTTCTCCGGGATTTCCCAGGGTTGTGAGTTCTTGCACTCGTAGGCGCCGGCGACTGTTGCCCTTTCCCTCCTACCCTCGCTTGCTTAACCCTGACTAACGGGATTCCGCCTTCAGCTGTGTGGAGACGTCTGCTTGAAAAGGGTTGAACCATGCACAAAAAAATGCGATATAACAGTTGCGAAGTATGAATAGATGACTAGGAGTGCACTTCTATGCAATATTTTATGGGAAAATAGTAAAGCGCCCTATTGTTTGTGATTAATGCGTAACATGGCATCTCTTGCTTGTTGTATTCATTCGGCTACTCTGCCCTCGATGCGGGTGTTTATAAACTTAAGATAGAATCGCTCGCCGAGGCTAAGACGGTGCATGCTATCTAAGAAATATAAAACGATACAACGATCTTCCCCTAGTTTTTAAAATATATTTTTAATCTGTCTCTTTCCAAGGTTAAGTCTTGCTTTGCTTTGAGTCCTATTCGGGTCAAAAACCCCTGTGTTTTGTTGTGCTCCGTGCTTCCGGCTGAAAATTTCATGCACCAAGGACCTCCTTCGGTCCAACCCTGTCGGATGCTGTGTGTTGTGGAGACGCGAGGCGTGGAGGAAGGGCCCAGGGAGGAGACGGGCGGGAGAAGCGCTTAAAATGGTGGGTGCGAGTGGTTGGAAGAGGGTGGTGGTGGTGTTGCCGCGGTGGTGGTTGCACGGGGGTGGTTTAGTCAGTGTGGAGGAGGCATGATGATGTGGAGGGGGAAGGTGGCGCCCGGGTTATGCCGTCGTCTTAGCGGCGGGAAGTGTGTGTGGTGGGCGGACGGAAAGGGAGTTGGGGGGTGGTGTGTGGAAGAGAGGATTAGGGTTGAATGGCGGGGGAGGGTGGTCGGGAAGGTGGCCCTGGTGGTGTTCCTCCGCGGTTTCCCCGTCACCCGAACCGTGACGGCTTCTCTTCGAGGAGTTGGGCGGAGGCTGAACGCGGAGAGAGAGAGAGAGGTCTTTCCGTGGAAATCCGAATTTGGGGAAAGACGTGGTTCGGTCCTCCTGCCTTCGGACCCACCTCTCTCGCGCACCTCCGTCACAATATCCCTGCCTCCCACCCCACTTCCTTCAATAGACCCTTTCTTTCCTCACAAAGGAAACTAGAGTGTTGAACAATGCCACCTTAATGACTTCCGTTTGTGAGAAATCGTGATCCCTAGAAATATATCTTTCCGAAAATTATTAAAAATATTTTGGAGGGGTAAAATGAAAAGCACCGCGTGTTGGAAATCCGGGCTCCTGTTGAAATAGAGCCTGAAGCTGAAGCTCAAATGTGTTCTGTCACGGGTTTGAAAAATTAGCCTCATCGCTCATATTTTTATAGCATTTACGCAGTTAACACGCTGAAGCTTTGTTGAATTTTTATGAAATAAGCTCTTTTTAAGAATATCTTGGGATAATCCTTGAGTAGTTTCGGTACGAGTGGTAATGTGTGTATTTTATCAATTCATGTTCTTGGAACTGGCCGTCAATCTTGAATCGCATTTCTGATCATTTATTGGGTGCGAAACTGAGGTAGGAAGGCCCATTATCGAAATCACTAAAGATACTGACTCGTTTCTAAATATCACTGCCTCTTCTTCTCTTAAGTGTCGTAATACCTATTTACGCGGTATTTGAATAGCCCGGTGTTGAGTAATTGACTGTCTACTCTCATGGAATTATCTGTTGTTGTGTAATGAAATGAAGAATGTTATAAAATTACTTCCTCTTTGACTTTAAAAAATGACTAAAATGAAGTATATTTTTACTTTTTTGGTGGAATTGTGTTTAAGTAATCTTTGGAAAAATAGAATTGCATATCACCTCATATTTTTTCCTAATTCGAGCGTGGTGCGACTGAGAATGAGAGAATAAGACTCTCAAGGAGGACCACAGTCGAAGGATAAATTGTGATTCACTTGCATGGACGTCATAACAGATGTAAATACAAAACCGTCGTGTCAGAGTGAGGAACTGGGCGGTCTGCAGTAGGGATCGGGGTCCTTTGGTTGCGATGAGATTAGGGAGCCTTAACCCCTTTTAACTCCACCCTTCCACCCCCCTCCCCCTCCCTCCCTACCTTCCTTCCTCCCTTGTCCGACCTCTCATGCAAATCAGTGTGGGAAACTGGTAACACCTCTCTCTCTCCGGAGGCCAAAAAGGGGTATTTCCGTTCTTCTCCCATCTCCGCCGTAAAGTGTCTCACTCGGGTTGGGCCGAATGAGTAAAGAGGTTCTGGGTCGCCGGGTGTTGTCTTCTGTTTGTCTCTCTGTCTTTGTAGGTGTGTCTGTGCGTGTGGAATGGGAAGCGTGGGTGCGGGTTGCTGCCCGGCCAATGTGACCCACGCTCTTGAGGGGGAGCGGCTGATGTCTCTGCTTTGTAAGGGACAAATGGAGGTGGAACTGGATGTATTATTAATCGCAGTCCGGAAAGGGGTTTTCGCACATAAACGTCGATGTTGGGAATAGTATCTAATATGAAACTGGAGAAAATAACACCAATGAAACTGCGTGGGCGTCTGCATGCCTTTGCTGAAATTTCTTGTATGCCACGATTTGGAGTCCCTTGTACGTAATAAGTCATAGGTTGACGTGTGTTGATCAATGACAGCGGAGCTCTTATCACCTCAAGTTCTCTGAAGTAGAATCTGTTTGACAGAATTAGGTAATACCGCCATGCTTCGTTTGAATGTAGGCGTTTCCACATTAATTGATGCCGTGGTTCTGCTAAAGTCTTTTTTGAGTATTAATCAACCCTGAGGTTGATAGCATAGTTGAGAGCTCGCCTCGTAATAAGCTCTTGGGCATATTACGTTTATGCATTCAGGATATGACGGTTCCTTCATACTAATTCCTGTGGACCAGGAAGTCGTTCCGCGATGTTGTTAGTTGGAGATTATAATGAAGCTTGAGCCTTATATAAAGATATTGTAACAACTTAGGTACAACTTCCCTTATTGTAAACATGCAATTGGTATGAAGCAACCCAAAGATATCGATGAACCCCCTGATTTATTGGCCAAGGCCACATTTACAACTATTTAAGTATTAACATGTGTGGCATTGATTTGGTCCTACCTAGAGATTCGTTGCGTAATGATAGGTTTCTGGAATGCGGATGACTTGCCAAATTAATTCATTCGGAGGGTTAAGGCGTTCTTATTGTAAAATCATGGATTGCATTGCTTTCGTTCGTTTCCCTTCGGGAATCGCACTACCGTATTTCGGGAATATTTATTAATTTTTCAGTGTACTTTTCGAGAACGCGGTATAACAAGTTATGAAGTTCACAATATAATTTCGTTTTAAAAGTGAGAGTATTTTTGTAAATTATTTCGATTTCGTTATTGTAATGCCGGCATGTATATTATCTTCTAAGAATTTCCGAAAGCTTGGGCGATAGTTTCAGTTGCATGATTGCTACCTCCTGTGACTTATGCATTGCGAACGATGTGGTAATTTTATTATGCCAAGTTTTGGGAGGTGCAGCACTTGCGAGGTGAGACGTGCTCTCCTCGGCGCAGTGTTGCATCGCTTAGCGACGGCGCCCACCTGCCCAACCCTCTAAATCTCTGGATAGGAGAGCTCCTATCCTATCCAGAGCTTTACAACCCTCCCTTTTCCCCCTCCGCCCGCCATCGCGCAGTGCCGCCACCTCTTCCCAAATCCATCGGCGTGCCCATCGCGGTTGTGACGGGAGACAGGCAGCATACTTGCCCCCCAAAAGATGAGCTCTCACGTAACTTTGATGAGGGCTTCCCAAGTTGCGGGAACCTACAAGATCGGCGTGCGAGCATATTAACTGGGCGTTCTGCTTAGGCTCTTGTATGCACTCGTATGACATCTGCCCTAGTGATTATTTTGAGTTAAAATGGCCATGTAACCATTCGCCAGTCTTTTGATTTTATGTTCCTGCCGTTATTTCGGGGTATTTTATGGAAGAAAGAGAAAACGTCTTGGTAACGTACACGAAAATAATTACTCATTTTTTTTATTTAACCTTTCAGTGTTTTTGCATGATTTTACGTTCTTGATTTTGGTAACAGTTAATGTATTTTAATAAAGCGCAAGGTTTCGCCGATCCTTCTGTCGGCTTCGTCAGTCGATAAATTATTATTGCCTGACGAAGGCGGCAGATGGGTTCGCGAAAGATCGCGCTTTATTAAGAAACAATTACTGTTATCAAAAGCAAGAACGTTAAATTAATTATTCGTATTATTATATTTTTTTAGAGACGTCCTAGGCTCGCACTCAATGTTGCCATGATAGGTTTGAGTCCCTTCGTTGCTCGTGATATATCTTTTGTATCTGTTTGCCTCGAAGACATTTATTTTTTCCTTCTTCTTGTCGTACGCCCCAGCATTATCTAATTATCCTGCTTCGTTCCAATTGTGCTTCCTTTTTTCTATAAGATCTCTGCTTAATAGATTCACTGAAAATTTCAGTGGTCTCAGTACCAGTTGTTGAGGAGAGGAAGCTTGTGGATGAGATTAGCGGAAGGCAGGAGATGGCAGGGAGCGGTAATGATGGTTTGCTGAAGGCCTTGATAGAGGGAAGGATGTTAGGCAAGAGGGGAAGGGTAAGAAAGAGAATAGGTTTTATAGACGGGATGAAGAAAGGTAGGACTTGCGTTGAGATGAAGAAAGAAATACTAGAGGTAGATAGGGCACTGCACGTGTAAGAGTCTGTTGGATATTCTCTGACTTTAATCGTAACCTACCTATAACCGGTAGATTACTCAGATGATCGTTTTTCGACGAAATTTATCGGATTTCAATACCCGCGACTGCCCAACGATCCGAAGAGATGTTATTTAATTTGGAGGTCGTTCAAAAAATAAAGAAAAAATATGAAAAATGAATAAGCGGGTTTTCCTGCCCTCACTCACGAGTCAAACACCTTTTGTAGTTCATATTTGTTCTTTCATTTCTCCTTTGACTCGCTTTTTTATGATAATCCATTTTAATTCGTATGACGGGAGTTATTGCATTTTTCCGTGAGGAACTGCGAGTTTTCTGTTACGGAAAAAATTTCGATCGTCTTTTACTGTCGATATTTCGCGAATGACGTTTATGTTGTTATTTGGAGCGTCCTCTGGCGTTTGGTTCGATGTTGTCTTTTGGTTTAGTGCGGTGACGGTGGTTCTTTTAAAGCAGGAGGCTGCGAATCTTGCACAGCATGTCAATGGCTTTACTTTCTTTAATATCCTCGAATTCAAGAACTCTGAGGTATAACTTTACGCGATGATATTTGTTGTTATTGATGAATAAACAACTGCGGAAGATTGATTGACTTTTACGTGAAAATCCGATGACACTATCCATTTCCCCATCAGGATACGGAATGCTTTGTGGAAATCTTGGGTTCTCGATGGCTAGATTGCACATAAAGTTTTGTTGTGGTCAAGAGTCAGGATTACCGTGACAAATCTCCTCCACTGCCGTGATGTTAACTACAGGGCCGTCGGGTTGAAGGGCCAGTGAGTGCTCTAGCCACCATACCTTTAATTAACCTGACCGTACCTGATAATTTGCTTCCTTCAGTGTCTTGAACATCACATTATCATTTAAGCATATTAGATAATATTTGTAAATCGTTATTATGATTATTTTTATTTTCTGAATTTTGTATCCTTCAGTGTCCTGGCTGATTAATAATTACGTTTCGGTGTTGTCAACGTGACAATTGTTTTGTCTTTGCCCTCTAGCTGATTTAGTTACCACAGTTTTATGTAATTTTTTTTATTTATGTTAGGTATTAGTTGCCCCATGGTGGCATGTATTTTGAATTTATGTTCCAAGAGACTTTGTTCCCAAAACAGTGAAGTTGTTTCTATTCTATTCTGCCTACCTTATGACTCAATCATCACATTGGCTTGTACGAATTCATTTGGAGATTCAATGCAGCATTAGTGAATGTTGTGGTATTGTTGAGAATTCGTTTATAATCATTGCTGAATTGGTCTTGGAAGTACTAACAATGAATTTTACAAGCTTAATTGCCGTCGTATTACTTGAAAGTTAAACTCGGTGTTAATGTGCGCTTATTTTTTTAAAGTTGTTGATAATTTTATTTATTGGTACGATCCGTATTGAAATTTGAAAGGTTTTCTAACTTGATGTCCCCGCGGCCAAGGGCGGCCAAACGACTGGAAATCCCGCAGCCGCTGGCTCCACCGACGGGAAATTCGGTTTGTTTGGAAACATGTGGGCGCGGGTGGTTTTTCCGGATGATGTCATCTGCATTACACCCCTTCTCTTTGGACAGGGACTGGATCGCGCATCGGGGAATTGATTGCCGCGGATAAAGCCGCGTCGAATCGTGAAAGGTGCAACCCTAAGCTCACGTTCAATGTTTTCCGTTTTGTGGGTGGAATTTTTGGTACAACATACTGAACGATTGTGTACAGCTTGGAAAATTTGCCGCCTTGAATAGCCTGGTGTTGTCGCTCATTTTAATTTTTCCTTCCGTCATTATGGAATTGCAAGTTAAGTGGTGAAGGCAATCATAATATATTGGCAGTTGAACATTTATATTTTTCAAATAGGTTACTTTGCCACAAAATACTAAATGGTTAAAGTCAACGATGTTCGGTTAGGAAAGTCTCGTTTGACTCATGCCTAGAGAAGATATCCCGAAGTTTTAGCCCCAAAAAGTTTGGAGCATCCTCTGTGTGCTATCGCTCATCCCGCTGAGGATATTCAGAATAGGAAACGTCGAGAATGACGAACTGGGAAATGGAGAACTACGACTGAAACAATTGAAAGAGACCAAAAGAGAAGAACTATTAAGATTATTAGCAAATCCGAGATTGTTTATGTAGCAATGAACCAATTTGATAGATGCAAAAGAAGCCTGAAACGAAATTAGTGAATCGGAGGCAGTTTGGCCAACCCTAATGGAAGCGGCTTGAAGAGGATGTATCAGGTCGTCACTGTGCTACATTTGTGGACCACCTATTTCATTGTTATTTCTGTCTGTTACATACTCCATGCTTTCAACTCTTCTTTGAATTTTATGTCCATTCTTTTTTATATATTATTCAACATATTTAATATAAATATTGTTTTTGTCCTTCAGGCATAGGTATGTTCGAATGAAGCATTTCCATTCTCTTTTAGCCTTATTCCTGGTAATAGATTTCTTCTTAAACGCGTTTAATCTGATGAAGAGTGTGCTGGGATCTAGGTGCTATTAAAAAAATAACAACTTCATGGAAGGAAAATGGAAGTTCTCAGTCCCTCGCTTGGAGCGGCGATTTAGTGCTCTCGCCCAAATGAATAGAAAATCAAGTAGGAGAGTCTGTCGCGCACGATCGCCGTTTTATTCCGTGAAAGGGAATAATCTATCGCGCGATCAATCCCGGCGCTCGGCGTCCCTCTTCCCACCACCTCCACCCCCGATTCTCTCTCCCCCCTCCCCCTCTCTCCTCTGTCTCTCTCCACTAGCCCACTGCTGGGTGCTAAACCTTCTCCCCCAATTCGCGGATCTGTGTGGGGGTGGGTGGGTGGTGCTCTCTGCTTTGATTCCAGTCCGAAGAGCCCCGAAGGAGACGAGGTGGGGGAGGCAGGAGGGGGATTAAGGGGAAGGGGGGATGAGGAGTGGAGGCGGACGTCCGGCCGACGCGACTGCGTGTGTTTATTTGTAGCGCACTTTTGTTTATTCCTGTCACCGAGTTACCAGACCGGCCATGCCCCCCGTGCACCGCCACTCCCACACCCCACCCCTCCTCTCACCCCCCCCTCTTCGTTTCCGGGCCATGGGACCGTTGCCCGTGCACCGCATACACCGCGACAGTTGTGCGCGCATACTTGTCCTACCCAAATGGGAGATTGTTTGTACGTGCGCGCCCGTGTGAGTGCTGCTGCGCGATTCCTTTTTTTTTTACATGTAACATACACACATTAATAAAATGTGGCTCGTTTTCCTTTCGGGGGGAGGATTTGGGGGGAGGGAGGGTTTGCTGTTTTCCGTGCATGCAAATGCTTCTTCCTCTTCGTTCTCTTCTCCTTCCCACTCTTCTCTCCGTCCTTCTCTTTCCCCCCCGACAGCAGAGTATCATCCCCTCCCACAACATCCCACTCACCCTCCTGTTTTTCCCTTTCCAGCTGACCCAATGCAACGTTGCACACTTGCGGGATTGGATGAGTGTGGAACAAAACTGGCTTGTCGGTTCCGAAATCCCTTAGCCGCGTAGGAAAGGGGCGAAAAGTTAAAGCGACCGAGAGAGATCGGTTTTTGTTTCGGGATTCCGATTTTGATTTCCGGTTATTTATGGCTGTTCTACCGATTAAAGCTAAGTTGGGGTGGACATACGTACAACATGCTTCGCTTTACACGTTGATGTGTTTTCTCGATTTCATAGCTGTGCTTGGAATGCTTCCCACCTCTCTCATTAATGCTTATGGTTGTATAGAGATTAACATAAGTTTTTAAGGCCTTTCAAGTACCTTTACCTCGTTTTCTACAGCCGCTGACTCCAACTATTTCATATCATTTCCTTCTCCGGCTTGGCATATTTGTTTAATGCCTTCATCTCATTCAAAAAGTTATTATATTTCTTCCTCTTTTTTGGGGTTAGGTGGAAGAGAAGGCTCCTGATGTCTTAATCTCGGCACACAAAATATATCAATCTTCTTTAGCTAACCAGTTTTCTCCCTTTTATCTCGGCCTTAAACTATTCGTTGCCTCCGTTGAAATTCACTTCTTCTTCACTCAACGCACGTTTTCCATCCTTGGAGATGAGTTTTAAGGAAATAAGTGGAACGGGTGAAATGTGCTTGGACACTTGCTAGTTGTTTTAATTTAAGTTGGACGCAACCTATCTCCACGGCAGAGCACTATGTATGGAAACAGGTAATCGATTCTAAATGATTATGCCGAGTATTATCCGATCCGAGTATGCCGATCATATTCGCATGGAACGCATTCTTTCCGTGATAAGTATTAATAGTACGCTGATGTATGTCTTATGAATTCACTATTTTTCCATGACGTTTTTTGTTAATTTTTAGCTCTCACTATTGCATTTTTTCTGGTATTTTTCCCTATTTTGCTGTCTAATCATAGATTATCTTTTGCTCTTTCCAGGTGAGTTAACGGAGTGTCCTTACGGGTGTCGCCCCGGTCTGGGTCATCGTATCGTGAGTACAGGAGCCTAATGGTATTCCCGAACTTGCAATTGCCGCTACCAAAATATTTATTGGTTTTAATCCATGAGTAGCACGTAACGTTGTTTCATTTAATATCTAAGTTTCGTTTTTACATTTTTAATGGTAAGAAAAATCGATGGTTGTAACTACCAGTGAGATCTGCTATCCTTTTAGAAAAATAATGACACTTATTTGCTGTCAAAATCGTTATGAAATTTGAGTCTAAATTACTTTTTGAATGAATTTGGGGAAAATTAATTTAAAATTCTCACCAAAGACGTTATTGTAAGCCTCTTCTCTTTTTTTTAATTATCTCTGCTACGAGCAATATTTTGGAAATGATTCCAAACGTGGGAGCCTTGTAAAATAAAACGAAACTAATTCGGAGGAAAGGCGTTGCGTCATTCTCCCTTTTTATTTTTCTTTTTAGTTTTCCTTTTTTTTTAATCGTCTCGGAATACTTAAGGCATTCTTTTCCTATTTAGCCAGAGCGAGCTTTTGTTGATGATTTAATATATATTTTCCTCAAAGAGAAAGACTAAAGGGAAGAGCGAAGCGTATTCTCGTCCGTTGCCCTTTGAGTGTCATCTGCCCCCCCTGGTGGCCGCCGACAACACCGTTGCGTGGATCTCTCCTTTAGTGGCTAATAAGACTTCACGAAACAAGAACAACCCACTTTGCTACGCGTCCCTCGAGCTGTTTATCTCGCTCGTTTATTCGCGCTGATTTTTAGCTTTCTCTATTCACTTTTATGACATACCTTCGCTGAGTCGTTTTTTTTCTTCCCCTCTGCCAAAATAAAGAGCTTTAAAGAATACAAAACTTACATAGAACGTATATAACCTTGTTTCGACATCAATTGTTTATCTCTCTTTAAGAAATGCATTTCCGCTAAAATGTTTTGTAAAAGTTATTAAATGAAGTGAAAAAAGCGCAAAATGTTTTTTTATCGCTGATTAAATGAAAATTAACTATATTTTAAGCATATTTTTTGTGATAACCCTTATTCTTTAGAGTAATTAGTTACACAGTTTAATTTCAAGTTTTGGAAGAGAAAATTCTTGTTGTCGTGACAGTTAAAAGTGGCGCGAAAGTTAGCATTTTTAACTCGAAATAAATAAATATTCGTTGAAGATTAGTTAGCTGCTATCCATATGGAAGGATCTAGCTTTTCATCCGGAATTTATGTCTCAGATGGCTGATAGGTGATCGACTTGGATATTATCCCTGGATGGGTGGCGTTTTGGGAGTTATTTCACCGTTTCGTCGGGCGATACTTGTACGTGCTTTGTGATCTATTGGACAATGCAACGTGATCCTCCATTGTGCCCTTCAAGCTTGTCCCAAAATCAATGGCGGTTTACCTCTATTTTTAGGTATCTTACCTGCCGTGTAATTAATCCCGCCTAACCTTGGGTCTTTCTTCCTCTCCGGTAGATATTGACTAGTGCTAATGGAACTGTAATAAAAGCATTGGAACTGAATATAAACTTTAAAATGAGTAACATAAATAAACTGCATATGCACTTCTACCTAGCCAATTTCACAGTACTCTGCTTGCTTAGTTTTTTTCCTGATTGGAATGCTTAGTTTTTTTCCTGATTGGAAGTTTTAGTAATCAATATCTTGCTCCAAACTCTCTTGCTCCAAACTCTCAAAACTAACCCAGGTTTCTCTTGGCAGCATTGGCGTGAAGCGAGCTTCCAAAAGCAACTGCTTTGAATCTCGGATCAAGTAACGTGGCTAAAGAGTAAATAGGATGTGTCTCGACTCGAGCGAATTTTCTGTCCACCTCGTCTGTGAGGGTTTTCTTCACGTGCTTGCAACCCGCGTTACTGCATCAAACTGACGTGTTTTCTGCGAATGTTATGAAAATTGTTAAGACAAAACAAAATCGTATTTCGTACTTTTAATGAGATTCCAAATTCAGTATTGCTTACCTCCTTCATATAGGCTACCAGAGGGATTACTTTGCTAACGGACACATTGCTGTCAGTAGAAACCTCAGCTGTTACGCGGGCCAATGGTCCAAGAAGTTTTTTGACCTCGGTTAACGTTTCTAGCTCGTCTACAGATAGCATGGGTGGAGGCTTCCTTTTTGTACTCTTATCTCTTGACAGTTTAAATAGGACTGTGCCGATCATATCTGACAGCGAGAGAAATCTTTCCAGCATCCAGTAATAACGGTCATGAGATATTGGTTCAACTTAATGGGTACGTAAAGTTAGCTCTGGTCTTGTTTTGAGTTAAAATAATGGAACTCTCATGAATTTGTTTCTCGTTTATTCTCTACTAGAATTTAAATGCTGGCGTGGTGATTATCCGGAATGTTGCTCCTATAATGGGGGCTTTGAGCTGTTTGGGATCGATTTGATTTACAATCGTGAAATTCCTATTTCTGTAGCTTTTGTTTGATTATGCACTAATTAAATTACCCTAGCCTGCGGTTCTCAAGTTGGAGGACGCGCTTGATGGTTTTAAGTTCAAGCGATAAAAAAACAATGGTGGTAGTGTGGCAGGCATATATTTCTTCACTGCTAGTGGCTCACCTGATAGGGGTACAATATATGATAATGAACCACCAAAAGGGAGCGCATGTCGACAAAGGCTTGGAATCACGGAACTACACCTGGCGCTGAGTGAACACTCCTCGTTGGACCAGGGCTGTCAGACCAACTGTTTCATAGGGTTCAATTTTTGCGGGTCGGATATCCGTGTCTTTTTTCGTTCTCCGTTCGTCCACTACACTTCTCATTCCCTTAGTATATCCCTTTTTCTCCATTCATCACCTTTCTCCGATTCTTCCCACCCTCCTCCACATAATTCGCCCCCCCACCCCCTTCGTCAACATCCCGTCGTTCCATCAGCACGGCGCGTTATCTCCGCACCCATTATATCTTCCTGTATCTCTCTCTCTTTTTCCCACACCTCCTCTATACATTCTCCTGTTCCGCTCCCACCCACCCGCCCTCCCGTGGCTCCATCCACGGATCCACACGCCTACGCACCGGGCCCCAAAATCCCTGCCAATCTATCCCCCCCCTCTCCCTCCCTTCCACCGCCCACTGTTCCCTCCCTTCTGCCATCCCAACCCCCTTCCGCTACTGATTTAGCTTCAAACCCCATCCCCCCCCCCCCCTGGTCCGGATATTTTATGGGCCGTGGTGCGTGGTAGCTATATCTATCTCTGCGCCTTTGACAGCTTCAGGCTCCGGGTGGTGGGTGGGACGCTGTTTGGCCCGGTGGAATAGGGTGTCGGATATGGAGGTGGATGGGTTTTGGGATTAGGGTGGTGTTAGAGGGGAGCTACTCTTCGGAGTTGGTTCGGAAAACTCGGGGTTTGGTGTGTCGGGGGCGAGGAAGGTGCGTCGGGAAACATTTTGCAAGATTCTAGGGATCTCTGGCGGATGGGGGGCCACCATGGGGGTTGACGGGAAGGTTGGGGCATAGCGGGAGGTTGTCGGCTAAGCTTTATTTTTTCCATATTTTTTTTAAATGCCACGGATTCTCCGGTGTAACCACCACCGTCGGTAGGGTAGGCCGTGAAACCTTTCCTTCCCCCATCCCGAACATCATTCCAATCATCGCCCCGAAACAATAACAAGGATAGCCGCGGGAAATCGTCACCTCACCCCTCTACTCCTTTGTGTTATATCGACCTCATTTCTCTCCCGTTCTCTCTCCCGATCTAAGTTTTTTTTTAAAGTTACGTGTAACGTGTTGTGTGCGTATGAGGGAGAGAGAGAGGGAGTATATTTTTTTCACATTCGCTTCCGACGGGGGTGAGCCGTGTAACAAAAATTCAATTGCCTTTTGTTTCGCATCATTTTTTTCCTCAGCCCACCCTCCTCAGCCCACCCTCGTCCGCCAGCTATCTACCCGCTCCTGCCATCGCACGGCTGTGGATGTGCGTCCGTGTCCTTTCTCACTCCTCCCCCCCTGCCCATCCTCCCCCGCTTACGCGTCGCACCTCCCGCGGTCTGGACCGGTCTCCCCCCCCCCCAAAAAGGAAGCAACGAAGCGCTTAATGGCGCGCTTTGCTGTGCTGTGGTTGTGGGAGCAGCAGAACGGAGGTGGGAGAGAAGCGCGTTTGACAAATACAAAAGAGTATATAATCATTCTCATCTAGAAGAATTATTATATGGATTACTTTTGCATGAGATTAGGGGAAGGCGGGGTAGGTGGCTGGAAGCGGTAATGAGGGGTGATGGTTTGCTGAAGGCCATGATAGAGGGGAGGATGTTGGGCAATGGGGAGAAAGAGAATAGGTTTTAATGGACGGGATGAAGAAAGGTAGGACTTATGCTGAGATGAAGAAAGAAATACTAGAGGTAGATAGGGCACGACACGTGTAAGAGCCTGTTGGATTTTCTCCGACTTTCATCATTATCTACCTCTAACCAGTAGATTACTCAGATGAGATGATGATATAATAGTTCGTGTGTACTAAGGCGTACATAGGCATGTATTTCCAATCCTTTTGTGTGGGTCCATTACATTTCCGATGTAGATGGCGTTGTAGTAGGGTAACGGGGTGGTCGTGATTCGTTATGGCTGAGATGAAGTTGGGACCAAATTGGGGTAATCAAGATCTTTTTGTGCGGTCCCATGAGTTAAACTGTTTCATTTGTTTTCCAGTCTTTCTTTCTATCCTATTCCCCTCCTATATCAGTGTTGCCGTTGAATATGAACCTCTCAAGCGTTCGGTTGACGTCGAGTCAATTACTTCAGTCTCTCCGCGATTTCATAGCTCTCGGTCATTCACATTAGACGTCCACTTCATTGCTGAGCTGAACTAATGCTTCGGGAAACATTCTCGGAAGGCAGAGTGGAATTGGTAATCACAGGATTTGGGACTTGCGTAATTTTTCTTCGGTGTTTCAGAGGCGGCGCGCCGTGTTAAGATCTTATTGTTTGAATACGGCATAGCTTTGGCCTCGAATCGGCAGTATTTCCACAGGGTATGGGGATATGCTCGAGCCTTGGCTGTTATATCCGGCCCTGTGAGTTTCTCAGCTCTGGAGCAGGCAAATATTTTTAGTTTTGGGTTTTGCTTTCAGAAAGGCTTTCTTGTTTCCGGCTCCTCTCTGTCTTTATTGCCATATTGCCATTTATCCTTGAGAATCGGCGACTCCTCTTGCATCAGTTTAGCTTTTTGCGCTTCGGAACTTCCTCGGAGTTGTTTTTTTGTCGCAATTACTCCTCCTCAAGTAACCGTCTAACTTCTGGTGTTATTGTAGTTTCGCTCCTGAGGGATCAATTTGGGTTTCATTTTATAGCTTCTGTCATTTCTTTCAGAAATCGCGAGACTCCATCTCTGAGAATGCTCGATTATCTCTGAACGCATTTGGTTTTGCTTTGGAATACAGAGATGCTACGCATTGCCTCTTATACGTTTGCAGCGAAATCGTGTTATTTCCAGAAAAATACCAGTTTTTCTCTGTGATTTTTATTACCTTTTTCGTATCTATGGAATTAACTCATATTCAATAGTAACTCATAAATAACGTAGTCAACTCATAGTTTTCCATGCCAGTTGGGAAATTATCTTTACGTGCATGTGGGCCAGTTTGAAAAGAATATGGTGTGTCGATTTCCTCCAGAAATTCCTATACTGGGGTGATGCAAGAGTGGAAAACGAATGGTATTCGATATTTGAAGCAATTGTAACTTTCTGACTCGATAGAGAGCCAAAGTGAATGAGGTAAAAAAAAATCCTGAAAAAAATGAAGCAATAGAGAGAATTACAGAGATACGTATAAGACAACTTGTCGAACTCTGAATCTGGATAGGATACAGCGTAATGCGAAAAAATGGTAAAGGGTCAGAAAAGGAAGTGTAAACATGGCAAAAATAATGCAAGCATATATTGACCAAATAGAATTGGCTGAATTGGCAAACAAAACGAATTCAATTGCAAGGCGAATGATTTTTCCTCTGTGGAATATCGCACTTCTGTGCACTTGCGGGTGACTCCGTAAAGGTTACTACCGTAGCTAGTCCCGGTTTCTTAAAAAAAATTCTCCAAAAAAAATCCGTGCCAGAATATTGTAGATTACATCAGACCGCTGTATAAAGGGGGATTTTTATATTGCTTGCCTATATTTCGATATATTTTTTTCCATGTTTTTATTAGAATTTAAAAAAATGGCCATCCGCTGGAAAAAAATACGGCTATATTTTTTTTCCTTTCCAAATAAGAAATAAGTTTTTAATCGTTTTCGTACTTGGAAAGTTTTTATGTTGATACTGAATCTTTTCGAGTGTGCATTGAGTGATTGGCGAGGCTTTTGATGGTCTACCGGGGTGATTGCAATTTTGTGTGACACTTGGTCTTTTGTGAACTCGTTTTCCTATTCATTCCTTTTCCTTATCCCCCATCCCATCATATCTTAGCGGTGCCACCCTACTGGCTGGTATCTTAACACTACCACAGGCAGGTGTTAATGTGTTTGCTTGTGCATATATGTGATGGTTTGCCAGTAGGATACATCATCTCAAGGCGGCTTCATTGGGTGTATATTTCTGTGTGTTTCCTTGATGGTTGGTCTGCCTGTTTGTCTTTTCCTTATCGAGGAAATGAACTGGTAATACATGGTATTTTACGTTTCATTGTAGTTTGAAATGATGGGTGAAAATACCAACGTCTTATTATTTTTTGACGATATAGGCTGGTAGGGGGTGGACAGGTGATCTTTAGGAAAGTTTTTTTTACCGATCCGCAAAGGATAATCGAAGTATTCCTTTGTGGCCTATATAGTTTAGCATTTCTCTGAAACTAGGTGTGTACATTCTTCCGGAATTACTCTTGGTTCACTTAATGGGACGATATATCTATCACCATATGCGCCTGAACATTTCCCCGTCTCTGATCCAGGGTATCTACTGTAGACTGTTTCGAAAACTTGAGAATATTCTCGCGATTTCCGCCTCTGCCGATTCCAGCCCTCTGGCCATTAGAGTAGGTGGTGCACATGGTGCACTCTCCGTTGAAGAGGAAATGGCGTTGACGTGTGGGCGATGTAGGACGTGGCCGCTTTTGTAGGCGTTGGAAAGGCGAGGGAGGCGGTGGGGGGGGGGGGATGGGGTTGTGTGTGGGAGAGGAATCGCTCAAATACGCGTCGGGGGTGGGTTTCGTGTAGATCCGAGGGGATGTTTCTCAGTTTTTAATGGGGGAGGAGATGGCTGTTTTGTAGGGGAGGAACGGGCGGCACGGAGGGAACATATTCACTCCCCTCGCCTGTCTCTCATACCCTTGGTGTTTTTGCCATCGTCCATGTTATACGAGCTTATGTTTTTAAATATTTTGAGGTTTTATGCTCTGTTCCTCTCCCCATTACACCGAATGTTTGCGGGTCATCCTTCGCGGACTGGAAACTTGCTTCCACGGGCGTTACCCTTCCTTCCACGCCTCTCTCCATCCAATCCACTCAGATTTTTGTTCTTGACAATGTGTCGCCATTCCCGGAAAATATTCTCGCCGTCACTTGCTGTTGAATCTCCGTGGACCTGACTGCACTCGTACCTATGCCTTTCTAGTTTTCATCATCGTTGTCCGTTTTTTGTGACTAAATGCTTTATCGTTCTTACTTTCGTAGGTATTCCGGTAGTTTTAATTCTATCTTTTGGGAACTCTTTTATGTGTAGAGCTTTGAGGAAGTCATAAAAACAGTTGTTTGGTATTTCATATTTAATTGCTATAACCATAGCTTTTACTCCTGTTAATTTAGAACCAAGTGATAAAAATAAATCCGAATACGGAGGAGAAAACAACACTGCTCTTCTACATAAAATATTATTATTACTTTACCTAGGTTTTGCAGCTATGCCGCATCTTCAGGAGTGTGGTGAAATTTTGATGAGGAATAGCAGTGTTGTTTTTTTCTCAAGTCTTCATGGTGGAAATATTCCACGAAGTC
Organism: Pyrrhosoma nymphula; assembly: GCA_963573305.1. Classification (NCBI taxonomy): domain Eukaryota; kingdom Metazoa; phylum Arthropoda; class Insecta; order Odonata; family Coenagrionidae; genus Pyrrhosoma; species Pyrrhosoma nymphula. The sequence goes on from OY754330.1 coordinate 163,135,231, forward strand.
AAGCCTGAAACCGTCTCCAAAATAATTGTGTTTGTGAGTGAGTAGACCTGAGTTTCAGGATAAATAAAAGAAACTGGATTAAATGCTGCTTTATCCTTCGTGCTGTCGGATTCATCTCAACTTTCATGATTCATTATTTCGCCTAGTTATGCACTTGATTTCTAATCAATTTGGCTTTAACACAACTAGATGCGCCTGAGAATTCGCATAATGGAGCGCACTGTGCGCTTGATTTCTCTTCTACGTCGTTAGCTCTTCACAAATATTCGTATGTCCCCTCGTGTCGTATATTCTCCTTCAGTTTGTAATGCAATATTTTTTAATCGTGTTGCAAAACTCGTGCGCGGATATTCTCACTCCTCCTCGTCGTCACCGTCGGTCAAACTAGCCGGCTGCAGTGGTACAAAGTATTCACGCGTAAAAATTGAAACACGTCAAGATTTATTGTCAGATTGTGACACAGATTTGCATATAATAAATCATATATACGAAAGCTACCCTTGTATCACCTTTGGGCCCTAGGAACGAATCAGAATTCATAGACTCACCATTCATTACACCTTCTCAAATCCTTGCTATGGTGAAGCCAAAACATAACATATCCAACAATGATATATGATAATTACGATAAATAATAGTTGGTGAGGAGAGGAAACTTGTGGATGAAATTAGGGGAAGGCAGGGTAGGTGGCTGGAAGGGCTAATGAAGGGCGATTGTTTGCTGAAGGTCGTGATGGAGGGAAGGATGTTGGGCAAGTGGGGAAAGGGAAGCAAGAGAATAGGTTTTATGGACGGGATGAAGAAAGGTAGGGATTGCGCTGAGATGAAGAAAGAAATACTAGAGGTAGATAGGGCACTGCGCTTGTAAGAGTCTGTTGGATTTTCTCTGACTTTTATCATTCCCTACATGTAAATGGTAGATTGTTGTAATGAATGATGCATGAATGTGATAATTATTTGCGAATAGGCGTCCGTGCACAAAATGACATATATCGCTAGCCCTTTCATTTCATTGGCGTTTAATTAGAATTTCTTAGACCCAACTGTAATCTCTTTCACTCTTACCCGTGGTGTGAGTCCTCCGTAGGTCCAGCTGGGTTCACTGGCGTTCACTCGATTGTGGTCCTCCACGTCTGGTCAATCACGAGTACGCTGCTGTAGCTCAGCGCTCGTCGATTGGTGTCCGGCCCTTGGGGTGTTCCTTGTCTGAAAAATTTCTTATTTCGCTTCTTATTGCCTTTCTTTCTCTACTTTCTTATTTGCGCGATCGTACGACGCGAGCGCGTCTCCCCTAACCCATTCTCAGTATGAAACCTTCGACGCGTCCACACACTATAAGATTTCCTACACGAGTCCCCGTTTTTCTGCTAATTAGCTTTTTGCTCCCCCCCCCTATATAACTACTATGCCTCTGTTAGTGTAATTGTTTGCGGTCGTGAAGCGGTAAATTCTAGTTTTGAGTCAGTCAGTTCAGCGGCTTATGGTTAAGAATTCGCCGAGTTACCTAGTAAGATGACGGTTTCGCCTTCACCGAGAGGATTTAATCATTAAACTCAAGGAACAAAACAGGGCATGCACCCTGGTATGAAACAAGCTGATGTGAATGGCTCTGAACAATATTTAACATGAATTATGCCGATCGTCATATATTACCACTTCGTCGTATTTTGATGTATCCCAACTTTACCAATATATTATACTGACTGTTTTAGGTCATCATTTGGTTCTTTGTGTAATGCACGACATAATTGCTTGAAATTTGAGATTTGGGTACAAATTTGATGAATGGAAAATCGTTTAATCATAAGATAGGAAGTTTAGCGGTAAGTATTTATCGTGTTTACCCCCGTGACACATAGATTGACGGCACCGGCAACGATGGTCTATCAATGGTAAGTTCGAAAATGTTCCTTGCTAGAATGAATTATAATTTTTTTCGTGCGCACACCTATTCAAATTTAACTTAATGAAGACTTTACTGAAGATTAGCAACTGACAATGAGTAAGAACTGTCCTTGAACATATGAATATTCTTAGGCGATTTAGATTATTTCCGGCATAAGTCATTTTTATATATTCGTGCTCTACTTGATAATATACGTGGTGCTAATTGATTTTCTCTGCAATCGTTTCTCTGGCTCTATGTCGAGAACCTTAGCTGCTTCCTTGAATGAAAAATACATGCAAATTTCGACTCACTCATTCAAGTGCATTTTCGAGTTTCTAATATTTTGTTATTTTTCGGTGTGTGTCATTGTTTTCCACCATTGCATATACGCTTTTTCATACTCGAGTAATTTCTGCTGGAACCTTAAATAATTGACGTCTCATTCGGTGTTTTGGTGATTTATAGCCGTGAGCTTCAAAAGTGTTTTAGGAATTATTTTGTGTTATGGCGTTCCGTCGATGTTTATGACGTGCGGCAAATTGGTTTTAGTGTTCGCTTGTCCGCGAAATTGAAATGGAAACTATTATTTTGTACTGTATTGCTACTTTCGTCATGCAATTTTGTTGATGTGTATATTTTGATTCGCTACCGTTAAACGTTTTATTAGCATCATATCAAAAGTCGAAATACCTCTCTTACGTTTAGTATTTTTCTCCGAGAAATAGATTCAGTGATTCCGCAATGGATGAAGAGCGTTGCCTGACCTAGTTTGTTGCGCTGTATTTGAGCGCAGGTGGATGTGCAGTATGCCATTCAATTACATTGAATGTCTATGAGTTGGCAGCAGCAGTGCCGTGGTAGCTATCGAGGCAGGGGTTGTCATTTGCATGAAGAAGCGTCAACCTCTTGATAGAAGTAATGTTAAAATCGTTCTACTTCCTACTGACGTGTTTATTGCATCAATTGATGATTAATCTTGGTGTTTTTTGCATCGATATATGGTGGCTTCAGTACAATGTCTCTTTCCACGTTGTCAATTTCGCCCCCGGCGAAAGCATAAAATTCGTCGCCCAAGATTTTCAGCCAGGTGAGCTGATGGGCAGTGGGTGCGTGAAAAATCGGCCCTCATTGGTGGAGCTGCCCCCCTCGAAACTTTCTTTCTCCCTTCCCACTCAATTTCTCGAACCGTCCTGTCGACCCTCGTCCCGTTCCCCGCCGATATCCCGGAGACCCTGTTAACCCCAAGCACGCCTCCAGACTCCTCCTAAAACCCTGGTGTGCATCTCGCGGCCCATCTCCCCGCTCTCAGCCTCCCTTCGGCTCCCCCCGATCCCCTCCCTCCCACCCCCGCCATCGTTCGTAAATCCTCCTCGTCTCTCGGGTTCGCGGGTCGGCAGCGGATAAGGCAGCCGGGGGACGGGCAGGGGGGGGGGGGGGTGGCGTGTGGGCGTCTGAGGTAGTGGCTGCCGGGAGATAAGGGGTCCTTTTTTCCGGAGGTATTGGGGCAGGAAGTTAAAGGGGGCTTTGAGGTGTGCCCGTGAGGGAGTTGTAGGTTTTCTTTGTCCTCGGCTGTAAAGGGAAGGCGAGTCATTTCGTGGGCATCCGTGGCGGGGATTTGCGTCGAGTGATGTCCTGGTTATGATTTTGATATCATTGGTGTTCCTCTGAGAAAAAGTAGGTCTGCATGGACTTATGAAAGTTCCTTTTTATGCTGTGCTACGCTTACAATCACTTATGTTTTCGCATTTTATTCTGCTGTTTACACTGGTCACCTCTCTCCAGTTTAAAAAATAATTTTCTTCTAATCGTCAATTTCCTAGCATTCTCCCCTCTACAGCGGTCTGCTAGGTGGCATAAATACCTAAACTGCTATACCCACCTAATCTGCCTTTTCCTCCTCTTCTTCTTCTCCCCTTCCATTCGTGATACTTCTTCATTTTTCCATTTCCTTGTCGTCATTTCTCCATCCTTTCCTAGGTCTCATATTAAACGCATCCAATTCCATGATGTTTAGGATATTAGCACTCTCTTGCTGGTTAACGATTGATTTTTTGTCTACACGATCCTCCTGATGAGATTGTATTCGTAGATGGTTCTGTACGAGTTGCTGTGTTCTATCTGCTGTAGTTAATTCTTCCTATTTCCATGATTAGCTAGCCCTTATTTATTCTGGAGAATGCCGTCTATATCTTTCTTATAATTAATCTTCACCACTAACTGCTCGCATTGGCAAACGCGTCAAATGACGTGTGCAATCTCTTAATTGGTACGCTAACTAACACCTGGTTTTCAGAAACCGAGATCGTACGCATGGCTAATATAAATATAATGGGTTAGGTGTCAACGAAGAGCAGAATTGTGTCCAGGCTGATTCGTTTCATTTTATCATTGATTTACTATGATTCCAGAATCACTTTTCCTTCCCTCCCTAACCTCCGCTCGCGTCGCTGTTATCCATTTCTTCCTTTTTCACCACGGAAAGTGTGACTGTCGCCTTTGCTTCAGCTGCTGAGCTGCAACTTTGTTTATCGCTCCCGGTTTACTTTCCAGCTTCTCCCTCAGCCTCTATCACCCCCATGGTGGCGATAAAAAAAGCTTGTTTATTTCCGAATAATGCAGGGTCTGCTTTCTTTGTTGAGTTAGGAGTGGTTCTCTTCTGTAGTCCCTTACTCTCCCCCCTCCCCACCTTCGCGACTCTCGCCCCGTCCTTCCCCTCCCGCATCCAAGGCTTCACCCTCTGCTCCTGGAGATGCCATTCCATTCAAGTTCGGCAGCTGTTGTGGCCGCCCACCATATCTCACCACAGTTGGATTTAACGTAGATCTCTGGTTATAAATGACCTGGATCCGGTAAAAGGACATTTAATGTTGTTGACACTTAGCTCCGGCCGTCGTATCGGAATGATGATGATAGCGGTATTAGTCACGTACTCTGTTGTTGTGACAAAGGTTTAGTTCTCAGCAGTAGCTACCCTTACGTTAGATGACATGATGTTTTTTTTTTACGTTGATACTCTCTCCTTGCAAGAAATAAACGATTGGCAACCGTTAGGTTTTGATGGTCTCCTGAGGGTAGGTGCATAACGTAAATATATCTCGTGTGTGTTTCCTGTACTCCGGTATCAAAAGAGATGGTCCTAGCGAATATGCTCCAATAGTGATGGCGAAATACTTCAATATTATGCTTTAAAAATCAATCTTGTCGAGGAGAAAGCGATTCCAATTGGAGTCATCCTTTTAAGGAGCATGGGAATCCTTTGGAATGCGATTCCTTTAATCATGTCCACCTCGTTACGCGCGATGAATCATGAAAAAGTCAACACCTGGTCCGCTTGGGCCTTATTTAAAAATGAATTATGCGAGCCTAATTAATTAAATCCGTTCTCTTAATTGGGACTTGTTTTAAGGAGATTTTTATTCCCTTTTCACCCCCTTTCTATTCACCCACACACCCATTCACTTATCTCGTTTTTATGTGATTTTTGACATAAAACTTTTTTTTTCGCACCCCACCCCCCTTCATCCCCGACCACCGTCTCTCATCTCCCCCAGTATCCTCCATACGAGTCGCCTTTATTCCATCACCACCCTCCCCCCCTGCCATACGTCCCTCCCTCTCACCCCCATTCCTCCTCCTTCGCCCCATTATGATCCCAATTTTTTCCCTCCACATAATTCAATTCTCTTTTCTCCTCCCCCCGCCCTCCGTTCGGCCATCCGTCATTTCTGCCCCCTCCCTCCCTCTTTCCTTCCTCTCTTACCTTTCCTCCCTTTTTTTCCACTTTCCCACCCCCCCCCAACTCCATTCCCAGCCTCCCCCTCAACCCCGGCATCCTTTGCAGCGTCTGTTCTTCCTCTCTGCCTCGTCACCGTCCATTTAATCTCACTACGTTTCTGCTCACCCCCTCTCCACCTCTTTTCTTCTTCCCTCTTTCTCCCCACCCCCCTTTACCACTCCATCTGTCTGCACTTCCCCCCCCCCCTTACTCCTCCCTCTATCTCCCTCACGTATATACTCGCCTCTCCCCCCCTCTCCCCCCCTCTCCCCCCACTTGATCTTCCCTCAATATTCCTCTCTTTTCGCGAGTAATTTCCTTTCTCGTCCCTATAACGCGTACGCTCTCCTCTTCTACCCCACCTCCCGCTCCCTCAGCTTCGCCCATCCTTCCCTTACCCCCCTCACACCCCCCCTCCCGACTTTTCTCTCCGGGGGGGGGGAGGGATATCTTCTTTCCTTTTTTGTTGCGTGTGTGTTTCGTAGCGCGGTGGGGTTTGATCCGTGACGGGCGACAGACGGACAAACGACCACTTGATTCCCGTGGCTACAACCGGGGACTCTGGAGCGATGGTATCCTCGATCATCAAATCAATCTTGAGGAACAGCGTGACGGATAACTGACGTAATATATTTCCAGCCGAGAGTAGAAAAGGAGGGTTCGTGAATCCTCCTTTGCTTGGTTCATTTTCTGCTGAATTCTATTATCTTCCCCTTTGGAAATGCTTCTGCTGGTGAATAATTATAAATTTAATAATTTTGCAACTGTTATTCTTTTCTCCATCCTGTTTCTTCTTCTTTCGCATCTGGTGACTTCGATCCCCGTTGAAAAATGACCGAGAAACTATTCGAAAAATAGGAAGTTTGCTGGCGGACTGGTTTTGAGTGTCTGGTGACAGTCATTGTATAGTTGCGACTCAGAAGCATAGTTAAAAAGGATCCCTTTTAATATCTCCGAAAAGGGAAATATTTAGTGTTTGCCTTAGTAAATTTAATTAACTAGAAGCTGGTTGGGCTCAGATCACCACGTGGTAAAGTTCAATTGCTTTTCTATGGTTTTATCGTTTCACCATTATTCGGTAAACGTTTCTGTAATTTATTTATATTAAACTAGCCTTCCAATTCTTCGCTGTGGCTAAGTCTGAAATGAAGTGAATGGGAAAGTAAATACCAGTATTCTAGCGAACATATAGTCACCGAGAAAACACATAATTCAATTCAATATCCTGCCTTGCGCTGCTGTGATTATGCTGTGGAAAGAATGGAAAGGAAGAAAAAAGATGTTTTGCACAGGAAATAATTTTTTATAGTAAAGATAGTTGATTGGCTACATGTATTGGTTGTCCGATTTTTGCATAAACATAAAGATCAGACGGTTTACCAACTCTGGAGCATGCGATGTATAATTTACCATGAGAGAAGTAATTGTTTTTTAAATTCAAACCGCACACTTGCAAAGATTGTCCTTTCGTTTTATCGATATTCATAGCGAACGCAAGGCGTTTTGAAAATTTATGTCGTTTGAAATTGAACGCCATATCAGTCGGAATGAGTGGTATTTGTGGAAGTTGTAAGTCTTCACCTTTATGAGTTCCAATCAGAATTGATGATGACAACGCCTGAAGAAGCAAGAGCTAACGCAATATGGCCGTTTGAACGAGCATTAGCCAGGATTAAGGATATTAAGAACGTTTTTCCAGTTCAACCTGGAGCGTCCTAAAAGTATAATTCACCCGATTGGTTGACCACAGCTTGTATCATGGTATAAAATGCTATCTTTTGTTCTGAAAGGAGTTTCGGTGTATTTTCTTGGACGAACAGCTGTAAGTCATTTCTGTTGTATGATTGCTCTCTGAGCAGTTCTCTGTCAAATGTTGCATTGATGAACCGATTTGGTGCTGTCATTCCCAATTGTGCCAACAGCTTTGCGCACATTGCAAGATAAGTATCCTCAATGAAGATTAGCGCTTCATTTTTTATTTCTTCTGTGCATTCCAAGCCATGATTTTCTGTTTCTTGACGCATTCTGTGCAGAATATCTTCGGCCATGTAGTCTTTGTATTTCTCCCACAATTTTACTGGTTGTGAGAGGGGACCATGTAGATAAAATAATTTCTAACAGCGTACGTATTTGAAATGAATTAGAAGTGGCGAATGAATCTTCAATTGACTTGTCCCAATGATCGTCGTTTTCCAGCAAATTAAGTGCCTTGCACGCACTCTGATACGTATTATGTTTTAATTCATCCACTTCGTAAATGTACACATGATGTTGGATAACGAACGGTAACCATAAATAAAAGCAATTACCGTCATTCAGATGTACAATGTATGTACTTCCTAAAGCATTCGATGAAAATATTCCAGGTTGTCCAACTACTGCTTTGCCACTCTTCCTTCTATCAAAATTCTTTCGTGCTGCGTTTCAAGTGTAAAGAGTCGGAATGTCTGCATACATCAAAGCTCTTGCAAAATCATCTGTTTGACATTTCAAAAAACGCTGTTATTGTAGTGCTCGGTGGATTTTTGCTCTGTCCTGTATGTTTTGTTTCGTGAAATACACTCTTTGTCCGTTTTCAAGATGGACAGCAAGATGAACGACAGTTGCATCCCTCTCGTGGATTGGAAATCCCCAAATACGCCACACAGTTTCATTGCTGTTGTTTTATCAGCCGATTTGATATTGAGAGATTTCGTCTAAATTACTTCTTGTTGAAACTCCAAACACTGCCATATCGCTGTCTTTGTTGAAATACAGGCATTTACAAATGTATTTTAGAGATTTCACAGAATTGCAATACTCAACGTTGATATGTGATTTGAAAGTTCTCGATAAAAGTGGTGAATACGAAATAAACTAACGATTATCGACTTCAATGTCATTTCCACTCACTTTTAAAGCAATTGCTATTGTATTGTCTTCTATACTTCTTCGTCAATATAGTGGGTAACCAGTAATTGTATCTTTTTAACAACTTGGGCGCTGTGCCCGGGATGCGTTGAAATGTCTTTTTCTTTTCACACATAGGCACAATTATACAAAGCAAAAACATTTACATGTACCAAATAAATTAAAGAAAATTATTTTTTGCGAATTAAATTAAATTTGAAAAATTAATTCAAGTGCTTGTGGATGTATAGTATTTTTGGTTTTACCGCCCGCCATCTGCAAAAACAAATAAAATTGTAGGCTGTCCCACTCGTGAGCATGCAACATATAATTGACCTTATGAATAGCATGGATTTTCCAGATTTAATCCACAAACTTGAAGCGAATGACCTTGTTTGAGAAGGCAAGGCGAAAGGGGAACTCTAGTCGGTTGACTACAACTATCAAATTAGCCAATGAACCTGGCCTTTAAATGCTGCAAGAGTGAATAGCCATTCATGAAATCGTTGTTAAATTGATGTTCACGCCTGGTTGCGAAGGGAAATTTCTATTGTTGAAAAGGAAGAAAAATCGATGAATTTAGAGATAAAAACGCAATACTTGGGCAAGAACGCGGCGTATAAGAAAATTGATTGAAATAATTAAATACTGCATTCTTTTATGCGTTCTATGATAAAAATTTCTATCCAATATCTTGAGTGCAAGTAATTTAAAAAAGCAAATAAAGAAACACCTGCACGGAAATCAATGCTTTTCTCATGGGAGTAAATGTTAACAATATTGGGGTAAAAACAACCCCAACATTTACAATTTTTATAATATATAAACCTTTTTGGGCGCGCGCACAACAACTCACCAAAGTTTCTAGTCGATCGACCGACTACTTTTCGAGTTTTGCGGTCACTAACATGCGCAGGCCGAATTTTTATATATATAAGAAAGATAGTTTTGTTACGCGCTTATTTTTCTATTTAAATTATTACTTTATTATTATGCTATTATTAATGTAAATTACTGAAAACTTATACGACTAAAATACTATAATTACTAGAATAATAAGATTTATTCTGGTACTTCAAAGGTTGTTGCATTTCTCAATATAATTCGCGAGGATGACTCGATGTATGTTATCGGGATGCTTTGTATTGTTTAGGAAAGTATTTGCGGGGAAATGCATCTGTACTAGGAGTTTTACTTTTTGCCATATTGGTTGTAAACATTTTAATATTATTTTAAAACCTTTTCCTCTTTTATCTGTGAGCATAATCGGAAATTGATTGCAATTTTCAGCACTTGCCATCTTTATCAGTCCACCCCACACTGCTAGTTTTTCATGGTTTTAATTAACGAGTTTAATTTTTTTGGTATCATCAATATTGTATCCTTTTCTAAATCACTTTGGCAATAAAAAATATATCCTCTATACCTCACAGCAATGTTTTTGGAAATATGTAACCAGTGGTATGATTATTTATTTCCTCGGAAGAACTAATTATACTAATGTGTCCATAAAGTAATTGATTGCATCTAAGCATTTTTCGTGCCCCGCTATTTTCCGTCTTTCCGGAGGATTTCGAATTCGCGGAATTCTGGTGATCATATTTCCTCTTTACCCGGCGCGGCTCCCGAACAATCCCAACGCTGCCGCTCCTTGCTGCCGCTCCCCTCACCTGCTGCCCTCCCCCCCTCCCTTTATCCTCCTCCTCCCGACCATCCATCCCCTGCCGTCTCACCCTCTCGCCCCTCCCTCGTCTTTTATCTCTCCATCCTATCATAATTGTTTCAACGCCCTGAGTGCGTTTGCAGGGAAGGAATGCCCAAGTACCCTTCCCCCCCCCCCCCCACATACACACCCTGTGTGCGCACACACATACTCCCTTCGCCCTAACCAGCTCGTCACTCCTGCCAACTTTCGGGAGTTCACACGCTGTTCCGTGAGTTGGGGAATGATGTTTAGCCACCCATCATCCCCAAGCCTAAGTAAGTGTTCGTAGCGATGGGAGGATCGTGTGTTGCGCGCCAGGGCCGTTTATTTTTATTATTTTTTTCAAGAGAGGACGGTTTTCGTCATTATTCCCTGACGCCAGGGCCCATGTTGCCAGTGACGCTTTTTTTGTTGGATGTTCTATTTTTATAGAATCTGTTTTACTCACGTAGCCCAGGAATCTCGCCTCGAACTCTCTTGGAATTATTCCACCGTTAATACGAGCGATCATAAAAAAATTAAAATGTGGAAGAAATTACCGATATTTCGAATTGTTTTTCGTGTTCCGAAGGGATTGAAATCAATGTGTTCATAGCAAACGAAAATTAATTGAGAAAGTTGTGTGTCTTATCAGTATAATTTTTATAAGCATTAAAAATAAATAATTTATGATTGACACGGTGTCTGATTTTTCTTCTGCACCGATGTCGAGTTGCGAGCAACAATGAGTCACCTCAATTTTATTTAGTTTCTCTCGCGTAGCTCTCGGATGTGATATTTGTCTCTCTTTCACCCTCTCTCAAGTGCTCTCTGCGCCCTCACCGTAATATCACCACCGGCCGCATGCCGTCGCTGCGCGCTCAACGGACTGGCTTTTATTTTGCGAGTTCTGTTTACGGATGTGATTGTGGGAGACACGGGTACGAGGCTGCGATGTGGATCTGGAGAGTGATGCAGAGAGAAAGGGGGAAATTGTATGTGGATGGGACAGCGAGTGTGAGGTTTATGCCGTCCATTTCAGATTGATGTAGTTTTCTTGACGCAGTGGAACTGCTAGGATAGCTGCCCTCAGCACCGCCTCCATTCTTTCGTATCAAGGAGAAGCGGGGATTCGACGGAGGAGTGGGAATGATGTGGGAGGTGGTGAGAGGAGGTGGAGGGCAGTGTGGAGATGGGGAGAGGATGATGTTCACAATGGCTCGGACGAGGGCGAGCGGAACAATTGAAAGCCGTTCGTAATTAAGGCGGAGGGAGCTAAACGCTCGTAGTTTTGTAGTTGGTCGGGCATCGTTGGATAGGGGGGTGGAGGGAGGGGCGGGGAAGAAGAAGAAGGCGTCCACCCAACCACCATACCCGAGGACGGACAGTGGAATCGGGCGAGGAGTGCGGAGAGGGCGAGAGAGGGTGAAGTTTCGAGTGTGCCGGACGTTGTTGAAGAAGAGCGACGGGGTCGCTCCCGTCTGCAATCGTTGATAGTTACCCTTTAAGTATTTAATAGTCAATGGAGGACGTAAAGGGCAGCAGGTGGAGGTGTAGGGAGAAGGGTGGACCGACCGACCGGAGGAGGAGGGATGGTCTCCTCAATTTTGCATGAGCATCTGGTCCGGGGGCCGCGCTAAATACACACACCACTCCTCTCCGCCCCGTGTTTAACTTGGCCGGTGTACGCGAGGGTGGGTGGGTGGGCGGGGGCGGCATGGGGAGGGAGAGAATGCGAAGATGGGGTTGGGGGTGTGAAGCAAGCACCTTTTGGGGGTGGGGGGGTAAGGGGTCAAGTGGTGACTGGGTCGCGTGCTCTCTCTCGCCAAGTGTTTTAACCCACCCACGCCCCCTCCTCATCCATCCCTCTCTCCTATTAATCCTCCCCCTGCCCTTCCCGCCTCTTCACCGAGTCTCGTTTTCACGTCTCAAAGCGTGTGCGCGCTTGGCCGTCCTTGAAGACGCGTTCCCGAGGACCTCCCTCTCCTCGCGCCCATTCTCGGAGGATCCATTAATAAATCCAAGCGCTCGCAAGAGAGGGCATCCTTTGCCGGGCAGAGTTGGAGGAGAGTGTGTCGCGAGGGAGTCCAAAGTGAGGAGGTGGGGTGAACGGGTAATTAACGTGCTCGCGGAACTTCCTCGGTTTCCTTTTATTCTGTCCGGGGAAAGGAAGTTGTTACGGGTGCCCCGTGAATAGGATACCCTCCTTTTTCAAGGAGTCGTGATTTTTATTTGCTGAGCAATTTGAGGACAATGTGTAGAATTTTTTGACAGATTGTCCTTGCTCCGATCAAGAGACTTTTTTCATTAAAGTTCTTAGATGGAGCGCATAATATTTTCTTTAGAATTTATATTTCTCTTAGCTTTGAAATATTTTGACAATCATATTGATTTCATTATTTTGAAATGCATCGATTGCTTCTATGTCGTCGCTTTTATGTTTTTGCTTTTGCTTCTTTAGTTAATTTTTCACTTTATACCGAGATATGATTCTCTATTGTTTAAAATATAATTAGTAAAACTTTCAGTGTAAGATGCTGCTCTTAAATTCTGGACGAAGAGGTTGAGTGGTAAAGTCAACAAGCGTCTGTAGCCTCAACATTCTGTATTTTAAGTTGAATGATTTCATTCTATAGCTCGTCATACTTTTACTATCTAAACAAAAGTTAATTTATTCTTTTGTGGCCTCGGAATTTCTTTAGGCCGTCATCGTGCGACAAATAAAATTGTTTCTGACTCCCTGCGCTCAGCTCTTCACCGTCGACTTCATTGCTTCCAAAAGTTCCTCAGCTGCGATTCCTAGGGTCCTGAGTGAAGGGAGGAGGAAGGCGAGGTGCCCTCTTGTCTTTGGACGGGAGAAGGTGGAGGCATCGCCCTCGTTCCTCCCGGTCAGTTGGTGGTGTTCCCCCATTCTCTCACCCATTCTCTCTCCCTCTCCATAGCAACCGTCTCCCTCCACACACAAACACTCCGGGGGGATGTACGTATGTGTTACGGTTATGGCGCGGCGTAGGGTGCAGACTGGGAAGTTTTGGTGTACGGGAGCGAGCGCGGAAGTAAAGTGCGCGGTGGGGCTGAAGGATGAAACGAGATGGTTGCTTCTGCTGCCCCTTGGCCGAGGGGGTTTTTGCAGCGATGACTATGGGGTCTTGGTTTTGGGTCATTGAGGCAGCGATAAGGTACGTTAGGGGGAGTGATGCTGGAGCGGGGTGTTGGGGGGGGGGGATGCTGGGGAAGTTTCCGAGGTGGCGTCGGGGAGGGATGCGCGGTCGAAAGGGGAGTGGTTCCAGGGGTGGCAGTGGTGGTGATATGAGGAGGGTGGTGTGGGAGTTGTGGCGGAAGGTGGGCGGCCATGATTGTCTCTCTTAGTTGGACCGTATGAAACCGACGGGAAAATTGTCGGGGCCGGAGTGACCCCTCCCTCCATGCCTCTCTCTACCCCCACCATCTTCCGCCCACTCGCCCCTCCCCCCCACCATCCTCGGCCCCCGTTGTCTTGGAAACGAGGCTTCATCTTCTCTCCTTCCTCTCATCCCAGCGCAGCCGGTGCCAGTCTCTTCTGATCGCTGCCAGTCCATATCGACTACTTCTTCCTTCCTCTTCCCTTCACTTCTTACAGCGAGAGACTCCCTGCGTATGAACTTGTCAATGATGCCTCCGATGCCTTGTCGATATTTCACCATTCCAAGATATCTCTATTGCCTCCTTAAATGACCCAATAGCCGAATAACGTCTCCCATTATATAAATAAATAAATAAAAATATATACATATTTATTTATTGTGAAACCTTAAAATATATTGCTTCCGAAATTAGCATAGATTTGAGAACGATATGCTTTATCAGCCGAAATGCCTTTCATTGCAGCTGTCCGGGAGAGCCTTGTTTTTTTATGGCTTTGTTTGTTTACTTGCGGTTATCTTCGTTTTGTGGGCGTGCGATCTCAATTCTCTTCTTCATACGGAACATGTGGCTGCCCTCGGTCTCTTTTTTGTTTTGTATGCCGAGGAAGGAGAGCTGACCCATTTTGCATTTTCTTTCTCTAGTATTGTGCTACCAATGATTTTTTAACGCCATATTTGTAAAATTTGCTATAAACTGCTTAATAAGTGCCATATTGATAAAATTAGATAACATTTGTAGCGTTTGCTTCATTACGATGGATAACTTAATTGCGCCATTAGAGTAGTCACCATTCGAGGAAGGCGACAGTGCCATTCTTTGGGAGTAAGTGGTCATAGTTGATTTTGGGATAACTATTGTAATTGACTTTGAATGTTTTTAAATTTTGCCTGAGTTTCAAATATATTTGGCGCGTTGGGTTACTTTCAGCTGTATCTGGCGATTCCGTTTGCTTTTTGTATCAGTCGTCCTCCTCCGTTTATCCCTTATTTCTTTGTATCGTGGGTCTTTCTTTCGCATTGAAGCTGGTGGTTCGTTTCATCCCCGCGCCCCTCATGATTCAGTGATTACTCGCTAGGGGGAGAGGAGAGCCGTGCGTCCTTGTTGAAGTGAAGCGAGTGCAAGCAGTAGCTGTGGCCATCCTTTCGTCTTCCCAATTGTAGGGGTCAGAGGCCCAGGGAAAACATTTTTGGGCTTTCTTTCGTGGTTCGTGTTATTGGGTTACCAGCGTTATTTTGGTCCTCTCATGACTGCGAGAGAGTCAATGGAACGTGAATGTGGGATTTTTCCGCTCATTGTCATCTCTCTACTCCGGGAAGACATTGGGCGAGTAAAATCTTCCGAACTGAAGACGATTATCCTTTTAAAGTGGAGAATGTAGTCTGTTTTCCCTCCTCGTATCTGCCTTCCTCCGCAGATATCGCGGAACGATCCCCTAGTCCCCTCTGTTGTTTGCCCTGTTATCGCATTGATTCGCTTAGTGGGCCACCTTTTTTATCTTCGTGTAATGGGTACAATGGCCATTCTCACTTCATAAAAAAACTCCGGTTGCATTGGATTGGTTCAAGGCCCTGTACATTTTTTTTCTGTGGTTATAGTGAACCTCTGCATGCAGCGTCATGGGAGCTGATAATGTTTGTGTAGTAAAGTTTAATGTGTGAAGCAATTTAACTTCGAGATGTATTCATGGTAAAGTTAGTCGTTGCTGTCATACCGCAGGCTATCGCCCAAGTACCTTCAGCACACATTTTGCGCTTGAAATATATGCGGTGTTTTGATTGCTTCAGAGCGACGTTAATGACCTATTAAATTTGCTCCGTCGATGTAGATGGTGAACATTACATTTAACCTAGAAAACACTCAATAAATAAAATAAAACATTAAGTGATTAAAGGCGGTTAGAAATATGCAAATCGTGTTTCGTCAATGGTCATTCATACAAGTTTCTGCTCAAGCCATAGATATTTCTAGTTTTTTTTCGTCTTTTTGCTTATAGTCGTTGATCTTAGGCTGAAGTCATATATGCTGTGAGCTATTTCATGTCGACAACTGTCGTACGTATCGTTGGAGTTGGGTTCATGTCATGGAGAGCAGGTCGATCCCGCTCTTAGCGTCCTTCGCGTTCCTCGAGTTCCCTTTGGGAGGACGCCTGACTTACCCCCATCTCCCACGCCGTGGACTCACTGGTGCCTCATATTTAGCCTCCTCAATCCAAGCCACTCAAAGTGTTTGAGGAAAGCTTGAGGCCGCGCCTCCCGCAGGGCTGTGCAAGCACGACTCCCTGCTCTGTGGATTGCTCGAGCGAATTACAGTAATTTCCGTCTCGTCCGTCTCGTTCCTCCTTGAAAACGAAAGCGCCGATTAACTCGACGCCGCACGCCGCCGTTCCTTCTTCCGAATCCGCTCGAGACTCTTCGCTCTTTAGCGGTCGTTCCCCTTCCATCCGCCCCACGACACGCGACCATCTACCGAGCATAGCTCACCACCTCCCGCCTCGCTCGCCCACCCACGACGACGAATGGCCACAGACGCATAATCCCCACGCGACTCCCATGCCTATGAGCGCCCAGGGACTTTCCTAATTTCGTCATTATGGTGTTTATCTATCAAATTAGCGAAAAAAATATTTTGGAATCAGCTTTTTATTTTTGAATCTGAGTAACGGAGTAGTATAGAAAAGCCTGAGTTGATCATTGTTATGACTCTGGGCATGTTGAAGAGGGTGACAGAGGGGAGAACAGTGGTGAAGCGTGTAAAGAGGAACGAAGAGAATAGGAATTCTGGATGAAATAAGAGGAGCTAGTTGATGTGAGAGATTTACAGGTAAGAGCGATCTAATGGTGGGACATCCTTAGGAGGAAAAGCGAGACAATGCCTATGAAGTTGGGATTCAGGATGGGGACTGTCCAAGAACCTACCAATCAGCTGGTAGAATACTTGCACGACTGTTTTAACGCACTTATTACGGAAAAAATGATCTGATTAACTGTGGTATAGAAATTAAGAAGAAATTTGTCATACATTGTCGCACTTTGAGAAATGCTCATAAGAACAGAGTTTGCTCCTGTAACTTCAAATAAAATGGTTTATTAACGGACACACCAATCATTTGTACTTCACTGCCGAATGAGTCGTCAAAATATTCAAATTTGCATGCATATTGGTGATAAATGAAAAAGGAAATTTGTGGGAATATTTACCTACCGAGGAAGTTTGAGGACCGAAAATATTAAACAAATGATGGAAGATGTTTTAAATGAGGAATTGTGTTGGATTCGAGTATTTAGTCGACGCGACAGGAGAATGGAATGGAGATATTTAACAAAACAATCTTAGGATTGATTACTCCTGATATTGACGCTTTTGCAGTTTGTGCTAAGTGAGAAGAGATGATTTGAATAGGTCGTTTTGTCTGCTTTTTCTTTGATTATAATTCCATCATTATCGCCGATGGCTATCGCTTAAGCTGCCTTTGTATATTTACGTGGTGTTTCCAATGCTTTTTATGAATTAAACTCATTCCTTCGCCTTTTACGGTTGCGACTATTGAAGTGAGGCTGAAGCATCCATTTTCTTGTTTCTGAACCACGAGCTAGAGTAGTGTAACATTGAGATCGTATTTGATGAAAATTACACTATGATTTGGATGAAAATATTCTTTACCAAAAATAATGTAGTGTAAAACAGCTTTACGGAACAATTGATAAGTATAAAACGTAACTACAGAGGCGTTGCTAGTTTTCAAACCCTGAACTTAAGGTATACTGTGTCACGAATTAGTTAACTACAAAATTATTAAATATTAAAAAGCAATACATAATTAATTTTTTTGCATAATAAGAAATTTAATTGATATGGAGTGTGGCGTTGTATGGGGCAGAAACGTGGACCTTGGTAAAGGAAGACGAAAATAGGCTGAAGGCGTTCGAGATGTGGGCGCGGAGGAGGATGGAGAAGGTACGGTGGACGGAAAGGAAGACAAATGAGGAAGTGCTTGACATGGTGGGTGAGGAGAGGAAACTTGTGGATGAGATTAGGGGATGGCAGGGTAGGTGGCTGGAAGCGGTAATGAGGGGCGATGGTTTGCTGAAGGCCGTGATAGAGGGAAGGATGTTGGGTAAGCGAGAAAGGAAGAGAATCGGTTTTATGGACGGGATGAAGTAAGGTGGGACTTACACTGAGATGAAGAAAGAAATACTAGAGGTAGATACGGCACGGCACGTGTAAGAGTTCGTTGGATATTCTCTGACTCTCATCATAACCTACATTTAACCGGTAGATTACTTAGATGATGTTGAATAAATTTAAAAGCAAACATGGGAATGCATATTTCTCCCAACTAGTGATTAATTTGAAAGCCACCTTACAGCGTGTGCTTCTACAACCTCCATTGCCCTCTCCCTTCATCTCTCAACCTCCGCGTCTCTTACCATCGCGCGAGGGACGTGAGACGGAGGAAGGACATGTATCCTCCACCGCGACACCCGTGCCTCCCGCGCACCTCTCCCAGCACCACAGTGGTTGCGTGGTGGCCGTCTTAGGCGGTCGGATTCAATGCGCGTGGGGGGCGGGGGGAGGAGGAGATGGTTGCGCCCCTCCCCTCTAGCCGAGGGGGCAGCAGGTGGCGCTTTGCTTGGAGGAGGCGCCGGGCAGTGGCGGGTGGTGCACGTGATGTGTGCTGGACGCGTGGACGTAATAAGAGGGTTTCCATGCCCTCGCCATTAAGGGCGAATGCTCCGGGAAAGGGCCCCCTAGGGAAGAGGTGGTGCCGGGGGCGAGAGGGAAGGGCATGGAGGACTATGGGAAGGCTATGCGGGCTTTTCTCTCCCTCGCCGCCGCGGGACCTCGTAGGAAGGGGTTGGGGGGCGGGGGCGGGGGGCGAGTGCGGTAGAGGACATTATACACCGTTTGAGTTGTAACTCTCTCCTCTTCGACTCTACGCCCCCTCTGTTCCCTTCCTCCGATGGCCTGTGCGTACCCAAGGGGTCGCCTGGAGGCACACCGACAGCGCCTCATCATTCGCTCCTCAGAGCACGCGTGTTTCCGTGTTACTCGCGATGATGTCCCCTTCCTGTATCCCTTCCACTCCGTGCGCCTACGCACGAGTGCTCGTGTGTCGTGGTAATCGTAGGTTTTGCGGAATGGACACTTGCTCACGGGCGAGGAAGTGGCCCATACTCTCGTGTACGTACTACTACTTGCTGCGGCTTCGTGCGCGTGCCGGTCGTTTTGCGTGTTTGTGCTCGGCTGTGTCATTACGCAATGACGGCGGGAGTCAGTATGGCGGGGAGTCATCATGCGTCGCGTCCCACGCCGAAGCGGGCGTTCCTCCGTTTCTCTCTCTCCATCTGCTCACCTCTCTCGTTTCTCATCCTCTGCGTCGTTCCCTAGCCTAGAGAACATTTCGCATAGAGACAGAGGGACATCCCCCGCCACTTGAGGGAAACTAATAATGCCACCCCGTGTTTCGTTCCAGTCTACACGATGTGAGAGGGAGTGGGTGGGCTGAGCGTGTTGAGTTATGACCGTTAGGTGATTGAGAGAGAGAGAAGGGTGAGGGGGGGGAGGATATGAGGGGGTTGCGAATGGTGGGATGGGCGGGAATCGGTTGGGGTCGGAGGGAGAGGAAAAGGATTGGAGAGGGTTGATGAACGACCGCGCCTAATTGAATTTGTTTATTATTTTTCCTCCCATCTCTCTCGGATCTCGCATCCCTACCGATGGAATGACTGCCATTTTTTTATTGTTTATCGGATGACGCTAAGGGCCGCGAAGGGTTATCTTCTGTGGAATATTTCCTTACGCGATGGGACTTGCCATCTGGGTTGAACAAAGTTTTTTTTATCACTCTCTCTCTCATCCGAACGCCGATGTCATTTTGGACTTTGTACCCTTTGGACCACTTTGTTTATATCAGTGGCGGATGTCTTATGTAATATTTACTTCATGTAGACGTTTTTTTACCTCTAACATATATTCAAGCCATACTTTCCCAGCTGGCTGTTTCAGGTCCAGAAATGTCAATGCGCTTATATTTTGATCATTGAAGCTTTACTCTCATTACACACTAATTGTGCTTTATGGAAATCAGAGACGAATTAATGATATACCCTGTAGTCTGATTTGACTGATACGCAGACTGTGATATTAGGAACTTACTCCATATCGATTATTTATCAATGAAATTTTTCCTGTTTCTTAGCCCCCATTGTCGATTTTCCAGTTAATGGAAAAGGAACAATGTTTCATAAATTGGAATGCAGGATGGGGGCTGCCGAAGAACCTAGAAATCAGCCGGTAGAATACTTAAGTATGAATGTTACATTACATTGTATTCTCACTTAGCCTTTGTTCTTTTGAAATATTATCCCGTTTAGTTAATTTTCGTCCACAGTCTTATTTTAAGCATTCAAATCGTAAGTACCCGCTCGAGTGAGGCAAGCAATCATTTCGGAGTCGCTTTGATGTTTCTGTTAAATGTTTTTAGGTTTACGTGAAGTATCGATCGCATCCAGAAATTTCATTGATTCATTGGAACCTCGCAACTCTCTATGCCGGTGTGGTGTGCGTCAGGAGAAAGAGAGGCAAATCAACGGTATGCCTTCCTCGACAGAGCGATATAGCTGCCGCTCGCTCGGGGGCGTTCATCAACTGGCGCGCCCGCACCCGCGTGCAGCACAGTGCCGCGCTCTCTCTCTCTACCTGTAATCTCATACGGCCTCGCTATTAATGGCGGACAAAAATTGAAAATGGGGCGTTGTTTATTTCGGTCGCATCCTTAAGTGAGCAGTTTCCGATGAAAAGGGCCTGTTGTCGGCTCGCCAAGGAATAGCATCTCTCTCCTGAAAAGGGAGATTCATTTTTGTTATTAATTGCCCCAATTAAAACTCTCGTGACAATGGGGCCTTTGCGAATTCGTGGAGTAATTAAAAGTGAGTGAGACTGTGGGTAGGGTGAAGGGGTCTGGCGAGGGTAACGGAATGGAGCGATTGCCCCCCCCTCTCATGCCCCCCACCCCTCCTCTCTTTCCTCACCCCCCCCCTTTTCCTCTTATTCCTTCCGCATCGATATCAAAATCGCTCATTATTCTTCCCTTCCCCCCCCTTCCTCTTCTGTTTCACCGCATCATTTTCCCGTTTATGCCCTTAAATCACCAAGCGAGGGCTAGGGCACTCCCCTATCATCCCTCCCTCCGTTCCCATCGCTGGAAATTACTTTCCCTCCTTCCTCCCACCCCTCCTTCGAAAAAACCCCCCCTTCCCCACTACTCGTCCCGACCCCCTCCACTCGGACCTCTTTCGCCACACTCATCTTTTTCTCTCTCCCTCTCATTCTCGCCATCCATCTTGGCCTTCTTCGAATTTAAACAACTTGAACCCTTTCCCATCCCCACCACAACCAACCTTGGACCTTCCCTCCTTCCTTTCCCCCCCCCCCCACTCCCCACCTACATTCCTCCTCCACCCCCTCCGTGCACTGTCTCCCACAGCCTTGGAAGAAGGGGTTTCCCAATTTCCCCCACCGCCCTCTCCACCCCTCTACACTCAATCCCCTCTCCCCCCCTACTGCCTCCCCTGGATTTCAATGCCCCTCCCTCCCGCCCCCTCTCCCCTCACTCCCTCCACCTCCTCTGCCCTCCCTCCTTTAATTAAAGAAATTAATTAATCAACGAATAAATCAAGCTATCGCTTCGTTCTCCACTCTCCCGCTGCGTCCGCGGCTGGCCTCCCGTCCCCGTCCTCCACCCCACCATCCCCCAGTTCACTCACCGCCTCCGACTCGGCGTATTACTCACTCGGAAGCTTTGTATGTACTTTTTCTCCTCCTCTGCGCCTCTCTCTATCTCTCTTCGTCTGTCTCCCTCCTTCTCGTTTCTGACTCCATCGTTCTCATCCATCATCCAATTCCTCCTCTGCTCCACCTCTCTCACACGGCAGCGCAATCAGCCAGTGTAATTGGCAGAAAAAGAGTGGGAATTGACGCTAATTTTGCGCCAGAGTGATCGATATCAAAACTATTATCTGCAATAGACGTGTTTCTTTTTTCAGAATCAGAATTGTATTTTCAGTCTCACTAACACGACTGCGTGTTATTTAACTATGCCGCCAGACTATTCATCATCGTATGTCAATAGCGCCGCTGCAGTGTGATTAGTGTTTAGTGTGTAATCGTTTCCGCCGGAAAACGTTATTAATTTACTCAAATCCTCGCCCAAGCATACCGTGTGCGCTCTTTCTCTCTCTGTCCCTTTCATTAAGTCTATTTTCACTGATGACTGGATCCATCGATCCGTTGCTGGTATTAATTTTCGCATCCAAACCAATGGCTCGTCGGAAAAAGCCTCGGTTAATCCTTTGCACTAGAGTTGGCCCTCCTCCCTCAAAGCCGATGTTTAATAAGCTGAAAGAGGAAATAAAGAAGGGCACACGTCATCTCTGGCTGAGTTTCATCAACGAATTGATTACTGCAAAAATTACTGGCATCGTTATTGAATGAGATCGCTCTTGAACCCGCTGCCTTCTCTTTTATCATCCAAGGGGTTTCATATTTACTGTAGCCAGTTAAAGCGTTGTGCTCGGTGGCTAACCAAAACCTACAGTAGCACCTTCGCCGCAACCCTGGGTTTTTGTTTTGATGCTTGGCATGCAACTGATTGCTTTTGAGCCCTCCTGGGAGGGGAGATTTTACATCTGCATCATCATTAGAGTAATCTACCGGTTAAAGATAGGTTTTAATGAAAGTGAGAGAAAATTCTACACATCTTTCATACGTTTCACCCTCTCTCCCTTAAGAATGGTGGCACTACTAGCCGTCGCAATATGTTGGATTTATCTTGTGATTGTCTCTCCCTGTGTTTCTATTTTTTTATCGGAATCCCTTTTGGCATATATTATTCATTATCACTCGAGTGATTATAAAAAAAAAACATGACCACGTGGGTCTATGTGAGCGAGAAAGCGGGATGATCATCATCATTAGAGTAATCTACCGGTTAGAGGTAGGTTGAAAGTCAGAGAGTATCCAACAGACTCTTACACGCGCAGTGCCCTATCTACCTCTAGTATTTCTTTCTTCATCTCAGCGTAAGTCCTACTCGTCTTCAGCTCATCCATAGAACCTATTCTCTTCCCTCTATCACGGCCTTGAGCAACCATTCGCCCCTCCCTACCCCGTCCAACAACCTACCTAGCCTTCCGCTAATCTCATCCACAAGTTTCCTCTCAGCTCTCTTCTATTACTTAATGATTTCTTCGCTAACGCTAATCCTAATGGCTTAATCTCCTAATCCTAATCTCCTCCTAATGGCTTCGCTACTATGCCAATTATTCTTCAAGCGTACTACCCAAGTAAGTAAAATGCTCTACGTGCTCCAGTTTGTGCCTTCGTACTCTTATCACCAGCTTCGCTTTCGTTGTCCTAGAGAATCTCATTACTTTTGTTTTATAATGATTAATCTTCATTCCGTATTTCCCCCACTGCTGTCCTATTGCATCCACTAGACCTTGAAATCCCTTCGATAATCGACTGACCAACGCCCGGTCGTCTGCGCATCTAACCGACTTATTCAGCTGGCCTCCTACATTGATTCCCACATCTAGCTCTTCCCATGCTTCTCTTACCATTTCCTCAGCATAAATGTTAAAAAGCAATGGCGACAACGGGCACTCTTGCGCTGCTTGCATTCCAGTCCCCGATCACTACCAGGCTTTTCGTGCACGGGATTTCTTTCATTGCCTCTTCTAGTTTTTCGTATACCCCTTCAATCTCTTAATCCCTATGGTTACTCGAAGGCATGCACACCTAGACGAATACGAAATTAGTCGGGCGTGCCTTAATTTCTACCACTAGCAATGGCAAAAAAATCCAGAAGTTCATCTTTCTTTAAATTACGGGAGCCTCTTAAAATGGTTCTTTTCGATGAGTTCGTTTATTATAGACCAAAGGAAATCTTCAGCATCTCTGAATAAAATGTATTTCATTCCTTGACGATTCCTCTTGTTTTACGTTTTTTATCCTTTTTTCAAATAATATATTTGTATCAAATTTTTATTATTATATTTGGGCAATATTACTTTTGAGGTTCAATTTTCAGTCGCTATATGATAATTTTCTTTAAAAATTCCACAATTAAAAAAAAATATTTACCGATACTGCAAACACATATCTTTTCCAATAAATACATTTCTACTTAGTTTTTAGTAATTAGCTTCTTATTAATTTATTAGCTACATTGTTGAATATGTAACGCAGTGTGTGTGACATATTCGGTTTCTCCATTTGGTACTATATTTCTAATTTAATACTTCCCGTCTCAGCGCCGGTGCCCACTAGGGTAAGTGATATGTTCGCAACATTCGGACGGCGTGGGATCCTTCAGCTTGGGAACTTATTTTGAGACCATTCTTTCTTTCCATCCGCTTCAGACGTGCATGCACGACACTCCGTGCGCCATCTGCCAAGGTGCGCCCGAGGCGTTAGTGCCCTCCGACTCCGTCCAGTCGCAGTGACTAACTAGCTTCAGCACCACCCTCTCACCCACCCACGTGACCCCCCCCCCGTCCGACGTCCAGCGCTCTCCCCACACACCCTCCGCCAATCACTCTTCTCTCCCTCCCTCCCCATCGTGGGCGGCCTTGTTCCTAGGTGTTCATTACCGTCTCGTATCCCCCGAAGGAGTAAACCTCGGTAACACATGCAAGAGAGGCGCCTCGACCCCTCCTGCATGTCCCCCCTCCCTGCATGTCCCCCCTCCCTGCATGTCCCCCCTTCATATGCACGCGGATACCTGTGTTCGTACGTCCGTGTGTGGGAGGGCAGTGCGTCGCGCCGTCCCCTTCACTCGCTCCCGTATTCAAAGGCACTCTCCGAGCTACGGCCGCCCTCCCACCCACCCTCGCTCTGACATTTCACTCCCTCCCGACCGGGGGTGTGGGCGGGCGCCGTTTCAACAGCCTTGCGTCCCGCGAGAGAATGTGGTCCACCCCTGCCGGCTAAAACCCTTAATCTACGAAGACAAATTTGCTCCAGGATGAACGTGGAGTTGAAGGAATCGGATCTTTTATCATTCTCTTAGGGAAAGGCAGAAACGTGGTATCTGAGAAAGGAAGACGAAAATAGGCTGAAAGGCGATTGAGATGTGGGTGTGGAGGAGAATGGAGAAGGTAGGGTGGACGGAAAGGAAGACAAATGAAGTAGTTCTTGACCTAGATGGTGAGGAGAGGTAACTTCTGGATGACGTTAGGGGGAGGCAGGGTAGGTGGCTGGAAGGGGTAATGAGGGGGTTTACTAAAGGCCGTGGTAGAGGGAAGGATGTTGGGCCAGCGGGGAAGGGAAAGGAAGAGAATAGGTTTTATGGACAGGATGAGGAAAGGCAGGACTTACGCTGAGATGAAGAAAGAATTACTAGAGGTAGATAGGGCACTGCACGTGTAAGAGTCGATTGGATTTTCTCTGACTTTCATCATAACCGATCTGCATTCGGTAGATTACACTGATGATGATGTAGGTAGTCTTCGTGGAGACGAAAATGTAGGGGAGTTTTATTCCTTCTGTCAAAGAAAACATACATCCATCCCCTCCTGGCTTATTTTTCCAGCGTAATTTTTTAACTTTTTTCATTGTGTTAAAATGTTTTTCTTGCAAATTTTTACTCGGACACCTTGTCCGATTTACTCCAATAAATGTTGATCCACGTAATGTTTAATATTATGCTTCTCACTCTCTTTCATACTAATAGTTTTTCTAAGATATGGAGACTTCAACTTAAAGAAAAACTGTTTTGCGTGAGAAATATTCGAAAAGACTCCCATGAATTAGGAAATTATTGGATGTGACTATTATGGATAATTCAGTCCGAAATGCTGAAAGTATTTACACGTAATTGATACGTGAAGGATGACCTATTCAAGTAGACTCACTGAGTATTTCATGCCCTGCATTAACTATGACGATGATAATGAAGAAGTAGGATTCCAAATTAGCGTGTACCCTGTCCTCATCTTGTGCTCTCAGGGGGTTGCGGTCCTCTCCCACTGAGCATCTCGCCATCACCAACACTCTCCTCCTCTTTCCCTCTTGTGCCTCCCGGGCGGAGATACACGACGCCACTCCTCTACGTCACTTCCCTTGAAATCCCCGCGTGCTGTGATACACACGGCTCCCCCCCCCCCCCAGGCCGTCACCCTCCCACCGTGCCTACCTCCTCTCCCTCAAATAACCATGGATATCCACTCTCTCCGCGGAGGAACGTGGCTTATATCCTCACCCTTATCCCTTCACGATTGCACGTCCCCCTTCCGCCATCCTTTCAAGCGATTCCGCCTCCGGGTACTCGGGGGGTTATCCGGGACACCGGTGTCCCGTTTGTCCGTCCCCCCTTTCACCCGCAGCTTCCCGTATAGCACGTCCTGGGGATCGCCCGTCATGCCGTCCTCCCCTTGGGCCAATCCGTGCCCCCCTTCTCATCCCAACCCGACTGCCGCTGTTCCCATGCGACTCGGGAGACGCGAGGCCTCTTTTGCGCCCGCACCACACACACACGAGACCCACATGGCGTGAGCGTCGCATCTTTTATCCCTCTGCCGCTTCCTCTCTTCCCCGCCGTGGCGTTCTCCTCTGGGCGAGCGAGCAGTGCTCGGAGGAATTTGCGAGGCCCACCGATGACGACGGGGTGTTTTGGGGGAGTTCTCTCAGTCGAGCAGCCACGCGTCCAAACCAGGCGGGCTAATTTGAAAACGGCCCTCCTCTGCTTTATCAGCCACCATCTGGCATCGATCCTTGCCTCTCCCACGCCCCATCATTTGCCCTCCCCGTCTTTAGTATTAGTGAGACGGGAAGTGCAGTGGCAAAGTGGTGGGGGAGAGGGTCGAGAGGCCGGGCACTCGGAGGGAATGGAGGCAGTATATACACACTCACCCTCGGTGACATACGGACGATGGTAATGTGCGTAGTTAATATGCTCAGGACTTAGTACGGCATTTATGACGGACGCTGTGTCTGAGGACTAGCAGATAAATTGTATCTAGCATAATAGCGATTGCTTTCATCCTTAAAGAGCCATTTTCCCCTCAATTTTCTTCATTTAAATTTGGGCGTCTGATTTCTTGGAATGTTATCAATAAATATATGAAAATTTTACCTATTAAAATTTGCATTATAAAATGTATTTCGCAACTATACATGCCATGGGCCACGGTCTGTCTTCGCATGTTGAATTAATTCATTCTCCTTCCACTCTCCCTCTTTAACCCAAGCATCCACCGTTCTCCGCGTCCCTTTTTTCTCCCGCTAGTCGCCTTCGGGGAGGAGAGACCGTGAAGTCGCCGGTCTGTCGTTCGCTTGCAACGCGGCACTCCCTTCCCACTGCGCTAGTTCTCGGCCATCTGCTATCCACTGCCGAGGAGTCTGTACGGTTAACAAGTATCTTCCTCTTATCTATCCTCTAGGGATCACCACGCTACATGTGCTATTTGGGTCAAGATCCGATGTATTTTATAGCATTTGGTTGCATTGGTTAGAATCACTTCCGTTGCATTTAGTTTTATTACTCTGTTGTATCATGTTTTGGAGGATGTTAACATTCCCTACCCCACATTTCCTTCTTTTTCGATTGCCACATTATAAGGAGAGAAACGTAGGGCCACTACGAGCTCCATGCGTCGCAAACTAGGAAGGCATCATAACATAACCGTTGATGGCGTTGATAAATTTTCTCTCAAGGTCATCGAAATCAGAGGATAGAGATATTAGTTATTATGATTTCCTTGAGTCAGTTCATATATTTCCGTGGGAATTGTAGTGTAAAACAGCGTGAAGTCTTTCAATTATCTGACTAGCATGGACACTCTGACCGATATGGAAAACTCTTCACGAGTATGCGTTCCAAAGGCGTGGCTCTCTAAATAAATACAAATGCTCTGATTTCCCATTAACTTGGCTCCATTCTTCTCCTCATCTGCAAGATTAGTTAGTGGCGCAAAAAAATTAAAAAAGTCCGCATGCCCCGGTTGTATATTCACACCTGCCTGCCTCACTCAGTATTGCATCGATTGATTTACCCTTTTGTGAGCTCTTTACTTGATTGTGTCTTGTACCAGAGTTCAGTGAGACGACGATGTCCTTAACATGTATAGAGATATGGTATTTATTTATGTTTATTAATGTGGGAAACTTTTGGGTCTACGGACGAAATGCTAATGCCCTCCTCTAATTGTTATTGCCTGCCGCTCTGAGGGATGTGAGAATGGTTTGGGAACGGGTATTGGAACGTTTCCGCCTTCCCTCAATTCCTTAGCGGTCGTTTTCAAATAACCCAATAATCGACTCGCCTCACTTTCTTTCACTCCTCCTCCATCCTTCATCACTCTCTCATTTTGTCTGAGCCTTCCTCCGCATTCTACCTCCCTTTCCCTCTCCGTTTAAGCAGTTAATTATGGACGAGGGGGGGTTGGTGGCGGTTCTCGAGGTGAAGGCATGTTAGTTAGAGAAGTGGGAAATGGGCGCGGGGGGAGTTCTCTGGATGCAGGGCCGGCCGGCGTCCAGGGGTGGCGGCCGTGCCGAGGGGATGTGGCGGAGTGGTTTCCTGTGCGTTGAGGAAGGCGGCTCACATATTATCTCGGTTTAATGGGCCAGTTCCGGCTCGTGTCTGGTTGAGAAGAGGGGAGTTGAAAGGATGAGTTTTTCAGGGTTCTGCTCTGCTGGGGGGGGGGGGACTCGGGGGGCTGGTTGAAGCTGGGAGTTCGTTGATGAGGGGGAGCATCGCGAGGGTGCGAGATGTTGGGATTGCCGTGTGATGAGGGGCGCCACTCCTGGAATTCACCTCCGGTGTGGTGCGAGGGGGGGGGGGGGGTGAGCGGGGAGGTTGAAGTGCGAGTTAAACGCACAAAGATGAGGTTTAGGGAGTGCGAGAGAGAGAGGGAGAAGAGAAGCAGGAGGGGGAGGAAAGGAATGTTTCGGGCAGTTGGGTTGCTTTCCGAGTTGGGTCGGAGTTCAGTCCTGGCGGTGGATTGTGGAGGATTTTCATTTAAGGACGAATATTTTGTGTTCCGCGTGAGTTGGCGCGGATCGAGGTATATAAAACCCTCGGAACTAAACGAGACTAAACCCAAGCGTTTGTTTCGTCTGGCGGGGGAGGAAACGTATACTGGGGTATATTTTCTCTCTCATCATACTGGATAGGAAATAATATTTTCATAATCCCCAACATCGAAATAAATGCCGTGGACTAAGTGCGGAAGAATCTTCTCTGATTTCATGGCATTTATATTATTGTAATTTTCCAATTTCACAAAAGGTTGCTTTCCTTTAATTCATTGTTTTAAGTTTCCCGTTGAATCTTGAAATGTTTCTCTACCATGAAGACACCGTTTTCCATGCTTTTGGATTGGAGAACAAGACTCTAGTCCACTCGTAAGAATCCTTGTCCAGAAAATGCTTTAAATCGCCCAATTTATGGCGAGTAAAATGTTTTGGATGACAAAATAATTAAACAAGTGGTTGATTTTGCGTACCTTTGCCGAATGTTTGCGAAATATGGAAGAATAGGTCAGGAGAATTAGAGGCGTTCGATTGCTGGAAGGCGAATCGTAGTAAGTATGTGCGTATAGAGAAATGAATGTTAGTGTAAGGATGCAAAAATCTCGGTATGCAAAAGTTTGCTTTCTGCTTGATTATATAGTAGTGGAACATAAGTATAAATATTGAAACTCTTGGTGGTACTCACAAGCGGAGAATTTGAGTTAACTGAGGGTGAATCAAACGGGCAAAGGTACCGAAGGACTCACGGAAGGACCTCTGGAAGAAGGCTCGACCACTTTATCCCACATCTCTTGCATGCTTTCCATTGCGTTATGCTCATCACAAGAGAATGCCACCAAGTTTTAGCATGAGTTGGCTAAATGCAAGGGAAAGGGGTACCTGAGAAGTTGTAACGGCGAAAGTGAGAGGGTTCGGGTTGAGAATGAGTTGGTTATAAAAGAATTTGTCATGGGTTGCCTGGACAAGTACGAAAAGAGTGGTTTCTTCAGTGGTTTGGTCACGTTGAGAAAATGGACGATAGTCGAATAACGAACCAGATTTATGGTAGTGGAGTGAATGGAATGAGAGGAAGGGGTAGACCAGGAAAGCCGTTGGTGCAAGTGTTGGAAGAGATTCTAAAGAGGAGGAGGAATTTTAAAGAGTCTTAAGAACACGAAAGCATGTGTGTAGAAATCTTGTGAGCGAAATAGGTGTGCAAGGATAGGGCAGTGTGGAAGTAATTGTTAAAACAAAGCCATTTTTATAGGCGTAGCATCGCGATCTATGCCCTTTTAACTGTTCCTGTAATGGCGGGACATCCTTTGGAAAGCGAGACAATGTCTCAGAAATTAGGACGCTGGATGGGGACTGTTCAAGAATCTACCAATCGGCTGGTAGAAAAATGAATGAATGAAACCCGGAAATGGAATGGCATAGCGGGTATTTATGTATGTATATACATTTTAGCATGAAGTTAATTGATTCTGACTCCAATTAAATACAGTGTATTCTGTGTTCTTATTGCTTTTATCATCACTCATTAAATTCACTTCATTGTCTCGCTCCTTCTTTGATTCTACTATTGGGAGACCCAGTTAAGTTTGCAATCAGTGAGGTATCTCCTGCGAGAAGCTGTACAGCATAATCCCTGTTCCGACGGAGATTAGACGCGATGCGATAGAACTATGTCCTGCTGATTACGTCCGTAATCGAACTCCCATGGGGGTGTTGTAGTTAATTTACGGCCATGTCGTAGCTTGTATCGGATCTTACGATTTGGTGCGATGCATCATGTGGCATTAGCATGATTTGCCATTTCCTCATTGCGTCATTTTAACCCCCGACATAATAAATTTTGCTTTTAACGTTTTTAGTTTTACTTCACTGATCGTAGGATGCGTCTTGATTTATGCACTATGACTAAATAAAAACCTCTG
The DNA here is from genome assembly GCA_963573305.1 of Pyrrhosoma nymphula. Lineage (NCBI taxonomy): Eukaryota > Metazoa > Arthropoda > Insecta > Odonata > Coenagrionidae > Pyrrhosoma > Pyrrhosoma nymphula. The sequence continues at coordinate 163,165,821 of OY754330.1, forward strand.
CGAAACAACGCCAGGTGAAATATCATAGTATGCAGTTTTTGTTTCAGAAATCTTCAAATCGTCTGGCTAAGATAAACATTATTTCAATATTCTCCTTCCATAAGCTTAATTTCTCTGCTATTTAGTGGTTATACGTAACTGAAGTAAATTTATTTTGCCAGACGAGTCCCTTCGGTAACCCTCCCAATTGCTGGCTGCCCTATTGATTGAGATGAAGAAAGAAATGGAAGTGGTAGACAGGGCACTGCACGTGTAAAAATCTGTTGGATTTACTCTGAATTTCATCATTACCTACATTGAACCGGTAGATTACTCTGGTGATGATGATAATCACCTTATGGTATCCCTCCTTACTTGTATGGATATCTAGTCCTATTTTATACCGCGTGATACTTTATATATTAGGTGTCTATAGATGCGTGCTCGCTTCACTATGTATAAATGCCTACCGTCTTTTGCGCCTAAGAATCCGGAAGTTTGCAACCGGTGGTGGTTCGTGGGAAACATTCGCCTAATTGTTTGACCTTTCCGGTGATCTAAAAATACCGAATATATTTGGGTTGGTAAGAGAAAAGCTAATAGTGGAATGAATAACTACCTTCTTTCTTCTCATCTATATGAAGTATGTTAAGCTGTTACTAATGCGACTAGTGATCCATTTTTTTAAATGATTATTTATTACAATATGCTTTTGAATTGCTTTTTAAAGCTATTCATGTTTTAGTGAGTCTACATAACATAAAGTGCATTATTTTCGCGTACCAAGATGCTGATATTAAGTAAGTTTCCCCTCGTTCTCGAACGCCGTCTCGAAAGGAGGTTTGGGCGCGGGAAGTGAGTCTCCAGGTGTCCATCTCCTTACACCCCTCCTCCCTCCCTCTCACCCTCCTCCTGCTCCCTCCCCTTGCTTTCTTCCCTCGAGCACGGTGAAATTAAGTGGAGCGGGCCTTCAAGTGGGAGGGAGGATAAGCATCCGGCCATATCATCAATCTTTCGATTCGGACCCTTTTTTTCCCTCCCCTACTGCCTTGAAATCCTTGCATCAATCAGTATAACCAGGCCCTAGAGGGGAGAGGCGTGGAGGAGGGGGAGGCGTATGTTGCACAGGTGGGGGTGGGGGAGGAGAAGGGGTTGATTTCACGTCTTGACTTTTTCCCACCCTCCTCCTCTTCCCGTTTATTCCCGTGCGAAATTACATCTCGCCGTAATCTTTGCAGCTAATTAATCTCCCGCGGGAGGCGGCCGCTGGGAGAGATATGCCTTTCCTCCTCCTAATCTCCCTTCTCCTTTTTCTGCCTCCATCCCCCCTCCCACCCCCTAACCCCTCACGCGCCACTTATCCCCTGTGACGTCTAAATCTCTGTGCCGCGAGATTTTTCTCTTCCAGCGGCCACCCCATCCGCGCGCCGCCGCCTAACCTTTGCCCCACCCACGGCTAGAAACGTCAGGATTTTGAAACAATGCAATGCACAGGTCTAGACACATATTTTGAGCCTTCTCCCGATGTTACCGGTGCCTGCGTATATATTTGATATTGGGGTGGAGTAGCTGAAAATGGGGAAAGTGCGACATTATCAGTCTGATGAATAAGCCTCGGATTAGGCATTTCCTTAAGAATCGGGTTCCATTTAGGTAGAGAGCATTCATCGTAATGGATGTGTTTCAGAGGTAATCTCAAAAATGTTTTTCGATATTAATAAATTCACTGGGCTATAATTGAAATTATGATGTAGCTTTATATAAGGGAATTGTAGATGCAGTATTTTCCCCATAGTCTGAATTTGAAGAGCGTTCAACAATAAGCCGTTTGAATCGTTTTTCGTGATTCGGTGACACCATGAGATTTGTTTTTTTTTGCCTTTGCACTGAAGTAGAATGACGCAGCAACTCGACCATAATTGGATCTGGAAATCGTGACACGGCTTTTAAAATGACAGTACTGACGGTTTATTATGTAATGGTTGATTTATGATCAAATTAGGTGTTTATTCATACTTGAAAATTCTCTGCTGTACTTCCCTGTACTCTCGTGAAGTGTTTCACATGCGCTAAATGTGTGTGTTATGTTAATACCTGGAGGTATATTCTCGTTCGACCCGTCGGCCTCGAAAACGTATGTTTTCCGAATCCAATTAATTATCGTGCGTAACAACGGTATACCATCGGATTTTGACTCTCTCGTTTAATTTCCTCTTCGCATTTGATAAAGCTCGCCCCGCTTCCCACCGGTCGGGGGGAGGGGGTTCCTTTACTTCTCCTCCCTACCCCTCCAACATCCCACGCCCCGATCCACAGTGGACCAGAATGAAGATCCGGGAGGACAAAAATTCAGATTTTTGAACTATTCCCTTATACTGGCCTCATATCTATTTGCAAATGAACATAATAAGAATCGAAGAACATTGCATAAAATATGGGTTACTATTACAACATTTTAGTGCAACAGGGAGGTTCGTCAGCTCCCCTGAACTGAATATCCCGAGATCGGTAGTGAGTAGGCGGCACATTTTTTGGACTAAACGGATATTTTAAGCATAGGCTGTTAAGACTTGCACTAAGAAGCACTGAAGAACTAGCACTGAAGAGCAAGACCGAAAGTGGCTTCTGGGTCGACCTGGCCCTACCAGTTGAAATATATAACGATCACTGAGAAAGCATAATGTCTTCAAACATTTCTCTTGATAAATATGCAAAACATTGCTACCCTAGGTGTTTGTCCCAGTGATGAAAAGCTAGCTCGCTACTAATAAAGATGAAAGTAGCGAAAAAATAAAAATAAATGTCGCGAATACCTGGGGCTGCTGGCGTAAGTATTTGAGGACGCAAGTGTCTTCGGTGACCTCAGTTAGGGCAGGCATAGGCGGGGAGATTAAGGCCTCCTCGTTGAGCCATTCCTTATTTTTTGACAGGAAGACGTCAAGCTTCCTGTTGCTTTTTTGCCATCTGACGTAAATTGCCGAAATATACGCACTCATTCGTTTTCTGTTCAATTCCAAGTAAGTCTTCCAACGTGTATCTAGAGAGATGACTCATCATACAATAAGTCAGATGCATATATATGAGCCATGACGTGAAAAAAATGCTGACCGAATCCATAATAATTATGAATAGTTCACAGACTACACACAAACTATCTTTTGCGAATCTACAAACATATCCACGTACGTCTAACCTGAGTTATTAGACGTACCGAGAAAATAAATAATTGGTGATAGGGGTGTAATGCAAGAAGGCAACCGATGAAAATTTGGAATACCCAAAGCTTTGGCCAGAGTGGGATAGCTTTCTTAAGCTAGAATGTTATGTCACCCATCCTTACCTTTATAGTTAGTGATTCCAAAGTTAATGGGTCTGACCCTTCCTAGAGGCGGACCACTTCTCGCGCAACACATGAAATATATCTATTTGCTTCATAGCAGTTGCGATCCACGATCCACGTCCTCGCGTTCTCTTTCAGTTTGTTCCACTAGCCTTGTCCTCTATACTGAATCCCTGGCTCGTAATGTAATGAAAATCAACTTATCCAGACGATTTTCATAGTCAGTACATTAGCTACAATCTTTCCTCCGCGATAAAAATACGCCCGACGGCTACGCCGAACTGGCGCCTTTGTATACAATGATAGGCCAAAATTGCTTAAGCGGAGCTAAGCGCAGCTGTTTTCTTTATTAAAACAAAGATAAGGATCCATAGAACTTGAGAAAGTATGCGTAAGACTAATGAGGAGCAATGAGGATTTTGTAACCCTAACAGTTTCTTTCATGAACTGATACTGACCATGCTTTTTAAAAAGGATGGGGCATGATGGAAATTTATTTTATTTTCAGTGTTTTCTAATGCAGATATTAAGTATATGAACCATAAAGACTGATAACGATAACCAGCCTTGTTTAACATTATTCCAACCTAAAATGGGAATCATCAAATGACTCCCTGAGAAATAGCCATTCCAGAAGTTTGAAAATGGCGCCAATTTACCTCTTGACGACGAAGTTACTGCTTCTAGAAAATAATTAGTGTTGTTTTTATGTGCTTTGATGTGTTCTACGAGAAATACGTTTCGTGAAAAGCGGCCAATAAAATATTCGGAAAATCGAATTTTGTCCTCTTAGAATCAATCGCCTTTTGCCCCACTGTGCGGTCTTTGCCGGATGATGCGATACTGCTTTTCCGTTCTGCGTGGGTGTCCGGGAATTTAGGTTTTGGTGCTAGCGCAAGACTTCTTGGTTGCCACCTCCAATGCTCATCCTGCTGCTGGGAAAAAACCATGGCGGAACCTGTTCAATCGTTCTTGTGCTTTCTGTTCTGTGAATTCTCCCTGTAGTTTTCCCTATGATAAGTCGATTTCTTAGAATCTTGCTCTGATCAATTCTAATATTTTGATCAGATGCATGGCTCGCAAAGTCTGAATGCTATATTTTATTATCGGGATCTCTCTGCTGATGACTAGTCGCTTTGTCCGTCTTAATTACAGACGCGTGCGAAGGCCTTGTTAATGTCATGATTGGAAACAATGTAATCGGCGTGCATGTTTGAATGAAATATGATATTTTCTTCGGAAATTGTCGTCGTGAGTGCGATGGCCAATGAGCCGTGGTATTGATGTACACTTCCTCTCCATCTAATGATGAGTACGTGTTGCGTTATCTGGCTGTGGTAACTCTATTAGGCTGCTGGAACTAAGCTCATGGAAATGCCAAGTTATGATGCTAAGGCTATCTCCATTTATCAGCTTCGTTATGATGGCCCGAATCGTTTGGCTAATAATGGAATAAATGGCGTTTAATTATTGAAAGTCCTAAACGTCCTAGCAATCTTTTAGCCTTGTTGCAGTGTCAGTTATTTAAGGACATAGTTTGGATGCAGAAGCCACTATTCCTTTGAAATTTAAATTTTGCGATAGGCCATGATATGGGCAGTGACATGGAAAATGCATATCGGTTTTCGTTCATGATCTTATGATCCTTATGAGATAAATGACAAAGCATATGTTATTCTTTATTTTCCTGGTATACGGGGGAATTTGGGTTAAAAACCTTCATCCAATTGGCGGGACTCCTGTAAGAGTATGGTTTTTATACTGCTCTATACTCTCACCAATTTTGTTGGTGTTTATTATTTTTTTTTAATCCTTATAGTGGTGATATTTGTTTTGCTCTCATTTGGTTTGTTGATCATTCTACGTTCGGTATGCTAAGTATTTTTTTCCTTTCCTTCTTACTTGACGAATGACTTCTGCATCACAAATGATCGTGGTAGCCGTTGTCTTGGGTTCTCAAGGCCAAGCATTCCGTTGAGGGATCGCTCACCTGTTCCGCTCTCAATTCCAATTGACTGCGAAGAGTAACTTAGATGTAGTCACTGCCTTCCAGAGACGCGCTCGCATGGCCAAAACGAGTCGCGATTTGCGACTGTCATGGACGTGCTTATCTTTTGACTGCCGATTGCTTAGCCAAGCGAGTGCCGTTTGGACCGCGCCTTCATACCTCCCTTCGTTTAAATCCTTATATAAGAACGTGATATATTAAAAGTAAACAAGCGTGTGAATTTAAAGAGGTTTGGCCTAATTACTCGGCATTTTCCTTCGGGATTAGTTGCAAACCTAAGGCTGAAGGACTACACGTACCAAGGGGTGGCAGCTAGTAATGTTCCAATTGTCCATTTACTCTAGTCCTTTTGGGATTTCATATTTTTTAAATGCATACTTTTTAAGTACCTGCCTTGGGCGTAGTTTAGTTTTTTAAATAATTTTTTTATGCGTCGCAACCCACTCAATTTTTTTAAAGTTCCCGCTCTGCTAAACCTATATTTGTTTCTTTAAGCCTGCGGTTTCCAATGCCTGGCACGCATACCATAAGGGGTAGGCACTTGACTGTTAAAGAGAACGCGGAAAAACTTTGTTAATGGCGGACTTAAGGTTGAAATTTTTATACGAATGTCAAAATATACATTCTCATACTATAAGGGGTTCGATTTTTGGAAATGTATGCCTAAGGGGTGCTCAAATCGAAAAAGGTTTGGAACCGTTTTTCTAAACCCTTTTTGTTGACAGTCTAACACTACAAATTTAAGTCCAATTACGCCTCAACGTCGATGCGAATAGTATTGCTTCGTTTGTTATATTATACAAATTCGGGAATATTTCCCCATGGACAGGAATGAGACGCTTCCCCCGCGAGAAGAAAAATATTGAGAATGCCTCTGTATCGCATTTCATCCCCCTTTTCACCCCTTTCAAAATTTCTAACCATTTCTTGCCCTTCTTTGATTCCCCTTCCCTGGAATGAACGATGGTGAAATATGGCTGCGCATCAGGGCGTGTCGCGTCCCTCCTCAATCACGCAACGGACTGAATCCCCGATATACGAATCCCCCCCCCCCGTCACTACTTTCACCCTTCCTCTGCCCTCCCCGTCAACCCGCCTCCTCCCCCCATCTTCGAGAGAAGACATCCATAAGCGATGCACGTCCTCCATTTAGCATTTCACTTCGGGCTGAAATATGTGCGCGTAAGTATGGGTATGTACTTATGTGGGCACGCGTATATAGATATCGCTCACCTCGGCTAAGTGGGAAGGGGATTTCTTTTTTCTTCTTCCCCGTTCGTAAATCCCAATCCCATATTTCCAACGCCTACTCCACCCACCCACCCCGTCGTGATTGCTTCTCACTGCGCGAGTTTCGCGTTTCTTTTTTTTCCCCCCTTTCATTTGGATCATCTCAGCCACTCTCCGATCCATTCCCGCTCGGCCGTCACATTCCTCCGATGCGCCTTTTTTTCCCTCCCATCTCTTCCTCCCTCTCCGCCCTATTCATCTTCGCCCGTGGAAAGAGAGTAGGTACCTATCTTCTTCGCGGTTGTCGGATATGGCTGCCACGCGCCCACCCTCCTTTCGAAAAAGATCCCGCACTTGGCTCCGACGCGTGCGCGCGCGTGTTTCCGCCGAGCCGCGGCCGATTAATCGTAAGCAGGCTCCTCTGAGCAATCTCTCGACGGTGATCCAGTTGAGGCGATGCGCGTTTCTCGTCGAAATATTTCATGTTATGCGGGGATGGTAACGTTTCATCACCTCTTGCACATCATAGGTGCTCTTGTAGATAACGCATTACTTAAGACCACGTTAATTATGAACGTCTCTATGGAATTATCCTTGTTGATTTGATGTAACCGTGTCAAGTTGCCTCGATTGTAAGAATGGCGTATCTCAATAAAAAAGAAAAGAGCAACGTTGTACTATGCCATAAAGTAGATCGTTTTAATAACGCTTAGGTTATGCCGAACTCGTTCATTGTAATAGATGTCTTAGATATGTATGCTTTCAATTTACAGGGATAATATTTGGATAGTGCTAGTTAATTCGCATAGGCCTCAGCCCATTTCAAAAGGAGCGTCTTGCATGCAGTGAAATCTCGCAATCAGTCCCTTTACGAGAGCATCTTTATACCTTATTTTCTTCTCCTATCTCTTAGTATATAATATATTGCTGTTAATTGTCGCTTTAATCATCCCTTTTTTTGTTTCTATTTCATTAGCCATGAAAGTCCTCCTCTTTTTACCTCTGGTTCGGTAAAGGATTCTTTGAAAAAGGATGTTCAATAATTCACTGAATAATTAACTCGTCCGTCACTTCATATTAAATGGCTGACTACCTGTTTTCAATGTATGTAGTTCCATTTACGGGTTTATTGAATGCTTGCCTAAGAGTTGTCGTGTTTTGAAATCAATAAGGCACTCTTTCGTTTGAAATTTGAGATGGCTACTGAGCTTCTGGAAGAAATGTGAAATGCTTCTGGAAATGAGAAATTCACTGAATTATCACGTACACATCAGTCCAGAGGTAAATTTAATTCAGCCCATTTGCGTGTGTACCACACATTTATGCATTCTTGTTTCCTTTCTATACCATGTGGGTGTTATTTTAGTATAATATTTTAGAATGTTTATCAAGAAGAGGTGGAGTTGGTGGATGGAGTTCATATAAGTACCGGATCGGGATGAGATTCTTGTAACCGTTTTAGTAGGGAGAATGGTGGAAACGTGAAAGTAAAATCGTAGGCATTTTGAAATTTACGAAACGGGAGAGAATGTAGGAACTGAACTTATTAGAATTGTCATCATCTGAGTAATCTACCCGTCAAAGGTAGGTTATGATGGATGTCGGAGAAAATACAGCATACTCTTACACGTGCAGTGCCATAGTCTGCCTCCAGTATTTATTTCTTCATCTCAGCGTAAGTCCTACCTTTCTTCATCCCATCCATAAAACCTATTCATTTTCCTCCCCCCTAAATTCATGACCTACTATTGCTGTATTGCTGTAGAAGGCTCTGTTTTGCTCGTTGGCGCGAAGTTATTTTCGCCCGTTTTGAGGTCATTTGTTTTGGCTGCCTTGGCAACTTGTGCAACTCTCCGAGAGAAGAGGCGGTGGTCGCACTCCACTCGAAGATTGAATTCTCGGTTGCTTAGCTTCGGTCGGCTCTCGATATCAGTTCCTGGCGTGCGTCCCAACTACATTCTCTCTTTCTATCCTCGCGTGCAACGACCGCAGCACCCCCTCCAACCAGGGGGGGGGGCATTCATTGTGTTGTGCTGCTGCTTCCCATCATCGCCGAATCCACGCGGTCTCCTCTCTCTTGAGGAGCTTAAAACACGTGCATTACACGCCAGCAATTGGGTGTCGATAAGGGGCCATTAGCACGCGCTCTCACCCCCTTCTCTCCCTCTTTCTCTCCCTCTTTCTCTCTCTTTCTCTCTGGAGGGAAGAGAGAGAGAGACTGACTTCGCGGGGTATATATATCACTCTGTCCCCTCTCTTTCGTGAGTGGATTGGAGATAAAAAGGGTTTGTTTCGTGTGGCGAGAGAGAGAGAGAAGGGGGTGAGGGTGGTGATTGGTTGAGTGGGGGTGGGTTGAGACGTAGGGGGGTGGCTAATGGCGTGGGGGGGTAGGTGAGGGAGTGAGTGGAGAGATGTGTCGTTTGTCGAGGGGAGGGTGGGGAGCGGGCGGGGAAACAGCCCGTCAATGACTACTCTCTCTCCTCCGCTGGGAGGCTGTGTGACGCGGGCGACTCACTGGACATCTGGGCTGACAAGCACTTACTGCAAGGCGGTGCGCGGAGTGGGTGGTGGACAGGGGGGGTTGCATGTGATTGCCCGTGGGGGGAGGTGGGGCTGGGGTGGAGAGAGGGGGGGAGGTGTTTTCTACTCCCCTTACGCCATCCCCGTTGTGCGCTGCGCGGCGGATATAGCTTCTGTGAGGCGGCGGGGGAGGAAACTAACGACGTGCTTCCATCTGATGGGAGGAATTCAAATCCTTTGTGTGTCCATCCCGCACTTTCTGGGGTGGTAGAAGGTTGAAAGGGATGAAGGGGGGATGGAGTGGAAGAAGGGGGTATAGAGAACCCCGCTCCTTAAGTTTGCCCCGTGAGTGGTCACCGAGTTTGCCGTTCACGTGGGAGTTTTCTCGTGCTTGGTTTTCGGGGTTCTCCTCTGCGCACTTGGATGGAGGTTATCTGTGAGAGAGGGTATTTATAGCATGACAGCATTTGTGACCAAATATTCTAGCCTGCCTCTGTAAGTGATTCGTGTTATGCGGTCAATGTGTGTCAAAAGTAATTTCAGGCCACGTGAATTATATAGAATGCCCCATATTGAAAATATATGCGGGACAAATAAAGTGGAAATATATTTCGCATCGTCGTCCCTACGATTACAACTTTTTGCATCTGCCTTGAAGGTCTCTCCTCTGCCAATACGGCTAAATATTTGTGTAGTTATGTGATAGTGTTTGTGCTGGCAGAGGTCCGCTTCCCAAGCGAGCCGTAATATTCTTCGTAATAATGCAGGTGGTAATTAATTTTATTCTTTTCTTCCTCTCGTTTCTCCTCTTTTGTATTTGAGGATGATGCGGTGCTTTTATTTCTTGCAGAGCAGGGATGAGAATCACTTTTTCCCCGCTTGCTTTGTCCTCCCGGTACGGCCGGACAAACAGGACCCTCCGGGCTTATTAGCAGCTCGCCGGGCGGATGTCATTATGCCACGGTCTAGCCCCCCCTCCCCCACCCTCACCCCTCTTTCCCCCACTCCCCCTTCGCCTCCTTCCCTTCCCCCCCCCCCATGCACCCTTTGAATCTGAAAAAAAACTTCCCCCGCGTCGTCGCTCACAGACGGGGAAAGTCGTCCAGCTAGCAGAAGAGACAAACAATTTTTCAGTTCCCGGCGGCTTTAATCCCAAATTTAATTTTGATCTTTATCTTGCCTTTCCAGTTTCCTTAATTCCTCTCTCCGGACAGAGATGGGTAAACATTGTTTCATGTATTTCGTCATGCTCTCGTATGTGCGCTCTCCACCTTTCCCTTTTAATACTCTACTGCCCATCTCTATTTTATCAGCCTCCCTTTATACCCGAGGGTCTGGTTGTTTTCGCGATTTATGGTTGGCACAACTTGCCTCATATTTCAGCCCTTTTTGGTCTTCTTTCCTCATGTTGACCTTTCCCAGTCTAATGCGAAGTGTGTTTCTTTTTTGAACGTAGACAATTTTCATTTCGCACATAATGATCGGTATATATGATGTTTGCCCGATAGGAAATATCACCGTGGTTATTTTTTTATTGATGCCGCCGGAATATGGACATTTTAGTTTTATTTAAATTACTTAAAAATAATAATGAATAAAAATCCTCGCAATAAATGTTCGTAAAATTGTATTCAGTGCAGCTGACCTACATTCATTAAATGCCATTCTTCAATGCGGTAATCTAATCCTTTATTTTTTCTACAAACAGTGGAGATTTCTGTAATTTAATATTCGTTTTTAATGATAACTGCTCTAAAATTAGCTTCCTCCGTGTCGCATCACTCAAAAACATTTGGTTTCACCTAATATAGTTTGAAAATATTTGTATAACTTTCGTGGATAAGTATTTAGCAACGCTTTTAATTAAATTTCTTTGATTTATCCGCAGAATAAATTTCACTATCTGCTACATAAAGGTCTAAAATGTGTTGTAAGTCGGTGTCATCAATGGTTCATTGACAAAAAATTATTTTTCTTTAAATCAACTTATGGTTCTCATATCCTGAATTTGTTATGATAAAGCCTTAGATGCTATCCGTCTCTATATCGGGTATTATTTAAACATATCGTGTGAAATGTAAAACATTATTTAATGGTGAAAGAAAGTAATAGCTTATTCTTACCATCAACAGGCACACTCAACGTTCGCAAATCTTCTATTTACCTGTGTTTCGTGCTGTCAGTGATCTTCTAAACTCTCTGAGATAAAATAGTCCATTTCAATCAGTTTGCATGGATGTGGTTAAGACAGTTGCTCTGGTTAAAATTATGTGTACACATGTATCTGCGAACATTAAGTTACGAACATATCGTCGTGGAAAAAAACGAACATGGGCAACCGGGATGTATTTTTCGTCTTCCTGTGGGAAACAATGGCTTTCATTTTATCTCCCAGACGAAATCCAGCACCCTTTAATAAAAAAACCCATTCCCTGCGGCCCTTGAGGCATGCCTCCTATGCCTCCGCATCAGACTTGCTCACTCTATTCCCTATAGATAGATAAGTTCCCTGAGCGCGAGGCGTAGGTTCGGCTGCCGTAACCCCTTTTCGTACCCTTTCCGCCTTCCCGCTCCCATACATATATTCCATACGCCTAATGGGGCGATTCATTCCCTTGATGGACGCGCTTGACCTTTCCCAATACACTCCTCACTCTCGCTTACTCTCCTGCAAGACCCTTCGCCCTTCTCCTCCTTTCTCTCTCTCCCTCCATCCTTATTCCTTCCTTCCTCCTCCTCCCACTCTCCCGCAAGCCGAGAGGCGTGGGCGCTCAACCCAATGAATGGGGTTGGTATTGAAACCACGGGGCGGAGGGATGTAACGCCGGGGGGGAGAACATGCACGGTTTAACGTGGAAGGTGCTCCTTGCGGCATATCTCTCTCTTGGGGCGGTGGAAAGGGGGGGGGGGTTGCTGGGAGTCCGTCTGTCGGCCTAGCTCCCTTCACGCAATCCAGTCGACTCGCCTCCCTCCATTCCCTCACACCCGCCTCACCATGCAAAATTGAGGCGGAAGGGCGATTTTTATTTATGCATGCGCGAGGAGGAATGGAGCGAGTGAGCGACCCTTCTCCTCGTCTCTTGCATCCATTCCGCTAGGGGGAGGGTTCTCTCTTAGCGGGTCACTCCGTCTGGGCCGCCGATGTCCTTCCCTTCCGCTCTCATTCGCTCTTTTTTGACCTCTGGTATTGGCGTCACGTGTGACTTTCGAGGTGACTAATGCTCCTCTTTTGGGGATATCGGCGAGATTGCTGGTATCTCACAACCGACCTTAACCTTCTGGCAGGCGTGCATTTATCAGTCACACGAGCGAGCACGTTGCGTACGCAGTACACGAAGACGCTTATAAAGAATAAATGAGGTGATTTGTTATATAATGGTTAATTTGTCATTTATTATCTATATTATTTACTTATTTAGATAACTTCACATTTCACGAGACTATTTTTTATTATTACATATTTTTATAGCTGTCTAGCTTGCCGAAGATACTTAATCCTCGGCGTCTTGTAGGCACTAAAGGCAAGTGACAAAGACTCGTTAAGTTTTTTTTGCTAACTTATTTACCACATGCAATATCACAGTAGAAGTGTTATTTACGCATAGTTTACATCTCCCTCTATTCGCAAAATTCACGGGTGAAGTAGTTTTTACTTGAGAGTGATAGCGCTTCAGGTATGCTTCCAATCGGACGGCGGAGTCAAAACCGTCGATTTTGACTTTAAATGCACCTTTTTAAGCCCCACGGCTAGATCGTTTCTGAATATTCTTCTTCGATGCTGTTCTTTATCATACCATGTTTATTGAATAGACAGAATCTGAGTTTATTCCAGCTATATTCAAGAAAACAAAATATCTCACAAGTGGTGGGCCAGGGGCTACGCACATTTTATCAACTGTGTTTACTGCACCTTTAGTTTCATTGTAATGTGTTATTATTTTGGTCTGTTGGTAGATTCATTGATGTCATGCGAGTCATGCACTGTAGGTATTCGAATGACGGCTTTGAGTCTTTGTACGTATAACACGAAGGTCACGTTTCTTTATAATCCAAGCAATGAAATATGTACTTTCCTCGCTTCGTTCGGCTTTAAATTTCGGTTTTCAAAATTAGTTTCACTAATGTAAATTGTATTGATGCATAATTATATCATTTTTATGCAATAAAAAGTGACTCATTCTCTGATACAAATGTAAGGAATACAGGTATCTACATGTACTTACGAGGATATTATTTTCATGATCACAGCAGGTGTCCACAACACTCGAAATATTTTGCTTTAGGCGAAAATTACTGCCATATAAAAATATGAATAGATAATCAGTAACTTGCAATATTTGTCGCCAACTATGGTTAACAATAAAAAAGACAATATCTTATAGAATAACAAAAAATATACGAGCAGACCTCTATTGTTAATTGATTCAACGGGCCTCGCAGCGCACAACGTACGGACTTCACGACGCGTTTCGCTTTCTTTTTCCCCAAAAAAACTGCTTCTAAGAAAATAATTTTAGCGTACTACGAAGGCTATTTGTACAAATGAGGAATAGAAAAGGGTCCCAAGTTGGTCCCATTACATTAAAATGGATTGAAACGCCGAAAACCGATCGCCGTGTACTCGGTACACGTACGCGCCCGCCGGAAGGTTAATGTCTTACTATTTTTTGGCTGAAAATTGTTCAAGTGTTTTTCATTACTTCTCTTTTTAACTTTTATCGCTGACGATTAAATAGAAATTTTTCGCCTTATTGGAGCACACAAAAAAACAGTCTTTAATACCCTGGTGTTACGTATTTTCACTGGGGTATAAATTTCTTCGTTTTATATTGAGAGCATGTTTTTACTGTATCTCAATGCAAGCCGTCGTCTGTTTATTGAACATGCGCAGCAAGTAGCATACATATATGCCTGCGTATTTTTTTGTCTTCGTAATTGGCGTATCTAGTGCTCGAAATTCGAGTATCGAGTATTTTTCTTTGGAATATGCATTAATAATAATTTTTTACCATAACAGCACAGTTTGCCTTTATTTGACCATGTTTTATGCCCCACATATCGGCTTAAGAAAGAAATGGGGCTGAGTAAAAATTCTCACACGAAGCAAGTTAAGATCAACTTTTTTTTCACCCTTTTTGAAAAGGTGAACGAATATTTTAATTCTTCATAATTAGTATTTTCATTAGGTTTAAAAATCCTCGCGTCAAGTTAGTGCAACTCATGCGGGAAGTTTTAAGAACTGTGGCTTTTTTTTATGGTGATAACATATCTCATTCTGGTAAATCGGGTACTTGTCGTGGTAAAAATAAACTCTCGCCAAAACTTGCCTTGATTGATACTGTTGGAAAATATTCCAAGAACATTGATTGGAATTTGCCCTAAAGTTTCGTGGCTGCAATGCGGCACATTCATCAGTGTCTGAGTGTTGATACCTGGATATAAATGGATATCATTTTATAATAAGTTTTCGACGAAGGGTTTGCTACTTCAGCTTATCAGCCTCCTCGTTTTATTGTTGTTTACTGAGCACTTACCCTTCCTGGTTCCAACGCTCTTATTTCGCTTTTAATTGTTCTCATTTGATGATTTACATAGTTACTATGATATATCGTTCTTCTCCCTGATTTATTTACGTGTGCGGGTCCTATTTTTGATTTTTTTAATTGTTCGTAGAAGAGTTTTTTTTTAATCCATGTAGTACTTGCAGCCGAGGTGAATAATCGAATCGGATGCTTGTGCGACGAAAAGCATTACTCTGGCCTCGGAGACAAAGAGCGAGACTCACCGGCACGCCTCTTATTACTACTGTACTTCTCCATTCAGCGCCATTTCCCTAGATTTTCTTTCGAGGGCCTAGCAGCCTTTTCTTACCCTTGAATCTCACTCTCTGGAGTGCTTTGTTGAGAGATCTCCCGTGCCCACCTTTTGAACACACTTAGGTGTGAATACAGTTGCGCTCTGAATCGTGCTAAGGTAACTCGCCACACAAGTTCTCTTTTCTGTGTAAGTGTTATTAGTAACTAAAATAATTTATGACGCACGAGCGTACAATGTAATGCGTTGTAATTAATTCTTCTTGAGAAGGTCCAGAAATGTGTGAATGATGAAGATTGGGAGAGGTGGAAATTCGCGGTTAAGATTATTCACTTCCTACGGTGATACCTACGCTGTGAATATTGGATCTGCAAGGATTGGAGCATTGTGTTGTCCTACAATACTGGCGCGTTAATCTCAGATGCCGTCGTGCTGATCCTGTATTCAATTTCTTTTATCCTGTTTTGTCTCCAACGTGCCTTGATAGTAGTGATTATTTTCATTCAGCATCTTAAATATGTTTTTTTCTTCTTTTCCCAACAGCCGGGCAACGATCCATATGCCTTCGTTGAGTTCACTGATCACCAGGCGGCGTCTGCTGCGTTGGCGGCCATGAACAAGAGGGTGTTCCTGGAAAAGGTAAGAGGCTTCTGTTTCTGGTGCGATTGATGCATGCTACATCCTTTTTAATATGTTATATTTCATTTTCTCCTTTGAATGGTTATTGACCACTTATTAATACATTTGTTAATTTATGGACGTATGGTCATGTCTTTTTAAAAAACTCAACTTCCTTTTTCCGCCAACGTTTCCCCTTTTTATTAATGAGGCTTCTTCAGGGCTAGAGTGCCTACAATGTAAGGAATACAGTTGGTAATAATTAGTATTATAATTAGTATAATACTACAAAGATAAAAAAGTTTTCAAACATAAATTTAGTACCTCAAAGGATTAACTTTCTTATTGCGACAATGGTAACATAAAAACAAACTCTTTCTCTTAGCAACAAAATCAACATCCAAAACAAAACCAAAATGGAAAGCCAAGTTGAGTTTTTAAAAAGACGTGACTAAACCTCCATAAATTAACAAATGTATTTCATTTTCTTAAGATTGCGTCAATAGCGCTTTGCCAAAAGTTGCGTTGTTGTAGAATATTTTACGGAATCTCAGTGTTTTTCTCTGTCTAAAATGTTTGTCAAACTTAGCTTTCTGTTTATCATGATATGCAGTTTAACGGCAACGCTAGGGCGTTGTTACTTCACACTATTCTCCTATCGTGTAGAATGAAGCATATTGTTCAGAGCTTTCTTTATTTCAATAATTTCCGTGATATTTGTACACTTCTTGTAGTCGCCAATTTTTCGATTGATTGGTATTCGCGAAGTTAATCCAAGATTCCCGAGCACCCAATTTATCTGAAAATTTGAGGTGTCCATGAATTGAACAAAGGTTTGTGTTGTTAAAAATGTATTCGGTATTTACTGATTATGGTGTCCATTCTTCTGATTGCCCTATCGCTGCGTTGTGGTGGTAGTAGTGCTTGGTGTAAAAGGCTCGGTGATTACACGTGATCAGGTTGATTTTTGCAGTCGTAAGAGTATTAGATAAGGAGGAGAGGAGACGAGAATGGTAAAAGTAGTGCACCATCCCCAACTTATAATGATTTTGGGCTCAAGATGTTTATCTCAAAGAGCAGTTGTTGCAGAGCTCTGTGGCGGAATCGTAATTCATTCCACCTTTGAACTTCATGGCGTGCGTTTCCGGGTGAAAGTTAAGACTTAATTGTTAGTGGAGTACTGCACTAATAGTGTAAGTGTGCATATGTGCTGAGTGCTGAAGTTTAATGACGATTATGATTGCGTGCTTCGGGTTAGACGTATGCTTTCTTTAACTGTGCCCGTATAAATTTATATAGCCATATGCTTTTGCAATTACTTCTTCTTTTCTCACCCATTTTACGTCTTCTTCCATCCTCTCGCGTAATCTTCTCTCCACCTCTTTTCCCCTTCAATGTTTCTCCCTCCTTTCCCTTGCTCTCGCCCTTCTGAAGAGCGCGGGACTCGGTTTCTTCCTCACTCTCCCCCTCTCTCTCCCCCTCCCCGCGTGCAGTGCCATTTATCTCGCGCCCCACCGTTTCCAAGTACTCGAGTCGTTTTCTGGAGAGGGAATGGGAAGGGGGTGCGGAGAAGAGGGAAGACGTTAAAAAGGGGTGCGGAACCCAACTCACCCGCGCGTCTTCGCCGTCCCTGCACCACCGACCATTTCACGTTTGGGATGGAGATGCGTGATAAGTTTCAATCCGGAGAGGGGTTGAGAATGTGGTGCCCCATCCTATCACACCCGTATCCCCGGGCAAACGTTCGGGTGGTGAATCGAGTATTAAAAGGCCGTGATATTTCAATAGAAATACATTGTACCAATTACAGCCATGTTATCAATAAACTTGTAATAGAGCAACCTTTTCAGATCTTAGGCGCTGAGTGTGTGTGTTCATCATCGTATGTATTCTTCCAACATTTTTAGACAAGTGGACTGGAAAATTGAAATCACCGCGACTGAAGATGCTTTGTTCCTGTCGTGAACTCAAAATTTAAATGGGGATGAGTGAAATGGATGGGGATGTTCTGGTACCCATAGACTTGTAGTTTTTGATATTATATTATCATTTGCTGACATTTTTTTAGCAGGTACTTATAGGTTTTCTAAAATCGTAAAAAGTAGGGATATTAATAGATAACCTCCTTCGATCGAAATGTGTGTTAAACCGCTATAGTATATTCGACAATAATAGTTACTCTGAGCGAAGAAGGCGATCTCTTTTATCCACTATAACAACCGCTTTATGATTTTACTTTCCATTGCTTCATTTTTTATCTTAACTAGTTCCCAAGGGTACGACCATGTTAAGCACACGTTAGTCTCCTGTGTTAGCACTTGGCACTTCGCGTGATGTGCGGCCGTGGCGATCACTTCCTCATAAATGTTTTTAACGCCGTTTCCATTACATTGCATGTATTTGAGTGTGCACATGTCTTCAGTCGTCGGCTTCAAGTCGTTCGACTCCTCCTCTCGCCATTCCGACGCCGTCGTGTTAAATTTCTCTCTTAATCTCTCTCTCTCTCTCCCTCCCTCCCCGTCCCCCCGCTCCCGCTTCCAGGCGGCCCGTACCCTTCCGGAAATCGCGCGATTCAAATGGGATCTATTTCCGCCTTTTCCTCTCTGCGAGCGCGGGTTCCTTTCGTTCGGTCGAAGTGTCGGGCATGGAAATAGCGAGGAAACTCGCCGAGGCCGGAAATACGTACACCCGCCTCCGTCGTGCTCCCATTGATCTCTCTGCAATGCCTGCTCGCGATCTTGGGACTTCTTATACCCGTCAGCGAAATTGTTTCCAGTTCCGTGCGCGTATTACCTTCATATTCCCCACGAAAATGCCCGTGTTGTAACGTTGTTATGTAATTCAGCTTTTGTCGATTAATTGATGCCATCAGATTGCTTTAGTTAGCTCTATTTTCGTTTTTACCCTTGGAAGTGTTCTTTCTTACCTGGACTTTCCTGTTTGAAATTCCAAACTTAACTCCGAAGTCTTAGAATTGCTTTCCGTTCTTCCTGTTGGCCGTACCTTTGCTGTTCGATGTCATTTAATTACATTTTTTTAATAAAAAATTTCGACCCTTAAAAAAAATTCATAAATAATTCAATCCTTTAAAGGCCATGTAGCGACAACGAAATCATTCAGAATAATAACATTTCTACCGTTAGTCGTATCGTTGGCTTTGGAATTTTTGGAATAGCAAATTATCACGCTAAACTCTTTGGCATGTACATTTCGTTTGCCGGGAAAGGGCGCCCAATAATACTTCGTTAATTCACACTACGCCAAGCAAACCACTGTTATTCGGTTCAGCCAGGAGAAACTAACAGCGTTTCTTTCATCGCAATTCGTAATCACTAAGGTAAGGGAAAAAAGAGAATGCGGGGAATGCTCTGTGGGTGGTGGTTTGGGAATAGGGCAAGTTCTTTTGAAAAGCGACGCGGAGCGCGAGTTATTTTTTTTCAGGCCCCCTCTACGGGTCGCAGGCATCGAGAGTGGCGGTAGGAGCACGTGAAAGGAAAGGGCGGGGAATGGTTAGGGATACTTTTGTGTTTTTTTATCAGCCTTTCTATTTTTCGAAAAAGGGGGGATTTTGAGCTCCTTTTATTTTCAATTATTTCGTGCGGTTCTAGGGCTCCGTGTGTGTGTGTGTCGCTGGCGGCGCTGAGGTGAGGTCGGGAGTGCCGGAAGATCCGAATCCCCACGGCTGCGAGGAGAATAAAAAAGGGGAGGGAGTTGATTTAATCTAAGTTCCTAATTTCACGGTGACTGTTTCCTTGGCAACTCGCGACAAAACCCCCATTTCCATCGCTTTCCTCACGCCCTGCGCCCCCCCCCCACCCCCTCCCACCTCACCCGCCCACCCCTACCCACTCGTGTCTCCTCCATGCCCATGGAAATCCATCCAGCCGGCACCCACCCCTTGCCACCTTTGGGGGGGGTCTAGCCGTCCTCGGGAATCTTCTTCCGTGTCAGCCCCTGCCATGCTCCTATCCCCCTTCTCTCACTCTCATTTCCGAACTTAATCTCTTCCTCCCCCCACTCCCAACGCCTCCCTTCAAAAGCCCTTTCGCCCCGGCGGCGAATCCCATTTGCACTCGAACCCGAAACCCACCTCCTCCCTCCCTTCCTACCTCTTCCCTTGCCGCCCATACATGCCACATCTCCTTCACTTCCTCCAGCCATCTCACTTCTCTCTCCACATCCAGGCTTTCCTCCCTCACTCCCGCCATTTCGCTATTCTTCACTACTCTGCCCTAATAATTCCTCTATCACTCTCATTGAAATTTACCCTTATTTCAATCTAAAATTACTGGAATCATCTTAATTTATTCTCTTCATCATTTGAGTAATCTACCGGTTAGAGGTAGGTTATGATGAAAGTGGATGGAGTTCATATGAGTACCGGGTCATGATGAGATTCTTGTAACCGTTTTAGTAGGGAGAATGGTGGAAACGTGAAAGTAAAATCGTAGGCATTTTGAAATTTACGAAACGGTAGAGAATGTAGGAACTGAACTTATTAGAATTATGAGTATGAGTAATCTATGGGTCAAAGGTAGGTTATGATGAATGTCAGAGAAAATACAACATACTCTTACACGTGCAATGCCCTATCTACCTCTAGTATTTATTTCTTCATCTCAGCGTAAGTCCTACCTTTCTTCATCCCGTCCATAAAACGTATTCTCTTTCTTCACCCTTCCCCTCTTGCCCAACATCCTTCCCTCTATCACGGCCTTCAGCAAACCATCGCCCCTCATTACCCCTTCCAGCCACCTACCCTGTCTTCTCCTAATATCATCTATAAGTTTCCTCTCCTCACCCCCCAAGTCAAGTACTTCCTCATTTGTCTTCCTTTCCGTTCCTTTCTCCATCCTCTTCGTACTTGGAAATGAGTGTATTGGTTTCACCCACTTTTTTCCACCCTCCATTTCACTATTCTTCACGAAAATATACTCTGAATTAATAATTCCTCCATCCTTCACATTGAAATTTCCCCTGATTTCTGTCTATAATTACTGGAATCAGCATAATTTATTCTCTTATACTTCGAAATAAGTGTATTGGTTTCACCCACTTTTTTCTGAATTTTCTCTTTTTTTACTCAGCTTGAAGCAACGTACAAGGGCGGGAATTTAAATAGAAAAGGGTAAATAGGCAAAAGTATTTTATTTCATGTGTGTAGTAGATGCATAATTATTTGGGAGTAATTTAATCGAGCCAGTTTTATGCTGAATTAAGTGTGAAGGAAAATGGCTATCCCTGAGTTTTTCGGTATATATGAAAATGTTCCTTATTCTGATATATTTTCTCCTCTGTATTCATTTTAATGTTTTATTGTGGCAGTCGTCACTAATGATACCTTAGGCATATATGGCCGTGTTTAATTTCTCATCACATAACTTCACCTGTTTAAGAAGTTAACTGTTGCCTTGGGTATCTCTGGATGTTTTCGTCTTTGTGTCACCGACTTATCTTCCTCGTCTGGGCTCAGGTGCCCTTTGTATTTTC
Source organism: Pyrrhosoma nymphula (assembly GCA_963573305.1). Taxonomy (NCBI): domain Eukaryota; kingdom Metazoa; phylum Arthropoda; class Insecta; order Odonata; family Coenagrionidae; genus Pyrrhosoma; species Pyrrhosoma nymphula. The sequence continues at coordinate 163,186,820 of OY754330.1, forward strand.
ATTTCATGCTCGTTTTATCTCTGAACTGTTAATTTAAAATTTCAAGGCTAGGTTGTGTAGCACTTGAAGAGGCCGGAACAGTTATCTTGACACACTGAATTTTCTTTTATGCGTTATATTTGGCTCGTAATCACCATGAATGTCTGTTGAAAGGTAGTGTTTGTGGCTTACCCTGTTTGTGTCACATGTCATTTAAAGTGAATTGTTACCCGAGTTCAGTGATATTTGCAGAAGAGTATTTATAATTGTTTTAATCAGTGAAAGCATAATTTTATCTTGTGCAGATGTGGGCGGGTTGGGTGAAGTATGTGTTTTTAAATATCTAAGGTCTTTCTGTATTTAGCGAGTAAAATAAATCTTTCAAATTGGGGAAAGAAGAAGCTACTTGCGTGAAAACTCCTCAGAGTGGAAAGAGAGTGAATGCTGTATAGTGTTTCCTAGTTTCGCACGTGATTTCATCCAGCGACTCTCGCCTGGCATCAACCTACTTTCGCTCATACATATCAAATAATCGCGAGCGTTACTTACTCCCTCTCTATTGAATCCCTTCTTGCCTTTGGTGGAATTTATACAGTGATTTGATCCTTTAATAGGAATTTAACATCTGCACTTAGTTTTTTTTACCTGATGTTTTCCATTTTCAGCTAATACTACGTACCCGGATTCATCGGTCTTTCGCTCAGGAGCTTGTCTTTCGCTTTTCGGAATGAAAATACATTTTTATCTTCCCCTGACAATGTTATTTCGGGAAAAGGTAGGCATCGAAAAAAGAACTGGGGGGGTGGAGGAGATCGAAAAAGTTCAGCTTGGACGACAGCGAATCGGATATGCATTATCGGATTCGGGTCGGCGGTAAAATTGGTAGGCTTTGGGGTTTGGGGCAGAGGAAGGAATTGGAAACAAAAAAGAATCGGCCCCAGAGTGTGAGAATTGAAGAGGAATTGTTTGGGTGTCGGGAAGGAGGGCAAGGGAGAGGAATTGCTGGGGAAGTCGTCGGTGGAAAATCACCTCTGGGGGTGTCGGGGCTAAGGGAAGACGAAGCGAAGGCATGCGGCGGCCAGAAGCGATTTCCACCCTCACGATCGTAAGGCCTTTGTCGAGGTGACGCTAGATTTGTGCCCTCGATAGGCCCCGCTCGGCCATCTTAGAGGAGTATCGGGGCATTCCCCTAACTACCCTCCTCCGCCTCCCATTTCGACTCTCCGAGGGGGGTCTCTCTCGCGGTGTCCAATCGGGCGAAAGAATCGTGTGTTCACTGGCGGCGGGGGCGAGGAATGGAGACGGGGGGATGTGATCTCCGGGATGCATGGGAGGGCGGGGAGACTCCCGGAAGGATGAGGAGGAAGAAGGACGCTCTCTCCGTTTCGAGGAGGGAAAGAACTTGCATAGGATGCCTGCTCTTTCGAAAAGTCTTCTCACCACTACAAAAACAGTACTCCGCTCTGCAGGAGCAGGTTAGCCATTGCGGACTGGAAACTGGCGATCTTTCAAATCGCCGCAACTCATCCATAAAGTGTGCTGGCTGTCGAAAGAAGCAGTCCTGCAGAGAAAGGATGGGGATCGGTGACGTCAGGCATTCCCTCCTCTTCGCCGAGCGAATGGCTGGCAGTTTCAATTTAATTCGCAAATTTGTTCCTTGTGCGAGACCTTTTATCGTTTGCTACGGGTGTGATAGATCCTTCAGAGCGTTGCGGTGAACCGAGGTTACCACGTGATTTAGCCTCCTCCAAAGTGTCTATTTTTTATATTTTCGATTATTTTAATAGGCATGTATTAGGGGAAGGCTGGTTAGGTGGGTGGAAGGGGCAATGAGGGTCGATGGTTTACTGAAGGCCGTGATAGAGGGAAGGATGTTGAGCAAGCAGGGAAGGGGAAGAAAGAGAATAGGTTTTACGGACGGAATAAAGAAAGGTAGGACTTATGCTGAGATGAAGGAAGAAATACTGGAGGTAGATAGGGAACTGCACGTCTAAGAGTCTCTCTGACTTTCATCATAACCTGCTTTTAACCGGTAGATAACTCAGATGACGATGATTATTGTAATTGTTTTTGAGGTTGTTCTTGACCATGAAGTTATTAATCAGATTGGGTTTTTTTGGAGATTTGGTCAATTAAACAAAAAAACTTCTGCCAACGTTTAGATCTTTAATTAGATCACCATCAGGGCTGTAGCAGTACAACAAGTGAAAACAGTTATAAAAATATGTAATAAATGAAAATATTTATTTAAAATATTGTTTGCATTGAAAATTAATTTTTACCTTCAGCTTATAATGGGGTTTCCTAGTAACAAAACAAGCTACAAAACTAGTGACAGACTGAAAATACAATGCTTATTTTAAAAACATAATAAAAATAATGAAAATAAATGGGCAATATCTTTACGAAAATATATTATAAAATTTAAAAAAAATTTTAAAATCCATAACATAGCATATTCGTATTTAAATTTAAGAAAAAAAAGTTATTGTAATGGGAAAACCAAAAGTCTTATAGTTTTAGATGGGCATAAAAATTACTTTGACCGTTACGCTTTACTTGCAGGTCCTAACGTCTGGCACTACAATTTGTTAGCTCAGGCATCCGTTTACTGCCCGCCATCCAATTTAAAAGACACCTTTTACTTTTAAAGGTCCATCCTCCTTATGTTAAACAAACATTTTTCCCGCTATCACGGCCGTCGCCATCCTACATCCGCATATTAGTTCATCCCTCCCCCTTATTTGCCTTTCTTCTAACATCCTCGATTGGGTTTTTCTCCTCCTTCTACCAGCAATTTTCCTGTCGCCTGTCAACTTCACCTCCGTAATGTTATTGCTAATAATGACATGGTTCGGAGCGTAGGAGGTTGAATGTGGAGAGTCGAAATTGTGGCATAGTGGATCCAATATGTATATTCTAGCCGTAATAGTCTATTTACGTATGAGTAATTGAAGAATAGGTATGATTACACTTATGGCATGCTAAACCATTGCACTTCTGACATACACATGGAATTAGGCCTTTCTCTAAATTTCAGTACTTGGAGTGGGGTAATACTTCTGAATGCATAATTGATAAATCCTATTGGTATTTGTCAACACTCACCACTATGGAGTAGGTATACTGAGTATATATTTTTACGGTGACTATATGGTCTTCTTTAATAGCGTTTTCTCTACGAAATTTATTTCAAGTATTAGTTTCCTCGTGTTTCAATGTTTGGCAGGCTGTATAATGGATTGAGTGCTTTTGGTGATCTTTTTATCGCTCTGGACATTTTGTTATTGATTCTCAATAAAGCTATTTACTGGCTTCCATCATCCTTGACTCTTCTATACATTTTTCGTCTCTCTGTCCCGCCTCAGGCAGTGTCAGGTGCCGTCCATTTGAGTCGCTGATATGAATACAAGACCCACCCACCTCCGTGTGGGTTCTTGGGGAATTAATTTTCTAAAGGACAACGTCAGTGTCTGAAATGTCACCTCTCCTCTCACCGGCGCGCCACCTTCTGCTCCTTCATTGACCTTTTTTTCGTTTCATTTCACACTCCATCGAATGCCTACACCCTCCCGCCTTTTCTTCCCTCGTTCCCTTTTCAACCGTAGCGACATTCTCCACCTCCATAATTCCCCATCACATTTACACTCCTTTCATTATTCCGTCCCTTTCCCGCCGCCATTCGGCCCGTGAATAAAAGAAAACACGACGACGCAGGCCTCCGCGACCCGTTGATCCACCGCGTCATTTGACTGTCGCGTACTTAATTTCCCATCTGTCGCATCTCCGTCGCCCTTCTCATTGGCATGTCTTCCTCCTCCTCCCTTCGCTTGTCTTTCTCTTAACGCGTCGACCGAACTTTTATACTCCTTGGACTTGTTCCTCCCCGGAATTCTCCAGAGCTCTTGAAATTGCTCAATTTCGACCGGGGCTTTGTGACGAAGACAAAAGGTGAAATTTAGGTGGTAAAAAAATATCAAAGATTAAAAAAAAGTAGCCCTGGGTTCTTCGGTTAGTTGCTCCGGAGCGAGACGGGGATGGTGAAAGACGACGTTTGAAAGGTTTTAGACCTCGGTGTCTTACGTGGTTTTTCGACCACACATTTGCCGTTGCCGTCTGTCGCTCTCCACGGCCGCCGTTTACTCTTAATGTTCTCGCTCTCTCCTCTTGAGGACTTCCTACGCACGTGAGAACCTAGAAAGATTTCGTAATTCCTGAGGTGAATATTCGCCAAAAGTATCCCTCTTGTAAGCATTTATTCCTCTCATACTTTCCTTTATGGACATGTTTTATGTCGCGTCGTGTTTTAATGCATGTTGGACAGTTCTCAAGTTTGGTTTGGTGTTTCCCTAAACCTCTTTCACTCCTTCCTCTAAGTCGAGTCAATGGGGTCTTGGTGATAAAGAGGTAGAGCGTGGAGTGGCATTGAAATTAGCGATAAACAACGTTGACGTGAAAGAAACATGGGTTCGTGAGATAAGAAAGTGAAACGGACTGGGGGTAAAATGCGGTCATGCTCCCCTTGTCCACTGTCGTCTGTCCAAGTAAGTTGAGGGTAAAGCCACCTTTTTTTTCTAAATTTCTTGATTCGTCTTTTATAGAGATATTAAGCTTGCGTGCGAAATTCTGAGAAAGTTTCACCGTTACTTTTTTCGGGAGCTCTCTCTTATCGGAGGGGAAATGTGATAATATCACCTTTGATCAGTGAATTCCTGCGCTGTCAGTTGAAACTATGCGCCAAGAAGCAATTTCAGGGTTGTATAAATATGTGCCCGTTTATTCCATGAGTCCTTGCGCGAAACGAAAACTCAGCGCTGTTTAAGCCCTGTCTAAGTAATATTGACGTTTGTGCTGTTATGATCTACCTGTGGGTTGTGTTTAATAGTTTTTTTATGAATATCCACGTATGTTGTGAGCCCCTTTTTTGCATCGAGTGGACATGGTAACATATCTAGTTCTTTGTTATTCGTCCCTGGAAGCCTGTTTCTCTCAATATCCCCGATAATAGTCTTCCAGCAGATTTTACAGTTGCCCTGAAACATCGAGTTAAATTGAAAGTATATTTATGCTTATATGGCATATATCGTGTCATCTCTTATTGCAGTATTAATTATTCCTTTATGGAAGTGAAAGTACTTTAATATTTTAATAAGACTTTTAGCGCTTTTTCTTTTAATTTTGGTTTGCTCGTGAATAAATTGAGTGTGAAAACGTGGTGCATAACGTTTTTCCTCTTGTTTTTAGTGTGGGCATATTCTAGCATACACGAATCATAAAGCAAGGCTTTCCGAGAACCCGTACCTTATAGCCGTACCTATGTACCGTATTGGGTTTAAAAAATTTAAGTTTTAAATTAAAGGAAGGTTAAGTTGATCTGCGTTTTATCATGGACTCGCGGTGAGTACCTGCCGGATACACAAGCATTACTCTCCTTATTATCCCGAGCATGAAATTGGTTTCGTGATCTTAGAATCAGAATTGAGGCTCCCCTAAGATCTTTCCCGCGTGTTGGAAATGGCGTAATGAAAGCCCTGTCCCCCATCCAAATTGAAACTCCGTATTCTCATATTCCTATGGGCAACTCGCATTGGGAGGCATCCCGGAGTTTCGGGTCCTCCCCTCCTCTATCCTTCCTGCTTCCCCCTCCTCCTCTCCCCAAGGCGTCTCTTCTTTTTCCCATCATGCCGCATTCGCGTTCCTCTCCGCCCGCCCCGCAACCTGCGGTGGACCCTCCGGAGGAGGTCCGGCATGTATCCGGGCTTAGGGGAGACCTCCGCGTCCACATTCCGTGTGTGCGACCACCCCTCGAAGGCCCGTGGCCCTGATAGGTGTCACCCACCCCCCCGAACCGTGCTGCTTTTTTGCCGCGCCTTTGTCCAGCCGCTCTCACCCGCCCAACCTCTGTATTTCTGCTTCACATTCCGCATCTTTCTCTCCCTTTCCACCGCCTTCTTTCTTTCTTGCTTCCTTCTCCTTCCTTCATCGTTGGAATTTCCACTGGCCCCTTCTCTCCTCCTCCACACAGCTCTTGTCGCCGTCTCCTTGAGTCGCGCGTTCATCCTCTCACGAAAGTCGGAATGTATATGTCCTTTTTATCTCGACGCACCTGCAGGCGACTATTTTTTTTAATCAACCGAAGCGTGCGTGCTTTCTTGTTGGCCGGCGTCTTTTTTTCGGGCCAGTTGTGTGTGATTGCGTGAACGCGAGAGAGTCTCTCTCTCGCGAGGAGACGTGAGGCATTATGGGAAGGGGAGTGAAGGCAGGGCACGCCTCTGTCCCCATCGGGCTCCTTACACCGGCGCTATCGTTTCCTTTTCCTTGTTTTTTTTCGCGCTCTCTTTGTCCGCATCCCCCGTCAGTCTTCGCGGGGGATGCTCTCTCTCGTGAGCGGGGAGGAGGAGGAGGCGGTGCGGTGCGTGAGTTATCTGCGTGCCCGTGTTTTGGCCGTCGCAGCCACGCGGTACTCGCTCTCTTGTCTCTTCCACACCATTTTTTTTTCGCCGGCCTCTATAAAATGTTATCGTCCTCTGTCGCATCGCTCTCCACGCCTTCTCTTTTTTTCTCTATCTTTATAATTTTTTTCTCTGAAAATTTGAGTTGTGCGGTGTCTCTGGGCCTTACGGATTACTTGGGGTCATTGCTCGGCAATTGTTGAGATTTTTCGGTAGAATACTCAATCCTTCTTTGGTGTTATGTAAATATATATCACTTTGGTTTATTTTAACGCTGGGTCTCTCTTCACCTGTTTTTCAATCCCTAACGGTGCTTCTTCCAAAATTATCCACCACTTCTTAATCACGTAAATTTAATCAACTGTCATACCCAGCATACATATTAACGCTATTACTCTTAACTTTAATTTTTTATCCATGTGTTACGCAAGCACATTCAGGCCGTCGGAGTTTCACGAGCAAAAGTTCTGCGTCATCATTTGGATGAAAATATTTTTTCTAGCGTTTTGCAGTCACTTCATCTCCGTCGCTCGTCCCTGCCCGCCCTTCCTCTGCTCCCTCGCCCACCCACCCTCCTCCTCCTCCTCTCCCCTCTGTCCTCTCGAGAGATGGAGGAATATGACGGTGTGGCTGGCGGGCGGAGTTGCGTCAGTTGCCGAGGGTTTTTCAGGTCAGAGGAGGCTGCTGGGTGGGTGTGGCGGTTGGTGGTGAGAATGGCTGTAGCGGATGGGTGTTTGGGGTCAGTGGTCCAGCCGGGAGAAGAAACGGGGGATGTTGAGCGTGTGGGTGGTAGCGAAAGAGTTATGCTGTCATAAGGAAGGAGGTGGGGGAAGAGGAGAGGGAGGGAGAGAGGAAGTGGGAAAGGAGTACATGGGAAGATGGCACTATGATGTCTTCGAATAGGGCCTATCCATCCCTAGTGTCCTTTTTGTTTACCGCCTTCCCTTTTATCATCGTAGGCCATTTGCTTTACGTTCATGATTCCCCTCCCTTTTTTCATTAATTCATAAATGTGTCGCATACTTATGTAGAACTGTTACACCCCTTGACACAGATCAATGTGCGACGAATGGTACACTTCAGTCTTCATTGCGTAGGGGATAATAGTGTGTTACAATTGTAATTAATTGGTGGAGGAAAAATCTTTGGTACTTAGTGAGTTATTATTTTGTCTTCACCCTGTGATGACTTATGAAGAATTCTCAGTCTATTTCACTCGATGAATTCCCAGTGGCTGTTTCTTGATAGGTTATGTTTAAGTGCAATGCGACGGTACTGTGGACATTTATAGCTGTGTTCCCTGTGTTGCCGTAGGATTGGTGGAAAACGTCGAGATTCCGTCTTGGAGAATCCGTTATTCTCGTGTAAGAGTTAGTTTTAATGAGATGGAAATTCCTTTATCGCTGTTCATGTATCGTATTTTGCTCAATGATGAGGAATGGCCTGCTGAAATTTAAAATAAGGCATCAAGGTTGAAAAAAGGAAATAACTTGCCACGACTTATAGTTCACTCATGGTACGGGAATATTGCCTCTTCAACGCAGTAAAATTAATAAAAATAAATTGGTCTGCTTTCGTTTTCCAGTGCATCGAAAATCTTTTATTATTAATATTACTATCTTTTGGTTTTTATCAGGTTGTAGCTAATAGAAGAATCTGGAATTTTCTAATATAATTTGTTGTGCATCGTCACTGTGGAAGATTGTTAAATTTTATGATGATGCACTACTATAGCAGAAGAGGTGGCTATAAAAGAAATGCTCAATGTTGCTATGTGACCGTGAACGACCCTTATTTTTCAGTCTCTTTTTCTAAGTATACATGACTTTCGCCTTCGTCCGCAACACTCAAAAATTAATCGTTGCTGTAATGAACGCATGAGAACAGATTTGGGTCGTATGACATTTTGGAAGTTAGGTTATTGAAAGTTTAATTCCACCTGTTTAAAAAAAAATTATGACACATGAATATTTTTTTCTATCTAATGTTAATCCTTTTTTCATTTAGTTGTCCGATTTAATACACATTATTTTTATGAAACCCCTTGAGCATTGCTGAAATGCTTTCGGCTGTGCTATAAAATTTTCCGCGGGGGTATCGGTTAGGGAGAGTTCCCCAGTCTGAAGGGAGATGGAAAGGGAGAATGTGTGTCCTCGAGTGAGGGAGTAATTTTTCTATGAGTGCGTGGGGGAAGTATATTTCTCCTCCTTGCTTGTGATTTTTCTCAGCGCACACAACCGGTAGAGGAGGAACCGTCAAATCCCGGGTCCCGGGCACCCCCCTTAGTCTGGCCTTTCTCTTCTCCTCCCCGACCAGCCCGTGTTAGTGGTTCCCACGATCCACCGTACTCGGCGGTGGGGGCCTCAAGGGTTATATGCGCTGGGCAACATCCACCCGCTGCCACCCTCGAACGAACAATACTGTGCCCGCCCCGGGTGGCGATGCTCCGGATAGGTTGGTTTTTGGTGCGTGGGTTGGTGTGGGAGAGGTGGGAAACGTAAATGCTTTTGAGGGAGGCGGTGCCTATTATTGGCCACCAACCGCCCACTTCTCCTCTTTCCCACCGAAAAGATGGGAGAGTATCTATCTGCCGTCGTCCTGGGGTTATTTGGAGCCTTAAGGGGAAGAGGAGGAGTAATCGTCGCCAGTGCCCGCCGTCCTTTTTAAGTGTACAAAACGGAGGTTATTTACGGTCGGCATCCTTTTCATATCCCACGTGGGATGAGCTACTGCCGCCGTTTTCTGTTCCCCTGCGCTGTTGTTGTGTCGCCTCTCCCTCCCCTCCCCTCTCTCTTTCCCTCCTCCTCACCCCACCCCTTCCCCATCTTCCCTCCCCTCCTCCCCTTGGCAACGCTATTTATGTGTCCGCTTTTCTGCCCTCGCTTTTCTTTCATCTTCCTCTCAATTTTTTGTCGCTCGGCTTAGTCAGTGCTTTTAACGTCCGGTTAATGGGCCTTAAGCCAAAAATGGTCGATTTGATTGCTCAGCCTGCCCCTTATCAAATGTCCTTCCGTTGTCATTTTTTCCCCTTTTCTTTATTTATTCCAGCCCCTCATTCCTCTCGATGGGGGGATTCCCTTAATAAACTGCCGCTCGCCAGATTGACTCCGGGCCATTGCTTGCCTCGTTTTTGCCTTCGCCCCCTCGCCTCGATTTCCCCGTGGCCGCTCCTCTCGTTCCCGGCCACTCGGCGTTTGTCTCGTGCCCACGATCGAGAGTTGTATTATTCCCCCCCCCCCTCCTTTCTCCCACCCCTCCTTCTCCCTCTTGACTTATGGATGGACCGGAAGGAAAAAAGAAACATGCGCCCGGCATTTGTGCGTGCAACAGATGCACTTCTCTCTGGGTGGAGAAAATCATACGCGCAGAAGTATATGGTATGTAAGCAACCGATCTACGGAAGGTGAAGATTAACGATTGGAAATTTATAATATTTAATTTAATGACTGCTTCAGTCTTCAGACTCTGGCAGTCATTTTCATCCAAAGCCCGCATAGTCTCTACATTACATTGAATTAAGATGTTGCGAATGAGTTCAACTGCCTTAGTACTCTGCAATATTTCGCAGTCTCTATACGAATCAGCTCTTGATCTATAATTAGAATCCAAGCAGTCATTTCTTTAACAATAAAAACAAAAAGCGTTAATGAATATTACGCAAAATGTATTTGTTTTTGTTTTGGTGTCTGTTTTATGGATTTCGAATATTTTGAATGTAAATTGGAGGTGACAATAATAATTATTTCTATAATAATCATCTATTTAATTTTTATTTCGACTTGCTTCATGTGCGTAGTCATCATGATGCTAAATTATTTTGCATAATCATCCTTTCTTTAACGCGTCAAAATTTGTTTTATTAATTATTTGATCGATTCTTGACAATGGGATGACAGATTTTCTGAACCCGTTGTGCTTGATAAACTTTAACGTATGGAATTTACTTTACCTGGGTCCATCTAAGAATTGTATTAATGAAATTACGAAGTAAGTGCAAGGATGAGCTGGGCAATTTAGAATTAAATACGCATTTACTTCAAGCGGTTAATCCTTTATATCATCTGAATATGCACTTGAGATTTGAAATGTAATTTTTCCTGAATGTCTGGGAATTTGAAGTAGTGTAAATTAGAAGTTCAAGTAAAGGAATTAGTCACAGGATATCAGATGAATTTCATGAAAGCTGTGGTCAACGTCTCATCGTCCCAAATAAAAAATAAAAAAAACAAATAAACATGGATAACAAATGACACTGGCAACATTCATTTTGTGTGTCATGGGAGAAGCAGTCTTTTCCTTTTAGGAACCTCCCTCACTATTCCGATTGGCGGTCGGCCTTCGCCTCGTCGCGGAAGCGGCGGCTACTCCCAAGACTCGGGGCAGAGGGCGCTTCAGCATGCCACTCCATTTCGACCGGACGTGCGCGCTTGTCCGTGGAAGCCTCCCCCGCCCGCCCCCCCTGGACCGAGGCCTTCCCCCGTGCTCAATTTCGCCCTTCGGCCCTTCCCACCCACGTACACCCCGCCCGCTGCCCGCCCGCGCGCGCCCTGGGACTTCCCATTTGGAACGGTAATCGAGTTTCGGACGGTGTGACCGCGCCCCGGGACAGCCCCTGCCGCCGCCCCTGGTTTCTTGCGACCCCCCTAGTCCCTCCGTGGGACGCGCGCGCTCTGTGACAACGCTGAATTCATCCGCCCCTGTCTCTGTGTCCATGCCGCCGCCGGCCTCCGTGAGCGATGCCGCTCGTCCTCGTGTGCTCACCGCTCATCTCTCCTCCCATCGGTTGCTCATCTTGCCCTGAAGGGGTTGGTTCTCCTCTCCAGGTCCCGTGCACGGCATTGCTAGGCCACCGAGTGTATCCCCTAGGGGGTCGAGAGAAGGAATAGTGTGTTAGCCTCGCATGGAGTAGGATGGGTGAGAAATGTTAGGGGGGGTAGTTCACGACGTAAAGAGGACGAGGCGAACCGAGGCGAGGGCGGTTGCTAGGGCTGGATGTAGGCAACCGAACGTGATAGACAATGTCAATGATAGGTTCGAGGTCCAAGACGGAATTAATTTTTTATCAAAGGTACTGCCGATTTAGGTTTGGTTTTAGTTGAACGGCAGTCTTCTACTTGTTCTTTTTTGGCTCCAGGTACGTGATTTTTCAATCGATTTCTTCAGCTCGGTGTTCTTCCGACCTCGCTTACTTCTCTTTCCCCGCTTGACCAACATTCACCCTCCAATTCGGCTTAGTGTGTCCCAGCACTGCATCCACTTATTTTTTCTCCTAATTTCCTCCATCAGCTAGCTTTCTCACTATGCCTACCAGCACCTTTTTTGTCATCCTCTGCGTCCGTTAAATGTTCTTTCTACTACTCCCTTCTGCTATCCCTCATCTTACGCGCGTCTTATTTTCTCTTACCATCCCTCCTCAGCGTCCTATGAATCTTAGAAGTTACTGATGAAGCTGAAGAACTGTATATAAAAGAAATGGAGCGATGCAAATCCAAGCCACTTGAAGTAATAAATGTAGTGAATGTTCCTTCATTTACACAATATGGTGCAATTTACGTCAACAGCGTGGAGCAGAACACGTTCGTGACATATAATGTGCAATATGTGTAACCCTATTGGCATATGCAAGAAGACCTAACGCTCTGGTGCTGAAACTCATTTTCTTTTTAAACGTTTAACCATTAACCCATTAAAACCATTAATTAAACCATTTCAATGCTTTCTGTTGATTATCATCGCACCTAATATTCTCAGTTACAACTTTTATTTGTCTACTTCATCTTAAGGGTATAAGGTTAGGATTCATTTACTTGAGCTGTGGAGGAGTTATCATGGGATGTCGTTGTCCAGAAATCGGGAGAAGGTAAAGGAGAGATAGGGGTGTGCCCTGAGTTCTGAGGGTTGGAGAATCCGGGGGGTCGTGGAGAGTGGTTGGTACAGTTGAGGGATGAGGGTTTGCGGTGAGTACGTGGAAGGGTTGGGTCGTTGTCAGATGAAGAATTGCGGGTCCTGTATCCGGGCGAGGGACGCGGACGATATAAATGGGCAGGGCCGGGGAGGGGGCAGGGCCGGGGAGGGGGCAGGGCCGGGGAGGGGGCGGCGCCGAGTGGTATTGCCTTTTTTTGGCGGGGCAAGGGGGTTGGAAGGGCTGATGGCCGTGTAGTGGGATGATGGGGGTTATTTATTTATTTACACACCTGCAAGCGGGTATATGTTTCTGCCTGGCCATATTTTTCGTCTATACCGCCACTAAGCGAATACATGGGTATGCGTAATTCACATGAAGTAATTAACTTGGTTCAAGCTTATTACTCTTTAGGTGAGCATTCTTATGGCTCCATCCTTTCTACTTCGTTTCGGGAAAAATGGTGATATTACTTCGTGTAGGGGTTATGGGGCCCCATCGAAACTCTCACCCTCTGTACTAGTTTTATTTCTTCGTTGTGACTCAGTTAATGTGTTGTGGAATACAATAATATCTGGAAACCGTAAGTAATGAAATGAGAACTTTTCGTAATTTCAATGCTGCGAGCCAGCTTTTTCTTTTTTCGTTCCGTGGTATTTGGACGCGTGACCGCGCCTCGAGCCACGGTGCTGCGGGGCACTAAAAATAATTCACTCCCTGTGCGTCAGTCCCTCTCTTCCGCCAGAGGGCACTCCGATCGCAGCCGCAGCTTTCGATGCCCTCCTCATTCCGACCAGTAGACTCAAAAGTAACCGATGGATCGTCGGTGCGTATTCAAAAATACATGACAGGTATTGAGCTTGTTTATGTCTTATTACTCCCTTCACACTTTTGGCTGTTTCATCTAATTTAATCCTGACTATTTTGAAACGACACTGCCTGTAAATGCTTTCCCTTGAATATTTTCCATAGCATTGGAATATTTTTTGCCTGTTATTTTCGAGGCAAATAATTCTACATAGAGGGATGTGAATTTTTGGTGAATGAACAAGCTTTATAAAGTGAGTTTTGGTTCGTTTTATGGGAAGGGGAAGAAATGTAATAGGTTTTATGGACGGGATGAAGAAGGGTGGGACTTACGCTGAGATGAAGAAAGAAATACTAGAGTTAGATAGGGCACGGCACGTGTAAGAGTGTGTTGGATATTCTCTGAATTTCATCATTACCTGCCTCCAACCGGTAGACTACTCAGATGATAATGATGATGATATCATTTCCCCTCTTTTCGATGACATTTGAAGAGGGGCCAATCAGTAGTAAATTTATTCGTGGAGAAAAAAAATTTCGTTTTTTAAGTGGCATCCTATTGTGAAAGTTATCAGCGACTACCATTCCTCGAGAGAGAACATAGGAACTCCTCTATGTTCTCCCTCGCACTTTGTCTTGCTCTATTGACTCTCTTGTAAAAGTGTGACCACTGCTGATCGTGTGGTTATTTATTCATTTTGTCGCTGAAAATATTAAAGCGCAAAATGTTAGGTCGTGAAATGTGTCACCGGGGTTACAATTTTGAATTGAAAGTGTGTTGTTAGCTCGTCCGTTTTTTCCCAAACTGGTTGCAGGTATTTTTTGCTGGCTTCATTCCGTATTTATAAAAATACCGTCATTTTATGCCTAAACGGCGATTTTTTCACGAGTGTGCGACGTAATGTGTTTTTCACTTCGTGTTGAGCGCGTGTTTACAGCCACAGTGTACCCTCGAGGGGGTCCTCGGATCATCTTGTTTTTCTTGTCGCGTCGATGAGCATGTAAAACATCTCGTTTTGCGTCCCGCAGAGGGGCGTTATGATGATGCCCCCCTCTTTCCTATCTCTCGTAAGTACGTGTTTGGCGGCGATGGAGGAGTGGGACGCTATGCGACAGAGATGGGGGTGTGGGATGCTTTGGAATCCGGCTGCAAGAAACAATCGCTGCTGCGTTGGCCCGGGCAAGGGTCGGCCGAAGTTAGTCTCCCCCTTTCTCCCCCACCCCTTGCTTTCTCTCCCTCACTCTTACTCCCAAAATCTCTCTCCCTCTCTCTCCCAGTCCTGTGTATGTATATATAGTTCACCATCCTCCTCCTTCCGACTCTTCCGCCCTCCCCCCACCCCCACCCTACAAACTACCCCGCCGGTCTCTCTATTTCCCGTTGACCGGCAAAGAAACGCATGCATATTTATTAGGGCAAACGTCGCCCGTTTTTGCCCCTCCCACTAACTTCCCTGCATTTCGGCCGTGGGAATGTAACTGCGTTATTCCGGAGGTCTTTCCCTCTATTTTTTTTTTAACTTCGGGCGGAAAACCATTTTTTTGTCCGCGTGTCGGCTTTTTGGTGTATCGTGCAGAGTATCATGCGGTGCGGTAACATTTCGACGTAAACATGTTGCGTTCTCTTTTTCACTCTTGTCTGTGTTTTTTCCCCTTCTCCCGTTCCGATTTTTATCCCTCCCTGGACCCCGTCCCTTGATATCGTCGCCGGTGATTTCGCCGCCGCCGCCAACCGAATGCAAACAAGGCCTTGCGGCGTTAAGTGCGGAGAGCCAGCGGACGAAATGCCTTGCGGAGAATAAAGAGCGGGCGGGTCATTACGGGCGAAGAGAGAATTGGCGTTGCTCAATATTGGTTTTTAAATGTAGGACCGTTGTCTAACCACTTTGCGAATTATTTCTTGCTCATTCGGGCCTCCACGGGAGATTATTTTCATTCATCATGCCCGAGATCTAAACGAACGACAATGTTTCGTTTAAGGATTAAAGTGGAGAAAATAACTGTTCAGGATAGAAAACTGGATTTCCTGACAGTGAGAATTCACGTGCGGATTGCTTCAAGATACCCTGCATTTTAGAACTATGGCGGCTTCATAAAAATACCCTTACTGATATGCATCGGAAAGTGATGCAGTGGCTCATGTTTTTATAACAATAGATTTGGGGGAGGTTCGGTAAGTATTGAAACCGGTTGTAGCTGCAAATAATTAGTGCGAAATACACAAATTTGATTTATTTAAGAATAGCTAGAAATTCCTCTAATCAAACGCTCAAGCTATCCAAGTTTTGCTAGTATGGCAAAGAAGACTAGTTTATTTTAAAAAGCTTTCCGTCAGATATGGAGTGGCGAGTCTGAATTATTTACTTTAATTACTCTTGTCTTCCTAACTACATTGCCTTGCCTGAAAATTAGGATTGGTCCCTCTTTTTTTCTATTCCAGAATCTGTTTGTACGTTCAGTGTGATTACATTTCAATTTATTCGTTTTATATCTTCGATTAGAAGGTGTTGTACTTTATTCTCCTTTTTGTGAGTTTGTTTTGTGAGTGAAAATTTGTGAGTTTATAAAATATAAAACGTTATTTTAAAATCATAATGCACTTTATTTTTGCAAATAGCGGGAGAGGCATTTGATATCAATGTCTTCATCAAGTTTGTTTCGTGTTTTAGTTTCGAGTTGTAAAGTGGTTTTTGTTGGTGACTTATTACGCACTCTTCTGAATTTGCTCACTTGTTCTTTTTTCCCATTCAACAATTGCTGTAAAATCAATGCGTAGCTTATTCATCGTCTTGTATTTAGTCTCTCACCTCAAATATTCTCTTTTGATCTTCATTAATCACATGTATATCCCTGAATCTTCCGTAGTCCTCTTATTGTTAACTCTAAAGACGTGGAGGTACTTTCGTAGAGATGACTTTACCCTTGCGTTTAGGTACCGTCTTCAATTTTTATCGCCGCAAATCCTATCCTGTCCAGAAATACGCCATTAGTGCCGATGATGCGTGTTTTCTTTTCTGTTAACTGCGGTTCGAAGGTGTAAGCGTCGTTCTAAATACCGTCCCGTTGTTGTTCTGTGTCATGCAGCTTGAAGGGTGAGATCAGAAGCGTGATCATCGCCGGCCCCCGCCCCCCTCTCCTGCTGAATCAAGGGGTTGAATTTCCTGTGACCCACCGTGGCCGCAGAGATTCTCCCAGTTCTTCCCCCTTTCCAGCGGAGGAGGACATTCGTTTGATTTTTGGTAGGCATTCATTTCCATTCCTCGACCCTCCACGTTTCCGTTGCAACCCCTTTTGCCTGCCTCTCCCCCCTCACTCATTGGTCGCATCGCCCCTCCGGGAACGCTGTAATGGAAGCACACGAGAAAAAGGATTTAATGCCCGCCCGCTTTATGGAGGTCGGGTCGGGAGGGACTGTGCGTGTGCAACTCATAAACATGGAACACACAGACACGACACTCGCCTATTCTTGCCTTGTGTGTTTCATCGTGTGTTCCTGTGCATGTGTTTGTGCGTGCGGGGGCAGGGGTGGGCGAGGGATCGTGTGGTGTTTCGTTCGCTTGTTCCCCGCCCACGTCTCCTCTCCTACGCTCTCACTTCCTCATGCCTTAAAAGCCCTCTATTTAAAAAGTAGCGACAGCGTCTTCCGCGGAGGCCACTAAGATATTTTGCCTTTTTAAAATGCAAATTAAAAGGAATTTTCTGAAGGAAGGGTTAGACTCTCGATTTACCTGTTTCCGCAAACAAGTCCTTCAATGAGAACATTGATGAAAATTACCCTACGTAATACACGTTTATCCACTTCTTGGGTGAAGATCAGTAGCCCTTAAACTGTTTACAATAGTACTGGTTGTATAATAGATGAATTCAAAATGCATATATGGCATCCATATTATATCTTAAACGCAAGCTATACTTCAACCGTCCGTATCAATCAGTGCCGAGCCGTAGCCGGGGTTGATCTAAAATGTTGGACGAAGGTAACCTGTCGCTACTTTTTAAATTGAGGGCTTTACATGGCCTCCGGGCACAGCGTCGTGTGTCCTTCCCTGAGTGGCGTAAGGGAGAGGAACGCCCGCTTAAAACGAATGGCCCGGACGCCGCGGCATCGCGAATCACTGGGTCGCCATTCCGCGTTTACTAGCTCGCGTATCTGGATCGATTACACCTTTTGGGGAGAAGAAAAAGAAGAAATGAAGGGAAAAACAAAATATTTCATGCCCGTTTTCCGCTTCCGTACGCTTTGGGACCACCCCTTAACATTCTTGTGCGCGAGCTTATAGGTATATGGTTTTCTAGCGGGCGTGGAGATATTTTTCAGTTGAGGGATCCATAAGAAACGCTTTTGACGTACAAAAATACTTTTTTCCCTCAGTTCCCATTGCATGTTTGATATTTGTATTTCGTGATATACCTTTAATTTGGCCATGGACGAAATATTACGGCTGTAGATTAGTAATCCGATGCCTGAGCGGAGGAAAGTTTTCTTATTAAAAAGCTCATTAAATCTCGCATAAAGTTGAAGCTCAATGGCGTAACGCCTAGTCCCGCGCGCGTGTTCTCTTGTGCATACTTCGGAATATTTTACCGCACGATTTGTTTTTCCTCTCTACCACAGTAGGTCCTCGCTTAACCGCGAATTTGCCAGCGTAAAACGCGAATTGATGGAGACTGCGTATGCATTCATAGCTCACGGTTGTAATGAGAGCACTTGCGCAATTTTTTCTTCCATTATATCAACCATTAGGTTGTAGTTCTAAATTTTATGATGTTTTAGAAGGCGGGATAGGATTAGTTAGGTTTAGTGACGTCATGCTTTGCCAATCAATGTCTACGAAATGTCAGTTGACCAATCATTTTGAATATCGGTACTGCTATCAATATCTTCTTTTTTATTTTAATGTGCGAATGACAAACACATTACTAATTGAATATTTGTGGCAGCAAATAAGAGTAGATCATTCGTCCGTCATGGGCGCATCATTAAGTTTATAATTCCATAACTTTGCTTACAGTATGCAAGCATCTTTTACTAGTATAAGTGATAAACCTTTTATTTGAAAATAGGAATTACTGCTGATATACCTGATAAGGCAAAGTTTGTGTACATCTAATTTATTGCTAAACCTTTGAGTACGAGTATGTGTCCTATTTTCATTTAATGGTTCTAGTATTGTGATGCTTGATTGACGTTTACGAAACAAATAAGTCTAGATTTTTAGTGGAAGAGAATGAAGAATATTTAAATCGTATTTTTAAAGTGTAGCTTTGGAAAACAATGGAAAGTGGTCTTAAGGGAAAAATTGAAAAAAGTTGCCTAAAAGAAACGTTTTCATGTGAATTGGCATTTATAGGCTGTGACTAATTTATTTCTTTATTTTCTTGTTTCCAGGTGAGTGACGTTTAGACCCGTGGGGATTGCAGATGATTGTTCAGTTGATCCGTCGGTCCCCTGTGCGTCATATTGTGAGTAGAGATTCGTTGAACCACGAGTTCACCTTGTTGTGAATGTCTGATTTTTCTTCTTTTATCTTGTTTTGGGATTGTAAGCGACGTGGGACTTCCCGAAATTTCTTTCTTTTAGGAAAGTGAGCAATGCTTAATTCATTTGGAGTCCCAAAGAAAACTCAATATAATAATATTCGTAAATGAGAAAAATGAATAGCTTACATTCTGTAGTATCTCTAAAATCAGGCGATGAAATGCCACCGAGACTTTTTTTTGTGCTTTTCCTTGATTATGATCTTTTCCGGAATGTAAATGAAGGTGTCCTCATACGGATTTCATTCAAGTATTCTACCAGCTGATTGATAGGTTTTTGGACAGTCCCCATTCTGCATCCCAATTTCATACACATTGTATCGCTTTCCCTCCTAATGATGGCCCACTATTAGATCACTCTTCAATTCTTCATATCTTCTACCTCCTCTTATTTCGTCCAGAATTCGTATCCTCCTCCTTCCTCTTCCACGCTTCCCCTCTCCTCTCAAAACCTCCTCCATCCATCTCTTCTGCCTTCTCCGCACCTTAGGAAATATCGCTTCTTATTTTCCTACGGTTGGCACCAATGTTTGTGACACATTGTTTCCTTTTTCGTTGATTGTAGGGTGAATTTATTTCATCATCATCATCTGAGTAATCTTCCGGTGAAAGGTTGGTTATGATTGAAGTCAGAGAAAATCCAATAGACTCTTCCTCTGATGACGATGTTGTGCAAGGATATCGTGTGATGTAGACCGCGGAGGCCTTGCATCCCCCGCTGCCGGGCACGACACCAACCGTAGTGGGCGGCGTCACGTAATTGCCAAGATTCAATTCTCTGTGAATGACTTTCATATTCCGGGTGATTGATAGTTTAGAAGGACTGCCACCCCCGCCAACCAACAGTATTTTTAACGTGACACCATCCGTCTGACTCGTACCCTTCGACCTATCTGGCATGGGTTGGCCCTACCAGGAGCAATAATAATTGCTCCTGCCAGTCGTGCTATTTTTGTGCCGTAAACAAAAACGGCACACAGTTCAGCTCTAGGGGTCATTGGAACGCACAAGCCCTTCCACCACGTCAAGGTTGTAGTTCAAGGGAAGAGGTGAAATCATTTATTTTTGTAAAAATACATTTCGGCCGCTCTGTTGCCTATTTTCAAGGCTTGGTGAGGAGTGGGAGTTGAGTTTTTCCATCTCTTCCGTACCGCCATGGTCCTCCTCGCTTATGCACTGCTTTCTTGGTCGCATTCTGTAGTTTCTTCGGCCCATCTTCATCTTGTGCAACCGTGTGGGTCGGACATCTTCCCCCACGCGCAACCCCTTGAATAAGAAGTGAGAAGAGAGTGGAGGGATGAGGAGGGGGGAGGAACGGGTGTGGTGGGTCCTGGGCTCATTCCGGTCACGCAGATAAAGACATTCCATCGCCCGCTCTCACCCTCTGATCCCACCGAAGAGGGTGCCCGCCCACCCTCTCGTGTGCCCATCCTCTGGGCTGTCTGTCCACGCGTGTGCGCGCGTGTCTTCTGCGTGCGGTCTCTACCTCTCCTCCCCCCCTTCTCTGGTTCTTCTTTTTCTTCCGGGCACACTTTTTCCCTCCCCGGAAAAATCTTCCGTGTTCCAGCCGGAGGAGGAGACGCAGAATTCCATTAGAAAGGTCGCAGACTCGATACCCCTTACAGCGCGCGAGAGGAATCTGAGCGGGGGGCGGCGGATGGGGAGGCTTCTCTCTCTGTCCCTCTCTTGCCCACTTTATCCCTTCTTTCTCTTCCTTCCCCTCAACACTTTTACAATTTCGGACCCCTCCACGCCCCCTTCTCTCGCCCTCCCCCACCTTCCCCTCAGCTTTGACCCTCCCCATTTTTCGACAACCCTCGACAGGAATTCTTGATTTCGCCACCCTGCGCCCCTTTTTTTTGGTCCTTTTTACTACCACCACCACCACCACTGCTGCTCTTTCCATTCTCCTCCCCACTACTTTCCTTTATTCTCTTCTCCGTGTCCGTGCGTTTCTCTTTCGGTCTCTTCTCTCTCAAGTTGTCTGCGTAAGAGCGCCGTTCCCTCTCTCTCTATCTCTTATCCCTCTGCTCCCTTCTTCGGGTGAAACGGGAAAATATGGCCTGTTGCTCCGGAATGTATTATTCCTCGTTCTCCTCCTCTTCCATCCTTGAGTGACTGACGCGGGGAAAATTGGCCGGATATCCATTTTTCGTCTTCGCGACGACTTTCTGCATTCGGCTCCCACCTCTCCACTCTTACCTCTTATCAATTCCCATCCCTTCCCCTCTAACACTTCTCTTTCCTTCCTTAACATCGAGCCTTCGTTTTCTTAATTACCTTTTCATTCCTCCCCCTCCGCAGAAGGGAATGAAAAAATGACTTCCTTGCGGCCACGTTGTTTCCAACCCCCCTTCCTCTTTTTGTGTAGTTTTTTATATTTAGTTGATTGGACTTGTTTTTTTCCTCTTACTTCTCATCACATCCTTATATCCGTCATAAGTGTTTGATGAGTTCGGTCCCAATTCCAGTTTGTCGCCCTTCCGTCAAAAACGAACTACCAAATGGATATCCTTCTCTGCTCCACAGTGTTTTCTTCTGCTTGATATCACAGTGATGACTCGTAATGTTTTCATCCGCGTTTGTTTTATTGCGGTTAATCTATAAAAGTTACTTGTACATTGATGGATTAAGAGACATTAACGACAGAAAACGTGCGATGCGAACCCCAGTAGCTAATGCCACGTTTTCCAAATGCGTTGTAAACGACACATAGTCCGGTATGTACCGTGAAAATTTTCGGAGTTCACTCCGAAAGCCATTTAAGCTAAGATTTTTTCTTAGGTCTTGAAATTATAGGAAATCAAGGAAAGGAACCGACTCAGCTGAAATTGGTGTGATTCACTAAATATGAGGAGGCTCATTAATAGATATCTGAATGATATCCACTGCCTTTAATTTAAATTTGTTCCAGATCCAAATATATATTCAAGTCTGTTGCTGAGAGAGTTCTTGTCGACCTGCATTTTACACTAGGGACGTAGAATCGTGGTTGGAGGAGTCCTTCACCTTGGTACCTGGATCTTTTCAGTTCCCGTGGCAGCATTCGTTGGTGACCGTGAGATTTTTTTCTCCTTCCATGGTCCTTTCGCGCCGTCCTCCCTTATCTTCCAGTGGGGTTTTATGCCCGTCGATGGCGTAAATCTTTGGCGTGGTACTCTGACCGGCGACTGGCGGGTCCTGAACTCGTGCGCGACCCCAAAGATGGCGAGAACGGAGGGATCCGTAGTAAAAAAGAGGATGGTTGTTTTATTTTTTC
Source organism: Pyrrhosoma nymphula (assembly GCA_963573305.1). NCBI lineage: Eukaryota > Metazoa > Arthropoda > Insecta > Odonata > Coenagrionidae > Pyrrhosoma > Pyrrhosoma nymphula. The sequence goes on from OY754330.1 coordinate 163,208,757, forward strand.
ATTTAGATTACTCATTCCCGTCAGCGTGTGTGGTTTTATCGCGGTGGCCTTGTGCGGTGGGAGGATTTCGAAGGTCGCCTTGGCGCTGGGGATCGGTTCGGGTGCTACGAGTGTATTTGTGTATCGTGAAAGTAGATGGGAAATAGGTTGGACGACTGGATGTTCCTCCTCGTTTTTTGATGGTGTTGGTCGCGTGGAGGTTGCGCATGGTTTAAAAAGACGCTGAATTAGTGAAAATCTCGCTGCGCTTGTTCTCATCGAATGTTTGCGCAGTGACTTTCAAGATCTGCAGAATAATTATGTTGGCCTAGGCTACAAGCCAGTTAGACTTAGCAGTGGTTCACATTGAATGCGTGGGAAATAAATAAAATGAAGACCGGAAACCGTGGAACTTTTAAGAATTACGAGTTTATAGGTGTGGTGAGAGGTGATAATGAGTGTAGTGAGTCGTTATTTTATCGTTGATGCATGCATGCGTCGAAGCTGGTTGGTTTTTTTGGATCAGCTTGTGGAGTCGCGACGGTAATTCTGCTTTCGAGTAACAAAAATGCGGGCAGCACATATAAATCATAAAAATACAAGTTTCGTTTAGTTTGAGAAACCATTGACCTTTTGGGAGTTCCATTTTCTTTTACTACCCTAGCCGTACCGTTCCTAACTTGGGCTGCTATAAACTGGATAAGATGAGAAAACCTTTATTTTGAAGTTTCACTGTTAAGTGACCAGCTATCCAGAAAATAATTGAAATTATTTTCGTCGTTGTGTTCAGAGATACGTCAAAACGACTTCATCTCATTGGGACATGTAGCAACTGGTAAATTTTAAGGATTTGTTTTAGAAAGTCGATTTAACCTTAGTAAAATATACTTTTTCCAATATATTTTTTCTGTCTTCATTGGTCCTCGAGTTTATCTGAATGGATAAATAAAGCATTGTCCTGTTAAAAAGTTTCTATGGCATATTATGGTTTAAAACCTCTTGTTACCCAAAAACTTTTCCTCAGCCGTTGAATGTAAACGTATAACGCTACAAACGTAAAAAAATTATTATCCTGGATTATATTCACTCAACCGCAGGTCGGGCCGCAAAATTCCATCTCTACCTGGCTTGCGTTTTAAAATGCCCCCCCCCTCTTCTCTATCATTCCCTCTGCGGAGATCCCTTGCTTTTTATTTCTCTGCCTTTGTTTTACTGCCGCCGGTGCAGCCGAACCTATGAATCATTCAACCTTAGGCTCGTAATCTACGGCCCCTCTTCTCCTGGGCGCGTGGCACATGAAAAATCCGCACTCAAGTGTCGCCTTAGGGGGCGACCTCTCCTCTCGGCCTCCTCCTCTTCCCGCCCCTTCTCGCATGGGATTCCACCTCCCGCATCCCGCCTCCCACCAGTAGAAACTCACATCCCGCCGGTGTCATTCGAAGTTTTCTTAAGTCGTTCACTTCGCACCCTCGATAGTGACCGAAGAGATTACTACTCGAATGGGAATTTGGTGAAAGGACAGAATGATAAGTTTTAGCTATTTTTTTCACATTCTAAGTCGCGGGGAGATGTGACCTGAGCGTCACAAATGTTCCAATCATTGCGATTGCACAAATGATATGGTGCGCAGTGAAGCGCACGGGTGTGGAGATACACACAGAAGACGGTGAAATTCACTGTGAAAAAATCATTTGACTTGACCGGGATCGGAACCCGGATCTCCAAATTTCCGGTCAGGTGTGTTAGCCAGTTACACAGTGTAACTTAACAGTTACACAGTGTCGTAATTAACATTGTTTCCTATATTAACAGACAAAAATTTTGAAATCATTGGAACATTTGAATTTCTATTTACATCTCTTTTGAATTAACCAGGATTTTCTCATTTCTGTATTGAGAAGTATTTCCAAGACCCGGGAGATTTGTAAGATCTCCGGGGGGAAACCATTTTGTCCTTGTCGTACTGTCATTTTTTCCTTTGTTAATAGAAAATGTTATATCCCATTTGCCTATTAACTTGGTTGCTTCAATTCTAATATCATTCGCTAATTGCTCCTGATACGTAGATACTCCACGTACACTTGTTTTTTTTGTCGTTGATAAGGGACCTCTTGAAAAATGGACGGAAAAAACTTTTATGGCCCATATCGTTCAGTTATACTCATAATGAAAGGATTTAGGTGATTTTTATTACTCTTTGTTAAAAACAATGTATATGACAATGCATCAAAGTCATGATGAGGTCGAGTCGGCTGTTGGAGTCGAGGACCTATCATCCTGTAAATTCCGCATAAGAAAATCTGGGACAGAATTTATCGCATCCAAGCACCGTTTTGATCTCCTGATCGAGCGAATCTTACCAAAATTCAATTCAGAAGTCCAAATCCTGTAGCCACAATCCTTATTCGCTAATTTCCCGTGAGTTAAGTCTTTTAGAAACTGAGTACATAATAGCCATTTCATATGCCAGACCCACAGACCCCAATTTAATCTTTTGACGACGATTACGGGAAAAGTTACTAAGCTTACCGTAATTCCAAGAAATTGAAGACTTGACTTATTTAAATCGATCATAATGTTCAATTTACAGCTAATTTCAGGAAGCTGTTAATTCCATTTGGACAGTTTTATCAAAAATTTTCTAATGCCTCGTATATATTTTGAAATTATCATCAAATGTATAATGTTTTTAGCCTGACATCAACGAACCCTCTGTTTATATTTCTCTTTGAGTCGTCGTGTGTCAATAGTTTGCTCTTGCCAGCGCAGGGTAACTAGTTTTACTCCTTTTCTTAAAGTTATATCTGTATTAATATGTGATTTGTAACATTATGACACTGTAAATGCCGCTTTTGCAGTTACTGTTTTTTAAGCAAAGAATAAGTGTCTCCTCATTATGTTCCCGATTTCTGGTACACTAGTTAGGCGTGCATTATGGCTAAATTGTTCGTTACGTTGGAAAAAGTTCGCTGTTACTTCAATGAAAGCCGGCTGTTACTTTAAAAAGCGATTTTTACGACGAAATACCTATATGCATGCGACTAGTTTTCATGGATGATAACCATCACAGCGGATGGTGGGTTTTAGAGCTGTGTGGGTTGAGATCTCTTTTACGCCTCTCAAGTGCCCGTGGGCATTTTTTTCTTTATGGAGAAGTCCTCGAACGAACGGATTAGCTTATTTTCCGTCGACGGCAGATTGCGGGGCGACTAATAACGAGGCCTCGGGAGCGATATAGCCCCGGGCCCGAATCCAAGTTTTCACTCAAACGAAAATTCTCGAGGCCATAAAAGGAGAAATAAAGGGTTCGCTCGGAGAGTGCTTTCGGGGGGCCGCTCGCACATTTAAAGGACCCAATTGATTCGGAAAATTCTCTCCTCTACCGTTCGCAGTCTCTCTTATCCATTTCATCTCCGTCTGCTCCCCAACCCTCATCCCCCCCTTCTCTCGTAAGAACAACTCTTATTCCTCCTCCAATCCTCCCCCCCTCCCCCGCCATATCCACCACGCCCCCCTCTTGCTCGGGTTCCTCCGGAGGCGATGTGTCCTTTATGTCGAGAGGGGAGTATTTCAACCCCCTCTTTCCCTGAGGCAGTTGGTCGGCCGCTTTGCTATCAATCTTTGGAGCGCACCCTTCTCCACGCGTTTGGTTCCCTCTTCCCCTCCCCCAAGGGGTCTCTCCTTTCCCTCCGGAGACGCCGGAATGAATGAAGCATTGGATAACGGCAGTTAAGTTTCGCGCACGCGTCCCCTCCTCCCTTTCCAACCCCGAACGACACCCACCGCTGCAACCCCCACTCACCTGCCCAAGGTGAAACCGCCACCCCCCCAAGGCACCACCGAAGGCACCACCCGTCTCATTCTCTTTACTGGTCGATGCCTTAGCTTAAAACCCGCGCTTTTAGCTTCGTAACATGCTACTTCATTTGCGTTTGTGCCGCATCATGTAAGCACACTCTCAGGTGTATGTTAGTGTATTATGTCTGGTCATGAGGTAGAAGAAAAAACTATTATTTTTAGATTTTAAATTTCTTTGCATATGTAATGGGGGGCGATGGTTTGCTGAAGGCCGTGATAGAGGGAAGGATGTTGGACAAGCAGGTAAGGGGAAGAAAGAGAATAGTTTTATGGACGGAATGGAGATAGATAGAACTTAGGCTGAGATGAAGAAAGAAATACTAGAGGTAGATAGGACACTGCACATCTACATCTACATATTACCCCGCAAGCCGCCTCAATAGGCGTGTGGCGGGGGGTGTTAGGACACCAGCCGTTACATATAAAATGGACACGCTCTAATGAAATTACGCCTAGCATTTATTATAGTCCCTTATTGTTCGGGGGAAAAACGAATTCCCATACCTATCCGTTCGGCAAAATATCTCTCTTAATTTATCGTTTCTGTCGGACCTGGAAATATAGTGGGGTTCTAATATGATGTTCTCCGTGTCGCTCTGAAAGATATCTATTCTCAATTGTTCAAGCAATCTAAGCCTAGCGCGCAGCCTCCGAATCTCTAGCGGTTCCCAGCCTAATTCGTTTAACATCTGTGTAACGCTGTCAGTACGCCCGTAGCGGTTTTTGACGAATCGCGCTGCTTTCCTTTGTATTTTATTAAGTTCCCGGACTAAGTCTTTCTGCACCGGATCCCATATGCTCGCTGCATATTCAAGGTGTGGCCGTAAGAGTGCGAAATGCGGACGGACGTGTGAGAGCCTGTTGGATATTCCCTGATTTTCATCATAACCTTCCTCTAACCTGTAGATCACTCTGATAAACCATGTTTGCTTATCTCTTTTCGTTCGTATTCGCGCTTGAGAACAATGTTGAAAAGATTTTATTTACCAAAATTGTATTTTTCCCGATCAATGATTCCGCGTTATTCCACATCAAGATCGTGGGTATAGCGATTACCGTAATGAATACGTCTTATATTGGACGCAATTATCGTGTTCAGTTATCTGAAGCTTTTCAATCAAGTGTAAAAGTCACTACTTAAAGCATGGTAGACACTTGGAGTGGCCTTACCATTCTCCTCCCAATGCTCTTCCCACCTTTAGTGCCCCGTATGTTCTTTGAGCTCGTTTCTTCTTCGTGTGCAAATTTTGTATCGTAATATTTATTGTAATATTACCGTAAATTTTTTTTGCGATAGCAATATTAAATTAACGGAGCAATTTGTCATGTGATTATGCAACGAGAAATACCTACATTAGTAGCTTTTGTGCTTAGGTGTAAATACATACGCCAGGTTAGTTTATATATTATTTTTTGGGTTTTGAGTAGCATCAGACATGAATGCAATTTTCTTGCCCCTGGTGCCGTGTTTATAGATGATATTTTCATATAAATAGTATCCTTGAACTATTTACTGTCAGTCAGGGAAATGATTTTTTGGATCGGAAATGCAATGCAGTACAATATAATTTAATTAATGGAATACTTACCTGTACAGGTTGTTGAACTCACTAATATTTAAGTATGAGAATCACATTGTATGTTCCCAGTAAATCAATTTCTAATGCTTCCGATACTGCTTTTACTGATGTAACCTGTATGCCTGAAGCTGGTCTGTAATGCTGAAAAGTAAAGCTTTGGGCGGGCATAACTCGACACGTTTTTTGCGAGTCGAATTATCCTTTTATTTCAGTGAAGGCAATTGTACTATCAAACAATTAATGTTTGAGGACCAGGAAACGGAGCATGTGAGTATTAAACCGCTAATGCATAAGCTGAACGGGAGAAGGAATTTAATAAGTATAACTGCCGTATGGGTACGTAATAATAAAATTTGTGGATACGATACCACACACACTCGTCACACTATTACGTCAGTTATCATCATCATCTGAGTAACCTATCGGTTAGAGGTAGGTTATGATGAAAGTCAAAGAATGTCCAACAGACTCTGACTCGTGCTGTGCCCTATCTACCTGTTGTATTTCTTTCTTCATCTCAGTGTAAGTCCTACCTTTCTTCATCTCTTCCATAAAACCTATTCTCTTTCTCCTCCTTCCCCGCTTGCCCAACATCCTTCCCTCTATCACGGCCTTCAGCCTACCATCGCCCCTCATTACCGCTTCCAGCCACCTACCCTGCCTTCCCCTAATCTCGTCCACAAGTTTCCTCTCCTCACCCACCATTTCAAGCACTTCCTCATTTGTCTTCCTCAAAAAAATCTTTGTTCACAGATCAGTGGGCGGGATTAAGGTCGTATAAATTGAAGACCAGCGTCGATTTTTATGTGCCATTGATAGCTTTGTAAGCATTCGGCACCGGATGCGTTGGTCTCGTGGCGCGATCCCTTCGGCGTTGGGTATCCTGGCGAGGCGACACTCCTGTTCTCTCCCGCCTTGTCTGCCCGCGTGGTGGGTTGCTTGCCTTCCATTCCCGGCGGCGCCCTCGTCCTACTTTCCATCTCGTAGTTCCAGACCGCGGCCGCTAGACTACGCCTGGCAGCATCTTCCACGTACCCACCAACCCACCACCGCTTCTCCGCACATCTTGGTGATCGTTTGAACGGCCTAGATTCCCATTCGAATGCAGTAAAGATTGGCGTGATTTCCTTTTTTTTGGGTGTTCTGTCGGCAGCTTGTGAATTGCAACTACTTTTATTTCTTTAAATGCCCTCAATAACTAAAGAGTCTGATGTGATCCTACCACTTAACTGGATTTTCTCAGCAGAAGCAGTAATTTCCTTCATTCTACTGTAGTTTCTATCATTTAAATGTATTTCTTCAAGGCTAGGAATCAGCATATCCTTCAACTTATCGTAATCCTTCATTACGCATTAGAGAAAGGGTGCAATTTAAGTTCGCCTGTGCTTGTGGATTCACAGTAGATATGTTGCTAGCTAGCCTATTTTATGTTTTACTTTATTTAGATTACTAACATCTTTTGAAGGCTTGCGCTAGAATTTGATTGTCAGTTATAAATTTGCCTTGCCAGTTTTCTATTTATGTATTTTTGCATTCAAGTGATGTTGCTCGAATTACTTTTCCCGAAAATGATTCGACTACCTATGGAAGATTGCTGATTTTCGGTTCCTAGCTTCCACCTTTCAGTTTCCAATATCCTTTTCGGAATTCAATCACGTTCCTCGTTTATCAGTTCCCTCGCATTATTATGAGACCCCTTGATACATGGGGATATTTCCGTAACCGATACTCGTGAGCAAGTGGTTTCGTTTATCATTCTACGTGGACGCATTGATTTTGCCATTAGCCGCCCTTCAAATCAAAACTGATCGCTGCTTTATCCCTTGACGCCGCCCTTTTACGCGATGGATACCCTCCAATTATCTCTACTACGTGTGTTATATAAATCGTTCTCTTCTCCAATTGTTTTTACTTTCCTCCACCAAAAAGTCACCTTTACCCTCTCTCCCTATTTCCGAAACGGCTGCGTGGATGGAGCATTAAGAGGGTGTGCAGTGGATGGGGTTGATTGTTGGGGGCGCGGAGGAATGTCCCCTCGGAAGGGAGGGATCCGCAATCCTTGTACAAACTTATTTTCTCCTGCAACTTCCCTCCCCTCTCTCAAATCCACGGCCCCTCCCACAACGGCCTCCCGTATTCGTGTTAAATTCCCGTTTCCTTCTTTTCCTCCAAACTATCTTCCGAGCATCTTCTTTCCATTTCGCCCAAGTTATATTCTTTCCTCCCCCTCGCCTCGGATCCATCCGTCCCTCTCTCCCTCTTCTCGGCTCAAATTTCCGGATATTTTTTCCCTTCCCACGAATCTCCCCCTCTCTTGCACCCTTCCCCATTCCACACCCGCGTCACCCCGTTCCAGTCCCACCATCATCCCCCGGCTCCATCCATATTCCACCCTTCCCCCATCACTCGCGACTTCCCCCTTGATGCCTCTTCCTCCCCACCTCCCTTCCCCCATCTCTCCCTCTCTGCTCGCTGTTTTCCCCTCCATCTGGCGACGAAAAATAACGAAAAACATTTTGAATTCCAATGATTGGAATGAAAACGGTGTCTTGTCGCCCTCTCGGTGTTCAGCCCCACCTCTCTTCCCTTCATCTTCTTTCCGCGGGAAAGTTTTGCATTTTTCGAGAGACCCTGGTGTCTCTGATATTTTTTTTATCTCCTTTCCCCTCCTGCGTCGTTCCTTGCTTTTTCTCCGTTCGTCCTTCACGCGTGAGGACGAATACTTTCCCCCCCCTATCCCCAATCCCCTCTTTCCCCATCCGACCTCCTCCTCTCCTCCCCTCGCATCTCCCGGCGTCCCCCCTTTGTCTTTTCTCCGCCTATGAATACATCTCGAATCGGAATTCCACCTGCCTCGTTTTTTCTCCACCAGCTCCTCTCCCTACCCTCTGGAACTTGCTGCTTCTCGATTGTTTTCTTATTGCTCCTGATGGGAAGGGTTCCTCCACACCGTCCCTCCCGTTCTCCCGTAACCTGTAGGGTGATTTTTGGGAAGTCCTTCCCGATCGTAAATTCTTAGGATTCGCGGACGATATGTTTTAAGTGTGACGTTATTTCCGGTTGTAAATCTGATTTATTTGTTTTTTACCTTATTAAATTATCTGCGATACTCGAGTAAATGTTTCTCGGGATGAGAAGTGTTTTTTTTCCGGAAGAAACTTCAAGTTATTTTAAATCTATTTTATAACTTAAGGTTTTAACTTTACGAGGCATAATGCGGTGCAGCACATAAAGTATTTTTCATGCAATTGGTTTCGCTGTTCGTTATTTAAGTGTTTTTTATTAATTAATTTGGTTACATATGTCGAACGTTAAATGCTGTTAAATGCCTCTGCCTTCTCTAAGTTGAAGTTACATGCTATCAATACTGTGTTAAACTCTGCTCTAGGTGAGACCAATCATCAATACCTTTCCTGAGTTTTGGAACTCAATTTCTATGAAATCTGAAGATTTTGCGAAATTGAGTGGAATTTTTACATGATGAAATAACAAACCGTCCAATTTTTCACAGTATTATAGTTACTCACGACCCTGGTTTTAATGTTAATACATCATCTTCAGGTCAGGGCCTGATGTATTACCATTGAAACCCGGAAATTAAATTAGTTAGTAAACTTTAGTAAACCCAGTTAGTAAATTTTATACTGTAGAAAATTGCACTATTCGTATTTCATCACGAATTCAATTAACTTTCGCCATCATTACACACGTGACCATGAACTCGGATAAATGACGCCACCTTCTCTCCGTCCCTTTGCTCTCACAGCTGCGCTAAATGCGCCAAGCGTAAGCGCTTGTGTCTTTTTGTCTCGCTCTATCCATTTGCGCATTAGAATATATCCATTTCCCGTGCTATTTTTCTTCCATCTGGAAATGCTAAAAAGGACCCTTGCTTAGTCATTCCCCGAATCTGAACCGTACACCGCCTCCAACGCATACGCCACCCCACTCTCTGGGTCGCGCCCCACAACCACCTCCACTCTCCCCTCCCCTTCTTCCTCCTCCACCTCGGCCACCCTCTCGAGTCGAACCTTCCTTCCCTCCCCTCCTCCCTTGTGTCAACAATTCTCCCGTGTACTCCTCCACAACAAACTCCCTCCCTCCTCTCTACCCCAGTACCCTTCCTATCCCTTTCTTATTTCTTCTCCTCGCCTTGTCTCGCAGTGCTCTCTTCAAAACGTCTTCCACTTTTTCATTTCCACTTCTGCACATCGCCTTATTTCTCTCCCTGCTCTCTTCCTCTTTCTTTCTTCCTCAATTACTCTGTGAGAGACAGTCGACACCTCATAGGTGTACCTCATTAATTTATTCCATTGATCGACGGAGAAACTATCGGTTGTGCATGCTGCGTAATGGATATTCAATCAGAAGTAAAAGAAGCAATTAGACGGTCTATCTCAATACGAAATTAAGCGTGGCCGTTGGAAAATGTGATGGGAACACTCGATATTTCTTTATGAATGGTACTGTAGGTTCGCGAGGCATCGCTGTGTTATGTCTTCTTTAGTAGGGCAGACACTTCAGTTATCCTCTACTCTCTGTTTGTGCCGTTGTTACCGGAAAAGCTGAAGACCTTGCATCCTGGCTCCGTAATGAGGAAACAGGGTACTGATTTACTTTTGATTTCCGTTCTTTCGAGGTAAGACTTAATTTATGAGGCGCTCCGGAAAATAATGATTGATAATGTTCATTATATTTTAATCAACTTTTTAAACTACACTTCGTAGTTCTGATATTTTCAGGTGTTTTTGACAAACAAAGTTAAAGAACAGAATACACTTAGATTTAATGCTATTTTCTTCATGCTGACTTTAATGCTAAGATCTTATTGGCATACATTTTAATATTAGCTCATCGCTAATGGGAAAACAAACGAGTTAGAGGATAAGAAATGTAAGTTATTCTTTTCTGGCTTTTCCTTTTCCATAATGCGTGTGAACCTGTTGTTGTTACTCCTCTGATCGTTCGTTTTCTCTTATGATTTTGGGTTTTCGCACAGGGTTGTACGGACTTTCTGTGCGCTCTTGGGCCCCACCCTGATCAAGTTTTGCGCAAGATTTTCATTTCGACCCGGTGGATCTTACGTTCACTCAAACATTCACCTTAAAACATATAATTGGCGATTTTATTGTGGTTCCAGCGCTGTCGCGCATCTCCTCAATCATCTGACCCGCCT